>JAOPSE010000001.1:143957291-145406540 GCA_029449295.1 Zea luxurians | reverse complement strand
ATTAAGCTGAGCAACGAAGCTTTGGAAAAAGATAAAATTTTACTTACATTGGTAGACAAGGTAAAGGGGGATGAAGCTAACTACAAGACCCAATCTGAAATCCAAAGGAACGAGATTGAAACCCTCCAAAAGCAACTGGCCGAAGCTAAATTGAAGTGCGCTATTGCCGAAGCTGACCAAGATGCCAGTGACTACTGGAAAAATTATTGGGAGAAAACAGCTGTAGAACTTCGTTCCTCAAAAGAAAGATGTTATGAAAAATCTATGGAATGTGTGAAGAAGATAAAAACTAGTTTCGCCAATGTTGGCGCATATTCAAGTGAAGACAACTTCGTACGTGGCGATCCCGAAGGCCCCATTGAATGGATCAGCAGCGAGGCCGAAGCATTTGAGGAGATTTTAAGTGGCCATGGAGACGTCTACGCCTTCTCAGGTGCAAGGGGTATTGTGGCTATCTTGGAGAAATCAGGTTGCGAACATGTGAAAATTCTGGCTCAAGCCGAAGCTACCTTATCTATTGATGATACGAAGGACCCCTCGGCCGAATCAAGCTTAGTTGGTGGAAAATTCTTTACTGACATCTGGGAAAATGGTGGTCGAAGGATGGCCCACGAAATAATAAAAAAGAGCGAAAAGGATACTCACGATGAAAGGGAAGCTACGAAGGCAGCCGAAAAGACTGCGGAACTCGAAAAGCGGATAGGTACTGCTTAATAGCTTTTAACTTTATTTTTATTTTTGCTACTTCTAATCTTATTTACATTTTCTACGGAAGCCGAAATATCTCCTCCCCCAGAGCCCTTCGAGTTGTTGATCGAGCCAGAGGCAAAGGAACCAGCATAAATCATTAATATGGCCGAAAGCATTTTGGACGAAGTCGTTACTCAACTTCTGACCGAAGCTGTGGACGAAGTTTTGAAAGAAGAATAATAGATATTGTAAAAACATTGTTAGAATACCAATGTAACATTTGCTGGACAATGTTTGTAATATTTGGTACTCATGAGCTTTTAATGTAATGTATAATTGGCTTTGTAATTGATTTCTTTGCGATGCATGAAACTTTTATTGTTCATACTGTTTTTGAGCCTTCGGCGAAAAAACACCTTCCCTTCTTTTCATGCTTCGTAAAGAAGAATTTTTATGCTTCGTGAAAAATCCTCCAATCGTCGCAGAAACATTAATGCTTTGTCAACAAGAAACTTTTTCCTCCACTTTATAGCTGACAAAGTTGTATCTCTTCGGAACTTATTTTGTGCCTTAGCACAATTTCACTTTTTCGAAGCATTCTCCGAAGATCAACATTGTATCCCCTTCTTGTGCCATTGATGCAATATGATGTATGATGTGATGTTATGCGAATGATATGATGATGTTATGCTTATGCAGAATGATATTTGTGCCGAAGATACACACACATCCCTGCTGTAGAATACATAATCTCTTTGTCGTTTATTTTTCAGCTTCATCGCTTATTTTTTGGTGTATCAGCTTTGACTTTTCACTGTAAGTTCTGCATTCCCTTAGGAACATCTTTTGAACTTCTTCGCCTTCTATTTCGGCGGTATTCGTGTTGACTTTTCGCGCTTCGCCTTATATTTCGGCAGAATCATCGTTGACTTTTCGCTGTAAGCTCTGCATTCCCTTTGGAACGACTTTTGAGCAGAAAACTTACACTGCTCTCCTTTGGGAACGACTTTTTGTAGCTTCTGCAAACTTACGTTGCGCTCAGTAGAACGTCTCTTTGTAGCTTCGAAGACACTTGTAACTTAGGAACGACTTTTTGTGCCTCGCCAACTTTTGGGACTCTGTAAGTCTGTAGAAAAGATATATTTTTACTATGGCAAAAACGAAGCTATTACAAGGAATTAAAAATGACAAGAAAACCAAGTTTTCAACAACTGTTGCAACAACTGTTCCTTAGTAAGAAAGAGAACGACAATGAATGTAAAAACTGATTCAGGGGTAGGATATCTCTTAGTAGATATGCTTCGATTCTGGCACAGTACTGTTGACTGTGCGAGCTTCGGACTCCTCCCTGAAGTCTCTCTACTGATGGGTCTGCTGACTCCCTTCTGGCTGTTGGCCGCGTGAATATGCAGGTTGTAGTGGTGGCGGGGGTGGAAGCTGTGGCCAGGATGCTTGTGGCTGACTAGCCGAAGCAACAGACGCTGCAGGATGGTTACCTACATACTCTGGTATGTAGGGTGAGTGATACGAAGCAGTATGCATGACCTGCTTCGGCTGGTTCTGTTGAGCTGCAGCTTCTGCTATTTCCTTCTGTTTTTGGATGGTGACATGGCACATCCTTGTAGTATGGCCCTTGTTCTCACCGTAGAATAAGCAATAAATTTTCCTGGGCTGATCCCCAAACCTTCCTCCAAAGCCCCTGGCGCCTTTGCCCCTTGGAGCTGATGGCCGAGGATAGCTTTGTTGCTGCCTCGAAGCTTGTGAAGAATATTGTGGCCTCTGTTGCTGACTTCCTCTGTCGTCATTCTGGGTGGAATGAATTGATCTGACGTGCCTTGGGTGGATTCTCCCTCTGAAGCCCCTGGTCATCTCAAAGAACCTGTAGGCTTCCTCCCTTCTCTGACGAAAATCATTGTCAGCACGGATGTATTCATCCATCTTTTGAAGCAATTTCTCTAAGGTTTGAGGGGGTTTCCTAGCAAAGTACTGGGCTATAGGTCCTGGCCGAAGCCCCTTGATCATGGCCTCAATGACAATTTCATTGGGCACTGTTGGCGCTTGTGCCCTCAAACGCAAGAACCTCCGGACATACGCCTGGAGGTATTCTTCATGATCTTGCATGCACTAGAACAAAGCTTGAGCGGTGACCGGCTTCGTCTGAAACCCTTGGAAACTAGTGATCAACATGTCCTTCAGCTTCTGCCATGATGTGATTGTTCCTGGCTGAAGAGAGGAGTACCAGGTTTGCACAACATTCTTGACTGCAATGACGAAAGATTTCGCCATGACTGCGGTATTGTCTCCATATGAAGATATAGTTGCCTCGTAGCTCATCAAAAATTGCTTCGGATCCGAATGCCCATCATACATGGGGAGCTGGGGTGGCTTGTAAGACGGGGGCCAAGGTGTAGCTTGCAGTTCTGCTGACAGAGGAGAAGCATCGTCAAAAGCAAAATTTCCATGACGGAAATCCTCGTACCATTCATCTTCGTTGAAGAAGCCTTCTTGATGAAGCCCCCTATGTTGAGGCCTTCGCTCTTGCTCATCTTGAGCAAGATGGCGTACTTCTTCGGTAGCTTCGTCAATCTATCTCTGAAGGTCGGCTAGTCGAGCCATCTTCTCTTTCTTCCTTTGTACTTGTTGATGAAGCATCTCCATGTTTCTGATTTCTTGGTCCAACTCGTCCTCTTGTGGTGTTGGACTAGTGGCCTTCCTCTTCTGGCTTCGGGCCTCTCGAAGAGAAAAGGTCTCCTGGTTCGGGTCTAGCGGCTGGAGAGCAGCAGCTCCTGTCGCTGAAGCTTTCTTCGGTGGCATGACGAAGGTCAATGCTTGCCGAAGGTGGTCGAAAAGAGTTCACCGGAGGTGGGCGCCAATGTTGGGGGCTTGTTCTCAAGTGCTATGAATTAAGAACAAGGCAACACAGAAAATGTTAAACGTTAAAGTCCTTCGTCCTTCGAAACATTATTTCCCTTGGGATATAATGATCTTCGGACGAAGGTTATGAAGGACATACCTTCAGCAGCATAACATAAAATGATGGAGAAGGAATCATATGAAATACAACATAAACAATCATGTATTATTATCAACTTCTATTTCATTTTTATTTTGTTACTACAGAAAATAGAAATGATATCAAATTACAAATGTACCTTCGGCTTGAAAGAAGGTGAGAATACAAGCGTGGCGCGAAAGCAAATGCCAAGTCAACCTGAACAGTACAGGAGTACTGTTCATCTATTTATAGGCACGGGACGCAGCCCATGTAAAATTACACCTATGCCCTTTACATTTGCTAATGGTTCTACTATAACCCATCGAGGTCTGAATAGCCTTTTCTTTTTTAAGTCGGTTTCCTTTTCTGCTATCATGCCGAAGCTTCCCTGCATATAGCTTCGGTTCTGCGCCAACCTTCGTATTCCTTGTGCTTCTTCATGCTAGTTCTAATCCGAGCCCGAAGATACCTGTTCATGTATTATACTCCAGAAACATTGTTAAATTATGTTTTTGAGGACCTTCGGAAGCCGAAGGCCCCTAACAGCTGCGATTGCGGGGTTCTAGTCGTGTTGATTGGAAGCCGGATTGTCTGTGTGACATCTCCACCAAATCGATAGTTACCTTCACCTGACGGAAGATCGGGCACCCCCATTCCTATCAAGTGGTATTCAAAGACTCAGGTATTACTGTCAGGTTTACCCTAGATTAGTTTATGTATTTCATCCTATAACTCCAGAAAATTGCTAAACAAAAAAATTCCGCTATCCTACAACCCTGTTTAGCCTTGCAATTTTGTTTCAGATTGCTTTGTTGAGTTTGTGTCCGTGTTTGAGTCTTGTTGCTGGTTTAGGTCATGTCGTCATCGTAGTTCAACCGCTCCGTCGCTGTTATTTGTTTCCGCCGCTATCCCATCCACCTTTCCCAGATTACAAGTCGAGACACCACATTACTCGATTTGCCCTCGCTAGCCGCCTTGTGTGAACTCTCGCCACGCCAGCCCTAGATTAGGTTGCAAGCCGCTTGTGCTTCGCCTTGCATTGCAGCCCCTCCTTGTTTCATCATCTGGCGCTTACCTATTGCTTATACCAGGGAGGTTTGTGCCCCTGTGCTCTATAGCCGCCGCTACGGTTCTTGCCAATTTGTGCCTTCGAAAACCATAACGTGAGGTACCTTCCATAAAACAGGTATAACTTTTCGCTCGGTGCTCCATTTGAGCTCAAACTTTTATAGCAGATTCCTGACTCCATTCTGGGGTGAAAAATTCAAAAAAATCAGTAAGATAATTAAAAAATTTTGTTTAAGTGTTTTTAGGAATTTCACAGATCCTTTGTGATTTTCTCTAGGTCACAATACAACTCTGTTTCAAGTGAAATTTTGTGTGCTTCCATCCTTTGTGATTTTGGATCAGTGGTAAAAAATTCAGAATATTTCGAACTCTTTTGCTGGTACTCCTTTGGAAACACGCCTTTGATTTCTACTAGTGCTGAAAAATCTGCTCTATTTACAGAACTGCCATTTTGCTGGTTCTTTAAGTTTTTGTCCACCATTCCTTGTCACCTTTACCTTGTTGTGCTTCGATAGGACATGTCTTATCCAGAAATTGTTGACTTGTGCTTTGGACACTTATTGAACTTCGCTAATCTGCACTCGATTTTTGCTAATCCTTGATATTAATTTTTGGCCTCCCAAGCTCCACATACTTTCTTCTGATCAATACAGCTTTGACCTTGCAATTGCGGTTTCACTCCCTCTTGGTAAGTATCACGAACCAGCCTCCGATTGTACCATCCTTTGCTTTGTATTTCGTCAGACACTTGTAAGAGCTTGGTAAGATACATTACAGCGTGTTCCTGTGTTCCACCTGAGAGGAGCGTGTAGTGAAATTATTAGGGATAACCTTCACCGTTTGTTTCCTGTTTTTGTGTTTCGATGGCAGGCGACGAAGAAGAAGCAAGGATCCCTATAGACTTCGATGAATGTGTTAGCCGCCAAGATCTTGAGGCAAATAATAAGCTCCTGAAGGAGCAAATGGAGGAGACGGTCCACAAGTCAGTGCATGATGCCTTCATTGACATGGACCTTGGCAAGACTTACAAGAGGCTGGATCGGTGATTGTCCGAGATCGTCGATAGACTTGCTGTGTTGGAGACGCAACAATAAGCACCGCCACCACCACCTCCTCATCCACGTCTTCCCGATGATGCAGTGTTTGATGCAGAAGGTAATTATGATGAAGCGGCCACCAGAGATTTGCGCCTACGTCGCCGTCTTCATCAAAACACAGAAGGTATGCCCCACCACCAGCAAGGTAATAACAATCGTGCTCCTCACGACCCTTATGCTAAGATTGAATTTACTATACCATCTTTTTCGGGTCATTATGATGCTGAGGGATATCTTGATTGGGAGATGACGATAGAACAGAAATTTGCTACCCACCTTGTACCTGAATGACATCAAGTTAGACAAGCCACTAGTGAATTTAAAGATTTTGCTATTATCTGGTGGACTGGTCTAGTTGGGGATGGTAGAGCACCTACAACTTGGGAAGATCTTAAGGTAGCTATGCGCGATAGATTTGTCCCCCCATCTTATCATAGAGAATTGCATAAGAAATTGATGCGTTTAGAGCAAGGGGATAAATCTGTTCAAGATTATTATGCTGAGCTTCAGAAGGGATTGCAGCGTTGTGGGATAGTAGAGGGACATGAGGATGCTCTTTGCCGTTTTTATTCAAGTTTGCGGCGTGACATTTAGAACATTGTGGATTACAAATAATTTAACACTATCAACAAGTTGTTCTAGTTTGCTATGCTTACAGAGAAGGAATTGCAGGGACGCCAACATCGACCTAGGGCTACTTTTGGCGCCTCCTCTACATCACTGACGCACACACCTGCCTCGAGCATACACCTTTGACCACTCCAGCGTCCACGCGACCTCCCTCAACACCTGCTGCACATGTTGGCAAACTTCCTTTGCAGGTACCCACCAAGAAACAGAATTCACTAGCACCTGCAGCACCTTCCAATGGTTGTTATTCAGGTATTGTTTGCCACCATTGTCATGGGATTGGTCACGTGAAGAAGGATTGCCTGAGTCAGCGAACATACATTGCTACGGATGATGGCTACATTAGTGCTTCCGACGGTGAGGATGACGATGATGACTCTAGTGATGTTGCTGCTAATGATGATGCCATGCTTGGTGCTGATGCTACGGTGAACCTTTGAAGCATCATGGTGCAGCGTGTTGTTAGTTCTCAGCCTGAATCATCAGAGAAGCAGCAATGCCATAGTTTGTTCCAGACTTTCTTCGCCATCGAGAATCGGCGTGCACGTATTATTATTGATGGTGGAAGCTGCAATAATTTGGTGAGTTCAGATTTGGTCAAGAAGCTTGGCCTGACCACACGTCCACGACCACATCCATACCACATTCAGTGGATCAATGATTCAGGCAAGGTTAAGGTAACACACATGGTACGAGTGAATTTCTCCATTGGTATGTATTCTGATTATGCGGATTGCGATGTAGTACCTATGGAAGCTTGTTCTCTTTTGTTGGGTAGACCTTGGGAATATGATACTGATGCATGTCACCATGGTAGGAGTAATACATACACTTTTAGGCATAAAGATAAAAACATTACTTTGCTACCTTGGACTCTTGCTTAAATTGTACAAGGTGATAAAGATAGAGCTGCAAGTACCCATAAGGACCCAACTAATGAGACAGAAATTCAGCAACAAATTAAATTGAAAGCTCCTGTCATGCTTGCTACTAAATCTGATCTTCTTGAAACTCATGCTACTGATGCTTGTTGATATGCCTTGGTTTGCAAAGATGCTTTCTTTTCTATTGATGATATTCCTAGCACTTTGCCTGCATCTGTGACTAACCTTTTGCAGCAGTTCTGAGATGTTTTCCCTCTGAGTTACCTCCAGGACTTCCTCCCATTCGTGGGATTGAGCACCAGATTGATTTGATTCCTAGAGCGAGCTTGCCCAACCGTGCTGGATATTGAGCAAATCCTGAGGAGACTAAGGAGATTTAGCGCCAAGTCCAAGACCTTTTGGACCGCGGGTATGTATGTGAGAGCCTTAGTCCTTGTTCTGTTCCTGTCATTTTGGTTCCAAAGAAAGATGGCAGTTGGCGCATGTGTGTAGATTGTAGAGCCATTAACAACATCACTATCCGGTACCGTCATCCTACTGCTCGATTAGATGATATGCTTGATGAGTTAAGTGGTTCTAAAATATTTTCTAAGATTGATTTGCGCAGTGGGTACCACCAAATTAGAATGAAATTAGGCAATGAATGGAAAACTGCTTTTAAAACCATGTTCGACTTGTATGAGTGGTTAGTGATGCCTTTTGGATTAACTAATGCCCCTAGTACTTTTATGCGTTTGATGAACGAGGTTTTGCGCCCATTTATTAGAAAATTTGTGGTGGTTTATTTTGATGATATCTTGATCTACAGCACTTGTTTATCTGAACATCTTGACCATCTATGTGCTGTTTTAATGCTTTGCGCGCCGCACGCTTATTTGCTAACCTTGAGAAATGCACCTTTTGCACCAAATGAGTATCGTTTCTTGGCTATGTTGTCACTCCATAGGGTATTGAGGTTGATGAGGCCAAGGTGCATGCTATTCAGAGTTGGCCAACGCCATCGACGGTGACACAAGTGTGGAGTTTTCTTGGACTTGTAGGATTTTATCGTCATTTCATGAAGGATTTCAGCACCATCGCTGCCCCATTACATGAGTTGACCAAGAAGGGTGTTTCATTTAATTGGGGCAGTCACAAGAGGATTCTTTTGCTCTTTTAAAAGAGAAGCTTACTCACGCGCCACTACTCCAACTTCCTGACTTTGGTAAGACTTTTGAACTCGAATGTGATGCAAGTGGAGTTGGCATTGGTGCTGTTTTGATGCAAGGAGGTAAACCCCGTTGCATATTTTAGTGAGAAATTGAATGTCCCTGTTCTTAATTATTCCACATATGATAAAGAATTATATGCTCTCATACGATCTTTGCAAACATGGAAACATTATTTGTGGTGTAAGGAATTTATTATTCATTCTGATCATGAGTCACTTAAGCATCTTCGTAGTCAAACAAATGTAAACCGTAGACATGCTAAGTGGGTAGAATTTCTTGAAACTTTTCCTTACATCATTAAACATAAAAAGGGGAATGATAATGTGATTGCCGATGCTTTGTCTAGACGCTATGCTATGTTGTCTCAACTTGATTGTCGTATTTTTGGACTTGAAACAATTAAGGGACAATATGCTTTTGATGATGATTTTAAAGAGGTTGCATTAAATTGTAAAGAGGGCCATACATGGAATAAGTTTGTGCTAAATGATGGATACTTGTATAGAGCTAACTGTTGGGGCGAAGGCGAAGACACTACCCCTCGCTCGATGAACTTCGCCAGTCTCGCTGCATCAACCCCTTGCTCGATGCCTTCGCCAGTCTCGCTGCATCAATGGAGGCAAAACGACCGGCAGCCCCCACCCTTCGTCCAACATGTTGCAAGACGAAGGCCCACGACGAGGTCGCCCCGCCCCTCGTCCTCATCGAACACGAAGGCCCACGAGGAATTCGGCCCATTGTAACAGGCCCCGCGTGGCCGGTTGTATTACGGGCCCGATTTGCAAATGCTTTTATGTAATGACGGTCTATAACCTTGCTTTATGGGAATATTCCGGGAATAACCTAGGCGCTTGAGGGCACATGCGTCCTTAATCCGAGACGCTGGGCGCTCAGGCACCTATAAATACCCCCGTACAGTGCCCTTGAGGGGCTAGATTAACAGAGCAATTGCTGCCTCCAGTTAAACCGTGTTCCCATCTCGCTCATCCCCCTGTTGGAATCAACCTGCCCGAGAACGCAAGTTCCAACATTGGCGCCCACCGTTCGTGCTACGAAAAAATCACCCACGATGGCACCCAAAAGAGCTAACTCGAAGGCAGCCCCATCCGTCGACGAAGCAGCGAAGGCAGCCCTGCTAGCTGAGAAAAAGGGTAAGGCCCTCGCCGACAACACCCACCAAGGAGCTGGTGAAGATGAAGCACACAGCAAGAGACAGCGCAACGACCAACACACACCAGAAGGCACCCTTCGCACCTGCAGCTCCAAAGGGCAGCCGCAAGTGCCACCCCCAGGCTTTGCACCACCAGAGGGCGAGGACGCAGCAAAGGACGGCGAGGTCCTCGGCGTCTCCGTAGAAGAGCAGCTACAGCTACGGGCCCTGCACCTCAGAAACCGCAATCTTCAGAAGCAGAAGGAAATCCTCGAGGCCAAGCGCCAACGCGTCACTGTGCAGGCCAAGCTGCGCCAAATGATACGAGATGAAGAGCAGAGGGCCCAGGAGCTTGAGCAAGAGATCACGCTCTTGCAGCGTGAAGACCAACATGATCTCCAGCAGCACGGCCCGCCCCTCCAGCAGCGCGCGCCGGTCGAAGACCTATTCGTCACTCACCGCGGGCCCTTCATCCCGCACGCCGTAGCTTTCCAAGGCATCAATTACCTTGACGAGCGAAGCCCCCTGGCGCCGCAGCTGCAAGTGTCACCATGGCCCGCCAATTTCAGGGCAGGGACCTACCCCAAGTACAACGGCAGCACTGACCCGGCACAGTATATCATGAGCTATCAAGTCGCTGTCACATCAACCGGAGGGGACGACGCCACGATGGCCAAGTCATTCATCATCGCCCTCGAAGGCCTAGCTCTCACTTGGTACACCAAATTGCCCCCGCTGTCCATCCACTCCTGGAGAAGTCTCCGGGACAAGTTTCTGCTCAACTTCCAAGGGTACCGCCCAGACACCGACGCCTTGGCCGAACTGTCACTCTGCAAGCAGCTGGAAAGAGAGACTCTGCGGGAGTACTACCGCAAGTTCCTGACCCTCAAGTCACAACTGCCTTTGGTCGATGACCAAATAGCCATTCACTATGCCATCAGTGGCCTTCGGGTTGGCGTCCTTTACAGCCATTGCATCTGAGATCCACCCAAGAACCTCCAAGAGCTGTATCAGCTGTTTGAGAAGTACGCTAGATCCGAAGAGCTCCACCAGCGCAAGGTCGAGTCCCAGAGGAAACCCAAAGACCCTCCACAGTCCAGCCGCATGTGGACGAGACCTTCGCAGACAGAATCCGGTCGGGACGGCCGCAGCCAGCAGCAGGTACACAACATCGCCAACCAGCACCCTGCTGGTGAGGCCCCTCGCCGCCAAGATTATCCCCCCAGGGCCACGGCGGAGGAACCCATGGCCGAGGCCGAGGACGGGCGCAGCAACCGCGCAGATTTTACTGCTTGTTCCATGGCGAAGACTGCGCGCACCCAACAATGGACTGCCCGGAGACGAAGGCCACCAAAGACCGGATGTCTCGGGCGCAACTAGCCGACAACCCAAGAGTTGTCGCGCACACATATCAACAACTCCCACCACCATACAACCATGGCCCCGTTCAGCATCCACCCAACCACGCATACCAACATCATCAGGCGGTACAAATCGTGCCTCCCCCACCCCCACCTCCACACCCGCAACAGCCAAACATCCATCACCCCCACGCACCAAAACAAGAAGACTTCGCTGATCAGCCGTATCGCGGAGTCATTCACATGATCACTGGGGGATCCAGCGCCGACTTTGACACAAAGCGGCAGAAGAGGGACCACTACCGTAGTGTCAACCACGTCGCCGTCATCGGCCCAGTCGTGCAAACGAAGTGGTCCCATGTGCCGTTGACCTTCGATGCCAGAGACGTCGACCTGCGCAGCGCACCCCACATCGACGCCATGGTAATCAAATGCAGCGTGGCAGGCTGGGACCTGCACAAAGTCTTAGTGGACAACGGCAGCCAGGCGGATATCATTTTCCTCCACGCCTTCAACCGCATGGGCATCAGCCACAGCTTTCTCAAGCCTTCGGACAACCCGCTATATGGCTTCAGCGGCAAGGGCACCTTTCCTGTCGGCAAAATAGAGCCACCCCTCTCCTTCAGTGTAGCACCCAATGCTCGGAGCAAATTACTTTCGACATTGTCGACATGGTGTACCCGTACAACGCCATCATGGGTAGGGGCTCCATCAACAAGTTTGAGGCAGCCATTCATGGACTTTATCTGTGCATGAAGATCCCGGGTCCACAAGGCGCAATCATAGTCTACGGCAACCAGTAGGCCGCGCGCAACATAGAAAGAGACTTCGTTCCAGGGCAAAGGAACATACACTGCCTCACGGCGCAGCGCGAGGCCCCCGAGTCAACCAGCTCGATCGCCAAAGAACATGAAAAGGCACAGCTGCAGAGCAACGATGGGACCAAGACTGTCCCCCTTGACCAGTCAATGCCCAAGCAAACGATCATCATAAGCGAAGACCTTACCTCGCATGACGAGGAGAGACTCGTCTCCTGTTTGTCCAAAAATAAGGACGTCTTCGCCTGGTCCGCCCTTGACCTGGTCGAAGTCAGTCGATCTATTATCGAGCACAGCTTGGGAATTGACCCTTCGGTGAGGCCGAAGAAGCAACGGCTGCGCAAGATGTCTGACGAGAAGACAGAAGCCGCCAAGGCCGAGGTCCACCGCCTGCTTGAGGCCAAGTTCATCGAGCCAATCGCCTACCCTACGTGGCTCGCCAACGTAGTCATGGTGCCAAAGAAGAGCGACAAATGGCGGATGTGCATCGACTTCACCAGCCTCAATAAAGCCTGCCCCAAGGATAATTTCCCGCTGCCTCGGATCAACAAGATCGTCGATAATGCGGCCGGCTGCGAAGTCATGTCACTCCTCGACTGCTTCTCCGGCTACCACCAAATTTATATGAAGGAGGAAGACAAAGCCAGCACCAGCTTCATAACACCCTTCGGCACGTACTGCTTCATCAGAATGCCGGAGGGACTCAAGAACGCTGGGTCCACATTCTCTCGCCTCACCAAAACGGTGCTCGAGAGCCAAGTCGGCAGAAACATATTTACGTATGTGGACGACATCGTTGTTGCCAGCAAAAGCAAAGAAGACCATCTGGCTGACCTCGTAGAAACATTCGCGAACATGCGAGACGCACGCCTTCGCTTAAACCCCAAAAAGTGCGTCTTTGGCGTTCGCCAGGGGAAGATACTGGGATACCTGGTGTCGCACCGCGGAATCGAAGCCAACCCAACCAAAATACAGGCCATCATCAACATGACGCCCTCGCAGTCAGCCAGAGACGTCCAACGACTGACCGGTAGATTGGCCGCCCTCAACAGATTCATCTCCAAATTCGCAGAGCGAAGCCTACCTTTCCTAAAAACGCTACACGGTGCAAAAGACTTCGCATGGGGACCAGAGCAAGCGGTGGCCATCGCTTCACTAAAGCAGCATCTGTCAGAACTGGCAATTCTTTCAAGCCCCAACACCTCGCTGCCCCTGTTGCTCTACGTCGCGGCTTCGCCGCACACGGTCAGCGCAGCGCTGGTTCAGGAGCAGGACAGAGAGGACACGACCAGGCAATGTCCAGTTTATTACGTCTCAGAAGTACTCACAGCATCCAAATGCAATATGACAGAACTGGAAAAAATTCGCCTACGCAGTAGTCATGGCTTCGCGCAAATTGCTCCATTATTTTGAAGCGTTCAAGGTGCGGCTCACCTCGGACAGGGGACTCGGCGAATTATTCAGAAATCCGGAGGCATCAGCTAGGATCGCCAAATGGGCAGCCGAGCTTTCCGGCTACCATATCACCTTCGAGCCCCGGACAGCCATCAAGTCACAAGTCCTGGCAGACTTCATCGTCGACTGGACCGGGCCAATAACGCAGCCAGACACGTCTACAGAGACGGTGTGGACCATCCATTGCGACGACGCATGGTGCCATGCGGGGGCAGGCGTTGCTGCAGTCATCACCTCACCTGCAGGGGTCAAGCACAGATATGCTGCATGCCTCAGCTTTGCTCTGGAGTCTGACAGGTGCACCAACAATATAGTAGAGTACGAAGCTGTCATCCTCAGCCTTCGCAAATTGAGAAAGATTACGCAGCGAAGGACCCCGCACTTATGCAGTACCTCGCAGCTATCCGCAGTCTCGAGAGACAATTCAAAGGCTTCACCTTGCAACATGTGGACCGCGCCAAGTATGAGGAAGCCGACGCGTTGGCCAAAGCAGCCGCCAGGGGCGAGGCCTTACCCTCGGACGTATTTTACCATGTCATCGGCATACCAGCCGTCCGCAGCCCAGAGGGCCTACAAATAACCAACGACACCGAAGGCCACCACATAGTCAACCTCATTATGACCGAAGATTGGCGGGCACCAATAACCGTGTTCCTACAAGGATACTACCATCTAGCCGATGTCAACAAGGCCAAGCGCCTCAAACACTAAAGCCGGGACTTCGCTCTCATCGAAGGCCAGCTCTACAAGAAGGGGGTCAGCCAACCCATGCTCAAATGTGTCACCGAGACCGAAGGCGTCCAGATCCTGCGCGAAGTCCATAGCGGGACTTGCAGCTCTCACGCAGGGCCCAGGGCCCTAGCTGCCAAGGTGATCCGTCAAGGTTTCTACTTGCCCGCCATGATCTGCACCGCAAATCGGGTCACAAGGTCATGCGAAGCCTGCCAGAAGTTCTCTCCATGCTCAGGAAGCCCTTTGCAATTCACAAAGCTAATCGCACACATGTGGCCCCTTCAGCGCTGGGGCCTAGACATCGTCGGGCCACTACCCATGGCCCAAGGGAACCTCAAGTTCACCTTCATCGCCGTCGAGTATTTTACCAAGTGGATCAAAGCAAGGGTGGTATCCACAATAACATCGAAGACTGCCCAGAAATTCTTCTGGCAAAACATTATTTGCCGATTTGGAGTCCCGTCCGAGCTCACAGTTGACAATGGCAAGCAATTTGACAGCCAAGACTTCAGGGATTTCTGCTTCTCCATTGGCACCAAGCTCGCCTTCACTTCAGTCTACCACCCACAATCCAACGGCGTCGTGGAGCACGCCAACGACAAGATTTTCACGGCGATCAAGAAAATGCTCCTCGACGACAAGAAGGGCAAATGGGTCGACCTACTACCTGAAGCAGTCTGGGCACTGAACACGACCGAGTGCCGGGCAACCGGATTCACTCCTTTTCGCCTGCTATACGGATCGGAGGCCATGACCCCGCAGGAAATCAAACATGGGTCCCCGTGGACAACCGCTTCAGTAGTACCCGACGTCGACGAGCCAACTTCCAAAGACCTCATCGACGGAGACCGCGTCTTTGCCCTACAGGCCCTCAACAAATATCAAGCCCAAACGAAGGCCTGGCGCGACAACGCAGTCGTCCTAAGAGAATTTAACGAAGGGGACCTCGTACTCGTCCGAACAACCCGGACAGAGTCACCGGGTAAGCTGGAACCCAAGTGGGAAGGACCATTTATCATCAAGACGAAGTCGTCTCCCAGCGCGTACAGATTAACAACACAATCTGGCAAAGACCTGGAACATTCCTGGAATATAGATAGTCTTCGCAAATTTTTTTGTTTGAACCGTCAGGGCCATCACGCCCTTGTAATTCACCAAACATTATTATTCTGGCCCACACTCTTTTCCTCCCAGGGGGGTGAGGTTTTTAATGAGACGGAGCCATGTAATATACAAGCAAAAATCCCCCGCAAAAAACTAAGCCAATGTCGAAAAAGACCGCATCAACGGTCTTCTGCATTCGACTACACCAAAGTCACCGCGAGGGACAGCGCTGGCTACCCTCGCGTGCGACACTCCACGCAAAAGTCGCCTACGGGTGCAGTCGGACCAGCACAATAAGTGCGCAAAATCGAAGTCCTCTCCAAAGGACTCTCCGTGCAAAAGTCGCCTAAGGGTGTAGCCGGATTCTCCGTGCAAAAGTCGCCTACGGGTGCAGCCGGACCAGCACAATAAGTGCGCAAAATCGAAGTCCTCTCCAAAGGACTCTCCGTGCAAAAGTCGCCTAAGGGTGCAGCCGGATTCTCCGTGCAAAAGTCGCCTACGGGTGCAACCGGACCAGCACAATAAGCGCCCAAAATCAAAGTCCTCTTCAAAAGACTCTCCGCGCAAAAGGCGCCCATGGGTGCAGCCAGACTAGCACAGTAAGCGCGCAAAACCGAAAGTATTTCCCAAAAGGTTCCCCACGCACAAGTCGTCTACGGGCACGACCGGATCAGCGAAGACACACAGCCTCATACAAATCACGAGTACATACATACAGCGAGGGAATCACACGTTACATTGGCTCAACTTTAGGGATGATGCCCATCTCCCTGTAGTTGAACAACATTATCCTCAGCTCCTCACCCTCAAAAAGATTCCACAACTCCCCCTCACCTACACTAGTCCCAGTCGGCAAGGACAACAATTCTCGTTTGCCAGCCCCGTCCACACGAAGACGATTTCCCTCCACCTCACTAACCCTCCGCTTTGCGACCGCCCTTCGCCGCCTATGCCCAGCACTCGCACTAGGAATAACTTCAGCACCCACCACGCGCGGAGAAGCTTCCACCGCAGCCACATCCAGTGCCGCAAAATAATCCAAGTCCTCATCCGAAGACTCCTCCGTACACACAACCGAACCCCCAGAATCACCAGACTCAAAAAACTTAGACACAGAATCATCCGAAACATCTTCAGCGACCACGATCGAAGCCGCGATAAAATTAGTAGTGTCAGTAGCGGTTGCGTGCGCAGGCCCAAAACCCTGAACCTGCGCTGCAACCGAGGTTCAGTAACACGCAGACAAAACTTACACACTCCCCCGCACCTATTTAGCTACATAGCCACCTGCAAGGGCCCGGCCGCGGCCGTGGGGTCTTCGACTGGCGGCTCGTCCGCCACCTTCAGGGCACCTTCGATCGTCGGCGCAGGGGCCCACACAGGGTCTTCGCCGCCGGCCATAGCAGGAACGGCCACGGCCGAGGGGCCTTCGCCAGCGTCCAAGGGCAGCACCGGATTGACCTCCGCAGCCTCGGACAGCGCGCCGACCAGACTTCCAAAATCCTCAACATCCTCGGCACGCTCCATCTGCAGCAACAGCACATTCACTCAGCACAAACTATACATACCCACATGCAACCAACCACACAAAAATAATAACCTTCACCAGCTCTCTCGCCCGGTCGGATCGCTCCCTGACAGCCTCCCGACCATGTGCCCCCCACATCCTATCAAAAAGGCCCCCCGCTGACTGCTTCACAACAGGGTCTTCGGCCTTGAAGATTCCGCGCTCAAAGCTCTCGTCTGCTTGGTCAAAAACCTCGTAGTGTCTGCAGCCCTCGCGGGACAACGCATTCATGGCCCCCTCGAAGGTGACGAGGGAGGCAAAGGACATGAAACCTTCCACGATGGTTGGGAGTACCAGCAACTCCTCCTGCAACCATTCGAGGAAGCGAAGGCCCGCCTCCCGGTCGGGCACTTCGAAGTCAGCAGTACGCGCGCCTAGCTCACGATACGAGCTCACGAACTGCGCGAGCGTCCGCTCAACCTCAGAGCGCGTAGAGGCCTCAGCCCTATCCACGCGGCCGCGCAGGGCGTTGAACCTCGCCTCCCACTCCTCGGCGTGTTGGCT
The DNA here is from genome assembly GCA_029449295.1 of Zea luxurians. Lineage (NCBI taxonomy): Eukaryota > Viridiplantae > Streptophyta > Magnoliopsida > Poales > Poaceae > Zea > Zea luxurians. The sequence continues at coordinate 145,389,274 of JAOPSE010000001.1, read as the reverse complement.
GGCGAGACTTCCCTCCGCCCGCGCCACCTTAACCTCCGCCTACGCAGCCTACGCCTCAGCGACGGCCTGGTTCGCCTCCCTCCTCTCTTCTACCAGCTAGCGCCGAAGGTCCATCTTCTCGGCCTCCAAGGCGGCCACCTTCTCCGCCAACCGGTGGCTTTTGCTCTCCACGGCCGACTTCTCTCGGACGGCATCCGCGTGCTGTGCCCGAAGTCTCTCGACTTCGGCAGCCACGTCCGCAGTCAGGACACCAGACGCAACGCGGTCGGTGAAGTCAGCTGCCTGACAAAAACACATGAGACCCAAATCTTCATGGAAACAACAAACACCGAAGTCCAACTCAACTTACTTGACTTAACTGCTGCGACAACTGCTGCGACAGCCGCTGTGATGCCTCCCTCATCCGCTGGGACATGGTGCCCGCCACGTCCTTAGCGGCAGCGGCTGTCAGAATCTCGCCGCTCGCGCAGAAGGCGGCCCACGGGTCCTGCGTGGGCCCCCTCGCCCTTACCTCCGCCGATGGCAAAGCGGTTGCCATCGAAGGCGGGACAACAACCATCTGTCCCTCGCTGGACCCTGCAATGCAACATATCACCGGTCAAAAGACCTCTCAAAAAAATTTACCAACAAAATAGTCCTCCATGCTGATGTTCGTGCCGAAGTCGGTAACTCGTTTCCCCAGCGAGGGCAGCTCCCGTCCCTTCACAGCTTCGACCGGGGGAGACTTGGTCCCACCAGCAGCGGCTGTCTTCGTGCCTGCCGATAACTTGCTGGACCCAGGCGCGGCCGGTTTCGCAGCCGGCACCGGTTGGCTGCTGCCAGAGGCAGCAGCCTTCGCGCTCCCCCGCGCTCTCTTCGCCTCACGCCTCGGATCCGCCATCCTGATAACCGCCCGGCGCTTCTGCGCAGCGTCTTGACGGTCCTTGGTCATCACTGCCGACACAACATCAGCAATATTCCATCCGTAAGGGAAAATCTTCAAGCCACAAGCTATACGAGACGTAGACATGTCTTCGCCGTCTGCCCAGGGGATTGGAAGACTCTTTGGCCATCGACCCCCGGTAACCTCCAGCATTCGCGCTGAAGACTCCCGGAGCTCGGGCGAAGACATCCTTCCCTCGGGGGCCGTGCAAGTCCCCATCAACTCCACAGCAAAATTATCAGACACCCCCATTCCTCCCACTATAGTACCTAATTTCCTCTTTTTAGTGGCCGGGAAAGCCTCTTGCGAAGGCTCTTCCTCGGTCCCGCCCATCGGTTTCTTCCCACGGCGGTCGGCGGCGTCCACACCGGGATAACCACCGTACGGCAAGCAGTTCAGGTCAAATACCTGGTTCAATCTGTCGTTGGACCCACGGAAATCCCAGCTCCACACACCCTCTGTCTTCAGCATGTAGCGCCCCATGATCCTTGCCGCCCCGTCTTCCGCTTCACGCACGAATGCGGCGGGATCTCGGCCACGCAAATCCAGCGCGAAGGCAGGACTTCGCACCAACTGCCCGCCACGGGAGGGCATCTCACGAGGGCATACTTCGCCCAATGCCCAGCCATGCGCCAAGGGACATACCCCATACCCGACAAATTCCTCAACTAAATCGCGCCCGCTACTCATGCGAGCAGCGCAACGAAGGGCTCCTTCGTCTTCGTCATCCTTCGCTACCTCAAATTGCGGGTATGCTACATAATGATGGGAGCACATGACGGCCAAGGGAGCCCTAGGTGGTCTTCGACTGCGCCTTCTGAAACGTAAAACCAGAAATCCCACCAGTTACCCCACTTATTACGGGCGCAGGGAACCAACTCCACAACCTCCATCGAAGTCTTCCTGGACTTCGGCATGAATGTGCACGACCCAAACTGTGCAATCTCATCTCCAATTTTTCTCTTTTGCCAATGCAGACAGTAATGTTTTGTGAAGACTTCCACTGAGGGCTGGCCACCATACGAAGTCGTTGCCCAGACGTACTTCGCCAGGGCCACCACGGCATTCGGCGTCAGCTGGTGGACCTGGACCTCGAACTTCCGCAGGACCTCCGCCACGAATCGATGTGCGGGCAGACGAAGGCCAGCAGTTAAAAAAGGCTCAAAAACAATCAATTCGCCTTCTGGCTCGGGGACCTCCTCCGCCCCCGGGACACGCCCAACTCCGCTGCCAAAATATCCAAGTTGTTGTATGTCCTGAACACGGACCGAGGAAATCCGCGACACGCCAAACTCAACTGTATCACCAGGATGCAACTCCTCCGCCGCCACGTTGCTCAAAGTGTCCACGGATGATGCGCCGGCCGGCGGTGTATCGGCAGCAGATGAAGAAGAGGACGGCATGGCTATGTACCGGCGGCGGCGGCGGGCGGTCTGCTTCACGTGGGCCAGTTCTCCGACGAGCAGGAGCAAGGAGGGCAAGCGAGCAGACGAACGGTTTCAAAAGGAGGCTAGGGTTTCGCGGCGCGCAGAAAAGAGTACCTGACCCGCGTCGCCCCGCCCCCCTTTTATACACAGGACGCGACGCTTCGGGAAACCCGCAGTCCAACAGTACCATGTCCATCAACGGTCACATCAAAAACCCCCGTGGAACCACTTCGAGCGAAGGCAGCGTCTCTACCATCTAGCGACGTCTTCGGCACCAGATGACTCAGTCGAACTGGTCCCTCAGAGGGAAAATGTTGGGGCGAAGGCGAAGACACTACCCCTCGCTCGATGAACTTCGCCAGTCTCGCTGCATCAACCCCTTGCTCGATGCCTTCGCCAGTCTCGCTGCATCAACGGAGGCAAAACAACCGGCAGCCCCCACCCTTCGTCCAACACATTGCAAGATGAAGGCCCACAACAAGGTTGCCCTACCCCGCATCCTCGTCGAACACGAAGGCCCACGAGGAATTCGGCCCATTGTAACGGGCCCCGCGCGGCCGGTTGTATTACGGGCCCGATTTGCAAATGCTTTTATGTAATGACGGTCTGTAACCTTGCTTTATGGGAATATTCCGGGAATAACCTAGGTGCTTGAGGGCACATGCGTCCTTAATCCGAGACGCTGGACGCTCAGGCACCTATAAATACCCCTGTACAGTGCCCTTGAGGGGCTAGATTAACAGAGCAATTGCTGCCTCCAGTTAAACCGTGTTCCCATCTCGCTCATCCCCCTGTTGGAATCAACCTGCCCGAGAACACAAGTTTCAACACTAACCGCTTATGCACCCCGGTTGGTTCGGTTCGTCTTTTGTTGTTGCAGGAAGCGCATGGTGGTGGTTTGATTGGTCACTTCGGTGCTAAGAAGACAGAGGTTGTGCTGTCCACACACTTCTTTTGGCCTCGAATGCGGCGTGATGTTGAGCGCTTTGTAGCAAGATGCACGACGTGTCAAAAAGCGAAGTCATGATTGAACCCACATGGTTTGTATATGCCTCTTCCTATCCCTTCTGTTCCGTGGGTGGATATTTCTATGGATTTTGTTTTGGGATTGCCTAGAACGAAGAGGGGGAGCGATAGTGTTTTTGTTGTGGATGATCGTTTTTCTAAGATGGCACATTTTATACCTTGTCACAAAACGGATGATGCCATTCATATTGCTAACCTCTTTTTCAAAGAGATTGTTCGTTTGCATGGTATGCCTTCTACTATTGTTTCAGATCGTGATGTAAAATTCTTGAGTCATTTTTGGCGTACTCTATGGAACAAATTGGGGACAAAATTATTGTTTTCTACTACTTGTCATCCCCAAACTGATGGATAAATGGAAGTTGTGAATAGAACTTTGTCTGCAATGCTGCGAGCAATATTGAAGAAAAATTTGAAAATGTGGGAAGTGTGTTTGCCGCATGTGGAGTTTGCATATAATCGGGCGGAACACTCCACCACCAAGGTAAGTCCTTTTCAGGTAGTGTATGGCTTTAACCCTCGTGCTCCTATTGATCTTTTGCCTCTACCTACTACCGAGCAAGTACATAGTGATGCTAAGGAGCATGCTGACTTTATTTTGAAACTTCATGCTTCAACTAAAGCCAACATTGAAAAGATGACTGAAAAATATAGAATTGCTGGTAGTCAAGGTAGAAAACCAGTTAAGCTTGAAGTGGGTGATTTAGTGTGGTTGCGCTTGAGAAAAGATAGATTTCTAGAGTTAAGAAAGTCTAAATTGACGCCACATGCTGCTGGTCCATATAAGATTTTGGAGAAAATAAATGATAATGCATATAAACTTGAGTTGCCTCCCGAGTTCCGGGTTAGTCCTACATTTAACATTGCAGATTTGAAACCGTATTTGGGAGAAGAAGATGAGCTTGAGTCGAGGACGACTCCACTTCAAGAGGGGGAGGATGATGAGGACATCACTACCATGGATACAAACAACACTCCCCTAGTTGATGTTCAAGGTCCGATTACTCGCTCACGCGCAAGACAATTGAATTTGCAGGTGAGCTCATTCCTATGTACTTATTCTTGTGCATTTGAGAATAGTGTGCTACCTAATGAATTAATTGTACTTAGGAATGAAGGAAAGGACCAGCAAGGACATGGTGAAGGACTTGGAGGCGTGGAAGGCCAGCAAGGACATTCGGATCAAGGTGGAGGTCCAAACCGATTCGACTTCGTTTCAGTTTCGGACTCCAGGAATAGCCCGTCGTAAAACAGACACTCAGGTCGCATACGGAGTCGGTTTTGGACGTTCTTTATATGGGTGGAACCAGAATTTCATATAGCTTCCAATGGCACTGGTCCCACCTCAAAAATCCATCCAAGTCGTTCAGAATCATCGAAACAAGATGACGTCCGTAATCTGTCTCGGTGCTGCGACACCGTAATTGGCCTTTGGGTCGTGTATCTTTGTTGGGCCCATTAGGGCACGTCCAGGGAGGGAGTCACGCTCCTAACCCTCATATAATCAGTAGCCACCACCATGTTAGGGCGGGGGTTTTGCTTAAGTTAGATCTGTCAAAACAGTTCGTCGTAGATCGGTTTGTGAGACCCCAACTCGAGAGCTTAATCATCCATTCGCAATTTTTTCAGATTGTGTTCTTTCTCGTTCTTGCTTGTGTCTTCGATTCGCATGCAAGGATTAGCCCTCGTGGCGAGGTCAATCGAGCAGCGCACGGTTGATAACCAGAGGAGAAGTGGTGCTGCAATTGCGGGGTTCTAGTCGTGTTGATTGGAAGCCAGATCGTCTGTGTGACATCTCCACCAAATCGATAGTTACCTTCACCTGACGGAAGATCGGGCATCCCCGTTCCTATCATTTGGTACCCCAGGGGATCCACCTTTGATTTAATAGGATATTCCGATGTCGATTGGGCAGGGTGTAAAATTGATAGGAAGAGCACATCAGGGACTTGTCAGTTTCTGGGGAGATCCCTGGTGTCTTGGGCTTCAAAGAAACAAAACTCAGTAGCTCTTTCTACCGCCGAAGCCGAGTATATTGCCGCAAGTCATTGTTGTGCGCAATTACTTTGGATGAGGCAAACCCTCAGGGACTATGGCTACAAATTGAGCAAAGTCCCTCTCCTATGTGACAATGAGAGTGCTATCCGCATGGCAGAGAATCCCATTGAATACAGCCGCACTAAGCACATAGATATTCGGCAGTGGCGAAGCTAGAGCAAACATGAAGGGGGTGCACCTCCCTTATGGATGCATAAGAATGATATGTGGGTGGTGCATATATGGTGAAAAATTGAACACTACAACTGACTTTTAGAATTTTAGGGGGTGCACTTGCACCCACCGGCTACATAGTAGCTTCGCCCCTGATATTCGGTATCACTTTTTGAGGGATAACCAACAAAGGGGGTATCGAAATAGCCTATATTAACACCAAAGATCAATTAGCCGATATCTTTACCAAGCCATTAGATGAGAAAACCTTTAGCAAACTTAGGAATGAGCTAAATATTCTTGATTCTCGGAATTTTGATTGAAACATTGCACACATAGCTCATCTATATACCTTTGATCATATCTCTTTCCTTTGGTACATATACATATTTCTTATTCTTCTTGTGCCAAGGCTAAGACTAATAAGTTTCCATGAGTATCTCTTGTATTAGTCTTAGATTGAAAGGGAAACGGAGTATTCGGCAAAGACAACGCTTCCACTCAACTCCATCGATATTATTTACCCTTTGCCGGTATTCCGCCATCTCTCCAAATTGATTCTTCACTCTTATCTACTTGTATCATTGGGGAGAAAATAAAAAGGGCTCTCAAAGTCTCCGTTTTTGGCGATTAATTCCAAAGGGGGAGAAAGTATTTAGCCCAAAGCAAAAGGACCGCACCACCACCAATTTCAAAATTTTCAAGAATTTTTCAAATTGGTATCTAAATGTATTTGTGATCTTGTTCAATTAGTATTTACAAAAATTGGTAAAACCCTCTAGAACACTAAGAGGAGAATTTCATTCAAGGGGAGCTTTGTTTAGTCAAAGGAAAAGCATTTGAAACAGGGGGAGGAAATTTCAAATCTTGAAAATGCTTCTTGCAATCTTACTCATATGCCTTTGACTATTTGCAAAAAAGACTTTGAAAAGATTTTCCAAAAAGAATTTGCAAAAACAAAACAAGTGGTGCAAACGTGGTCCAAAATGTTAAATAAAAGAAAGCAATCCATGCATATCTAGTGAAATTATAAATTGGTTTAATTCTAAGAAACTTATGCACTTACATTACGCAAACTAGTTCATTTCTGCACTTTATATATTTGCTTTGGTTTGTGTTGGCATCAATCACCAAAAAGGGGGAGATTGAAAGGGAAATAGGGTCAAAACTTTTCCATAATTAATTTTGGTGGTTGAATGCCCAACACAAAAAATGGACTAACTAGTTTGCCCTAGAATACATGTTCTACAGGTGCATAAAGGTTCAACTCAAACCAATAAAAGATTGAAGATATGTGTTGGAGACTTGTTCTCAAATGCTATGAATCAAGAACAAAGCAACACAAATGTTAAAGATTAAAGACCTTCGTCCTTCGAAGCACTGTATCCCTTAGGATATAATGATCTTCGAACGAAGGCCATGAAGGACATACCTTCATCATATCAATATGTGAAAAATAAGAACATATGAGATATAGAACATGAATGATTATGAATGATCAAATCATCAACATTTTTATTATATGATTATGAACAAATATTGAAATACATTTTATACCTTCGGCTTTATAGAAGGCAAAAGTCCAAAAATACGTGCGAGCTATTACCAGTCAGCGTGAACAGTACGGGATTACTGTTCACCTATTTATAGACACGGGACGCAACCCGGTTGAAATTACATTTATGTCCTTGATAACAAATTACAAACATGAAACAAATTATCAGGGACTGAACGGTCTTTCCCTCTTTAAGTCAGTATCGCCCTTCGTCTCAAGGCATGTCATCATGCCGAAGCTCCCTGGGTTGTAGCTTCGGCATACATCTTCGTGTTACGTCTGCTTGCATATCGTCCTGCCGAAGGTGTTTTTGCTTAGAGGACCTTCGGCGAAGAAGAAGGCCCCCAACAGTAGCCCCTTCGCGGTGCTAGATCGTTTTTTATAACGAGCTCGATCCACGAAAAATCTCGAAGGCTTTGGAATGCCAAAGGTCCGAAAAACACCTTACCTGAGCTCGTTGTTGAGAAACGATTAAAATACTCCAGGCGTCGGGTGGTACATCGTTCAGTGAATACAGGTGATTTGGCGGTTCACCTTCTGAGCACCAAGTGGTCCACCGTTCAACGGGTGTAGGCGATCTGGCGGTTTACCTTCCCCCTACATCACTATATAAATAGACGGGTTGGTGAGGAGTTACCACAACATTCATTGCCATCGCACTGTTGTGCTGTTAAAAAATTTAACCACAGCAGAAGCTTTTTCATTGCTCTCTCGAGCGAGCGCTTTATCATTTGAGATTAGCTTCGTCACACCGATTAGCTTCATCAAACTGCAAAAAATCCGTCAGCTACGTCAAACCGTGAAAAATCCATCAAGAATGGCCAGAGTGAGTTCGACTGCAAGGGTGTCTCATGAAGGAGAAGAGACCAAGGTCACCGAGACAGCACCAATTTCCGAAGTCATGAAGCAATCAGGTCTAGTTGTGACAGAGGGAACTAATGACAAAGGTACCCCTGTTACCGAAGCTAAACAGACCGGTGCTGAAGAAGAAGATATTGAAGAGGATGAAGAAGATTATAGTATTTTGATCCCAACAAAACCCAGCCATTTAGATTTTGAGAAATCTACTGTGTCTGAAGCTGACATGCCCATGATGATGAAGCTGGGCTACTTTGGGGAAGCTGAAAGGAAACTTGTCCGATTTGCCAGAGAAGAGACCACCCCAGCACCGAAGAATGATGAAGTAGTGGTTTTCAAGAGCTTTTTTAGAGCAGAACTGTGACTTCCTCTGAATGAGATGATAGGGGAAGTCTTGAAAAATTTCGAGATATATCTTCATCAGCTGACCCTTAACGCCATTGTTAGGCTTAGTGTCTTCATCTGGGCCCTCCAAAACCAAGGGATGAGCCCAGATGCCGAAGCGTTCTGCCGAGTGCACGAGTTGCACTACCAGACAAAGGCCAGGGCAAATGGTCTTCACAAAATTTTTGGATGTTACAACTTTGTGTATCGCAAGGATACAAAGGCCCCAGTTCTCAGCTACTGTACAAAGTGGCCGACTGGCTGGAAAGGAGAATGGTTTTATATTAAGTCTGATGAGAAAAAGAGGGGGAAACTGATGACGATAGTCATGTGCCCACTGTCCTTAAACTTTAGGATGACTAGGCCCCTGTGCAACATGCAGCTAGGGTCGACATGCCAGCGAGCCAAGGTAGAATTCAGGGTGGTGGCTGAGCAAATTAGCACCAGGGACTTGGTGCAAGAATACCTGGCCAACCGGACGTACCCAACGTCAAGTGGCTGGGGGATGCCGAAGATGAAGGGAACGAAGAAAAAGTATGAACTTGTTTGATTACCTTATCGTTTCAAATTTGAAAAATAGTTCAAGGAGCCTTGCCAAGAATGGCTAGAAATGATTGAAACTATGTGTAATGAAATACTGGGAAACTATACCAAGAAAGAAGACCAATTGATGACAGCAGCCTTCGGCACCCGGCCAAAACGAAGGTTAAACCGGGTGATGGATGCTCTAAAATTTGAAAACCCTGATTATGAGCAGCTTGGCAAGGGTGCCGAAGGGGCAAAAAGGAAAAGGGTTGTTAGTATTCTAAACAGACAAGCTGCCAGAATGGTGAAGGAGGATGAGAAGATTTTAAAGAAAACCCACTCCTGAACCGAAGGTGGCAACTCTGAAGAAAAGAAAAGCTGAAACTCCAGAGCCGAAGGTGACTGAGGTAGAAGAGGAGACTCCTTCGACACCTCCTGCCGAAGTGATAGAAATTTTAAAGGTAATGACTGAATCTCTACCTATCAAGCTGCTAAGTCCTCTGGGACCAGAACTGACGAAGCTTTTACAGAAGAAGGACGAGCCTTCGGCTACACAAAAGGTGGACGGGCAGAAAAGGCGAAGGATCGGTGTAATACTCAAAATGGTGTACAAGAAATACATAGAGGATTTCCTCATTTTATGTGCCATATTTGCATCATAAAAAGAGCACACATATAATTGAGAGTGATTAATTAAAACCAATAATACCAAAATAAAAGAAAATGCATCATGTGGAGTTTTTATGTTTGTGCATTAAATATAATAATAAAAATAATAATAAGGATAATAAGATAATAAATACTAGAAGTTAAATCAAACCCTAAATTAAAATTTGGGTTTTGAAAAGGAGAAGAGAAATGATATAAAAATATAAATGATATACTATTATTTCCAAAAATTTGTATTTTCATTTCACAATATGATTGGAGGATAAAAATCTGCACAATGTTCGAATTCAAAATCCAAATTCAAACTAAACCATAGAAATGAAGAAAATAGAAAGAAAAGATAAAAGAAAAAGAATAAAAAGCCTCATGGGCCGCCATACCCCAATCTAGCCCACCCAGAGAAACCCCTCCACCGCGCGGCCCAGCTCTTCCGCGCCCACTCGCGCGTGCTACTGACAAATGGGCCCCGCCTGGCCGTCTCAGCTGGGCGCTGATGACCGCGCACCCTGTGTCACTGCCTATGGGCCCCACTTGCTAGCCGAATGACCAGCTCGGCTCCGTCTTCCTCGCGGCCAGGACGTTACAACGAATCCACGCGAATCGGCCAGGGAGCTGGGGTCGGAGTCTTCCGCGCGCCCCGGGGTATAAGTCGTGGGCTTTTGGAACTCCCGCATCGAACCATAGACCAAACACCGGTTAGCTTCCGCCGCCGTCACCGTCATACCGCGCGGGAGAGTGAGTCTGTCGCCGCCTGCTTCAAATTGTGAGCCTCATTGACTTCGTGCGCTCGAATCTGTGCTCGGGTGATCCGTCGTGCCAAGTGGAACATTGCGGTGGCCTCGCTGCTGCGAATCGGAGAAGGGGGGCCCCGGAATTTGTCACCGGAGCACAGTCTTCACCGCGGGCGCAACTACCATCGTGGCCATGGTTCGTCTGCGCAGCGGGATCCCGGTGAGCTACCCTATGTTGTTCGCCCTTCTTTAAGCATAGCGTAGAATGTTTCCGATTTAAAATTGGTGCTCTGCCGCACGAATTAGCGAACTCCGACGATGGACCACCGTGTCACTGGGCGGCGCCGCCGTCTGGTCGCTCTGTTTGGGGGAGGAATCACCCTGGTCGTCCGATCTTCGTTGAACGGTATAGATTAGATCGACGATAACCTTTCGGCTCTTTATATCTGGTCCGTGGAAATGTGATCGAAGGGCTACGGTTGTTTTAAATTCAGTCCGTTGATGATAGATCCAAGCGCCTATAATGTGTCACGGTTCGTCGTGGTCGGCTTTTAATCTGGGCCGACCGTTGTGGATCGGGTGGCCAAGATCTCTCGATACCCCTTCGCGATGGTTATTTTATTAAAGAGCCCCTGGTGTTTTAAACAATTAACCCGCCGTCCAGTGGAACTGTGCCCTGAGTCTCAAGAACTTTTACCCCGAGCCCCTTGAGCTTACCAGTAAATGGGGCCCAGTCCAGAGGATTAGAAAATCAGAGAAATTAATTTAGAAATAGATTTTTAGTATTAAATTAATTGCAGAAACTTGTTTAATTCATAGAAAATGCATATGAGCTCCAAATTACTCCATTCCAGTTCCTAAAATTTTGTAATTTTATTGTCTATCACTTAGAGTCTCTGTTCGGACATGAAAACAGTAAGAAAATTAATTTAGCATTTAATCCTATTTTAATCACATTAAACCTTAGGAAATTCATAACTTGTAATCTATAACTCCAAATTTAGTGATTCCAGTTCCTATGATCTCATTTTAATGTGTAGATTTTTACTGTGTATTTTATTTGCATGTTTGATGTGATGTTAATTTAAGGTATACTATGTATGTATTGTGTTGATGCGAGTAGACGAGCAAGCCACTGTGGATCCTGAGGTTCAACAAGTAGAAGTAGCTGAGCAGGAGCTCATTGAAGGCAAGTTGTGCCCTTGATCACTTACTTTCCCAGCCATGTTCTTATTAATTTTAATGATCTGCATAGGTTAATTTTGATGGGATCCTTTATGTCACTCCAGTTTTGGTTATCTTTATACCTTGTCCACCCTGAAATATTTTTGGGTAGTACCTGCTATTGCTTTATGTGGATTGGGTATGGAGATACACTACTCATGATTATTCTGTTATTATCTTGTTATCATTACTGTTCATGTTAAGATCATTAAATTAATGGGAACATGGAGCGACCACCCGGGAAAACAGTGCTACCACAAGGGTTTAATGGGACGCCCTTGGCTGATTAACTAGGAAAGCTAGTGGAGGTCTTCCTTACCCGAAAGGGGCAAGGGCAGTAGGGGAGTGGTAAGTGTAGGGAGGTCCTTGGTTGATTTTGCTGCGATGGCGGTCAGGCAAGAACCCTGCACTGGAGCTTCCTATAAACTGTAGCGGGATTTCTGAAGCTAGTGGAACTTTGTAAAGGCCTCGTAGTGTTGCCCTGCCTCGCCTCCTCGGTAGAGGTGTATGGGATTGGCCATCTCTTGGCAGATGGGTAACATGACTTGTGGGTAAAGATGCGCAACCTCTGTAGAGTGTAAAACTAGTATACTAGCCGTGCTCACGGTCATGAGCGGCTCGGACCCTCACATGATTAATTATGGAACTTAAATTCAATTTGACATTTGCATCGCATTTGGGATTATTTTACTATTACTCTTCGTTATTATTATTAAGGTTTGGTATTTACTTACACTTAGTAATTGCTAATAAAATTTTTACCAACTTATAAAAGCAATGCTCAGCCTCAGCCTTTACTTCATTGATTAGCCTTACACTTCATGAACTCCCACCTTTGGTGAGTTCATGCCATATTATTCCCCACGACTTGTTGAGCTATGAACGTATGTAGCTCACTCTTGCTGTCTCACACCCCCCCACAGGAGAAGAACAGGTGGTCGAAGAGGAGCCGCCTAACACTGAGGCATTCGACTTGATCTAGGTGGCGTTTCTCGGTCGACATTGGCGCCGACGATCCTTAGTTCGTTTTACATTTATTCCTTTATTTTGTAATAAGTCTTCCGCTATGTAATAATTACTTTGATGTTTTATGACATTTATCTCTATACACTCTGTTATTATATATGTTGTCTTCTTGGCGCATGTATGAGATGCACCCGGCTTTGTCCTTTAAAACCGGGTGTTACAGAAGTGGTATCAGAGGAAATGTTGACTGTAGGACAAAACCTAGATAGAAATGGACAACCCTTACCTACTTATCACATTCTGAATCATTCTATACTTACCTTACTCTGAATCTCTCTATACTTACCTTGATCCTGTCTCACCTTCTACTGTTCTACTCTGATTATTCTTACCTTTTCTACTCTTAGATAAGATGGATTTCACACCTTGGAATCCCTACCCCTATGACATTTTTAAGAGATAGGAAGCCTAAGACAAAATTAAAACTATTTTCTCTATTAAAAATGTTGGTTGATTGTTCTGATGATCAATGCCTGATTTGCTTCTTTGATTGATTGAAATATTATATGGACATCTTAGCATGTGCCAGCATAAGGTAATAAATTAGCTATGGTAGGTAAAACATTAAACTGCTTAGCTAATAAATCCCCCAAAGTAACATGATTTGTAATTACTGCCTTATCTACTGCTCTCTCTTATCATATGTATCTAACTCAGATGGTCAATACCAGGAGGGGTGGTGGACTTGATTTGCCTCCTAACCGACACACTCGAAGGATATATAGACAACCTCAGCCGCAGCCTGCAGAGATGAATCCTCCTAATCCTCCACCAGGCGGAGTTGACCCACTGGTTGCTGCTCAGATGGCGGTGATGCAACAAATGGTGGACACTATGGCTGATATGCGTGCCCAGATGCAGCAAGAACGCCAGGAGATGCGTCAGGAAAGAGAAGATATACGTCAGGAGTTACGCCAGGAGAGAGAGGAGATACGCCAGGAGAGAAGGGCGCAACAACAGCAGCTGCAACAACAACTTCAACAACAGCAGCAACAGCAACAAGTACCACTGCCTCCACCACCACCACCAGTTCCATCTCGTGATAAGCATCGGGAATTTATGAGTCATAAGCCACCGACCTTCGCCAGCTCACCAGATCCACTTGACGCGGATGATTGGTTGAAGTCAATTGAGAAGATGCTCAACATCGCCCAATGCTCAGACCGGGAGAAAGTTATTTATGCCTCGGGTCGTCTGACAGGTCCTGCTGCTGACTGGTGGGATTCTTATACTGCTGCCCATGATGCTGCTGATACTATTACTTGGGCAGAGTTTAGTACACAGTTCAGGAACTACCATATTCCAGCCGGTATGATAAAGATCAAGAAGAAGGAGTTTCTGTCATTGAAGCAAGGCAATATGTCGGTCAGCGAGTACAGAGACAAATTTATTCATCTGTCGAGATATGCTCCAGAGGAAGTTGCTGAGGATGAGAGGAAGCAGGAGCACTTTATTGAAGGACTTAATGGACCCTTGCAGTATGCACTGGTTGCACACACCTTTCCATCATTTCAGAGGCTACTGGATAAGGCTCTTGCTATTGAACACAAGCGTGTTCAACTGGGTGATTTGAAGAGGGAGGCTATCTCGCAGGGACAGGGTAGCAGCAGTGTTCGTCCCCACTACGTACCACCACAGGGTACACCAACTCGACCAGGAGGACCACGCCCAGTTCAGTATGCTCCACAGGGCTCTCCACGGACACCTACTCGCCAGGCTACCCCCACTGGCACCCCAACGAAGTTTTTAGGACAGAGTCCAGGCACTACTTGTTTTAAGTGTGGGAAGACTGGTCATTATGCAAATGTTTTCCCACAGAGGATTGCTACTACTCCAGTTCAGAACATGCAGCAAACTCCAGGATCTGGCAAGGGATATTCTATTGCCAAGGTTAATCAAGTAAGCGTTGATGCTACTCCGGATGGTGGGGACATCGTACTTGGTACGTTTTATGTTAATGCAATTCCTGCAACCATATTATTTGATTCTGGTGCTATATATTCATTCATGTCTGCTAGATATGCCAACACAAATGAAATACCACTGCTAAATATGAGAAAACCCATGATAGTAATTACACCTAAAGGGCCTGTTGAGGCGAATCAAATGACACGTAGATTGACATTGACCATTATGGGTAGAGAATTTGGAGCTACTGCTATAATATTAGAGTCCAGCAGTATAGATCTGATCCTTGGTATGTCATGGCTAAGAAAGGCAAAGGCCGTTATAGCATGTGGTAGAGGTACCGTAGAACTCACTACCACTAAAGGAGAAAGATTTCAAGTTAATATTGCAGTAACCTCCTCATCCATGCGTGCAATGTTCTTTATACCTGAGGAGTTTGTTGGTGACAACATCCGGGTGGTTAGAGATTTTCCGGATGTCTTTCCAGAGGAGTTACCAGGGATGCCACCTAATAGAGAAGTTGAGTTTGTTATTGATCTCTTACCTGGAACCGCCCCTATTTCTAAACGGCCATATAGGATGTCCGTAGAGGAGTTGAAGGAACTTAAGAAGCAGTTAACTGAGTTACAGGAGGCGGGGTATATTCGTCCGAGTTCCTCACCTTGGGGAGCACCGGTGTTATTTGTGCAGAAGAAGGATGGATCGCAACGGATGTGTGTGGACTATAGATCACTTAATGATGTCACGGTAAAGAACAAGTATCCATTACCCCGTATTGAGGATTTGTTTGATCAGATGAGAGGAGCCAGGGTATTCTCGAAGATTGATCTCCGATCGGGATACCATCAGATGAAGATTAGACCCTCGGATATTCCTAAGACGGCTTTCTCAACCCGATATGGATTATATGAGTTTACTGTTATGTCATTTGGATTAACCAATGCACCGGCTTATTTCATGAATTTGATGAACAAAGTGTTTATGGAGTATTTGGACAGATTCGTCATGGTGTTTATCGACGATATTCTGATCTATTCTAGGAATGAAAGTGATCATGAACAACATCTAAGGTTGGTGCTACAAAAGCTGTGAGATAATCAACTCTACACTAAGTTCAGCAAGTGTGAGTTTTGGATTGACAAGGTGCCATTCCTTGGTCATATTATTTCTAATGGAGGAATAGCAGTGGATCCTGCTAAAGTGAAGGAGATAATGGAGTGGAGAGTGCCCACTACAGTTACGGAGATTCGGAGTTTCTTGGGACTCGCAGGATATTATCGGAGATTTATTGAAGGGTTCTCTAAAATTGCCAAGCCTATGACCTCGCTTTTGGAGAAAGGGAGAGAATTCAAGTGGGATGAGAAATGCCAAGAGAGCTTTGATCAATTGAAGGAGAGGTTGATGTCGCCACCAGTATTGGTTATGCCAGATCTACAGAAGGGATTTGACATTTATTATGATGCATGTGGCCAAGGACTTGGATGTGTGCTTATGCAAGAAGGCCATGTGATCGCCTATGCATCTCGTCAGTTGCGGAAACATGAATTGAACTACCCCACTCATGACTTGGAATTGGCTGCCGTTGTGCATGCGCTGAAGATTTGGAGACACTACATTATGGGAACTAAGTGCCAAGTATACACAGATCATAAGAGCTTGAAGTACATATTCACTCAGAAGGATCTCAACCTTAGGCAACGCCGTTGGTTGGAGCTTATTAAGGATTATGATTTGGAAATTCATTACCACCCAGGCAAGGCAAATTTGGTTGCAGATGCCTTGAGTCGTAAGGAGCATGTTCACTCCGCTTTCGTCGTCCAGCTACCTGATGAATTAGCAAAAGATTTTGAGAGGCTCAACCTAGGAATTGTTGCACATACGAAAGGAGTGACTATTGAATTGGAACCTACCTTGGAGCAAGAAATTCGTAAAGGTCAGGTTGGTGATGCCAAAATCCAGGAGATCAAGGATTTGATAACAGAGGGTAGAGGCCCAGAGTTCACGGAGGATGAGCAAGGCACGATATGGTTCAAGAATCGAATTTGTGTTCCTGATATTGATAGTCTTTGGAAAACCATATTGGAGGAGGCACATGACTCAGTTTATTCTATCCACCCTAGAAGTACCAAGATGTATCAGGATTTGAAGCAAAAGTATTGGTGGTATGGACTAAAGAGAGATGTGGCTGCACATGTGGCTATGTGCGATGTGTGCCAAAGAGTTAAAGCTGAACACCAGAGGCCAGCCGGACTACTGCATCCACTGAAGATACCTGAGTGGAAATGGGAAGAGATTGGCATGGACTTCATTGTTAGATTACCCCGCACGTCTGCTGGGTATGATTCTATATGGGTAATTGTGGACAGGCTAACTAAAGTAGCCCACTTTATCCCAGTGAAGACCACGTATTCAGGAGCCAAGTTAGCAGAGTTGTACATGGCACGGATTGTTTGCCTACATGGTGTGCCAAAGAAGATTGTGTCAGACCGGGGATCACAGTTAACCTCTCGGTAATGGAAGAAGTTGCACGAATCATTAGATACGAGATTGAATTTTAGTTTGCCTTACCATCCACAGACTGATGGGCAGACTGAGAGGACCAACCAAGTGCTAGAGGATATGTTAAGAGCTTGTGCTCTTAAACATGGTGGAAGTTGGGATAAGAGTTTGCCTTATGCGGAGTTCTCTTATAATAATAGCTATCAGGCCAGTTTGAAGATGTCACCGTTTGAGGCTTTGTATGGCAGAAAGTGCAGGACTCCATTGTATTGGGATCAAACTGGTGAAAGACAGTTGTTTGGGCCTGAGATTATACAAGAAGCAGAAGAACAAGTTCAGCAAATAAGGGAGAATTTGAGAACTGCACAGTCCAGGCAGAAAAGCTACGCTGATACCCGGAGAAGACTGCTAGAGTTTAAAGAGGGAGATTATGTCTATTTGAAGGTGTCACCACTTCGGGGTATGAGAAGATTCAAAGTCAAAGGAAAGTTGTCCCCTCACTTTATTGGACCCTTCTTAATCTTAAAGCGAGTGGGAGAAGTGGCATACCAATTGGAGTTACCGGATCATCTCGCGGATGTTCATGATGTATTTCATGTATCTCAGCTGAAGAAATGTCTCAGGGTACCTGAGGAACAATTACCAATGGAAGACCTTAGTGTTCAAGATGATCTAACTTATGCTGAGTACCCCATCAGGATTCTTGATACATTGACTCGAGTCACAAGGAATAAGGTTATAAAGATGTGCAAAGTGCAATGGAGCCACCACGGTGAAGATGAAGCAACTTGGGAAAGAGAAGAAGAGCTTCGCATAGATTTTCCTCACCTTTTCCCTAGATCTTCTTAAATCTCGAGGACGAGATTATTTTTAAGGGGGGTAGGATTTGTAATACTCAAAATGGTGTACAAGAAATACATAGAGGATTTCCTCATTTTATGTGCCATATTTGCATCATAAAAAGAGCACACATATAATTGAGAGTGATTAATTAAAACCAATAATACCAAAATAAAAGAAAATGCATCATGTGGAGTTTTTATGTTTGTGCATTAAATATAATAATAAAAATAATAATAAGGATAATAAGATAATAAATACTAGAAGTTAAATCAAACCCTAAATTAAAATTTGGGTTTTTGTAACACCCGGTTTTAAAGGACAAAGCCGGGTGCATCTCATACATGCGCCAAAGAGGACAACATATATAATAACAGAGTGTATAGAGATAAATGTCACAAAACATCAGAGTATTTATTACATAGCGGAAGACTTATTACAAAGTAAAGATAAACATAAAACGAACTAAGGATCGACGGCGCCAATGTCGACTGGGAAACGCCACCTAGATCAAGTCGAATGCCTCAGTGTTAGGCGGCTCCTCTTCGACCACCTGTTCTTCTCCTGTGGGGGGGTGTGAGACAGCAAGGGTGAGCTTACATACGTTCATAGCTCAACAAGTCGTGGGGAATAATGTGGCATGAACTCACCAAAGGTGGGAGTCCATGAAGTGTAAGGCTGATCAATGAAATAAAGGCTGAGGCTGAGCATTGCTTTTATAAGTTGGTCAAAATTTTATTAGCAATTACTAAGTGTAAGTAAATACCAAACCTTAATAATAATAAAGAAAAGTAATAGTAAAATAATCCCAAATGCGATGCAAATGTCAAATTAAATTTAAGTTCCATAGTTAATCATGTGAGGGTCCGAGCCGCTCATGACCGTGAGCACGGCTAGTATACTAGTTTTACACTCTGCAGAGGTTGCGCATCTTTACCCACAAGCCGTGTTACCCATCTGCCAAGGGGTCATGGATCCCATACACCTCTACCAAGGAAGCGAAGCAGGGTAACACTACGAGGCCTTTACAAAGTTCCACTAGCTTCAGACTACCCGCTACAGTTTATAGGAAGCTCCAGTGCAGGGTTCTTGCCTGACTGCCATCGCAGCAAAATCAAACAAGGACCTCCCTACACTGACCACTCCCCTACTGCCCTTGCCCCTTTCGGGTAAGGTAGCCCTCCACTAGCTTTCCTAGTTAATCAGCCAAGGGCGTCCCATTAAACCCTTGTGGTAGCACTGTTTTCCCGGGTGGTCGCTCCATGTTCCCATTAATTTAATGATCTTAACATGAACAGTAATAATAACAAGATAATATCAGAATAATCATGAATAGTGTATCTCCATACCCAATCCACATAAAGCAATAGCAAGTACTACCCAAAAATATTTCAGGGGTGAACAAGGTATAGAGGTAATCAACACTGGGGTAACATAAAGGATCCCATCAAAATTAACCTATGTAGATCATTAAAATTAATAAGAACATGGCTGGGAAAGTAAGTGATCAAGGGCACAACTTGCCTTCAATGAGCTCCTGCTCAGCTATCTCTACTTGTTGAACCTCAGATTCCACAGTGGCTTGCTCGTCTACTCGCATCAACACAATACATACATAGTATAGCCAAAATCAACATCACACCAAACAAATGAATAAAATATACAGTAAAATTCTACACATTAAAATGAAATCATAGGAACTAGAATCACTAAATTTGGAGTTATAGGTTTCAAGTTATGAATTTCCTAAAGTTTAATGTGATTAAAATAGGATTAAATGATAAATAATTTTTTTCTTACTGTTTTCATGCCAAAACAGAGCCACTATATGATAGAGAACATTATTACAAAATTTTAGAAACTGGAATGGCTCAATTTGGACTAAAAATGGATTTTCTATGATTTATACAAGTTCTAGGGTTTATTTTCATATTAAAAATCCAATTTCTAATTCATTTAATCGATTTAAAACAGTGCTGGATCGGGCCTCATTTTCTAGAAAAGACAGGGGCTATTCTACAAGAATTCCCAAGACACAAAGTGCTGTACAGGGTGGACTGCGGGTTGATTCCTATAATGAGCGGGGTCTCTTTTATAAAACCACCAGCCGAAGGGGTATCCAGAAACCCTGGCCGTTGGATCAACGATGCACGTCTCAGATTAGAACCTAGCCTTCCCGATTTCCAATCGCACGATCCGGAACAAGCGGCCCAGATTTTATTATCCCTGATCTGACCGATGTCGACCGATCCAGATCCAACGGTGCACGATCAATCGACCGAAACGCTATGCCCAATCTGATCGTGTCCGCTCCTACCTCATCCAACGGCACACATTCTTCTCCCTCCTTACGACCACCAGGGCGGCGGCGTAGCACAGCCCCACGGCGGAGACGCCATGACCGGAGTAGCGCCCACACCAATCCCGCCGCCATCCAGAAATTAACTTGCGCTACACTGTCCTAAGATCAAGGAGAACATGAAGGAGGTGAGGAATACCAGAAATCGGGCGCGCAGACGGGTTGTTCTCGCGTTGGGGCGGCTCGGCGGTACTCTATCTACTCCGGTGAGTAATTCCGTCAACGACCGAGGCTTTCCGGCCCCAATCCGCCACGGTCACGATCCACAGGCCCAGGCGGATCGCCCCGACCTATCGCAGAGGGTATACAAGGCGGGCTGGCGAGATTCACCGGCGGCGGAACCTTCGCCCAATGGTGGCGTCAGCCTTTTGTGGACGATGCGGCGCGGTCTGGGTGATGGGATAGAGCAGGGGAGGTGCGGCGCGTAGCACTTATACCCTGGTCTAGGTCGCGGTCCCAGGGATGAGGCCGTTCCGAGGTTGCTGCGCCCACGAGCTGCGGTCCCGGCCGGTGCGGCCGGTTCGTTAGGGAAGGATCCGACATGAGGGCCCCATCTGTCAACGGCTTGAGCGGAGAAGGGCGGGGCGCGAGCGGCGACTGGCCGGTGGGGCCCGCACGTAAGTGGCGCAACGCGGGTGAGCGGCTGGAGGGCCGCGCGTGGAGGATTCACAGTTGGGCCGAAATGAGGTTAGCCGGCCCAGGTAAGGTTTTTATTCTTTTTCTTTTTATTTTTCTGTTTTCTTTCTTCTTCTCTTCTAGGTTTAAATTTGAATTTGAATTTACTCTCAAACCTTGTGCAAATTTGTTATCAAATCATATTATGGAATGTAAAATACAATTTTTTTTAGGAATTTATTTATATAATTTATATTTTCATATCATTTCACTTCTTACTTTCAAAAACCCTAAATTTTAATTTAGGGATTCAATTCAACCTTTAGAATTATTTTATTATTATTATTATCAACATTATCATTTTATTAAATGCACAGACAATAAAACTCCAACATGATACATTTTATTTTATTTTGGTATCATTTATTTTGTAATTTAATCACTCTTAATTACTTGGATGCTCTTTTTATGATGCAATGTGGCACATAAAATAAGGAGATCTACTATATCCTTTGTATACAAATTTGAGTATTACAAATCCTACCCCCCTTAAAAATAATCTCGTCCTCGAGATTTAAGAAGATCTAGAGAAAAGGTGGGGAAAATCTATGCGAAGCTCTTCTTCTCTTTCCCAAGTTGCTTCGTCTTCACCGTGGTGGCTCCATTGCACTTTGCACATCTTTATAACCTTATTCCTCATAACTCGAGTCAGAGTATCCAAAATCTTGATGGGGTACTCAGCATAAGTCAGGTCCTCTTGAACACTAAGGTCTTCCATTGGTAACTGTTCTTCAGGTACCCTGAGACATTTCTTCAGCTGAGATACATGAAAAACATCATGAACATCCGCGAGATGATCCGGTAACTCCAATTGATATGCAACCTCTCCCACTCGCTTTAAGATTAAGAAAGGTCCAATAATGCGAGGGGACAACTTTCCTTTGACTTTGAACCTTCTCATGCCCCGGAGTGGTGACACCTTCAAATAGACATAATCTCCCTCCTTAAACTCAAGCAGTCTCCTCCGGGTGTCAGCATAACTCTTCTGCCTGGATTGTGCAGTTCTCAAATTCTCCCTTATTTGCTGAACTTGATCCTCTGCTTCTTGTATAATCTCAGGCCCAAACAACTGCCTTTCACCAGTTTGATTCCAATACAAGGGAGTCCTGCACTTTCTGCCATATAAAGCCTCAAACGGTGACATCTTCAAACTAGCCTGATAGCTATTATTATATGAGAACTCTGCATACGGTAAAATCTTATCCCAACTACCACCATGCTTAAGGGCACAAGCTCTTAACATATCTTCCAGTACTTGGTTAGTCCTCTCAGTCTGCCCATCGGTTTGGGGATGGTAAGCCGAACTAAAATTCAATCTCGTATCCAATGACTCGTGCAACTTCTTCCAATACCGAGAAGTAAACTGTGATCCTCGATCTGACACAATCTTCTTTGGCACACCATGCAGGCATACAATCCGTGCCATGTACAACTCTGCTAACTTAGCTCCTGAATAAGTGGTCTTCACTGGAATAAAGTGGGCTACTTTAGTTAGCCTGTCCACAATCACCCATATAGAATCATATCCAGCAGACGTGCGGGGTAATCCAACAATGAAGTCCATGCCAATCTCTTCCCATTTCCACTCAGGTATCTTCAGTGGGTGCAATAGTCCGGCTGGCCTATGGTGTTCAGCTTTAACTCTTTGGCATACATCGCACATAGCCACATGTGCAGCCACATCTCTCTTTAGTCCATACCACCAATACTTTTGCTTCAAATCCTGATACATCTTAGTACTTCCAAGATGGATAGAATAAATTGAGTCATGTGCTTCCTTCAATATAGTTTCCCGAAGACTATCAATGTCGGGAACACAGATCCGATTCTTGAACCATATAGTGCCTTGCTCATCCTCTGTGAACTCCGGGCCTCTACCTTTAGTTATTAGATCCTTGATCTCCTGGATTTTGGCATCACCAATCTGACCTTTACGAATTTCTTGCTCCAAGGTAGGTTCCAATTCAATAGTCACTCCTTCCATATGTGTAACAATTCCCAGGTTGAGTCTCTCAAAATCTTTTGCTAATTCATCAGGTAGCTGGACAAAGAAAGCGGAGTGAACATGCTCCTTACGACTCAAGGCATCTGCAACCAAATTCGCCTTGCCTGGGTGATAGTGAATCTCCAAATCATAATCCTTAATGAGTTCCAACCAACGGCGTTGCCTAAGGTTGAGATCCTTCTGAGTGAATATGTACTTCAAACTCTTATGATCCGTATATACTTGGCACTTAGTTCCCATGATGTAGTGTCTCCAAATCTTAAGTGCATGCACAACTGCAGCCAATTCCAAGTCATGAGTGGGGTAGTTCAATTCATGCTTCCTCAACTGACGAGATGCATAGGCAATCACATGACCATCTTGCATAAGTACACATCCAAGTCCTTGGCCACATGCATCACAGTAAATGTCAAATCCCTTCTGCAGATCTGGCATAATCAATACTGGAGGTGACATCAATCTCTCCTTCAACTGATCAAAGCTCTCTTGGCATTTCTCATCCCACTTGAATTCTCTTCCTTTCTCCAAAAGCGATGTCATAGGCTTAGCAATTTTAGAGAACCCTTCAATAAATCTCCGATAATATCCTGCGAGTCCCAAACACTCCGAATCTCAGTAACTGTAGTGGGCACTCTCCACTCCATAATCTCCTTCACTTTAGCAGGATCCACTGCTATTCCTCCATTAGAAATAATATGACCAAGGAATGGCACCTTGTCAATCCAAAACTCGCACTTGCTGAACTTAGCGTAGAGTTGATTATCTCGTAACTTCTGTAGCACCAACCTTAGATGTTGTTCATGATCACTTTCATTCTTAGAATAGATAAGAATATCGTCGATAAACACCACGACGAATCTGTCCAAATACTCCATAAACACCTTATTCATCAAATTCATAAAGTAAGCTGGTGCATTGGTTAGTCCAAATGACATAACAGTAAACTCATATAATCCATATTGAGTCGAGAATGCTGTCTTAGGAATATCCGATGGTCTAATCCTCATCTGATGGTAACCAGATCGGAGATCAATCTTCAAGAATACTCTAGCACCTCTCATCTGATCAAATAAATCCTCAATACGGGGTAATGGATACTTGTTCTTCACCGTAACATCGTTGAGAGATCTATAATCCACACACATTCTTTGTGATCCATCCTTCTTCTGCACAAATAACACCGGTGCTCCCCAAGGTGAGGAACTCGGACGAATGTAACCAGCCTCTTGTAACTCCGTCAACTGCTTCTTAAGTTCCTTCAACTCCTCTACGAACATTCTATAGGGTCGTTTAGAAATAGGGGCGGTTCCATGTAAAAGATCAATAACAAACTCAACTTCTCTATCAGGTGGCATCCCTGGTAACTCCTCTGGAAAGACATCCGGAAAATCTCTAACCACCCGGATGTTGTCACCAACAAACACCTCAGGCAAAAAGAACATTGCACGCATGGATGAGGAGGTTGCTGCAATATTAACTTGAAATCTTTCTCCTTTAGTGGTAGTGAGTTCTATGGTACCTCTACCACATGCTATAACGGCCTTTGCCTTTCTTAGCCATGACATACCAAGGATCAGATCTATACTGCTTGACTCTAATATTATAGCAGTAGCTCCAAATTCTCTACCCATAATGGTCAAGGTCAATCTACGTGTCATTTGATTCGCCTCAACAGGCCCTTTAGGTGTAATTACTATCATGGGTTTTCTCATATTTAGCAGTGGTATTTCATTTGTGTTGGCATATCTAGCAGACATGAATGAATGTGTAGCACCAGAATCAAATAATATGGTTGCAGGAATTGCATTAACATAAAACATACCAATTACGAGGTCCCCACCATCAGGAGTATCATCAACGCTGACTTGATTCACCCTGGCTATAGAATATCCCTTGCCAGGGGTCTGTTGCTTGTTCTGAGCTGGAGTAGTAGCAATCCTCTGTGGGCAGACATTTGCATAATGACCAATCTTCCCACACTTGAAACACTTAGTGCCCGGACTCTGTCCTAAAAACTTCGTCGGGGTGCCCGTGGGGGTAGCCTGTCGAGGAGGTGGAGTCCTCAGTGGTGATTGCTGAACTGGGCGCGGTCCTCCTGGTCGAGTCGGTGTACCCTGTGGTGAACTGTAGCGAGGACGAACACTGCTGCTACCCTGTCCTTGTGAGATAGCCTTCCTCTTCAAATCACCCAGTTGAACACGCTTGTGTTCAATAGCAAGAGCCTTATCAAGTAGCCTCTGAAATGATGGAAAGGTGTGTGCAACCAGTGCATACTGCAAGGGTCCATTAAGTCCTTCAATGAAGTGCTCCTGCTTCCTCTCATCCTCAGCAACTTCCTCTGGAGCATATCTCGACAACTGAATAAATTTGTCTCTGTACTCGCTGACCGACATGTTGCCTTGCTTTAATGACAGAAACTCCTTCTTCTTGATCTTTATCATACCAGCTGGAATATGGTAGTTTCTGAACTGTGTACTGAACTCTGCCCAAGTAATAGTATCCGCAGCATCATGGGCAGCAGTATAAGAATCCCACCAGTCAGTAGCAGGACCAGTCAGACGTCCAGAAGCATATAAAACCTTCTCTCGGTCAGTGCATTGTGCAATGTTCAGCATCTTCTCAATTGACTTCAACCAATCGTCTGCATCGAGTGGATCTGGCGAACTGGCGAAGGTCGGTGGCTTATGACTCATAAACTCCCGGTGCTTATCACGAGGTGGAACTGGTGGTGGTGGTGGAGGCAGTGGTACTTGTTGCTGCTGTTGCTGTTGTTTAAGTTGCTGTTGCAGCTGCTGTTGTTGCGCCCTCCTTTCTTGGCGTATCTCATCTCTCTCCTGGCGCAACTCCTGGCGTATATCTTCTCTTTCCTGACGCATTTCCTGGCGTTCTTGCTGCATCTGGGCACGCATATCAGCCATAGTGTCCGCCATTTGCTGCATCACCGCCATCTGAGCAGCAACCAGTGGGTCAACTCCGCCTGGTGGAGGATTAGGAGGATTCATCTCTGCAGGCTGTGGCTGGGGTTGTCTATATATCCTTCGAGTGTGTTGGTTAGGAGGCAAATCAATTCCACCACCCCTCCTGGTATTGACCATCTGAGTTAGATACATATGGTAAGAAAGAGCAGTAGACAAGGAAGTAATTACGAAGCATGTTAAATTGGGGATTTATTAGCTAAGCAGATTAATGTTTTACCTACCATAGCTAATTTATTACCTTATGCTCGCACATACTAAGATGTCCATCTATATAATATCTCAATCAATCAAAGAAGCAAATCAGACATTTTTCATCATAACAATTAAACAACATTTTTAAATATAGAAAATAGTTTTGATTTGGTCTTAGGCCTCATATCTCTTAAAATGTCATAGGGGTAGGGATTCCAAGGTGTGAAATCCATCTTGTCTCAGAGTAGAAAAGGTAAGAATGATCAGAGTAGAACAGTAGAAGGTGAGACAGGATCAAGATAAGTGTAGAAAGAATCAGAGTAAGGTAAGTAGGTAGGGGTTTTATCCATTTCTATCTAGGTTTCGTCCTACAGTCAACATTTGCTCTGATACCACTTCTGTAACACCCGGTTTTAAAGGACAAAGCCGGGTGCATCTCATACATGCGCCAAAGAGGACAACATATATAATAACAGAGTGTATAGAGATAAATGTCACAAAACATCAGAGTATTTATTACATAGCGGAAGACTTATTACAAAGTAAAGATAAACATAAAACGAACTAAGGATCGACGGCGCCAATGTCGACTGGGAAACGCCACCTAGATCAAGTCGAATGCCTCAGTGTTAGGCGGCTCCTCTTCGACCACCTGTTCTTCTCCTGTGGGGGGGTGTGAGACAGCAAGGGTGAGCTCACATACGTTCATAGCTCAACAAGTCGTGGGGAATAATGTGGCATGAACTCACCAAAGGTGGGAGTCCATGAAGTGTAAGGCTGATCAATGAAATAAAGGCTGAGGCTGAGCATTGCTTTTATAAGTTGGTCAAAATTTTATTAGCAATTACTAAGTGTAAGTAAATACCAAACCTTAATAATAATAAAGAAAAGTAATAGTAAAATAATCCCAAATGTGATGCAAATGTCAAATTAAATTTAAGTTCCATAGTTAATCATGTGAGGGTCCGAGCCGCTCATGACCGTGAGCACGGCTAGTATACTAGTTTTACACTCTGCAGAGGTTGCGCATCTTTACCCACAAGTCGTGTTACCCATCTGCCAAGGGGTCATGAATCCCATACACCTCTACCAAGGAAGCGAGGCAGGGTAACACTACGAGGCCTTTACAAAGTTCCACTAGCTTCAGACTACCCGCTACAGTTTATAGGAAGCTCCAGTGCAGGGTTCTTGCCTGACTGCCATCGCAGCAAAATCAAACAAGGACTCCCTACACTAACCACTCCCCTATTGCCCTTGCCCCTTTCGGGTAAGGTAGCCCTCCACTAGCTTTCCTAGTTAATCAGCCAAGGGCGTCCCATTAAACCCTTGTGGTAGCACTATTTTCCCGGGTGGTCGCTCCATGTTCCCATTAATTTAATGATCTTAACATGAACAGTAATAATAACAAGATAATATCAGAATAATCATGAATAGTGTATCTCCATACCCAATCCACATAAAGCAATAGCAAGTACTACCCAAAAATATTTCAGGGGTGAACAAGGTATAGAGGTAATCAACACTGGGGTAACATAAAGGATCCCATCAAAATTAACCTATGCAGATCATTAAAATTAATAAGAACATGGCTGGGAAAAGTAAGTGATCAAGGGCACAACTTGCCTTCAATGAGCTCCTGCTCAGCTATCTCTACTTGTTGAACCTCAGATTCCACAGTGGCTTGCTCGTCTACTCGCATCAACACAATACGTACATAGTATAGCTAAAATCAACATCACACCAAACAAATGAATAAAATATACAGTAAAAATCTACACATTAAAATGAAATCATAGGAACTGGAATCACTAAATTTGGAGTTATAGGTTTCAAGTTATGAATTTCCTAAGGTTTAATGTGATTAAAATAGGATTAAATGATAAATAATTTTTTTCTTACTGTTTTCATGCCAAAACAGAGCCACTATATGATAGAGAACATTATTACAAAATTTTAGAAACTGGAATGGCTCAATTTGGACTAAAAGTGGATTTTCTATGATTTATACAATTTCTAGGGTTTATTTTCATATTAAAAATCCAATTTCTAATTCATTTAATCGATTTAAAACAGTGCTGGATCGGGCCTCATTTTCTAGAAAAGACAGGGGCTATTCTACAAGAATTCCCAAGACACAAAGTGCTGTACAGGGTGGACTGCGGGTTGATTCCTATAATGAGCGGGGTCTCTTTTATAAAACCACCAGCCGAAGGGGTATCCAGAAACCCTGGCCGTTGGATCAACGATGCACGTCTCAGATTAGAACCTAGCCTTCCCGATTTCCAATCGCGCGATCCGGAACAAGCGGCCCAGATTTTATTATCCCTGATCTGACCGATGTCGACCGATCCAGATCCAACGGTGCACGATCAATCGGCCGAAACGCTATGCCCAATCTGATCGTGTCCGCTCCTACCTCATCCAACAGCACAGATTCTTCTCCCTCCTTACGACCACCAGGGCGGCGGCGCAGCACAGCCCCACAGCGGAGACGCCATGACCGGAGTAGCGCCCACACCAATCCCGCCGCCATCCAGAAATTAACTTGCGCTACACTGTCCTAAGATCAAGGAGAACATGAAGGAGGTGAGGAATACCGGAAATCGGGCGCGCAGACGGGTTGTTCTCGCGTTGGGGCGGCTCGGCGGTACTCTATCTACTCCGGCGAGTAATTCCGTCAACGACCGAGGCTTTCCGGCCCCAATCCGCCACGGTCACGATCCACAGACCCAGGCGGATCGCCCCGACCTATCGCAGAGGGTATACAAGGCGGGTTGGCGAGATTCACCGGCGGCGGAACCTTCGCCCAATGGTGGCGTCAGCCTTTTGTGGACGATGCGGCGCGGTCTGGGTGATGGGATAGAGCAGGGGAGGTGCGGCGCGTAGCACTTATACCCTGGTCTAGGTCGCGGTCCCAGGGATGAGGCCGTTCCGAGGTTGCTGCGCCCACGAGCTGCGGTCCCGGCCGGTGCGGTCCCCATCTGTCAACGGCTTGAGCGGAGAAGGGCGGGGCGCGAGCGGCGACTGGCCGGTGGGGCCCGCACGTAAGTGGCGCAACGCGGGTGAGCGGCTGGAGGGCCGCGCATGGAGGATTCACAGTTGGGCCGAAATGAGGTTAGCCGGCCCAGGTAAGGTTTTTATTCTTTTTCTTTTTATTTTTCTGTTTTCTTTCTTCTTCTCTTCTAGGTTTAAATTTGAATTTGAATTTACTCTCAAACCTTGTGCAAATTTGTTATCAAATCATATTATGGAATGTAAAATACAATTTTTTTAGGAATTTATTTATATTATTTATATTTTCATATCATTTCACTTCTTACTTTCAAAAACCCTAAATTTTAATTTAGGGATTCAATTCAACCTTTAGAATTATTTTATTATTATTATCAACATTATCATTTTATTAAATGCACAGACAATAAAACTCCAACATGATACATTTTATTTTATTTTGGTATCATTTATTTTGTAATTTAATCACTCTTAATTACTTGGATGCTCTTTTTATGATGCAATGTGGCACATAAAGTAAGGAGATCTACTATATCCTTTGTATACAAATTTGAGTATTACAGTTTTGAAAAGGAGAAGAGAAATGATATAAAAATATAAATGATATACTATTATTTCCAAAAATTTGTATTTTCATTTCACAATATGATTGGAGGATAAAAATCTGCACAATGTTCGAATTCAAAATCCAAATTCAAACTAAACCATAGAAATGAAGAAAATAGAAAGAAAAGATAAAAGAAAAAGAATAAAAAGCCTCATGGGCCGCCATACCCCAATCTGGCCCACCTAGAGAAACCCCTCCACCGCGCGGCCCAGCTCTTCCGCGCCCACTCGCGCGTGCTACTGACAAATGGGCCCCGCCTGGCCGTCTCAGCTGGGCGCTGATGACCGCGCACCCTGTGTCACTGCCTATGGGCCCCACTTGCCAGCCGAATGACCAGCTCGCCTCCGTCTTCCTCGCGGCCAGGACATTACAACGAATCCGCGCGAATCGGCCGGGGAGCTGGGGTCGGAGTCTTCCGCGCGCCCCGGGGTATAAGTCATGGGCTTTTGGAACTCCCGCATCGAACCATAGACCAAACACCGATTAGCTTCCGCCGCCGTCACCGTCACACCGCGCGGGAGAGTGAGTCTGTCGCCGCCTGCTTCAAATTGTGAGCCTCATTGACTTCGTGCGCTCGAATCTGTGCTCGGGTGATCCGTCGTGCCAAGTGGAACATTGCGGTGGCCTCGCTGCTGCGAATCGGAGAAGGGGGCCCCGGAATTTGTCACCGGAGCACAGTCTTCACCGCGGGCGCGCCTACCATCGTGGTCGTGGTTCGTCTGCGCAGCGGGATCCCGGTGAGCTACCCTATGTTGTTCGCCCTTCTTTAAGCATCGCGTAGAACGTTTCCGATTTAAAATTGGTGCTCTGCCACGCGAATTAGCGAACTCCGGCGATGGACCACCGTGTCCCTGGGCGGCGCCGCCGTCTGGTCGCTCTGTTGGGGGGGGGGGGAAATCACCCTGGTCGTCCGATCTTTGTTGAACGGTATAGATTAGATCGACGATAACCTTTCGGCTCTTTATATCTGGTCCGTGGAAATGTGATCGAAGGGCTACGGTTGTTTTAAATTCAGTCCGTTGATGATAGATCCAAGCGCCTATAATGTGTCACGGTTCGTCGTGGTCGGCTTTTAATCTGGGCCGACCGTTGTGGATCGGGCGGCCAAGATCTCTCGATACCCCTTCGCGATGGTTATTTTATTAAAGAGCCCTTGGTGTTTTAAACAATTAACCCGCCGTCCAGTGGAACTGTGCCCTGAGTCTCAAGAACTTTTACCCCGAGCCCCTTGAGCTTACCAGTAAATGGGGCCCAGTCCAGAGGATTAGAAAATCAGAGAAATTAATTTAGAAATAGATTTTTAGTATTAAATTAATTACAGAAACTTGTTTAATTCATAGAATATGCATATGAGCTCCAAATTACTCCATCCCAGTTCCTAAAATTTTGTAATTTTATTGTCTATCACTTAGAGTCTCTGTTCGGACATGAAAACAGTAAGAAAATTAATTTAGCATTTAATCCCATTTTAATCACATTAAACCTTAGGAAATTCATAACTTGTAATGTATAACTCCAAATTTAGTGATTCCAGTTCCTATGATCTCATTTTAATGTGTAGATTTTTACTGTGTATTTTATTTGCATGTTTGATGTGATGTTAATTTATGTTATACTATGTATGTATTGTGTTGATGCGAGTAAACGAGCAAGCCACTGTGGATCCTGAGGTTCAACAA
This sequence comes from Zea luxurians, assembly GCA_029449295.1. Lineage (NCBI taxonomy): Eukaryota > Viridiplantae > Streptophyta > Magnoliopsida > Poales > Poaceae > Zea > Zea luxurians. The sequence continues at coordinate 145,357,962 of JAOPSE010000001.1, read as the reverse complement.
GTAGAAGTAGCTGAGCAGGAGCTCATTGAAGGCAAGTTGTGCCCTTGATCACTTACTTTCCCAGCCATGTTCTTATTAATTTTAATGATCTGCATAGGTTAATTTTGATGGGATCCTTTATGTCACCCCAGTTTTGGTTATCTTTATACCTTGTCCACCCCTGAAATATTTTTGGGTAGTACCTGCTATTGCTTTATATGGATTGGGTATGGAGATACACTACTCATGATTATTCTGTTATTATCTTGTTATCATTACTGTTCATGTTAAGATCATTAAATTAATGGGAACATGGAGCGACCACCCGGGAAAACAGTGCTACCACAAGGGTTTAATGGGACGCCCTTGGCTGATTAACTAGGAAAGCTAGTGGAGGTCTTCCTTACCCGAAAGGGGCAAGGGCAGTAGGGGAGTGGTCAGTGTAGGGAGGTCCTTGGTTGATTTTGCTGCGATGGTGGTCAGGCAAGAACCCTGCACTAGAGCTTCCTATAAATTGTAGCGGGATTTCTGAAGCTAGTGGAACTTTGTAAAGGCCTCGTAGTGTTGCCCTGCCTCGCCTCCTCGGTAGAGGTGTATGGGATTGGCCATCTCTTGGCAGATGGGTAACATGACTTGTGGGTAAAAATGCGCAACCTCTGCAGAGTGTAAAACTAGTATACTAGCCGTGCTCACGGTCATGAGCGGCTCGGACCCTCACATGATTAATTATGGAACTTAAATTCAATTTGACATTTGCATCGCATTTGGGATTATTTTACTATTACTCTTCGTTATTATTATTAAGGTTTGGTATTTACTTACACTTAGTAATTGCTAATAAAATTTTGACCAACTTATAAAAGCAATGCTCAGCCTCAGCCTTTACTTCATTGATTAGCCTTACACTTCATGAACTCCCACCTTTGGTGAGTTCATGCCACATTATTCCCCACGACTTGTTGAGCTATGAACGTATGTAGCTCACTCTTGCTGTCTCACACCCCCCCACAGGAGAAGAACAGGTGGTCGAAGAGGAGCCGCCTAGCACTGAGGCATTCGACTTGATCTAGGTGGCGTTTCTCGGTCGACATTGGCACCGACGATCCTTAGTTCGTTTTACATTTATTCCTTTATTTTGTAATAAGTCTTCCGCTATGTAATAATTACTCTGATGTTTTATGACATTTATCTCTATACACTCTGTTATTATATATGTTGTCTTCTTGGCGCATGTATGAGATGCACCCGGCTTTGTCCTTTAAAACCGGGTGTTACAATCGGTACTGTAATGGAAGCCATTGAACGGACACCACCATCAGTCTCAGCATAAAAAATAACACCTATTGCAAGCGGCGAGGCCACTACCGAAGCAAACATCTCTGCCAAAGTTGTAGCTGTCGTCGAAGCTACCAACTTGGAGAGCACACTATCTGGAATTGATAAATTAATATTGGGCATGGCTATGGAAGAAACAGCTGTGGCTACTAAGGAGGTCATGGCCCCAGTGCCTGACAAAGGAAAGAAGATTGCCGATGTTGCTTTGGAGGAAAGAGACTTTGACCTTCGGAAACTGGTCGGCCAAGAATTATCCGAGGCCGAAAAGAAGGAGCTACAGGAATATGGCATTTCCTGTGGCTACCAGCCGGGAGCCATGCTCTTTGGTGGGATTGATGAAGGGGCCTTAGGATGCATTCGCGACCACACTGGGGCAAAGATAGTCGACACTCTATCAAAAAGTGTCGGTTTTCCGAAGCTCGAAGCTGATATTAGCAGCTACCAGCAACAACATATCGTCGGCAGTTTGTTTTATTCCAACTTCAAGGTAATATTCTTGTGATGAAACAAATTTTTTCTTCTTATTTCTGCGATGAAGCAAGTTTGCTGATGAAAGTTTATTTCTACAGAGTATGTTGCTAAGCAAAGCACTGTGAATGTAGCAAGACCTCGAAGACAAAACGAACAAAATTATAATCGAGGGCTTAGAAAACAAAATTAAAGAATATAAAGCTTCTCTTGAGAAGAAAGATTTCCTGCTTCAGGCAATGGAGGGTTCCCTTGTAGAAGCCCAAGCCGAAAATACTAGATTGTACGAGGAACTTCTCCAAAAATTTGAGAGCTTCGAACAAGAGAGGAAATACTTGTAGACAAAATACGAAGCTGAAACTGTCGAAAACACGAAGTTGCGGCAATCTTTGAAAGAGCTTCGGAATATGTGTTTGTGTTTTGGCAGCCGCTGCATACAACGATTGAAAAAAGTTTTCAACTCGGTTGGAGTCAGTGCTGAAAAATTTACCCCTTCGACCAAAAACATATCAAGCACCTTCGAACACATTGAAGGCGAAGTCGAGGCGCTTGATGAAGTAATAGCGGGGCACGGTGACTTCTGTGCCCTGCTAGCTTCCCGCGGCACAGCTGTAGCATTTCTGAAAGCTGGCAGTACGCACGCAAAGATTGTGAATAGACCAACCTTCAGCCTATCTTCAACAGATTTGGTTGATATCCCCAGCGAAGCCCGAAGCATAGGGAGCAGATTTATAACACAAATTTGGGCGAAGGGTGGTCGGGATTTGGCTGGTGACGAGGCCCGAAGCTTGCTTAAGCCGGTATGAAACTTATACCTGTTGCTTACCTTTTCTTGTAATTACTTTTTACCTTATACAGCTTTGTTGTGTGTAGGATGATGGTGCCGAAGATTAATAGCCCAAAGCACATTCCGAAGGCTGCTGAAGTTGTTTTTTAGGCCTGCCTGCATAGATCTTAGAAGCATTTGTATTATTTTTGTAAAAGACATTGTAATCGAGAATTGAACATTACTCTATATTTGTCCATATCTTGTAATATATTTTTACCTTTCCATCCATGTATAAATTGCTTTGCTATGGACGAAACTTGTATCTTTTGAGCCGAAGGCGAAAAACACCTTTCCTTCTTTTCGTACACAACGAAGCATATGCTTGCTTCTTCTTGCTCATAGAAGCATCATTATCAAAGCTGAAGTATCTGTTTGTGCTTCATATTATGATGATGATCCTACGAATGTCTACATGAATGTATATGAATGCAATGAATGATGTAATGTAATGTGCAAATAAATGTCCCAAACACACACACGAAACCACACCCAGACTCTGCATCCCCTTAGAACGACTTTTGAGTCTTTTAAGCTCTGCATCTCCTTAGGAATGACTTTTCAGCTTCTTCACCTTCTATTTCGGTGGCATTTAAGTTCTGCATCCCCTTAGGAATGACTTTTGAACTTCTTCACCTTATATTTCGGTGGTATTTGGCTCTGCATTCCCTTTGGAACGACTTTTGAGCAGAAAACTTACTCTGCGCTCCCTTAGGAACGACTTTTGTAGCTTCATCAAATTTTTGGCTCTACATTCCCTTAGGAATGACATTTGAGCAGAAAACTTATGCTGCGCTCCCTTAGGAACGATTTTTTGCAGCTTCGTCATGCTCTGCATCCCCTTGGGGACGTCTTTTGAGCTTCTTCCTGTTTTTCTTTTTGCACTCGATGGTGCGGGCTCAGATTTTACATATTACATTTTTGGGGGATTTGCCCTCGTAGGGCTAAATAATAATAAAAAAATTACAAGCTATGGCCCCATTAAAAACCTTTCTCTCCTCTTGAAAGGAAAAGGGTACCATAGAAGAAAAATGAAAAAAGATTACATCAAATTACACATAGTATCGCCGAAGCTCATCCGAATTCCAAGATCTAGGTATGTTGTTGCCATCCATATCCTTCAATCTATAAGAACCGAGGCTTGACGAAGATATTACCAAAAAGGGCCTTCCCACTTCAGTTGCAATTTGCCCACTGTATCTGGGTTGGCCACTCTCCGAAGCACCAGATGTCCTGGTTTGATGTTTTTCAATCAAACTTTTATATCACGCCACCTTATTGTTTCGGCCTGATATTTATTGATGTGCTCTATAGCCTGAAGTTTGGTCCCTTCTATATTATCTTTTGTTATTTAGGAATCAGCTTTGTCTTCTGCCGAAGCTATTGTTCTTAGTGACCCTGTCTTTGCTTCTTCCGGAGTTATTGCTTTGTCACCAAATAGGAGCTTGAAGGGTGTAAATCCTGTTGATCTTGACGCAGTTGTGTTGTAGCTCCACACCACTTTAATCAACTCATCTGGCCATTTTCCTTTGGGCTGGTTGAAGATTAACTTCATTATTCCCGTCATTATAATGTCATTTTCTCTTTCTACCAGCCCATTTGATTATGGATGCCTGACTGATGCAAAATGAATCTTCGTACCAATTCGGTCACAGAAATCTTTGAATGTTTCAGCATCGAATTGTGTTCCATTGTCTACAGTTATTGCCTTTGGTACACCGAAGCGACAAACAATATTCTGCCAAAAGAACTTTTAGACCATGACCGAAGTTATTGTAGCCAAGGGCTTCACTTCAATCCACTTAGAAAAATATTCTACTGCCACTACAACATACTTCAAGTTGCCTTGTGCTGGTGGGAGTGGACCTAACAAATGCAGGCCCCATCTTTGTAATGGCTAGGTTGGCTGTATTAACTGGGTTAGCAACGAAGGTTGTTTCTGGTCTCTTGCACATTTTTGACAATTTTCGCACTTTTGAACCAGATCTGCTGCATCCGAAGCTGCCTTCGACCAATAAAATCCTTGTCTAAAAACTTTCCCTAGCAAAGGTCTAGACCCAATGTGAGATCCACACAAACCTGCATGTATTTCCTTCATCGGCTCTATACCTTCGGTTCTGGATAATCACTTGAGAAGTGGAGAGCAGACTCCATGTTTGTATAACTCCCCTTCTATTATGACATATGGTCTTGTCCTTGCTTCCATTCTTTTATTATAAACTTCATCATCTGAAAGACAGTTACCTTGGAGAAAAGATATGATTTCAGTCCTCCAATCTTCACTATGTACAGGTGATATTGTAAGCACTGCTCTCTTTAGAAGTTCAACCGAAGGTGCTTTTATTGTCTCAAAAAATACTTCTGAAGGTAGAGGGAGCCCATGTGCCGCTGAATTAGCTAGCAGATCTACATGCTCATTTTCCCCTCTTGGAATATTTTTTATAGAAAACCCTTCGAAGGAAGCCTCCAATCTTCGGACTGTATCTAAATATTTTTCAAGCTTCGGATCTCTTGCCTTGCTACTTTTGTCTATATGACCAGAAATGACTTGGGAGTCAGTCTTAAGGATCGCCCTTCTTATTCCCATTGCTTTTAGCTTCTGAAGCCCCAACAGGAGAGCTTCGTATTCAGCAATATTATTTGTACAACTGAAGTCCAACTTTGCCGCGTAGCATGTTTTGACTTTAGAGGGTGCTACCAGAACAGCAGCCACTCCTGCGCCAAAGGTTCCCCAAGAACCATCACAGAAGACTGTCCATGCTTCGGTGTCTTTTATTACTTCTTCTCCTTAAGCCCCTGGCGTCCAATCAGCAATGAAGTCAGCTAACGCCTGGGACTGAATTGAGGATCTATGTACATAATCAATAGTGAACTCATAGAGCTCCGCAGCCCATTTTCCAATTCTTCTAGTAGCTTCTCTATTCCTCATTATGTCCTTGAGAGGTTGTGATGAAGGAACAACTATATGATATGCTTGAAAATAATGACAAAGCTTCCTAGAGGCCATCAACACAGCATACAATACCTTCTCCAATTCTGTATAATTTTTTTTTATAAACTTAGAACTTCGGAGACGAAGTATATTGGTGCTTGTCTTTTGACTTGGCCATCTTGCTTCTCCTGTACAAGTGCTGCACTGACTGCAGAGTGAGATGCTGCCACATACAGGAGTAACGGAGCCCCTGGCGAAGGTGGAGTTAGAGTTGCCAAGTCTATCAAGTATTGCTTTAACTCTTCGAAAGCCTTTTGTTGAGCCAGACCCCATTGGAAAACTTCAGTTGATTTTAATATTTCAAAGAATGGTAGATTCCTTTTTGTTGATCTTGATATAAATCTATTTAATGATGCCAACCTTCCTGTCAATCGTTGAGCCCCCTTCTTTGAATTTGGCGGCTCCATCCGAAGGATAGCTTCAATCTTATTTGGATTAGCTTTGATTCCCTTTGTTGATACCAGACAGCCAAGGAACTTGCCCTTCTTTACTCCAAAAACACACTTTTCTAGATTCAATTTAAGACCAGCTTGCCTGAAATTGGCAAATGTCTCTTGCAAGTCAGCAATATGATTCTCTTGCTTCGTGCTTTTTACTATGATATCATCAACATAAGTCAACACATTCCTGCCTATTTGAGAGTGAAGGACCTTGGCTGTCATTCTGCTGAAGCTTCCTCCAGCATTCTTGAGCCCCTCAGGCATCTGAAGGTAGCAATAAGTACCATTGGGAGTTATGAAGCTAGTCTTTGGCTCATCTTCCTTTTTCATCCAAATCTAATGATAGCCTGAGTAGCAGTCTAATAAACTCATGAGCTCCGAAGAAGCTGCTGCACCTATAAGGGAGTCTATTCTTGGTAATGGGAACTCGTCCTTTAGACATGCTTTGTTGAGATCAGTGAAATAAATACACATTCTCCATTTGCCATTAGCCTTCTTCACCATAACAGTGTTGGCTAGCCATTCTGGATATGTTACTTCTCTGATAACACCAATACTGAGAAGTCTCTTTACTTCGTTTCGAGCACCTTCAGCTTTATCCTTAGACATCTTCCGGAGTCTTTGCTTCCTTGGCCTGAAAGATGGATCCACATTAAGTGAATGTTCAATGACATCTCTGTTGACACCACAAAGATCATTAGCTGTCCAAGAGAAGGCATCTTTGTTGTTGAACAAAAATCTTAGTAGAGTCTTTTCTTGCTCATTAGATAGCTGAGATCCCAGCAGTACCCTTTGATCTGCTATATCTTCACATAGAAGCATAGGCTTTGGCTGATCTGCTGAAGCAGCCTTCTCTCTTTTGTGCTTATATTGCTGACAAGCTTCGGCTTCATCTATGTTATGGATTGCCTTTGAATCTGTCCAACTCCCTTCAGCCCTTCTGGCAGCTTCTTGACTTCCATGAACAGCAATGGGCCCTTGTTCCGAAGGTATCTTCATGCATAAGTACGCCGGATGAAGTATGGCTTCGAAGGCATTAAGCGTCCCTCGGCCGATGATTGCATTGTATGGGTAATCCATGTCGACAATGTCAAAGATAACCTGCTCAGACCTTGTGTTGTGGACATAACCGAAGGTAACCAACATTGTGATTTTGCTTAGTGCCACAATCTGCCTTCCTCCAAAGCCATAAAGAGGGTGTGTAGCATCATGAATCTTGTCCTCTGGTTCTTGCATCTACCTGAAAGCCTTTGCAAATATGATATCTGATGCACTGCCTGTGTCAACCAAAACATTATGGACCAAAAATCCCTTAATAACATAAGATATAACCATGGCATCATTGTGAGGATAGTCTTTAAGTTGAAGGTCCTCCTAGGAGAAGGTGATTGGGATGTGGACCACTTGGATCTGATGAAGGGTCCTTGCACACCAACATGTTGCACTCTTCTCTGTGCTTCCTTCTTCTATTTCTTGTTAGCTAGCTCTGAGCTTGAACTGCCTGTAATTGGGAGCACCAGCTTCATGACCGAAGGTGCTACAGCTTGGTTGTTGAACGAAGCCATCGTCTCAACAGTGGAAGTGAGTTCACCGGAGGTGGGCGCTAATGTTGGATACTTGTTCTCAAATGCTATGAATCAAGAACAAAGCAACACAAATGTTAAAGATTAAAGACCTTCGTCCTTCGAAGCACTGCATCCCTTAGGATATAATGATCTTCGGACGAAGGTCATGAAGGACATACCTTCATCATATCAATATGTGGAAAACAAGAACATATGAGATATAGAACATGAATGATTATGAATGATCAAATTATCAACATTTTTATTATATGATTATGAACAAATATTGAAATACATTTTATACCTTCATCTTGATAGAAGGCAAAAGTCCAAAAATGACGTGCGAGCTATTACCAGTCAGCGTGAACAGTACGGGATTACTGTTCACCTATTTATAGACACGGGACATAGCTCGGTTGAAATTACATTTATGTCCTTGATAACAAATTATAAACATGACACAAATTATTAGGGACTGAACGGTCTTTCCCTCTTTATGTCGGTATCGCCCTTCATCTCAAGGCGTGTCATCATGCCGAAGCTCCCTGGGTTGTAGCTTCGGCATACATCTTCGTGTTACGTCTGCTTGCATATCGTCCTACCGAAGGTGTTTTTGCTTAGAGGACCTTCGACGAAGAAGAAGGTCCCTAACAATAGGGTTCAAATTCAAAGGAGCAAGAAACTTGAGTGTGCCCTGGTCTGGCGCACCGGACTGTCTGGTGCACCAGGACCGTACAATCTCAAACTCACCACTCTTGGGTTTCTCAGAGGCGCGCTCCACTATAATTCACCAGACTATCTGGTGTGCCACCGGACTGTCCCGTGTGACAGCGGTGCAATGGCTACTCAGCGCAACAGTCGACTGCAAAAGCCGCTGACTCCATGAACAGTGGTGAACGGTGCGCGCAGAGTCAGAGCGCAGAAGTCAGAGGCGCACCGGACAGTGAACAGTACGTGTCCGGTGCGGCACCGGACTGTCTGGTGCCACTAGAAGACAAGCCTCGAACGGTCAACTGCTCCAGAACCCTAACGGTTGGGTGACGTGGTTGGCGCACTGAACAGCGTCCGGTGCGCCCATCGACAGCAGACTTCCCCAACGGCTACTTGGTGGTTGAGGGCTATAAATACACCTCAACCACCACCACTCCAAGCATCCAAGTTTCCAGCACTTCACATTCAATACAAGAGCTAGTGCATTCACTCCTAGACACAAATCAAAAGATCAAAGCCTCTCCAAGTAAAAGTTCATTCCAATCACCTAGTGACTTGAGAGACAGTTTGTTCATGTTCTTAGAGCTCTTGTTTCTTGGATCGCTTTCTTCCTTCCTCTTTCTTGTTCCAAAGTGACTTGTAAGCAAGGCAAGAGACACCAAGCGTGTGGTGGTCCTTGTGGGGTCTAAGTGACCCGAGGAATTAAGGAGAAAGCTCACTCGGTCTAAGTGACCGTTTGAGTGAGGAAAGGGTTGAAAGAGACCTGGTTTTGTGACCACCTCAATGGGGACTAGGTTCTTTAGAACTGAACCTTGGTAAAACAAATCACCGTGTCATCCGCTTTATTTCTTGGTTGATTTGTTTTCCCCTCTCTCCCGGACTCGGATTTCATTCTAACGCTAACCCCGACTTGTAGTTTGTGTTTTAAGTTGTAAATTTCAGATTACGCCTATTCACCCCCCCCCCCCTCTAGGCGACTTTCAATAAGCACATTAAAAAGGGAAGGGCAATGAGTATGACAAACTCTTTTGTCATTACACTGTACGTGATATAGTGTTGTATGCCCAGGCATCTAATCTTGTATATGAAATCCAAATAGATGCATACTACTCATGAAAGCTAAGATATGAAGTGTACTTCAATCTTCCATCTAACATGATAACAATGGTTTGTTGTGTAAATCGTGATTTGTCCTAAATCACGTAACAACACTTCTCTTTCTAAGAGAAGACCACTTTGTTAGATCATTTGCTTTTTGAGTATTATTCAAATGATCTATGAGATTTGGTATAATCTCATTATTATTGATATCATATTTATTGACGTTGTGATATGTTCAAGCTAATGTGATTTGAGTTGAACAAACTCATATGAATTTGAGTTAAACAAACTCATCGATTGGAGTTGATCACTCATGTGATTTGAGTTGAACAAGCTCATCGATTAGAGTTGAACCAACTCATCAAGGGAGTTGAAGACTCATTGATTTGAGTTGTGCAAACTTGTACGAAGATTCTTCTAATTGAGGAAGAAACATGCAATGTGGAGAATTGAACCACAAACTCTATAAGTGGGGAAACAAAATATTCTCATATTCCTTTGGAAAGAGGAAAGAATATTTTGACAATCGCTTCATGTGATATCATGATATGTTAATATCAAGTCCCTTTTGGTAATGGAAGTATCAAGGATGTGTTGATCTATCCTAATTTTATCTTACCAAATTATAGAGATATCCATATAATTTCTATCATGGGCAAACAAAGTGATAGTGATGGATATTGCATGTGTTTTTCGAAAACATTTCTTATGGATTGTATTCTAAATACATCCTCCCGTACAATGTGTTGCATTTGTTATAACTTTTCATGTGACAATACTTACCATGCTGGGTAAGACTAAATTGTTAATTCCATTGTTGGGATGAAATGAAAAGTTATGGACAATTCTATTGGTCATGTTTTTCCCATAAGATGGATACTTGATGAGTATCATCGGGAATGAGATTTTAAGTCCCTCTTATCTTAAAATCTGATCTAAATTGGTTACATTCTTTGAATTGTTTCCAAAAGAACGAATGTGGTCCATTACAGAGATTGTATGGACATTGAATGCTTTATATGGTTCTTTGGTGCATCTATATGATGACCTGAAGTGTGTCCTTCAGACAACACCTGACCATTAAGTAATAATGTCTCAAGCTTGAGCACATTAGCCTCCACACTATTGAATTTGCCAAATGTGCTTACAATGATGATTGTTTGTCTTGGTATTCAAAATGGTATCCATAATGGATATGACGAATCTATGATAGATTCGAAAATTTCAAATCATAAATGACCATCAGTAATTAATTGTCACTTCCAACTAGTTATGGTTGGAGTCAGGAAGTTTATGCACAGTCTTCACTTGTGATTAACTACAAGTACTACATGTACACATTCCCCTATGTTTTTAGTACATGCGAATCCATGAAAGATTTCACATGCGTACATTGGGTATGTTTTCCCAATCTCACCACCGCAGCGTACATGTATGGGCACACAGAAAGCTGGGGATCTATGTGAGAATTCCTTCTTTGTCAATCATTAAGTTTTAGAATCTCTTCATGAGAATCTATTTACGACCCGTACGCTAGCTTGAATCATGAGCTTTTCTAGGCATTAGGGGGAGATTTCAACTACCAAAAAGAATGCCAAGAAATTATAATGAATGCAGTAAGCATTCAGGCTCAGGATCACGTACTAAAACTAAACCTTTAGGTTCGAATGATTTGCAAGAAGTTGCAAATTGACTGCCATGTGCATTTACTATGAGGTGTCACTCAAATTAATCCTATGTGGAAGTGCCAGAAAGAGTGGTTAAATGGAACACCACAAACTCCCTATTACAATGATGTTGTAAATAAGAGGGGGAGAAGTATGGTCACAAATTAGGATTAAAATGCTTGCAAGCAGCTGAATGCTAGACCTTCTGAGATAGTAAATGCAGACCATCTATTTGTTGGTAACCAACCTAGTGTTGGTGGACACCTGGAGGATATGGATTATCCTATGAATGGAAGACATTCACAACCTAGCTCAGTGCGCACTGATGAGGCTAGGTTATCGAAAGCCCTTGATTCTCGTTTTGGGATTTCACGAAGAATCATAAGGGTGCATAAAATGACTTCATGTTAATTGGAGAATTGTGTTATTTAAAAGCTACAAGTGTCGACACATACATCTCAGCAATTGTATATGCACTCCAAGTGATCCAAAAGACTATGGCCATAGCAGGGCACGAGTATGCTCAAACTGGATCTTGTTGAGTGATACAATATTGCAGAGATAGCCTTGCTCACCAGAAAGAAGTGTTGGATTATTTACACTTCATGGTATCTTACTGTGGATACATGTTTGTTTTCATGGACTTGGAAACAATGAGGTGGTGAGAAAGCATGGCTAGTAGCAACTGACTTTTATATGCAAACCCAAGCATTATTTTAATGCTATAAATTCTCCTCTACTATGAGTAGTAAAATTCCAATACAATATTATGGGCAGTAAATCATCTATCTGTGCAGTTGATAGATGTAGTGACAACATATGCATATGTGGTCACTGGATTATGGTATTTGTGGAGTCTTGAAGGATTCCAAATAAATAATCACTAATCACAAATTTGTAATGCTTGGAAAGTCTTTGTGACTTAGAGCATCCTGGTCAAATATGGTACATTCGACCTAGTGAATCCTTCGTTCCGAAGGGATACACGAAGAATGGTATGTTTAGTGTGAATATGTGCAGCATATTTTAAACATACATTACTTATCGACGGAGTTCGAGATAGAGGATATGAATTGTAAAGAGATTTTCAATTCAAAGTAAAACTATCTTGACTATCTTAGATACAAAGTTGTTTATATCCAACATATATTGAAGAAATTCAATATGAAAGAATCATGGTTATTTGATTCTTTCAAATCATGAGATGTGCTATTGTGTCTTGCAAGAGCATCCGGTCGGATATTGCTTTGCAATGATTTGCTAGCTAACAGCACATGAGATCGAGTTATGATCTCCAGGTGTACTCATGCTCTCCTTATGTTTGGATATATTGATCTTGGATATCTATAGTAGATCCCCAGGTACAAGATCAATGACATACTTCTAGTAAGTTGGACCTACTGTTTGATAAATGTCAATCAACAGAGATTAATGGTCACTTACACATAGAATGATATACTACATACTGAGGATATGTGGTGGTCATGATTTTATACCAATGACCTTATTATCTATGAAGATAATATTACTTTGTGTTGAAAACAAGTTACAAACTAAGTCTCTACCTTACTCCACATTTTAAATGTGTTTGAGAGCAGGTATGGGATGACTTAGTGCTTTGTAAAGATTAGGGGGAGTTTCCTCTTGATCGGAAAACATTATTTCTACATCATGTTGTACTCTTTTCTTTGCATGAGTTTTTCCCCTGTTTGGGTTTCTCATTCAAAGTTTTTAACGAGGCAACATCAACACAAGTCCTATGTCGTATCATCTATTTTCCTGTTGAGGTTTTCGAGGATGATACATTATGACATAGCTATTGTTGTATTTGAACTAGGTTATGAGTTTATCTCCCTTGAGTTCAAATGGATCAACAATAGAGTATGACTTCTCTCCTTATTTTCCCGTTGGGTTTTTAAGGAGACTTAGCTGATATGTTGATTTCTCAAATTTTCTGGCAAGATTATCTTGGAGAAATATTGGCCTGAGTTGTATGTCTCATCATTTATTTTCCCCACACGGGTTTTTGAGATGATGATTGTAGACATATTATTGTTCTTTGGGCTAGAGGTCCATTGGAGAACAATACGTACCATGATTCGATTGAATCATTGACCATTATCTACGAAGATAATTTAGCTTGTGTTGTTCAGATGGAAATAGGAAAATGGAGATATAAACATATTGCAAACAAAGTCTTGTGATAATCTTGCTGATTTATTCACAAATCTCTACCATACTCGATGTTTCCGAAATGTGTTAAGGCGGTTGGTATGAGAAGACTTAAGTGATTGCAAGAATCAGGGGGGAGTAATTCTCTGTGATATTTGACCTGTTTTGTACCATCATATTACACTATTTTCTTTGTATGAGTTTTGCCTTATTGAGGTTTTCTCATCCAAAGTTTTTAATGAGGTAATATCAACTAAGCTATATGTTTCATCATTGATTTTTCCCCATGGGGGTTTTTACGAATGATGATTACAAGCATATTTTCTTTTGGAGTTTAATGTGAGTTTTACTCATGATCCAAAAGCATTGTGTACTCCTTGTTTTTCCCACAGGGTTTTTGAGGAGATAATATCTTGGAAGACATATTGTAGATGATCAAATGGACTTGGATTGATCAAGGGTGAGTGTTACAATATGTGTGTTCAATCCCCTTCATGGGGTGCGACAGTTTCTCCCCAAGGGACACACCCCTAAGGGAGGCACTGGTTCTCCTGTATATATAAGAACTGCCTTCCCTGCAATAAAGTGATAACTGTCATTTGTCATTTTCTCTGTTCTTGTTACACTGAGACTACAACACTAAGAGCGAGGCTAATGGTAGAGTCGTTGTCGACTGTAGATCCATGCCATGTCACTTAATTTTTTTATTGATACACACTTGTATAATAAGTGAGCTATTAAGCTGGCTATTGCATTTACTATCTTCAATATTTAAGTATTCAATGCATGTACGTGGATGTCATCTATTGGGAGCGAAAGAATACAAGGTTGTATTCCGACGGTTCTTCCTCGTTTAATGTGCTACAGCCGGGCGACTCACCAGTAGCTCGTTTCTTTCTCTCTCATGCATTCTCTCTCCTCCAACTCAGATTTTGGTGATGTGGAGCATATTGTAGCCTGCTGACTAGGCTCCATTATAATTGCTCTAATACCGTTTTCATGCATTTAAATGTGGGGATCTTTGCCGTTGAGTTCAAATCTAACCAGAACAAACAGATATGAGATAGCCAGAACTTCTAGGCCATCATTCCCTACACAAGCTTCTACGCTCCTGGTACTAGCCTATAGCCCTATACTCATCTATAAAAAGTTTCCTCGGTTGTGAGCCTGTCATTTTTCAATTGACTTGTCTTGTTAGAATGTGTGAAACCATATATGGTGAAAACATAGTGTTTGTTGATATTAAACGTGCTTTTGGATATAATGCATGCATGTAGATATATGGTTTCGATTAATGTAAACTTGTGTATGTGTGTTAACATGTGTTTTGATATTGTTGTATCACACTTGGTGGAGTGGTGTGACGTGGATTAACCTTAGTCAAGTCACGGACTTGTGCTCGTATACGGTTGTGTGTTGTTCATGTGCAGGTGTTTCTTAAAAAAGAATATAATCGGTGATATGTTGAAACTAGGTTCAGGAGGAACTGAGGTTTCAAGACTAAGTTTAGGGAGGAAATGTCCTATTGGCTATGGATATCACGCGGGATGTTCGAGCTTGAGAATGGTGCAAATGAAGATGGACGTTGCGCTAGAGTCGCGACATGGTGTATAGTCGCGTCACATAGGGACATCGGTGTCGACAAATGTGAGCAGCTAACAAAGCGTGTGCATGTGCATATGCATGCCAGTGTTGCTCCTCTAGCAACCCTTTAGTGGTCTCATGTCTCCAGTTTCTAGGACAGAGGATGGGAGAGGCCATCTTTTTGCACTTTGATCCTTTTTGTGAAACTTTTCATAAATACGTCGTATTTAGTTTCATTTCAGAAAATGAACCCTTAGCTCGGCACCATCATCATTGGCGCTGAGGTTACATGTCTCAATGCCAAATTAAATGGTGTCAAGGTCTCAGATCTGCATGTTGAGCTGACGCTTATGTGGCAAGACCTCGGTGCCGAGAGTTGTGGCGCCGAGGCCTAGCTACCCACCACACGTCTTAAAAAATCACGTGCCACCCTTAGGTGCTAAGTTGACTGATGAGTTGCCCTGTTCCCTAGGCTCTCCAATATACCCCTTTTAATTTGATACCGAGATTCCCTCCAAACAAACAAAAGATATCACATAATCATCATAGATATCACATGATCATGACATATATCACATATACATCACATATCTCACAAAGACCATAAATCAAACAAGTTCTCACAAAGCATTACCAACATGTTCGAACACAAAAAAAAGTATCCAACACTCAAGAACATAAGTCTCAAGTATCTCACAAAGCATTACCAACATCAAACAAGTTCAGATCAGGTTATCTCACAAATTATTAACAACACTAACAAAGATAATATCTCATCGAGGTGGGCGGCTGGACTGGTGCCGCGATGGACTGGGCGATCCATGAGGGTTGTTGGATGCAGCCCAAGATTGTCCCTGCACAGAGAAGAGATTGCATGTGTTACACCAGATGAATATATATCATGAAGAATTAGAATTTTGATACTCACAGGAGTATGGAACTGAGCAGGGTCAACTGTAGGGAACAACGGAGGTGGTGGAGCGAAACCTTGTGCGGCGCCAAGGCTCTGCATGTACTGGAACATCTCCGCCATCCTCGCCTCCATCTCCTGACGTTACCTCCTCTCTATTTCTAGCTGGGTCCGTAATATTCCAAGTTAATGTTATAGTAACTCAAAGAGACGGTATATAACTCATCGGTCTTTCTAATCCATTCAGGGGTGATATCGTTCCTTCCTACACAGCCCATGTACATCCACTTACGGTCCTCCATCCTCTAACATATATCGAAAAAAATCGGCAACACCTCCCCTGAATGGGGAGGTTTCCAAAACCTACAAATAAAAGTAGCAGCATGATGGCTGACATTCACAGGTATATCAACAACACTATGGCATATATACAATGTATTGGACATCATATATACAAGTAGTCGAATTAGTATCAAAAATATTGCACACATATACATCAAACCACATCTAACACAACATACAAAACAAATGCATATGCATATTGTTATTGCACACATATACATCAAACCACATCTATCACTAGGGTTTAGGATTTTAGACTCAAATTAGTATCATAAATATTGTTATTTTTCCTATGGATTTAGTCCAATAGCGAAATGCATATGCAATATTTTGGACATTATATATACAAGTAGTTGGAGAGTAGTAGTACAAGTCTTGATCTAAGGAAGAAAACCATACCGAGTCGACGATGAGCAAGAACCGAGGCCGAGGTCAGCGGTGACGAGGGTTGGGCGTGAGCCGGTGTCACTCTCGGGTTTCGGGGGCACCAAGACCCGGACACGAAATAAACACCAAGTATGCTGGGACCAAGTCTCACACATATGATGAATAGTGGCATAGAAATGAATGTCACATATTTACTATATAATAGGAGTTCTGTACAAAATAAATAAATAATTACATCATATGAAGAGAACGATCCAGTAACCCAAAGTTGATTGGGAGACGACGGCCTAGACCTCTCACGAGCACATTGCAGCATCGTCCATGTGCCTCATCCTATGGTACCTGTTCTTGACCTGTGGGGGGTGTGAGATAGCAAGAGTGAGCTCACATACGTTCATCGCTCAACAAGTTGTGGGAAAAAATGTGCATGAACTCGCCAAAGGTGGCAGCTCATGTGAAGTGTAAGGCTTACCAAAAAGGATGGTTAGAGCTGAGCATTGCTTTTAAAGTTGGTTAGAATTTTATTAGTAATTACTAAGTATAAGTAAATACCAACCTAATTAAGTAGTAGAACAAAAGTGATAACAACACCTGCGATGCAATGCATATGATAAATTGAATTTAGTTCTATAAAGTAATCATGTGAGGGCCCGAGCTGCTCATGACCGTGAACACGGCTGATATACTACTATACTAGTTTTACACTCTGCAGAGGTTGTGCATCTTTACCCACAAGTCATGTTACCCATACACCTCTTCCAAGGAGGCAAGGCAGGGTAACACTACGAGGCCTTTAAAAAGTTTCACTAGCTTCAGAAAACCCGCTACAGCTTTTAGGAAGCTCCAATGCAGGGACCCCTCGCCTGACCGCCATCGCAGCAAAATCAACCCAAGGGCCTCCCTACATTGACCACTCTCATACTGCCCTTGCCCCTTTCGAGTAAGGTAGTCCTCCACTAGCTTTCCTAATTAGTCAGCCAAGGGCGTCCCACTCCACCCTTGTGGAAGCACTGTTTTCCCGGATGGCCGCTCCATGTTCCAATTAACATAATGATCTTATCATGAATAGTAAATAACAACTGATAATAAAAGTATAATCATGAATAATAATGTGTATCTCTATACCCAAAACCACATAAAGCAATAGTAGGTACTACCCAAAAATTCAGTGGTAACCAATGTATAAAGATAGTCAAACTAGGGTACCCTATTGGGTCCCATCAAAATTAACCTATGCAGATCATTATGATTAATAATAATATGATTGGGTAAAAAGAAGTGATCAAGGGCACAACTTGCCTAGGACTTGAGATTCCAGGTACTAGGATGATCTTCAGGTGATTCATAACCTCGCTGCTAATCGTAGCAATATAAACAAACATGGTATAGACAAAATTAACATTACATCAAACATAAGTATAAATTGCATAATAATAATCTACGCGTCGCTACGAGTTCGTGGGATCGAGAGCTAGTAAGATCGGAGTTACGGTTAAGGAGTTGTGATTTATGGGAGCTCTATGTGATCCAAATATTAAACTATATTATAAATTGATTAGTATACATCATATGAGAGAATATTCTATAAATAATTAACTCAACAATAGTTTTAATTATAACTCGACTAGAGATATATTTTAATCGAATTATAATTATGGACAGGTTAAATTTGATTTAGAATAGCTAATCTAGTAGACATAGGATAAATAAATAAAAAAGTATGCGGCATGTTATAATTAATATTGTTACTTTGTAGTAAATATTTATACGAAACTAACGCAACTGGAACATGTCAATTCGGAGTTAAAATGGGGAAGTTATGAATTTCCGAAGGTTTTATGTATTTGATACGAGATTAATTAAGAGATAAATTTTAATATAGTTTTCATGTCAAAACAGAGACCCTATGTGATGAACAATATTATTACAAAATTATAGGAACTAGAATGGATCAAAAATGATTTAAAAGGAGTTTTCTATTAATTAAATAAGTCCTGGAATTATTTTTACACTAAAAATTCATTTCCTATATTTATTTATCAAATTCCCACGGTTCTGGACTACGTGCAGGATTTTGGAGTTCTACGGGTGTAATACCCAAAATTGTAAATCATAAGAAGAGATAATGTCCTTATGTGTATTGTCCATACCTACTGTCACATGTGAATGAACACCATCAAAAAGGCGTAAATATCCAAAGACACCTAAATAAATCATGCATCATGCTGAGTTTTATTTGATTGTGTAATTGTGGATAATAAAGATGGAAGTGCCATTAACAATATATTAATGGGACCATAGAATTTAAACTCTAATTTGGAAAACAAAACTCTAAAGAAATGTGGAGAGGGAGAAAAAGAAGTACTATAAAGAAAATATATACAAAATAAATATTATAAATAAAAGTAATGCTAGTATGTTCAAATTATACTTTTAATCTGAGGATAATTTACCACAGGAATTGAGTTTGAAATTTGAATTCAAATGAGAAGGGGAAATATAAATCAGAAAAAGGAAAAGAAAAATAAAAAGGAAAAGGAAAAGCCACGCGCGGGCCTAATCCCTAGTTTCGGCCCACTACCTCAAATTCCTCTGCGCAGCCCAACACTCCACTCCCACCGTTCTCGCTTGAGTCGCCGTTGCATGGGTCCAGCGTGTCATCCCCAGGTTCCTATGCGCCGCTCACCCGCAGAGACTTCCAGGTGGGCCAGACGCATCAGCTCTCCCACGCGCGGACCAGCCTGTGAACCGCGCCGACAGGTGGGACCCTTGGCTCAGTCACAGCGATCATCGTGCGGGGTTTACGTGAGCCGTCCATAGTGCAACTGACTTGTGGGCCCCACTTGTCACCCCACCCGTCGCGACGGTAACAACCCGGGCGCACCGCACGGGCATCTTCCCTCTTTTTCTGGCGACGGCTTCCCACGTCTTCCCCTCCGTGGACTTGGATAATAAATGGGGAGTTCACCCATGACTTTCCCCTCCTCCTCCAGTTTCCCCTGTTTGCGTCGTATTCCACATCGCCCTATCCCGTGAGTGAGAAGTAGCGCGGGTCGCCGCCGGTGAACTCGCACGTGCCTACATACCAGTCTCGGCAGGCGGTCGGAGGCATGCGCTGGTGGCCAGGGTAGCTGGCCATGCCCTCAATTTAAGCTGAGCACCCCTGGGACTCAGGGAATTCCTCGTCGGAGGCCGAATCGGGGAAGAATCACTTCCCCTCCGTGGACTGTGTGCGTCACACCATCACCGTCGGTAAGAATCGATTGCCCGCTCTCGCCTTTGTCCACTCATTGCATGGCACGCGTTAGATCGAAGCTTACATCCCGTAATCTCGACCTGGCCATCTCCAGCCATGGTCGTCGCCGTGAAGGTGGGCAGCGCCATTGCGCGTGCATGCTAGGTTGGGGAAGGATTACCAGCCATAGATCTTGGGCTCGACGGTTGTGATTGGATCTCAGCGTACCTCTTCGCTGAGTTAATCGGTGTCGTCGGATGGTGATCGGGCGGGTGTTCAAGCGCCTCGGTCATTTTGAGATCTGGTCCATTGATCGAGCATCCGATGGCTATAAACGCGCGCTGGTGTATAATAACAAGGATCTAATCCTAGTCGTAGATGTAGGATCGTTCGGCCCTGGTCGAAACATACCCCTTCGACCAGGCAACTTTATAAAAGAAACCCTGGATTTTCTCGGATTCAACCCGCAGTCCATC
Organism: Zea luxurians; assembly: GCA_029449295.1. Taxonomy (NCBI): domain Eukaryota; kingdom Viridiplantae; phylum Streptophyta; class Magnoliopsida; order Poales; family Poaceae; genus Zea; species Zea luxurians. The sequence goes on along the minus strand of JAOPSE010000001.1, from coordinate 145,337,772 downwards.
AGGAGGGAGTTCTGAGTGTAGTAAATTTTGCGCCAGAGCCCCTGTGCTTACCAGAAATTGAGGCGCAGTCCAGGGAGTTAGAAAATCAGAGAAATGGATTTAGAAATGGATTTTTAATATAAAAATAATGGCTGGAATTTGTTTAATTCATAGAAAATTCATATTAAGTCCAAATTAGTCCATTTCAGTTCCTATAATTTTATAATATTATTGTTTATCATTTAGTGCCACTGTTTTGAATGAAAGCCACGTTAAAACTGATCTCCTAATTAATCATGTATCACATACATAAAACATTTGGAAATTCATAACTTAAAATCCATAACCCCAAAAGTAATGATTTCTGTTCCTCTGGTCTTATTTTAATATGTAGATTATTAATATTTATTTTTCTTGTATGTTTGGTGTGATGTTAATTTCCTCTTTATACTATGCTTGTTTGTATTGTGACGAGTAGAAGAGCCAGTGGCTGAGGATCTCGGTGTTCAGCAGATAGAAGTTGTTGAGTAGGAGCTCATTGAAGGCAAGTTGTGCCCTTGACCACTTTTTTTACCCAATAATATTCTTTATTATCACTTATCAATGCATAGGTTTAATTTTGATGGGACCCAATAGATCACCCTAGTATGTTTATCCTTTTTACCTTGTTTACCCCTAAATCATTTGGGTATTTTTGGATATTTCTTTATATGGTTTTGGGATAATATTTCATTATATCCATGTTCTAATTATTCTGTTATTTTATTTATGTTCATGACAAGATCGTTATTGTTAATTGGAACATGGAGCTTAACTTGAGAAACATGTGCCACCACAAGGGTGGAATAGGACGCCCTTCGCTGATTAACTAGGAAAGCAAGTGGAGGACTACCTTACCCGATAGGAGCAAGGGCAGTAGGGGAGTAGGCGTGTAGGGAGGTTCCCGGGTTGATTTTGCTGCGATGGCGGTCAGACAGGGGATTCCTGCATTGCTCTTCCTAGAAACTGTAGCGGGTTTTCTGAAGCTAGTGAAACTAGGTAAAGGCCTCGTAGTGTTACCCTGCCTCGCTTCCTTGGTAGAGGTGTATGGGGCCTGTACAACCCCATGGCCGATGGGTAACATGACTTGAGGGTAAAGGGTACCACCTCTGCAGAGTGTAAAACTGGTATACTAGCCGAGCTCACTGTCATGAGCAGTCAGGACTCTCGCGTGATTAAATTATGGAACTAAATTCAATCTGTCATTTGCATTGCATGGGATTATTTATTAATTTTGTTCTATTCTTATTATGGTTTGGTATCTACTTACATTTAGTAACTGCTAATAAAATTTGACCAACTTATTAAAAGCAATGCTCAGCTTTAACCCCTATTGTTGATCAGCCTTACACATCACATGAACTCCCAGCTTTGGTGAGTTCATGCATATTATTCCCCACAACTTGTTGAGCGATGAACATGTGTTGAGCTCACCCTTGCTGTCTCACACCCCCCCATAGGAGAAGAACAGGTGGTTCAAGAGGAGCCACACAACGAGGAGTTTGACTTGATCTAGGTGGCGTCTCCTAGTTGACTTTATGGCGCCAAGGATGGACTTTAGTTTGTTTTATATTTATCTTTTATTTTGTAAGACTTCCGCTATGTAATAAGTACTCTGATAATATTGTGACATTTATCTCTATACACTCTATTATTATATGTGTTGTCTTTTTTGGAGCATATATGAGATGCACCCGGCTTTATCCCTTAAATTCGGGTGTGACAACGGGGTTCTCTCTGAAAATTTAGGGCCCTCGCGTGCTGACTTTATAAAGGCTCAGGAGCGCGGGTTATTATTCGAAAACTTTAGGGTCTCTTTTGCATAATGGCATGGCCGAAGGGGTATCGGACCGATCCGACCGTTGATTCCTATCCGATGGACCAAATTAGATCCTATCTAAAGTGAAGCGGTATGATACTATAGCCATTTGATCAGCGATCCGCGTCGCGGATTTAAAACTCTCTAGATCCACCCCGACCCGCACGATTCATGATCAACGGCTCGATCGCATTCATAAGTCGAAGGGGTACACGATTCTAATCATGACCGTACTCTTTCCATCCGACGGTGCACACCCTGCCAACACCCATCGCTGACAACCCCGACCGCCCAACCATGGCAGCGCACAAGGCCGCACGGTGGCGCCATTAATGGGCTTCACCGCAGCGCCCTACACTACTCAAACCTCAATTCGAGACGCCCTATGCGACCAGCGAAGGATGGGAAACTAAATGAGGCGCTTCTCACCTCAATCCGGTGACGATGAGGTCGGTCGACGCAGCGCGGTGGAACTTCGGGGTCGGCGTGAAATCACCGCCACACCCGAGCCTCCCGAGCGCCACCAATTCTGAGAATCGGCAATACGTAGTTGCGCAAAGCTCCCTGAGGCTTTGATTGATGGTTTTTTCCACGGGATTGAACCACAACGACTGCGATAGCTCCCGTATTTTCTCTCACCCGAGTGCTCTTTCTCTCCGTGTTCTTGGCGACGGTGGTTCTCGGTGCGATGATCCGAGAAGATGAAGCAAAAGGGGGTCTCGGCTCGCTTTTAATAGGGCAGAGCCACAAAGGAGTGCCCAGGTTGTTACGAGGCGCGAGCCCCCTCCACGGAATTTGCGTGGCAGGTCCGGTGCCTGGAGGTTGAAGGCGCTGACGATCGAGGTCCCACCGGTTAGTGTCATAGGAGAGGAGGGGAAGGTTGGTTTGTGGGCCCCGCCAGTCAGAGAATCTATTGAGCTTGCGACTGACATGCGGGTCACCGGTGTCGGCGTAGTGGCGCGGCAACGTGGACGTGGATTAGGGCCAGCCCATGCGCGAGGGGGAAAGATAGGGTGGGCCGAGGCAGCAGGTGGAAATGGCCAGCCAAAGAGATACAACCTAGAATGGCTTTTGCATTTTCTCTTTTTATTATTTATTTTTCTATTTTATTTTTCCTATTTTCCTTTCCAAATTTCCAATTCATTTCAGATTCAGATTTTCAAATTCCCAAATATCAATCTTATCCCTAATAAAAATATAACATCTACTATTCATATTAATATTATTTTTCTTGTCACTCATTTAGGGGAGGATTAAAGGGTTTCATTTAAATTTCTCTTCTCATTCCTATTTTATGTTTTCATTTACAATTGGAGGTCTAATTTATGTCTTCCATAAAATGCATTACCACAAAATTATCATCTAGAGATCAACCTTTTCTTTATCAATTTATTAGTTATTTACTAATTTAATATTATTGTTTGAATATGAGGAGGGAGAATCCTAATAGATTTCAAAGGTCTTCAAAAATCCCTAAAACACTATCTTAAATATATTCATTTATTTATTTCATCATCATTATTATTCTTTCCTACCAATTTTGGGTTTTATAAATCCTACCCCCTTAAAAGAAATCCTGTCCTCGAGATTTGTAAAGGAGAAAGGGTATATCTCTTTTCGCCTCAAAACATATGCATAAACAAAAATCTTGGCATGATGCATAACTCAAAGCATAGGGTCAAATAGACCTTATTATTATTTCTAGAATAGTACAATACTAACTACTAACTATAGTAACATTTAGGTCTTACAAATACTACTTATATATATATGTTTATTTATATATATATGCTCTACTCTTGTTGCTCATTGACTTCTTCAACGACTACTTCATCTTCAACTAGCACTTCTTGGATTTTAGGTTCACCGGGTTCAGTTTTTACTTCTGTGTGGTTGACTTGCCCTCGGTTGACTAATAAGGGCTCACTCTTGCCTACCGAAGCCTGACCTTGCTTCATTGGAGCCAGTGTAGTGTAGGCAGCCCTATTGGGACAATAGTTAGCATAGTGTCCCGATTGTCCACACTTGAAGCATGCCCTGCTGGTGGATGTGTTAGGAGCAACAGGTCCTGCTGGGGTGTGTAACACCCTGATTTTGGGGGTATAAAATTTCTTTCTAATTATCACCCAAAATCATGTGTTACTCTTCTTTTTCTCACTCTAGGTTTTCTCTCTCTCTAGATTCATTCTCCCTTTTTCCTTTTTGATTAGAGATAGCCTAAACTAGTGGAGGTTAATTATTTATTTTTGCCAAAACCTTATGAGTTAAGACATGTTGCATAATGCTGAGCTTAAAATATTCTTTGAAGTGTTGCATAAGTTTGAATTTATTTAAATTTGAAACCTAGTTTGAATTTGGATTTGAAAAGCCTAAAGAAAAAGAAATAGAAAGGGAATTAGAAAATCCAGGGAAAAAGAAAAAAAAACATTTCGACCCAAACCAGCCCACCAGGCCCAGTCCCGCGCGCGCCTGCCGCCTCTGACAGGCGGACCTCGCCTGTCGGCGCCAGTCTTCCGCACGCGCTCACTCTCTCGCTCGCTACTCGTTAGGGTCAATCTGTCGGCGCCAGTTTCCTTTGCCTGCGCGCTCCCTTTCTCTCTCTACCTCGCGAGCCTAGATTGCCAGTCATGAAGTCGTTGCCCCGCACGCCCCTTTCTTCTCTCTCTGTGCCGTGGACCCTACCTATCAGTTCTGCCTTCTCCGCGCTCACCGTGGACCGGCACGTGCGCACTCGCGCACGTCGCCGGAATTCTCGGCCACGACGCCCGCCCACACGCCCAGCTCCCGTATTAGAGACCTACCAGTGCCCCGCGCACACCCCTCACCTCATTTCACGCAGCTTCGCCCTCTCTTGCGCCCTACCCACGCCGCCAGCCGCCGCGGAGAGGAGTAGCGCTGCCTGCAGCCGCATGTTTCCTCCTGGTCTGATCCCCTCCATCCGATTCAGATCGAATGGCTCGGACCCCTGCAGCCGTCTGTTTCCCCCTGGTCCGATCCCCTCCGTTCGATTCAGATCGAATGGCTCGGACCCCTGCAGCCATCTATTTCCCCTGGTCCGATCCCCTCCGTCCGATTCGGATCGAACGGCTCGGACCCCTGCAGCCGTCTGTTTCCCCCTGGTCCGATCCCCTCTGTCCAATTCAGATCGAACGGCTCGGACCTTTGCAGCCGTCTGTTTCCCCCTGGCGCTGGGCCCGCTCAGTCAGCGCGCTCTCCCCCTCTGTCGCTGACACTCCCAGGCTCGCCTGTCAGCGCTCGCCCGCCCCCACGCGTGCGCCCTTGGCCGCAGATCTAATCTTGGTCGTTGGTTTTAGATCTGACAGTTAGAATAGCCTGATACCCCTTCGCGCGGTAGTTTTATTAAAGAGACCCTCGGTTTATCGGAAATCAACCCGCCATCTCTGGTTTTCACGCGCAGGACCCTATATTCTTGCAGATCGAGCCCTGGACTTTTAAATATTCATAGAATTAGCCCTAATTTCATATTTTGAATTCCCAAACTTGTTTATTTCATAACTTTTGTATATGAACTCCAAATTTAGTGATTCCAATTGCAAAATGTTTATAGAATTATTCTCGGTCTGAATAAAATGGTTTCATTTACTGTCTGCACACTCTAATTTTTATGATTGAATATGAACTAAGGTAGATGTATTTTTATTTACTTGATAAAATAAATAAAAGGAGAACCCTAGAGATTTAAACCCGTTTAATCTTGTGAGACTAATAATGTGTATTACATGAAATCATCTCTGGTCTAAATTTAGGTCACAATAAAATAAAGTGAACTATGTTATGTACTTGTAAGTAACACTTAGGGGAAATAATAACCTATTTTCAAATAAAGTTAATGTATGTTATAGTTTATGGTATACTTTGAATTTTGTATCCCCTATGTAGTATTGTGTCCTTTTAAGATGTGATCCAATGTTTGTACATGTGTGGTGTGTTGTTCATTTATACTTTCCAAATGTATTGAATGCATGCTCGCTTTATTTAGACAACGAGCAGTCCAAGTTCCTGAGTGTGTTGTCGAAGATCCCTCTGAGCAACAACCTGGTGAAGGCAAGTGTCCTCAGACCCAATATGCCCTACTTACTTTATAATTTACTGTCCCGCATTACTTTATGAAACATAAGGATTGACTAGTTTGTATTCACTTATCCTTGTTTACCTTTTGGGTTATCATGGTTAGCATTTTGCTATTGCCTTAACTTAAATCAATGAACATGATGTGAGCATTTATGATATGATACTGTTATCCTGATTATGTTGATGAACTTGTGATACTCTAGGGGGCTCAGGCCTTGTCCTAGCACCTCTCTGGAAGGACCTGTTCGTGGAGTGACCACCTGGGATAACAGTGCCACCATGAGGGTGGAATGGGACCACCTGGGATAGCAGTTGCGTAGTGCTCGCTCTACCAAGGTTGGGGTGCAGAGGTTCATTCGATTTGGTTTTTGTTAGTCACCCACCTTGGGGAGGTGTACTGCGTTTGTACGATTGGCGAAACCTAACGAGCAGCTATGCACCAGGGGAGTCATTGTAAAGGCTACGTAGTGAAACCTTGCCAACTCACATTGGTAGTGTTTGAGGGTTTGATCGACCCGAGGCATAAAGGGATCACGACTTGTGGGTAAAGTGTGCAACCTCTGTAGAGTGTTAAAAACTGGTATATCAGCCGAGTTCACGGTTTTGAGCAGCCTTGGGATCCTCTTCGATTAGAAGAACTTTGGATACTTTTATGATGATGATTAACAATGATGCTATAAAATCTGATCTTTGGTATTTCCTCGTTTCAGGAGGTACTTTTGGGTAATAACTGGGTTTATTACTAAAAGTTGGCTCTACTAATAATAATAAATACTTGACTAACTTAAAAGCAACTGCTTGACCTCAGCCCCATATACAGCTAGTCCACTTTATCCAAACGGGACATTTGCTGAGTACGTTGATGTGTACTCACCCTTGCTTTACAAACCTCCCCACCCCAGGTTGTCCCCACTGTACTCAGTACTCAGGAGGTGATGCTGGCATCATGGAAGATTTCGAGGAGTTTTAGGACTACGACGAGTTCTAGTTCTTTCTTAGTGGCAAACCCCTAGTCAGCTGCCTGTGTAGGCTTAGCATCTACGTTTCGTATTTCCGCACTTTGATAATTATGTTGAACAATGGTTATGTGATAGACTCTATGGATGTCTTGGACATCTTGATGTAATAAAGTATCTTTCCACTATTTATTTCTAGCATTGTGTGATGATGTCCAATTATGTAATCGTTGTGTATGTGCGTTTCTGATCCTAGCACGTACATGGTTCGCATTCGGTTTACCTTCCAAAACCGTGTGTGACATAAGTGGTATCAAAGCCCTTGCTAACTGTAGGACCGCTAACCTAGACTAGAATGGTTGACCTAAGGACTATAGACCGCTACTCTTACCTTGACCTTAGTGTCTTTTCAAAAGTTGGTCATCTTGACCAACTCTATGTTATCTACTCATCTCAAAAAGTTTTGTCTCACTTTTCTTTCTGTTTACTTTCTGGTCTCATAGTTCTACTCTTACTCTTGTGCTTACGATGTCTTTTGTAGATGGCTCATCTTAGGTACACTGCACGTAAGTCTGTGATCTTCTTTTTGCCTTCTTGTCTGGCGAAGCGTCCACTGCGTCGCATGGTGTCAGGCCAGTCCAGCCAACTAGAGAGACTGCATCGTCGCCTGCACGAGGAGCAGGAACGCCGATGCCAGGGCAGGAGCAGGAGTAGCAGGACTCTTCCCCCTCGCCTCAGCGGGAGGTGGAGTCTGAGAGGCCGCCTTCCCCTGCACCTCAGCCAGAGATGCCCCCTGCACCACCACAGGGCATCCCGGCTGCTGGAGGAGACCCTGACGGAGACAGAGACGACGACGACGCCGGTGGCAGTTCGAGCCATGGCACGGAGCGTTCAGAGGAGCCGGAGCCGGAGGGATGGATCGCTAGATCCATCACTCGTGACGCTGCTCGCGGGTGTCACTTCCACGACGCTCTCGATACCCTGTTGCGTTGGGCCTTCGATCGACACACATGGTCTATCGAGTACCGTTGTGTAGTCTACCAGCATCGTCGTGGGCTATACCCGGACTAGTGGGAAGCTACTTGCCTGGTGCGCCGTCCGGACGATGATCTCTAGGTGCAGAGGCCTTCTCAGAGCACTATTCTATTACTGAGAGGGATACTGTCGAGGCAGCCATGCAAGATGCAGCACGACGGGCACTTTCTCAGTATTGCTCGTTGTTCAGCGGGGTAGCTGATGGCCTTGACCTGAAGTACTATCCTCGCTGTTCGACCGGCAGTGCTGGAGGTGTGATTGTCTCGCCAGTGGGTGAGGGCAATCCCAGGCTGAACAACATGGTCAATCTGGTCGTCGTGCTCAACACAGAGTTGGACCACGCCCTTGATGAGTTGGGCAAGGTTCAGGCAGAGGTTGCGGAATTGCGTGCTGAGTGCGCAGCACGCCACTATCTGGATGGTGATTCTCCCGCCCCTGTCGGGATTCAGCACCCTTACCGTTCACCGCCCCATGGTCGCTTCGACTATGGTACTCTAGACTGCTGGATCCACACAGATTTGGATCCCTAGATCGACAGAGTCGGAGTCTGTAATAATGCCTAGTTCAGTGTCTTAGTCTAGTCAGTTTTAGTTAGAGTTAGTTTGCTTATCTATGTTGGATGCTTGTTATGATGGACATGTACTGAAGTTGGATCTTTGTAATGATTGTCACCAAGGTGTGGGTATCCCCTGCAACTTGGTGTAGTTATTAATAAAGTCAGTTATTTAGTTGGGTAATCCCTTTATTTCCCCTCTCCTCTTTATCTGAGAAGCTATCAGTGAAGATGGTCGTTTGTTTAGGGCTATGAAGATTTTTCTATACATCTTTTCTTATGCTGAAAGACTGCAGAGTTAGATCTAATATGTGTGTGAATTATACAGATGTCTGAGAACAGGCGCAGAGGTGCGAGGCGTGCTCAGCCTGAACAGAAGGCACCCCAGGAGGATGCAGCCCAGCAGCAGTAGTTGTTGCTGCCACCCCCGATGACCATTGAGCAAATGTTCATGATGCAAATCCAGGCAATTCAGGCAATTGGATAGACCATAGCAGCTATGCAGCAGGTGCAGCAGCAGCCACCACCACCTCCGCCTCCAATGCAAATCCAGATGCCACAAGTGCCCAGAGACAAGCGGGCAGAATTCATGAGGGGCCATCCCCCAGTTTTTGCCCACTCTGCTGATCCCATGGACGCCGAAGATTGGCTACGTACCGTGGAGCATGAGTTGCACACTACCCAGTGCAACGATCGATAGAAGGTGTTGTATGGTCCCCGACAGCTGAGGGGAGAAGCATAGTCTTGGTGGGAGTCTTACCTCACCACCCATGCCAACCCTGAAGCCATCACTTTGGAGGAGTTCAGGGATAACTTCCGTCGCTACCATGTGCCCAAGGGACTGATGATAGTGAGGAAGGAGGAGTTTCTCGCGTTGAAGCAAGGTCCCCTGTCCTTCAACGAGTATAGGGACAAGTTTCTGCAGCTATCTCGTTATGCCCCAGAAGATGTCAACACGGATGCCAAAAGGTAGTACCACTTCTTGAGAGGATTGGTTGATCCCCTCCACTATCAGCTGATGAACCACACCTTCCCTACCTTCCAGTATCTGATAGACAGAGCAATCATGACAGAAAGGAAGCGTCGGGAGATCGAGGATAGGAAACGCAAGATTGGTGGACCTCAGGTTAGGAGTAGCAGTTGTCCTCGCTACTCAGGCAACTCGCCACAACAATTCAAGCAAGGTCACCAGTACCAACACGAGCATCAGCGTTAGAACCAGCAGCAGTACCAGAGGCAATTTCCTCAGCAACAGCAGTACCGTCAGAATAACCAGCAAGGAGGAAGTCAATACCAGCGTCAGAGCAACCAGGCAACCCGTCTTCCTGCCCCAACAACCAACTAGATCAATCAAGCAGCGCCAGCTCAAGGAGGAAGTCGTGCATGTTTCCACTGTGGTGAACAAGGCCATTGGGCGAATCATTGCCCAAAGAAAGCAGCTCAGTAGCAGCCAGCTCCCAATGCCCCAGTTAGGCAGAATGCAATGCAACAAGAAAGCAACAACTGTGGGCAACCTCGTGCCCAGTATGGAAAGGTGAACCACTTGGAGGCCGACACAGTCTAGGAGACTCCAGGAGTGGCACTAGGTACATTTTCAGTCGAGTATCATTCTGCAAATATCTTATTTGATACTAGAGCAACGCATTCTTTTATGACTGCATCATGGGTAGAATCACATAATATACCAGTAACACCCATGTATCCACCTATGAGAGTTAGTTTAGTTGGTGGAAGAACCCAAACAGATAGATTTTGCCCTAGTGTAAGAGTTCAAATAAGAGGGATAGAGTTCCCCATTGATTTAATAGTTATGGGTAATCAGGATACAACTATAGATGTCATCCTAGGGATGAATTGGCTAACCAAGTATCAGGCCAGTCTTAGTTGTGATAAGAGAACAGTGAAGTTAGTGTCCCTATCAGGAGAAGAAGTGTTGGTGGAGTTGGTGTTGTCAGAACCCAGAAAAAAGAGTTGTCACCAAGTCACCGCTCACATTGAGGAGATTAAACCATCAGAGGCTATCAATGTAGTATCAGATTTCTCAGATGTGTTTCCCGAAGAGTTACCAGGTATGCCACCTGAAAGGAAGATTGAATTTGCCATAGATCTTATACCAGGCACCGCCCTATTTCCAAGAGAGCCTATCGAGTGTCCGGACCAGAATTGGTGGAACTCAAGAAGCAGATTAATGAGTTGTTGGAGAAAGGCTACATCAGACCAAGTACCTCACCTTGGGCAGCCCCAGTGTTGTTGTGGATAGGGCTGACAATGGACTATAAATTTTACACTATAAGATTTAAGGATCAAATCGGGTTAGGATCAGGCTCTATTTCTATTCATTTTTGAACTATAATTTATTTAGGGCCTTGACATTTTGTGAAGAAACATTTGGATCATGATCCAATACCACCCCTAGTTGTCGAGAAGAAAGATGGCACAAAGAGGATGTGCATTGACTACAGATCCTTGAATGAAGTTACTATCAAGAACAAGTACCCCCTGTTCAGAATTGAAGATTTATTTGACCAGTTGAGAGGAGCCAGTGTGTTCTCGAAGATAGATTTGAGGTAAGGTTACCATCAGCTTCGAATTTGACCTTCGGATATACCGAAGACGGCGTTCATCACCAAGTATGGACTGTACGAGTTCACGGTCATGTCATTCAGTTTGACGAATGCGCCAGCTTACTTCATGTACTTGATGAACAATGTGTTCATGGACTACCTCGACCAATTCGTAGTGGTGTTCATTGATGACATCCTTATATATTCCCAGAATGAGCAAGAGCATGAGGAGCATTTGAGGAAGGTACTTTAGAGGCTACAAGATAGTCAGCTATATGCCAAGCTTAGCAAGTGCGAGTTCTGGATCAGTGAAGTCCTATTCTTGGGTCACATTATAAACCGAGAGGGATTGGCTGTAGACCCAAAGAAGGTAACATCTATCTTGGACTGGAAAGCACCAAAAGGTGTCCGAGAAATCAAGAGTTTCATCGGAATGGTCGGTTATTATCGGCGTTTCATTGAAGGTTTCTCCAAGATTGCTAGGCCAATGACAGCCTTATTAGCAAAGAAGGTTGAGTTCAAGTGGACCCCAGCATGCCAAAAGTCCTTTGAGACATTGAAGGAGAAGTTGACAACGGCATCAGTACTGATTCTGCCAGATGTTCACAAGCCATTCTCAGTGTATTGCGATGTTTCGTACACCGGACTGGGATGTGTGTTGATGCAGGGAGGGAGAGTAGTAGCATACTCGTCCCGCCAGTTGAAGATTCATGAGAAGAATTATCCTACTCATGATCTAGAATTAGTAGCCATGGTTCATGCATTGAAGACTTGGAGGCATTATATGTATGGGCAAAAGTGTGATATCTACATAGATCACAAGAGTCTCAAGTACATATTCACTCAGTCAGAACTAAACATGAGGCAGCGAAGATGGCTAGAGTTGATCAAAGACTATGAGCTGGAAATTCATTATCATCCAGGCAAAGCAAATGTGGTTGCAGATGCTCTTAGCCGGAAGAGTCAAATCAATATGTTGGCCACTCACCCAATGCCATATGAGCTAGCAAAGGAGTTTGACAGATTAAGTCTCGGATTTCTGAACAACACCCAAGGGGTGAAAATTGAGTTGGAACCCACTCTAGAGCAAGACATCAGGAAGGGTCAGAAGGATGATGAGAAGATCAACGAGATCCGACAGCTTATCATCGATGGGAAAGGTCTAGATTTCCCTGAAGATACAAAAGGAGTGGTATGGTTCAAGGACAAACTGTGTGTTCCCGATATCAAACCAATCCGGGAACTGATTCTCAAGGAAGCCCATGAGACAGCATACTCTATACACCCTGGTAGTGAGAAGATGTACCAAGACCTGAAGAAAAGATTCTGGTGGTACGGTATGAAAAGGGAGATAGCAGAGTATGTGGCTGTATGTGATAGTTCTCAGAGCATTAAAGCAGAACATCAGAGACCTGCAGGTTTGTTGCAACCGTTGCAGATTCCTCAGTGGAAATGGGATGAGATCGAAATGGACTTTATAGTCGGTTTGCCCCACCTCATACTGGTTATGACTCTATCTGGGTAGTAGTGGACCGTTTGACAAAGGTGGCCCATTTCATACCAGTCAAGACCACTTACAACAGTGCAGTGTTGGCCGAACTATACATGGCTCGGATTGTGTGCTTGCATGGCGTTCTGAAGAAGATAGTATCAAATAGAGGCACTCATTTCACCTCTCATTTTTGGCAGCAGTTACATGAAGCTTTGGGCACACATTTGAAGTTCAGCTCAGCTTATCACCCGTAGACAGATGGGCAAACAGAGAGAACCAGTTAGATTTTGGAGGATATGTTGAGGGCTTGTGCCTTGCAAGACAAGATGGGTTGGGACAAGAGATTACCATATGCAGAATTCTCTTACAATAACAGCTATCAAGCCAGCCTGAAGATATCACCATTTGAAGCGCTCTATGGAAGGAATTGCATAACTCCATTGCATTGGGACCAACCCGGTGAAAGGCAGGTGTTCGGCCTAGATATTCTGCTTGAAGCCGAAGAGAACGTCGGAATGGTCCGAGAGAATTTGAAGGCAGCACAGTCCAGACAACGAAGCTATGCTGATACCAGAAGAAGAGAACTCAGTTTTGAAGTGGGAGATTATGTCTATTTGAAGGTGTCACCCATCAGAGGAACCAAAAGGTTTGGAGTCAAAGGCAAGCTAGCACCTCGTTTTATTGGACCGTATCAGATTCAAGCCAGACGTGGAGAAGTGGCTTATCAACTCAGCTTACCAGAAAAACTATCTGCTGTTCACGATGTGTTCCATGTGTCTCAGTTGAAGAAATGCTTGAGTGTAACACCCACTTTGTAAATTGCTAGAAATAATACCAATGAGAAAACAATTTCTCTTTAGGTGAGTTTGATCTTTATGCATCATCCCATGTGAACACCATATTCAAAAACAAATACTTAATAAAAGAATATATGCCATTGAAATTATGCATCATGCTGGATAATATTTTTGTGGTGTGCATTCTAGGACAACATAAAACAATGAGAGAAGAATCACATTAATACCCAAATGGGAAATTAAGAAAAAGATACTCTAAAATTTGAGAAAGAAAGCACTACTTACCATGAAATAAATGCCAAACTTGGACAAATTTATTCATACCATGTCCAAGATGAGTCTTTAATGAGAGAACAAATTTATCATGAAGTTTGAGTTGGAAAGGAAAGTTTAAGTTTGAAAGAATAAAAAGAAAACAAAACAGGAAAAAGAAAAGAGAAAGAAAAATAGAAAACGTGGTCCTGGGCCCAATCCCACTCGGCCCATTCATCCCCTCTCTCTGTGCGGCCCAGTAACCCCCTCACGCCCGCACACGCGACTGACCTGCGGGTCCCGCTTGCAGGTCGTCCGACCCGCGCGCTCGCCCGGTGTTCGGTCCCTTTGACGCGTGGGCCCGGGTTGTAAGAACTCGTCTTCAACCGTCCTGCCGCGCATGGCGGAGCCTCGCCGTGGGATTCGGAGCTGGTAGCTGCGTGCGCCTGGGCCGGACCTGGGGGATTTAAGTGCGGGGTAAGTAGGGCTTTGACCTCTCACCTCATCACGCCGCAACCGACCTAATTTCTCAAACACCGCCGCCATTAACTCATCGCGGAAGGAATCGTGGTTGGGGGAAACTCCCTGTGCGCGACAAATTGGGGAGCGTAGTTGGTTAAGGAGCTCCGCCTGGTTGTCGTGAACCTGCACGGAGTTTCGGTGGGCGGAGCTTGGGTCGGTGAAGTCCTCGATTGGTGGCCGACGCCCAATTCTTGTTGCCGGACCGCGCTTCACCGTGGAGGGTCGTCTCTGCGCCATTATCGACGGTGAGTTTTCCTCCATGTGGTTCGCATTGCCCTCTAGATCGTGCGGCGCCTTTCAATTTTGGGTTTGGCGCTCGGGGGGGACCGGATTTCGTGGGCGCCGGTGACTCCGCCGCCGTGCGCAGGGGAGAGTTGGGTGGCTCGGGTTGGATTGGTGACGAAGCCTCCGCGGCCGTTGGATCGGAATGGAACGCCTAGGATTAGATCTGGGGAGTAATCATCGCGCACCGTTGATTGGCATATCAACGGTTGGGAGTGAATCTGCCGCGTACCGTTTCGTTGTGGGATCTGGGCCGTCTGTTCCAGATCGGACGGTTCCAGTGTCATCCCGAATCATTATAAGTCCCAATCTAATCCGAACCTTCGGTTCACGATCGGACGGATCTGGATCATCCATACCCCTTCGCCCTGGCCATATTGCTAAAGAGTCCCTGTAGTTTATAGAAATCAACCCGCAGTCCGCTCGGGTGTCTCCCTGTGTCTGCAGAATATTTGCGCCTTAGCCCCTGCTGTTAGCAGATATTGAGGCCTAGTCCAGGACTTTATAAAACCAGAGAAAATGATTATTAAATAGATTTTTAATAGGAAAATAATTGCTAGAACTTCAATAATTCATAGAAAATTCATACTAACTCCAAATTAATCCATTCCAGTTCCTAAAATTTTGTAATTTTATTCTCTAGCACTTAGTGTCTCTGTTTTATCATGAAAACAGTAAGGAAATTTATTTATCACTTAATCCTATTTAAAGCACATAAAACCTTTGAAAATGCATAACTTGAAATCTATAACTCAGAAAATTATGATTCCAGTTCCTAGGTTTTTATTTTAATATGTAGAATACCTCTGTGTAATTTATTTATATGTTTGGTGTAATGTTAATTTCTCTATATACACTGTGCTTGTTTGTATTGTGGCGAGTAGAAGAGCCTGTTGCTGAGGATCCTGGTGAGCAGCAGGTTGAAGTAGCTGAGCAGGAGCTCATTGAAGGCAAGTTGTGCCCTTGACCACTTTTTACCCAATAATGTTCTTTAATATCACTTATCCATGCATAGGTTAATTTTGATGGGGCCCAATAGGTCACCCTAGATTTGTTGATCTCATTACCTTGTTTACCCCTGAATCACTTGGGTAGTTTGCTATTGCTTTACATGGTTTTGGGATAATCATTTATTATATCTATGTTCCAATTATTCTTGTTATTCTATTTATGTTCATGTTGAGATCATTAATGTTAATTGGAACATAGAGCTTAACTTGAGTAACACGTGCCACCACAAGGGAGGAATGGGACCCCTTGGCTGACTAATTAGGAAAGCTAGTGGAAGACTACCTTACCCGAAAGGGGCAAGGGCAGTAGGGGAGTGGTCAGTGTAGGGAGGTCCCTGGTTGATTTTGCTGCGATGGCGGTCAGCCAGGAACCCTGCATTGGAACTTCCTATAAACTGTAGCGGGTTTTCGGAAGCTAGTGGAACTTTGTAAAGGCCTCGTAGTGTTGCCCTGCCGCGCTTCCTAGGTAGAGGTGTATGGGATTCATGACCCCTTGGCAGATGGGTAACATGACTTGTGGGTAAAGGGTACAACCTCTGCAGAGTGTAAAACTGGTATACTAGCCGAGCTCACGGTCAAGAGCAGCTCAGGACTCTCTGATGTTTAAATTATGGAACTTAAATTCAATTTTGTCATTTGCATTGCATGGGTTTGTTATTAATTTTGTTCTATTACTTTACTTATGGTTTGGTATTTACTTACACTTAGTAACTGCTAATAAAATTTTGACCAACTACTTAAAAGCAATGCTCAGCTATAACCCCTATCATTGATTAGCCTTACACATCACATGAACTCACACCTTTGTGAGTTTATGTCCACTGGTTCCCCACAACTTGTTGAGCTATGATCATGTGTGAGCTCACCCTTGCTGTCTCACACCCCCCCACAGGAGAAGATCAGGTGGTTCAGGAGGAGCCGCCTAACACTGAGGAGTTCGATCTGATCTAGGTGGCGTTTCCCAGTCGACTTTGGCGCCGACGATCCTTAGTTTGTTTTATCTTTATTACTTTATTTTGTAATAAGTCTTCCGCTATGTAATAAATACTCTGATGTTTTATGACATTTATCTCTATACACTCTGTTATTATATATGTTGTCTTCTTGGCGCATGTATGAGATGCACCTGGCTTTGTTCCTTAAAGCCGGGTGTTACAGAAGTGGTATCAGAGGAATGTTGACTGTAGGACGAGACCTAGATAGAAATGGACAAACCCTTACCTACTTATCTTACTCTGATTCATTCCATACTTACCTTATCTTGATCCTGTCTCGCCTTTTTGCTATTCTACTCTGATCATTCTTATCTTTTCTACTCTAAGACAAGATGGATTTCACACCTTGGAATCCCTACCCTTATGACATTTTTAAGAGATAGGGAACCTAAGATGAAAATAAAACTATTTAAAAATATTGTCTGATTGTGCTGATGCTAAATGTCTGATTTGCTTCTTTGATTGATTGAACTATGGACATCTTAGTATGTACCACCATAAGGTATTGAATTAGCTAGGATATGTAAAATATTAATCTGCTTAGCTAAAAAGTCCCCCAAAGTAACCTGATTTGTAAATACCTGCCTTGTCTATTATCTTCTTACCATATGTATCTAACTCAGATGGTCAATACCAGGCGGGGTGGTGGAATTGATTTGCCTCCTAATCAACACACTCGGAGAATATACAGACAACCCCAGCCACAACCTGCAGAGATGAATCCTCCCAATCCTCCACCAGGCGGAGTTGACCCACTGGTTGCTGCTCAGATGGCGGTGATGCAGCAAATGGCAGACACTATGGCTGATATGCGTGCCCAGATGCAGCAAGAACGTCAGGAGATGCGTCAGGAGAGAGAAGATATACGCCAGGAGTTGCGCCAGGAGAGAGATGAGATACGCCAAGAAAGGAGGGCGCAACAACAGCAGCTGCAACAACAAATGCAACAGCAGCAACAACAGCAACAAGTACCACTGCCTCCACCACCACCACCAGTTCCACCTCGTGATAAGCACCGGGAGTTCATGAGTCATAAGCCACCTACATTCGCTAGCTCACCTGATCCACTGGACGCGGATGATTGGCTGAAGTCCGTTGAGAAGATACTGAATATTGCACAGTGCACGGACCGGGAGAAGGTTTTATATGCTTCTGGACGTCTGACTGGTCCTGCTGCTGACTGGTGGGATTCTTATACTGCTGCCCATGATGCTGCGGATACTATTACTTGGGCAGAGTTTAGCACACAATTCAGGAACTACCATATTCCAGCTGGTATGATAAAGATTAAGAAGAAGGAATTTCTGTCGCTGAAGCAAGGAAGTATGTCAGTCAGCGAGTACCGCGACAAGTTTATTCAGTTATCCAGATATGCCCCTGAAGAAGTTGCTGAAGACGAGAGGAAGCAAGAGCATTTCATTGAAGGACTTAATGGACCACTGCAGTATGCCCTTGTGGCACACACATTTCCATCATTTTAGAGGCTGCTTGATAAGGCACTGGCTATTGAACACAAGCGTGTTCAGCTGGGAGATTTGAAGAGGAAGGCAATATCTCAAGGACAAGGAAGCAGCAGTGTTCGTCCTCGTTACAGTTCCCCACAGGGTACACCGACTCGACCAGGAGGACCACGCCCAGTTCAGCAATCACCACTGAGGACTCCACCTCCTCGACAGGCTACCCCCACTGGCACCCCGACGAAGTTTTCAGGACAGAGTCCGGGCACTCAATGTTTCAAGTGTGGGAAGATTGGTCATTATGCAAATGTCTGCCCACAGAGGATTGCTACTACTCCAGTTCAGAACAAGCAACAGACCCCTGGCAAGGGATATTCTATTGCCAAGGTTAATCAAGTCAGCGTTGATGCTACTCCAGATGGAGGGGACCTCGTAATTGGTATGTTTTATGTTAATGCAATTCCTGCAACCATATTATTTGATTCTGGTGCTACACATTCATTCATGTCTGCTAGATATGCCAACACAAATGAAATACCACTGCTAAATATGAGAAAACCCATGATAGTAATTACACCTAAAGGGCCTGTTGAGGCGAATCAAATGACACGTAGATTGACATTAACCATTATGGGTAGAGAATTTGGAGCTACTGCTATAATATTGGAGTCAAGCAGTATAGATTTGATCCTTGGTATGTCATGGCTAAGAAAGGCAAAGGCCGTTATAGCATGTGGTAGAGGTACCGTAGAACTCACTACCACTAAAGGAGAAAGATTTCAAGTTAATATTGCAGTAACCTCCTCATCCATGCGTGCAATGTTCTTTATGCCTGAGGAGTTTGTTGGTGACAACATCCGGGTGGTTAGAGATTTTCCGGATGTCTTTCCAGAGGAGTTACCAGGGATGCCACCTGATAGAGAAGTTGAGTTTGTTATTGACCTCTTACCTGGAACCGCCCCTATTTCTAAACGGCCATATAGGATGTCCGTAGAGGAGTTGAAGGAACTTAAGAAGCAGTTAACTGAGTTACAAGAGGCTGGGTACATTCGTCCGAGTTCCTCACCTTGGGGAGCACCGGTCTTGTTTGTACAGAAGAAGGATGGATCACAACGGATGTGTGTGGATTATAGATCTCTTAATGATGTTACAGTGAAGAACAAGTATCCGTTGCCCCGTATTGAAGATTTATTTGATCAAATGAGAGGTGCAAGAGTATTTTCGAAGATTGATCTCCGATCGGGTTACCATCAGATGAGGATTAGACCATCGGATATTCCCAAGACGGCTTTCTCGACTCGATATGGATTATATGAGTTTACTGTTATGTCGTTTGGATTAACCAATGCACCAGCTTATTTTATGAACTTGATGAATAAGGTGTTTATGGAGTATTTGGACAGATTCGTCGTGGTATTCATCGACGATATTCTTATTTATTCTCAGAGCGATAGCGATCATGAGGAACATCTGAGATTGGTGCTACAGAAGCTACGAGATAATCAACTCTATGCCAAGTTCAGCAAGTGCGAGTTTTGGATTGGCGAGGTGCCATTTCTTGGTCATATTATTTCTAATGGAGGAATAGCAGTGGATCCTGCTAAAGTTAAGGAGATAATGGAGTGGAGAGTACCCACTACAGTCACGGAGATTCGGAGTTTCTTGGGATTAGCAGGCTATTATCGGAGATTTATTGAAGGATTTTCTAAGATTGCTAAGCCTATGACTTCGCTTTTGGAGAAAGGAAAAGAATTTAAGTGGGACGAGAAGTGTCAAGACAGCTTCGATCTATTGAAGAAGAGGTTGATGTCGCCACCAGTATTGGTTATGCCAGACCTACAGAAAGGATTTGATATCTATTGTGATGCATGTGGCCAAGGACTTGGATGTGTGCTCATGCAAGAAGGACATGTGATTGCCTATGCGTCTCGTCAGTTACGAAAACATGAATTGAACTACCCCACTCATGACTTGGAATTGGCAGCCGTTGTGCATGCGCTTAAGATTTGGAGACATTATATCATGGGGACCAAGTGTCAAGTATATACGGATCATAAGAGTTTGAAGTATATATTCACTCAGAAGGATCTCAACCTTAGGCAACGCCGTTGGTTGGAGCTCATTAAGGATTATGACTTGGAGATTCACTATCACCCAGGCAAGGCGAATTTGGTTGCAGATGCCTTGAGTCGGAAGGAGCATGTTCACTCCACTTTCGTTGTAGCTACCTGATGAATTAGCAAAAGACTTTGAGAGGCTCAACCTGGGAATTGTTACACATACGGAAGGAGTGACTATTGATGTGGAACCTACTTTGGAGCAAGAGATCCGCAAAGGACAAATTGGTGATGCTAAAATAAAAGAGATTAAGGATCTAATTACTGAAGGTCGAGTTCCGGAATTCACGGAAGATGAGCAGGGCACTGTATGGTTCAAGGACAGGATGTGTGTCCCTGATATTAAAAGCCTTCGGGAGACTATTTTAAAGGAGGCCCATGATTCGGATTATTCTATTCATCCTGGTAGTACCAAGATGTATCAGGATTTGAAACGGAAATATTGGTGGTATGGATTGAAAAGAGATGTAGCTGCACATGTGGCTATGTGCGACGTATGTCAAAGAGTTAAGGCTGAACACCAGAGGCCAGCTGGATTATTGCATCCACTGAAGATACCCGAGTGGAAATGGGAAGAGATTGGTATGGATTTTATTACTGGATTGCCTCGCACCCAGAAAGGATATGATGCAATATGGGTGATTGTGGATAGATTGACTAAAGTGGCTCACTTTATTCCTGTCAAGACTACTTATAAAGGTTCTCAGCTAGCAGAGTTATATATGGCTCGGATTGTGTGTTTACATGGAGTACCAAAGAAGATCGTGTCTGATCGAGGTTCGCAGTTTACCTCAAGATTTTGGAGAAGCTTTCATGAGAACATGAGTACAAAGCTGAATTTTAGTACAGCTTATCACCCTCAGACTGATGGACAGACTGAAAGGACTAACCAAGTTTTGGAAGATATGTTGAGAGCATGTGCCCTTCAGCATGGAGGAAGTTGGGATAAAAGTCTACCTTATGCTGAGTTCTCATATAACAATAGTTATCAGGCTAATCTGAAGATGTCACCTTTTGAAGCTTTATATGGGAGGAAGTGCAGGACTCCTTTGTATTGGGATCAGACTGGAGAAAGACAGTTCTTTGGGCCTGAACTGATTCAAGAAGCAGAAGAACAAGTTCGTATAATTCGAGAGAATTTGAGAGTGGCTCAAACCAGGCAAAAGAGCTATGCTGATAATAGAAGGAGACCACTGGAATTTGAAGAAGGAGATTATGTGTACCTCAAGGTGTCACCACTACGGGGAATGAGGAGATTTAAAGTCAAGGGCAAATTGTCCCCTCGCTATATTGGACCATTCTTGATCTTTAGGAGAGTTGGGGAGATGGCATACCAACTCGAATTACCTGCTAGTCTATCGGATGTGCACAATGTGTTTCACGTATCTCAACTCAAGAAGTGTCTCCGTGTGCCCGAGGAACAGTTACCAATGGAAGAGCTCAGTGTTCAAGGTGATTTGACTTACACGGAGTACCCGATCAAGATTTTGGATACTTTAACTCGAGTTACAAGGAATAAGGTTATAAAGATGTGCAAAGTTCAATGGAGTCACCACGGTGAAGATGAAGCAACTTGGGAAAGAGAAGAAGAGCTTCGCATAGATTTTCCCCACCTTTTCCCTAGATCTTCTTAAATCTCGAGGACGAGATTATTTTTAAGGGGGGTAGGATTTGTAACACCCACTTTGTAAATTGCTAGAAATAATACCAATGAGAAAACAATTTCTCTTTAGGTGAGTTTGATCTTTATGCATCATCCCATGTGAACACCATATTCAAAAACAAATACTTAATAAAAGAATATATGTCATTGAAATTATGCATCATGCTGGATAATATTTTTGTGGTGTGCATTCTAGGACAACATAAAACAATGAGAGAAGAATCACATTAATACCCAAATGGAAAATTAAGAAAAAGATACTCTAAAATTTGAGAAAGAAAGCACTACTTACCATGAAATAAATGCCAAACTTGGACAAATTTATTCATACCATGTCCAAGATGAGTCTTTAATGAGAGAACAAATTTATCATGAAGTTTGAGTTGGAAAGGAAAGTTTAAGTTTGAAAGAATAAAAAGAAAACAAAACAGGAAAAAGAAAAGAGAAAGAAAAATAGAAAACGTGGTCCTGGGCCCAATCCCACTCGGCCCATTCATCCCCTCTCTCTGTGCGGCCCAGTAACCCCCTCACGCCCGCACACGCGACTGACCTGCGGGTCCCGCTTGCAGGTCGTCCGACCCGCGCGCTCGCCCGGTGTTCGGTCCCTTTGACGCGTGGGCCCGGGTTGTAAGAACTCGTCTTCAACCGTCCTGCCGCGCATGGCGGAGCCTCGCCGTGGGATTCGGAGCTGGTAGCTGCGTGCGCCTGGGCCGGACCTGGGGGATTTAAGTGCGGGGTAAGTAGGGCTTTGACCTCTCACCTCATCACGCCGCAACCGACCTAATTTCTCAAACACCGCCGCCATTAACTCATCGCGGAAGGAATCATGGTTGGGGGAAACTCCCTGTGCGCGACAAATTGGGGAGCGTAGTTGGTTAAGGAGCTCCGCCTGGTTGTCGTGAACCTGCACGGAGTTTCGGTGGGCGGAGCTTGGGTCGGTGAAGTCCTCGATTGGTGGCCGACGCCCAATTCTTGTTGCCGGACCGCGCTTCACCGTGGAGGGTCGTCTCTGCGCCATTATCGACGGTGAGTTTTCCTCCATGCGGTTCGCATTGCCCTCTAGATCGTGCGGCGCCTTTCAATTTTGGGTTTGGCGCTCGGGGGGGACCGGATTTCGTGGGCGCCGGTGACTCCGCCGCCGTGCGCAGGGGAGAGTTGGGTGGCTCGGGTTGGATTGGTGACGAAGCCTCCGCGGCCGTTGGATCGGAATGGAACGCCTAGGATTAGATCTGGGGAGTAATCATCGCGCACCGTTGATTGGCATATCAACGGTTGGGAGTGAATCTGCCGCGTACCGTTTCGTTGTGGGATCTGGGCCGTCTGTTCCAGATCGGACGGTTCCAGTGTCATCCCGAATCATTATAAGTCCCAATCTAATCCGAACCTTCGGTTCACGATCGGACGGATCTGGATCATCCATACCCCTTCGCCCTGGCCATATTGCTAAAGAGTCCCTGTAGTTTATAGAAATCAACCCGCAGTCCGCTCGGGTGTCTCCCTGTGTCTGCAGAATATTTGCGCCTTAGCCCCTGCTGTTAGCAGATATTGAGGCCCAGTCCAGGACTTTATAAAACCAGAGAAAATGATTATTAAATAGATTTTTAATAGGAAAATAATTGCTAGAACTTCAATAATTCATAGAAAATTCATACTAACTCCAAATTAATCCATTCCAGTTCCTAAAATTTTGTAATTTTATTCTCTAGCACTTAGTGTCTCTGTTTTATCATGAAAACAGTAAGGAAATTTATTTATCACTTAATCCTATTTAAAGCACATAAAACCTTTGAAAATGCATAACTTGAAATCTATAACTCAGAAAATTATGATTCCAGTTCCTAGGTTTTTATTTTAATATGTAGAATACCTCTGTGTAATTTATTTATATGTTTGGTGTAATGTTAATTTCTCTATATACACTGTGCTTGTTTGTATTGTGGCGAGTAGAAGAGCCCGTTGCTGAGGATCCTGGTGAGCAGCAGGTTGAAGTAGCTGAGCAGGAGCTCATTGAAGGCAAGTTGTGCCCTTGACCACTTTTTACCCAATAATGTTCTTTAATATCACTTATCCATGCATAGGTTAATTTTGATGGGGCCCAATAGGTCACCCTAGATTTGTTGATCTCATTACCTTGTTTACCCCTGAATCACTTGGGTAGTTTGCTATTGCTTTACATGGTTTTGGGATAATCATTTATTATATCTATGTTCCAATTATTCTTGTTATTCTATTTATGTTCATGTTGAGATCATTAATGTTAATTGGAACATAGAGCTTAACTTGAGTAACACGTGCCACCACAAGGGAGGAATGGGACCCCTTGGCTGACTAATTAGGAAAGCTAGTGGAAGACTACCTTACCCGAAAGGGGCAAGGGCAGTAGGGGAGTGGTCAGTGTAGGGAGGTCCCTGGTTGATTTTGCTGCGATGGCGGTCAGCCAGGAACCCTGCATTGGAACTTCCTATAAACTGTAGCGGGTTTTCGGAAGCTAGTGGAACTTTGTAAAGGCCTCGTAGTGTTGCCCTGTCGCGCTTCCTAGGTAGAGGTGTATGGGATTCATGACCCCTTGGCAGATGGGTAACATGACTTGTGGGTAAAGGGTACAACCTCTGCAGAGTGTAAAACTGGTATACTAGCCGAGCTCACGGTCAAGAGCAGCTCAGGACTCTCTGATGTTTAAATTATGGAACTTAAATTCAATTTTGTCATTTGCATTGCATGGGTTTGTTATTAATTTTGTTCTATTATTTTACTTATGGTTTGGTATTTACTTACACTTAGTAACTGCTAATAAAATTTTGACCAACTACTTAAAAGCAATGCTCAGCTATAACCCCTATCATTGATTAGCCTTACACATCACATGAACTCACACCTTTGTGAGTTTATGTCCACTGGTTCCCCACAACTTGTTGAGCTATGATCATGTGTGAGCTCACCCTTGCTGTCTCACACCCCCCCACAGGAGAAGATCAGGTGGTTCAGGAGGAGCCGCCTAACACTGAGGAGTTCGATCTGATCTAGGTGGCGTTTCCTAGTCGACTTTGGTGCCGACGATCCTTAGTTTGTTTTATCTTTATTACTTTATTTTGTAATAAGTCTTCCGCTATGTAATAAATACTCTGATGTTTTATGACATTTATCTCTATACACTCTGTTATTATATATGTTGTCTTCTTGGCGCATGTATGAGATGCACCTGGCTTTGTTCCTTAAAGCCGGGTGTTACATTGAGAGTGCCAGAAGAGCAGTTGCCAGTAGAGGATCTTGAAGTTCAAGAAGATCTGACTTATATTGAGAAGCCAACTCAAATTCTGGAGACAGCAGATCGGATCACCCGGAGAAGTACCATTAGGATGTGAAAAGTCAAATGGGGTCATCACTCAGAAGAAGAAGCAACCTGGGAACGAGGAGATGATTTAAAAGCCAAGTACCCTGAGCTCTTTTCTAGCCAGCCCTGAATCTCGAGGGCGAGATTCTTTTAAGGGGGATAGGTCTGTAACACCCTGATTTTGGGGGTATAGAATTTCTTTCTAATTATCACCCAAAATCATGTGTTACTCTTCTTTTTCTCACTCTAGGTTTTCTCTCTCTCTAGATTCATTCTCCCTTTTTCCTTTTTGATTAGAGATAGCCTAAACTAGTGGAGGTTAATTATTTATTTTTGCCAAAACCTTATGAGTTAAGACATGTTGCATCATGCTGAGCTTAAAATATTCTTTTAAGTGTTGCATAAGTTTGAATTTATTTAAATTTGAAACCTAGTTTGAATTTGGATTTGAAAACCCTATAGAAAAAGAAATAGAAAGGGAATTAGAAAATCCAGGGAAAAAGAAAAAAACCATTTTGGCCCAAACCAGCCCACCAGGCCTAGTCCTGCGCACGCGCCTGCCGCCCCTAACAAGTGGACCCCGCCTGCCGGCGCCAATCTTCCGCGTGCGCTAACTCTCTCACTCGCTGCCCGCTGGGGTCGATCTGTCGGTGCCAGTTTCCTTCGCATGCGCGCTCCCTTTCTCTCTCTACCTCACAGGCCCGGATTGCCAGACGTCAAGCTATTGCCCCGCACGCCCCTTTCTTCTCTCTCTGCGCCATGGGCCCTACCTATCAGTTTCGCCTTCTCCTCGCTCGCTGTGGACCGGCGCGTGCGCACTCGCGCACGTCGCCGGATTTCTCGGCCACGATGCCCTCCCACGTGCCCAGCTCCCTTATTAGAGCCCCGCCAGTGCCTCGCGCACACCCCTGACCTCATTTCGCGCAGCTTCGCCCTCTCTCGCGCCCTGCCCACGCCGCCAGCCGCCACGGAGAGGAGCGGCGCCGCCTGCAACCGTCTGTTTCCCCCTGGTCCGATCCCCTCTGTCCGATTCAGATCGAATGGCTCGGACCCCTGCAGCCGTATGTTTCTCCCTGGTCCGATCCCCTCCGTCCGATTCAGATCGAATGGCTCGGACCCCTGAAGCCGTCTGTTTCCCCCTAGTCCAATCCCCTCCGTCCAATTTAGATCGAACGGCTCGGACCCCTGCAGCCGTCTGTTTCGCCTTGGTCCGATCCCCTCTGTCCAATTCAGATCGAACGGCTCGGACCCCAGCAGCCGTCCGTTTCCCCCTAGCGCTGGGCCCGCTCGGTCAGTGTGCTCTCCCCCTCTGTCGCTGACACTCCCTGGCCTACCTGTCAGGGCTCACCCGCCCGTGCACGTGCGCCCTCGGCCGCAGATCTAATCTTGGCCGTTGGTTTTAGATCTGACGGTTAGAATAGCCCGATACCCCTTTCGCACGGTAGTTTTATTAAAGAGACCCTCGGTTTACTGGAGATCAATCCGCCGTCCCTGGTTTTCGCGCGTAGGCCCCTGTATTCTTGCAGATCGAGCCCTAGACTTTTAAATATTCACAGAATTAGCCCTAATTTCATATTTTGAATTCCCAAACTTGTTTATTTCATAACTTTTGCATATGAACTCCAAATTTAGTCATTCAAATTGCAAAATGTTCATAGAATTATTCTCGGTTTGAATAAAATGGTCTCATTTACTGTCTGCATACTCTAATTTTTATGATTGAATATGAACTAAGGTAGATGTATTTTTATTTACTTGATAAAATAAATAAAAGGAGAACCCTAGAGATTTAAACCTGTTTAATCTTGTGAGACTAATAATGTGTATTACATGAAATCATCTCTGGTCTAAATTTAGGTCACAATAAAATAAAGTGAACTATGTTATGTACTTGTAAGTAACACTTAGGGGAAATAATAACCTATTTTCAAATAAAGTTAATGTATGTTATAGTTTATGTTATACTTTGAATTCAGTATCCCCTATGTAGTATTGTGTCCTTTTCAGATGTGATCCAATGTTTGTACATGTGTGGTGTGTTGTTCATTTGTACTTTCCAAATGTATTGAATGCATGCTCGCTTTATTTAGACAACGAGCAGTCCGAGGTTCCTGAGTGTGTTGTCAAAGATCCCTCTGAGCAACAACCTGGTGAAGGCAAGTGTCCTCAGACCCAATATGCCCTACTTACTTTATAATTTACTGTCCCGCATTACTTTATGAAACATAAGGATTGACTAGTTTGTATTCACTTATCCTTGTTTACCTTTTGGGTTATCATGGTTAGCATTTTGCTATTGCCTTAACTTAAATCAATGAACATGATGTGAACATTTATGATATGATACTGTTATCCTGATTATGTTGATGAACTTGTGATACTCTAGGGGGCTCAGGCCTTGTCCTAGCACCTCTCTGGAAGGACCTGTTCGTGGAGTGACCACCTGGGATAACAGTGCCACCATGAGGGTGGAATGGGACGCCCTTAGCTGATTAACTAGATGAACCTAGGGGTGTAGTTGGCTTTGCCGGAGGGCCGTCAATGGGGGCCGAGGCGTAGTGCTCGCTCTGCCAAGGTTGGGGTGCAGAGGTTCATTCGATTTGGTTTTTGTTAGTCACCCACCTTGGGGAGGTGTACTGCGTTTGTACGACTGGCGAAACCTAACGAGCAGCTATGCACTAGGGGAGTCTTTGTAAAGGCTACGTAGTGAAACCTTGCCAACTCACCTTGGTAGTGTTTGAGGGTTTGATCGACCCGAGGCATAAAGGGATCACGACTTGTGGGTAAAGTGCGCAACCTCTGCAGAGTGTTAAAAACTGGTATATCAGCCGAGTTCACGGTTAAGAGCAGCCTTGGGATCCTCTTCGATTAGAAGAACTTTGGATACTTTTATGATGATGATTAACAATGATGCTATAAAATCTGATCTTTGGTATTTCCTCGTTTGAGGAGGTACTTTTGGGTAATAACTTGGTTTATTACTAAAAGTTGGCTCTACTAATAATAATAAATACTTGACTTACTTAAAAGCAACTGCTTGACCTCAGCCCCATATACAACTAGTCCACTTTAGCCAAACGGGACATTTGCTAAGTACATTGATGTGTACTCACCATTGCTTTACAAACCACCCCACCCTAGGTTGTCCCCACTATACTCAATACTCAGGAGGTGATGCTAGCACCATGGAAGATTTTGAGGAGTTTCAGGACTACGACGAGTTCTAGTTCTTTCTTAGTGGCAAACCTCCAGTCAACTGCCTGTGTAGGCTTAGCATCTACGTTTCGTATTTTCGCACTTTGATAATTATGTTGAACAATGGTTATGTGATTGACTCTATGGATGTCTTGGACATCTTGATGTAATAAAGTATATTTCCGCTATTTATTTCGAGCATTGTGTGATGATGTCCAATTATGTAATCGCTGTGTACATGAGTTTCTGATCCTGGCACGTACATGGTTCGTATTCGGTTTACCTTCTGAAACCGAGTGTGACAGGGTGCTTGCTTGAGGAGGAGAAGTTTGTGTTTGTTGAGTCTGTTGCCTGGAACCACCACGAGCTGGTGTACTTTGAGTGGTAGTATAACGAGGACGGGAACTACTTCTAGCCTGTCCCTGGTTGGCAGCCCTTCTTTTCTCTCCAAACTCACACCTCTTGTTTTCCACAGCAATCGCCTTATCAAGTAGTCGTTGAAAGGACGGAAAGGTGTGCGATATCAGTTGGTATTGTAGCGGTCCAATCAAACCTTCCAGGAAGAGCTCATGCTTCTTGTCTTCATCCTCAACATCCCTAGGAGCATATCGAGATAGCTGGATGAATTTGTCCCTATATTCACTCACGGACATACTTCCCTGTTTGAGGGATAGAAACTCCTTCATTTTAATCTTCATGAGTCCAGCAGGAATAGGATAGTTCTGAATTGAGAGGAGAATTCTGCCCAGGTGATTGTGTTGACGGCAACATGAGCAGCGCAGTACGCATCCCACCAATCCGCTGTGGGGCCAGTAAGACGTACTGATGCATAGAGCACTTTCTCTCTGTCCGAGCACTGAGCTATGTTGAGCATCTTATCTATAGACTTTAGCCAGTCATCTGCTTGCAGTCGGTCTGCGGAGTTGGAGAAGGTTGGTGGTTTGTGACTCATAAACTCACGGTGCTTATCCCTGGGTGGAGCTGGTGGTGGTGGAGGAGGTAGTGGTGGTTGCTGCTGTTACACCCTTCGCTCCTGGTGCATCTCCTCCCTCTCTTGGCGCATCACCTGACGCTCCTGTCGCATCTGCGCTTGCATATCTGCCATGGTATCAGCCATCTGTTGCATTATCCGCATCTGGGCTGTAACTGCTGGATCAGCTCTGACTAGTGGAGGATTTGGAGGATTCATCTCTGCTTATTGTTGTTGTCTAAGCACCCTCCGGTTATGTGGATTGGCAGGTAGATCAATTCCTCCTCCCTTCCTGGTATTGGCCATCTGAGTTAGAAGCATATGGTAAGATAGTTTTGCAAGGGAAATTATTTGGTAGGCAAAATGAATAGGCTAGTAGCTGGTTATGAACTGATGATTCTTTGGCAGGGCTTGATCTATAGTTTTATGTCAAGATTGGGGTAACCAGTCATATAAGATGAATGTCCAAAGATAAGATAGAAGATGTCAAGATGAGATAGATACGAAATACTAGATACATTTTAATGGGGATAATCTAGATTGTCTAGTTATTTTATAAATATTATCCTTTATGCCTATATATATAGATGCAATTGTGGACATTAATCCACAACCCATCACACTCAATCAAAGATCCAAATCAGATAAGTATCATAAGAACAAACATTGAAGTACATAGATACCTATATAAAAAATAGTTTTGTTTTTGTTCCTAAGAGTAGGTCTCCTTCCTAAAGGTCACTTTAGGCACGGGATTTCAAAGTGTGAAATCTAATTTTGCCTTTAGAGTGAAAAGATAAGAGTAATCAGAGATAAAGCAGCAGTGGATAAGAAAATATTAAGGTAAGTTTAGAAAGGATCAGAGTAGCAAAGGTAAGTAGATAATGGTTGTCCAGTTCTATCTAGGTTTCGTCCTACAATCAACATTCCTCTGATACCACTTCTGTCACACCTGGGTTTCAGGGGCACCAAGACCCGAGCGTGAAATGAACACTAGGTGTGCTGGGACCAAGTCTCACACATATGATGAATAGTGGTACAGAAACGAATGTCGCATCTTTACTATATAATAGGAATTCTGTACAAAATAAATAAATAATTACATCATATGAAGAGAACGATCCAGCAACCCAAAGTTGACTAGGAGACAATGGCCTAGACCTCTCACGAGCACATTGTAGCATCCTCCATGCGCCTCATCCTGCGGTACCTGTTCTTGACCTGTGGGGGGTGTGAGACAGCAAGAGTGAGCTCACATACGTTTATCGCTCAACAAGTTGTGGGGAATAATGTGCATGAACTCGCCAAAGGTGAGAGCTCATGTGAAGTGTAAGGCTTACCAAAGAGGATGGTTAGAGCTGAGCATTGCTTTTAAAATTGGTCAGAATTTTATTAGCAATTACTAATTATAAGTAATACCAACCCAATTAAGTAGTAGAACAAAAGTGATAACAACACATGCGATGCAATGCATATGACAAATTGAATTTAGTTACATAAATTAATCATGTGAGGGTCCGAGCTACTCATGACCGTGAGCACGGTTGATATACCAGTTTTACACTCTACAGAGGTTGCGCATCTTTACCCATATGTCATGTTACCCATCTACCAAGGGAAGGCCACTCCCATACACCTCTTCCAAGGAGGCGAGGCAGGGTAACACTACGAGGCCTTTACAAAGTTCCACTAGCTTCAGAAAACCCGCTATAGCTTCTAGGAAGCTCTAATGCAGGGACCCTCGCCTGACCATTATCGCAGCAAAATCAACCCAAGGGCCTCCCTACACTGACCACTCCCCTACTTCCCTTGCCCCTTTCAGGTAAGGTAGTCCTCCACTAGCTTTCCTAATTAGTCAGCCAAGGGCGTCCCACTCCACCCTTGTGGTAGCACTGTTTTCCCGGGTGGTCGCTCCATATTCCAATTAACATAATGATCTTATCATGAACAGTAAATAACAACTGATAATAAAAGTATAATCATGAATAATAATGTGTATCTCTATACCCAAAACCACATAAAGCAATAGCAGGTACTACCCAAAAATTCAGTGGTTACCAAGGTATAAAGATAGTCAAACTAGGGTAACCTATTGGGTCCCATAAAAATTAACCTATGCAGATCATTATAATTAAAAAGAACATGATTGGGTAAAAAGAAGTGATCAAGGGCACAACTTGCCTGGGACTTGAGATTCCAGGTACCAGGATGATCTTCAGGTGATTCGTAACCTCGCTGCTAATCGTAGCAATACAAACAAACATGGTATAGACAAAATTAACATTACATCAAACATAAGTACAAATTGCATAATAATAATCTACGCGTCGCTACGAGATTGTGGGATCGAGAGCTAGTAAGATCAGAGTTACGGTTAAGGAGTTGTGATTTATGGGAGCCCTATGTGATCCAAATATTAAACTATATTATAAATTGATTAGTATACATCATATGAGAGAATATTCTATAAATAATTAAATCAACATTAGTTTTAATTATAACTCGACTAAAGATATATTTTAATCGAATTATAATTATGGACAGGTTAGATTTGATTTAGAAGAGCTAATCTAGTAGAAATAGGATAAATAAATAAAAAAGTATGCGATATGGTATAATTAATATTGTTACTGCGTAGTAAATATTTATATGAAGCTAACACAACTGGAATAGGTCAATTCAGAGTTAAAATGGGGAAGTTATGAATTTCTGAAGGTTTTATGTATTTGATACGAGATTAATTAAGAGATAAATTTTAATATGGTTTTCATGTCAAAAAATAGACCCTATGTGATGAACAATATTATTACAAAATTATAGGAACTGGAATGGATCAAAAAGGATTTAAAATGAGTTTTCTATGAATTAAATAAGTCCTGGATTTATTTTTACACTAGAAATTCATTTACTATATTTACTCATCAAATTCCCACGGTTCTGGATTGCGCGCAGGATTTTGGAGTTCAACGGGGTTCTCTCTGCAAAATTCAGGGCCCTGGCATGCTGACTTTATAAAGGCTCGGGAGTGCGGGTTATTATTCTAAAACTTCAGGGTCTCTTTTGCATAATGGCATGGCCAAAGGGGTATCGGACCGATCTGACCGTTGATTCCTATCCGATGGCCCAGATTAGATCCTATCTAAAGTGAAGCGGTACGATACTATAGTCGTTTGATCAGTGATCCATGGCACGGATTTAAAACTCTCCCGATCCACCCTGACCCGCACGATTCACGATCAACCGCCCGATCGCATTCATAAATCGAATGGGTACGCGATTCTAATCACGACCGTACTCTTTCCATCCGACGGTGCACACCCCGCCAACACCCATCACCGATAACCCCGACCGCCCAACCACGTCGGCGCACAGGACCGCACGGTGGCGCCATTAACGGGCTTCGCCGCAGTGCCCTACACTACTCAAACCTCAATTCGAGACGTCCTACGCGACCAGCGAAGGATGGGAAACTAAATGAGGCGCTTCTCACCTCAATCCGGGGACGATGAGGTCGGTCGACGCAACGCGGCAGAACTTCGGCGTCAGCGTGAAATCGCCGCCACACCCGAGCCTCCCGAGCGCCACCAATTCCGAGAATCGGCAATACGCAGTTGCACGAAGCTCCCCGAGGCTTTGATTGATGGTTTTTTTCACGGGATTGAACCACAACGACCGCGGCAACTCCCCTATTTTCTCTCACCCGAGTGCTCTTTCTCTCTGTGTTCTTGGTGACGGTGGTTCTCAGTGCGATGATCCGAGAAGATGAAGCAAACGGGGGGGGTCTCGGCTGGCTTTTAACGGGGCAGAGCCGCAGAGGAGCGCCCAGGTTATTACGAGGCACGCGTCCCCTCCACGGAATTCGCACGATAGGTCCGGTGCCTGGAGGTTGAAGGCGCTGACGATCGAGGTCCCACCGGTTAGTGTCACAGGCGAGGAGGGGAAGGCTGGTTTGTGGGCCCCGCTAGTCAGAGAATCTAGCGAGCTTGCGACTGACATGCGGATCCCCGGTGTCGTCGTAGTGGCGTGGCAGCGTGGACGCGGATTTGGGCTGGCCCATGCGCGAGGGGGAAAGATAGGGTGGGTCGAGGCAGCAGGTGGCAATGGCGAGCCAAAGAGATACAGCCCAGAATGGCTTTTGCATTTTTCTCTTTTTATTATTTATTTTTCTATTTTATTTTTCCTATTTTCCTTTCCAAATTTCCAATTCATTTCAGATTCAAATTTCCAAATTCCCAAATATCAATCTTATCCCTAATGAAAATATAACATCTACTATTTATATTAATATTATTTTTATTGTCACTCATTTAGGGGAGGATTAAAGGGTTTATTTTAAATTTCTCTTCTCATTCCTATTTTATGTTTTCATTTACAATTGGAGGTCTAGTTTATGTCTTCCATAAAATGCATTACCACAAAATTATCATCTGGAGATCAACCTTTTCTTTATCAATTTATTAGTTACTTACTAATTTAATATTATTGTTTGAATATGAGGAGGGGGAATCCAAATAGATTTCAAAGGTCTTTAGAAATCCCTAAAACACTATCTTAAATATATTCGTTTATTTATTTCATCATCATTATTATTATTATTATTATTATTATTCCTACCAATTTTGGGTTTTACAGTCGGCGAGCGACGGTGCGGGCCACGGGCGACCGGTTAGCAGCGGCACGTCGGAGAGGGGCGCGTGGTGGTCGGGGCCGGCCCCGACGATTGTGGGCGCGGGGGCAGCAGAGGGTGGGGCGCACGGTGGCGGCAGCAAGGCGCGTGGGGGCGGCCGAGCGGTGGCAGCGGCGAGCGCAGGTTGGCCAGTGGTGGTGGCACTCAAGGGGAGACGGCGGCGTGAGGCACTGTCAAAATGAAAACGAATGGGGCCGCTCTGTTATGTTAACTTTAACGTATTTGCCGAGTGCTCGCGATCTAGCACACGACAAAGATTTTTAAAAAAAAAATAAAAATACACTTTGCCAAAGAGGATGGTTAAAGATGAGCATTGCTTTTAAAGTTGGTCAAAATTTTATTAGCAGTTACTAGGTATAAGTAGATACCAATCCAATTAAATAAGAGATCAAGATTAATAACAACACCCACAATTCAATGCAAATGACAAATTGAATTCAATTCCATAAGTTAATCATGTGAGTGTCTGAGCCGCTCATGACCGTGAGCACGGCTGCTATACCAGTTTTACACTCTACAGAGGTTGCACATCTTTACCCACAAGTCGTGTTACCCATTTTCCATGGGGTTGTACGGACCCCATACACCTCTACCAAGGAAGCGAGGTAGGGGAGCACTATGAGGCCTTTACAAAGTTCCACTAGTTCGAGAAAACCCGCTACGGATTAAGGAAGAAGGAAGCATAGGAATCCCTCATCCAAAAAGCTTTACAGACAGTTCAACCCGAGGACCTCCCTATACTCTCCAGCGACACCTCCTCGCTTGCCCCTAACTGGGTAAGGTAATCTCTCCCTAGCTTTCCTAATTACTTGGCCAAGGGCGTCCCATTCCACCCTTGTGGTAGCACTGTTTTCCCGAGTGGTTCTCCATGTTCCAATTAACAATATGATCTTATCATGAACAATAAATAAACAACAACATAATTGGAACATGGTCATAATGAAACATTAGTTTCCTAAAACCAGGTAGAGCAATAGCAAATCTACCCAATAAGTCATCTATTTGCAAGGTGGGTGACAAACAATGATAGAGAAACCTATCAGGTCCCATCAAATTAACCTGAGCATGTCACAGTGATTAACAAGAACATTATTAGGTAAAAAGGAGTGATTAAGGGCACAACTTGTGTAACACCCGGTTTTAAAGAACAAAGCCGGGTGCATCTCATACATGCGCCAAGAAGACAACATATATAATAACAGAGTGTATAGAGATAAATGTCATTAACATCAGAGTATTTATTACATCGCGGAAGACTTATTACAAAATAAAGTAATAAAGATAAAACAAACTAAGGATCGTCGGCGCAGATGTCGACTGGGAAACGCCACCTAGATCAGATCGAACTCCTCAGTGTTAGGCAGCTCCTCCTGAACCACCTGATCATCTCCTGTGGGGGGGGTGTGAGACAGCAAGGGTGAGCTCACACATGATCATAGCTCAACAAGTTGTGGGGAACCAGTGGACATAAACTCACAAAGGTGTGAGTTCATGTGATGTGTAAGGCTTAATCAAAGACAGGGGTTAAAGCTGAGCATTGCTTTTAAGTAGTTGGTCAAAATTTTATTAGCAGTTACTAAGTGTAAGTAAATACCAAACCATAAGTAAAGTAATAGAACAAAATTAATAATAAACCCATGCAATGCAAATGACAAAATTGAATTTAAGTTCCATAATTTAAACATCAGAGAGTCCTGAGCTGCTCGTGACCGTGAGCTCGGCTAGTATACCAGTTTTACACTCTGCAGAGGTTGTACCCTTTACCCACAAGTCATGTTACCCATCTGCCAAGGGGTCATGAATCCCATATACCTCTACCTAGGAAGCACGGCAGGGCAACACTACGAGGCCTTTACAAAGTTCCACTAGCTTCCGAAAACCCGCTACAGTTTATGGGAAGATCCAGTAAAGGGTTCCTGGCTGATAGCCATCGCAGCAAAATCAACCAGGGACCTCCCCGCACTAACCTCTCCCCTACTGCCCTTGCCCCTTTCGGGTAAGGTAGTCTTCCACTAGCTTTCCTAATTAATCAGCCAAGGGCGTCCCATTCCACCCTTGTGGTGGCACGTGGTTCTCAAGTTAAGCTCTATGTTCCAATTAACATTAATGATAACAACATGAACATAAACAGAATAACAACAAGAATTGGAACATAGAGGTAATAAATGATTATCCCAAAACCATATAAAGCAATAGCAAACTACCCAAGTGATTCAGGGGTAAACAAGGTAATGAGATAAACAATCTAGGGAGTCCTATTGGGTCCCATCAAAATTAACCTATGCATGGATAAGTGATATTAAAGAGCATTATTGGGTAAAAAGTGGTCAAGGGCACAACTTGCCTTCAATGAGCTCCTGCTCAGCTACTTCAACCTGCTGCTCACCAGGATCCTCAGCAACGGGCTCTTCTACTCGCCACAATACAAACAAGCACAGTGCATATAGAGAAATTAACATTACACCAAACATATAAACAAAATTCACAGAGATATTCTACACATTAAAATAAAAACTTAGGAACTGGAATCATAATTTTCTGAGTTATAGATTTTGAGTTATGGATTTTCAAAGGTTTTATGTGCTTTAAATAGGATTAAGTGATAAATAAATTTCCTTTCTGTTTTTATGCCAAAACAGAGACACTAAGTGATAAAGAATAAAATTACAAAATTTTAGGAACTGGAATGGATCAATTTGGACCAAGTATGGATTTTCTATGAATTTATAAAGTTCTAGCAATTATTTTTGTATTAAAAATTCAATTTCCTAATCATTTAATCAATTTATAACTGTGCTGGACTGGGCCTCAATTCCAGAGAAACCCAGGGGCTAAACCAGAAAAATTCCTAAGACTCAGTGCACTATTACGGTGGACGACGGGTTGATTCGCTAAAAGGTGAGGGGTTCATATGCAAAACCCCAGGCCGAAAGGGTATCGGCCACCATGAGCCGTTGGATCAAAATCAACGCTTAGGATTAGATCCTGACTTCGATGAATCAGCGCGCAACGATAGCCGCAGGATCCTAGATCTACGGCTGGCGATCGTCCATTACCCCAATACCCATCTGGACCGCAGGATCGCACATCGACGATCAGGAATTAAAACGACGAAGGGGTATCCATTGATCTAATCCCGACCGTCCACGCGCCATCCAACGGTCGCCAGCGTTCTTTCCCCCACACCGACGCGCGACAGCACATCCCCGACCCCGCGGCGGACGCCATCGCCGACGACCTCCTCCCCCGCGAGCCAACAGGCGGTTCGTCGACTCCTAAGCCAATCTAAGACTACCTACTCCATCCCCATGAGTCAGCGAATGCGAGGGCAGCGTTAGTATCTCAATTCGATGTGCCGAACACCCTGGCCACGGCAGTGAGCACGGACGCGGCGGCGCTATAACTCCGGCCACCCGATTCACCGTCCAGACGAAATCGCGGGCCACGATTCACGGTTCTACGCATTCAAGGGAACATAGGGAGCAAGGAATCGGTTTCTCACCAGAGCTTGTCCCGTGGCGCGGCCGGTCCACGAGGCGGGCGGAATCCGCGGCGGAGATGGGCGCCGACGAGCAATTGGTCGTGCCCGAGGCGATGATAGCGGCCCGTGGTACTCCAATTGACTTCAACGTCCCCCGACGACGGCCAAGCACGCAACAACGGAGCTGCTTCACCGAGGAACCGAAGAAGGATTGACGACACTCACTCTCCCGCACGGCGGCGACTTTGGTTTGCGCTACGCAGCTAGGGCGGACGAGCGCGTACAGGGCGAGTCAAGGGAATACTAGCGACGAATCGTGGTACTTGTAGGGCGGTTCAAACGGGTCCCAGTCAACCCCCCCATGCCGCGCGGAGCCGAAGCGAGTGCCGGCGTTCTCGGCAGGTTTGTTACGGGGACGAAGCTGACATCGTGGCCCCGCATGTAGGTGACCAGCGCGAGGGAGGGACTGGCCAGTGGCCCCTTGCGACAGAGAGTGACGGCGCGCGCGTGCGATGAAGGGTTTTGGGCTGACAGGCGGGCCCGCAATATCAGTGAGGCAGCGAGCGTGAGCGCGAGAGGGAGAAAGCAGTGCGCGCGGATGGGCGGCTGACGTGTGGGCCCCGCGTGTCGGCGCCGGTGGTGAGCAGCGGGCTGCACGGGTGGGTTTGCCTACTGGGCCGAAATTGGGGTCGCCGGCCCAGGTAGGTATTTTATCTTTTTCTTTTTCATTTTCTGTTTTTCTTTTTCATTTCTCTTTTCAAATTCAAACTTCAATCCAAATTCAAACTTTGTGGCACTTTATATACTGGTTAATTATTTATTTTGATCATATCAACTGTGATGAAGTGATTTTAATGATAACTTCATTTGCATTGAATAATATTCCTTCCTCTTCTCTAATTTCAAGAATTTCTTTTGGGTTTTAAATTCTCTTCTTGGTCTTTAATACTTTTTCTTATCACAAAATGCACTCAAAATAAAATATCCAGCATGATGCAACAATTTAGTAGCACCTCTCTTTGTTATTTGTTTTTGGACATGGTGTTCACATGTGATGATGCATATAGTTCAAACTCACATAAAGAGAAAATGTTTCTCAATTGACATTATTCCTAGCAGTTACAAAGTAGGTGTTACAAATCCTACCCCCCTTAAAAATAATCTCGTCCTCGAGATTTAAGAAGAACTAGAGAAAAGGTGGGGAAAATCTATGCGAAGCTCTTCTTCCCTTTCCCAAGTTGCTTCATCTTCACTGTGGTGACTCCATTGAACTTTGCACATCTTTATCACCTTATTCCTTGTAACTCGAGTCAATGTATCCAAAATCTTGATCGGGTACTCCGTGTAAGTCAAATCACCTTGAACACTGAGCTCTTCCATGGGTAACTGTTCCTCGGGGACACGGAGACACTTCTTAAGTTGAGATACATGGAACACATTATGCACATCTGATAGGCTAGCAGGTAACTCGAGTTGGTATGCCATCTCCCCAACTCTTCTAAAGATCAAGAATGGTCCAATGTAGCGAGGGGACAATTTGCCCTTGACTTTAAATCTCCTCATTCCACGAAGTGGTGACACCTTGAGATACACATAATCTCCTTCTTCAAATTCCAGTGGTCTCCTTCTATTATCAGCATAACTCTTCTGCCTGGTTTGAGCCACCCTCAAATTCTCTCGAATTATACGAACTTGTTCTTCTGCTTCTTGAATCAATTCAGGCCCAAAGAACTGTCTCTCTCCAGTCTGATCCCAATATAGAGGAGTTCTGCACTTTCTCCCATATAAAGCTTCAAAAGGTGACATCTTCAGACTGGCCTGATAGCTATTATTGTACGAGAATTCAGCATAAGGTAGACTCTTATCCCAACTTCCTCCATGCTGAAGAGCACATGCTCTCAACATATCTTCCAATACTTGATTAGTCCTTTCAGTCTGTCCATCCGTCTGAGGGTGGTAAGCCGTGCTAAAATTCAACTTTGTACTCATGTTCTCATGAAAGCTTCTCCAAAACCTTGAGGTAAACTGCGAACCTCGATCAGACACAATCTTCTTTGGTACTCCATGTAAACACACAATCCGAGCCATATATAACTCTGCTAGCTGAGAACCTTTATAAGTAGTCTTCACAGGAATAAAGTGAGCCACTTTAGTCAATCTATCCACAATCACCCATATTGCATCATATCCTTTCTGGGTGCGAGGCAATCCAGTAATAAAATCCATACCAATCTCTTCCCATTTCCACTCGGGTATATTCAGTGGATGCAGTAGTCCAGCAGGCCTCTGGTGTTCAGCTTTAACTCTTTGACATACATCGCACATAGCCACATGTGCAGCTACATCTCTTTTCAATCCATACCACCAATATTTCCGTTTCAAATCCTGATACATCTTGGTACTACCAGGATGAATAGAATAATCCGAGTCATGGGCCTCCTTTAAAATAGTCTCTCGAAGGCTTTTAATATCAGGAACACATATCCTGTCCTTGAACCATATAGTGCCTTGCTCATCTTCTGTGAATTCCGGAACTCGACCTTCAGTAATCAGATCCTTAATCTCTTTTATCTTATCATCACCAATTTGTCCCTTGCGGATCTCTTGCTCCAGAGTAGGTTCCACATCAATAGTAACTCCCTCAGTATGAGCAACTATCCCCAGGTTAAGTCTCCTGAAGTCCTCAACAATCTCATCGGGTAGCTGGGCAACAACCGCTGAATGAACATGCTCCTTGCGACTCAAGGCATCTGCAACCAAGTTTGCCTTGCCCGGGTGATAGTGAATCTCCAAATCATAATCCTTAATAAGCTCCAACCAACGGCGTTGCCTAAGGTTGAGATCCTTCTGAGTGAATATATACTTCAAACTCTTATGATCCGTATACACTTGACACTTGGTCCCCATGATATAATGTCTCCAAATCTTAAGTGCATGCACAACGGCTGCCAATTCCAAGTCATGTGTAGGGTAGTTCAATTCATGTCTCCGCAACTGACGAGAAGCATAAGCAATCACAGTGTCCTTCTTGCATGAGCACACATCCTAAGCCTTGGCCACATGCATCGCAATAGATATCAAATCCTTTCTGCAAGTCTGGCATAACCAATACTGGGGGCGACATCAATCTTTTCTTCAATAGATCAAAGCTGTCTTGACACTTCTCGTCCCACTTAAATTCTTTTCCTTTCTCCAGAAGCGAAGTCATAGGCTTGGCAATCTTAGAAAATCCTTCAATAAATCTCCGATAATAGCCTGCTAATCCCAAGAAACTCCGAATCTCAGTAACCGTAGTGGGTACTCTCCACTCCATTATCTCCTTAACTTTAGCAGGATCCACTGCTATGCCTCCATTAGAAATAATATGACCAAGAAATGGCACTTCGCCAATCCAAAACTCGCACTTGCTGAACTTGGCATAGAGTTGATTATCTCGTAGCTTCTGTAGCACCATCCTCAGATGTTCCTCGTGATCACTTTCACTCTGAGAATAAATAAGAATATCGTCGATGAATACCACGACGAATCTATCCAAATACTCCATAAACACCTTGTTCATTAAGTTCATAAAATAGGCTGGTGCGTTAGTCAATCCAAACGACATAACTGTGAACTCATATAATCCATATCTAGTCGAGAACGCCGTCTTGGGAATATCCGATGGTCTAATCCTCATCTGATGATAACCGGATCGGAGATCAATCTTCGAAAATACTCTAGCACCTCTCATCTGATCAAATAAATCTTCAATACGGGGCAACGGATACTTGTTCTTCACCGTAACATCATTAAGAGATCTATAATCCACACACATCCGTTGCGATCCATCCTTCTTTTGTACAAACAAGACCGGTGCTCCCCAAGGTGAGGAACTCGGACGTATGTACCCAGCCTCTTGTAACTCAGTTAACTGCTTCTTAAGTTCCTTCAACTCCTCTACGGACATTCTATATGGCCGTTTAGAAATAGGGGCGGTTCCAGGCAAGAGGTCAATAACAAACTCAACTTCTCTTTCAGGTGGCATCCCTGGTAACTCCTCTGGGAAGACATCCGGAAAATCTCTAACCACCCGGATATTGTCACCAACAAACTCCTCAGGCATGAAGAACATTGCACGCATAGATGAGGAGGTTACTGCAATGTTAACTTGAAACCTTTCTCCTTTAGTAGTAGTGAGTTCTACGGTACCTCTACCACATGCTATAACGGCCTTTGCCTTTCTTAGCCATGACATACCAAGGATTAAATCTATACTGCTTGATTCCAATATTATAGCAGTAGCTCCAAATTCTCTACCCATAATAGTTAATGTCAATCTACGTGTCATTTGATTTGCCTCAACATGCCCTTTAGGTGTAATTACTATCAGGGGTTTTCTCATATTTAGCAGTGGTATTTCATTTGTGTTGGCATATCTAGCAGACATGAATGAATGTGTAGCACCAGAATCAAATAATATGGTTGCAGGAATTGCATTAACATAAAACATACCAATTACGAGGTCCCCTCCATCCGGAGTAGCATCCACGCTGACTTGATTAACCTTGGCAATAGAATATCCCTTGCCAGGGGTCTGTTGCTGCCTGTTCTGCACTGGAGTAGTAGCAACCCTTTGTGGGCAGACATTTGCATAGTGACCAATCTTCCCACACTTGTAACATTGAGTGCCCGGACTCTGTCCTGAAAACTTCGTCGGGGTGCCAGTAGGGGTAGCCTGTCGAGGGGGTGGAGTCCTCAGTGGTGACTGCTGAACTGGGCGTGGTCCTCCTGGTCGAGTCGGTGTACCCTGTGGTGAACTGTAGCGAGGACGAACACTGCTGCTTCCTTGTCCTTGGGATATGGCCTTCCTCTTCAAATCTCCCAGTTGAACACGCTTGTGTTCAATAGCCAGTGCCTTATCAAGCAGCCTCTGAAATGATGGAAATGTGTGTGCCACAAGAGCATACTGCAGTGGTCCATTAAGTCCTTCAATGAAATGCTCTTGCTTCCTCTCGTCTTCAGCAACTTCTTCAGGGGCATATCTGGATAACTGAATAAACTTGTCTCTGTACTCGCTGACGGACATACTCCCTTGCTTCAGCGACAGAAATTCCTTCTTCTTAATCTTTATCATCCCAGCTGGAATATGATAGTTCCTGAATTGTGTGCTAAACTCTGCCCAGGTGATAGTATCCGCAGCATCATGGGCAGCAGTATAAGAATCCCACCAGTCAGCAGCAGGACCAATCAGACGTCCAGAAGCATATAAAACCTTCTCCCGATCCGTGCACTGTGCAATATTCAGCATCTTCTCAACGGACTTCAACCAATCATCCGCATCCAGTGGATCAGGTGAGCTTGCAAATGTAGGTGGCTTGTGACTCATGAACTCTCTATGCTTATCTCGGGGTGGAACTGGTGGTGGTGGAGGTGGAGGCAGTGGCACTTGTTGCTGTTGTTGTTGCATTTGCTGTTGCAGCTGCTGTTGTTGCGCCCTCCTTTCCTGGCGTATCTCATCTCGCTCCTGGCGCAACTCCTGTCGTATATCCTCTCTTTCTTGACGCATCTCTTGGCGTTCTTGCTGCATCTGTGCACGCATATCCGCCATAGTATCTGCCATCTGCTGCATCACCGCCATCTGAGCAGCAACCAATGGGTCAACTCCGCCGGGTGGAGGATTAGGAGGATTCATCCCTGCAGGTGGTGGCTGGGGTTGTCTTCGAGTGTGTTGGTTAGGAGGCAAGTCAATTCCACCACCCCGCCTGGTATTGACCATCTGAGTTAGATACATATGGTAAGAAAATAATAGACAAGGCAGGTATTTACAAATCAGGTTACTTTTGGGGATTTATTAGCTAAGCAGATTAATATTTTACACATCCTAGCTAATTCAATACCTTATGGTGGTACATACTAAGATGTCCATCTATAATTCAATCAATCAAAGAAGCAAATCAGGCATTTAGCATCAGCACAATCAAACAACATTTTTAAATAGAGAAAATAGGTTTAATTTTGTCTTAGGTTCCCTATCTCTTAGAAATGTCACAGGGGTAGGGATTCCAAGATTTGAAATCCATCTTGTCTTAGAGTGGAAAAGGTAAGATTGATCAGAGTAGAACAGTAGAAGGTGAGACAGGATCAAGATAAGTGTAGAAGGAATCAGAGTAAGGTAAGTGTAGAATGAATCAGAGTGAGATAAGTAGGTAAGGGTTTATCCATTCTATCTAGGTTTCGTCCTACAGTCAACATTTCCTCTGATACCACTTCTGTAACACCCGGTTTTAAAGAACAAAGCCGGGTGCATCTCATACATGCGCCAAGAAGACAACATATATAATAACAGAGTGTATAGAGATAAATGTCATTAACATCAGAGTATTTATTACATCGCGGAAGACTTATTACAAAATAAAGTAATAAAGATAAAACAAACTAAGGATCGTCGGCGCAGATGTCGACTGGGAAACGCCACCTAGATCAGATCGAACTCCTCAGTGTTAGGCAGCTCCTCCTGAACCACCTGATCATCTCCTGTGGGGGGGGGTGTGAGACAGCAAGGGTGAGCTCACACATGATCATAGCTCAACAAGTTGTGGGGAACCAGTGGACATAAACTCACAAAGGTGTGAGTTCATGTGATGTGTAAGGCTTAATCAAAGACAGGGGTTAAAGCTGAGCATTGCTTTTAAGTAGTTGGTCAAAATTTTATTAGCAGTTACTAAGTGTAAGTAAATACCAAACCATAAGTAAAGTAATAGAACAAAATTAATAATAAACCCATGCAATGCAAATGACAAAATTGAATTTAAGTTCCATAATTTAAACATCAGAGAGTCCTGAGCTGCTCGTGACCGTGAGCTCGGCTAGTATACCAGTTTTACACTCTGCAGAGGTTGTACCCTTTACCCACAAGTCATGTTACCCATCTGCCAAGGGGTCATGAATCCCATATACCTCTACCTAGGAAGCACGGCAGGGCAACACTACGAGGCCTTTACAAAGTTCCACTAGCTTCCGAAAACCCGCTACAGTTTATGGGAAGATCCAGTAAAGGGTTCCTGGCTGATAGCCATCGCAGCAAAATCAACCAGGGACCTCCCCGCACTAACCTCTCCCCTACTGCCCTTGCCCCTTTCGGGTAAGGTAGTCTTCCACTAGCTTTCCTAATTAATCAGCCAAGGGCGTCCCATTCCACCCTTGTGGTGGCACGTGGTTCTCAAGTTAAGCTCTATGTTCCAATTAACATTAATGATAACAACATGAACATAAACAGAATAACAACAAGAATTGGAACATAGAGGTAATAAATGATTATCCCAAAACCATATAAAGCAATAGCAAACTACCCAAGTGATTCAGGGGTAAACAAGGTAATGAGATAAACAATCTAGGGAGTCCTATTGGGTCCCATCAAAATTAACCTATGCATGGATAAGTGATATTAAAGAGCATTATTGGGTAAAAAGTGGTCAAGGGC
This sequence comes from Zea luxurians, assembly GCA_029449295.1. NCBI lineage: Eukaryota > Viridiplantae > Streptophyta > Magnoliopsida > Poales > Poaceae > Zea > Zea luxurians. The sequence goes on along the minus strand of JAOPSE010000001.1, from coordinate 145,293,025 downwards.
ACAACTTGCCTTCAATGAGCTCCTGCTCAGCTACTTCAACCTGCTGCTCACCAGGATCCTCAGCAACGGGCTCTTCTACTCGCCACAATACAAACAAGCACAGTGCATATAGAGAAATTAACATTACACCAAACATATAAACAAAATTCACAGAGATATTCTACACATTAAAATAAAAACTTAGGAACTGGAATCATAATTTTCTGAGTTATAGATTTTGAGTTATGGATTTTCAAAGGTTTTATGTGCTTTAAATAGGATTAAGTGATAAATAAATTTCCTTACTGTTTTTATGCCAAAACAGAGACACTAAGTGATAAAGAATAAAATTACAAAATTTTAGGAACTGGAATGGATCAATTTGGACCAAGTATGGATTTTCTATGAATTTATAAAGTTCTAGCAATTATTTTTGTATTAAAAATTCAATTTCCTAATCATTTAATCAATTTATAACTGTGCTGGACTGGGCCTCAATTCCAGAGAAACCCAGGGGCTAAACCAGAAAAATTCCTAAGACTCAGTGCACTATTACGGTGGACGACGGGTTGATTCGCTAAAAGGTGAGGGGTTCATATGCAAAACCCCAGGCCGAAAGGGTATCGGCCACCATGAGCCGTTGGATCAAAATCAACGCTTAGGATTAGATCCTGACTTCGATGAATCAGCGCGCAACGATAGCCGCAGGATCCTAGATCTACGGCTGGCGATCGTCCATTACCCCAATACCCATCTGGACCGCAGGACCGCACATCGACGATCAGGAATTAAAACGACGAAGGGGTATCCATTGATCTAATCCCGACCGTCCACGCGCCATCCAACGGTCGCCAGCGTTCTTTCCCCCACACCGACGCGCGACAGCACATCCCCGACCCCGCGGCGGACGCCATCGCCGACGACCTCCTCCCCCGCGAGCCAACAGGCGGTTCGTCGACTCCTAAGCCAATCTAAGACTACCTACTCCATCCCCATGAGTCAGCGAATGCGAGGGCAGCGTTAGTATCTCAATTCGATGTGCCGAACACCCTGGCCACGGCAGTGAGCACGGACGCGGCGGCGCTATAACTCCGGCCACCCGATTCACCGTCCAGACGAAATCGCGGGCCACGATTCACGGTTCTACGCATTCAAGGGAACATAGGGAGCAAGGAATCGGTTTCTCACCAGAGCTTGTCCCGTGGCGCGGCCGGTCCACGAGGCGGGCGGAATCCGCGGCGGAGATGGGCGCCGACGAGCAATTGGTCGTGCCCGAGGCGATGATAGCGGCCCGTGGTACTCCAATTGACTTCAACGTCCCCCGACGACGGCCAAGCACGCAACAACGGAGCTGCTTCACCGAGGAACCGAAGAAGGATTGACGACACTCACTCTCCCGCACGGCGGCGACTTTGGTTTGCGCTACGCAGCTAGGGCGGACGAGCGCGTACAGGGCGAGTCAAGGGAATACTAGCGACGAATCGTGGTACTTGTAGGGCGGTTCAAACGGGTCCCAGTCAACCCCCCCATGCCGCGCGGAGCCGAAGCGAGTGCCGGCGTTCTCGGCAGGTTTGTTACGGGGACGAAGCTGACATCGTGGCCCCGCATGTAGGTGACCAGCGCGAGGGAGGGACTGGCCAGTGGCCCCTTGCGACAGAGAGTGACGGCGCGCGCGTGCGATGAAGGGTTTTGGGCTGACAGGCGGGCCCGCAATATCAGTGAGGCAGCGAGCGTGAGCGCGAGAGGGAGAAAGCAGTGCGCGCGGATGGGCGGCTGACGTGTGGGCCCCGCGTGTCGGCGCCGGTGGTGAGCAGCGGGCTGCACGGGTGGGTTTGCCTACTGGGCCGAAATTGGGGTCGCCGGCCCAGGTAGGTATTTTATCTTTTTCTTTTTCATTTTCTGTTTTTCTTTTTCATTTCTCTTTTCAAATTCAAACTTCAATCCAAATTCAAACTTTGTGGCACTTTATATACTGGTTAATTATTTATTTTGATCATATCAACTGTGATGAAGTGATTTTAATGATAACTTCATTTGCATTGAATAATATTCCTTCCTCTTCTCTAATTTCAAGAATTTCTTTTGGGTTTTAAATTCTCTTCTTGGTCTTTAATACTTTTTCTTATCACAAAATGCACACAAAATAAAATATCCAGCATGATGCAACAATTTAGTAGCACCTCTCTTTGTTATTTGTTTTTGGACATGGTGTTCACATGTGATGATGCATATAGTTCAAACTCACATAAAGAGAAAATGTTTCTCAATTGACATTATTCCTAGCAGTTACAAAGTAGGTGTTACAACTTGCCTTAGACCTGAGATTCCAGGTACCAACTTGCTCTTCAAATTCTCGTGTCCTCAGTGCTAATCGTAGCAATACAAACAAACATGGTATAGGCAAAATTAACATCACACCAAACATAAGCACAATCAGCATAATAATATTCTACGTGTCGCTACGAGATCGCGGGTTCGAGCACCACTAAATTCAGAGTTACGGTTAAAAAGTTATTATTTTCTGAAGATTTGAGTGTGGGGTACAAAAGAAATTAAGTGCATAAATTTATCCTAGATTTCATGACAAAATAAAGTTACTATATGATAAATATTATTAATATTAATCTAATGCAACTGGAATGGGTCAAAAAGGAGTTAAAATAAAGATGTTATGAATTATCTAAGTTTCTCATATTTATTTTTATCCTGAAAATCATTTTAGATTTTAATTTCTGAAATTTTCCAACCCATGGACGGCGACCACAAATCCTCCTAAACTCAGGGTTGTTTTTATAAATATCCGAGACTGATTGTAACCTACTTTCTATAGGAAAGGATGGCGGGTTGGTTTCTAGAAAGTGTAAGGCTCTTATGTTAATATGCCTGAACGAAAGGGTATGAATAGACCTCGACCGTCCGATCAAGAGCGAACGACACCGATTAGATCTAATATCCCCAGAACCGGTACAAGGCCCGATTCGTCCGATGCAAGACCGACAACCCAGATTTAATGATGGCTTGGGTCACCCTCATCCCTCTGATCCATGATCAACGCTCGGATTTAAGCAGGCCGAATCAGTATCGAGTCTTAGGGGGTGTTTGGTTGCCCCTGCTAAAGTTTAGTCCGTGTCACATCAAGCGTTTGACTTTTAAATAGGAGTATGAAATATAGACCCAACCAACTGGACTAGATTCGTCTCGTCTTTTAATCTTCGGCTGACAAATTAGTTTTATAATCCGACTACATTTAATACCCGGAACGGAGGTTCAAACATTCGATGTGATAGGGGCTAAAGTTTAGTTTGGGTAACCAAACACCCCCTTAATCTACGCCGTTCATCAGGAAGCTGACGGCATCGTTGTCCCCTTCCACAACAGCAGCACAAGCGCGGTGGCGCACACAAGTCGCGGAGGTGCCATCGTCGGTGGTACGCGACTGGGCAACCCCGAGCCCGATCAACGGCGCAGCCAAGTGCTAAACGTTCTAGAACATGCGACAATATGAATGGGTTGGGTCTTACCATAGATAGCGGCGACTGAGACCCTGCCCACAGTGATCTGCGGCTCGGCGGTGTAGATGAAAAACCGGTGAGCAATTCCGGTATCGCAACACGCCGCCCAGACCCAGGCGGAACTCGGAAGTGATCCTTGGCTCTCGACAATATTCCCTAGTCCAGCCGCAAAGCTCCGCCCGTCGTAGTGGTCAGAATCGCCGGCGGCGGCGAAGCTCCTGTGGTACTGGCGCATGGTCACTTTCCTTCGGATTTCCCTCAAGATGGTGGCGATCTCAGTGAGCTGGGGAGCGCGAGGGCGCGGAGCTTTATACCCCGACCCGAGGAGGTAGCGAGCAACAACCAGCGAGGGCCGCGCGATGAGGAGGGAGGAGTCCGACTGTCCAGCCGGGCCCATGTGGCAGCGGCGCACGGAAACAGTACGCACAAGCGAGCTCTAGCAGTGGGTCCCCCGGTCAGCGAGAGTTAGCTGGCCGCGCGCGAGCAGGGGTAGCTGGCCCGGCTGATAGCTATGGCCCACCCGTCAACGGCTCGACGTGCAGAACCAAGGGAACAAGCGAAGTGGGTTGCGCGGTGGGTGATTGGGTCGATTTGATGGTCCAAGCAGGCGTGGATTAGGCCCACGGCTCAGGTTTATCTTTTTTTTTCTCTTTTCTATTTCAGCTTTGCAATCCTTTCCAAATTTCAAATTTTGGTATTTAAATTCCTATTTTGAACTCTATATTCCAGTTCTCAAACATAATCTAATTGTGAATATAAATTCTACTATTTACATTACTATTATTTATTATTATGGTTATTACTTTCCATTCTTTTAACTCTTTTATCATTTCTATTTTGTTTTTCCACTTAATTCAAAATTTTGAATTCCAATTCACACTAGGGTTACTTTTAGATTAAATGCATTACTCAAAATTTCCTAAAACGCTAACATAAATATATTTATTTATTTTATTAGTTTTCCCTTCTATCAATTTTGGGCTTTACATATCATATGTAGAGGTTGTGATAAAAATTTGAGAATGTTTCGATAAAGTTGTGACGCACTATGTGCAGAGACATAAATGGCGTAACATTAAATCATAGAGTTAATGTAAACCGGCTAGGTTTCTACACATAGTGCGTCACAATTTTATCGAAACATTCTCAAATTTTTATTGCAACCTTTACATATGATATCATGATATGTGGACAAGTTTTATAATTTTCTGACTTTGAGTTTTATACAATTTTTAAACAACTGGATGGCAAGTTCACGGTCATGTTTAGTAAACATGGTGCTCGAAGATTTCGATCTGTTTCTAAAATCGGTCGTAACTTGTGCTAAATAACATGAATATCATTTTTTGCATGCACGGTTTTCCATGTTTCGAGTGACTTGCAGTTCAAATTTGAATTTTTCAAAGAAATTCAATTAAACGAACTAAATCTAATAGTTATAGAAAACACTTTTATAATTGTGAAAAATGGAACATGTAGGTCTATATAGTGTTTGAACATACCACAAAAAGTTTGGTTGGGAAAAAATAAAAATATACTTTGCCGAGTGCCCAAGAATGGCACTCAGCAACGAGTGTCAAACGTAGGATACTCGACAAAGTAGCTTCTTTGCCGAGTGCTAAAGCACGGCGCTCGGCATAGATAACAGCCGTCAGCTATAGACGACTGCTGACGATCCTTTGCCGAGCATCTTTGCCGAGTGTTTTTCTATGTCGAGAGTCCTGCTCTCGGTAAACGTAGTCATTATCGAGAGTGGAACTTTGCTGAGTGCCCGATAGAAAGCACTCGGCAAAGCTCCGAGCACTTGGCAATGAGCCGAATTCTGGTAGTGCGGGATTGGATCCCACCGGAATATTTTGGTTTGAATTTTAAAAAAAAATCATAAAAAATCGAAAAAATCCATTACAAACTGCAGGGCTCTAAGAGGTGTAAATAACTATGTTGAAGAATTCATGCTTTTGGTGACAAAAAAAAAGGATTCTATAGACCCGTTAACCTGCATTCTCAAACTCGGTAGTGTCCAGACGAATGCAACAACATTTCTCGGTAGTTTGCAGGCGAGAAACGCATGAGTCTTGGTCGGCTCGTCGGCTCAGCAACTGACCAGGATTAGCGCTTGCGTTAATTATTGAGCGGTATTTGACTAGATCTGCACGAAAACCGTGTAGTTAGTGTCCGGATTCGCCGATTTGAAGCAATAATGGGCATGCAGAGGACCTATTTCATATTTTTCAGGTTATTTAGTGTGTTATTATAATTATATGCCCTTCGGCAGCAATATTTAGTGAAATTTTGTTATGTTAGTGAGCCATGCATGATCAAATAGGTAGGCGATATATTTCGATTTAGGGGATAGCTGTTAGTTCATATTTTAAACGTAGTTGTTACTTCTGTCATGGTAGTTCATAGTTGTTATCTTATATTTGTATTATACTTGTTATATCCACAACAAAGTTGATAGTTCAATGTTTGCATAGTTGTAGGTGAAATGCCAGACCTAGTGTGGGAGCATAAAGAGAATATTGGTCTAGGTTTTAGATGCAAATGTTGTCTTGAAGGGAAGAGTGGTGGTGGTGCTACTCGTTTCAAAGAGTATTTAGCACATCGAGGAAAGGATGTGACCTCCGTTCCTCCTGAAGTAAAGATATTCTTTGTTGGTGATTTAGACAAGACAAAGGAAAAGAAGAGGCAAAGGATTCAACAGAGGCAACAAATTGATTAAGCAACAAGTAGCCATTATGGTGAAGAGCAAGCAGATGGTTATGATGCTGAACTTCAGGGGCAAGCAGATGGTGATTCTAGAGGAGCATGAATTCAGACAAAGAGCTGGATCACGATATGATAGGGATGGTGGATCTAGGTCAAGTCCTAGGGCACCGCAAGAATCTGGTCGACTGCCTATGATATTTGCAAGGACCCGATCACAAGTTCTACAGCAGGTTAGAGACTACAATATTGGTGTAAGCTCTAGATCACGTCAATAGAGGACAAAACTGGTCCATGGACGAGTAATGGTGGGCGTTCAAGAGAGCTTCTTGGTAGGGCTTGGGTTAAGGTTTGCCTTGCCATTAGCATTCCTGGTAGAAAGGTGAACGACCCTTACTTTAAGGCAGCCATTATTGAGACCTAAAAACAATGTAAATCAAAAGTTGGTACCGTGCATGTATTTTATTATACTTCTTATATAGTTTACGATAAATAATATATTTGTCTTATATGTTACGTTACCTACTAAATAATATATTTGTCTTATATGTTACGTTACCTACCGCAAGAGAGATAGGTAAACATACGGAATATGTATATGGAATGAGTCCACACCTAGATGCTTCGAACATGCTTGAATATTATGACCCCAGCTAAATATGTGGATGCATTATCATTCGTCTAGTGTGAAAAAATGTGTTCTAAAAAACTTTATATGTACTTGATTGACACTATTGTAACCTTCTATTGCTTTGTGTTGCAATCTATGTTATTGAGTAATCTATGTTATGGAAAACTTTATATGTACTTGTATGACATACATATAACCTTCTATTGATGTGTGTTGTATCCCAATTGTGGTTTTCTATTTGCATATCTATGTTTTATGTGTTTTGGGGCATCAAATTATTTGTGAGTATTTGAATATTTATTGTTCAATGTGATTTAAACAATTTATAAAAATGCCCTGTCATTTTTTTCCAAAGTGGACGATGTTTCTATGTGAATCAGCAACGAAATCCACTCGGGAAACGGAGAATCTTGCCGAGAAATACCCAAACCCGATGGTTCCAAATTTGAAAACGCAAACCGAGTGGGAAATGCGAAATCCGAGCAAAATTCGATAATGTTTCGTTTTCGGTTGTTGGCAGGAATCAGATAAAAAAATGGGGTATGTAAGCCTGATGCCATGTGAACCTCTCCTTTCTTTGTTTTTTCAACCCAAGCTGTCACATCAAGCAATGGTAGCCCTTGTCCGATCTAGGGGACAACTCAAGTAGGGATGGCAACGGGTCGGGTATAATAAATACCTGCCCGCGACCGTATCCACGGGTATTAGCCATACTCGCCCGTAAATGTACCCACGGGTAAAAAATTATACCCGTGTCTGTACCCATCGGGTATCGAGCGGGTATCGGGTATCAGATATCATCTCGACGGGTCGAATATCCGACGGATATCCAAACCCGCGTGTCACACCCGGCTTTAAGGAACAAAGCCAGGTGCATCTCATACATGCGCCAAGAAGACAACATATATAATAACAGAGTGTATAGAGATAAATGTCATAAAACATCAGAGTATTTATTACATAGCGGAAGACTTATTACAAAGTAAAAGATAAATATAAAACGAACTAAGGATCGTCGGCGCCAATGTCAACTGAGAAACGCCACCTAGATCAGATCATACTCCTCGCCTTGTGGCTCCTCCTGAACCACCTGTTCTTCTCCTGTGGGGGGGTGTGAGACAGCAAGGGTGAGCTCACACATGATCATAGCTCAACAAGTTGTGGGGAACCAGTGGACATAAACTCACAAAGGTGTGAGTTCATGTGATGTGTAAGGCTAATCAATGATAGGGGTTAAAGCTGAGCATTGCTTTTAAGTAGTTGGTCAAAATTTTATTAGCAGTTACTAAGTGTAAGTAAATACCAAACCGTAAATAAAGTAATAGAACAAAATTAATAATAAACCCATGCAATGCAAATGACAAAATTGAATTTAAGTTCCATAATTTAAACATCAGAGAGTCCCGAGCTGCTCATGACCGTGAGCTCGGCTAGTATACCAGTTTTACACTCTGCAGAGGTTGTACCCTTTACCCACAAGTCATGTTACCCATCTGCCAAGGGATCGCGACTTCCCATACACCTCTACCGAGGAGGCGAGGCAGGGTAACACTACGAGGCCTTTACAAAGTTACACTAGCTTCAGAAAACCCGCTACAGTTTATAGGAAGTTCCAATGCAGGGTTCTTGTCTGACCGCCATCGCAGCAAAATCAACCAAGGACCTCCCTACACTGACCACTCCCCTACTGCCCTTGCCCCTTTCGGGTAAGGTAGACCTCCACTAACTTTCCTAGTTAATCAGCCAAGGGCGTCCCATTAAACCCTTGTGGTGGCACGTGTTATTCAAGTTAAGCTCTATGTTCCAATTAACATTAATGATCTCAACATGAACATAAATAGAATAACAAAAAGAATTGGAACATAGAGGTAATAAATGATTATCCCAAAACCATATAAAGCAATAGCAAACTACCCAAGTGATTCAGGGGAAAACAAGGTAATGAGATAAACAATCTAGGGTGACCTATTGGGTCCCATCAAAATTAACCTATGCATGGATAAATGGTATTAAAGAACATTATTGGGTAAAAAGTGGTCAAGGGCACAACTTGCCTTCAATGAGCTCCTGCTCAGCTACTTCAACCTGCTGCTCACCAGGATCCTCGGTCACGGGCTCTTCTACTTGCCAGAATACAAACAAGCACAGTGCATACATAGAAATTAACATTACACCAAACATATAAACAAAATACACAGTAATATTCTACATAATAAAATAAAATCCTAGGAACAGGAATCATAATTTTTGGAGTTATAGAATTTAAGTTATGGATTTTCAAAGGTTTTATGTGTTTAAAATGGGATTAAGTGGGAAATAACTTTTCTTACTGTTTTCATGACCAAACAGAGGCTCTAAGTGATAAAGAATAAAATTACAAAAATTTAGAAAGTGGAATGGATTATTTTGGAGCCCATATGAATATTCTATGAATTATACAAGTTCTAGGGTTTATTTTCATATTAGAAATCTAATTTCTAATTCATTTAATCACTTTAAAACAGCACTGGACTGGGGCTCATTTAAACAGGAACAAAGGGGGCTCGGGGTAAGATGTCCAAGACACAGTGAACAGTTGCGTACGGATGGCGGGTTGATTCGCTAAAAGGTGAGGGGCTCAAGTGTAAAATGGTGGGCGAAGGGGTATGAAGCGATCCCGGCCGTCCGATCCAAGGTGTGTGCACCAGATTAAATCCTGGGCTGATCAACTGTAAAACAGCGTGGGCCCTTGGATTAGGATCCAACGGTCACAATTTTAAAGGGGCAAATCACCCAGTAGCCATCCGATCGGGAATCTATGGCTAACGCGGATTCCGACCGAAGCGGTATGTGCCTTCTAATCTGAGCCATCCAAATGGACACCAATGGTATCTAGGTCGTCTTTAACCCCAGGCCCACGCGGCGGCGCCGCCCCTCGACCCTCACCCAGCCGAGCTCCGGTGAGGTCAACAATCGGTGATCCCCGGGCGCTAAGTATCAAATTGAATCAAGATATATCATGCGGAAGGTACGACGAACACGAGGGACGGATTTCATACCGAGGAATTGGAGCACAGGGGCACAGCCACGGTGAGTTGCGATCCACGGTGGTGCTATTCTTCCGGTGAGGAATCCGTGCGCCGCAAAGGACCCAACGCCACAACCACCACGACCGACGGGTCCACTAAGACCCCACTACGCACCACGGCCGATAAGCGACACCGGAGAAACGGTATGTCGATGGCGCCCGAGCACGACCGCGGCAGCCGGTTTGTTCCACCACGAATGCGGCGCGAGTGGATGAGGGGACGAGAGAGAATAGGGCACCCGTAAGCTTTATAGCCCTTGGAGAACGGATTCCGCAAGCGACGAAGACGACCGAGTCAAGGCAGGAGCTCGCCGTGGATTTCGCGAGGTCTGTTGTCGCGGCCGCGCGCGAACTCTGTTGCAACAGACGCCGCGAGGAAAGGGGAAACCCCGACAGGCGGGTCCCACATGTCAGCGCCGAAGACAGACAAGCGGGCCCCAGTTGGCAGCGAGTGGTCACAAGTCTCGCGCGGGAACGGTGTGGGCTGGCGCGGTGAAGGTTTATGGTGGGCCGAATTTGGTACAGAGGCCCAGTTAGGGGTACAATATCCTTTTTCTTTTTATTTCCTATTTCCTTTTCTCCCTTTTCAAATTCAATTTGAATTCAGATCTTAATTCAAACCTTTTGGCCCTTCCTTACAATTTTATATTGTGCCATTAAAGTACTAACTTTGAAGATACTTATTTTTATGTATATATTTTCTATAAATTCTATACTCTTTCCCTTTCTTTTCTATATTCTCATGGTTTTATTTTCAAGCTAAACTTTAAATTCTATGGATCCATTGATATGCTATTAATGGTATATTTATTTTATTAAGCACAAATGCACATCCAAATAAAAACTCAGCATGATGCATAAACTTTAATAATATATCCTTTTATTACTTATTTGTTTTTGAATATAGTGTCCACATGTGATGATGCATAAAGGTCAAACCCATATAAGGAGAAATTGTTTCTCTATTGGTATTATTTCTAGCAAATTACAAAGTGGGTGTTACAAATCCTACCCCCCTTAAAAATAATCTCGTCCTCGAGATTTAGGAAGAACGAGGGAAAAGGTGAGGAAAATCTATGTGAAGCTCTTCTTCTCTTTCCCAAGTTGCTTCATCTTCACCGTGGTGACTCCATTGCACTTTGCACATCTTTATCACCTTATTTCTTGTAACTCGAGTCAATGTATCAAGAATCTTGATCAGGTACTCCGTGTAAGTCAGATCACCCTGAACACTGAGCTCTTCCATTGGTAACTGTTCCTCAGGGACACGGAGACATTTCTTCAGTTGAGATACATGGAACACATTATGCACATCCGATAGACTAGCAGGTAGCTCGAGTTGGTATGCCATCTTGAAAGGGAAATGTGCCCTTGGGCCATTTCTAAGTATTTTGGTGATTGAGTGCCAACACATGTGCTTAATTGTGAATTTATGTACATGGATGAACAAGGTGCAAATCATGAAGTTAAGGTATGTTTCTAAGCCTTAGTACATTGGTTTTATGTACTAATATATTTGTCTAAGTGTTAGAAACAGAAAGAAGAAGAAAAGAGAAGAGGAGGAAAGTCTTGGCTGTGTGCAGCCAAGACCCAGCTCGGTCTGGAGCACCGGACTGTCCGGTGTGCACCGGACAGTGTCCGGTGCGCCAGGCTGACTCGGCTCGAACTGGCCGCTCTCGGGAATTCGCCGACGGCGTACGGCTAAAATTCACCGGACTGTCCGGTGTGCACCAGACTGTCCGGTGAGCCAACGGTCGACCAGGGCCAACGGTCGGCCGCGCAATCCGCGCGGGACACGTGGCCGAGCCAACGGTCGGAAGACGGCACCGGACTGTCCGGTGTGCACCGGACTGTCCGGTGCGCCAACGGCTCGCAGATCTCCAACGGGCTGCAACGGTCGGCAGCGCCAGTTAAGGAAACAAATCGGGCACCGGACACTGTCCGGTGTGCACCGGACTGTCCGGTGCCCCCGAAGACAGAAGGCAAGGATGGCCTTCCGGATTTGCTCTCAACGGCTCCTAGCTGCCTTGGGGCTATAAAAGGAGCCCCTAGGCGCATGGAGGAGACACACAAGCAATCTTTGAGCATTCTTGATCATCCACACTAAGTCTCTGCGCATTCGTTTGTGTTTCTAAGTGATTCGAGCTCTGTTCTAAGTGAGAACTCTGAGATAGTCTTGTGAGCTCGATTCTTGGCCGTGTGTGTGCGCTTTTGCTGTGGATTTGTGTGTGTTGCTTCCCTCCCTTACTCTGCGCTTCTTGTGATCATATACTTGTAAGGGCAAGAGACTCCAATTTGTGGAGATTCCTTGCAAACGGGATAGTGAAAAGCAAAGCAAAACACCGTGGTATTCAAGTGGGTCTTTGGACCGCTTGAGAGGGGTTGATTGCAACCCTCGTCCGTTGGGACGCCACAACGTGGAGTAGGCAAGCGTTGGTCTTGGCCGAACCACGGGATAAACCACTGTGTCAACTCTGTGATCAATCTCTTGTGGTATTGTGTTTTGTTGAGACTTCTCTTTTAGCCACTTGGCAATTATTGTGCTAACACATAACAAGTTTTTGTGGCTTAAGTTTTAAGTTTCACAGGATCACCTATTCACCCCCCCCCCCTCTAGGTGCTCTCAATTGGTATCAGAGCCGTTCTCTTCACAAAGGGACTAACCGCCCGAAGAGATGGATCCTAAGGGGAAGGGTATAGTGATCAACGACAAAGAAAAGGAGACCTTCGTCAACGAGCCGAAGGACGACAAGCCTACTGACTCCGGCTCGGGCCAAAGACGGAAGGAAGGGAAGAAGAAGAAGACAAGGCGCATCAAGGAGATCGTCTACTACGACAGCGATGAGTCTACTTCTTCCCAAAAGGATGAGGACAACGACTACAAACAAAAGACGGTTAACTCAAACTTTTCTTTTGATTATTCGCGTATTCCGCATAGCTCAAATACTCATTTGCTCCCCATTCCACTTGGCAAACCTCCTCACTTTGATGGAGAGGATTACGGATTTTGGAGCCACAAAATGCGTACTCACCTGTTTTCTCTCCATCCAAGCATTTGGGAGATTGTGGAAAGTGGAATGAAATTTGATAGCTCGGATAGCCCTATGTTTATTAATGAACAGATTCATAAAAATGCACAAGCTACTACTGTGTTGCTAGCCTCTTTGTGCAGGGACGAGTATCACAAGGTGAGCGGCTTGGACAACGCCAAGCAGATCTGGGACACCCTCAAGATTTCTCATGAGGGGAACGACGTCACCTTGCTCACCAAGATGGAGTTGATGGAGGGAGAGCTTGGACGGTTCGCAATGATAAGGGGGGAGGAGCCGACGCAAACATACAATCGGCTCAAGACCCTTATCAACAAGATAAGAAGCTACGGGAGCACGCGATGGACGGATCACGACGTCGTCCGCCTAATGCTAAGGTCATTTACTGTTCTTGATCCTCACTTGGTGAACAATATACGTGAAAATCCCAGGTACACCAAGATGTCGCCCGAAGAAGTTCTTGGGAAATTCGTTAGCGGGCGAATGATGATCAAGGAGGCGAGGTATGTGGACGACGCCTTGAATGGTCCGATCAACGAGCCGCAACCCCTTGCTCTTAAGGCAACACGAAGCAAGGAGGCGCTACCCAGCAAGGTGGCACAGATTGAGGCGGCCGGACTCAATGATGAAGAGATGGCTCTCATCATCAAGAGATTTAAGACGATGCTTAAAGGTCACAAGGGACAACCAAGCAAGACCAAAGCCAAGGGGAAGCGCTCATGCTTCAAATGCGGTAAGTTTGGTCATTTCATTGCTAACTGTCCCGATAATGAAAGTGACCAGGAAAAAGGGAACAAAAGAGAGAAGAAGAAGCAATACAAGAAGGCAAAAGGCGAGGCACATCTAGGAAAGGAGTGGGACTCGGATTGCTCCTCCTCTGACTCCGACAATGAAGGACTCGCTGCCACCGCCTTCAACAAGTCTTCCCTCTTCCCCAACGAGCGTCTCACATGCCTTATGGCAAGGGAGAAGAAGGTGAGTACTCAAGACTCCATTTATGCTTCTTCTAGTGATAGTGAGACTAGTGATGATGATGACATAGATTATTCATGCTTGTTCAAGGACTTGGATAGATCTAAGATAGATAAAATCAATGAGTTGATTAATGCCTTGAATGATAAGAATATACTTTTAGAAAAGCAAGAGGATTTGTTGTATGAAGAACATGATAAATTTGTAGAAGCACAGAAATCTCATGCTCTAGAAGTTAAGAGAAATGAAATGCTTTCTTGTGAATTATCTTCTTGCCATGAGACAATTTCTAAATTAAGGAGCATTAATGATGATTTAAATGCTAAGTTAGAGATTGCTAGTAGATCTACCTCTTGTGTAGAAAATATTGTAACATGCGCTAGGTGTAAAGATATTAACACTGATGCTTATAATGAACACCTAGCTTGCATTTCTAAATTAAATGAAGAGGTAGCTAGTCTTAATGCCCAACTTGAGACTAGCAAAAATGATTTTGAGAAACTAAAATTTGCTAGGGATGCCTACACGGTTGGTAGACACCCCTCAATTAAGGATGGTCTTGGCTTCAAGAGAGAGGCCAAGAACTTAACAAGTCATAAGGCTCCCATCTTCGTCAAGGAGAAAGGGAAGGCCCCTATGGCTAGTAATGCTAAAAAGAACCATGCTTTTATGTATTATGATAGGAGAAATGCTAGAAATGCTTATAATGATTTTGATTCACATGTTTATGATTCTCATGCCATGTTTGCTTCTAGTTCTTCTTATAAGCATGATAGGGATATGTGTAGGAGAAATGTTGTACATATGCCTAGGAGAGATATTGCTCATGTTCCTAGAAAGAATGTTATTCATGCTCCTAGGAAAGTAGTGAATGAACCTTCTACCATTTATTATGCTTGTAATGCTCCCTTTGCTATTTGTAGAAAAGGTAAGAAGGTAATTGCTAGGAAGTTAGGGGCAAGATGCAAGGGAGATAAAACTTGCATCTGGGTCCCTAAGAACATTTGTGCTAACCTTGCAGGACCCAACATGAGTTGGGTACCTAAGACCCAAGCCTAAATTTGCCTTGCAGGTTTATGCATCCGGGGGTTCAAGCTGGATTATCGACAGCGGATGCACAAACCATATGACGGGGGAGAAGAAGATGTTCACCTCCTACGTCAAGAATAAGGATTCCCAAGATTCAATTATATTCGGTGATGGGAATCAAGGCAAGGTAAAAGGGTTAGGTAAAATTGCAATTTCTAATGAGCATTCTATCTCAAATGTATTCTTAGTGGAGAGTCTTGGATATAATTTGCTATCTGTTAGTCAACTATGCAACATGGGATACAATTGCCTTTTTACTAATGTAGATGTGTCTGTCTTTAGAAGATGTGATGGTTCACTAGCGTTTAAGGGTGTACTAGACGGCAAGCTTTATTTAGTTGATTTTGCAAAAGAAGAGGCCGGTCTAGATGCATGCTTAATGGCTAAGACTTGCATGGGCTGGCTGTGGCATCGCCGCTTAGCTCATGTGGGGATGAAGAACCTCCACAAGCTTCTAAAGGGAGAACACGTGATAGGTCTAACAAATGTGCATTTCGAAAAAGATAGACCTTGTGCAGCTTGTCAGGCAGGTAAACAGGTGGGAGGAGCACATCACAGCAAGAATGTGATGACCACGTCAAGACCTCTGGAGCTACTGCATATGGACCTCTTCGGACCCGTCGCCTATCTAAGCATAGGAGGAAGTAAGTATGGTCTAGTTATTGTTGATGACTTTTCCCGCTTCACTTGGGTGTTCTTTTTGCAGGATAAGTCTGAAACCCAAGGGACCCTCAAGCGCTTCCTCAGGAGAGCTCAAAATGAGTTTGAGCTCAAGGTGAAGAAGATAAGGAGCGACAACGGGTCCGAGTTCAAGAACCTTCAAGTGGAGGAGTTTCTTGAGGAGGAAGGAATCAAGCACGAGTTCTCCGCTCCCTACACACCACAGCAAAATGGTGTGGTAGAGAGGAAGAACAGGACGCTAATCGATATGGCAAGGACGATGCTTGGAGAGTTCAAGACCCCCGAGTGCTTTTGGTCGGAAGCCGTGAACACGGCGTGCCACGCCATCAACAGGGTCTACCTTCACCGCCTCCTCAAGAAGACGTCATATGAGCTACTAACCGGTAACAAACCCAATGTATCGTACTTTCGTGTATTTGGGAGCAAGTGCTACATTCTAGTGAAGAAGGGTAGAAATTCTAAGTTTGCTCCCAAAGCTGTAGAAGGGTTTTTATTAGGTTATGATTCAAATACAAAGGCGTATAGGGTCTTCAACAAATCTTCGGGTTTGGTTGAAGTCTCTAGCGACGTTGTATTTGATGAGACTAATGGCTCTCCAAGAGAGCAAGTTGTTGATTGTGATGATGTAGATGAAGATGTTCCAACGGCCGCTATACGAACCATGGCGATTGGAGACGTTCGGCCACAGGAACAAGATGAACGAGATCAACCTTCTTCCTCAACAACGGTGCATCCCCCAACTCAAGACGATGAACAGGTTCATCAACAGGAGGCGTGTGATCGAGGGGGAGCACAAGATGATCATGTGATGGAGGAAGAAGCGCAACCGGCACCTCCAACTCAAGTTCGAGCGATGATTCAAAGGGATCATCCCGTCGACCAAATTCTGGGTGACATTAGCAAGGGAGTGACTACTCGGTCTCGACTAGTTAATTTTTGTGAACATTACTCTTTTGTCTCCTCTATTGAGCCTTTCAGGGTAGAGGAGGCCTTGCTAGATCCGGATTGGGTGTTGGCCATGCAGGAGGAACTTAATAACTTCAAGCGCAACGAAGTTTGGACGCTGGTGCCTCGTCCCAAGCAAAATGTTGTGGGAACCAAGTGGGTTTTCCGCAACAAACAGGACGAGCACGGGGTGGTGACGAGGAACAAGGCTCGACTTGTGGCAAAAGGTTATGCCCAAGTCGCAGGTTTGGACTTTGAGGAGACTTTTGCTCCTGTGGCTAGGCTAGAATCAATTCGTATCTTGCTAGCATATGCCGCTCACCATTCTTTCAGGTTGTACCAAATGGATGTGAAGAGCGCGTTCCTCAACGGGCCAATAAAGGAGGAGGTGTACGTAGAGCAACCCCCTGGCTTCGAGGATGAACGGTACCCCGACCACGTGTGTAAGCTCTCTAAGGCGCTCTATGGACTTAAACAAGCCCCAAGAGCATGGTATGAATGCCTTAGAGATTTCTTAATTGCTAATGCTTTCAAGGTTGGAAAAGCCGATCCAACTCTTTTCACTAAGACTTGTGATGGTGATTTGTTTGTGTGCCAAATTTATGTCGATGACATAATATTTGGTTCTACTAATCAAAAGTCTTGTGAAGAGTTTAGCAGGGTGATGACGCAGAAATTCGAGATGTCGATGATGGGCGAGTTGAACTACTTCCTTGGGTTCCAAGTGAAGCAACTCAAGGACGGCACCTTCATCTCCCAAACGAAGTACACGCAAGATCTGCTAAAGCGGTTTGGGATGAAGGACGCCAAGCCCGCAAAGACGCCGATGGGAACCGACGGACACACCGACCTCAACAAAGGAGGTAAGTCCGTTGATCAAAAAGCATACCGGTCAATGATAGGGTCTTTACTTTATTTATGTGCTAGTAGACCGGATATTATGCTTAGCGTATGCATGTGTGCTAGATTTCAATCCGATCCTAAGGAGTGTCACTTGGTGGCGGTGAAGCGAATTCTTAGATATTTAGTCGCTACGCCTTGCTTCGGGATCTGGTATCCAAAGGGGTCTAACTTTGACTTGATTGGGTACTCAGATTCCGACTATGCTGGATGTAAGGTCGATAGGAAGAGTACATCAGGGACGTGCCAATTCTTAGGAAGGTCCCTGGTGTCATGGAACTCTAAGAAACAAACCTCCGTTGCCCTATCCACCGCTGAGGCCGAGTACGTTGCCGCAGGTCAGTGTTGCGCGCAACTACTTTGGATGAGGCAAACCCTCCGGGACTTTGGCTACAATCTGAGCAAAGTCCCACTCCTATGTGATAATGAGAGTGCTATCCGAATAGCGGAAAATCCTGTTGAGCACAGCCGCACAAAGCACATAGACATCCGGCATCACTTTTTGAGAGACCACCAGCAAAAGGGAGATATCGAAGTGTTTTATGTTAGCACCGAGAACCAGCTAGCCGATATCTTTACCAAGCCTTTAGATGAGAAGACCTTTTGCAGGTTGCGTAGTGAGCTAAATGTCTTAGATTCGCGGAACTTGGATTGAATTGTAGCATACATGTATTTATGCCTTTGATCATGTTCATTCTGCATTTTGTTGCTTTTTATGGTGCTCAAGTTGTACAAACACTCCCTGGACCTCACAAGTCCGTTGCAAAGTGATGCACATCTTTAGGGGGAGATGTGTTACAACTTGACCCTTTGAGACTAACCATATGTTTGAGTTTGCTTGTTTTAGTCACAAAGGAGAATTGAAAGGGAAAAGGTGGACTTGGACCATGAAAGACTTCCACTGCACTCCGATGAGGGGTAACTTATTCCAAGTCCATCTCATGAACTCTTGTTGCCATTTGCTCTTAATTGAAGATGTTTGGTGAGGCAATGGGGTTAAAGGGCCAAGATTGATCCCGTTTTGGTGCTTGATGCCAAAGGGGGAGAAAATAAAGGCCAAAGCAATAAATGGATCAGCTACCACTTGAGAGATTTTGAAAATAGTAGAATAGAGTTTTTTGGTTTGTCAAAATTCTTTTGTTGTCTCTCTTGTTAAAAGTTAGCTTCTTGTGGGGAGAAGTATTGACTATGGGAAAAAGGGGGAGTTTTTGAAATCTTTGATCAATCTCTTTGGAATGACTCTCTTTTTGCTTCAACATGTGTGTTTAACTTAGAGATAGAGATTTGAGTTTGATTTGCAAAAACAAACCAAGTGGTGGCAAAGGATGATCCATATATGCCAAAATTGATTCAAAATAAATTTCAGTTTTATTTGAAGTGAGTTTGCACTTGTTCTAGTTGCTTTATGTTGTGTTGGCATAAATCACCAAAAAGGGGGAGATTGAAAGGGAAATGTGCCCTTGGGCCATTTCTAAGTATTTTGGTGATTGAGTGCCAACACATGTGCTTAATTGTGAATTTATGTACATGGATGAACAAGGTGCAAATCATGAAGTTAAGGTATGTTTCTAAGCCTTAGTACATTGGTTTTATGTACTAATATATTTGTCTAAGTGTTAGAAACAGAAAGAAGAAGAAAAGAGAAGAGGAGGAAAGTCTTGGCTGTGTGCAGCCAAGACCCAGCTCGGTCTGGAGCACCGGACTGTCCGGTGTGCACCGGACAGTGTCCGGTGCGCCAGGCTGACTCGGCTCGAACTGGCCGCTCTCGGGAATTCGCCGACGGCGTACGGCTAAAATTCACCGGACTGTCCGGTGTGCACCGGACTGTCCGGTGAGCCAACGGTCGACCAGGGCCAACGGTCGGCCGCGCAATCCGCGCGGGACACGTGGCCGAGCCAACGGTCGGAAGACGGCACCGGACTGTCCGGTGTGCACCGGACTGTCCGGTGCGCCAACGGCTCGCAGATCTCCAACGGGCTGCAACGGTCGGCAGCGCCAGTTAAGGAAACAAATCGGGCACCGGACACTGTCCGGTGTGCACCGGACTGTCCGGTGCCCCCGAAGACAGAAGGCAAGGATGGCCTTCCGGATTTGCTCTCAACGGCTCCTAGCTGCCTTGGGGCTATAAAAGGAGCCCCTAGGCGCATGGAGGAGACACACAAGCAATCTTTGAGCATTCTTGATCATCCACACTAAGTCTCTGCGCATTCGTTTGTGTTTCTAAGTGATTCGAGCTCTGTTCTAAGTGAGAACTCTGAGATAGTCTTATGAGCTCGATTCTTGGCCGTGTGTGTGCGCTTTTGCTGTGGATTTGTGTGTGTTGCTTCCCTCCCTTACTCTGCGCTTCTTGTGATCATATACTTGTAAGGGCAAGAGACTCCAATTTGTGGAGATTCCTTGCAAACGGGATAGTGAAAAGCAAAGCAAAACACCGTGGTATTCAAGTGGGTCTTTGGACCGCTTGAGAGGGGTTGATTGCAACCCTCGTCCGTTGGGACGCCACAACGTGGAGTAGGCAAGCGTTGGTCTTGGCCGAACCACGGGATAAACCACTGTGTCAACTCTGTGATCAATCTCTTGTGGTATTGTGTTTTGTTGAGACTTCTCTTTTAGCCACTTGGCAATTATTGTGCTAACACATAACAAGTTTTTGTGGCTTAAGTTTTAAGTTTCACAGGATCACCTATTCACCCCCCCCCTCTAGGTGCTCTCACATCTCCCCAACTCTCCTAAAGATCAAGAATGATCCAATGTAGCGAGGGGACAATTTGCCCTTAACTTTGAATCTCCTCATTCCACGAAGTGGTGACACCTTGAGGTACACATAATCTCCTTCTTCAAATTCCAGTGGTCTTCTTCTATTATCAGCATAGCTCTTTTGCCTGGTTTGAGCCACCCTCAAATTCTCTCGAATTATACGGACTTGTTCTTCTGCTTCTTGAATCAGTTCAGGCCCAAAGAACTGTCTTTCTCCAGTCTGATCCCAATACAAAGGAGTCCTGCACTTCCTCCCATATAGAGCTTCAAAAGGTGACATCTTCAGACTGGCCTGATAGCTATTATTGTATGAGAATTCAGCATAAGGTAGACTTTTATCCCAACTTCCCCCATGCTGAAGGGCACATGCTCTCAACATATCTTCCAAAACCTGATTAGTCCTTTCCGTCTGTCCATCAGTCTGAGGGTGATAAGTTGTACTAAAATTCAACTTCGTGCTCATGTTCTCATGAAAGCTTCTCCAAAATCTTGAGGTAAACTGCGAACCTCGATCAGACACGATCTTTTTTGGTACACCATGTAAACACACAATCCGAGTCATATATAACTCTGCTAGCTGAGAACCTTTATAAGTAGTCTTCACAGGGATAAAGTGAGCCACTTTAGTCAATCTATCCACAATCACCCATATAGCATCATATCCTTTCTGGGTGCGAGGCAATCCAGTAATAAAATCCATACCAATCTCTTCCCACTTCCACTCGGGTATCTTCAGTGGATGCAATAGTCCAGCTGACCTCTGATGTTCAGCCTTAACTCTTTGACATACATCGCACATAGCCACATGTGCAGCTACATCTCTTTTCAATCCATACCACCAATACTTCCGCTTCAGATCCTGATACATCTTGGTACTACCAGGATGAATAGAATAATCCGAATCATGTGCCTCCTTTAAAATAGTCTCTCGAAGGCTTTTAATATCAGGAACACACATCCTGTCCTTGAACCATACAGTGCCTTGCTCATCTTCCGTAAATTCCGGAACTCGACCTTCAGTAATCAGATCCTTAATCTCTTTTATTTTAGCATCATCAAGTTGACCTTTGCGGATTTCTTGCTCCAAGGTAGGTTCCACATCAATAGTGACTCCTTCAGTATGAGCAACTATCCCCAGGTTAAGTCTCCTGAAATCCTCAACAATCTCATCAGGTAGCTGGGCAACAATAGCTGAATGAACATGCTCCTTGCGACCCAAGGCATCTGCAACCAAATTTGCCTTGCCCGGGTGATAGTGAATCTCCAAATCATAATCCTTAATAAGCTCCAACCAACGGCGTTGCCTAAGGTTGAGATCCTTCTGAGTGAATATATACTTCAAACTCTTATGATCCGTATATACTTGGCACTTGGTCCCCATGATATAATGTCTCCAAATCTTAAGCGCATGCACAACGGCTGCCAATTCCAAGTCATGCGTGGGGTAGTTCAATTCATGTCTCCGTAACTGACGAGAAGCATAGGCAATCACATGTCCTTCTTGCATAAGCACACATCCTAAGCCTTGGCCACATGCATCACAATAGATATCAAATCCTTTCTGTAGGTCTGGCATAATCAATACTGGTGGCGACATCAATCTTTTCTTCAATTGATCAAAGCTGTCTTGGTACTTTTCATCCCACTTAAATTCTTTTCCTTTCTCCAAAAGCGAAGTCATGGGTTTGGCAATCTTAGAAAATCCTTCAATAAATCTCCGATAATAGCCAGCAAGTCCTAAGAAACTCCAAACCTCAGTAACTGTAGTGGGTACTCTCCACTCCATTATCTCCTTAACTTTAGCAGGATCCACTGAAATTCCTCCATTAGAAATAATATGACCAAGAAATGGCACCTCGCCAATCCAAAACTCGCACTTGCTGAACTTGGCATATAGCTGGTTATCTCGTAGCTTCTGTAGCACCAACCTTAGATGTTCCTCGTGATCACTATCACTCTTGGAATAGATAAGAATATCGTCGATGAATACCACGACGAATCTATCTAAATACTCCATAAACACCTTATTCATCAAGTTCATAAAATAAGCTGGTGCATTGGTTAATCCAAATGACATAACAGTGAATTCATATAAACCGTATCGGGTCGAGAATGTTGTCTTGGGAATATCCGATGGTCTAATCCTCATCTGATGGTAACCCGATCGGAGGTCAATCTTCGAGAATACTCTAGCACCTCTCATCTGATCAAATAGATCCTCAATACGGGGCAACGGATACTTGTTCTTCACCGTAACATCATTAAGAGATCTATAATCCACACACATCTGTTGCGATCCATCCTTCTTCTGTACAAACAAGACCGGCGCTCCCCAAGGTGAGGAACTCGGACGAATGTACCTAGCCTCTTGTAACTCAGTTAACTGCTTCTTCAGTTCCTTCAACTCCTCTACGGACATCCTATATGGCCGTTTAGAAATAGGGGCGGTTCCAGGTAAGAAATCAATAACAAACTCAACTTCTCTATCAGGTGGCATCCCTGGTAACTCCTCTGGAAAGACATCCGGAAAATCTCTAACCACCCAGATGTTGTCACCAACAAACTCCTCAGGTATAAAGAACATTGCACGCATGGGTGAGGAGGTTACTGCAATATTAACTTGAAATCTTTCTCCTTTAGTGGTAGTGAGTTCTACGGTACCTCTACCACATGCTATAACGGCCTTTGCCTTTCTTAGCCATGACATACCAAGGATCAGATCTATACTGCTTGACTCTAATATTATAGCAGTAGCTCCAAATTCTCTACCCATAATGGTCAATGTCAATCTACGTGTCATTTGATTCGCCTCAACAGGCCCTTTAGGTGTAATTACTATCATGGGTTTTCTCATATTTAGCAGTGGTATTTCATTTGTGTTGGCATATCTAGCAGACATGAATGAATGTGTAGCACCAGAATCAAATAATATGGTTGCAGGAATTGCATTAACATAAAACATACCAAGTACGAGGTCCCCACCATCCGAAGTAGCATCAACGCTGACTTGATTAACCTTGGCAATAGAATATCCCTTGCTAGATCCTGGAGTTTGCTGCCTGTTCTGAACTGGAGTAGTAGCAATCCTCTGTGGGCAGACATTTGCATAATGACCAGTCTTCCCACACTTGAAACAAGTAGTGCCTGGACTCTGTCCTGAAAACTTCGTCGGGGTGCCAGTAGGGGTAGCCTGTCGAGGAGGTGGAGTCCTCAGTGGTGATTGCTGAACTGGGCGCTGGCCTCCGCCAGTGCGAACTGGTGTACCTTGGGGTGAACTGTAGCGAGGACGAACACTGTTGCTTCCTTGTCCCTGAGATATAGCCTTTCTCTTCAAATCTCCCAGCTGAACACGCTTGTGTTCAATAGCCAGGGCCTTATCAAGCAGCCTCTGAAATGATGGAAATGTGTGTGCCACTAGAGCATACTACAGTGGTCCATTAAGTCCTTCAATGAAATGCTCTTGCTTCCTCTCATCTTCAACAACCTCATCTGGAGCATATCTAGAGAGCTGAATGAACTTATCGCGATACTCACTAACTGACATGCTTCCTTGCTTCAGCGACAGAAATTCCTTCTTCTTAATCTTCATCAATCCAGCTGGTATATGATAATTCCGGAACTATGTACTGAACTCTGCCCAAGTAATAGTATCTGCAGTATCATGGGCAGCAGTATATGAATCCCACCAGTCAGCAGCAGGACCTGTCAGACGTCGAGAAGCATATAAAACCTTCTCCCGGTCAGTGCATTGTGCAATATTCAGCATCTTCTCAACGGACTTCAGCCAATCATCCGCGTCCAGTGGATCAGGTGAGCTTGCAAATGTAGGTGGCTTATGGCTCATGAACTCCCGGTGCTTATCTCGGGGTGGAACTGGTGGTGGTGGTGGTGGCAGTGGTACTTGTTGCTGCTGCTGTTGTTGTTGCATTTGTTGTTGCAGCTGCTGTTGTTGTGCCCTTCTCTCTTGGCGTATCTCCTCTCTTTCCTGGCGCAACTCCTGTCGTATCTCTTCTCTTTCTTGACGCATCTCCTGGCGTTCTTGCTGCATCTGTGCACGCATATCTGCCATGGTGTCCGCCATTTGCTGCATCATATTCATCTGAGCAGCAACCAGTGGGTCAACTCCACCTGGTGGAGGATTAGGAGGATTCATCTCTGCAGGTTGTGGCTGGGATTGTCTATATATCCTCCGACTGTGTCGATTAGGAGGCAAATCAATTCCACCACCCCGCCTGGTATTGACCATCTGAGTTAGATATATATGGTAAGAAAATAGTAGACAAGGCAGGTAATTACAAATCATGTTACTTTGGGGGATTTTATTAGCTAGGCAGATTAATATTTTACCTACCATAGCTAATTCATTACCTTATGGTGGTACATACTAAGATGTCCATATATAATATATCAATCAATCAAAGAAGCAAATCAGACATTTAACATCAGAACAATCAAACAACATTTTTAAAGAAAATAGTTTTAAATTTTGTCTTGGGTTCCCTATCTCTTACAAAGATCACTGTGGTAGGATTCCAAGGTGTGAAATCCATCTCGTCTTAGAGTAGAAAAGATAAGATTAACCAGAGTAGAGTAGCAGAAGGTGAGACAAGATCAAGATGAGATGAGTATAGAATGAATCAGAGTAAGGTAAGTAGGAAAGGGTTTGTCCATTTCTATCTAGGTCTCGTCCTACAGTCAACATTTCCTCTGATACCACTTCTGTCACACTCGGCTTTAAGGAACAAAGCCAGGTGCATCTCATACATGCGCCAAGAAGACAACATATATAATAACAGAGTGTATAGAGATAAATGTCATAAAACATCAGAGTATTTATTACATAGCAGAAGACTTATTACAAAGTAAAAGATAAATATAAAATGAACTAAGGATCGTCGACGCCAATGTCAACTGAGAAACGCCACCTAGATCAGATCATACTCCTCGCCTTGTGGCTCCTCCTGAACCACCTGTTCTTCTCCTGTGGGGGGGTGTGAGACAGCAAGGGTGAGCTCACACATGATCATAGCTCAACAAGTTGTGGGGAACCAGTGGACATAAACTCACAAAGGTGTGAGTTCATGTGATGTGTCCTTTTATTACTTATTTGTTTTTGATAATATAGTGTCCACATGTGATGATGCATAAAGGTCAAACCCATATAAGGAGAAATTGTTTCTCTATTGGTATTATTTCTAGCAAATTATAAAGTGGGTGTTACACCGCGGGTAAAATTGCCATCCCTAAACTCAAGTACTCAACTATTGACGAACGTGGAGGAGTTGCAGGCTGCTGAGTGCTGACTGCTGAGCGCCCTAGGGCGGCACATGGTTTTTAAGACGTACGACATGTAGCCGAGGCCTGGCGACCACACAAGCGTTAGCGGCGTGTAGATCGGGGCCCTAGTTGCTAGCTAGTGTTTGGTTGTAATGATAGGACGAGATAGGATGGAATGATCCCTCAAATAAGATTGTTTGGTTCAGGATCAAAGATTAGAACAGAGCTATCATTGTTGTCTCCAGTTATCCCTCAAAATTGGAGGGACGAGAGAGGACGCCAGATGTTCCTGTCCTGACTGACCCGCAACCAAGCGTAAACTAATTTAGCGCTGATAGACTGAAACATGTAATCTCGGCGCTAATAATGATAACGTTAAGATGAAGATCTATTTTTTGAATAAAACTAAAAAAGACATATTTATAGAAAAGTTTCTTGAAAAGGACCAAAATGCAAAAAAAATGGATGGGAGAGGTGTACCGGACTATGGAACAAGTCAGGCATCAGAGGTGCGGCTCACTCGGACCACGGCGACACTGGACTAGGAATGCAAGGATAGGAGGCCCAAGGTGACAGTAGACTGTTTGTTTGGCTTTAATTTGTATTGATTTGTACTATTTTTATAATATTTTATCTATATAGATTGTAGCTGCAACAGTTTGAATAACTGGCGAGTGTGTGGCCTGTGCTAGAATTTGGCTGCTTGTGGACTGTTTCGATCAGGCTCACTGCTAGTTAAATTTTTTTTAAAAAAAAGACAACGGTGTCATGTATTTATATACGAAAGAAGTATCAAACAAAATCATTGGCATACACTAAATTGCCGCTTAGTTTTCTGCTTTACAAACGTTGCCTATTTAAATAACTGCTGATATATCTGCATTGTTCATTGTCGTACTAATTAATTGTTGTCAAACTAATGCGCCTCGCTACCTAATGCCTCCTTCTCTTTCTCCACTGCCTTGGCTCGCTTTCTTTTATTTTGTCTCCGAAGGACAACAAGACGGAAATGCTCTCAGTTCCGCGGAAATGCTCTCAGTTCCGCCTCACCTTTTCAGGCTAGTTTGGAAACCCCAATGTACTAAGGGATTTCTATTTTCTTAAGAGAAATTAGTTTTCCTTTGAGAAAATAGAAATCTCTTGAAAAATTGAGGTTCCCAAAATAACCCTTCGTGTTCTTTTCGTCGCCCTATCTGTGCATTTCGAGTTCATGTACAGATCTACTTTTACTTCCACTGACTGTTGCCATCCCGCAGAGTCTGCTTGTCCACAGATTTAGCGTGCACATCCCATGCTACCTGCGGTTCTACCAACTCTTTGCTTGATGCTACAATAGATTTTGCCTTGCCCTCCTATGTTAACGATCCTTTTTCTAATGCCGTAGATGTGGAGTAGGAAGACTGGCCCGGTATGTGTGAGTTTCACATGCTTCGACAGGACAGGACAATCTGCAATCCCAGATGTTTTGTAAAGAGAGTTTATTATATATTTCTTTCGTTCTTTTTTTATCAGTCTATGAAGCAAGAATGGCCAATGACATACGATACGCTATGGAAGCCGTAAACCTGGATTGGAAAGCGGAGATTCTTCTGAGAGAACTGGAACTCTGACCCAAGCGGAGATTCTTCTGAGAGAACTGGAACTCTGACCCAAGGCAAGACTTTACTTCTCTGATCATCCCTTCCCTGGCGCCTGAGCCCGACAATAACAATAGCAGACAGGTCAGTTGTTCAAGTCCGTCTGGTTGATAGGTCAGCTCAGTATAGAATCTTGTATGGTAGTCCAGTAATGACCAGGCAAGTGAACCGGCTTGAGAGACTATTTATCACGTTTTAATTTTTAAAACTAAACTAGCGAACAACAAATTTCGACGGACAACAAATATTCAACGATAAATATTTGAAAAATAGAGTATTGTTGTATGTACAGGGTGCAGACCTTTTATTCCTGAACACACAGCTTATCTTTAACCAGTACAGACTACAGACAGACCACTGACTGCATAAGTGAGGACAAATGGGCACAGTTCAACGAGGAAGCAAGAACACAGAACAACAAACAACAACTCCAGAGCTCAGAAGTTGTCTTGATTGCCCATGCGCACACGCACAGGCCTAACCGTGCCATGCATCGACACCATCAGCGACCGAGATCGCGCATGAGCTGCTGAGAGCCCCGGAACTCGTTCATGAACGCCTTATGGAACGCCCTCAAGCGTGCGACCATCGACTCGATTTTTCTTTCGTCAGGAAGGATCGTGCATCGGATATGGATCGTCCCAGAGGCCTTGCCAGTGAATTGCACAAACAAGATCAGACAATTGAGGCAGCCAAGGGAATGCACTAAATCGGTACATTAATCACCCACACTGATATAATGAGAACAAAATTGTTAAACTAACTCTCTGGTCCTTATTTTAAACTACATGTATGTATTGTAAAGTAAACCTCTAAGTTTGCGTATAAATTAACCGCCTTGACTACATTGACATAATATGTTATGGTAATACTTAAATCAGCCTCAAAATTAGATAATAAGGGCTAGTTCGGGAACTCCAATTTCACAAGGGATTTCTATTTTCTTAATGAAAAATGAACTAATTTTCCTTAGAAGAATGAGGTTACCAAACTAGCCCTAACTGTGAAAAAAGAACTCCAATTCCTCTTACATACATAAGGGGTGAGCATAATTACACATAACTGAAACCAAACACTTCGGTCATCAACTTTTCTAACTAACCAAATTTATTTCAGGTACTTGGTCTTTAGGCCTGGTTTAACAGGACTAACGCTGAGCTATTACGGTTGAACATGCAACAGTTGAACGTTTATGTTGAATTGCAGCAACTATATTGGTATTGGTGTTATACATTATTTTCGTCCACCTTATGATCTATCAAAAGGTGCTCTGGAATAGAAAAATTGATGCCAAAATTTACTCACTACAGTAAAACGTAGAAACTCCGACGGCCACCTTATCTCCGACGGTTTCGTACGCAGCCGTCGGAGATAAGGTTAGGTCCGACGGCCACAGAGGGCGCTCGGAAATATTCCTTATCTCCGACGGCTTCGTACACAGCCGTCGGAGATAAGACTATGTCCGACGGCTTCGTATACAGCCGTCGGAGATAAGGTTTTTTAACGCTGCCAGAGCCCGGCGCGCGGTTCATTTTCACGCGCGCTCGAGCTTTCTCTCTTCTCTCTCTCCCGTCGCCGCCCACTGCGCCGTCGCCGCCCCGGCCGCCGACGCCGTGCTCCGGCCGCCGCCACGTGCTCCGCTCCGTGCACCGGCCAAAATTTGATTAGAATTGTATGCATGTATTAATGTATTTGATTAGAATTGTATGTATGAATGCATTTGATTGTTTAGTTTGTTATGTCCGACGGCCAAAATTTGATTACGTAATTAAATTAGCTTGTTTTAGTTTATTTAGTGGTGCTTTAGATAATTTAAATTTTTAATTTCCGAGGGTAATTATTATGCCCTCGGAAATAAGGTCATTTTATATGATTTGTCATCCATAACAATGTTATTTCGTATGTAATATTGTATTGTGGTTTATTAGTTTAATTATTTAATAATGCACGATGATTATAGTTAATCATAGTGTATCGTAGTGTGAACCAACGAAACCTAGGCGTCACCCGTTTCGGCCCAACACACCTTACAAGCGACGCATGTGAGGTATGTTGGGCCGGAATTGTCCCTTTATTGGACAGCCTCGGGGTGACCGACAGAGTCTGTGTTTATGACAAAAGCATGTGCTCCTGCTTAGTTTCGGCAGCATAACCTCTCTGTTCTCCAATTGCACCATTTTTAGGCGTGCGATTGGAGAACAGCGGGGTTATGCTGCCGAAATTTCGCACGACCACATGTCTTGTCATAAACACGGCCTCGTCGGTCACTCCTGGGTGGGTTTAGGACCTATCCTTTCCTACAGATGTAGGGGCGTGATTTCTTCGTAAAAACGGATGATCCGTGCATTACTTATCTAATTAAGTTAACGTCTCGTATCTAGTATGGAGGAGAATCGTCGATGGATGTATGAAGGTTGGAAGAAAAGAGGTGCCCTATCAAGTGAGTGGGTTGCCAAGACTGATGCTTTTCTCGACCATGCTTTTGCTCGGTCAGAGACTGGAACCGATGTTAGGTGCCCTTGTAGCAAGTGTCGGAACATTAATTTCCTTGACAGGAGGACTATGTCTATACATATTTGCAAGAACGGTTATATGCCAGGCTATGAGGTGTGGGTGCACCACGGTGAGGACCCACCTCCTCGTACTGTATCGGAAGTTCAGTCACATGAAGAGGAGGACTACGATAGGATGGAAGAGATGCTTGACGATGTACGCCATGAGCTTCTAACCGTCGATTCGGAGAACCCCGGTCAACCCACCGAGTTTGAGGATCCAGCTACACCTGAGGTTCAGAAGTTCTTCGAGCTCCTTAAAGCTGCCGAAGAGCCGTTGCATGAGCACACAAAAGTGACCGTCCTTGTATTTGTGACTCGACTTATGGCTATTAAGTCTAAGTTTACATTCTCAAACAACTGTTACAAGGAGCTTTTGAACTTGATCAGTGATGTACTTCCGGAGAATCACAAGATGCCAAAGGACATGTATCAGTCTAAAAAGCTGTTATCTGGCCTCGGTATGGACTACGAAAAAATCGATGTCTGTGAAAATAATTGTATGCTTTTCTGGAAGGAGACCGCAGGTGAGAAGGAGTGTAGTGAGAAGGAGTGTACTGTATGTGGTGAGCGTAGATTCGTTGAGGTTGAAAACGACGATGGTTTGACCGTGACTACGAAGATTGCACGTAAGCAGCTTCGTTACATGCCTCTTATACCTCGGTTGAAACGTTTGTTCATCTCCAAGAATACAGCCAGACACATGAGGTGGCACAAAGAAGGGGTACGTGAGAATCGAAATGTCATGGTGCACCCAACTGATACAGATGCATGGAAGGCACTAGATGCTTTTGATTCCAGCTTTGCTGATGAAGTGAGGAATGTTCGCTTCGGTTTGGCAACAGATGGTTTCTCGCCATTCAATCTAACTGCAACGTCGTACTCATGTTGGCCCGTCTTTGCTGTTCCATACAACCTTCCACCAGCTCTTTGCATGAAATATGAATTTATTTTCTTGTGTCTTGTAATACCTGGTTCGGATCATCCTGGAACAGAGATTGATGTGATGATGAGGCCCCTGATTGAAGAATTGAAAATATTGTGGGAAGGAGTCGAGGCGTACGATTGTTACAAGAAACAGAAGTTCAACCTGAGAGCCGCGTTTTTATGGTCTATTCATGATTTTATGGCTTATGGTATCTTTGCTGGATGGAGTTGTCATGGGATTTTGACATGTCCGATATGCGTTGAAGACACTTCATGCTTTCGACTAAAGTTTGGTGGAAAGATATGTTACTTCGATTGCCATAGATGTTTTTTGCCAGAGGATCACCCGTTCAGGTTCGATAGGAACGCTTTTAAAAAGGACACGATTGTGACGAGGGGACCACCCAAGCGTCTAAGTGGTCCAGAGATTCTCGCGAGACTTAATGATTTGAAACTAAACGAACATGGAAATCGTTTTGAAGGTTATGGAACCGAGCATAATTGGACTCACAAATGTGGTCTATGGGAACTCCCTTATATGAAAGCCTTGATTCTAATGCATAACATTGATGTCATGCACCAGGAACGAAATATGGGTGAAAGCATTATCAGCACTTGCATGAATATCACTGACAAAACAAAAGACAACCCTAAGGCAAGGAAAGACTTGGCCTTAATCTGTAGAAGACCAACTATGGAGATAGGAGAGAATCAGAAGAAGCCACGTGCTCCTTTCAGTATTAAACCTAAAAGGAAGAAACAATTGATGAAATGGTTGAAAAACTTAAAGTTCCCAGATGGTTACGCCGCGGGCTTTAGAAGGTCTGTGAATTTGAAGACGGGCAAGTTTTCTGGGTTGAAGAGTCATGACTACCACATAATAATGGAAAGACTCCTTTCTGTTATGTTTCGTGGTTTTGTAAAAAATGATGTATGGAAAGCATTAGCGGAGCTAAGCTACTTTTATAGACATCTTTGTGCCAAAGAAATAAAGAAAGAGATGATGGAGAAGCTTGAGCAACAAATACCGATTTTGGTATGCAAACTTGAAAAACTATTTCCACCAGGTTTCTTCAATCCGATGCAACATCTACTTGTTCACCTACCATACGAAGCTAAGGTAGGAGGTCCTGTGCAATATAGATGGATGTATCACATCGAAAGGACACTAAAGAAGCTACGTGCAATGGTTGGTAATAAGAGACGAGTTGAAGGGTGCATCGCTGAAGAATTCAAATATAAAGAGATAGCATCGTTCACGGGCCTGTACTTTGCAGAGGAACACAATGTCAATGCCCATACGTTGCGGTATCATGTCGACGAGCCCCCTATTAGTGATATTGAAATTTTTCAATGGAGGGGCAAAACTGTAGGACCCAGCACAACATACTGTTTCACCAACGACGAATGGAAGACTGCTTTACTCTACATGTATAACAACATGGAAGAGATGAGTCAGTTTCTCCTGTAAGTGTAAACTTTATTTTAGTCATTGCCGCTAGAATTTTTGTTGTGAGACTAAAATGTTTGTTTCCTTGTACTAACAGGGAATTTGATTCTCAAAATTGCATCTCTGGCTGTGAACGTGACCAGATTCGTCGAGAGGGAAAAGATGGGGGACTTAATTTCTTGTGTTGGTTTCGAGATTATGTAGATAAAAATGATAATATACACCCGGACCTTCGACAATTATCCCTAGGAGCAGTAACTGGCAGATGTTATGGTCGGTATGATGTCAATGGTTTTAGATTCCGTTCCACAAGGTTCGAAGATGATCATCCTCTAGCAGCCACGACAAATTCCGGAGTTGTAACTAGAGCTGTCGATGATGAAGGGAAGGTGACTAATTATTATGGAGTCATTAATGATATAATCGAGTACAAGTTTTTTGGAGATAAACAACTCAAAGTGGTGTTCTTTGATTGTGATTGGTTTTCTCCAAACTCAACGCGAGAAAATCAATATGGCATGGTGGAAGTCAAACACAACGACAGATTAAAAGGCCACGACACTATAATCCTTGCCCACCAATGCGAGCAGGTGTATTATATGACATATCCATCTAAGAAAAAGGGTTTGGTTGATTGGAGGGTAGTGTACAAAGTTAATCCTCGTGAACGACTATATGCTCCTGGTGATGCTGGTTATGTTGAAAGTCAAATCGAGCACGAAGTGGGGGCTGCTGAGATTTTCCAAGACGAAGAACTTACAAGCACGTTTAATGTACAAACTGAAATGTTGGAAGAATCTTTATTAGGTGATCAAAATGATGTAGAGGTTCCTCCAAAACGAAAACGAGTGACGAGAAAGAAGAAAGCTACTTGGCGTTGGCGTCCATTAAATCGACGAAAGCAACTAGATCCTGATTTTGATTACGATTACGATTACGATTGACGAGTATGGAACATGATTTTATTGCATATTTTATTATTTTATTGCATATTTTATGATTTTGTTGCATATTTTATTGTCGATTTATGTACTAACTTGTTGTTGTTAAAATAGGATGTCAAAGAAAATGAAGTCTTTTGCTCGTAGTTTGCTTGGGACGAGGAGTAGCTCGAGGAGCAGCTCGAGGGGTGAGGATTCAGTTTTTCAGGGCACAGGTTCTACCATGAGCAGACGGAGAGCGCTGGCAGAACATTTGCCTCCACAAGATGTAAGTTAGTTGTTAAATTACATTATTTGAGTTACTTAATATTGTATGATGTAAGGTATTTGTTTCATAGGATGCTGAAATTGAGGAACCAGTGGTAGAGGATCATGCAAGAGATGATGTTGAAGATGATGGTGGAGATAATGTGGGAGATGATGCTGGAGACGATGCTGGGGATTCTGGGGCTGGTGAAGATTCCGCAGCTGGGTCTGGAACTTCTCGAGTTAGGAGAATGAGGAAGCTGCATTTTGTTGGACCACCTCCAGAGCTTCCACCCGAATCTCGGGTTTTGATAAAGCCTAGTGGAAAGTGAGTGACATGTCTTTGCTTAAATGTTATTGAAAGTTATGTTTTAATTTCCACATTGTTTATACTATTTCCAGGTCTTGGATCGACGACTCGTTCACAGGCACAGGACACTACAGGCAGGTGAACATGGTCCTTGGTAATCTTGTTCGTCTGCACTGGTCTGGTGTTGTGACTTTGCCTACTGGCGAGTCTGTCCCCGCCACCACTTGGGAGCATTATCGCTATGGTGTCTGTAGAACGTTTGGCAACACACAGGCACTAGTTTGGGATGCATTCTGGGTATGAATTATTTATACTATTTTAGTTATTCCATACATGTTTGCTTTTATGATAACACTAGTTTTTTTTGCAGAAACGGTACAAGTTGCCGGACGATGGATCATATGATATGAACGCTCGTTACGTGTTTGAGTATAACGCGAACGATGTCGTTGCAGATGCAATGTACTATGCACGAATTCAGGCTATAAAGGCATGGTACAGAGCAAATGCTGATGATCGACCGATGCCAAATACCAAGGCCGAGTGGTCATCAATTTACTTGACGGAGGAGCAATACCTAGAGGTAAACAGGTTCTTGCCTCTCAAATCGCACGAAGCCATGTATTTGCTTGCTTTATTTAAAAAATTTCATGTAGGTGTCGGTGCCGTGGATGGCCACCCGATCGGAGGGTTATCGGGCATTGTGCAGATGGTGGGCTTCCCCTGAGTTTCGTGCCATTTCCGAAAGGAACAGGGGAAACCGTGGGACCGAGTCGTTCCACAACTACGGTGGTGATGGTCATGTGCGCTTGGCTAAGCGAATGGTAAGTCACAGTTTGTTGTAACTTTTGAATTACATAGAAATGTGTCATTGTAACTTTTATGTACAGGAAGTCAAATCCGGTCGTACGCCCACGGATGTGGAGGTGTATATGCAAGGGCATAGGGGTTCTGATCCTCAGAATCCTGATGTGTTATGCACTCAAACGGCCACCGACCGTCTAGTGAGTTTTTGATACTCTATTATGTGTTTGATATTGTTTGCAAGGGCATATGGGTTATGCACTTATATTTGATATTGTTTGCCTCCAGGCTTCGTATGGGGAGGAGATGCTTCAACGCCATGGGCAGGAGTACGATTGGAGGAGCCAGCCAATCGACCCTCAGGCAGCATATGCTAGCGGAGGAGGACAAGCCCACGGACGGTGAGATTATTTAATTTGGATTACAAAATTGCCATCATATGCTTGCGATTCAACTGAGGCATGAGTTACTATACTAAGTGCATGGTTCACTCTTGTAGGTTGGGTATTTTTGATTCTACGATTGATTCCAGAGAGCTAAGACGCCGTGGACGACAGTCCACATCGTCGTCTTCACAGTCGTCCCGTTCACGATCATCCGCCCACGACATAGAGATGGCAGTGTTGCGTCAACAGGCAGAGTACCATCAATCAGTCTTGAGGGAACAATTGGAGTACCAGAGGCAACAATCTGAGTACCAGAGGCAACAAGCCGAGTACCAGAAGAATAGGGACGAGTATTATGCAAACCTCCAGGCCCAAAATCAAGCTCTTCTCTCGGTAAGCTGAAGTAACATTTTGTAGCTTATTTTGCAAAACACTTGATGTGTATCTTATTAGCTCAACAATGACTTGTATATAATTTGTAGCAACTAGCCCAACAAGCGGGCGTCCCGATGCCGACATATGGGATGCCGCCTCCGGAGTTTGCACTGCCAATGCCAATGTTGGCGCCTCCACCTCCGCCTCCGCCTCCGTCACAATTCCCTATGGTATGTACACATATGCGTGTGTGACATGATCATAGATGTCTTATATGTTTAAATGAACAACTGAGTGGTTACTATTTTATGTGCTTGTGTTATAGGGATTTCAGACACCACCTGCTTCAGTTGCCGCACCTGGTGATGGGTCTGGTCAAGACGACACAACACATTCGTGGGTGAACAACCTTTTCAACACGCAGAGTCCAGCCGGAGGAGGTGGCTATGGATATGATTGATGTGTCGTGATGTTAATTTATGAAACACTTTGCAACACTTGTTTGTGAGACACAATGTCAGTTTGCAACAACCGTCGGACCTATATGTTGATGTTAAATTTGTGAATGTTAATATTTGTGATTGTGAATACTTATTTGAATGTGTATACTTGTGATTGTGAATGTGAATGTGTATATGTGCATGAAATCTATTTTTGTTTTATAAATGTCAGATTTTTTAAAAAACAGAATTTTGTGTAAATTCTGTAATTTATTATGTCCGACGGCCTAGTGGTAGCCGTCGGACATAAAACAGGCTTATGTCCGACGGCCTAGCGCCGGGCCGTCGGATATAAGGCTTCATTATGTCCGACGGCCTAGCGCCGGGCCGTCGGACATAAGCCTGTGGGCCCCACAGGCTGACCGTTAAAACGGTTGCTGTGTATTATGTCCGACGGCCAGGGGCGGCCGTCGGATATAGTGTATATCCGACGGCTGCCGTCGGATATAGGGTTATTTCCGACGAATTATCTCCGACGGCTTAAAGCCGTCGGAGATAAGGTAAAGTCGTCGGACATTACCTATCTCCGACGGTTTTAGCCTTATGTCCGACGGCTTCGGCCGTCGGACATTTTTCTGTTTACTGTAGTGACTGTCATAATATGTCCTGAAATTTTTGGTTAGTTCGGTTGGACGGAGGTGTAAGATTGTGAAGTGCTTGTTGTATTGCATAGAAGTGTTAGTTACATATATAGACATAGAATCCTAACTCTAATGGCATGGCAGCCCAACGGTGGTGACGGCCCACACAACTGTCTAACATCCCCCGCAGTCGCAATGGGAGCACCACATATGATGAGGCTGGAGTAGGAGCCGTAGGAACCGACGGGTTAAAAATTCCCTGCAGTCGCAACATCGTGAGGGTGTGGATATTGCGGCTGGAGAATAGACTGGTGTGCACTCCAAGAAGACGATAACCTCTAGATGTTGAGGTAGCCAAAGTCGAGGTGGCCATGATCGATAGACACACAACATTAGCATGTTCTTTGGAAGGAGTCGATGTTCGAGCGTCAAAGGATCGGCAGGGTGACGCAAAAGGGACAATAGCAACCCCGTAGACCTTACTTCTTTCCGCGTCCAGTCGTCGAGGAGCCCCGCCAGGGAGGCTAGCAACAACGCACGTGTCTGCACCGGTCAGGGTGGTCGTGCCCGTGACAGAGTAGAAGGGGTAACGGTGGATCCGACCGGGAAGGCCACAACAGCGACGGATCTAGCCAGGAAGACGGCGATCCGGCCAAAGGGACGACGGATCCAGCTAGGAAGGTCGCGGCAGCAATGGATCCGGCCAGGAAAGCCGTGACAGCGACGGATCCAACTATGGCGGCGACGAAGAAGGGGTAGGCGACGGGTTGGGTCTAGCCGGGCAGGGGTCTAGGCTGGGCCTAGTGGGCTGACATGAAGCACGTAAAAAAAGCACGGCCCAAGCATGACACGACACGAAATTATTTCAGGTCGGGCTGGCCCGGCACGATGCACCGAGCCGGGTATGGGCTGAAGCCGAGGCCCATGGGCGGGCACGAGCCCGGCCCGTTTATGCAGGCACGAAAAGGCCCGTTACAAGGCACGAAAAGGCCCGTTACACACTTTGGCAGCCACCAGCCAGAGCCAACCACAATCAGCCCAGCCCACCTTCCCAGCCAGCCAATCTCACGGCTACACAGCCCACAGCCCATTTTACGACACTCAAAAACGGAAAAAACCCTGTCCCGTGCCTCTGGCTCTCTCATGATCTCCTTAGGGGCCGTTCGTTTCTTCCGGAATGGAGACCTGGAACAAATCCTAGCCAGTTTGTTTCTTTAATTTATATAAGTTTTGATCAACTGGATTAATTCCTGGTCCATTCCTGGACAAACGAACAAGGCCTTAGAGCAACTCCAGTAGTTCTCTAAAAGACTTTCTAAATCAATAATTTAGGTAGTTAATATAAAAACTATTCTCCAACAGTTCTCTAAATGAACTTTCTAAATTTAACAACTTGTCATCTAACCTCATTTTCTCTCTACATTTGGCAACCATTTAACAACTCCCTAAATAAAAATGTTGACTTGATTATGTAGTTTTTGTGACTTATTTTTTTATGTGGATAGATATAAAACAAAATTACAACCTATATTTAGAGAACTATTGGAGAACTCACAATTTTTTACTCCAAAAGCCATTTAGCAACTTCTTAAATCTATGATTTAGAGAGCTAAAATTTACATAACTATTGGAGTTGCTCTTACTCGTCCCCGCTGGCTCCCCAACCCCAAGAGGCAAGAGGCCAAGACCAACCCAAGTCCCGCGCGGCGATTAGGTACTGACTTGCTGCTGGCCTGCTGGCTTGCTCATCGACGCGGTTGCTGCCTAGCTGGCTGGCTTGCTGCTTGCTCCTCGATGCGGTTTGTTGCTGGCTGGCTGCAGGCCTGCTGCTGGCCGGTTAGGGGCAGAGCACCAGAGACGCAGAGGGGCACGGCTGGCGCAGTTGGCCGAGTGGCCGGCTGGTGGCTGAGCTCGCCTAGGGCGCTGCCGTAGTGCTGTCTGCTGCACGGCACGGCTGGCCGAGTGGCCGGCGCCCGACGGCTGTGCGACTGGCTGACTGCCAGGAGTCCAAGATCTGCTGCGAGCCTGCGAGCTGCTACTGGCGAATGCGACCGCGACGCTTGGATTCCCAACTCCAGCAGCTATTCTGGGATCTTATGTGTTTCGGGCCTGATTATATATATTTTGGGTCTTATTATGTTATTCGGGCTTTTTATTTTCGGGCCGCTCGGAAAGAGCCCGACACGTTTAGGTAATAACGTGCCGGGCCACGGACCGAAGGCTCAAGCCCGTGGGCTGGCCCGGCATGGCCCAAAATTAATATTATTAATATTGGGTCGGGCCGGCCCGAAATTAAACGTCCCGGGCTTTTTCGGGCTTAGGCCAGGCCGGGCCGGGCGGCCCGAATGTACACCTATAGCCGGGCCTAGCAGGGGAAGTCAGATGCCGACGACGGGAGAAAATCAAAGGGGAGGTCGTACGTGTGTTGGTGCTGCTAGTGAAGCTATTGGGGAGGGCGACAACGACATCGGAGGGGAGGCCCCGTGGCAGTGCTGGTGGGCGCACCGACGACGCCGAGAACCAGGTGTGCGACCTGTAGGGAAAACTTTATCGGCGATATGATATCCGATAAACCCGATTTTCCTATTTATCGGTGAGCTCCGATATTTTTTCTCTATCAGCCGAAATTTTCAAATTTTTTGAATTGGTACTATAAAATGTTCAAATTAGAAGTCAGTTGGTCTATATGTCTTCTCACTTTCCTCTGGAACACTAAAAACCCTAAATTTACTTGATTGCATGGTCTGTGTTGTTTTTATTTGTTAAATGTCTAAATATAATCTGGTCTATGTTGTTTTCATTTGTTAAATGTCTAAATATAATCTATATGACATTTAAACAAACTGAGTCATTTTCTTCGAATTTGTACCGAAAAAATTTGTCTATCACCGATAAAAATCTGATAAATCCAAAAATCATATTTATGGCCAACTTCTGATATTTTTTCCCTATCGATAGAGTAAACCCGCGGCCACAGAGGTGGAGAGGCAGCAGATTCGTTGGCAGCCGGGACGAAGGCGGGCGCAGACTAATGGGAGGAGGCCGACCCGAAGCCTGGCGGTCGTCCCCAGGCGTCGTGCGGATGAGTGGGTCCGTGACCGCTGGAGAGGGCGTGCTTGTGGTGGGTAACGCCGGGGGAGGGTGGGCGATAGTGGATCAGGCACGGGCGGTGCTGGGTGGCACAACTCCTAGGCTCCATAATGGTGTGCTTGTTAGAATTATAGGCATTTTCCATATCATTTTAATTCCATAAATTAATATTATGATGATGACATATAAAAGATAATTAATCATGACATCAAATATATCCATAACAATATGGATTATGAAAACATAAAGCATATGAATTATATAAATCATACAAACACGATAAACATGTAAACTGACTGAACAATTGAAAATAAACAGATAGAAACATAAACATCATGACTGTAAAATTAAAACAGACAGATCTATCATATTATAATCAGACAGAACAGATAAGATAAAATCATTCCTACATATGAAACAGCATAGATGAATATATGAAACATATATAATCTCCAGAACGCAAAACAGTAAGTAAATAAACTGATCATACCCTCCCATGCACTCTGATCCTTGGCCAGCTTCTTTTGTCATGGAGATGTTTTGGACAGTCGCGTAGACGCTCCCCAAAAACCTAATTGCCGATCCCCCGTGCAAGGTCTCGAACGGCACCGGCTTCGGAGGCACCTGCCCTCTCGCTTCTCTGTGCGCGCAGAGTCACGAGATGGAAATTCCCTCACTCGGTGGCTGGACTGTGATTCTGAAAGTGTTTTCTCACGTGTACCGAGTGACAGGGGTGCTCCTCTATTTAACCTCTCGCAGAGGGAAGCTGAAGGAGAAAGGTCGCCGAGTCACGCCAAGAGTCGGACAGCTCTCGCCGAGTCATGCCATGAGTCGGTTAGCCGAAGGAGAAGGGTCACTCGGCTGACGAAGAGACAGGGTCACTCGGCTGACGAAGAGATAGGCAACTGAAAGGTTAACGCGGTTAGTGAGTGCTAAAAATTAACACAACCACACCACGCCCGCTCGCCTGCCTGCCTGCCTCGCCTCGCCACGCCATGCCCGGCTCGGCCTGGCCAGCGGCGCGGCACGCCCTTGTCCATTTCTTGACTTCTCAAGTTAGGTAGAATAAATCCCACCATATAAGTCAAGCCAAAAGACCCTTGGACTTCCAATGTGGTACTATTGGTATTCTCCACCATTACACACCATAGAGTTTATTCAATAAATGGGCCAAACCCATAAAAGATCCAACAATCCCCACCAAACTCTAGGGTTTGTAATGATGAAGTATCAGAATCACAATCCTTTTATATACCAGTGTTCGATGGAGACTGTTAAGTTGAACATCCATCTAGAATAAGAGTTTCACTCATTCACAACTGAACAATGGACTATGCCTTGAATTGACAGTTTTGTGTGAAATAAGATTCACTCAAATCCTTTGCTGATACTAGGCTGCAAAAGGGTATTCCCGCTGTTTAGAAGCATATAAGTCACACTTCAGTGCCTTTCATGAGTATTTAGGGATTACCCAAGTCCCATAGACTGTGACCAGCAGTCTGACTCATATAGGTGTATTCCTCAAAAGATGTTCTGTAGGACAACATCTCACCTTTATAAGACTCTTGGAATACATTAAGGTAAAAAACCATCCTACCTTATAGATAGGAAAGATGTGCATCAGAAATGAGTTAAAGAAGGGATCTTTCCTCACAATCTACTCCTAGCTTGTTTCTCCACTCTACTTCACGGGATCTCCAATCACATAGAGCAGGTTACCACTAGAGTAGATTTCACATAGAGTAGATTTCACATGGGTCTCATACTCATTTCTCTCGATGCACTTTCTATCACATTGCGTGACAGACCCTTAGTAAATTGATCTGCCAGATTATTCGTTGTGTGGACATAATCCACAGTTATAACTCCGGAGTTTTTCAACTTTCTGACAGATTTCAATCTCCTCTTAACATGCCTTGTAGACTTCATGTTATTCCTAGAACTGTTAACCTTTGTAATCACCGTTTGGTTGTCACAGTTCATGGAAATAGCCGGTATCGGTTTTTCAACTACCCGTAAGTCCAATAGGAAATCACGAAGCCACTCGGCCTCAGCCCCAGCAGTGTCTAATGCTGCGAGTTCTGCTTCCATCGTAGACTTCGTTAAGATAGTCTGCTTGCAAGACTTCTAGAAAACAGCGCCACCTCCAAACAGAAACACATATCCGCTTGTGGCATAAAGATCATCAGCATCAGAAATCCAGTTGGCATCACAATAGCCTTCCAGCACTTTTGGGTTTCCGGTATAATGAATATCGTATGTCATAGTACCTTTCAAATACCGCAACACTCTCTCAAGAGCATGCCAGTGATCATCTCCTGGTTTCGACACAAACCGACTTAGCTTACTCACAGCATAAGAGATGTCTGGCCTTGTTGCACTTGCAAGGTACATGAGCGAGCCAATGATCTGGGAGTATGTCAATTGATCCCTTGCTATTCTCCGATTCTTTATCAATAGCACACTAGGATCATAAGGTGTTGGAGCAGGATCACAGTCACTAAAACCAAAGCGACTCAATACCTTTTCCACATAATGGGATTGTAACAAAGTTACCCCACCATCAGCTTCTCTAACAAGCTTGATGTTTAGAATGACATCAGCTTCTCCCAAATCTTTCATCTCGAAATTGCTCGATAGAAGATTTTTAACTTCCTCAATCACATTGAGATTTGATCCAAAGATCAATATGTCATCAACATAAAGGCACAACATAACAGACTCACCCCCACCATACCGATAATACACACACGTGTCAGATTTATTTACAACAAAACCAGCTGCTGTAAGAGTATTATCAAACTTTTCATGCCATTGTTTAGGTGCTTGTTTTAGGCCATACAATGATTTTATCAACCTGCACACCTTGTTCTCTTGACCATCCGCAATGAACCCTTCTGGCTGATCCATATAGATCTCCTCATCCAACTCTCCATTTAGGAAAGCTGTCTTAACATCCATCTGATGAATGATAAGACCATAAGAGGCTGCCACGGCTATTAATGTGCGAATTGTAGTCAATCGAGCCACTGGTGAGTAGGTGTCAAAGAAATCTTCACCCTCCTTTTGGGTATATCCTTTGGCCACAAGCCTTGCCTTGTACCTCTCAATTGTACCATTAGGCCTAAGCTTTTTCTTGAAGATCCATTTGCAACCTATAGGTTGACAACCATAAGGACGGTCAACGACCTCCCAAGTTCCATTAGACATAATAGATTCCATCTCACTCCTTACTGCTTCCTTCCATAAGTCAGCATCAGGAGAGGAATATGCCTCACTAATGGTAGTTGGTGTGTCTTCCACAAGGTACACTATAAAGTCATTACCAAAGGATTTTGCAACCCTCTGTCTCTTGCTCTTTCGAGTGACCATAGTGTCATCCTCCTCAGGGATGTGCACGTGAGAATCCTCAGCATGATCTATAGGAATCGACAGTTCGTGCTCATGGGGAATTATAGTCTCATGACTTGTATCACTAGGTGTATTCTTCATGGGAAACTCATTCTCAAAAAATGTTGCGTCTCTTGATTCCATGATAGTATCAACATACATATTAGGCACATCAGATTTTATAATTAAGAACCTATACACAGTGCTGTGAAAGGAGTACCCAAGGAATATACAATCAACAGTTTTAGGCCCAAGTTTACGCTTTTTGTTGATTGGCACATTCACTTTAGCCAAGCAACCCCAAGTACGCAAATATGAGAGATTTAATCTTCTCTTTTCCCATTCCTCGAATGGTGTGATCTCTTTGTTCTTTGTTGGAACTCTATTCAGGACATGACATGCTGTCAAAATTGCCTCACCCCACCATGCCTTGGATAATCCCGCTGTACTCAACATGGCATTCACCAAATCTGTTAGAGTGCGGTTTTTCCTTTCAGCAATCCCATTGGATTGTGGTGAGAATGGCGGTGTCCTCTCATGAATAATACCATGTTCCACGCAGAACTCATCGAACATATTAGAGAAATATTCTCCACCTCGATCGGACCTTAACCGTTTTATTTTCCTCTCAAGTTGGTTCTCAACTTCAGCTTTATAGGCCTTAAAAATAATTGAACGCTTAATCTTTTGTTTTTAAGAGATACACATAGCAAAATCTAGTGGAGTCATCTATAAAAGTGAGAAAGTATCTTTTACCACCTTTGGTCAAAATTCCATTCATCTCGCACAGATCAGAATGAACAAGTTCTAGAGGTGCCAAACTCCTCACCTCAGCAGCCTTGTGAGGCTTGCGGGGTTGTTTTGATTCAACACACACATGGCACTTAGACTTTTTGACCAAGTTAAATTTAGGAATTAAATTTATATTTGCTAACCGCATAAGACAGCCAAAGCTTGCATGACAAAAACGTGAATGCCATAAATCCGACTCATCAGAAAAATGAACAGAATTCACGAGTTTATTACACACATCATGCAGTGATAAGCGGAACAAGCCTCCGCAGTCATATCCTTTACCAACAAAAGTACCATGTTTCGACACAACACATTTATTTGACTCAAGAACAACTTTGTAGCCATCTCGACATAGCATAGAAGCACTAACGAGATTCTTCTTGATAGAGGGCACATGCTGCACGTTCTTCAATGGCACCATCTTTCCCGAAGTAAACTTCAGAATGACCGTACCAACACCAAGAACATGAGCACGCGACCCATTTCCCATTAACAAGGCGCCAGACCTCCCGACCTGGTAGGTGGAGAACATAGAGGCATCAGCACACACATGAATGTTTGCACCACTATCCATCCACCACTCAGGTGAATTACAAACTGAAAAAACAAATGGTAAAGAATTACCATACCCAGATGTTCCATCTCCAGTTTCAGTGGTTACAACATTAGCTGATTTCTTGTGTGAACTTGCGATCAGGGCATTCTCTAGCCCAATGTTGATCACTGACACAGACAAAGCATCCTCCCTTTCCCTTGTTGTTGTTGTTTTTCTTTTTAAACTGTGCTGTTTGAACAGGTTTATTTGTATTCTCTTGTTTGTTCTGGTTTTTCTTCTTGTTAAACTTGCGAAAGTTTCTCTTCTGCACCACATTAGCAGTAGAGGTCTCAACACCTTTTCCACTGTCCTTTGTTCTAGCCCTTTCCTCAACATCAAGAGTACCAATGAGCTCTTCCACATTTAACTCTTGTCTCTTATGTTTGAGAGAGGTAGCAAAGTCCTTCCAAGAAGGTGGCAACTTGGCGATTATACCGCCAGCCACAAACTTGTCAGGCAAAGGACAAGGAAAAAGTTCGAGTTCCTTAGCTAGTGCCTGAAACTCATGAGCCTGTTCCACTACAGATCGGTTCTCAACCATCTTGTAGTCATACAGCTGCTCCATGAGATACAGCTCGCTACCAGCGTCAGTTACTCCAAACTTTCCAACAAGAGCATCCCACAGCTCTTTCCCCGTGGGAAGGATGATATAGCTTTTTTGGAATTTTGTGTCAAGTGCGCTAATCACTGCACCTCGGAAGAGGTTGTCTTCAGCCTTAAACTTAGCCTCATCCTCAGGAGGTAAGTTGGCAGGCTTGCCCTCAGCGGCATGAAAACAAGACATTGCAGTAAGCCACAATTCCATCTTAGCTTTCCAAATCAAG
This sequence comes from Zea luxurians, assembly GCA_029449295.1. Classification (NCBI taxonomy): domain Eukaryota; kingdom Viridiplantae; phylum Streptophyta; class Magnoliopsida; order Poales; family Poaceae; genus Zea; species Zea luxurians. The sequence continues at coordinate 145,248,056 of JAOPSE010000001.1, read as the reverse complement.
AAGTTTTTACCATCAAAAGGATCAGGCTTTAGCACAGCAGCAAAACCTCTGACAGAAAAATGCCTAACATTAGGTTTTTGGATTGTTAGAATTATAGACATTTTCCATATCATTTTAATTCCATAAATTAATATTATGATGATGACATATAAAAAATAATTAATCATGACATCAAATATATCCATAACAATATGGACTATGAAAACATAAAGCATATGAATTATATAAATCATACAAACACGATAAACATGTAAACTGACTGAACAATTGAAAATAAACAGATAGAAACATAAACAGCATGACTGTAAAATTAAAACAGACAGATCTATCATATTATAATCAGACAGAACAGATAAGATAAAATCATTCCTACATATGAAACAACATAGATGAATATATGAAACATATATAATCTCCAGAACGCAAAACAGTAAGTAAATAAACTGATCATACCCTCCCATGCGCTCTAATCCTTGGCCAGCTTCTTTTGTCATGGAGATGTTTTGGACAGTCGCGTAGACGCTCCCCAAAAACCTAATTGCCGATCCCCAGTGCAAAGTCTCGAACGGCACCGGCTTCGGAGGCACCTGCCCTCTCGCTTCTCTGTGCGCGCAGAGTCACGAGATGGAAATTCCCTCACTCGGTGGCTGGACTGTGATTCTGAAAGTGTTTTCTCACGTGTACCGAGTGACAGGGATGCTCCTCTATTTAACCTCTCGCAGAGGGAAGCTGAAGGAGAAAGGTCGCCGAGTCACGCCAAGAGTCGGACAGCTCTCGCCGAGTCATGCCATGAGTCGGCCAGCACTCGCCGAGTCATGCCATGAGTCGGTCAGCCGAAGGAGAAGGGTCACTCGGCTGACGAAGAGACAGGCAACTGAAAGGTTAACGCGGTTAGTGAGTGCTAAAAATTAACACAACCACACCACGCCCGCTCGCCTGCCTCGCCACGCCCGGCGACGGCGGCCGCGCGCGGGGCATGCCCTTGTCCATTTCTTGACTTCTCAAGTTAGGTAGAATAAATCCCACCATATAAGTCAAGCCAAAAGACCCTTGGACTTCCAATGTGGTACTATTGGTATTCTCCACCATTACACACCATAGAGTTTATTCAATAAATGGGCCAAGCCCATAAAAGATCCAACAGTGCTTCCTGCTCCGCTGCTCCACGGGTGGTCAGGCCACCGGCACTGACCGACAGCTGGGGCTTGGGGAAGAGAGGGCCGCGACGCATGAGATGGGGAAGAAGGCCGCACGCGCGGCTCCATGGCCGGCGACGTATTGGAAAGAGGGCACGCGCTGGAGCATGCTAGCATGGAGGGGGCGCACTAGGGACGGCGGCGCGGAAGAGGGTTCGCGACAGGGGCAGGCTTGGCCGGTGGATGCACGAGCCCCCCATGGCCGCTTTGGATGCTCGTGTGGATTCAGGTGCCTAGCAGCAAGAGGCGCGACCAGGTGTAGGGAGCGCCAGGGCCGACGACGCGGCTGAGGTAGTGTGCCGAGGTAGTATGCTGGTGGCTGGGAATGGAAGCGCATGCAACCGGAAGGATTTCTACAGCGGGGAGGCCGGAAGGGGAGGAGAGGTGGCGGCCAGGATGGAGGGTGTCGTCCCAGGAGCGATGGAGGAGCCTCTCGGGGACGATGGCGGGGAAGCCTGTGGCGGTCGGACCTAGGCACTAGGCAGGCAGCTGGAAGGGGTGGAAGAGGACAATTATATAGGAGAGAAAACCCTAGTGTGATACCGTGTAAAATTGTGAAGTGCTTGTTGTATTGCATAGAGATGGTGGTTATATATATAGACAAAGAACCCTAACCATAATAGGCCGACAATCTAATAATAGTGTCGGCCCACACACATAAAGAACACACACCGTCTCACACAAGGGTTGAGCAAACCAAATTTCTCGTTCTTCAATATTTTTTCTATTTTTTTTCTAACATATTTCAGTTCTCAATTTTGGATGTCTGGAACTGGAAACATGTAAAGGATGGAAGACCGAATCGGGTTAGATTGAACGTCGTGCACCCTTATACTTATTTATAAATCACGCTTCTAATATTGTTAACACACAAATCTAATTCAAAATAGACATGTGTGATGTGTGTCACCAGACGAAACACATATACACATACATAGACAAAGGAACATATATAGGAAGTTAGCAAGGAGTATATCAATTACTGTACTAGATATATAGCTCAAGCTAAGGTTTCAACTAAAAGTATATCAAACACAACACATTGAAGGCTATTATTAACAATACTAGAGCAAATGGTTGTAAATTTTAAAAGATCTAGACAAAAAATATTGTCATCCAATCTAGGTATTTTATAAATTTGAAGAGTTGATTTTAGAGTATTTTTCTGTAATTGTAGAAGTGGGCACACAATACAGTTGATGACTATTATTGCCAATCGTTGGACCCTACTGAAAATCAATGGCTCAATAGTTTTTTTAAGAATTTGCAGAATTTTGTCATCCATCCTAAGATTTTACAGAATTTTTAAGGTATCCCTGAGAGATCATTAAAATTACGAGGACGAAAGGCTCATATATAGTTCGTCCAAGAGGAGGCTGAGGCTGACTGACCTGGTGGAACCCAGAGCCCGGCACAACGGCAATCCCGGTGGCATCAAGCAGGCGGTGAGCGTAGAATATGTCAGGTGAAACTCCCTCGAACTCGGCGGCCCTGATCGCAGCGGAGGGAAGGTGGAGCCGTGGGAACAAGTACAGCGCACCCTCTAACTTGTTGCAAGTCACGCCCTCCAGGCTGCTGAAAGCTTTCTCCAGGGTCTGCAGTTGCACAGAGAAGAGGAGGGGATCATGATCATGCCATTGTGCAAGGCGTCTCGTACGCTGCCGATCCATGTGCGTGAAGGATGGATGATGGCTTGCGCACCTTGGCTCGCTTGCAGAAGGATGAACGGATCTGTTCCTTCTCATTATCAAATGACTCGAAAGATTCATCTCCTAGCTGCGTACAGGTCACAAGGGAAGCTCTGTATAAAAAAAATAAATACTGGGACGGATGAAGCGAATTTTGTGATGATTTAGTTCAGGTTTCAAACCTTCGGTGGATCCATTGCAAGGCTGACAAGAATCTGGCCAGCAATGTTGGGGCAGAGTGTTAAAGAAGCCACCTTGTAAATCTGATCCTTAACATCAGCTGCAACACCAGACACCTCCATGTAGCCTCCTCTTCTGCCACTCTCCCCATAGCCTGCCAGGTCCAGAAGATGGGAGAACAGACGAACTTCAGACTGGACCCGCCAAAGATTTAAGGTCATATATTTATTTTTTTGATATATAAAGGAAGACGACTCACTCATTGAAACGGAGTGAAGTGATACTAGGGTGAGGTCATTTTCGTCGTAAGCAAGTGATCTGGCCACTTTCTTGAAGGAATGGAACTTCTTGTTCTCTGCGTAGATATTTTCCTGGTATACCTGCGAATACATTTCGGTACTTGATTTTGAAGACAGAATGTTTCTTTTTTCTTCTTCTTCTTAACGACGTTAATGTGATTCGACAATGCAAAAGGGCTACATTTCAAAGACTTAGAGCTTGTTTGTTTGAGATTATAATATGGACAGATTATAATCCCAAACAAACGCCTTCCCTAGTACAAACCTCATCAGCAAGTATAACCAGACCTTCCTTCCGACAAAACTCCACTATCTCCTCCTGATTTGTGATGGATAGCACCTATAACTAAAGGAATGAGATGTGTTGACGAAAAGAAACTCTGGTACAACATGAGCTGAAACGAGATTGAATTGAGAATTTTCCGATAACCAGATCATCACTGGTAAGAACTACCCTGAAAATTTTCATCTGGATGTCCGTTTTCTTTATTCTCTAACATGTAAAAAGGATTCAGGAAAACAATGTGCCATATATACCTGTCCAGTAGGGTTGCCGGGATTTATTACCACCATAGCTCTAACAGTGAGGCCAGCCGAACGAGCCTCTTCCAAGCACCTCTTGACTTCAAAGATCTCTAGGCCCCAACCGTTATCTTCAGTGAGATTGTACGGCACCTGGTCACAGTTCAGTTTGTAGTTATCCCAACCCAAGCATAGAGCACACACGTGTTTTGTCTTCTAAATATAAGAAACGAAAAAAAAGAACTGATTGAAAAAGGAGAAGAGCGATGAATCTGATGGTTAGTTTGGGCTTGAACATTTTAAACAGGCCACTTCTGCGTTTCGCAGATATTGCTTGGTATCTTTTTGAACTACACTAGTGCTGTACCATCGTTCCACCGTGCAGTATGATGGAGGCCGAGTACAGGGGGTATTCCGGCAGCGGGCTCAAGATGCCGTCTTCGTGAGACCTGATGAGTATCTGCATCATCAAGTTGATCTGCAAAAAAAGGCAGAAAGGAGCTGAGGGTATTCACGCTGATGTTCGTATCTGTATGTAAAGGATCCAGTTCCATCTGTGCTGCGTCATGTAGATGTAGGTTCTGAAATGCAGAGCCTTACCGCTGAGGTGGCTCCATCTGTCAGAAAGATATCGTCCGCTGTCGATGGAAAACCGTCTCTTGCGGTAATCCCATCTGCTACTACTTGACGCAGGCATTTGATTCCCTGATCATATCAAGCAAGTGTGATTGAACGATGTAACCAGTAACTGTGAAGGGGAAAATATACACCATCTTATTTATAAGAAAGCAGTTTCAGTTGGGTACCCGGCAATCAGTATATCCACCAGTGTCTTTGCTGGGGATCGAGTTTAGGATCCTCCTGGCCCTTCTTATGCTACAAGGGCTGCGACACTAGATCGAAACATTGTCAGTCAAGTTTCTGCCAAACTATGTATCATACTCAGCTTATGAAGCGGACCCTTCTTATGCTACAAGGGCTGCGACAGTAGATCGAAACATTGTCAGCCAAGTTTCTGCCAAACTATGTATCATACTCAGCTTATGAAGCGGACCCTTCTTATGCTACAAGGGCTGCGACAGTAGATTGAAACATTCAGCCAAGTTTCTGCCAAACTATGTATCATACTCAGCTTATGAAGCTCCGCTTCGTATCCGTTCTAGAATATTTGTCTGTCGCCAGTTAGTTAATTTTTGAACTAAAATGCGACAAATGAAAAAAAAGAATGGAGAGAGTAGTACAGTAAACAGTAAAGCGAGCTCATCTACATATAGTCTAATCTAACCTGAATAAGGCACGAGCTTCATCTCTGTCCATGAGGGCTGGGTTGTCGCACAGGGAGAGAACCTGGAGCCAGCGATTTCGACCATGAAACACACGCGTCTTTGCTTGCGTTGTCTTGTTTTATTGTGTTTGTGAGGGCAATTAAGGGTGGTAACCTCACGAAAGAAAGTTAGTGACGGCTGACCAAGGACCTGGGGGTTCCCGAGGTTGCAGTATATTATCTGTTGGACAGCATCGAAGGCTGGTCAAGTTAGGTGATATATAGATTGTGATACGTACACGCACGCACTTGCTTGCTGCACAGGGGAGGAGTTTTCACCTCTTGGAAAGGGATAGAAGCAGGGTTCTCCTCTATCTCCTGCTCCAGCCGCTGAACGAGACACATAGCGAAAGGCAATATTTTTTTGTCCTCCTATTAGTCATCGTAATTTTTGCAAAAAAAAAGGGTGCGAGGGGTCGTCGTAAAGCAGCATGAATTAACAGCAGTGGTGCAATTTACCGCTGCGTGCTTGACGATCTCCCCGCAAGGCGCGTATCTGATGATCTTGACCTTCAAACGAAGGGACAACGTACGTCACCTAAGCTTTTCAGTTTAAATCGGAAGAATGCAATGGATGAACATATAATTCCTGAAGAAGAAACCCTGGGATTTATGGTCTCGGCGGTGATGGACGGGGCCTTGTTGTACGACATGGCGCGTCGGGGCACCGGCCGGCGACAGGGAGAGGGCAGGCAGTGGGAGACGATGAGCGGCTGCGACGGCGAGAGTGAGCGAGAGCGAGGTGTGACTGAGCAAGGACGGAATAAAGAAGGTGCCCTGGTAGCTCGGCACTTGGCGTCCGCCTGGGCGGCGCTCTGCCACGTCCCGCCCCCGCGTCGGGACCCTCAGCTCGGCACTCGCACGAGAGGAATGCATGCCATTGCCACGCGTGCTTGCTCACGATCCAACAGCGCGCCTGCGAGAGGTCCTGAGCGTTGACGCATGGTGCGCTCGCGGCAGGCGACGCCGCCTCCGACACCTCCCTTGCCAGGCTATCTCGAGCATCTCCTATTTTAAACTAAATTTTATAAATAGTACAGTCGGTCGTATACTTGATTACATAACAATCGCAATTTGTTGGCGCGCCGTAATATTCAACATAAAAATTATACAATATAAACCAGAATCGATACTACTAGGGTTATTTGTTTAGAATTATATAATGTCCGGATCATATAATCTAATTTATTTTAAATTAAGTGTTAGTTTAAAATAAATTGTATTATATAATTTGGGCATATCTAATCTTAAACAAACATGACTTTAGTCTGAACCTAAAATTAGGTTAGGTCGTATGATCTTCAAAATAGTAGAACCTGAATCAAACCTTCAAAATCAGTCAGACTGTTCTTGAAATCTGGTCTTGCTAACTTTTTTTATTGTTAGATTTGATATGGTAGTCGGTGTAATACCCAAAATCCTGTTTTGGGATTAGTAGAAAGAAATCAAAGTAAAATGTCCCTAATGAATAATTATACTTTGGAATTCACCCTTTCCAAAATAAATAGTAAAAATTAAAACAATATTAGTTAAAAATATAATGGAGACATAAATTCAATGTGTGAGTAAAAAATATATAATAAAAGAGTTACAATTTATTGGAATAGAGTATCCCCTTCAAGAAACATATAAAATATTCTCTTTTATAAGTTAAAATCACTCTTAATAAATATTTATATTAACCCTTCCTAACTTGGATAAGTAATCAATGTTCATTTTTGATGTACCTTTAATTCATATAAATACATTTGAGGATGATAAGGTTCCAGAATGAACAATGGGTATGCATAAATTACATACTTAGAAGTATTTGTTTAATGAATAAGATAAAGAAATAAATAAACAAATATACTTTTATATTTGCATTATGGAGTTTTATTATGACTGTGCATCTAAATTTGATTCATGAACCTAGATTTAAATTTAAAATTTGGTTTGAATCTTGTTGGGTACCATAATTAGGGGTACCCCCAATACTCCTAAGCATGGCTGGAAAACATCTTCAAAATAGACCGTAAAGACTGGTAAGCACAGCTCAAAGTTAAGGCCTCATCTGCCAAGGGACGCGATCTCGTCTCGCCCGAGCCCGGCCTCGGGCAAGAACAGTAGTTCCGGACGGATTCACGCCTCGCCCGAGGGCCTCCTCAGGCAGCGGGCGCACCCCCGGCTCGCCCGAGGCTAAGCTCGGGCAAACTTTGTCGTATAGAAACCTCGGCCAAATCGCCTTACCGCCGATCGTATCGCATGCGCATTTAATGCAGGGATCACCTGATACCTTATCCTGACACGCGCGCCTCAGTTGGTAAGGTCGAAATGACCGCAGTCACTTCGCCCCTTTACTGATCGTTCTGACAGGAAGACAACACTATTCACCCCGTTCTGACTACTATGCCAACCACCAGGCTAAGACTAACAACAGTAAGTCATGGCCTCTCCCGAGTTCAGCCTCGGGCGCAACAGGGAGCTCCGCCTCGGCCTCAGCCTCGGCCTCGGGAGGAGGTCTCCGCCTCGCCCGACCCCAGGCCTCGGCCTCAGCCTCGGCCTCAGGAGAAGGTCTCCGCCTCGCCCGACCTCGGCCTCAGCCTCAGGAGAAGTCACCGCCTCGCTCGACCTCGGCCTCGGACCGACTACGCTACAGGGGATACATCATTACCCTACCTCTAGCTAGCCGCCTCAGGCTACGAAGAAACAAGACCGATGTCACATCTAGATTACTCCGGCAACAGGTAATGATGGTTCCCTGCATGCGTCCATGACGTCGATTGTTCTCACGCTCTCTACGAAGGCGAAGAAACGTCAGCAGGACCCAGGGCCGCACCGCCAGCTACGCTTCTACAGGGCTCAAGCACTTCTCCGCCGGCCACGTTAGCACATAGCTACACCCCCGTATGTATAGCTGGACCACCCCCTTGTATCTATAAAAGGGGATGCCCAGGGCCTTCCCAAGGAAGGCAGACACGGAGAGGGAAAAAAGGGGGCTAACTCAGACGGCTCACCTCAAGGCCAAAACCCTCTCTCGCGAAGCTTGTAACCCCTACTACAAGCACCCTGGTGCAAGATAATATAAGCCTCATCCCTCCTCTTGTGTTTCATCTTGCATCAACCCATCTGGGCAGGGACGCGACACAAAATTCACTAGTCGATTCGGTTGAGGGTCCCCCGGGTCCGAAACGCCGACAGTTGGCGTGCTAGGTAGGGGCTCGCTGCGTGTAAGCAATACTTCCCCGTTGAGATCCAGATGGACATTCTTCAGCAGCCTCTTCAGCCCCGGATGGTGCTCCGCTTTAGGAGTCTCGAGTTCATGTCCCCCGATGGCGGCTACGACATGGTACTCCTCCCCTCGCAGCATGACAACAACGACGGTCGTCGGCTCGCCCGGTGGAGGCGAACTCGACGACGACGACATCTCCCCGTGGCCGAAGAGGAACACCCGGGTTTGCCCCGCCACCCTCCTCGCCGGAGGAGGCGGAGACGGGGCAACCATGGCCGGGCAGGAGGCAGCACCTCGTCGACTGTCGGACCATAGCGAGTTGACGACGCCAACACCCTTGCCGGGGACATGTCGGGTGTTATCCTCGCACCTGGGACAACAACGGGTGTCGCTTCCCAGCAAAATGCCAACCCCAGGCGGACTGATGACGCCGGCTGTTGGGGACTTGTTCTCAAATGCTATAAATCAAGAACAAGGCAACATAAAATGTTAAATGTTAATGTCCTTCACCCGCTGAAGCATTATCTCCCCGAAGGTTTAATGAACTTCGGACGAAGGCCATGATCAGAGTATCACGAAGGTCATATCTTCGTGATCAAACTTATAAAATAATGTAAAATGAAGTATAAATTGTAAAACATTATAAAGAGATATGTTAAACACAAATAATATTATTCACATATTTTGTCATATTTATACCTTCGTCTTGGCAGAAAGTGATAATTCCAGTGCAATGCGTCAGTGATTACAAGATTGCGTGAACAGTACAAGGGGTACTGTTCATCTATTTATAGGCACAGGGCGCAGCCTGTGTATAATTACATATATGCCCTTTACAATTAACCACAATAATGACACAGAACATCATGGGCTTTTAAGTCATTTCATCTTTAAGTCGGTTTGCCCCTTCGTCATGAGATCCGTCATTGTGCCGAAACTTTATATGTGAGAGCTTCGGCGCTGCTTCTGGGAAGATCCTTCGAAGGTGCTTCCCTTCTTTAGGATCTTCGTCTACGAAGCATACCCCCAACAGTAGCCCCTTCGCGGTGGTAGATCGTTTGTCGTAATGAGGTTGATCCGTGAAAAAGACTTCTAGGCTTCAGGATGCCAAAGATCCGAAAAAAACACCTTCCCTAAACTCGTTGGCGAGAAATAATTAAAATAATCCACGCGCGAGGTGGCCCCATCTTGCAACAGTTGCGCGCCCTAGCGATTCACCTTCCCGGACCCTGTGGCCCACCGTTCAGCGAGTGCGGGTGGCTGTTTACCCGGTGTGGAAGACCTTGACGATTCACCTTCCCACCTGCGGCACTATATAAACAGACGGGTAGGTGTGAAATTACCACAGCATTCATTGCTGTTGCACTGTTTTGCTGCCAAAAATTTAACTAAAGCTGAAGCTTGATCATCGTGTTCGAACGAAGCGCCGCTTTTGGTCCTGCTTCGTCACAAGAGGAAGAGCTTCGGAAAAATCAAAAAAGTCAACAACAAAAAATTTCAAAAAATTCATAATCAAATGGCGAGAGTGTGCTCCACTGCCAGGGTTGATCATGAGGGAGATGAAACCGAAGCTACTGAGACTGTTCCCATTTCTGAAGCGATGAAGCGGTCTGGGCTGGTAACATCAGAGGATGCACCTGCCGCTGAAGCAGAGCAGGCTGATGTTGAGGAGACTGATTCCGAAGATGATTACAGCAGTGCAGTGCCGAGTAAACCCAACCACCTGGATTTCGGAAAATCTACCATCTCTGAAGGTGATTTGCCTAAGATGATGAAGTTGGGCTATTTTAGTGAAGCGAAGAAAGAACTGATTCGCTTTGGTGGGGAAGAAACCACTCCGAAGCCAGGAAAAGATGAAGTAGTGGTCTTCAAAAGTTTCTTTAAAGCTAGTTTAAGATTCCCTTTGAACAAGATGATTGCTGATGTGCTGAAGAAGTTTGGGATCTACCTTCATTAGCTAACTCCTAACGCTATCATTAGGCTTAGTGTTTATATTTGGGCCCTCCGAAGCCAAGGGTGGAACCATCTGCCGAAGGTTTTTGTCGGGTGCACGAGCTTCATTACCAGACCAAGGCTAGAGGAGATGGTCTTCATGAAAACTTTGGCTGCTACAATTTTGCCTACCGCAAGACTACAAAATTTCCTGTGATCAGTTACCGTAGCAAGTGGCCAGCTGGCTGGAAATTCGAGTGGTTTTACGTCAAAGTTGACGAAGATAAGGAGAAATTGGTCCAGAGTCCATTGGAACTAATCTTCGGAGAGACCAGACCCCAGTGCAACATGACACCAGAGGGTCCGACCCAAACTGTGCTGGCTGAATTTAGAGTTATTGCAGAACACATCGGCACTAGGGACTTAGTGCAAGAATTTTTGGCCTTCAGAGTGTTCCCAACTATGAAAGAGTGGGCCATGTCGAAGCTTGAAGGAAAAAAGAAGGAAGGGGAGCTTGTTCGGTTGCCTTATCATTACAAATTCAAGAGACATTTCAAAGTGCCTTGCCAAGAATGGCTGGACACAATCGAAGTGATGTGCAATGAAATACTCGGTAATTACTCTAAAAAAGAAGATCAGTTGATGACTGCGGCCTTCGGCACCCGTCCGAAGCGAAGACTGAACCGAGTAATGGATGCTATTGACTTTGAATATCCCGACTACGAGCGACTAGACAAGGGTGCCGAAGGGCAAAAAAGGAAGAGAGTGGCTAATGCTCAGACTAAAGATGATGAAGATCAATTGAAAAATAAAAAACCAAAGCCTGAGCCAAAAACAATTGCTTCGAAGAAGAGAAAAACTTCAGCTCCGAAGCAGAAGACGATTGTCGAAGAAGAAGAAATTGCTGCATCACCTTCTTCCATCGTCGTGGAGGAAATTTTAAAGGTAATGACTGAATCCTTGCCTGTCAAGCTGAGTCCATTAGGGTCACATCTGATGAAGCTTTTTCAGAAGGACAAGGAGCCCGCAAAAACGGAGAAGGCAGCTAGGCCCAAAAAGCAAAGAATCATTACAGTGATGGAAGTCATTGAAAAGACACCACCAAGAGCTTCTGCTCTAAAGGTGCCAGCTGTTGAGGACATAACGGCTACCGAAACTGGACCTTTGGAGGCTACAGCTGCCAAAGCTATCACAGCCGAAGACATAGAGTTAGAAACCACAATTGCAAATATTGATAAAATACTGCTAGACATGGCTGCAGAAGCTACCGAAGAGACTGCGGCCCCAGAGCCCGAGAAAAAGAAAGAAATAGCCGAAGACACTTCGGAAGACAAAATTTTTAATTTTCAAAACTTAGTTGGGCAAGAGTTGACCAAGGCCAAAAAAGAAGAGTTAAAAGAGTATGCCATATCTTGCGGGTATCGGCCGGGGGCATTTCTCTTCGGTGGTATCGATGATGAAAAGCTGGGCTGTATCCGGGATCAGACCAGAGCGAAGGTTATCGGTACTCTATCAAAGAGTATCAGTTTCCCAAAGCTCGAGACAGACATCAGCCGCTACCGACGACAGCACATCGTCGGTAGTTTGTTTTATTCTAATTTCAAGGTAAACAACTTTTGTCTAACTTTTTATCATTAATAACGAAGATGTTTTCTAACGAAGGTTGTTTATGTACAGAGTATGTTGCTGAGCAAAGCTTTAAAAATGCAGCAAGATTTGGAAGACAAAAAACATGAGGTTATAATCGAGAATTTAGAAGGCAAAATAAAAGACCAAACTGCTGCCCTTGAAAAGAAAGACTTTGAGCTTCAGTCGACCGAAGGCTTATTTACAGAAGCTGAAGCTAAAATATCAGAACTGAATACGAAGCTTCTCTGCCAGTCAGAAAGTTTCGAACAAGAAAAATAGAAGCTTAATGAAAAATTTGACCCCGAAGTCCAGAAGGTTTCAGATTTGCAAAAATCATTAACAAGCCTTCAAAATAAATGTTTGGAATTCAGCAATCGATGTGTTCAACGGCTGAAGAAGGTCTTCTATTCGGTCGGGGCCAGCAGCGAAAATTTTACTCCTTCAGCTGAAGATCTACCAGGAGCCTTTGAACAGATCGAAGGTGAAATTGATGACCTTGATGATGTTATTGCTGGACATGGTGATTTTTGTGCCCTGGTAGTGTCGGCGTTTCGAGACCGGGGGGTCCCTAAGCCGACGAGTGAGTGTGCCGCGTGCCCCAGCCCAGATGGGTCGAGCGCGTGGGCGAGCGCGAAGGGGGGAAAGCGAGGTGGCCGGAGCCGAGTCGTGAGGGAGGTGGAGATCCCGCAGCCTTCGTGTTCGTCCCGCGCCCAGGTCGGGTGCGCTTGCAGTAGGGGGTTACAAGCGTCCACGCGGGTGAGGGAAGCGAGCGGCCCCAAGAGAGCGCCTGCCCCGTCCTCGTTCCCGCGCGGCCAACCTTCTCTATGAAGGCCCTGGTCCTTCCTTTTATAGGCGTAAGGAGAGGATCCAGGTGTACAATGGGGGTGCAGCAGAGTGCTACGTGTCTAGCAGGGGAGAGCTAGCGCCCTAAGTACATGCCAAGGTGGCAGCCGGAGAGATCTTGGCACCCAGCTGGTGTGGTGTCGTGGCTGTCGGTGGAGCAACGGAGCCTGGCGGAGGGACAACTGTCGGAGCTGTTGGGTCCTTGCTGACGTCCCCCTGCTTCCGTAAGGGAGCTGAGAGCCGCCGCCGTCACAGGGCTAGCAGGGCGCCATCATTGCCTATCTGGCGGAGCTAGCCAGATGGGACGTCGGTCTTGTTCTCTGCGGCCCGAGTCGGCTCGGGGTAGGGTGATGATGGCGCTTTCTATTGACGTGGCGGACTTGTGCCCAAGGTCGGGCGACGTGGAGGCTCCTCCGAGGCCGAGGTCGAGTCTGTCTTCCATGGCCGAGGCCGAGCCCGAGCTCCTGGGTCGGGCGAGGCGGAGGTCGCTCGGCAGAGGCCGGGGCGGAGTCCGACCCCTGGGGTCGGGCGAAGCGGAGTTCGTCGTCTTCTGGGGCCTTAGCCCGAGTCCGAGCCCTAGGTCGGGCGGAGCGGAGTTCGCCGTCTTCCGGGGCCTTAGCCCGAGTCCGAGCCCTGGGTCGGGCGGAGCGGAGTTCGCCGTCTTCCGGGGCCTTAGCCCGAGTCCGAGCCCTGGGTCGGGCGGAGCGGAGTTCGCCGTCTTCCGGGGCCTTAGCCCGAGTCCGAGCTCTGGGTCGGGCGGAGCTTCCTATGGCGCCTTTGGCAAGGCCTGACTGCCTGTCAGTCTCACTCTGTCAAGTGGCACTGCAGTCGGGATGGCGCAGGCGGCGCTGCCCTTCTGTCAGACCGGTCAGTGAAGCGGCGAAGTGACGGCGGTCACTTTGGCTCTGCCGGGGGGCGCGCGTCAGGATAAAGGTGTCAGGCTACCTTTGCGTTAAATGCCCCTGCGACTTGGTCGGTCGGCGCGGCGATTTAGTCAGGGTTGCTTCTTAACGAAGGCAAGGCCTCGGGCGAGCCGGAGATGCGTCTGCCGTTAAAAGGGGGCCTCGGGCGAGACGGAAACACCTCGGGGTCGGCTGCCCTTGCCCGAGGCTAGGCTCGGGCGAGGCGTGATCGAGTCGCTCGTATGGACTGATCCCTGACTTAATCGCACCCATCAGGCCTCTGCAGCTTTATGCTGATGGGGGTTACCAGCTGAGAATTTGGCGTCTTGAGGGTACCCCTAATTATGGTCCCCGACAGTAGCCCCCGAGCCTCGAAGGGAGTGTTAGCACTCGCTTGGAGGCTTTCGTCGCACTTTTTTGCAAGGGGACCAGCCTTTCTCGGTTGCATTTTGTTCCGGTGGGTGCGCGCGAGCGCACCCGCCGGGTGTAGCCCCCGAGGCCTCGGAGGAGTGGTTTCACTCCTTCGAGGTCTTAATGCCTTGCGTAATGCTTCGACTGGTCTGGTGGTTCCCTCATGCGAACTGGCCGTAGCCCGGGTGCACGGTCGGGGCCCAAGTTCTCGGGCTGGTATGTTGACGCTGTCAACGGTTTGGCCGGAGCCGGGTTTGCGAGAGCAGCCCCCGAGCCTCCGCACAGGGCGAGAGGGCGATCAGGGACAGACTCGGCTTTTTTACATACGCCCCTACGTCGCCTTTCCGCAAGGAGGAGGGGGGAGAGTGCCATGTTACACTCGATGGGCACCGAACATGGTGTCTCCGGTGAGCTGCAAGCGGGTAATCCGAGTGGACGTCCGTGCCCCGTTCATTGGGGGTCGGCTAGGGGCCCAGAGGCACGCCCAAAAGTACCTGCGAGTGATCTGCCGGACCCGGTCCCCTGGCGACGGGGTCCGAGGGCTCGATGCCTCCCTCCGATGGGATTCCGTTACAGGATCGCTCCCGCTGGTCTCGGAAATGTCCTAGGGTACCTCGGGAGCGCAGCCCGAGCCTCGGTTATGTATTGAACGTACCCCTGGTCATCCCTCGCTCGGTGTCTGAGACGACTGTGAACCCTTCGGGGGGCCAGCCTTCGAACCCCTGATCAGTAATGGGCGCGGAGCCCGAGTAGCCTGAGGCGGCCGTGGAACCCTTCGGGGGGCTGGCCTTCGAACCTCTGACCAGTAGTGGGTGTAGGGCCCACGCGATCTGAGGCAGCTGTTGAACCCTTCGGGGGGCCAGCCCTCGAACCCCTGATCAGTAAGGAGGCTCGGAGCCTAGTTCCTTCACGGGGAAGGATCCCTTTCGGGGTATCCCCCTTTCCCGGTCCCTGTTGCAAGAGATAGAGAAAGAGGAAAAAAAGAAAAAAGGATACGAAACCGAACGACGCGGCGTACCTTTTTTGGTGCGGCCGTTTTGGCGAAGGCGAAGCGTCGCCCGCTGCTCCTGCCAGAAGCGCCGCCTGTCCAGCCGCGGAGTTAATGCGACGGGGCGAGTAGTTGGCGGGGCTGCCGTTGCGCGTGCGCGAGCCGTTCGAGGAACGGGTCACGGGCGCGTTGTCTTCACGCCGTGAGAGGGGGTTCTCTCGCTGCCTCCAGATGGGACGTGAGCTTGGCTGACGGCGTGACCGCTGCTCCCGCGTGCCTGCCACCGTAATCACTGCCGGCCCACTTTTGACCGCGTTGACCGCTGCGTCAGGCTGGCGCTGCTGGGTCGCGCGCTGGGTCGCCTCGAGTCGCGGTATCGGTTCCGCAATCGAGGAGGTGCGGTGGTGGCGCAAGTGGTACAGTTGCTTGCATGCAGCATCCAGCGCGCCGGTCGCGCGACGCGTGGGCCTGAACATGTATGTAATTACGGCACGGAGCCGTGTTTTTTCCTCATTTTTGAGCACTAAGACTCGTCTGTTGACTATCTGAACCGCTTCACCAAGCATGAGTCACCCCGTGTCAAGGTGACGAGTGACGTATCCGTATCCCGGAGGCGTAGGAGTCCCTCGGCTCGGTCGGCCTTGCTGTCCGAGGTTCCTCTAGCTCGGTTAAAGAGACCCCTCGACCGCTCTTCGTCGAGCCGAGGCCAAGGGTAGCGATATCAGCATGAACAGAGGTGGAGTCGGCTCGAAAATGAAACCTGGTTGGCCGGAGCCTAGCCGGGTTGTCCGTTGGCCGGATCGACGTCGGAGCTGATCAGCCGAGGCTTCGAACCGGGCTGGCGCCCTCGGAAGATGGTTGACCGAGGCCCAAGGGGTAACCGGCCGAGCCGCCTGCTCGGGCCGAATTCCCGGAGAAGTCCCTGGCGGCGATTGTTCGGGCGTGGTGATGACGTCGTCCTTCGGAGCGGAGACCCTCGGACCGCGTCACCGTCCGAGGCTAGGTCGGGCCTCGCCGAAGGTGTCGCTGATGCCGAGGGTGTTGCTGCCCCCTTCCAGCGCCAAGACCCGAGCCTGCAGGATCAGATTGTCTTGTAGCGTGTGCCTTGTGCGGCCGTCGAGGCCAGAACACACACCCTCGCTGCGTTGTAAAGCTGCGTCTCTTTTCCTCTTGTTTTGAGTATCTGGACTTTTCGTCGGTAACAGGGATGTTTGTGCGAGCGAGAGTTGCTTCTCGCGGAAGGTGATGAGTGAGGTATCCGTATCCCGGAGGCGTGGGAGTCCCTCGGCTCGGTCGGCCTTGCCGCTTACGCGTACTCTCACCTGTCCATGAGGCCCTGTCACCGACTCGGTCGAGAAGGCTCGAAGGATCGCTTCGGCAGAAGGGCTTTCGAACGTAAAGACTTGTTCGATCCGCGGAGCCACTTTATCCGAACGCGAGTTACTTATCGCAGAAGGTGATGAGTGAGGTATCCGTATCCCGGAGGCGTAGGAGTCCCTCGGCTCGGTCAGCCTTGGCTGCTTACGTGTACTCCGTCGTTTCCAGGACCCACTTTTCGAAGTAGTCAAAAAGCATGAAAGACATTCTGGTAGGAGAGATTTTTTTTTCGAGGAAAATTTTGACGCAGAGGGGGTTTCCCCCCTTTTAGCCCCCGAGGGAGGGTCGGGCTTTGCCGAGGCGAGGCCAACCCTTCCTTGTTGACTAAACTTTGCGTGAGTGCGAGGTATATGAACAACTTGGAAACATCTTAAGGGTAGAAGCGACGTAGCTGTTGGATGTTCCATGCGTTGCCGTAGACCTCGCCTTGACTGTTGGCCAACTTGTACGTTCCGGGCTTCAGGACTTTGGCGATGACGAATGGCCCTTCCAAGGGGGGTGTGAGCTTGTGCCTCCCTCGGGCGTCTTGCCACAGACGAAGCACCAGGTCGCCCACCTGGAGGTCTCGGGGTCGGACCCCTCGGGCGTGGTAGCGTCGCAGGGACTGCTGATACCGCGCCGAGTGTAGTAAGGCCCTGTCCCGAGCCTCTTCCAGCTGGTCCAGCGAGTCTTCTCGGCTAGCTTGGTTGCTTTGATCGTCGTAGGCCCTCGTCCTCGGGGAGCCGTATTCCAGGTCAGTGGGCAAGACGGCCTCGGCCCCGTAGACCAGGAAGAACGGCGTGAAACCCGTGGCTCGGCTCGGTGTTGTCCTCAGGCTCCAGACCACCGAGGGGAGTTCTTTCATCCATCGCTTGCCGAACTTGTTGAGGTCGTTGTAAATCCGAGGCTTGAGCCCTTGTAGAATCATGCCGTTGGCACGCTCTACTTGCCCATTCGACATGGGATGAGCTACGGCAGCCCAGTCCACCCCGGATGTGGTGATCCTCGCAAAAATCCAAGAATTTTCTGCCAGTGAACTGGGTGCCGTTGTCGGTGATGATGGAGTTTGGGACCCCGAAGCGATGGATGATGTTGGTGAAGAACGCCACCGCCTGCTCGGACCTGATGCTGTTTAGGGGTCGGACCTCGATCCACTTGGAGAATTTGTCGACGGCGACCAGCAGGTGCGTGTAGCCCCCAGGCGCCTTCTGCAGAGGGCCGACGAGGTCCAGACCCCACACAGCGAAGGGCCAGGTGATGGGTATCGTCTGCAGAGCCTGAGCGGGCAGGTGGGTCTGCTTCGCATAGAATTGACACCCTTCGCAGGTGCGGACGATTCTAGTGGCGTCAGCCACCGCCGTTGGCCAGTAGAAGCCTTGCCGGAAAGCGTTCCCGACGAGGGCTTGAGGCGCTGCGTGATGGCCGCAAGCCCCCGAGTGTATCTCTTGCAGGAGTTCCTGACCTTCGGTGATGGAGATGCATCGCTGGAGGATGCCCGAGGGGCTGCGGTGGTACAGCTCCTTCTCATCGCCCAGCAAGACGAACGACTTGGCGCGTCGCGCTACCCGCCGAGCCTTGGCTTGGTCGAGGGGTAGCTCTCCTTGGCGGAGATATTGCAGGTACGAGGTCTGCTAATCTCGATCAGGCGTGACCCCGCTCCGCTCCTCCTCGATGCGCAGCGCCTCGCCCTCGGGGGCCGAGGGTTCCTCGGGCTGAACCGAGGACGCCTCGGGCTGGGCCGAGGGTACCTCGGACTGGGCCAAGGACGCCTCGGGCTCGGGCGTGTCGTTGATCTTGATGGAGGGTTGGTGCAGATCCTGGGAGAAGACGTCCAGGGGAACCGTCGTTCGCCCCGAGGCTATCTTTGCCAGCTCGTCCGCAGTCTCGTTGTAGCGCCGGGCGATGTGGTTAAGCTCGAGCCCGTAGAACTTGTCTTCCAGGCGCCGAACCTCATCGCAGTAGGCCTCCATCTTCGGGTCGCGGTAGTGGGAGTTCTTCATGACCTGGTCGATGACGAGCTGCGAGTCGCCGCGATCGTCGAGGCATCGGACCCCTAGCTCGATGGCGATTCGCAATCCGTTGATCAGAGCTTCATACTCAGCCACATTGTTGGACGCCGGGAAATGGAGGCGCAGCACGTAGCGCAGGTGTTTCCCGAGGGGCGAGACGAAGAGCAGGCCTGCGCCGGCTCCCGTCTTCATCAGCGACCCGTCGAAAAACATGGTCCAGAGCTCCGGTTAGATCGGAGCCGTCGGCAACTGGGTGTCGACCCATTCGGCTACGAAGTCCGCCAATACCTGGGACTTGATGGCCTTCTGAGGGGCGAACGAGATTGTCTCGCCCATGATTTCCACCACCCATTTTGCGATCCTGCCCGAGGCCTCTCGGCACTGGATGATCTCCCCCAGGGGGAAGGATGATACCACAGTTACCGGATGAGACTCAAAGTAATGTCGCAACTTTCGCCTCGTCAGGATCACTGCATACAGTAGCTTCTGAACTTGTGGGTAGCGGATCTTGGTCTCGGACAGCACCTCGCTGACGAAGTAAACTGGCCTCTGAATGGGCAATGCATGCCCCTCTTCTTGCCTTTCGACCACAATCGCGGCGCTAACCACCTGAGTGGTCGCGGCGACGTAGACCAAGAGGGCTTCTCCATTAGCTGGGGGTACCAAGATAGGCGCCTTGGTGAGGAGCGCCTTCAGGTTCCCGAGAGCTTCCTCGGCCTCAGGGGTCCAAGTGAAGCATTCGGCCTTCCTTAAGAGGCGGTACAGAGGCAGGCCTCTTTCGCCGAGGCGTGAGATGAAACGGCTCAAGGCCGCGAGACATCCCATGACCCTCTGTACACCTTTTAAGTCCTTGATGGGCCCCATGCTGGTAATGTCTACGATCTTCTCCGGGTTGGCTTCGATGCCTCGCTCGGAGACGATGAACCCCAGGAGCATGCCTCGGGGCACCCCGAAGACACACTTCTCGGGATTGAGCTTGACGTCCTTTGCCTTGAGACACCGGAATGTCACTTCAAGGTCGGAGAGGAGGTCAGAGGCTTTCCTTGTCTTGACTACGATGTCATCGACGTAGGCCTCGACCGTGCGACCGATGTGTTCGCCAAACACATGGTTCATGCACCGCTGGTACGTTGCACCCGCGTTCCTCAAACCGAACGGCATGGTGACATAGCAGTACATGCTGAAGGGCGTGATGAAAGAAGTCGCGAGCTGGTCGGACTCTTTCATCTTGATTTGATGATACCCTGAGTAGGCATCGAGGAAAGACAGGGTTTCGCACCCAGCAGTGGAATCCACGATTTGATCGATGCGAGGTAGAGGGTAGGGAACCTTCGGACATGCTTTGTTGAGACCAATGTAGTCTACACACATCCGCCATTTCCCCCCTTTCTTTCTCACAAGCACAGGGTTGGCAAGCCATTCGGGATGGAATACCTCTTTGATGAACCATGCTGCCATTAGCTTGTGGATCTCCTTGCCTATCACCCTGCGCTTTTCCTCGTCGAATCGGCGCAGAGGCTGCCTGACCGGTCGGGCTCCGGCCCGAATATCCAGCGAGTGCTCGGCGACATCCCTCGGTATGCCGGGCATGTCCGAGGGACTCCACGCAAAGACGTCGGCGTTTGCGCGGAGAAAGTCGACGAGCACTGCTTCCTATTTGGGGTCGAGCCCAGAACCGATCCGGATCTGCTTGGAGGTGTCGCCACTGGGGTCGAGAGGGACGGCCTTAACCGTCTCCGCCGGCTCGAAATTGCCAGCGTGTCGCTTCACGTCTGGCACCTCTCGGGAGAGGTTTTCCAGGTCGGCGATGAGGGCCTCGGACTCGGCGAGGGCCTCGGCGTACTCCACGCACTCCACGTCGCATTCGAACGCGTGTTTGTACGTGGGGCCGACGGTGATGACCCCGTTGGGGCCCGGCATCTTGAGCTTCAGGTAGGTGTAGTTGGGGATGGCCATGAACTTCGCGTAGCATGGCCTCCCCAATACCGCGTGGTAGGTTCCTCGGAACCCGACCACCTCGAACGTCAAAGTCTCCCTTCGGAAGTTGGAGGGTGTTCCGAAGCAGACAGGAAGGTCGAGCCGTCCGAGGGGCTGGACGCGCTTCCTAGGAATGATCCCGTGGAAGGGCGCAGCGCTTGCTCGGACGGAGGACAGATCGACGCGCAGAAGCCTGAGGGTCTCGGCGTAGATGATGTTGAGGCAGCTGCCCCCATCCATCAGGACCTTGGTGAGCCTAACGTCGCCGATGATGGGGTCAACGACGAGCGGGTACTTCCCCGGGCTCGGCACGTGGTCGGGGTGGTCAGCTTGGTCGAAGGTGATGGGCTTGTCGGACTAGTCTAGGTAGACTGGCGCCGCCTCCTTCACCGAGCAGACCTCCCGACGCTCTCGCTTGCGATGCCGAGCCGAGGTATTCGCCGCATGCCCTCCGTAGATCATGAAGCAGTCGCGGACCTCAGGGAACTCTCCTGCTCGGTGATCTTCCTTTTTGTCGTCGTCGTGGGCCCTGCCACCCTCTGCGGGTGGCCCGGCCTTGTGGAAGTGGCGCCGAAGCATGACGCACTCCTCGAGGGTGTGCTTGACGGGCCCCTGGTGGTAAGGGCACGGCTCCTTGAGCATCTTGTCGAAAAGGTTAGCACCTCCGGGGGGCTTCCGAGGGTTCTTGTACTCGGCGGCGGCGACAAGGTCCGCGTCGGCGGCGTCGCGTTTCGCTTGCGACTTCTTCCTGCTTTTCTTCTTGGCGTCGCGCGGAGTAGACGCCTCGGGAGCCTCTTCCGATGGGCAGCCCCAGGGCTGCTTGTCCTTTCGGAAGATGGCCTCGACTGCCTCCTGGCCAGAGGCGAACTTGGTGGCGATGTCCATTAGCTCGATCGCCCTGGTGGGGGTCTTGCGACCCAACTTGCTCACCAGGTCACGGCAAGTGGTGCCGGCAAGGAACGCGCCGATGACATCTGAGTCGGTGATGTTGGGCAGCTCGGTGCGCTGCTTCGAGAATCGCCGAATGTAGTCCCGAAGAGACTCTCCCGGCTGTTGCCGGCAGCTTCGGAGGTCCCAGGAATTCCCGGGGCGCACGTACGTGCCCAGGAAGTTGCCGGCGAAGGCTTGGACCAAATCCTCCCAGTTGGAGATCTGCCCCGGAGGCAGGTGCTCCAACCAGGCGCGAGCAATGTCGGAGAGGAACAGGGGGAGGTTGCGGATGATGAGGTTGTCGTCGTCCGCTCCACCCAGTTGACAGGCCAGGCGGTAGTCCGCAAGCCACAATTCCGGTCTCGTTTCCCCCGAGTACTTTGTGATAGTAGTCGGGGGTCGGAATCGGGCCAGAAACGGCGCCCGCCGGATGGCCCGGCTGAAGGCCTGCGGACCGGGTGGTTCGGGTGAGGGACTCCGATCCTCCCTGCTGTCATAGCGTCCCCCACGCCTGGGGTGATAGCCTCGGCGCACCCTTTCGTCGAGGCGGGCCCGACGGTCGTGACGATGGTGCTCGTTGCCGAGGTGGCCCGGGGCCGCAGGCGCGGTGTTGCGCGTGCGCCCGGTGTAGACCGAGGCTTCCCGCATGAATCGGGAAGTCGTGGCATGAGGTTCCGAGGGGTACCCCTGCCTTCGGGAGGCAGAGCTCTCGGCCCGCCGGGCCGCAGCGCCTTCCAGGAGATTCTTGAGCTCTCCCTGGATTCGCCGACCCTCGGTGGTTGATGGCTCCGGCATCGCGCGGAGGAGCATCGCTGCGGCTGCCAGGTTCTGACCGATCCCGCTGGATGCGGGTGGCGGCCTGTCCCTGGCATCGTGGGCGACGCGGTGCTGGAAACCCTGGGGCAGGTGACGTATTTCTCCGGCCGGGGGCTGGCCCGCCCATACCTGCCCGACGTCCCGGCGGATCGACTCGAGCGCTCCTGCTCCCTCGTCGAGCCTGGCCTGCGCCCCGCGGACTTGCTTGAGCTGTGAGTCATGACCCCCCGCCGGAACGGGGACCACAGCTAGCTCCCGCGGGATGTCGGCGCGAGGCACTGGCCTAGGGAGATCGCCATCCTCCAGCATGCCGAGACGGTTGCCTTCGGAGGGATCCCCTAGCTCGACGTGGAAACATTCGCGGCTCGGGCCGCAGTCCTTGTCGTCAAGGCTGCGGCTGCCGTCGGAACAGTCGGAGAGGCAGTAGTCACATGCGGTCATGAAGTCCCGCATGGCACTGGGGTTGCCAGATCCAGAGAAATCCCAGCAGATGCTGGGATCGTCATCTTCCTCGGACCCAGAGGGCCCGTAGGTCGAGACGTCCGTCAATCGTTCCCAAGGCGACCGCACACGAAACCCCAGAGGGGTTGCACTCGCCTCAACGTGAGCGCCCGCCAAAGCGAGGTCGCTAGGCAGGTTGAGGTCGAGTCGAAAGGACGTAGGATGGGAATCAGTCGGTACCTTTTGGTCGACGAGGAGCGACGTAGTCACATCGGGGACTGATTGCGCCGTCGTCTTGGGTATGAGGGCGACGTCCTGCAGGCCCTCCGCGAGCGTGTTGGCGTCGTCCACTTGCTCGGGATTGGCGTGTCGCGGGGGGACGGCGCCCGCCTTCGTCTCAAACGCGAGGTCGACGCCCGACACGTCCTCCGTAGGGGCGCTGGGGATGTCGATTCGCTCGACAGCCGACGGAGCGCAGCCTCCCGCCTGGCCTTGGTTGCCCCGCCTCCTCCTCCGATGGCGAGGGAGAGGACGGGGCGAGCTCGAATGTTGTTCTTCCACCACGCGGGGAAGACGTCGTCGATTCCGCCGCCGGCGGGCGGGCTGTCGGCCGCCATTGTCGTCGTCGCGCGGCGGTGGAAGGAGTATCATGTCGTAGCTGCCGTCGAGAGACATGAACTCGAGACTCCCGAAACGGAGCACCGTCCCGGGTTGGAGAGGTCGTTGGAGACTGCCCATCTGGAGCTTGACGGGAAACTGCTCGTCAACACGCAGCAGGCCCCTACCTGGCGCGCCAACTGTCGGCGTTTCGAGACCGGGGGGTCCCTAAGCCGACGAGTGAGTGTGCCGCGTGCCCCAGCCCAGATGGGTCGAGCGCGTGGGCGAGCGCAAAGGGGGGAAAGCGAGGTGGCCGGAGCCGAGTCATGAGGGAGGTGGAGATCCCGCGGCCTTCGTGTTCGTCCCGCGCCCAGGTCGGGTGCGCTTGCAGTAGGGGGTTACAAGCGTCCACGCGGGTGAGGGAAGCGAGCGGCCCCAAGAGAGCGCCTGCCCCGTCCTCGTTCCCGCGCGGCCAACCTTCTCTAAGAAGGCCCTGGTCCTTCCTTTTATAGGCGTAAGGAGAGGATCCAGGTGTACAATGGGGGTGCAGCAGAGTGCTACGTGTCTAGCGGGGGAGAGCTAGCGCCCTAAGTACATGCCAAGGTGGCAGCCGGAGAGATCTTGGCACCCAGCTGGTGTGGTGTCGTGGCTGTCGGTGGAGCAACGGAGCCTGGCGGAGGGACAGCTGTCGGAGCTGTTGGGTCCTTGCTGACGTCCCCCTGCTTCCGTAAGGGAGCTGAGAGCCGCCGCCGTCACAGGGCTAGCGGGGCGCCATCATTGCCTATCTGGCGGAGCTAGCCAGATGGGACGTCGGTCTTGTTCTCTGCGGCCCGAGTCGGCTCGGGGTAGGGTGATGATGGCGCTTTCTGTTGACGTGGCGGACTTGTGCCCAAGGTCGGGCGACGTGGAGGCTCCTCCGAGGCCGAGGTCGAGTCTGTCTTCCATGGCCGAGGCCGAGCCCGAGCTCCTGGGTCGGGCGAGGCGGAGGTCGCTCGACGGTCACTTTGGCTCTGCCGGGGGGCGCGCGTCAGGATAAAGGTGTCAGGCTACCTTTGCGTTAAATGCCCCTGCGACTTGGTCGGTCGGCGCGGCGATTTAGTCAGGGTTGCTTCTTAATGAAGGCAAGGCCTCGGGCGAGCCGGAGATGCGTCTGCCGTTAAAAGGGGGCCTCGGGCGAGACGGAAACACCTCGGGGTCGGCTGCCCTTGCCCGAGGCTAGGCTCGGGCGAGGCGTGATCGAGTCGCTTGTATGGACTGATCCCTGACTTAATCGCACCCATCAGGCCTCTGCAGCTTTATGCTGATGGGGGTTACCAGCTGAGAATTAGGCATCTTGAGGGTACCCCTAATTATGGTTCCCGACAGGTAGCTTCTTGGGGCACTGCTGCTGCGTTCCTGAAATCTGGCTGCGAGCACGGAAAATTTATCAATAGACCCAATTTTAGTTTGTCATCAGCAGATCTAGATGATATCCCCAACCTTGCTCGAAGTATAGCAAATAAATTTATAAAGGTGGTATGGACAAAGAGTGGACGAGACAAAGCTGGTGACGAAGCTCGGAGTCATCTTAAGCCGGTAACAAAATCATACCTTCTGCTTACCTCTTCCTTCGAACTTGAATTTCGCTTACAATGCTTTAACTCGTGTAGGATGACGAAGCTGAAGCCTAAGCTTGAAGAGTAGGAAGATGATGTCGAAGCTTTAATGGATGACTGTGCTGAAGCTAAAGCTTGATGAGTACTGATGAAGCTTGAACAGATGACTGTAGAAAAAGCTCGAAAAACTTTTTGTAATAACTTTTGTAAATGTAATTAAATTTTACTTGATGAACTTTGGCCGTACCTTGTAATATATCCCTACCTTCCCATAGATGTATGAAGTGCTTTGGTGTGAACGAAATTAGCATTTTTGAGCCGAAGGCGAAAAACACCTTCCCTTCTTTTCATACACAGCGAAGCATAAAAACTGCTTCTTTTTCTCTTTTGCCGAAGCCTGATCTTTAGAGCCGAAGCAACTGCCTGTGTTATGATAATGATGATCCTACGTATGTCTAAATGAATGTTTATGAATGCAAATGTTATGATGTAATGTACCGTGCAAATGAATGTCCAAACACATATACGAAGCAACAACCATAGCCTTCATTCCCTTAGGAATAAACAAAGTCTCTTTGCCGTTTATTTTTCGGCTTCACCGTTTATTTTTCGGTGTATCAGTGCTGACTTTTCGCTGTAAGTTCTGCATTCCCATAGGAACGTCTTTTAAACTTCTTCGCCTTCTATTTCGGCGGTATCGCGTTGACTTTTCGCGCTTCACCTTGTATTTCGGCG
This sequence comes from Zea luxurians, assembly GCA_029449295.1. Taxonomy (NCBI): domain Eukaryota; kingdom Viridiplantae; phylum Streptophyta; class Magnoliopsida; order Poales; family Poaceae; genus Zea; species Zea luxurians. Next base: position 145,222,475 of record JAOPSE010000001.1, on the reverse strand, counting down.
GAATCAGCGTTGACTTTTCGCTGTAAGCTCTGCGTTCCCTTAGGAACGACTTTTGAGCAGAAAACTTACGCTGCACTCCTTAGGAACGACTTTTTGTAGCTTCGTCGTGCTCTGCATCCCTTTAGGGACGTCTTTCAAGCTTCTCCCTGTTTCTTCTTTTTCTTTGCACTCGATGGTGCGAGCTCAGTTTTTACATTTACATCTTTGGGGGATATTGCTCTTGTAGAGCTATAATAAGAAAAAGGGAAATTACATGCTATGGCCCCATTAAAAACCTTTCTCCCCCTTCGGAAAGGAAAAGGGTGCCATAGGAAAAAAGATAAAAAATAAAAAGATTACATCAAGCTATACATAATATCGTCGAAGCTCGTCCGCATTCCAAGATCTAGGAATGTCATTGCCGTCCATATCCTTCAATCTGTAGGAACCGGGTCTTGACGAAGATACTACCAGAAAAGGTCCTTCCCATTTCAACTGTAGCTTGCCTCCTGTATCTGGGTTGGTGACTCTCCGAAGTACCAAGTGACCTGGCCTGATATTTTTTAACCGAACTTTTCTGTCACGCCAATTTATTGTTTCAGCTTGATATTTATTGAAGTTCTCCACAGCCTGAAGCCTGATCCCTTCTAAGGCATCTTTTGCCACAGAATAATCAGCTTCGTCTTCTGCCGAAGCCACTGTTCTTATTGATCCTGCTTTAGCTTCTTCTGGAGTTATTGCTTCGTCACCAAACAGTAGTTTGAACGGTGAAATGCCTATTGACCTTGACATTGTTGTATTGTGGCTCCACACCACTTTGATCAATTCATCTGGCCACTTTCCCCTGGGCTGATTGAAGATTAACTTCATTATTCCCGTCATTATAATGCCATTAGCTCTTTCAACAAGTCCATTTGACTCCGGATGCCTGACTGATGCAAAATGAATCTTCGTGCCAATTTGCTCACAGAACTCTTTGAAAGCTTCGGCATCAAACTGTGTTCCGTTGTCCACAGTAATGGCCTTCGGCACTCCAAAGCGACAAACAATATTTTGCCAGAAAAACTTCTGAACAGTGACTGAGGTTATTGTGGCTAAAGGCTTCGCTTCAATCCATTTGGAAAAATATTCTACCGCCACCACAGCATATCTTAAATTTCCTTGTGCTGGTGGAAGTGGGCCTAGCAAATCAAGCCCCCATCTTTGCAATGGCCAAGTGGGCTGTATTAACTGAGTCAGGGATGAAGGTTGTTTCTGGTCTCTCGCACATTTTTGGCAGCCTTCGCATTTTTGAACTAATTCTGCTGCATCCGAAGCTGCCTTCGGCCAGTAGAATCCTTGTCGAAAAACCTTTCCCAACAGAGGTCTAGACCCAATGTGAGATCCACACAGACCTGCATGTATCTCCTTCATTAATTCGATACCTTCGGTTCTTGATAGACACTTGAGAAGTGGAGAACAAACCCCATATTTATACAATTCCCCTTCTATTATTACATATGGTCTTGTCCTTGCTTCCATTCTCTTGTTATAAACTTCGTCATCAGAGAGACAGTTGCCTTGGAGGAAGGATATGATTTCAGTTCTCCAATCATCACTATGTACTAGAGAAATGTTAAGTATAGCTCTTTCCATAAGTTCAACTGAAGGTGCCTTTATTGTTTCAAAGAATACCTCCGAAGGTATAGGGAGCCCCTGAGCCGCTGATTTGGCTAACAAATCTGCATGTTCATTTTCACCCCTTGGAATATTCTTGACAGAAAAACCTTCGAATGAAGCTTCCAACCTTCGAACTGCATCCAGATATTTTTCAAGCTTTGGATCTCGTGCCTTGCTACTTTTGTCTACGTGACCAGCAATAACTTGAGAATCGATTTTCAAAATAGCCCTTCTTATTCCCATTGCTCTTAATTTCCGAAGCCCCAGTAGAAGTGTTTCATACTCAGCAATATTATTTGTGCAGCTGAAATCAAGTTTCACTGCATAACATGTTCTGACTTTGGAAGGTGCAACTAAAACAGCAGCTGCACCTGCCCCGAAGGTTCCCCAGGAACCGTCGTAGAACACTGTCCAGGCTTCGATATCTTTACTTGCTTCTTCCTCCTGAGCCCCTGGCGTCTAATCAGCGATGAAGTCTGCTAACACCTGAGACTAAATTGAGGATCTATGTACATAGTCAATGGTGAACTCGTTGAGTTCCGCAGCCCACTTTCCAATCCTTCCAGTAGCTTCTCTGTTTCTCATAATATCCTTCAAAGGCTATGATGAAAGAACAATTATATGGAATGCTTGAAAGTAGTGACGAAGCTTCCTGGAGGCCATTAAGACAGCATATAGCACCTTCTCCAACTCTGTATAATTTTTCTTTGATAAACTGAGGACTTCAGAAACAAAATATACTGGAGCTTGCTTTTTAGTTTGTCCTTCAAGCTTCTCCTGGACAAGTGCTACACTTACTGCAGAGTGCGAAGCTGCCACATACAACAGCAGAGGAGCCCCTGACGTGGGTGGAGTTAGCGTCGTTAGGTCTATCAGATACTGCTTCAGCTCTTCGAAGGCTTTCTGCTGAGATGGTCCCCATTGAAAGACTTCGGCTGACTTCAGCACTTCGAAGAATGGTAAATTCCTCTTTGCTGATCTAGATATGAATCGGTTCAAGGATGCCAGTCTTCTTGTCAGCCGTTGAGCCCCCTTCTTTATGCTTGGCGGCTCCATCCGAAGAATAGCTTCGATTTTATTCGGATTAGCTTCGATTCCCTTTGTCGAAACCAGACAACCAAGGAATTTTCCCTTCTTTACTCCGAAGACACTTTTTTCTGGATTCAATTTTAGGCCAGCTTGCCTAAAGTTAGCAAATGTTTCCTGCAGATCAGCAATGTGATTTTCTTGCTTCGTGCTTTTTACTATGATATCATCAACATATGTTAGCACATTTCTGCCTATCTGAGAATGGAGGACTTTGGCTGTCATTCTGCTGAAGCTTCCTCCAGCATTCTTGAGCCCCTCAGGCATCCGAAGGTAACAATATGTTCCACTGGGGGTTATGAAGCTAGTTTTTGGCTCATCTTCCTTCTTTATCCAAATTTGATGGTAGCCTGAATAACAATCTAGCAGACTCATGAGCTCTGACGAAGCTGCTGCGTCTACTAGAGAATCTATCCTTGGTAATGGAAACTCATCCTTCGGACAAGCCTTATTGAGATCAGTAAAATCAATGCACATCCTCCATTTACCATTGGCCTTCTTCACCATAACAGTATTAGCTAGCCATTCTGGATATTTTACTTCTCTGATGACTCCAGCACTGAGAAGTCTTTTCACTTCATTCCGAGCACCTTCGACTTTGTCATCAGACATCTTCCGAAGCCTCTGCTTTCTGTGTCTGAAGGATGGATCAACATTGAACGAGTGTTCAATGACATCCCTATTGACGCCACATAGATCGTTGGCGGACCATGCGAAAACATCTTTGTTGTTGAACAGAAATCTTGTTAGGTTTTTCTCCTATGGCTCAGACAATTGAGATCACAGCAACACCTTCTGCTCTGCTATATCTTCACATAAGAGCATGAGCTTCGGCTGATCGGTTGAAGCAGCCTTCTCCCTTCTATACTTGTACTGCTCACAAGCTTTAGCTCCATCTATATTATGGATTGCTTTTGAATCTGTCCAATTTCCTTCGGCCTTTCTGGCAGCTTCCTGACTTCCATGGATAGCAATAGGTCCTTGATCCGAAGGTATCTTCATGCAAAGATATGCTGGATGAAGAATTGCTTCAAAAGCATTGAGTGTCCCACGACCAATGATTGCATTGTAGGGGTACTCCATGTCGATAATATCAAACACAATTTGCTCAGTCCTTGTGTTGTTGACAAATCCGAAGGTGACTGGCATCGTGATCTTGCCAAGCACTATAATCTGTCTTCCTCCGAAGCCACAAAGAGGGTGTGTAGCATCATGAATCTTATCCTCTGGCTCTTGCATCTGTCTGAAGGCTTGGAAGATAAGTTCTATGGACTAGAACTCAACCATGTTGCTCGACGGTACAACGAGACTGCAGATGAGCTGGCTAAGACAATTCTACGCGAGACGGACGCACCTACCCGCTTAGGCCCTACAGACAATACCTATCACTTGGCTATTTGCCGTGTGGGGTCTGGACCTCGTCGGCCCCTTGTAGAAGGCACCCGGGGGCTTCAAGCACCTGCTGGTCGCCATCGACAAATTCTCCAAGTGGATAGAAGTCCGGCCCTTAACCAGCATCGGGCCCGAGCAGGTGGTGGCGTTCTTTACAAATATCATCCACCACTTTGGGATCCCAAACTCCATCATCACTGATAATGGCACGCAATTCACTGGGAAAAGTTCCTAGACTTCTGCGAAGGCCACCACATCCGTGTGGACTGGGCCACCGTAGCTCACCCAATGACAAATGGGCAGGTGGAGCGCGCTAATGGCATGATTTTGCAGGGGCTAAAACCAAGGATCTACAACGACCCCAACAAGTTTGGCAAGCGGTGGATAAAAGAGCTACCCTCGGTGGTTCGGAGTCTGAGGACGACACCGAGCCGGGCCACGTGTTTCTCGCTGTTTTTCCTAGTCTATGGGGCCGAGGCCATCCTACCCACGGACTTAGAATACGGCTCCCCGAGGACAAAGGCATACGACAACCAAAACAACCAGACCAGCCGAGAGGATTCATTGGACCAGCTAGAAGAGGCTTGGGACTTGGCCTTACTACACTTAGCGCGGTATCAGCAGTCTCTGCGATGCTACCACGCCCGAAGGATTTGGCCCCGAGGCTTTCAGGTGGGAGATTTGGTGCTTCAGCTACAACAAGACGCCCGAGGGCGCCACAAGCTTACTCCCCCCTGGGAAGGGCCGTTCATAATCGCCAAAATTTTGAAGCCCGGGCCATACAAGATGGCCAACGATCAAGGTGAGGTCTACAGCAACGCTTGGAACATCGAACAACTACGTCGCTTTTACCCTTAAAGTGTTTCAAGTTGTTCGTGTATCTCGGTCCCTTTACATGTATAAATAAAAAGTCTAGCTGTCAAGGGAGGATCGGCCTTGCCTCAGCAAAAACCGACCCACCCTCGGGGGCTAGAAGGGGGGAACCCCCTCTACGTCAAAATTTTCCTCGGAAAAGTTTTTCTACCAAAACAACTTTCGTGCCTTTCGATTATATCGATAACAGAATCCTAAAAATGAGCGAGAGAGACCTTGAACGACAAGGCCGACTGAGCCGAGGGACTCCTACGCCTCTGGGATACGGATACCTCACTCATCACCTTCCGCGAAAAGTAACTCGCGCCTGGATAAGTGATTCTGCTATCGAACAAGTCCTAACGCTCGGGTAGAAAATGACTTTTGTGCCTTTCGACTATATCAATAATAGAATCCTAAAAATGAGCGAGAGAGACCTTGAACGGCAAGGTCGACCGAGCCGAGGGACTCCTACGCCTTCGGGATACGGATACCTTACACATCACCTTCCGCGAAAGGTAGCTCACGCTTGGATAAGTGATTCTGCTACCGAACAAGTCCTAACGCTCGAAACAAGAGGAAAGAAAACGCAGCTTTATACTCTGACACTAAAAATGTTTAGGCCTCAATAGCCGCAAGAAACATACACGTACTTAGAATAAACTGTTCCCCACAGGCTCAGGTGTCGGCAGGGGGAGGAGCAGCACCCTCGGCGTCGTTCCTACCCGCGGCGGAATCTGACCTGACCTTGGACGGTGACATAGGCGGAAGGATCTCCACCTCAAAAAAGGTAGCCAACGCCACGCCTGGGCCCTCGGCAGCCGCATCAAGCCTTTGGACCTCCACCAGGGTGGCGTCCTCGTCATCAGGTAGGCAGTAGCCCTCGCTGACCCGCTCCAAATCCACGTCGTAGTGGGAAGCAAGGACGACGAAGGCCCTCCTAACGCCGTGGTGCAGCGCCCCATGGAGTCTGCTGCGCACGTGGCCACCCAAGGCCCACAGGCGACTCTGGGGGGAGCTACCCGAGGGGATGTCGTTGAGGCCAAAGATCCGGCAGAAGGCCGAGATGGCCTCGAACATAGCCATGCGGTCGGCCTCTTTCTGCTCAGCCGCCTGGGCAAGCGCCTTGCAGTTCTTGACGGACTCGTCGAGAGCTGCCTTGAACCCTGAAGACAGCCGAACGATATTCTTCAGACACGAGGAAAAGAATGAAGCTGAAACAAAGTCACAAAGCAGGCAAAACATACCTTCGGCCCGGGCACACCACTGCGAGGCCATGGCTTGGGCGGACCAGGCAGACCCGACGGCCACGGCTAGGCCCTCCGCAAGGGTCCCGGCCCGAGCGGTCGGCTAGCCGCTCCGTAACCTCAGCCAGCTGTCCTCTAAGGGCCTCAGCCCAGCTCACGGCCTCGGCAGGTTGGCTCCAGAATTGGTCCCGCTCGCTGGTGACCTGGTCGAGCTCCAGCTGCCGCTGCTGCATCTCCTCAGCCTGGGAGGCCACCTGCTCCTGTGCCGATGAAGCCTCCGTTCGTGCCGACGCTGCCTCTGTCCGCGCTGCCGCTGCCTCCGACTTTAGCTCATCATAGAGCAGCCAAAGGTCTGCCACCTCGACGCTCCGTTGGGCAAGGCGCTCATTAGCCTCGGTAAGCGCGGCCCACTGGGACCGCAGCGACTCCCAAACGTCGCTCTCGCGACGGATGAACAGCGACTTAGCGGTGCTCATGTCCGCGAGCTCCTGAGGGAGAAAAATAAAATATCACAAAGAATGCCCTGATCACGTGAGGCGTACGTCTAAATCCTTACCTGGAAGACCCTCGGAACGTCCCTAGAAAGGATTTCCATGGTCGTCCGAAGCGACCTCATCGCCACCTCGGTATATTCACGGAAATTATCCCGGAACTGCTCCTCCAACTCATCGTTAAGGGAAAGGAGGGGCTCCGAGGTGTCGCGGCTCCAGAACAGGAGCGGCTGCCCACACCACTCATTGGAATTGAGCTGCATGGGGATAAGGCCGCTGCTCCCCAAGACGGGCCACGGTTCTGCGCGCCCCGCGACCGAGTCGCCAGGTCCCCCTCCAGTCGATGCATCAGGTGCCACCGCAGTTGATGTATCGGGCCTCTCTTCGGCCAAGGTGACAAGCCTTCGCTCACTGACCTCGGCGACAACGGCCGCCCCCTCCTCATGGTCGAAAATGGGGAGGTCGGGGATGACCGAGGGCAGAGGCGCCTCAGCCATCTCAACATCGGCGGTGACGGGTGGCTCTGCGGGCGAATCAGTAACGGCCCCGGCAGGAATCGATGCCGGCGCCGGCGACAAGACAGGCGGACTCGGGGCCGCGGCCGCGTCAACGGCCTCCCTCGGCATGATGGCCGCTCCAATAGGGGGCTCGACCTGGGAGGCTTGCCCCATGACAGCCCGTGTCGCCTGGGCCCCCCGCCGAAGGGCGCCTTGCGTGGAGGCCAACCAACCAACGTGGCACGCCGCAACTCCAGCTGCAGAGACTGGCCCCGTCTTAAGCGCCTTCGTGGGGGCCAGTTCGGCCGAGCCCTGCCTCCGCTTGCTGAAAGGGAGAAGGGGCAAATTGAAGACACATAGCGAAATAACTGAAATAGGGGTACCCTCAGATACTTACTCGCTCCGGGGCAAGGCCAATCGTGCCTGCGGGGAGACCCCTCGGGCCCCAGTCTCCGCAGGCGCTGCCGAGGGTTGTCTCATAGCTGGCTTCGACGCCGCTTCTGCCTCGGACGCCCGAGGCACCGAGGGGGCGGCCTGCCCAGGCGACGTTATGACAGCCGAGGGACCAACATCCCGTACTGCCGGCGTGTGCACCTGCTCTTTGGGGACATGCGGTTCGGCCTGACCCCCGGAGTCACACCGATTATCTTGGCCAAGGGGTCAAGTACCCCCTCGGCCCGCCTCCGCTCCTCGGACCGGGACCCCGGTGTCCCGGCCCCGAACGCTAGTGACGCCAGCCCTCCTGGGAGCTGGCTTGATGACCTCTGGTCTAGCCTCAGATCTGGACTGAGGCCAAGCCGGGCCACCATGTCATCGTCTTTGTCATCATCATCATCATCATCATCATCATCATCATCATCATCATCATCATCATCATCATCATCATCATTGTCGTCAGGCGTGTTCGGCGACGGCTCCAACGGGAGCCCATCCCTTGCTTGCCTCCGACGACGCTTCTCCAAGGCTTCCCGAGCTCGCATCCTCTCGCGAGCTCAGGCCTTTTCCGCGTCCTTCCTCTCCTTATCCTTCTCCATGGCAAGCCTACGTGTGGTTCAGCCTGCCGCGTCCTCCGGGACCGGTGGCTAGGAGAGTTTAAAATTCCTCAACCCCTGGGGACGAACGAAAATCCCAACAGTAAGAACTAAAGACGTAAGAAACACGGCGCAAAACAGAAGGAGGATCAGACACTTACCAGGGACACATACCCATGGTCGGGACGCATCGAGGGCTAGCTAAGGACGCCAGCGTCCAACCTCCCTACCGTGCCCGCTACCCGTCTGAGGTGGTCGTCGGCGGAGAGGGGGGTCGAGGACATCCGTGAACCCTCCAAATCAACCCCCGGCTTCATCTTCGAAAGCCGCAACCGCCGCTCTGCCAATGGGAGCACCCTCCGGCGGTGGATAGTGGCGACGACCCCCGCAGCGGTAAGGCCCTCGGCTTGTAACTTCTGCAGGGCATGGAGAATGGGCTGGAGCTTCTCCTGGTTCTCGCGTGTGGCCCCCCAGCGCCAATTATCACCGGTGGCGGTCACCACTCGTTGAGAAAACGGCGGAAGCATCCCGTCGTCGTTCCGGAGATAAAACCACCGGTTCTGCCACCCCTTGTTCGAAGATACAAGGGAGGCGGGGATGTACTGCTGTGCGCGCCCCAGCCTCAGCTGGAGGGTGCAGCCGCTAGCCCGCACCGCCATACGGACCTTCTTCACGTCCGTCGATGCGGCGAAGAACTCCGCGGAGAAGAGATGGATCCACAGGTCCCAGTGGGGGTCAATCCCCAGAAACCCCTCGCAAACCGCCATGAAAATAGCCACCTGCGCGATGGAGTTGGGGTTGAAGTTGTGAAGCTCCAGCCCGTAGTAATGCGGGAGCGCCCACATGAAGCGGCTCACTGGCATCCCAAACCCCCGCTCATGGAAGGGGGTGAAACTGACCACGTACCCCGACGGCGGAGTCGGTTCGGCCTCGCTCCCAGGGGCCAACCACTCAGGCTGCGGCCCGCCGGAGAGAGGACGGAGCAAACCCTCGGTAACAAGTGTCGGCGTTCCGTGACCGGGGGGTCCTCGAGCCGACGAGTGAGAGTGCCGCGTGCCCCAGCCCAGATGGGTCGAGCGCGTGGAGCGAGCGCAAAGGGGGGAACGGAGTGAGAGAGAGGTCGGTGGCCGGAGCCGGATCGCGAGGGAGTCGGAGAAATTCCCACGGCCTTCGTGTTCGTCCCGCGCCCAGGTCGGGTGCGCTTGCAGTAGGGGGTTACAAGCGTCCGCACGAGGTGAAGGGAGAGGGCGGCCCCGAGAGAGCGCCTGCCCCTGCCTTTCGTCCCCGCGAGGCCAACCTTCTTTAAGAAGGCCCTGGCCCTTCCTTTTATAGTCGTAAGGAGAGGGTCCAGGTGTACAAGACGGGGGTGTAGCAAGGTGCTACGTGTCTAGCGAGGGAGAGCTAGCGCCCTATGTACATGCCCAGGTGGCAGCCAGAGAGATCGTGGCACCCTGTTGGAGTGGCGTCGTGGCTGTTGGAGGAGTAACGGAGCCGGACGGGGGGACAGCTGTCGAGGTGGCTGGGTCCTTGCTGACGTTCTCCTGCTTTCGTAAGGGAGCTGGGAGCCGCCGTCGTCATGATCTAGCGGGGCACCATCATGGCCTATCTGGCATAGCTGGCCAGATGGGACGCCGGTCTTGTTCTCTGCGACCCAAGTCGGCTCGGGGCAGGGTGATGATGACGCTTCCTGTTGACGTGGCGGTCTCGTATCCTAGGTCGGGCGTCGTGGAGGCTCCTCCGAGGCTGTGGCCGAGTCCGTCCTGCAAGACAGAGACAGAGTCCGAGCCCTGGTCGGGCGAGGCGGAGATTATTCGGCAGAGGCCGAGGCGGAGTCCGAGCCCTGGGTCGGGCGAGGCGGAGGTCGCCGTCTTCCGGGGCCTTGGCCCGAGTCCGAGCCCTGGGTCGGGCGGAGCGGAGTTCGCCGTCTTCCGAGGCCTTAGCCTGAGTCCGAGCCCTGGGTCGGGCGGAGCGGAGTTCGCCGTCTTCCGAGGCCTTAGCCTGAGTCCGAGCCCTGGGTCGGGCGGAGCGGAGTTCGCCGTCTTCCGAGGCCTTAGCCTGAGTCCGAGCCCTGGGTCGGGCGGAGCGGAGTTCGCCGTCTTCCGAGGCCTTAGCCTGAGTCCGAGCCCTGGGTCGGGCGGAGCGGAGTTCGCCGTCTTCCGAGGCCTTAGCCTGAGTCCGAGCCCTGGGTCGGGCGGAGCGGAGTTCGCCGTCTTCCGAGGCCTTAGCCTGAGTCCGAGCCCTGGGTCGGGCGGAGTCTCCTATGGCACCACTGGCGAAGTCTGGCCGCCCGTCGGTCTTACCTTTTGCGTTAAACGCCCTGGTGACTCGGTCGGTTGGTGCGGTGATTTAGTCAGGGTTTCTCCTTATCGGAGGCGGGGCCTAGGGCGAGCCGGGGATGCGCCTGCCGTGAAAGAGGAGACCTCAGGCGAGACGGAGTCATCTTAGGGTCGGCTGCCCTCGCCCGAGGCTAGGCTCGGGCGTGGCGTGGTCAAGTCACTCGTGTGGACTGATCCCTGACTTAATCAAACCCATCAGGCCTTTGCAGCTTTATGCTGATGGGGGTTACCAGCTGAGAATTAGGCGTCTTGAGGGTACCCCTAATTATGGTCCCCGACAGTAGCCCCCGAGCCTCGAAGAGAGTGTTAACACTCGCTTGGAGGCTTGCATCGCACTTTTTTGCAAGGGGACCAGCCTTTCTCGGAGGTACCTTGTTCCGGTGGGTGCGCGCGAGCGCACCCGCCGGGTGTAGCCCCCGAGGCCTCGGAGGAGTGGTTTCACTCCTTCGAGGTCTTAATGCCTTGCGCAATGCTTCGGCGTGACTAGCGGTTCCCTCATGCGAGCAGGGTGTAACCCAGGTGCACTGTCGGGGCCCAAGTTCTCGGGCTGGTATGTTGACGCTGTCAACGGTTCGGCCGGAGCCGGGTTTGCGAGAGCAGCCCCCGAGCCTTCGCACGGAGCGAGAGGACGATCAGGGACAGACTCGTCTTTTTATATACGCCCCTACGTCGCCTTTCCGCAAGGAGGAGGGGGGGAGTGCGCCATGTTACCCTCGATGGGCACCGAACATGGTGTCTCCGGTGAGCTGCGATCGGGTAATCCGAGTGGACGTCCGTGCCCCGTTCGTTAGGGGTCGGCTAGGGGCCCGGAGGCACGCCCAAAAGTACCTGCGGGTGATCTGCCGGACCCGGTCCCCTAGCGACGGGGTCCGAGGGCTCGTTGCCTCCCTCCGATGGGATTCCGTTACAGAGTCGTTCCCGCTGGTCTCGGAAATGTCCTAGGGTACCTCGGGAGCGCAGCCCGAGCCTTGGTTATGTATCGAACGTACCCCTGGTCATCCCTCGCTCGGCGTCTGAGGCGGCTGTGAACCCTTCGACAGGCCAGCCTTCGAACCCCTGATCAGTAGGGGGCACGGAGCCCTAGTAGCCTGAGGCGGTCATGGAACCTTTCGGGGGCCGACCTTCGAACCCCTGACCAGTAGTGGGTGTCGGGCCCACGCGATCTGAGGCGGCTGTTGAACCCTTCGGGGGGCCAGCCTTCGAACCCCTGATCAGTAGGGAGGCTCGGGGCCTAGTTCCTTCACGGGGAAGGATCCCTTTGGGGTTATCCCCCTTCTCGGTCCCTGTTGCAAGAGATAGAGAAAGAAGGGAAAGGGAAAAAGGGATTCGAAATTGAACTTCGTGGCGTACCTTTCTCGGCGTGGCCGTTTTTGGCGGAGGCGAAGCGCCGCCAGCTGCCCCTGCCAGAAACGTCACCTATTTCGCCGTGGAGTTAATGTGCTGGGGTGAGTAGTTGGTGAGGTTGCCGTTGCGTGCGCGAGCCGTTCGAGGGACGGCTGTTTCGCTTCGCGTTTTTTGAACCGCGCGTCCGGTTCGGGCGATGCGTTGGAACCGTCTCGCTCTTGGTCCTTTATGTACCCCTGAGAGGGTCCTGTGACGATTCTCGAATCCACTTTTCGCCTTCTTCTCAGGTTTTTTGCAACCTGAGAGATCTAGCCAGGAAAAGGAAACCGCCTTCCCCTGTTCTTCACGCCGCCATTCCTTCTGCCTTGGCGATGGCCGACCGGGTGACCATCCTCCCGCCGCGCGACCCGTGGCCCTCCTCCACGGTGACGGCGGGTGACCTGGGGGACCTCGTCGACGAGGGTTTGCTCCGCCCCCTCACCGATAAGGAGCGGCCGGAATGGATCCCTCCCTCGGGCGAAGTTGCTCCGTCCCCTCCGCCGGGGTATGTCGTGAGCTTCATCTCCTTCCATGAGCGGGGGTTTGGAATGCCGTCGAGCCGCTTCATGCGGGCCATCCTGTTCCACTACGGGGTGGAACTACACAATCTTACCCCCAACTCCATCGCACAAGCCGCTATCTTTGTAGCGGTGTGCGAGGGGTATCTGGGGATCGCCCCCCATTGGGATTTGTGGACTCACCTCTTCTTTGCTGAGCTTTTTGCTTCGTCGACGGGGGAGAGGAAGGTCCGTGCGGCGGTGCGGGCCGGCGGCTGCACCCTTTTGCTGAGGCAGTCACGGGCGTTGCAGTATATCCCTGCCGTCCTTTCGTCCTCAAACAAGGGCTGGCAGCGCCGGTGGTTCTATCTCCGGAATGACGGAGAGTCGCTCCCGCCGTTCTCTCAGCGGGTCGTCACCGCCGCCCCCGACGCCTGGCGTCACGGGACTCCACACGAGAGGCAGAAGAAACTTGAACCTCTTCTCCAGGCTCTGAAGGTGTTGCGGGAGGAAGGGCTCACCGTCGCGGGAGTGGTTGCCGCCATCCACCGCCGGAGGGTGCTTCCCCTGGCGGAGCGGCGGTTGCCGCTTTGGGAGATGACCCAGGAGGCCGACTGGGAGGGGTCACGGATGTCCCCTGATCCTCTTCCCCACGACGCCCTCTATCGGCGGGTGTCGGTCGCGATGGGGAAGCCGGACCCCCATGCCCTCTCCCAGCCTCGAATGCGCCCCGACCAGGGGTGCGTCGCTCTGGTGAGTGCTCGTCCTTTCCTTCTTCATATACCGGGTCGCTCCCGATTCTGGCTATCGATTTCCTTTCCCCCCCCTCTTTTTAGGAGGTGGGGCGGCACAAACCCTCCCTGCCGCCGGTCCCGGAGGACGCGGTGGGTCGGGCGGCGAGGCGGGTCGCCGCGGAGGAGGAGAAGAAGAAGAAGGACGCGGAGAAGGCTCGGGCCCGCAGGCGGAGGCGGGCTCGAGACGCCCTGGAGAAACGCCGTCGTCAGCAGGAGAGGGAAGGGCTTCCCAGGGAGCCGTCGCCGGAGACGTCCGATGATGACGACGACGTCGACGATGAAGAGGAGGAGGACGACATGGCCGCACGTCTCGGCCTCAGCCCCGGCTTGGGATGTGGCCGGGGGTCGTCGAGCCAGCCCCCGAGCGGGCCTACATCGTTGGTCCCTGGTGCCGAGGTGCCGGATCCCCGACCTGAGGAGCAGGGGCAACCCGAGAGGGTTCTCGTCTCCCCGGCTGGGGGAGCTGACGTCACTCCAGGGAGCCGAGCTGAGGGGTCCGTTCCTCGGGAGCTGTTGCCCGCGCCGGCGGCATGCGGGAGCGGTCCTCAGGTTGTCATGGCGGTGCCTGGGCAGTCCGCCACCCGGGCCTTAGGGGTGTCCGAGGCGAGGGCGGCGCCGGGGCTGTTGGTGAAGCGGACCACGGCGGTGGTTCCAGGAAGCGGGAGCCAGGAGACCTCCCCCCAGACGCCGTGGATCATGATCCGGAGCGGGTAGGTACCTTGGAATCTTTCCGTCCCGGCGCTTCATCCATATGTACGGGCCGTAATCTTCCCTTACTTGTTTTCTTCAGCAAACGGAGCCATGGCCCCACCGACCTGGCGCCTCGGAAGGCCCTCAAGACGGCGTTTGTCCAGGCAGCTGGCGCCACCTCGGGCTCTCCCGCTCAGCCGACCCTTTCGCAGGGTGCCCCGCAGCGCGGGGCTCAGGCGTCGCATATTTCGGGGGAGCAGGTCCCCGAGGTGGGCTCCTCTGCTGAGGTGGCCACCGTGACCGGGGAGGCGGCCAGCGCCGATGCGGTCACGAGCTCGCCAGCCATGTTGGCCATGCCGGTGTCTGCCGCTACCGCAGCCGGCACCGTTCCGGTCGGGGAGCGCCCAGTCGGCGCCGACGTCGGGACGGCCGCGGCGTCAGCGCCCGAGGCCTCGGGAGAGGTGGGCGCGGATGCGCAGCGTTCCCAGGCGGGCGGCAGCCTTGTCGTTGTGGGGCGGAGCCCCGAGGCCCGAGGCCAGTTGCTCCGATTCCGGACCCGTGAGGCTTCGGACCCCATCTTCGTTCTTGACGACGAAGAGGAGGACCAGTCCTGGGACGAGCTCCGCAAGCGTGCTTCTTGCTTTCGCGAGCGAGGCGTTCGTCGTGAAATCTTGTTTTCCTTTCCAGGACCTGACGGACCGGAGCGCCGCCAAGTCGTCGTTCATTCGCCGCGAGGCCGTCGTCTGGGGCTCACTGCGGTCCCTGAGGACTTCGCTCGCCGGGGCTACCGTGCGCCTCTCTCAGCAAGACGCTAAGATAGCGGACCTCCAGTTGCTTTGTGCTGACCTGAAGGCCGAGGCGGCGGCAGCGCGCACGGAGCTTGCCCAGGTTGCCGAGGAGCGGGACCAAACTCGGGGCCGAGCTGCCGAAGCTGAGAGCCGGGCCCAGATCCTTGCGGCCGATCTGGTCGCAGCCCAAGTCGCAGCCTCGGAGCAGCACGTTCGAGCCAGAGGTATGGCTCGACCGTCCTCGGTTCTCAATCCTGTCCGTTTCTTCCGCTTGGGTTTGAGATCTTTCTTCTGGTTGTTCGCAGAGCTCGAGTCTGCCCTTGATGAGTCTGCCAAGGCTCTTGCCGAGGCGCTCGACGGGGCTGCTGAGCAAAGGGAGGCCGATCTTGCGGCTATGTCCGAGGCCGTCTCGGAGGTCTATCGGAAACTCGGTCCCGGCGACGTCCCTTCAGGGAGCTCTCCCCAAAGCCGTCTTCAAGCCCTTGGCGATTACGTGCGTGGCAAAGTCCGCGGGGCGCTGCACCACGGCGTCAGGCGGGCCTTCGCCGTGCTCGCTTCCCACTACGTCGTGGACTTGGAGCGGGTCAGTGAGGGGTACTGTCTGCCTGACGAGGACGAGGCAGCCCTGGCGGAGATTCAGTGGCTCGACGCGGTCGCTGCGGGTCCGAGCGCGTCGCTGGCGACCGTCTTCGAAGCGGAGATCCTTCCTCCTGCGCCGCCACCGGAAGCGGAGGTGGGCTTTACCGACGGCGGGGGCGGAGTTGAGGGCGCGGCTCCTGCCCGAGGCGACGCCTGATTTTAGTTGGGACAATTTCTGATGGGTGTGTGATTTGCCGTGGCCACTGGGGCCTGAACATTTTACTTCTTCTTTCGTGAAGTCATGCTTCTTTTCGTTTCGATTTTCGCGCCTGGCCCGTAGTGTCGACAACAGGGTGATTTCCCGAGCTGGGTCCTTTTTCGCGGCAGGCGACGAGCGAGGCGTCCCTAGCCCGGAAGCATAGGTGCTCCCCAGCTCAGTCAGTCTCGCCACTCTACTCGTACCCCAATTCGCTCCTCAGGACTCTGTTTCTGGCGCATCCGGGAGAACGCGGAAAACCCTTTTTGACCGAAAAAAGAGCTTTCCTGACGCGGAACGGTACGTTCGAACCCGATGAGAGGGGTTCCCCTTTTTTAGCCCCCGAGGGAGGGTCGGGCTCTGTCGGGGCGAGGCCGACCCTTCCTTGATAATTGATCCGTATGTATGAGTGGGGAAAGGGCGCAGCCCCCGGGTGTCGTTCGCGCAGAGGCCGTTTGGCGAGTCGGGCTCCTGCCCAGATATGCGGCGAGTGCTCGGTGACATCCCCGGCATGGCGGGCACGCCCGAGGTACCCTATGCAAACACGTCAATGTTTGCGCGAGGGAAGCCGCCAAGCACTGCTTCCTATCTAGGGCCGAGCCCAGAGCCGATCCGGACACGCCTGGAGGCGTCGCCACTGGGGTCGAGAAGGACGGCCTTAACCGTCTCCGCTGGCTCGAAGTTGCCGGCATGCCGCTTCACATCCGGCACCTCTCGGGAGAGGCTTTCCGGGTCGGCAATGAGGGCCTCGGACTCGGCGAGGGCCTCGGCGTACTCCACGCACTCCACATCGCATTCGAATGCGTGTTTGTACGTGGGGCCGACGGTGATGACCCCGTTGGGGCCCGGCATCTTAAGCTTCAGGTAGGTGTAGTTGGGGATGGCCATGAACTTCGCGTAGCATGGCCTTCCCAACACCGCGTGGTAGGTCCCTCGGAACCCGACCACCTCGAACGTCAAAGTCTCCCTTCGGAAGTTGGAGGGTGTTCCGAAGCAGACAGGGAGGTCGAGCTGTCCGAGGGGCTGGACACGCTTCCCGGGAATGATCCCGTGGAAGGGCGCAGCGCCTGCTCGGACAGACGACAAGTCGACGCGCAGGAGCTTGAGAGTCTCGACGTAGATGATGTTGAGGCAGCTGCCCCCATCCATCAGGACCTTGGTGAGCCTGACGTCGCCAATGACAGGATCGACGACGAGCGGGTACTTCCCCGGGCTCGGCACGTGGTCGGGGTGGTCGTCCTGGTCGAAGGTGATGGGCTTGTCGGACCAGTCTAGGTAGACTGGCGCCGCCACCTTCACCGAGCAGACCTCCCGACGCTCTTGCTTACGATGCCGAGCCGAGGCATTTGCCACATGCCCTCCGTAGATCATGAAGCAGTCGCGGACCTCGGGGAACTCTCCTGCTTGGTGATCCTCCCTTTTGTCGTCGTCGCGAGCCTTGCCACCCTCGGCGGGTGGCCCGGCCCGATGGAAGTGACGCCGAAGCATGACGCACTCTTCGAGGGTGTGTTTGACGGGCCCCTGATGGTAGGGGCACGTCTCCTTGAGTGCCTTGTCGAAGAGGTTCGCACCTCCGGGGGGTTTCCGAGGGTTCTTGCGCTCGGCGGCGGCGACAAGGTCAGCATCGGGAACGTCGCGTTTCGCTTGCGACTTCCTCCTGCCTTTCTTCTTGGCGCCGCGCGGAGCAGACGCCTCGGGAGCATCTTCCGACGGGCGGCCCTGGGGCTGCTTGTCCTTTCGGAAGATGGCCTCTACCGCCTCCTGGCCGGAGGCGAACTTGGTAGCGATGTCCATCAGCTCGCTCGCCCTGGTGGGGGTCTTGCGACCCAACTTGCTCACCAGGTCGCGGCAGGTGGTGCCAGCGAGGAACGCGCCGATGACATCGGAGTCGGTGATGTTGGGCAGCTCGGTGCGCTGCTTCGAGAACCGCCGGATGTAGTCCCGAAGGGACTCTCCCGGCAATTGCCGACAGCTTCGGAGGTCCCAGGAATTCCCGGGGCGCACGTACGTGCCCTGGAAGTTCCCGGCGAAGGCCTGGACCAGATCCTCCCAGTTGGAAATCTGCCCCGGGGGCAGGTGCTCCAACCAGGCACGAGCGGTGTCGGAGAGAAATAGGGGGAGGTTTCGGATGATGAGGTTGTCATCGTCCGTCCCACCCAGCTGGCAGGCCAGGCGGTAGTCTGCAAGCCACAATTCCGGTCTCGTCTCCCCCGAGTACTTCGTGATAGTAGTCGGGGGTCGGAATCGGGGCGGAAACGGCGCCCGCCGAATGGCTCGGCTAAAGACCTGCGGACCGGGTGGTTCGGGCGAGGGACTTCGATCCTCCCCACTGTCATAACGTCCCCCACGCCTGGGGTGGTAGCCTCGGCGCACCCTTTCGTCGAGGCGTGCCCGACGGTCACGATGAGGGTGCTCGTCGCCGAGGTGGCCCGGGGCCGCAGGCGCGGTGTTGCGCGTGCGCCCGGTGAAGACCGAGGCTTCCCGCGTGAGTCGGGAAGTCGCGGCACGAGGATCCGGGGTGTATCCCCGCCTTCGAGAGGCAGAGCTCTCTGCCCGCCGGGCCGCAGCGCCTTCCAGGAGATGCCTGAGTTCTCCCTGGATCCGCCGTCCCTCGGTGGTTGATGACTCCGGCATCGCGCGGAGGAGCATTGCTGCAGCGACCAGGTCCTGGCCAGTCCCGCCGGATGCGGGTGGCGGTTTGTCCCTGGCATCGTTGGCGATGCGGTGCTGGAGACCTTGGGGCAAGTGACGTATTCCTCCGGCCGGGGGTTGGCTCGCCCATACCTGCCCGATGTTCTGACGGATTGCCTCGAGCGCTCCTGCTCCTTCATCGAACCCGGCCTGCGCCCCGCGGACTTGCTCGAGCTGTGGGTCGTGACCTCCCGCCGAAGCGGGGACCACAGCTAGCTCCCGCGGGATGTCAGCGCGAGGCGCTGGCCTAGGGGGATCACCATCCTCCGGCATGCCGAGACAGCCGCCTCCGGAGGGATCCCCTAGCTCGATGTGGAAACATTCGCGACTCAGGCCGCAGTCCTTGTCACCAAGGCTGCGGCTGCCGTCGGAACAGTCGGAGAGGCAGTAGTCACATGCGGTCATGAAGTCCCGCATGGCACTAGGGTTGCCAGATCCGGAGAAATCCCAGCAGATGCTGGGGTCGTCGTCTTCCTCGGACCCAGAGGGTCCGTAGGTCGAGACACCCGTCAATCGGTCCCAAGGCGACCGCACAGGAAACCCCAGAGAGGTTGCACTCGCCTCAATGTGAGCGCCCGCCAAAGCGAGATCGCCAGGCGGGCTGAGGCCGAGTCGAAATAACGAAAGATGGGTAGCAGTCGATACCTTTTTGTCGACGAGGAGCGATGAAGTCGCGTCGGGGGCTGACCGCGTCGTCGTCTTGGGTCCGAGGGCGACGTCCTGCAGGCCTTCCGTGAGCGTGCTGGCGTCGTCCACTTGCTCGGAGTCGACGTGTTGCGGGGGGATGGCGCTCGCGTCTGCCTTGAACGCGAGGGCGACGCTTGGCGTGTCCTCCGTCGAGGCGCCGGGGATGTCGATTTGCCCGACAGCCGTCGGAGCGCGACCTCCCGCCCGGCCCCGGTTGCCCTGCCTTCTCCTCCTTCGACGGCGAGGGAGAGGATGGGGCGAGCTCGAAAGTTGTCCTTCCCCTACGCGGGAAAGACGTCGTCGATTCCGCCGCCAGCGGGCGGGCTGTCCGCCATCAATGTCGTCGTCGCGCGGCGGTGGAAGGAGTATCATGTCGTAGTCGCCGTCGAGCGAGATGAACTCGAGGTTCCCGAAACGGAGCACCGTCCCGGGTTGAAGAGGTTGTTGGAGACTGCCCATCTGGAGCTTGACGGGAAATCGAACGTCAACACGCAGCGCAGCCCCTACCTGGCGTGCCAACTGTCGGCGTTCCGTGACCGGGGGGTCCTCGAGCCGACGAGTGAGAGTGCCGCGTGCCCCAGCCCAGATGGGTCGAGCGCGTGGAGCGAGCGCAAAGGGGGGAACGGAGTGAGAGAGAGGTCGGTGGCCGGAGCCGGATCGCGAGGGAGTCGGAGAAATTCCCACGGCCTTCGTGTTCGTCCCGCGCCCAGGTCGGGTGCGCTTGCAGTAGGGGGTTACAAGCGTCCGCACGAGGTGAAGGGAGAGGGCGGCCCCGAGAGAGCGCCTGCCCCTGCCTTTCGTCCCCGCGAGGCCAACCTTCTTTAAGAAGGCCCTGGCCCTTCCTTTTATAGTCGTAAGGAGAGGGTCCAGGTGTACAAGACGGGGGTGTAGCAAGGTGCTACGTGTCTAGCGAGGGAGAGCTAGCGCCCTATGTACATGCCTAGGTGGCAGCCAGAGAGATCGTGGCACCCTGTTGGAGTGGCGTCGTGGCTGTTGGAGGAGTAACGGAGCCGGACGGGGGGACAGCTGTCGAGGTGGCTGGGTCCTTGCTGACGTTCTCCTGCTTTCGTAAGGGAGCTGGGAGCCGCCGTCGTCATGATCTAGCGGGGCGCCATCATGGCCTATCTGGCATAGCTGGCCAGATGGGACGCCGGTCTTGTTCTCTGCGACCCAAGTCGGCTCGGGGCAGGGTGATGATGACGCTTCCTGTTGACGTGGCGGTCTCGTATCCTAGGTCGGGCGTCGTGGAGGCTCCTCCGAGGCTGTGGCCGAGTCCGTCCTGCAAGACAGAGACAGAGTCCGAGCCCTGGTCGGGCGAGGCGGAGATTATTCGGCAGAGGCCGAGGCGGAGTCCGAGCCCTGGGTCGGGCGAGGCGGAGGTCGCCGTCTTCCGGGGCCTTGGCCCGAGTCCGAGCCCTGGGTCGGGCGGAGCGGAGTTCGCCGTCTTCCGAGGCCTTAGCCTGAGTCCGAGCCCTGGGTCGGGCGGAGCGGAGTTCGCCGTCTTCCGAGGCCTTAGCCTGAGTCCGAGCCCTGGGTCGGGCGGAGCGGAGTTCGCCGTCTTCCGAGGCCTTAGCCTGAGTCCGAGCCCTGGGTCGGGCGGAGCGGAGTTCGCCGTCTTCCGAGGCCTTAGCCTGAGTCCGAGCCCTGGGTCGGGCGGAGCGGAGTTCGCCGTCTTCCGAGGCCTTAGCCTGAGTCCGAGCCCTGGGTCGGGCGGAGCGGAGTTCGCCGTCTTCCGAGGCCTTAGCCTGAGTCCGAGCCCTGGGTCGGGCGGAGTCTCCTATGGCACCACTGGCGAAGTCTGGCCGCCCGTCGGTCTTACCTTTTGCGTTAAACGCCCTGGTGACTCGGTCGGTTGGTGCGGTGATTTAGTCAGGGTTTCTCCTTATCGGAGGCGGGGCCTAGGGCGAGCCGGGGATGCGCCTGCCGTGAAAGAGGAGACCTCAGGCGAGACGGAGTCATCTTAGGGTCGGCTGCCCTCGCCCGAGGCTAGGCTCGGGCGTGGCGTGGTCAAGTCACTCGTGTGGACTGATCCCTGACTTAATCAAACCCATCAGGCCTTTGCAGCTTTATGCTGATGGGGGTTACCAGCTGAGAATTAGGCGTCTTGAGGGTACCCCTAATTATGGTCCCCGACACAAGGGCATGCAGATCCTCCACAGTGATGGTGGAGAAAGGCCACGGGTCGCGCGGCGGAATGACGGTTGCCTTGTCAGCCATCGCCGAGCTAAAGCGGTGGAAGCGGAGGGGATGAGGTGCGTGGTTTTCTCTTTTCTGTCTACTCTCTTAGGTTGCGAAGACAAAAGCAGAAGACAAGCGCAAATGGCAGGGTAAAGAACCATTGCCGGCCCCTCTTCCGGGTATATAAAGGCCCAGGCGAAATCCACCCAAAACTTCGCTCGAACCCTTTGTGAATTTCAAACTCGAAGGCAAAACGGTTTTTTTCGTTCCTCGAACGACTTGCGCACACATAACAGATACCCCGCGAGTCGCCTGTGCCGTCGCATTAACTCCCTGGCAGGACACACGTCTCCTCTGGCAGGCGGGCGAGCGCTGTTTCGCCTCCGTCATGATGACTGCCTCAAAAAAGGTGCGCCACACTGTTTCGAAATATCTCCTTTCTTCCTTTCCTCTCTCTTCCTCTCTCTCCGCAGGGATCGGGAAAAGGGACATTTCGAAGGAGTCCTTCACAGCAAAGGAAATGGGCCCCGAGCCCTCCTACTGATCAGGGGGTTCGAAGGTTGCGCCCCACGGGGTTCGGCGACCGCCCCAGAGCACTCAGGCTCCAAGCCCTTTACTGATCAGGGGTTCGAAGGCTGGCCCCTCGAAGGGATTCGACAGCCGCCCCAGAACATGTAGAGTCAGGGATGACCCTGGGTACATCCGTTACACGGCCAAGGCTCGGGCTACGCTCCCGAGGTATGCTAGGACATTTCCGAGACTAGTGGGAATGGTTTGTAATGGAATCCCACCGAAGGGAGGCACCGAGCCCTCGGACCCTATCGAATGGGTCCGGGTCCAGCAAATCACCTGTAGGCACTTTTGGAGCGCGCCTCTGGGCCACTAGCTGACCCTTATCGAATAGGGCTCGGGCGTCCGCTCGGATTACCCAATAGCAACTCACCGGAAACGCCATGTTCAGCGCCCACCGAGGGTAGCATGGCGCATTCCCCCCTCCTCCTTGCGGAAAGGCGACGAAGGGGCATACAATAAAAAGCCGAGACGGTCCTCGATCGTCCTCTCGCTCTGTGCAGAGGCTCGGAGGCTGCTCTCGCACCAGGCTACGGCCAAATTGTTGACCACGTCGACAAACCAGCTTAAAAACTCGGAGCCTGACCATGCACCCGGGCTGCGGCTAGGCCGCATGAGGGAACAACAAGGCCGACCGAGGAATCACAAGAAGAATTAAGACCTCAAAGGAGTCAAACCACTCCTCCGAGGCCTCGGGGGCTACGCCCGACGGGTGCGCTCGCGCGCACCCATCGGAACAAAATGTAACCGAGAAAGGCTAGTCCCCTTGCAAAAAATTCGGCAGAACCTCCAAGCGAGTGCCTACACTCCCTTTGAGGCTTAGGGGCTACTGTCGGGTACCATAATTAGGGGTACCCCCAATACTCCTAAGCATGGCTGGAAAACATCTTCAAAACAGACCGTAAAGACTGGTAAGCACAGCTCAAAGTTAAGGCCTCATCTGCCAAGGGACGATCTCGTCTCACCCGAGCCCGGCCTCGGGAAAGAACAGTAGTCCCAGACGGATTCACGCCTCGCCCGAGGGCCTCCTCAGGCAGCGGGCGCACCCCCGGCTCGCCCGAGGCTAAGCTCGGGCAAACTTTGTCGTATAGCAACCTCGGCCAAATTGCCTTACCGCCGACCATACCGCATGCACATTTAATGCAGGGATCACCTAACACCTTATCCTGACACGCGCGCCTCAGTTGGCAAGGTCGAAATGACCACAGTCACTTCGCCCCTTTACTGATCATTCTGACAGGAAGACAACACTATTCACCCTGTTCCAACTACTGTGCCAACCACCAGGGTAAGACTAACAACAGTAAGTCATGGCCTCTCCCGAGTTCAGCCTCGGGCGCAACAGGGAGCTTCGCCTCGCCCGACCCCAGGCCTCATCCTCAGCCTTGGCCTCGGGAGGAGGTCTCTGCCTCGCCCGACCCCAGGCCTCGGCCTCAGCCTCGGCCTCGGGAGAAGGTCTCTGCCTCGCCTGACCTCAGCCTCGGCCTCAGGAGAAGTCATCGCCTCACTCGACCTCGGCCTCGGACCGACTACGCTACAGGGGATACATCATTACCCTACCTCTAGCTAGCCGCCTCAGGCTACGAAGGAATAAGACCGGTGTCACATCTAGATTACTCCGACAACAGGTAATGATGGTTCCCTGCATGCGTCCATGGCGTCGATTGTTCTCACGCTCTCTACGAAGGCGAAGAAACGTCAGCAGGACCCAGGGCCGCTCCGCCAGCTACGCTTCTACAGGGCTCAAGCACTTCTCCGCCGGCCATGTTAGCACATAGCTACACCCCCATATGTACAGCTGGACCACCCCCTTGTATCTATAAAAGGGGATGCCCAGGGCCTTCCCAAGGAAGGCGGACGCGGAGAGGGAAAAAAGGGGGCTAACTCAGATGGCTCACCTCGAGGCCAAAACCCTCTCTCGCGAAGCTTGTAACCCCTACTACGAGCACCCCGGTGCAAGATAATATAAGCCTCATCCCTCCTCTTGTGTTTCATCTTGCATCAACCCATCTGGGCAGGGACACGCGGCACAAAATTCACTAGTTGGTTCGGTTGAGGGTCCCCTGGGTCTGAAACGCCGACAAATCTAATTTGGAATAAAAAGAAAAAGAATAAAAAAAAGATAGGACCTTACTTGCTCGTGGGCCTGATCTTCGCTCATCGACCCAGGTCCTAACCTTTCGCCTGGACCAATCTGTCTAACCACGGCCCACTTACACCGCTAGGTGACAGTGCCGTACGGGCCCACTGGCCAATGTTAACTCCCGTCGCGGGCACTGCACTGTACGACTGGCAGGTGGGTCCCAGTGCCCAGCGACTGTCCTCCTCCACAAGTGGCTTCATGTGTCGCTTGCATACGGGTCCATGTTGTCAGATTCGTCTTCATAACAAACCAAGCCACATAATTCTCGTTCCCAACGGACCTGCGCGATACCAGGCAGGGCTTGATCCCGCCGCCCTCTCATCTGGTCTCCCTCACGTCCATATAAGTGGGCGATGACAGACTCCTTGTGTCGTCGCTAGTAATGCTCCTGCTGTCAGGGATCCGAAATGCCACCCTCGCCGGAGAGAGAGAATCGAGAGAAAGAGAGAGAGAATCCATGCGTCGCTGCCTGCTTGTGAAGCCGCAAGGCCTCGGCTCGTCGCTTGAGAGGGATCTCACCGAAGGGCGCTGGTGGTGTGGACATCGGTGTCAGTGGCCAGGGACAGCCGGTGTCGCGGGGTGTGGATCTCGCTGGACTTAGGTCGCTGGTCGTTGCCGCCATGGGGCATTGCTGCATGGATGAAGGTAAAGGAAGGGTTCCATTGCATTATCTTGGGAGTCCTCTGCGTGTAGCTCGTTTGGATCCGAGTAATGAGGTCGGGGTTCGAATTTTGGTGAGTCCGGCCATGGCGCTTCCATGGCGGGCTGGCCGCCGCCGTCCTAGCCTGGGAAAAAGAAAGACTGGGGCTGTCGATCGACCGATGAAGGTAGTAGATTAACAGGAGAGTATAATGATCTAGGTGAGTGAACCATGGTCGTTGGATCATGGGTGCACGGGTGAGATCAAATCCAACCAAATAGGATTGGGGCCATTGATATGTAGATGGATGACTCCAATTAGTGGATCACATACCCCTTCGCTCATTGAATCCGGGCCATTAGATCTTGATCCAACGGCCCATATGTGGCGCTAGTTCATTAAATACCAGATCCGATCTAGGCTCTCAAAATCAGATCGGACGGCCGTTGGTTCTTACCGGTTCATATAAAAGGCAATGTAATCTAGACCGTAAGGGTTAGATCAGACAGCTTGGGATGCTTTATACTCCTTCGCTAGTGCACTTTTGCTTAAGAACCACCAAAATAAACCCGCCATCCAATACAGGTTTAATAACATTACAGTAAGACCCCGGAATTTATATAGAGCACCCTGTAGTTCAAAAAAATAATGTCCCCAGTCCATACATCGAATAAAAGGAGGAAATTAATATATAAAATTGGTTTTTAATATAAAAATAATGCTATAAACTTGTTTAACTCATATTTAATTCATTTTAACTCCAAGTTGATCCATTCTAGTGGCATTAAATTCATAATAATATTGCTTATCATCTTGTAACCTTAGTTTGTTATAAAATATAGATTTAAAATTATGCACTTAGTCTATTCGATATTAAACACGTAAATCTTCAGAAAGCCATAACTTTATAATCGTAGCTTTGAAATTTGCAGTTCTCGAACCCACGATCTCGTAGCAGCGCGTAGAATATTATTATGCATCATGTGTTTA
Source organism: Zea luxurians (assembly GCA_029449295.1). Classification (NCBI taxonomy): domain Eukaryota; kingdom Viridiplantae; phylum Streptophyta; class Magnoliopsida; order Poales; family Poaceae; genus Zea; species Zea luxurians. The sequence goes on along the minus strand of JAOPSE010000001.1, from coordinate 145,197,019 downwards.
TATATGGTGTGATGTTAATTTTGTCTATACCATGTCTGTTTGTATTGCTACGAATAACAGTGAGGTCACGAGAACCTGAAGATCATCCTTGTACCTGGAATCTCGAGTCCCTAGCAAGTTGTGCCCTTGATCACCTTCTTTACCCAATAATGTTCCTATTAATCACTGTGACATGCTTAGGTTAATCTGATGGGACATAATAGGTTTCCCTAGACTTGTTTATCTCACACCTTGTCTGCCCACTGAACTTTTGGGTAGTTATGCTATTGCTATACCTGGTTTTGGGATTAATATTACATTATGATCATGTTTCAATTATATTGTTGTTTTAAGTATTGTTCATGACAAGATCATTGTGTTAATTGGAACATAGAGCTTAACTTGAGAAACACGTGCCACCACAAGGGCGGAATGGGACACCCTGGGCTGACTAATTAGAAAAGCTAGTGGAGGACTACCTTACCCGAAAGGGGCAAAGGCAGTAGAGGAGTAGGCATGTAGGGAGGTTCTCGGGTTGATTTTGCTGCGATGGCGGTCACACGAGGGATTTCTACATTGCTCTTCCTAGAAATTGTAGCAGGTATTCTGAAACTAGTGGAACTTTGTAAAGGACTCGTAGTGTTACCCTGCCTAGTCTCCTCGGTAGAGATGAATGGGACTTCTAGACCCCTTGGCAACAGGGTCACATGACTTGTGGGTAAAGGGTACCACCTCTGCAAAGTGTACAACTGGTATATCAGCCGTGCTCACGGTCATGAGCAGCTCAGGACTCTCGCATGATTAATTTATAAAATTAAATTCAATTTATCATTTGCATCGTATTATGGTTTATTATTAATTTTGATCTATTATTACTCTGGTTTGGTATCTACTTATACTTAGTAACAGCCAACTTTTTTTGACCAACTTTAAAAGAAATGTTCGGCTTTAACCATCCTCTTTGGTAAGCCTTACACTTCACATGAGCTCCCACCTTTGGCGAGTTCATGCACATTATTCCCCATAACTTGTTGAGCGATGAACGTATGTGAGCTCACCCTTGCTGTCTCACACTCCCTACAGGTCAAGAACAGGTACCGGATGATGAGGCGTATGGAAGATGCTGTGATGAGTTCTTGAGAGGTCTAGACCGTCGTCTCTCAGTCAACTTTGGGTTGCTGGATCGTTGTCTTCGTATGATGTAATTATTTAATTATTTTGTACATAACTCCTATTATATAATAAAGATGTGACATTCGTTTCTGTACCATGATTTATTATGTGTAAGACTTGATCATAGCACACTTGGTGATTTTATGTTCACGTCCAGGGTTTGGATCCGGGTGTGACAGTCGGCCTCCATAAAATCTAGACTAACCAACTTTTAAAGTTAGCTAGGTGGACCTTTGCTTTTGAATAAGACGAGCTGGTCAAATTTTTCAAAAAAAGTCAAATAAAATATAATTTGAACCGGATGGAGTATTTGGTTGACAAAGAATATAAAGTAATGAAGACCAAGCCGATAAAAAGTTCAAAAAATCGTCAAGGCCGCCAAAAGATCGACTAGACTGACTAACAAATTAAAGGCTGAGTTTGGGCCGGCCAGTCAGACTTCGCGTGCTTAGATTAGCTAGGCTGGTTTAGGTTTAGGGTGTGTTTGGTTGAATATACATGAAGGGATGGAAGAGGGTGGCCGCAGTTTTAATAGTGTTTGGATGAGAGTCGCGTAGGGCGAGGTGAACACCGGAGTAGTTTTTTAGCGGTGTGATCCAAAAAATCGAGGGGACGGTGTTGCCCCGTCTTATCCCACTTTCACCTCAAACCAAGCACTAGCTTAGAGTCGGTTAGATCGATTTCCATTATGTCTTTTGCGGTACAAGTTGGCCAAGTCGGGTTGAAGGTAGTTAGACCGACTTCCCTAGCTCTAGCTCAAATGGCCATTGATGCATCTCTGGATGATTCAGTCCTTGTTGGTGATGTTATCTCTATGGATTCTGATGAGTTTTCAATAGAGCAAGCTATAGTTGGTCGTTTTTAGAGATAAGGAGCAATATCATTTAAATTTGGGACCCGCGGCTCTCCAGCATGATCAATGTAATATCTAAATTGTAAATAATGAGAATAGAGTTGATCTCTATATTTATGTGGCTTCTATTCATTAGCACATGTGATCACCCACATCTAATCTAAAAGTAAATAATTAACAAGTGATACATGACTAACTTATGTATCATGATGAATTTTATTTGTGTATGCATTTAATAATAATAAGTAATCATAAAACTTGATCAACCTATTAAAAGTAATGCTCAGCTTTAACTTTTATTTATTGGTCAGTCTTACACTTCACATTAACTCCCACCTTTGGTGAGTTCATGCACATTATTCCCCACAACTTGTTGAGCTATGATTTTTTGTGAGCTCGCCCTTACGATATATAACCCCCCTAGGAGAAGAACATGTGGTCCAGGAGAAGCCGTACAATGAAGAGTATGAGTTGATCTAGGTGACATCTCTCAGTCAGTTTTGTGGCGCCAAGGAATAATACTTAGTTCGCTTTATTATTATCATTTATTTTTTGTAAGACTTCCGCTATGCAATAATGACATTTATCATATTTATGATATTTATCTATATACACTTTGTCATTATATGTGATGTTCTTCTTTGGCGCATATATGAGACGCACTCGACTTTATCTCTTAAATCCGAGTGTGACAATCTACAAGGTAAAAAATAAAAAATTTATTTTGCTAAATTTTCAATTTAGTCATATTGTTTGAATATATATATATATAGTCAATATTAAGAGCCCTGGGCTTCCAATAATAGAGGAAGCCCAGGCTAGTCAATATGCTCATTTGGGTTGAACCACACCGGGTCAACAGTTCCCAGTCACGGCGCCGTTTACACCATTTCCCCCGTCAGCCCAGCCACGTCTCCCACGTTTCCGGTTTCTAAAACCGTCTTCGTGCAATCAACTCAGGCAAACCCGCGCTGATAGGAAGAAAACCCCAGTGGCCGCGCAGTCTTTCCTTTCGTCTGAGGTGACTCGCCAGGCGATTTCCGCTGCTCCAATCTAGCGCCGCTCCAATCCAGCGCCGTTCCAATCCAGCTGACCTCCTTCAATCTCCGAGCATTGGAGCCCGATTCAAGAAGTTCCAGGTAATCCAACTTGAAATACATCGAGTTTGCCGTCGATTTTTAAAGCATTTTTGTCGATTGAAGTGGATTTGATTGTAACCCTTATTCTTCAGCTAAATATGTGATTTGTATCCGTTTATACATCTCTCTAATCGGGTCATTGCAACGCTCATTGCATCTCTCTTTTGTTCAGGAGCCCCGATCTTAGAGCATCTGCATTTCTTCTAGATCCACTGTATCGCTCGACATTCATAGACCTAGACAAAGTCTGTGGATCAGGTATTTATTGATGAGTTTGCAGAGAGTACCTTTACACAACCTTAGTAACACATATATGCTTACTGTATTTGATATATATGCATATCATCAGTACTGTTTATGCACATTCACTTGAATCATTTGTTTACACATCTGTTTTATTATATATGCATATCGTCAGTACTCTTTATGCACATTTACTTGAATCATTTGTTTACACATCTATTTTATTATATATAAAATATACTTATTGGATTTGATATATATGCATATTGGCAGTACTGTGTATGCTCATTTGTACAGATGTTTATGAACATTGCACAATATAATAAGCATATTTGCATTGTTCTATTTACTTGAATCTGTAGTTTACACTCCTGTTTATTATATATAAATACATACAGATACTGTTATTTATGCAAAAGTTATTTAAATATTCATGTTTGAATATCAGTTAAATGTGTATATTACTATGAACCAGTTATTAAAATATGTTGTACAATTAGTTGATGCAAAAAAGGCACTTATTTTATCATGATCCATTTACAATTATATGAAACATTAAATTAATCTTTATGTTTGTATATAACCATTGTTCATTAAATGTTGTCATATAAATGAAAAGGTAGTTTAAGTTATGTAACTCCATTTAGTATTATGTAGTATAGTTGTAGATAGTTATAGTAAAAATTAGATTTATTTGGCATATATTCATGCATACATCATTGTATCTAAAAACAACTTTTTTTCAACAGATTTATTCGTGTTTAATCATGAGATCTGTTGATCGCCCTCCAACTAATCCAAAAAGACTAACCATTGAGTCAAGTCAGGAGGTTTTTTGAGTTGACATTTCCAGACGAACTTGATCTAGCAGCTCAGCTCATCAAGATGATAATCCACATAATCAGAAGCAGACTGAGCCACAACCAGCTCCAGTTCATCGTTTTCGCAGAAAGGCCCTAGCTTGTCGTGTTAAAAGAAATCCTCCTCCTGCTCCATCCACACTGTCCGATGACGATTTCATGGATGCTCCATCTTTGAAGCGCCAATTTAGATCTGCCTCACCTTCCCCTTCAGAAAAAAACAGTTGCAAAGAAGATAAAAGTCCCTTCTCCACAAGTTTCGAGTGTGAAAAGCAGTCCAAAGTCTAATATCATTACAAAAAAAGCTCTCCTAAACAGAAGACTCCTAGAAAATCCCAGGAACTATGTATATATTTATGTTTATTCATGTGTTAATTTTGGTGCCCAATCAATTTTGTATTTTCCCCCACTTTATATTTATGTATATTATTATCTCAAAGTATGCTGTTTATTTTTTCAGTGTTGTAGACTAGTTATTTACAAGCCTCTAATAAATATCCCTTGTATGTAAATATAGTATCATTAGTTATAACAATATTTATACTTTGTGTATTAATGCATATTCATTTATGCTTTTAGAAATTGAATATCCGCTGCATACCTTATGATGTTATTGTCTCATCTTGGATAATGAGCGATCGGCAGCGCGATGCTGTCGCTAGGTTGGGATTTTCTAGTATATTTGATCTGCGAACTGATGCCTTAGAGAGCAGATCTCTCATCAGGTGGTTGATGGATAAATTGGATCCACATGACATGACCATACGCCCAGGGGCTGGCAAGGAACTGAAGATAACAAAAGAGACAGTTCGTCTGATTTTGGGTTTGCCATGTGCTGGAGGAGGCAGGGAGTTTACTGATTGGTACGGTGAAGTGGATGCTACTGCAAAACTGAGACGTGATCTCAAAGTTGGTAAAGAAGAATTTGATGTTGTCAAGCTTCAGGACAAGATAGTGCTTGGCAATGATGATGAGTTATCAATCAGATGCTTTTTTCTGATTCTATTCAATCGACTTCTTTTTCCTTCTGCTTCATGGGGCATTACAAACAATGAGGTACTAATGACTTCAAACATGGCCCGAATGGCTGATATTGACTGGTGTCAACTAGTTTACACGGATTTGTGTGATGCTGCCACACGTTGGCACAAAAGGAACAAAACAAACATCACAGCAACAATATATGGATGTTCACTCATTGTTCTAGTAAGTAATTCTTTTGTTTACTGTGCATATATATGATATGCAAATATTTGTTATATACTAATTTTATATATTTTTGCATTCTTTTTTTTCAGATTTACTATCTTGATCACTTACATCACCCTGCATCTCCTGATAACAAATATGGTACTCCCCGCATTAAGTTTTTTGATAATGAGACCATAAGAGATTTGGCTAGGGGTGACAGACGTCCCCCCCGTAAAACTGGTGAACCATTCGGCTATGCAGAGGTTAGACATAAACAATTTTTGTCCTGTTATGCAGATGTTAAAATTTTATTACTGCTAACTGTTCTATCTGGTTTTATACAGTTTCGTAGCCGTGCAGAAACGTGTTACGTTATTGCTCCAGAACGGTCTGTTTCTACCGTTTTCAACATATATGTGCCACGTATCAAGCATTTGATTGGCAACAAGTTGCAATGTTTGCCCTCCCAGCATTGACCAATGTTTCAATCAATGTTTGATGCTCATGACAAAGAGGTGGATAAGTACTATGATTCCCTTCAGCTGAGCCATCAGATGATTGTTTCGAAGCAGATTGAACTATCTGAAACATTTGGTGAAATGATCGATGAAGTACTGAGAGCTGCAACGCAGCGCGATTCACAGCAAGAAGGTTTTATTATTTATGTTTATTTTTTTAAATTAATCAAGTTCACGAATTATTGCGAGGAAAATTATATTTAGTTATACGATCTCAAATACTTTATTCTATGCAGCATTGTATATACAACTTATGCATTAATTTATAGTCATACAATCAGCAACACATTTCCAGTTGATTTTATTTTTGAAAACTCTCATCTATTTATGCATCCTGATAGTGTATTGATGTAGTTTGCGATGATGTGTATGTTTAACCATCTTTTCATAATGATACATTTATATTTCTGGTACATTTCAGTAACAACTACTTTATTATTATATTTTCCAAATGTAGATAACCCCCCCACTACCTCAATGCCTCCAACAAATGCTCCAGTATCCTCTCGAACTGTTCCAACATCTGATAATCAACAACATGATCAGGAAATTCATGTTCCTACTGATCATATCAAAGTATCAGATCATGTAAGTTTTTTCATACAAACTTTATATACAAATTATATATTATATTTAGCATACAAGTTACTGTTTACTCAAATTTCAGTTGTTTCCATTACAGATTGTCAGTGGGAACGTCTGTAAAAAATGAAGTTATGGATGCCCCTATATTTGACAAGACTCCAAAATCAAATGTTTGATTTCCTTTTATCACAGTTATTATATTTTCATTTACAATGTATGCAAGTAACAGTAATATATATGCATGCTTTATTTACTTTATTCACTAGGCTCCCACAACCGACAAGTCTGCTGCTCCTGAATTAACACCAGATATAAATACTGTCAGTATTTATACCTTCATCATATTATGTTAATATTAATTATAACCTATGTTTCATTATGTTTATATTAATAATTTTATTGTTTCCAGGAAGGACAAAAATCTGTTACACATGATACTCTCGTATCTGGTGCACCACAGTTTGATAAAACCCCACTGACAGATGTAAGTCATGTCGTTTTATCTTCTCATATTTTTCCTATATATACACTAAAATACATAATTATTTATGCAATTGTTTACTAACATATATACATATATTAGGCAACTACTGAACTTGTTGCAAGGGATAGTTCCTCTAAATCTGCAGTTGCTGAACCTCCCCACGTGTCACGCGAAGACTGTGCTCGCAACCTACTTAAGTTCATTTTGTCAGGACAACTAGATCCGAGCATGTATGTATTCGTTATTCAAATTCCAATTAAGTATAATTAGATGATTTGTAATTAAAGTTTTATTTTTCCCTGGTCTATCATTAATTTTGGAGGATTTGGAGGTTCTGTCCTCGATGTTGTCCAGTCGTTTGGTCCTAATAAATGCCTTGAGAATATTTTCATGCAGGGATTTATCGACTGTATTCATGAGGATGATGTATTATACAATCCAGATTCTGTAATCAACACTCTAATACTGAATGTCAATGTTGGGGTAATTTTTTCTCTACAACTTTGTATCTTATTGCAACCATTACTGTATAAATATATAATACTAATCAATTGATTTTTTTGTCTAGACCGTTTTGAATATCGAGGAGTTCAAACAGCACAGTTCAAATCCCCATCCCTTCTCAACATCACTTCTTAAAGAACAACTTGAACCGACGCTTCCTCCAGATGAAGTTCTGAACCAAATTAAATTGGTGAGCCCCAATCAGTTTTATTTGTAATAATATTATAATGTTCTTTTGGTCATTAGTTATATGTTATCTTATCTTTAATTTTCCATACGCCTATTATTGTTCATTAATAAACTTATACATATATCTTAATAGATCCTGGTTCCTATGCTACGCCATAGTCACTGGACCCTTTATGCAATCAACTTTGAACTTCGTCGAATAGACATCTTAGATTCAAATCCTTATGGGACATTGCTTGGAGGCACTACCTGGAAACAAATCCACAATGATCAAATGTTGATAAATGGAACGAAGATACCTTGGTCCAGATTAATAATGAGAAGACTTAGCATTGCGTTACATGAAGCTTGACCTGATTCAACTTTACCAAAGTTTGGCAACTACAAGATTGGGCTTCTTCCCAATTGTCCAACCATGTTATTAGGGTCAAACGATTGTGGTTTTTTTTGTCGCAAACTTCCTCCGATACTACGATTTTGATGATGGCGACTTATCAGAATTTTATACGCCGGTATGTTACTAAATTAGTGTTTTGATCATGCATATATTACTCCTTCATATTTAATCTTAGCATTAATTCGATATTATGACTATTTCAGGATGAACCATTGGACCAACGTGCCTTTGTTCTGCATTACCTGACCTTTCATCGCAACAACAGGGTTGTCCCCCTCCCTGCAGAACTGCTGCCTTTCAAGTATGCTCCAAGGAGACGTCGTTGTTTGAAAGCCAAGACTTAGATATCATAGCTGAACATGATTCCCTATGGGATCCCCAAAACTGTTTATGTTACTTATTAAATCACTTATGTCAGGCGTTGCACATGTGTATGATACTCCATATGCCACTTATGTTCGATGTGTCCAGTGTCTATGCTACTTCGTATCAGTTTTTATTTGAAGTGTGTCAAACATAAGTGTTACCAGAATGTCTAGTTATGTTATCTGTTACGAAATTCTATGCTTTTCATTTCCAGATTGTGAGATGGTTAATCGTTTGCTTCCAATGTTTGGCGTATTTCTATTATCATATTATCTTTAATATTCAAGTTTTATGCAACCTATATACTTCCTTATTTTATATACATTAGGTTCCTTTTTTACACATTTACCATGCTAATTATGCTAACTGTAACTAGTGGTTATGCTACATTCTGTCTGGTGTAGCTGTAGTGCGAAACCGAAGTATGTACTCCCATTCGATTAGTTATGTTAAGTGTATAGAGTTTATATACCATTCATGTCCAGATCTGCCGATTGCTAAACGTTCAATGCCAATTTGTGGTACATATTCAGTTACATAATTTGTGTAATGGTCTAGTTTTACGCAACATTTTATAGTTTTATATCAACGCATTATATAACCCAGTCATGCAAACTATTAATTTCCAAAAAACTAAAACATAGGTCATTGTGCTATTACAAGTTTCTACTACATCGACCACTCTTTAGTCACACTTCAAATTATTCGCCCAATTCCATATGCTCATCGGCTTCTTCATTTTCCACTTCTTCATCAATACGATGTTTTTTAGTAGTCGATGTTTCATTCCACTGTGGAGCAGTTGTTTTATTGTTTAGTCTTGATCCGGCTGGTCGTCCTCTCTTTCGATTAGCCAGTTTTGCTAGCCTTGCCCTGTTCTCTTCCACAGACAGACACGTTCTGCTATTATGTCCATCTGCTATACCACACAATTGGCATCTCCTATTCTTCTTCTTTTCTCCTTTCGCACCTAGTCTCATAATCCTATCTTCTGAAATTTTTATTGTCCGTCCTTTTGGTCTTGCACGATCTGGCATACTCAGATTTATAACATCCACATTAAAATTCAACCTCTGTATAATAAAAGAAGTTATTATTTAGTATACGCATATTTACATAAATTATCTTTATACCAATCAGTAAAATCATTTATCAATGCTCACCTTTTTAGCTTCTGAGGATGCAGCAATATGTTCCATTTGTTCATGTGCTACGTGACACGGAGAACTTGTATCACCAACCTCAGGTGGAATTCTCATGTTGTCATCCTATATAGCCGAACCGAAATACATCAACATTTCTATGCAGCATAAATATATATTTTCATTATAGACAAATGAACAATATTTTTTTAATATGTACCTGGTTACCAGCTGTTATTAATGTTAACGCATGTTCACATCCAGTCATGGTGTTATGCTCATCCTACAAAATAAAATTTGCTTAATACATTGATTTTATATATTCATTATATACAATACTTTATGCAAGCTTATATATTTATCTTTTACATACCATTTTATGGCATGTAATTGTATTGTCATCTTCCATCCCATCGCCGGCATTATTTTTATTCAATTCTCCTTCCTGGTACAAATAACATGTTACTATGCATAATATATGTTACAAATAGTATAACACTTAAACAACTGGAATATTATTACCTTGTCTTCCTCATCATCACTAACATCTGTTGACTCATTACATCCAATATCTGGCTCTAATCGGCATAGAACGCCATCGAGCTCATCCAACACATCCATCGCCTTGTCGTACCCTGCTTTTGACATACACGCTTGGTGGACTACTTTCATTGTTTTCGTTAACAACATTTTCTGTTTGTATGATTTAGTAACTCCATCCTTTCCCCTGAAGCTCTTATCAATTCTTTCAAACGGTACATCTTTTCTTGATGAGACAGTGTACCTTTGCAATATATACTTTGAAGGTATCTTTTTGACTTGAAGATGCATGAAGGCTCTTAAAAGATGAACACACAATAGACCTGAAAACATGAAAACCAACCATTATTTTTTAACGATATACATTAATTTGTACTACAATCAACAAATTCTTTAGTATGCAAATTTATTCTTTTAATCAACATAATATGTACAAACCTGTATGTTCCCACTATTTGCACTCGCATGTATACTCCCCAGCTTCTATGTCCGCTGTTATCTTGAATTGATGTTGTCCCCACACAATTTTATTAGACCTTTTTGTATGCTGTACGATCCAATCTTTATCACAACCGTCTGCGTCCTTTAATATTTTGTATGCAGTGGCGTATTTCATTGATTCCTCAAATCTATTCATAACAGCTCTGGTGTATGCTCTAGACACTCTCACTTCGAACCTATACAATGTATTTGTTGTCCTTGGTCCCTATAAGACATTATTATCATAATTAAACAAATTATTTACATAAAATGTATGCCATACGTTATTGATAACAAGCATGACATACCTTGCTCACCAATGCCTCCTTTGATTCTTTCATTTTCCTGCTGTGCAACATTTTCATCATTTGTTTAGCAAACTCATGCAGGGGGGTGTTCGCATCTACATGTGATTGCTTCACTAATCTGTTCATGCTCTCACTTCGTTGTGTAGATACCATTACCCCACAGAAGTTGTTTTTAAAAAATGCAGGTATCCATTCTTTTCTTATTTCATATAATTTGCGTAGAGTCATATCTTCATGAAGATTGAACTCCTCTAGCATCATTTCCCAGGCACATTCAAACTCATGAGGAGTTAATGGATGATGTATAATAGACTGGAACGTTGTTTTAAAATCTAACAGCAAACCTTGCATATATCTCATTTAGGAATGGCATAAATCTGTTCTGGACATGCCATAAACACAGTCTGTGAACTGTTTTTGGAAATACAGTTCTTAGAGCAATTGGCATTGCAGGATCTTGATCTGCAATTGCTCACAAACTATTAATTTAATTTCACAATAAATTAATTCAATGTTTTGCATAACAAATTGACATACCACATACCTGTAAGCATAACTCTCGGACCCTCGCATCCCATACATGTTTTGAATGAATTGAAAGCCCATTCAAAAGTTTGTATTGTTTCATCTCCCAACAAAACAAATCCAAACACTGTACACTGCAGATGGCTGTTAGCTCCAACAAACATGCCCAGTGGTTTATCATATATATTTGTTTTGTGTGTTGTATCAAATGTCACAGCATCACCATAATCTGCATATTCCCCCTGCATACTTGCGTGTGACCAAAAAATACTCACTATTTTCCCATCATTGTCTAGCTGGAAATCACAAAAAAATTGTGGATTCTGTTTCTTGCATTCTGTAAAGAAAGCCAAAAGTTTGGCTACATCATTTGCGCAGTTTTCTCTTCTCCTTGATGCCCTCCTACATTTGTTTGCACAAAAAATGATTACACACACATTTAATATAGTAATATTTATGGCACTTAATATATACACATGAAACATAAAAAAATTGCTTACATGTTTTCCAGATCTTGAGCAGTTACCGGTACGTTCTCCGGCCCATCATGCATTTCTGATATAAAATCAACTATGCAATGCTGCGACACTCGGCTATCATGCATTGCATCAACAAAATTTATGAACTCAGCATCCCTACTTTTGTTGCAACGTAAATGTTGTTTCTCTGCTTCGTCAGTTATGAACTCATGGTTATACTCCAAGTTTACCAGTTCAATTTTTGCAGCTACAACCATTTTTTTCATCATCATATATTTTTTAATTTTATTCCAGCCTTACATTGCGTACGCCCCGAAGTTCTATTCCTCATCCTAGGTGTATCATTTGATTTTGGTGCACTTTTACCTTCACGTGAACAATTTATCCACTTACTGAATGTCTTCTCTCTGTATTTCTTCAGTGGAAATCCAACTTCATATGCATACCTTTTATAGAATTTATATGCATCATCAACATCCTTGAAAGTCATCCCTACCGTTGGCACTATAGTTGGATCAATGTTTTTTTCCTGCAAATTCATTGACATTGTTGTTTGTACCATGGAATATGTTCATAACAATCTAATCAATCAAGAATCAAATACAACAATTTGACTTACATGTGAATGCAGTATTTGAGGCGTATCCATCTCCCTGGAGCTAATATTGGACATAGGAGGTCGAACCCTTTGTTCTCCTTCTTCCCCTATGCTCATCTCGTCGATCACAGGACCCAGTAGAGCAGGAGGTGGTGTGACCAGTGAGTTACCATCAACTACTCCCTGTGTCTCTGGATCAAGACGAACGCCATCTCCTACCATCGCCGGTGACTCTCCAGAGCTGGCCATCTCCACCTCCAAATAGTTATGCAGGCTTTGTGGTGTTTTTTTCGGATGAAAGGAAATCACGGATACTACACAAGTAACCGCATCCACGTTTACAGGGTCTCCCCATTATTTCTGAAACCGTCCCGATATTATGGCGATGTCAATGTAAAACTAATATCCATAATACACTATTTACGCAAAAATGACTTAACGTTTTACGCCAAACGGTATATACTATTTATGCAACTTTTGTGCCGAATCGGTTTTATGCCATATCTTTCAGCATCTTATTCTACGTTATATTTACCTGCCGCCATTACACCCCATGCAAGATCCATAAATTCCGCACCCACGTAACATAGTAAGCACGTTTGCATGTGGAAACTATTCCCTATAATTCCGCGCCTTTACCATATGTTTACCGCCTTGCCATTCAAACAACCGCGTAACGGTGCCGTCTTTCCTGCATGCCGCCTGTCTGGACTATGTTAAACATAGGCGCGCCTGTCTCAGCGGACCAGACCTCAGAACCGACCTGGGCTTCCTTTAATATCCGAAGCCCAGGGCTCCCGTTATACCTGCCCTATATATATACTTGCTGGTAGTTGTAGAAGGCCGATTAAGAATAATTTTACCTATTAATAATAAAATAAATTCAAATTCTATCATCCAACATATTGTGTCATACGACAAGGTTGATAGTGGTGGTATGCTAAATTGAGGCAAGGCTTCCCAAAAGCAATCATAAAGGTGTCGCCAAATGGATTGATGTTAAGTCCGATCCGTTCATTTGTTTATCTTTAAAGATGACTCAAAAAATTGGCTAAAAAATTAAAGTCCACCTTTGATTTACTTTTTGTAAACATGTCTTTGATATCTTTCTAGATAATAGTTTTATTAGAATCATTGATCACAATGCTTTGCTATCTATCTAAACTTTTGAAGAGCTTACACATTGCATGCGGCATAGTTGATTTGGTCATAATACTTCTAACTGTAATATATTCTATCGAGTGATCCAATCAACCATTGATAAAGGACAACTGATGTTTTTGAATCTCAACAAATATACTAATTGGATTCAATAAGTCTTGATGGCAAACATGTTTAAAATTGATTGTCATTAGCCAATTCACTCAAAGCTCAAGGCTCAAATGCATAGGAGAGAGATGTAGAGCCATCTAGTGAAGGAAAGGTTATTGTGCATGAATTAAAAATTGAAGATATTCCATAGGACATTGAGGTAATCACAATTCTAGATGACACTAGGGGCAAATGAAATCTCTCAAGATGAAGCAGAGGTCGATTGGTCACATTGAACAAGAGAAATCGACTAGAAATGAGAAAATGATGCACCAAGTGAACCCTAACAATAAGGAGCTCAAGCTTGATAACATAATACCTAAAGATGGCACATGAAAAATGAGAATCGGGGAAGTGAACCTTGGCAACAAGGTGGCCATAGAAGATCACGTAGTCGCTGTCATCTTCTCATGGGAGTTGCTCTAAGTGAACCACAAGTTGAACATGGCCTGACAATGGTGGAGAAACCTAGCAAAGGTTCTCCCAATCCTTGTCGAGGCCCTCTTATTTCATCACTTAGGCCCATCGAAGCATGTGCCATCGCCAGACATGAGGTTAGCAAGGATAGAACAAACTAAATGAAGGAGGAGGATGAGGAGCGGTGAAGGGTTGAGGAAACAAGAGAGAAATAAACTCATATAAACAAGGTAAAGCCCCATCTGATCCCTTATTTAGAAACTCAACATGTGCGGGGTAAGACAACCCTCAGACATTATATTAAGAAGAAGACATTTTCATGCCAGTCAAGAAAACCCTAAAACCCCTGCCCCACCCATACACAGTGGCACCGCAGCCTATATGAGAACAACCACGACCAGGGCCAGGCCTTAGTGAGAGCACCTAGAGGGGGGGTGAATAGGTGATCCTGTAACACTTCAAAAACTTAAGCCACAAAACTTGGTTAATTGTTAGCACAATAATTGCCAAGTGGCTAAAGAGGAATCCTCAACAAAACACAATAACCAACAAAGATCAATCACAGAGATGGCACGGTGGTTATCCCGTGGTTCGGCCAAGACCAACGCTTGCCTACTCCACGTTGTGGCGTCCCAACGGACGAGGGTTGCAATCAACCCCTCTCAAGCGGTCCAAAGACCCACTTGAATACCATGGTGTTTTGTTTGCTTTACTCAATCCCGTTTGCGAGGAATCTCCACAAATTGGAGCCTCTCGCCCTTACACTTAAAGTTCACAAAGAAGCACGGAGCAAGGGAGGGATTAGCAACGCACTCAAGACAAGGAATCACTGCAACACCACGCACACAAGTCGCAATGAGAGCTCACAACACAACTCAATGAGTTCACCACTCAACTAGAGCTCTAATCGCTATCGCAAAGAATCAAAGGCGCGGAATCGATGTCTTGGTGCTTAGGAATGCTTAGGAGATGCTTGTTGTTCTCCTCCATGCACCTAGGGGTCCCTTTTATAGCCCCAAGGCAGCTAGGAGCCGTTGAGAGCAATCTAGGAAGGCTGATCTTGCCTTTTGTCGACTGGCGCACCGGACAGTCCGGTGCACACCGGACACTGTCCGGTGCCCGATTTCCTTCCATAAATGGTGCAGTCGACCGTTGGCAGCCTGAGAGCCGTTGGCGCACCGGACATGTCCGGTGCACACCGGACAGACCGGTGCCCGCTTCTAGCCGTTGGCTCGGCCATGTGTCCCGCGCAGATCGCGCGGCCGACCGTTGGCCCTGCCGACCGTTGGCTCACCGGACAGTCCGGTGCACACCGGACAGTCCGATGAATTATAGCCGTACGTCGACGATGAATTCCCGAGAACGACGAGTTCGCCTGTGAACGGCCCACCGGACAGTCCGGTGCACCACCGGACAGTCCGGTGATTTATAGCCGTACACCGCCGTCGAAGTCCCGAGAGAGGAGCCTTTTCCCTCGAGCCAGCCTGGCGCACCGGACACTGTCCGGTGCACCACCGGACAGTCCGGTGCACCTAGACTGAGCAGACTTTGGCTGCTCGAGCTATCTCTTCTCCAACTCGATTTTTTCTGTTTCTAGCACTTAGACACAATACATTAGTCCATAAAACAATGTACTAAGTCTGAGAAACATACCTTTATCCTTGATTTGTACTTTGTCCACCTTTTTACAATTAGGCACTTGTGTTGGACACTAAATCACCAAAATACTTAGAAATGGCCCAAGGGCACATTTCCCTTTCAATCTCCCCCTTTTTGGTGATTTATGCCAACACAACATAAAGCAAGTAGAACAAGTACAAAATCACTTCAAAAAAGAACTCAAATTGTTTTGATTCAAATTTGACATATATGGATCACTCTTTGCCACCACTTGGTTTGTTTTTTTTTTGCAAATCAAACTCAAATTTCTATCTCTAAGTCAAACACACATGTTAAGATATAAAGAGAGTCATTCCAAGAGAAATTGATTCAAGATTTCAAAAACTCCCCTTTTTCCCATAATCAACACTTCTCCCCACAAGAAGCCAACTTTTGACAAGAGACAACAAAAGAGTTTTGTCAAACCAAAAAGCTCTATTCTACTATTTTCAAAATCTCTCAGGTGGTAGCTGATCCATTTATCGCTTTGGCCTTTATTTTCTCCCCCTTTGGCATCAAGCACCAAAACGGGATCAATCTTGGCCCTTAAACCCCATTGCCTCACCAAAATCTTCAAATGAGAACACAAAGGCAATAAGAGTATAAAGATGAACTTGGAAAAGTTACTCTTTTCATCGGAGTGCAGTGGAAGTCTTGCATGGTCCAAGTCCACCTTTTCCCTTTCAATCCTCCTTTGAGGCTAAAACAACTAAACTCAAGTACATGGTTAGTCTCAAAGGGTCAAGTTGTAGCACAACTCCCCCTAAATATGTGCATCACTTGCAAAAAGGACTTGTGAGGTCCAGGGAGTGTTTGTACAACTTGAGCACCACAATAAGCAACAAAATGCAGAATGATCATCATCAAAGGCATAAACACATGTATGCTACAATTCAATCCAAGTTCCGCGAATCTAAGATATTGAGCTCACTACGCAGCCTGCAAAAGGTCTTCTCATCTAGAGGCTTGGTAAAGATATCGGCTAGCTGGTTCTCGGTGCTAACATGAAACACTTCGATATCCCCCTTTTGCTGGTGGTCTCTCAAAAAGTGATGCCGGATGTCAATGTGCTTTGTGCGGCTGTGCTCAACAGGATTTTCCGCTATTCGGATAGCACTCTCATTATCACATAGGAGTGGGACTTTGCTCAGATTGTAGCCAAAGTCCCGGAGGGTTTGCCTCATCCAAAGTAGTTGCGCGCAACACTGTCCTACGGCAACGTACTCGGCCTCAGCGGTGGATAGGGCAACGGAAGTTTGTTCCTTAGAATTCCATGACACCAGGGACCTTCCTAAGAATTGGCACGTCCCCGATGTACTCTTCCTATCGACCTTACATCCAGCATAGTCGGAATCTGAGTACCCAATCAAGTCAAAGTTAGACCCCTTTGGATACCAGATCCCGAAGCAAGGCGTAGCGACTAAATATCGAAGAATTCGCTTCACAACCACTAAGTGGCACTCCTTAGGATCGGATTGAAATCTAGCACACATGCATACGCTAAGCATAATATCCGATCTACTAGCACATAAATAAAGCAAAGAACCTATCATGGACCGGTATGCTTTTTGATCAATGGACTTACCACCTTTGTTGAGGTCGGTGTGTCCGTCGGTTCCCATCGGCGTCTTTGCGGGCTTGGCGTCCTTCATCCCAAACCTCTTTAGCAAATCTTGCGTGTACTTCGTTTGGGAGATAAAGGTGCCGTCCTTGAGTTGCTTCACTTGGATCCCAAGGAAGTAGTTCAACTCGCCCATCATCGACATCTCGAATTTCTGCGTCATCACCCTGCTAAACTCTTCACACGACTTTTGATTAGTAGAACCAAATATTATGTCATCGACATAAATTTGGCACACAAAAAGATCACCATCGCAAGTCTTAGTAAAAAGAGTTGGATCGGCTTTCCCAACCTTGAAAGCATTAGCAATTAAAAAGTCTCTAAGGCATTCATACCATGCTCTTGGGGCTTGCTTAAGTCCATAGAGCGCCTTAGAGAGCTTACACACGTGGTCGGGGTACCGTTCATCCTCGAAGCCAGGGGGTTGCTCTACGTACACCTCCTCCTTGATCGGCCCATTGAGGAAAGCGCTCTTCACATCCATTTGGTACAACCTGAAAGAATGGTGAGCGGCATATGCTAGCAAGATACGAATTGATTCTAGCCTAGCCACAGGAGCAAAAGTCTCCTCAAAGTCCAAACCTGCGACTTGGGCATAACCTTTTGCCACAAGCCGAGCCTTGTTCCTTGTCACCACCCCGTGCTCGTCCTGTTTGTTGCGGAACACCCACTTGGTTCCCACAACATTTTGTTTGGGGCGAGGCACCAGTGTCCAAACTTCATTGCACTTGAAATTGTTGAGTTCCTCCTGCATGGCCAACACCCAGTCCGGATCTAGCAAGGCCTCTTCTACCCTGAAAGGCTCAATAGAAGAGACAAAAGAGTAATGCTCACAAAAATTAACTAATCTTGAACGAGTAGTTACTCCCTTGCTAATATCGCCCAATATTTGGTCGACGGGATGATCCCTTTGGATCGTCGCTCGAACTTGGGTAGGAGGTGCCTGAGGTGCTTCTCCCTCTTCAACTTGAACATCTTGTGCTCCCCCTTGATCATGCGCCTCCACTTGAGGTACCTGTTCGTCATCTTGGGTTGGGGGATGCACCATAGTTGAGGAAGACGGTTGATCTTGCTCCAAATGTTCCTGAGGCCGTACATCTCCAATCGCCATGGTGCGTATCGCGGCCGTTGGAACGTCTTCTTCATCTACATCATCAAGATCAACAACTTGCTCTCTTGGAGAGTCATTAGTCTCATCAAATACAACGTCGCTAGAGACTTCAACCAAACCCGATGATTTGTTGAAGACCCTATACGCCTTTGTATTTGAGTCATAACCTAATAAAAACCCTTCTACAGCTTTGGGAGCAAATTTGGAATTCCTACCCTTCTTCACTAGAATGTAGCATTTACTCCCAAAAACACGAAAGTACGATACATTGGGTTTGTTACCAGTTAGCAGCTCGTATGAGGTCTTCTTGAGGAGGCGGTGAAGATAGACCCTGTTGATGGCGTGGCAAGCCGTGTTCACGGCTTCCGACCAAAAGCACTCGGGGGTCTTGAACTCTTCAAGCATAGTCCTTGCCATATCAATGAGCGTCCTGTTCTTCCTCTCTACCACACCATTTTGCTGAGGTGTGTAGGGAGCGGAGAACTCGTGCTTGATCCCCTCCTCCTCAAGGAACTCCTCCACTTGAAGATTCTTGAATTCGGACCCGTTGTCGCTCCTTATCTTCTTCACCTTGAGCTCAAACTCATTTTGAGCTCTCCTGAGGAAGCGCTTGAGGGTCCCTTGGGTTTCAGACTTATCCTGCAAAAAGAACACCCAAGTGAAGCGGGAAAAGTCATCAACAATAACTAGACCATACTTACTTCCTCCTATGCTCAGATAGGCGACGGGTCCGAAGAGGTCCATATGCAGCATCTCCAAGGGTCTTGATGTTGTCATCACATTTTTTGTGTGATGAGAGCCTCCCACCTGTTTCCCTGCTTGACAAGCTGCACAAGGTCTATCTTTTTCGAATTGCACGTTAGTCAAACCTATCACGTGTTCTCCCTTTAGAAGCTTGTGAAGGTTCTTCATCCCCACATGTGCTAAGCGGCGATGCCACAGCCAGCCCATGCTAGTCTTAGCAATTAAGCATGCATCTAGACCGGCCTCCTCTTTTGCAAAATCAACCAAATAAAGTTTGCCGTCTAGTACACCCTTAAAAGCTAGTGAACCATCACATCTTCTAAAGACAGACACATCTACATTTGTAAATAGACAATTATATCCCATATTACATAATTGACTAACATATAGTAAATTATAACCAAGAGACTCAACTAAAAACACATTAGAGATAGAGTGCTCATTAGATATTGCAATCTTGCCTAAACCTTTCACCTTGCCTTGGTTCCCATCACCGAATATGATTGAATCTTGGGAATCCTTATTCTTGACGTAGGAGGTGAACATCTTCTTCTCCCCCGTCATATGGTTTGTGCATCCGCTGTCGATAATCCAGCTTGAACCCCCGGATGCATAAACCTGCAAGGCAAATTTAGGCTTGGGTCTTAGGTACCCAACTCTTGTTGGGTCCTACAAGGTTAGTCACAATTTCCTTAGGGACCCAAATGCAAGTTTTATCACCCTTGCATTTTGCCCCTAATTTCCTAGCAACTATCTTCCTATCCTTTCTACAAATAGAAAAGGAAGCATTTAAAGCATGATAAATTGTAGAGGGACCATTCATAACTTTTCTAGGAACGTGAACAATATTCTTCCTAGGCACATGATGAATATTTTTCCTAGGCATATCACTACCATGCATATAGGAAGAACTGGAAGCATACATAGCATAAGAGTCATAGGCATGTGAATCAAAAGCATTACAACTCCTATGAGACTGTCTTCTATCATTGTACATAAAAGCATGGTTCTTTTTAGTACTACTTGCCATAGGGGCCTTCCCTTTCTCCTTGGCGGAGATGGAAGCCTTATGGCTTGTTAAGTTCTTGGCTCTCTCTTGAAGCCAAGCCCATCCTTAATTGAGGGGTGTCTACCAATCGTGTAGGCATCCCTAGCAAATTTTAGTTTATCAAAATCACTTTTGCTAGCCTTAAGTTGGGCATTAAGACTAGCCATTTCATCATTTAACTTTGCAATAGAAGCTATGTGTTCACTACAAGCATCAATATCAAAATCTTTACATCTATTGCAAATAACAACATTTTCTACACAAGTTGTTGATTTACTAGCTATTTCTAACTTAGCATTCAAATCATCATTAATGCTTCTTAAGCTAGAAATTGTCTCATGGCAAGATGATAATTCACAAGAAAGCATTTCATTTCTCTTAACTTCTAAGGCATGAGATTTTTGAGCTTCTACAAATTTGTCATGTTCTTCATACAACAAGTCCTCTTGTTTTTCTAAAAGCCTATTTTTATCATTCAAGGCATCAATCAATTCGTTAATTTTATCTACCTTGGTTCTATCTAGGCCCTTAAATAAACATGAATAATCTATTTCATCCTCATCACTAGATTCGTCCTCACTTGAAGAAGCATAAGTAGAGTTTCGGCTACATACCTTCTTCTCCCTTGCCATAAGGCATGTGTGACGCTCGTTGGGGAAGAGGGATGACTTGTTGAAGGCGGTGGCGGCGAGTCCTTCATTGTCGGAGTTGGACGAGGAGCAATCCGAATCCCACTCCTTGCCAAGATGTGCCTCGCCCTTTGCCTTCTTATAGTTTTTCTTCTTCTCCCTCTTGTTCCCTTGATCCTGATCACTATCATTGTCGGGACAGTTAGCAATAAAATGACCAAGCTTACCGCATTTGAAGCATGAGCGCTTCCCCTTGGCTTTGGTCTTGCTTGGCTGTCCCTTGCGACCCTTAAGCGCCGTCTTGAATCTTTTGATGATGAGGGCCATCTCTTCATCATTAAGTCTGGCCGCCTCAATTTGTGCCACCTTGCTAGGTAGCGCCTCCTTGCTTCTTGTTGCCTTGAGAGCAAGGGGTTGCAGCTTGTTGATCGGACCATTCAAAGCGTCGTCCACGTACCTCGCCTCCTTGATCATCATTCGCCCGCTGACGAATTTTCCTAGGACTTCTTCGGGTGACATTTTGGTGTACCTGGGATTCTCACGAATATTATTCACCAAATGAGGATCAAGAACGGTAAAGGACCTTAGCATCAGTCGGACGACGTCGTGGTCCGTCCATCGCGTGCTTCCGTAGCTCCTTATTTTGTTGATAAGAGTCTTGAGCCGGTTGTATGTTTGAGTTGGCTCCTCGCCCCTTATCATCGCGAACCGTCCAAGCTCGCCCTCCACCAACTCCATTTTGGTGAGCAAGGTGACGTCGTTCCCCTCATGAGAAATCTTGAGGGTGTCCCAGATCTGCTTGGCGTTATCCAAGCCACTCACTTTGTGATATTCATCCCTGCACAATGAAGCTAGAAGAACAGTAGTAGCTTGT
Source organism: Zea luxurians (assembly GCA_029449295.1). NCBI lineage: Eukaryota > Viridiplantae > Streptophyta > Magnoliopsida > Poales > Poaceae > Zea > Zea luxurians. The sequence goes on along the minus strand of JAOPSE010000001.1, from coordinate 145,175,052 downwards.
GCATTCTTATGGATTTGCTCATTAATGAACATGGGACTATCCGAACTATCAAAGTGCATTCCACTCTCTACAATCTCCAATATACTAGGATGGAGAGAGAATAGGTGACTACGCATTTTGTGGCTCCAAAATCCGTAGTCCTCCCCATCAAAGTGTGGGGGCTTGCCGAGTGGAATGGAGAGCAAATGTGAATTTGAACTTTGCGGAATACGAGAGTAGTCAAAAGAAAAGTTCGAATTAACCGGTTTCCTTCTCTCGTAGTCGTTGTGGTCGTCGTCCTTTTGGGAAGAAGTAGACTCATCGCTGTCGTCGTAATAGACGATCTCCTTGATGCGCCTCGTCTTCTTCTTCTTCCCTTCCTTCCGTCTATGGCCCGAGCCGGAGTCGGTAGGCTTGTCGTCCTTCGGCTCGTTGATGAAGGATTCCTTCTCTTTGTCGTTGATCACGATTCCCTTCCCCTTAGGATCCATCTCTTCGGGCGGTTAGTCCCTTTGTGAAGAGAACGGCTCTGATACCAATTGAGAGCACCTAGAGGGGGGGGTGAATAGGTGATCCTGTAACACTTCAAAAACTTAAGCCACAAAACTTGGTTAATTGTTAGCACAATAATTGCCAAGTGGCTAAAGAGGAATCCTCAACAAAACACAATAACCAACAAAGATCAATCACAGAGATGGCACGGTGGTTATCCTGTGGTTCGGCCAAGACCAACGCTTGCCTACTCCACATTGTGGCGTCCCAACGGACGAGGGTTGCAATCAACCCCTCTCAAGCGGTCCAAAGAACCACTTGAATACCATGGTGTTTTGTTTGCTTTACTCAATCCCGTTTGCGAGGAATCTCCACAAATTGGAGCCTCTCGCCCTTACACTTAAAGTTCACAAAGAAGCACGGAGCAAGGGAGGGATTAGCAACGCACTCAAGACAAGAAATCACTGCAACACCACGCACACAAGTCGCAATGAGAGCTCACAACACAACTCAATGAGTTCACCACTCAACTAGAGCTCTAATCGCTATCGCAAAGAATCAAAGGCGCGGAATCGATGTCTTGGTGCTTAGGAATGCTTAGGAGATGCTTGTTGTTCTCCTCCATGTGCCTAGGGGTCCCTTTTATAGCCCCAAGGCAGCTAGGAGCCGTTGAGAGCAATCTAGGAAGGCTGATCTTGCCTTCTGTCGACTGGCGCACCGGACAGTCCGGTGCACACCGGACACTGTCCGGTGCCCGATTTCCTTCCATAAATGGCGCAGTCGACCGTTGGCAGCCTGAGAGCCGTTGGCAGCCTGAGAGCCGTTGGCGCACCGGACATGTCCGGTGCACACCGGACAGACCGGTGCCCGCTTCTAGCCGTTGGCTCGGCCATGTGTCCCGCGCAGATCGCGCGGCCGACCGTTGGCCCTGCCGACCGTTGGCTCACCGGACAGTCCGGTGCACACCGGACAGTCCGGTGAATTATAGCCGTACGTCGATGATGAATTCCCGAGAACGACGAGTTCGCCTGTGAACGGCCCACCGGATAGTCCGGTGCACCACCGGACAGTCCGATGATTTATAGACGTACACCGCCGTCGAAGTCCCGAGAGCAGCCTTTTCCCTCGAGCCAGCCTGGCGCACCGGACACTGTCCGGTGCACCACCGGACAGTCCGGTGCACCCAGGCTGAGCAGACTTTGGCTGCTCGAGCTATCTCTTCTCCAACTCGATTTTTTCTGTTTCCAGCACTTAGACACAATACATTAGTCCATAAAACAATGTACTAAGTCTGAGAAACATACCTTTATCCTTGATTTGTACTTTGTCCACCTTTTTACAATTAGGCACTTGTGTTGGACACTAAATCACCAAAATACTTAGAAATGGCCCAAGGGCACATTTCCCTTTCACTTAGGCTCATGCTTTGGTATGGGATAGACGAGAGGATTTCTTTAGCCACAACTTAAATTTATCTCCCATGAGGAGTCAAACTTAGGACTTGAGGAGTGCTACTCATACCACCTAACCAACTTAGCTAGAGGCCCTTATCATTAGCTTCTCCCCCTCCTATCTCTCTCTCCTATAGGGCAAATCTACCAAGGCATAACTAGGCACATGTCAAAATGAGTCACAAGGGATCATCTACCCAACCAAAGGGTTACAATTGTTAATCATACCATAATGACCCTATAAAATTGGCTGTGAAATTCAATGGCGCCCTCATAATCTCAAACAACCTGGAGATCTCCCACACAGAAAAATAATCTAACATGCAACATCATAATGACATAATTTTAAGTGCAGAAGACCAAGGGGTTATTGTGTCCCATTGAGGGACGACTGGTGTCATGCACACACCACTCTAGTGCTTTGGCTTCTATGATGAAGCATGTTTAGTACAATAGTTGGACTACTAACGCCCAAAAATCTATAGGGTAGGCCCTTGAGAACCTTGTTTTGTACAACAGTTGTAATAACACTTACACTATATCGAAGACATTTACGTTCAAACTTGAGAATTTTTCGATCGTGAATACCACATCTTAGAGATATCCACGTCTCTCACATTGTCTCGATATTTACGGTAACCACCTAGATTTGCCCACGTCTATTATAGAGGGGTCGTATGTGACATCACGCTGACTGTTGTGGCATCATTTATGCTATATCTATCGCTATTTACACTTAAACTTGAGGATTTTTATGATCATGAATACCACGTCTCAGATATATTCGTGTCTCTAACGTTGGCTTGATATTTACGATAACCACTTGGATTTATGCACGTCTGTTACGCGGGGGTCATACGTTACATCGTTTTGACCATTATAACAATATTTACACTATATCTGACACTATTTATGCTCAAATTTAAGGATTTTATTATCATGAATACCATGTCACAGAGGTATACATGCCTCTCACGTAGGCTCGATATTTATGATAACCACTTGGATTCACACGTCTGTTATGTGGGGGTAGTATGTGACATCGCGTTAACCATTGTAACAACATTTACACTACATCTGACACTATTTATGCTCAAACTTAAGGATTTTACGCTTAAACCTTGTAGTGCAAACACACCACTACGCCCAGAACTCGTGCCCTCATTGCATACCATGTTTTTCGCATGCACAGAGAAACAATCCTACAATTTATGGTGCATCCATAACCACCATAAAAATATATCCCCAATAAACGTGTCTGCGTGATCTAGACATAGGCCATGGGGGCGGTGGGGGAGGACCAATTGGAAGACCTGGGCTTTCATTATCTCCTCCCTATATATATACAATTATATAATCCAAAAGTTTAAACTTTGCAAAATTCACCCAACCAAATCACCTACTCATAACCTTCACTAAATACATCAAACAAATTGCACCCAAACTTAACACACCATTAAAACTAATGGTTCAGATCGTTGGATAACCCTCTCTCCCTTACTCACTTAAATCTAATGAACAATATTATTTGGATCATCATTTATTCCTTTCCCTCCCCTGTGACCTCACCGTCTCCGGTCTCCCTCTCCCCCTCGTCCCCGCCGCCCCTCCCTCTCACTCGCACCGCTACAGCCGTCAACTCCTCTCTTCGCATCGCCGCTACCGTCGTCGACCTCTCGCCTCCACTCTACAGGATCATAGTGTTAGCACAACTTATATACTAGTGTGTGTGAGAGAGAGGATCACTATCGATTGAGGTATCCAAAACACAATTGAATAAAAACTAATATATTATCTCCCTTTTACACTTACAACCTCTATATTGATGTTCATCATAGGATCTAAGACTATCTACAACAACATCCTCTAAATTTCATCCTCTAAAGGAATATTCTCTGTCCTTTACAGCATAGTCTAAAAAAGTTCGTTCTCTATATCTTCAGCGTCTCCAACAAAGTCCTCTAAATTTCATCCTCGATATCTCATCTTTTTTAATCTCTACTCTCTCTACATCATTGGTCAACAAGAAATAAAAGATAATAAAAAGGGCATTCACCAAGTACACTAGCAGCCGAAAGAAGCATCTTGTGCAGGATACCGGATCTACAGTGCATGTCCACATTTAGAGGCTGAAGACCACACTCTAAATTTTAGAGGCTCATTTACAGTCTCTTGCTGGAGTGGATAGAGTGCGTTGTATCCTCTAAATTTAAGGTAGAGGGCCCTTTAGAGGAACTGTTGGAGCCAGTATAACGATAGATGTTCTTGCTCTGACAGGGTCTCTTCCGTACAAAAGTTTGGACTATTCCTTTGCTAGTTTATTGAAAAACTAGTCGGTCTTCCCTATGTAAGCTTTATTGGTTATCCTTTGATCTATGATGATTTAGACGATCTAGTTTTGGTAATTTAACATTAAGATGGTGTTTGGTTTTTTGAATTAATTTTTAGTCTTCTATTTTATTCTATTTTATTTCTAAATTGTTAAATATAAAAACTAAAGCTCTATTTTAGTTTCCGTATTTGGCAAATTAAAGATAAAAATAGAATAAAATAGACAGACTAAATATTAGTCCTTAAAAACCAAACACGCTCTAATGTAGTTCAGGTTTAGCGAGGGGCAAAGCTACATAGTCAATATACACTGATAAAAATTTGTAAAACTAATGAAACAGACTAAATTTTTACCATATATACACCACCTACAGCACATTACCATGTATGCATATCTCTACTACACCTTAAGTTGGTACCATGGGTGTCCACCACTTGATTCACCACGCCTCCGCCCTCCCCCTCCCTCCGCTAATCTCGCGGCCGAGCCGCGCCTGCCCCATCCTCGTAGCCGTCACCAGCGCGGTCCAAGCTTGGATCCATGGCGCCGCCCTCGCCCTCCTCCCCACACCAATCTGCCCGCCCCATCCCCGTAGCCGTCACCAGCGCGCCCCAAGCCTCCAAACCTCGCCCGCTCTCCACGCGATGGCCGCCCATCCCGCCGCTCGCCCCCTCCCACCATCGCATTTCCGCTCGCGTACCCCGTCCATCCAGACGTCGTCGTCGCGCAGGTCTCCTCCTGCCTCCCGGAGTTATGGGTCCCTCTACTCGGCCCTTGCCGCGCCGCTGAGCGATGGACGACCTCGAAGGGGAATGCTGTGTTGCTCCTACATACCCTCCAGAGCTGACCTGGACGCCACCATCGTCCGTCCCATCTCCCTCTCTCTGGGAGGACATCTCGCTGGCCAGCACGAGCTAGCCTTCTTCTCTAGCTCCGGTTCCAGCCCCCGCCCCCACCCCACCCCACTTCACGCCTCCCTCCATGCACGCGTCATCGAGGCACATGCCCGCCCAACTCCACTTCGACTCGGCACTCTCCCTCTCCGACCCGGACGCTGTTGTCGCCCATCCCATCTCCCTCTCTCCGGGGGGGAATCTCGCTAGCCAACACGAGCTGGCCTTCTTCTCTAGCTCTGGCTCTAGCCCCCACCTCCACCCCTCTCCGCGCCTCCCCCCGTGCCCACGTCGTCGAGGCACATGCCCGCCCAACTCTGCCTCACCTCGGCACTCTCCCTCTTGATCCGATCTGGAGCTGACGCTCCCACTAGCGCTAAATAGCGCGATGTTGAAGCCCGGAGGCGGTGGTGCTTTCTTGGAACAGATCGAAGGCTTCATCTCTAGACTTTCTTCTTGTGGGGATGTTTTTTATTTGATTTAGGTTTTTGTGCAGGTGCTACTGTCTATCCCAATGCCCATGGGGTTCATTGGTGCTGATCCATACAAGATGTGAGTAGAGGACAGGCTTCGGCGCTAAGGCCAAGGCGGCGTGGCGACCGGTAGCAGCATGGTGACTACCTGGCTCGCTTGTGTGGGTCGCCCTGGACAGCCGTGCTGGCGTCACTGGCGGTCGCGACCTTGAGATCGGGGAGCTTGCCCAGGTAAGTAATGCATTCAATCACCCTTCCTTCGTTCCCTTTCCCAGGCTCAACACGCTAATCATAGGACGAACGGATGGAGCTCGCCATAACCAACAATGGCGGTGGCATGGGAGGTTGATGCATGAACGAAGACCAGAAAAGAATGGACTCATCTATCTGCCCGTCGGTCAGGCTTAGGCCAGGGCTCCAACCGGTCCATGGACGTGACGGAGAGGCTAGCGCTGGAGGAGTTGTTCCCGAACCCGTTGTCCCTGGTTTAGTTGAATTTTCAAAGATGAAGCAAAAGGTGTTTTCGAAAAAAAAATCTCGTTTTTGCTAGGGAAGACCTGGAAATAAGGCCAAAGTAAAGCAATGAAGTTGCAATTAATTAGATAATGCTACATTCATGATTTTGTATTTTGACAATGAATTTATTCTTATCTTGAAAATGCCCCCTCCGCTGCATTCACAAAGAGTATGCTTATCTTTCCTAGGTGTGCGGTCATATTAGGCTATCAACTTGTCAATACTTCAATTGTCTGAACATCCTTTCAGGTAGCTCACATTTGGATATTATCGCCCATTGTAGATTGGATAGGATGGTTGGATCTCATAATTGATAGTAGAATGACAATGTCAGAGTCATCATCAATTGTTAATTAGCTCTAGAACTGAACCACTATATAAGAACATGTATTAGACAACAATAGTACACTTGCATTATGGAGGGGATTAAATAAATTAAAGAGATCGTTAGTTTGTGTTCCCCTCAATATTCACCTCTTTTCACTGCTAACTGATCTAATTATACAATTCTTTGGATGCTTGCAGGAGGAGACTATTGGTTTTGCATATTTGAATCTTCAGGAAGCATTTCCACCGTTGTAAGTTTGTCATCTGTTTTTACAATTTCATACTCTGGTTAGCAAATTCATTACTTCATGTTCCTGCATGGATGGAATCATGAACCTTTCTTGTTAAAACCGCAAGAAATGTTACAAAAAGCTCAACAATTTAAGTTACCATTATTTATTTTAAGGTATTCTATATGATTAAGAATTTACTCGGTAAGAAAACCACTTTTTAGAGGGGACAATTTTTAACCTATTATTCTTGTAGATGTTCAATTATTGGGCTCATGGAGCATATTAAGAAACGACCACTATTGGCTGCCTCTGAGAAAGCTCAACAATTTGTGAGGGTGAGTCAGGAGTTACTCTTTCTCAACAAATTATGATGTTTTATTGCAAGAATATGTAAACGACCACAAACCCTCGACGCGTGGCTTCCTCCGCACCCAAACCCTAGCGCTACTCTGGCCGAGATCCTGCCTTCTACGACGCGAACCCCATCCCCCACGCGTTGCGGTGGCCGAGATGTCGCCTTCTATGACACGAACGCCAACGTGGCGCCCTTCCCCAAACCCATGCCTGCCTTCAACGCCGGTAGCTCGAGCCTGAGCCCATCGCGCCTTCAACGCGGGATCTTGCCCCATCGCCACCAACGACGCCCTTCCCCAAACCCCTGACCGCCTTCAACGCTGACAACTCGTGTGGTTGGTAAGCAATTTTTCTAGCAACAAATATAGATCTTCTTCCAAGCTAAGATTTACTCTCTCGACTTCTCCACTCCTTTCACTGAGTTGATTAATAACTGTGTTCAGTTTGCACCAATTGACATAAGGAGATAATAAAGAGCCCTTCAGAATTTATATGCTATGCCTCTGCACTAATGTGTTACTGGACATGTATTTATCCTGAGATATACAAGGAGGAGATCCTTGTTGGTGTTAACACGAAGCTCAGGGTTGCCGAAGAGATTCTAATGTTGATGATCTTTTTGATGTGGTTTGGAACTGCAGATTACATGGTAGCGTTGCACTTGAGTTGTGCGCCACAGTCTGGCTATCAGCGAAGTGATGGAAGCAGTGCGTGAAAAATACGCATCTAGTAGAAACGCGCAGATGGAAAATGTCAATGTGGTGCCACCAAATCACAGGGATGAGACCAATATTAACTATTTGGTTTTAGGTGTAGCTGTTGGAGTAAAAAAATGTTGGGTCCTAATCCCTAGAAATCAGTTCCTAATTTTTTAGGCCCCAATTATAGAAGTCCCTCTTGGAAATGCTCTAAGGAGAAGGGTTTTGAGGCTGATGGTGAAACTTATCGTGTGCTGGTGCGGGGATTTGGGAGGCATAGGAAAAGAAAGGAATGGGAGGCTGTGTTGGAGAAATGCTTGATTTAGAATTTATATCAAATATTGCCTCTTATAATAGGCTACTTGGTGGCTTGCCGCTTGCATAAGTGAAGATCTTTGTGGTTACAATTACAAGAGAGCTTCTCGGGGCATATGAAAGCACCAGACTAAAAGTATTTTTCTAGGTGGCGCTACATGGAGATGCCTGATACCAGTGTACGTAGCTACATAGATATAAGATGGAAAGTGTGAAATGAGGTATTGTTTTGATCATGCACTCCTATTGCATACAACATTATTTTATTGCATTCTATGCATTATTTTGGTCTTGTTGGATTCACCATATCTACAACAATTTATCATTGCAATTTCGAAGCTTCCAACATGGCATTTCTGTTAGTCTTGAGCATGAAGAATCAGAGGAAATTCTTGAGCCTGCTCCTCTTGAAGAGGAAATGGCACCAGTTGAAGATCTTGTTCTTGTACCACCTGTTAATGAAGTTGTTTCACCTCCTCGCAAGACCGAGGTGTCCCGAGATGCCCATTTCCTATTTCATAAATATCAACGTGGTCCCTGCAGCTACTTCATAAGCATTTGTCAGTTTGATAACACTGATCATCCAGCCGTATGCCACATACAACACTTCATAAGCAATCCGTCAACATCTACAATGATTGGGATATTCTTCCTCCAAAGAAAATCAAAGACCCTGAAGGCAAGAAGGTGATGTTTAGATAATTCTTCATGCCTTTGGTAAATACTTTAAAATCTTGGCTGAACTCTTTTCACGAAGGTGCTTCATGTAGCACGATTTCTGGTTGCAGCCAGAAGACTGGGACAATAGGGAATACATTTGTGATCCTGATTTCTGAGGACAAGAAGCCAGAGATATGTATATTTTTAATTTCTAAAAATTTAGATGATTTATATCAGTATTGTGGTTTTAGTTTTGGGTCAAATTTCACTTTATTGAGCTCGGCACAATAGTTTGGGTCATATTTTGTCCACTATATGTTCTGTAACTCCCAAAGTTTTATGTAAAAGTATCATTTACTTGTATCACAGTATGCGCCTATATTGTAGTACAAATGATCTTTATCACTGTGGTGTCTGACTTAGATTATTCTTTGTAGGGTTATGATGATATTCCAAATATGAGAATGTCAAGGATTTGCAAATTTTGAGAAGTTCACAAAAAACAAATGTAATATCCTGCAGAGAAGTTGCTTTCCTTATGAATAGAATGATACGCATTGCCTCAAATATATATTGTCTATTGGACTTTGCTCTTTGCAGCTGGTTGTGCCTTCATAAAGTATCAAACAAAAAATCAAACATTGGCAGCTATTGAAGCTCTAAACGGGAAATACAAAATAAAGGCCTGTCAAAATGAGTTCGGATATCAAATCATTTTTATCCATTTACATGTGAACAAATTAATTTTAGTATTATATGTATTCTTTGTTATCATGTATTTCAAAGCATTACAATATTGTCCAGTGGCTGCCCCCTGTTCTTGGCAGCCGGCGGCTGCGTCACGACGACAGCCATCTGAAATGCGAATTCTGGTGAGCCAGACGCGCCCAACAGCTTGTCTAGGACCGAGGCGGCGACCTAAGGTGCGATCCGAATGTAGTAGATTTGTTTTTCATTTATACCGGTGGGTGGTGGTATAAGATCAAGTATAGCAGAAGAGATGGTAAACCTTTTAGTTCTAAAAGTGTAGTGGCATATAATTAACTCCCTTATGAGAGAAGAGTACCCTTTACTACCCTTCTGTAAACCTTTTAGTGCTAAAATATGATTGCTTGATTGCCTTCTATTCCTCCAGTTTTCCCCCTCAAAAGGTTCAAGCATATGCTGCTTTGAGAAGGTATGTTTTTTTATTCTATATTGTTTTATAAATCTCTTTCAAATGGTAACTGTTCTTGTAACTACATCTCCATTTTCTTAATAATGTCTTAATGTTGAGAGAGAGGGGGGATGTAGGGACATCAACATTTATTTGTTTGCCTTGAGATATATCAGTTGAGACACATTTTTGAGTGTCTTTATAAAAAACATAGTTCCTTATTGAAGATAATGTGAAGCTAGCATCCCAAACAAAAATATGTTTGTGTGTGACTTATCAAGTAGTTATTCAGCTGAACACATATTATTGCACACACGATATCTGTTAAACTTTTTTCCTGTTTTAAGATGTAATCTGTTATATATTTATACAATCAAGGAATTTCTTTAAAAACATTAGCATAAATGTGTTGAGTAATGCTTTGAAAAACACATGATTCATTAAGTGAAAGAATAGTTAGAGATGTCGCAAGCAATGATTGTATAGCCTAACTGACTGCAAGAAGTGATGCTGCTTTGTTAGTATCTATTAAGATACACGCCTCCTAATTGTTTGGGAAGAAAAGTGTGAGGATGGATGCACCTAAGCAAGGAGATAAAAGAGCTCGGGTTCCTGCTAATGTGGAAACTAGAAGGGGAACAAGAGTGAGGAAGGCAAGCGTGAAGGTGTTTGGGCCGAATTGGCGTGTGTAAGACGATGTGCGTCTGATGGGACGAATGTGGCCGGAATGTGTGAACGTGTGCTCCAAGTTGGGGTAACGCTGGAGGTTATAGGGGAGTAGCTGGTAAAGGAGAGGGATCAGAAAAAGCATAACAAACTCATTCTGTACCAACTATTCGAGTTCTATACGACAGCCTCTCCTTCTCCTATCTTCCTACTGTTCTTCCTTTACCTGCAAATTCTGCTAACAATCTGGTATCAGAGGTATTCGATTCCTAGCGGGCTACAAGCTGGATCTAGTTCCCAACCACAATTATTTCACCTGTTTCGAGAGATGTTAAGGAGCCATGGATGCGAGCACCAAACTCATCCTCGACAAGATGGAGAAAAATTTTTTGGCACTGGATGCCAAGTGGGAACAGTAGTTCTCGGAGGTGGTCTCTATCAAGGAGGAGCGCTTGGGCGTGCTCGAGAACTCGACTGCCGAGTTGGAGGCGTGGAGACCCAAGGTGGATTCCGCCTTAGAAGATGTCAAGCTCGAGTTGCGGAAACTCAACAAGCAATGGGATCGCTCCTTCATGGATCCGCAGACCGGGGATTCAGGTCTCCTGCTCCGTCCTGAGGCTGAGTCGTCGTTCCGTTCGAAGGGCAATGAGGAGAACCAAATTCGTGATCCAGGGTACAGATCGGTGACGACCTTCATGTCGGGCTCGGGCAAGGGTATGCACAACTTCCACTCACCCCCAGTTATTCTGAATCATATGCTCTCTAGTACTCCTGGTGATTTTGGTGGGGTTAGAGGGTTTGATTCTGTCCCTACACATCATTCTAGGGCAAGTTACCAACAATTTCATTCCCATTGTTTGATGGTACTCATCCCCAGTTTTGGATTTCTCGCTGTGAAGTATATTTTGATATGTATAGTGTGGATCAGACCTCCTAGGTTAAAGTGGCTAAAATGCATTTCTCCCGACTAGTTGCCTATTGGTTTCAATCCATTGAGCGTCGCTATCAGCCTCTGCCATGGCAGTTGTTTTGTAAGCTGCTTTTGGACAGGTTCGGCAAGGATCAGCATCAGTCCTTGTTGCGCCAGATGTTTCGTATTAAGCAGACGACAATGTTGGCTGACTATATTGAGAAATTTTGTGTCCTGGTTGATCAATTGACAGCTTATGAGTCATTGTTTGATCCCTTATATTTCACCACTCGGTTTATGGAAGGCCTGAGGGAGGATATTCGTGCTGTAGTAATGCTACAACGACCTCCAGACCTCGACACTGCTTGTACCTTGGCCACGTTACAGGAACAAGTTTTAGAACCAATGAAGTGTAAGGAAGTTCGTCGGTTTGATGGCAATTTGTGGAACAAATCTTCAGTCAAGAACACCCTACCACCAACAGCAGACAAGGCAGTGCCTGTAGATCAACGCCCAGGGCCCATTCCTCAGAATATGGTTGATAGAATGGGAGCACTTAGGTCATACAGGCATGCTCGAGGCCTGTGTGATAAGTGTGCTGAGAAATGGCATAAGGGACATACCTGTGCGACGACTGTTCAGCTTCAGGCCATACAGGAAGTCTGGGAGTAGTTCAAGCCTGAAGAATCAACTTCTGGAGAAGAGTCAGAAGTACTTCCAGAGGAGCATGTGTTTTCTGCTCTTTCATTTGAAGCAGTGTCAGGTGGTAAGGCCAAAAGAGCTATGCAACTAGGAGGTCGTTTAAAGGATCAAGATGTCAGCATACTTATTGATTCGAGTAGTACTCATTCCTTTGTAAGCCAACAATTGGTGGCTAAGCTTCATCTACCAGAGGAGAGTACTGCCCCCATTCAGGTCAGAGTGGCGAATGGAGAAGTAATGCTTTGTTAGACTTTGATCATCCAAGCCATCTGGTCTATTCACCATTACCAGTTCCAGATGGATCTAAAGATTTTACCCCTGGCTGTCTATGACATTATCCTAGGTATGGACTGGTTAGAACAGCTTAGTCCTATGGAGGTCCATTGGTGTCAGAAATGGATGTTGATACCATACCAGGGAGAACCCATACTCTTGTAAGGCTTGTCCAAAGGGGTGGAGGAAAATTCCTTATACATGTTACTGAGGTTGTTGATGCTCCCATTAATACATCTGCACCAGAAATGCCATCTGTTATCACTGCATTAATACAACAGTTTGCTGATGTAATGTCACCACCTGTGGAGTTACCACCAGTCAGGAATTGTTATCATAGTATTCCTCTCATTGCAGGGGCTCATCCGGTGTATATTTGATCTTATAGGTTTGCACCAGCACTTAAGGATGAAATTGAGCATGAGGTGACTGAAATGTTACAAAAAGGGTTAATCAGACCTAGCACGTCTGCCTTTTCCTCTCCTGTTTTATTAGTCAAAAAGAAGGATGGATCTTTCCAATTTTGTGTGGACTATAGGTATTTAAATACCTTAACACTAAAGAGTAGATTTCCTATTCCCATATTTGATCATCTAGTGGACGAGTTGTCAGGCGCAAGTTGGTTTTCTACTCTGGATTTGATTTCTGGCTACCACCAAGTGAGGATGAAGCAGGGAGAGGAACATAAAACAGCTTTTCAGACCCATCACGGTCATTTTGAATTCTTGGTTATGCCTTTTGGATTATCAGGTGCCCCTGGGACTTTTCAGAATGCTATGAACACATCTTTGGCCCCACTACTTCGTAAATGTGTCATTGCATTTTTTGATGATATTCTTGTGTACAGTCACACATTGGACGATCATGTGGCTCACTTGATAGCAGTTTTGACTATTCTGCGTCAAGATCATTGGCATGTGAAGCCCTCTAAATGTTCTTTTGCTAAGAGGCAAATTTCTTATTTGGGACATATAATCAATGAACTTGGGGTGTCAACTGATATGTCTAAGGTTGAAGCAGTCTTACAGTGGCCTTCTCCCACCAATCTCAAGGAGCTAAGAAGTTTTTTAGGTGGCAGGATACTATAGGAAGTTTATCAAGCATTTTGCTTTGATTACTAAACCTCTCACTGCCTTACTTAAGAAGGGTGTGTGGTTTGTGTGGACTGCTGAGCAGAAGTTAGCATTTTCCACGGTTAAAAAGGCCCTAAGCACTGCCCCAGTTTTGGATCTGCCTAACTTCTCCAAACAGTTTTGTATTGAAACTGATTCTTGTAAGAATGGGGTTGGAGCTGTGTTGTTACAGGATGAGCACCCTTTGGCATACATCAGCAAGTCATTGGGGGTTAAAACACAATGCTTGTCCACATATGAAAAAGAATATTTAGATATTCTGCTGACAGTTGAGCAATGGAGACCTTATTTGCTGCATGGGGAATTTTTTATCTTCACTGACCAGAAAAGTCTCATCCACTTGAATGAGCAGAGACTCAATACGCCTTGGCAACAAAAAGTGTTTACCAAGTTACTTGGCATGCAGTATAAAATTGTGTACAAACCAGGGTCAGATAATAGGGTGGCTGATGCTTTATCTCGAAGGGCCCCGGATAATGGCCAGTGTTGTGCAATTTTAGTACTAAAACCACAGTGGTGCCAAGCTGTCTAAGACGGGTATTTGGAAGACACTGAGTCCAAGGAACTTTTGGCCAAGTTATCTCTCAACCCAGTGGTCGTGCCTGACTTCGAATTGCATGATGGCTTGCTCAGGTACAAAGGGAAAATATGCTTAGGCAACAATGTCACATTGCATCACACTGTGATGACAGCCATGCATTGCTCTGCAGTGGGAGGTCACTCTGGGTTCCCAGTAACATACCACAGACTGAAGCGATTGTTTTCCTGGCCTGGTATGCGGAAGTGTGTTCAAAATTTTGTGGCCGCTTGTACTACTTGTCAGCAAGCTAAACCTGACCGATCTAAATATCCTGGGCTTCTCCAACCTCTACCAGTTCCTAGTGGGGCATGGCAAACTATCTCCATGGATTTTGTTGAGGGCTTACCCATGTCAGGAGGCAAAAATTGTGTGCTGGTGGTGGTGGATAAATTTTCTAAATTCAGCCACTTTGTCCCTCTCAAACACCCCTTTACTGCTGCGGTAGTAGCTAAAGTTTTTATGCAGCAGGTATATAGATTTCATGGGTTACCTCTGGCAATTGTGTCTGACAGGGATAGAATTTTTACCAGACAGTTGTGGAAATCCTTGTTCTCACTAGCTGGAGTGTCCTTAAATATGAGTAGTGCATATCACCCCCAATCCGATGGACAAACTGAAAGGGTCAATCAGTGTATGGTAACGTTACACGCTTGCCCTTCTAAGTGGGTGGATTGGATATACTTGGCTGAATATTGGTATAACTGCAGTTGGAATTCGTCCTTGGGTTTCTCCCCATTTGAGGTACTTTATGGGTATACTCCTAAACACTTTGGTGTGGATGCCAATGCTACATGTCCTGTTCCATCTCTAGCTTAGTGGATGCAAGATAAAACAATGATGTCTGAGCTTGTCCAACAACATTTATCCAGGGCTCAGCTGAGAATGAAGAAAAAAGCTGATCAAGGGCATTCTGAAAGGTCGTTTGCTGTGGGGGACCAAGTCTTTCTGAAGCTCCAACCTTATTTGCAATCCTCTTTGGCTCCCCACGCGAACCAAAAGCTAACTTTTAAATATTTTGGCCCTTTTTTCATAATGGCTAAAGTGGGAACTGTTGCTTACCGTTTGCAACTGCCAGCTTCATCTTCTATTCATCCTGTTTTTCATGTATCTCAGCAGAAAAAAGCAGTGGGTCTAGCAGTGCAGGTATCTCAGCTACTGGGAGAGATGGTTGACCTTTAGGTTCCTGAAGCCATACTGCAACGCCGGCTGGATTCTGAAGGTAAATCACAGGTGCTGGTGAAGTGGTCGGCCATGCCAGAATCCTTAGCTACATGGGACGATGCTATTGCCCTGCGACAGAGCTTTCCATTTGCACCTGCTTGGGGTCAAGCAGTGTCTCTTCTAAGGGGGAATGTGAGGATGGATGCACCCAAGCAAGGAGATAAAAGAGCTCGGGTTCCTGCTGATGTGGAAACTAGAAGGCGAATAAGAGTGAGGAAGGCAAGCGTGAAGGTGTTTGGGTCGGATTGGCGTGTGTAAGACGCTGTGCGTCTGGTGAGCCGAATGTGGCTGGAATGTGTGAATGTGTGCTCCAAGTTGGGGTAATGCTGGAGGTTATAGGGGAGTAACTGGTAAAGGAGAGGGGATCAGAAAAAGCATAACAAACTCATTCTGTACCAAATCTTCCAGTTCTATACGATAGCCTCTCCTTCTCCTATCTTCCTATTGTTCTTCCTTTACCTGCAAATTCTGGTAACAAAAAGGTACATGCAGATTCCCTTCTAATTGTTTGGGAAGAGAAGGTACATGCATCTGCGTGTATGGCAACGGCTAAAACGGTGTTGCTTAATAGTGAATATTATTTCATATAATTTTCCATGTTCTAGAATTGAGAAATAATTATGGAGTCAAATGGCGAGGTTAATGCATTGGTTCATGTGTTTCTAGATATCTGAATAGTATGTGAGAAGCGATGTAATGTAGCATGATATACAACAGACTCTGTTTAAGTTGTTTTACTCAATAATTGAAAGTTATTTATGTTCTTTATTGTCTTCAAATACAAAACATATATGAAGTTTTTTGTGAATAAGAACACTTATTTATTATTTCACAGAAAGAGCTTGCCAGCTTGGTGGCCCTCACAGATCAAGTCGGTTATGCAATTTGTATAGGTGCACTAATTCTAAATTCATGAATTTAAATTCTTCACCTGTTTTTATAGGTGCACTGATTCTAAATTCGTGGATTTAAATTCTTCACTTGTTTTTACATATACCTCATAGACGTGTTCTTCATGAAAACCTTTCAAATCCTGAGTTGAACTATTACTCAGTAATCATACAGGATGAAGCTCACAAGTGCCATTTAAACATGGTGATTTATCCTGAATTATGTCTGCATACATGGTCAATTTAATTCATGTGCCTTTATTTAGGAATTATGTCTGCAACAAGAAGGTTTCTGTGTTTACCAACAAATGATTGATTCATGTGCATTTATTTGGGAATTTGTATGGCCCATACAGGAACAAATAGTTGAAGAAGATGCAGTGAAGCCATCTTATGTCACTCCATATCATGCTACATTGCCCTAACATGCACTGTTTTCATTGATTTAGACGCTTTCTGCTTTGTTGCACCGTTTGAATTGTAAGACCTTGTGATATTTCCTGAAGATTTGTATAAGTTTGTAATTTATTGTGGTAGTTTTAGCATTTAAATGATGCAATTGACATAGTATTATTAAAATCATAAATAGAAGTATGCATGGTACTGATGGTTACAATATAGTGGTGAAATAGCTAGATTAAAATAACAAAATTTATGTATGGTTAAGATCACAAATGGATCACAAAACCTTTTCTCATAACACTATAACACACATTTATACATAAGTTATCGTGTTATTACATATTTCCGTTGCAACGCACGACCATTTAACTAGTGTATATATATACATATATATATACTACTTATTAAGACGATAGTGTAGACCATTGCATTGCCCCAGCCCTGCCCGCCCCCCGCCCCATCGAACAGAACCATCGCATGCGCATCCTTGCCCCCGATAATCCCGCTGGCCCACGCCGAGTTTCGTGCGTTTCTGACGTCGCGTCCTCCACCTAGGTCCCCATCCTCCCCTCCGCTCTGTAGTACCCGTCACAACCACCCTCCGTGATGGCCATGGAGCAACTTGCCAGTCGTCCTCGGTGGCCGCGTCCGCGAGAAGTCTGCTGCTTCCTCGAGCTATTTACACTTGTGCCCCTCTTGTTCCTCATTCACTTGCCTGTAATCTCTCTGCTAGGGTTTCGCTTGCTCAGTTCCCTGTCCGCACTACCACCGTCGGTCATGGTCCGACACCTATTTACACTTGTGCCTCTCTCGTTCCTCATTCAATCGTCTGCAATCTCTCTACTAGGGTTTTGCCTGCTCGATTCCCTATCCACACTGCCGCCGTCGGTCATGGTCCGGCACACGCTATGGTGGTTGGTCGCGGTGCACTGCCTGGGCCACGTCCCTGTCGGCGAGGCTAGCGTGTTTGTGGTCGCGGCGCACTGCTAGAGGGAATATGGGGTCTAGGAGATTGACGTTGATGGACGACGACACCTGGGTCTTCTCTTGCTCCATCGTGGTCGCGATCCATGGGATTGGCCCAGTGGGGGTTTCATGAAATCCTCTATGCTACTCGATCTCCTCCTGATATAGTAAACAACAACCTCCGCCATTTCCTTCTCCCTCATACAACACCCACTATATGCAAAAAAACCTCGATTCGATCTTGCCTCCTCCATGTCAGGCCGACCGACGACGGCCACACCCTCTCTCTCCTTCCCAGTCCTCCTGCTCACCTCTACCTACACCTTTCTCTTACAGGAGGGGGTGGAGCCCTTACATGAGGAATTTATTGATAAAGAAAGCGTTATAGGGACTTCTGGTCTGTTTGCGGGTGATGTTTGTGCTAATGTAGTTGATTCAAGTTTTGTTTTCTGTGCAGTCTCTATGGTTTTCAGGGAGAGATTTTGTGTTCCTTGGTATTACGGTTTGATGGTAGACAGTAGTACTATTTCTCCAAGAAAGCAGGTGTAGAGTGATCTCAAGGTTTGCCTAGCGATGCTAAAGCCAACAAAGGTGGAGAGGATGGTGGTGATTACGACTTGCAGCCACATCTGCACACCGCAAAAAAATCTCAAGTCTTCTATTTAAGAAGGTTACTAACAATGTTGCATAAAAAGCAGTCATGAAAGGTTGATATACTCTTGAATTGTAGTCTATGGAGTTATTTTGCTTTGTGCTTCTGTTTTTTATAATTCTTTGTTATTGATTTTATAGCTCGTAGTGATGTTGTGTTAAAGGATGAGAGCATGGCTGACAAGGTTGAGTGGGCAAATAATACTAAAGTTATTATTCAAAGCAAAGGGGTTCTTTCAAGGGTCCAAGTATTGAGGGTGGTTCAATGAGGCAAAACAATTCGGATGGTGCTTTAGTAAGTTCTAGATTAATACATAATTGAATTACATTTATAGCTTTCTTTTGCAATTTTTCTTTACTTAACTAAATCTTGATTTATTAGGGATCATTATGTAAGGTCAGGTCCCCTTGTATGTTTTGGATGTGCCAACAAAATATTGTTCCATTAAAATACACAAACTAACATTTAATCATACAATTTTCAAAAGGATACTATGGCATGTAGACCTGCTAATCCTGAAGAATAACTTAGATAGATGTCTCAAGAAGTTCGTGGTTATGTTGAGGCTGTTTTGAATAGTCTGGCAGCAAATGTTCCAAAGGTTCATATTGTTCTGTCAATCAGTTTAAATGGCCTTTTATTTGTGTTAATTTCTCACTGGTCGTCTATACTTGTTAGGCTATTTTGCTTTGACAAGTGGAGAAAGCAAAGGAAGACATGCTTAACCAGATATACAGCTCGATAAAGTTGATGTTCTGTATATTAATGGTCCCTTTGTTCTCAAACATTAAACATTCTAAACAAGATGCAGTTGAACTTCTAAAACTATACCTTTCAGTTTATAATAATTGTTTGGTTTGCAAACAGAAGGGACATGTGTAGGCTTTTGTAGAAAAGTAATTTCGTAATCCTACAAACATTAGCTTTATAATTAAATATGATGTGAAAGTGGACGAAGTTGTATCTCTAATACCTAATGAGAATATAATGGAGGGAATATGTGTTTCTATTTCTTCATCCAGAGACTAGCACCTAACAGTGTGTTTATGCAATATAGCTTCATAATTTCACATTTCAATTAGTATTTACCTTACTGGTTGACCTTCTTCTTAACTCTATAGGTATTACTATCAACAACACAAACAAAAGGGCGTACCCAGTGCCGTAGGCTTCCCGCACTGTGCGGGGTCTGGGGAAGGGTATCTTTAAACGCCAAGCCTTACCCGCATAATATGCAGAGGCTGGGGCTCGAACCCGGGACCTTCCGGTTACAGACGGTAGGCTCTACCACTGCACCAGGCCCGCCCTTCTTATTGTCAACAACACAGCTCGTGTAATTCGTAACTTTGAAGGTATTCATCCAAAGCAGGTATGTGTATCGTCGATGTTCCACGTATTTCAAATTCTCTCTCCCATAAACCTATGGTTCCATGTATGTACAAATATGCAATGAGGCTGCATGCTCACCACTACCACTGCAATTATATTTTCTCTATTCTGTATTGTAAAATCATACTGATCTGGTTGGTGTTGGTGTAGACCCTCTCCAGCTCGGTGACCGATCCCAGCAAGCTGCCAAAGTGGAACTAGGACGACTCCAGCTCCAGCCAAGCCTCGACGATGATAGTGAGGTCATCCTATAGTAAGTGTCATGGCACGCCAAGCTTGAATACATTTTTTTGTTTGTTTTACAAGCAAACATGGAACGATCATTTATCTTGGACATGTGCTGCCACCTTGCAACCCGCAAGCTATCTTCAAGGGCCCATCCAGGAGGGGCAACATCATCTTTGTAAGTCTCCACTTTTATCATCCAAGCGACATGAACCATATGTTTACTGCTACTGTTCATTGGTCGAACTCATATCAATTCACCTTAAATCGGTGTCTTATACTTAAATAAATTAGATTTTTTTAATATGCCTGATGTACAGGTTGTCTAATAGTAATGGTTCCTGATGATGCAGGTTGGTATAGCATCATTCTCCGCAGTCTAAACTGTGAAAGGAAACACAATCTTACAACATATTACAACATCCGACCGGGACTAGTCATTTTTAGTCAACACAAATCAATAAACAGCTATGTGCCCTCTACAACTGATAGCACCGACGTCCCGCTGGTAAACCTCAACAAGCATAATTCAAAACAACATGTCGATTGGACAATTGGTTGATCATTAGGGGTGATTTTTTTTCTAACTTATATTGCAACTTTTGACTTCACTGCAAGTGAGCACACAACTATAAAGGGAACCATAGATCAAAACGTGAATGTTTATAAATTCAATTTCCCATGGCTTAGTTTCCATTTTCTATCCCGAAGTTCTTAGGTACATCCAAATTAGCATGGTGTTGTCTGTCATGATGACCAAGTGTAGTGAAGTGCAAGTCGCCACAAAATGTTAAATGAGCTAATCCGTTAATTGTTAGTTGATGAAATACCTGCACTTTTTACCTTTGGTGTGTTTGTGCAATCATGTCGTATGATGTTGTTTTGTGTACTGAAATGCAGTCATGCTTGTTTGGAAATGATAATCTATTTACCATATCCAATTCCAGTCACATACTTATGACATTTTAACTGTTCAAGATAGTTCAATTTGTTATCCCATGTTATTCAAGCATATCCATTCATTCATATGTTGTGTGTCCTCTTCTACCCACACCATTGCAGGCACCATCAGAATACCACATGGCTGCCAACTTTGGAGCAATAATGGCTAAAGAAATTCCTCGTCAAATCCATTAGCTAGAGGAGTTCCTGGACCCATGCCTCTGCTCCCTTTCCAGTAGAAACTTGCAGTTCGTTGTGAAGAGATTCGTTGAATTGTTGCTAATAATACTCTTGTGCTAGAGGATATTCATGGCCTTAGGCAAGAATTATTTGTCATTGAAGATGAGATCCATATACTTGCAAAACAAACCATTCCTAGAGTTAGTGTTGATAATGAAATGGAATACAAGGATATTATCAAGGGTGGCATGAAAGAAGTGTTGGTGCTAAGTTATGAAAGATGGAGTTCGAAGCTTTGCGCAAAGAGTTGTTTGTGAAGGTTCAGTCATTGTACCGGGAGCTAGAGCAGATCAGATTTGAGAACAAGCAGATACCTGCTATAAGAGAAGGATTGCATGATATACAAGAGGAGATTCGAGGGCTAGGTTTGTGTTTTGTGATCTTATGTACAATGCATTGATGTGGGAAATGACTCCATAATGTTATGCTTTCATTACATATGTATAATTTTAAACTTGAATGTTTATAAATGGAGAGATTAAGTTCGACGACAATAAAATAATTCTTTCTTTTTCTCTTCTCTTCTACTATATAAAGCATCGGTTTTCTTGATTCCATGGTCATCGTGTATCACCCTTTCCGCTTTATGCACTTTCCCTTTCCGCTTTTGCATGGAAATCATATTGCGAGGTCCTTATTTTGTGCTCCTATAATTGGCAGTAGTGCGGGTAATAGCGATTCCATCCAAAACATAAGATTATGATAGAGAGATTGTCTTATGCTTTTTCCTAAAACATAGTATAAATGTAAATGCTTATGCACTTGGGCATATGCATGTAGGTCCTCAATGGCCACGCTTACAATAGGAAGTGTGGCGTGTACAACTTTGGAAACTACCTATGGGAGATATACTGCTGTAACATGCCATACCCTGATCTCAGCTTTTCGTTCACCATGTGAAAACAAAGACATGTCTCTGTCCCATTCCTTGTTGCCATGTTTGTCACGGAAAGCCTGAGGTGAAATAAACTTTTGTGCAAAACCTTAGGCCTGAGATATCGCATTGTTGTCCTAGCTCGCTAGCGAACGTGCGATGCTGGGACACAAACCCGGACAAGTGTCCTGAGATGGCGGAGGTGGTGTCCCTGGTGGAGGCGATCGACACGTCCAATGGCGGCGATGTGAACGCCAAGGACCAAACGCAGGGCTGCCTCTCGTGCTTTGGGGACAATCAATTCAAGTTCAACCAGTTGGCATATAGCTAGAAGATAAGATTTTGGTTGTTGCATGCTTTAGAGGAAATCAAAGCCTTTGTTCCTTTTTTTTGCTTCGTGGTTCTTTCAGACAAATGTAGCTTGTGAATGTAAAGTTATACAGAAGCTGACATGGATAAACTAGCTTTATATATAGTTGGTGCCCAATATAGCCAAGCTTGTACAATGTTGTGGAACCCACAACGTTTCAGGCACATATAAAAATACAGTTGGTAAATGAATTATAGGATTGGTTCACATTCAAATAGGATATGTCAATCTCTACTTAACTCGATGAAGAAGGCAGTCTAGAAGATCACGAGGGAAAGGTATAAACACCAAACAAACTTTACTCGCAAATTCTGTTGGAACATGTTTAAATAACTCTTATTTAAACAAGGCATATGTATGTCCATAACAACATATAGGTACCTAACTTACTACTATGAAAAAGGTAAGGGGTAGGCTGACCCTCTCTGGTTCTGTCTTTCCTATCTCCGACAAATGCACTCGACACTTTTGGCAAAACCATCCACGCCTGGCCTCCTCTAGCTCTTCCCCATCTCTTGCTCCAATCGCGCAGCGCTCCGTATGCCACGGCCTCCAGCCACCTGCCGCCTCTCGAGCTTGCCTCCCGACGCGATTCATGGTCGCACACACCCAATGCCCCACCCTCGAGTCTACCTCCCGATGCCATCTCCCTCGCGTGTCGACCCGACACGCAGAGTTCAGTTAATAACATCACTAAACAATGATCCATGCACTCGTCTCTAATTTACTCCGTCTTCGCCGCTGCGTTCAGCGACAAGGAAGCATCGATCACAAGACCGCCTCCATCACACACACGGCACGCGGCTGTGCTCACTGTTCGGACGAGTCGCAGCCGCTCAATCCAGATAGCCGCCGGTTTCGATCACACACCGAGCAGTTGTCTTCGACCATCAAGAGCGCTAGCATGGAGGCTGGCCCTCCCATGGTGATGTTGTCGTTGATGAGTGAATTGTAATCATTTTTATTTTGAATTTCTGATATACGTTTTCTTGCTAAAAATCGACTTCATCCTTATTAGTTTGGTTTTTTCGATTTTGGTTATTAGTAGGTCATGTTCGGTTTATACAATGTTTTTTGTCTTTATAGATTGCAGCGGTAGCCTGCAGCAGTTCAAAGAGTCAGTTTTTTGGATTCTGGTTTGTCACGATTCAACACCTCTTAGGATCATCATTCGATCCTTTACGCTTGTTTCAAAGCATATTGTTGACACCTTTTTGGAGGCGCCAATCACTTCAAAAGAACCAGTGGCGGTGCTCTCTGGCCAAGCGCGGACGGTCCGCGGCACAGGGCCGGACGGTCCGCGACCTGGCGCGAGGCGAAGGTGCTCTCTGGTCAGGCGCGGACGGTCCACGGCACAGGGCCGGACGGTCCGCGACCTGGTACAGGAGCCCGGATTCCCTGCCTGACGGCCGGACGGTCCGCGCCCTGGGGCCGGACGGTCCGCGCGTGCGCAGGGGCGGCGGAGGATCACCGACGGTGCCTGGATCTCGCTCCTGGGAGGGACCCCGTCGGGGAGGAGAGTTCCTAGGAGTTGTCTAGGCTCGGGCAGGCCGACCTAGACTCCTCTAATCGACGTAGAGTCGAGGAGAGGCAGAGAATTTGGGGATCGAGAGGCTAAACTAGGGCTAAACTAGAACTAGACTAGAACTACTCCTAATGCATAAGGTAAAAAACGAGTAATAGACTGGATTTGATCGATTGTTGGGGGTTCAATCGGCCGTAGCCCTTCATCTATATAAAGGGGGAGGTCTGGATCCGCTTCCAACTGATTTCCGAGTTAATCCCGCGGTTTTAGGTAACAAATCCCGTGAGAAACTAGGAAACCTAACTAACTCTGCGCACGCGCGGACTGTCCGCGCCACCACCGCGAACGGTCCGGACCGCGGACCGTCCGGCCCGGAGGCCGGACCGTCCGCACGGTCATTTTTGGGTTCCAACATATGCCCCCCTGCCTTTTGGTGAAGGTTGACGAACCAAAAGCATATGAACTAAACCTGATGTAAGTCACCGGCTTTTCGATATGGAGATTATTCAATAAAGCACCAATATAAAGGCTGTTTCGGATTGTATCTTTCTCGGCCATGACCATTTGATCAATGGATCAAAAGGAATAGAATGGAGGTGCCCCCCAGTCTGGATAGACGAAGGGACTATACATGTACCATGGATTCATCATCGTGTCATTCCATGTTTGAACAGGATAATATACCGACGATGAGTAAATAGATGGAAAGTACCCTGGTCTCATAGAATGAATAGGCGATGCTTGTTGTGTCGCCTTTCGGGCCGTTTTGTTTAACCGTTTTGTTTTAGCAGGTGGCCGGGGTTTCTTTGTTGACCGATCACGTGGAACAGTCTTTTTGCTAGCATCTTTGGAGAGCAACTGATCAAAAGTAGGATCGGCTTTGATCAGCCGATTATATGTGCTTTGACCTTGCGTCTTTTTTCTTGCTTTGTGTAGAGGTTGACGCCTTTGGTCATAGGGGGACTGTCCGGCTGAGTTAGCCGGACCGTTTGTTTGAGCACCGGATCGTCCGCACGTAGGTGCCGGACCATCTACGATGTTCGGGCTAGGCTGATGTGTTTGGTTCATTAACTGTGCCTGCCCCCCAGTGTCTTCGGACTTTTTAGCCTTCTCGTCCGAAGCCTTCCGAGCAATCTCCTTTTGTGATATATCTGACATGCGGGGATCGCCAATGACGATACCCTTGCCTTTGCCTTTATCGGCCATTTCGGGCCGAACCAAGACCTTTTTGCATGTGAGTTCTATTGTATTAACAGGAAAGGGTTGTGTGTCTACTTGCATCTCCTGAAAAGCCAATCGACCCTCATTTATGGCCGATTGTATCTGTCGACGAAAAACATTACAATCATTGGTGGCATGAGAAAAGGAATTATGCCACTTACAATAAGCACGCCTCTTTAATTCATCAGGAGGAGGAATAGTATGAGTTAATTTAATGTTGCCGTTTTTCAGTAACTCGTCAAATATTTTATCGCATTTGGCAACATTAAACGTAAACTTAACTTCTTCTTGTCGATTCTTTCGAATCGACTGTAAAGCAGAACACGGTGAAGGTTTAGCCTGCCCTGGCCAAACCAGTTCGGCGGTGTATACATCCGTGGATTCATCGTCCGAGTTATCGTATCCCACTAGATGCATCTTATGGCTAGCCGATTTTGATGTTTCCTTACTTCGGCTTTCACATGTCATAGCCCGCTGGTGCAAGTGCACTAGCGAAAAGAATTGGGTGCCATCTAATTTTTCTTTTAAGTAGGGTCGCAACCCATTGAAAGCTAGCCCTGTCAGTTGTTTTTCTGCGACATGAATCTGAAAGCATCGGTTTCTAGTGTCCCGGAATCTCCGGATATAGTCATTAACCGATTCTTCAGGCCCCTGTCGGACTGCTAAGTCAGCCAATTCTAACTCACGTTCTCCTGAGAAGAAGTGTTCATGAAATTTCTGCTCTAATTCTTCCCAAGAGTTAATAGAGTTTGGTGGCAAAGCTGCGTACCATGCAAATGCAGTATCAGTAAGGGACAACGAGAATAAACGAACGCGGTAGGCTTCCCCATCAGCCAATTCTCCCAAGTGTGCTATGAATTGGCTTATATGTTCATGTGTGCTTTTCCCACCTTCACCAGAAAACTTAGAGAAGTCTGGTATTCTAGTTCCCTGTGGATATGGCACGGTGTCGAATCGGTGGCTATAAGGCTTCCGATACGATTGCCCTGTACCTGACACACTAACACCGAGTTTGTCCCTGAACATCCCGGCTACCTCGTCTCTGATCCTCTCCGCCATATCTGGCGACCATCCATTGAGTTTGTGGGTGGAGATTTCAGGTTGCCTGACGTTACTCTGTCGGCTTTCCTCCCAGGGATGTTTGAGGTATGTGTTAGGTGTCCTATTAATGTCACCAGCTCCTGCCCTATACCCCTCAGGCTCTCTTGTGGCCGAATAGTATTCAGCCCTATGTCCATGATGTGGTATGGTATGATTATAATGTGTTGCTGGTGGGGCACCATAATGTTGCTGCGATGAATGCGGGAACTGCGCGTATTGCGTAGCTCTCGGCTCTGCGTATGCATATTCGGACGGTCCGGCGTAAGAGGCCGGATGGTCCGTGACCTGGCCAAATGGTCCGAAGGTATATCCGGATTGTCCAGCCGTATATGGTGCTACATGGGTAGTCTCGTACCCAGACCGTCTGTCGTAAAGAATAGGACGGTCCGCGATCGGGCCGAATGGTCCAGGGCTGTACCCGGACGGATCGGCCATATATGGCGCGACTTGGGCAGTCTGCGCATGGACTCGTGTAGAGTCGGATGGTCCAGCATAATACGTCGGCCGGTTCATGCCATATCCGGACGGTCCGGTGTAAGATGGCGGACGGTCCGCAACATATCCGGACGGTCCGGCGTGATGCACCGGACGGTCCGTGATGGGGCCGAAGTGTTCAGGGTTGTACCCTGATGGTCCGGCCATGTACGGTGCGACCTGAGTGTTTTGTGTGCGAGCCTGCATCTGATCGGACGGTCCAGCGAAATACGCCGGACGGTCCGCGGTATAACCGGACTGTCTGAGATGATGCTCGGACGGTCCGGTCGCATCCAGTACCTGCCGCGTGCCTAGTGGTTGCAGCTGTGATGGTGACACGAAAGCGTGCATCGGCATACCATATGATGGCTGGGTCAAAGGTGACCCATTTATAGCCGATGTGTTTGACGTGGGTGGCACTGTATTAGACTCTCGCGATGGAAAGTTAGGAGCAGCTGATTTCTCGTATGCACGTAAATGCATTTTAATAGATTCATCTACATATTGCTTTAACTGATCTCCTCGTTGATCCATGAAAGTCGTGAGAGATAGGTCTGGAGTACTTACAGCGGGACCCTGAAGTGGAGGTAGGAGAGATTCCATATCGATCTCCCCTTGACGGACGATCTTCTGGTGGCGATCTACCGTGAAGTGTGACAAGTACTTGTCCGCCGCCTCCTTGCGCCGTTCGGAGAGTTTATGCAGCAGTTCCGCCTCTTCCTTGTCGCGTTGTTCGTTCCATTGCCGCATCACCTCCTTCTCATCGCGCATTACGAGGTCTTCAAAGGGCCTTTGGTCATCAGCCGGAAGCGCCTCCATGGCCGGCTTGATGATGTTGGTAGTGGAGATCTTGGTGTGATCCTTAGAACCGGCCATTTATGGGCCGATTTTTAGCAGATCTAGACACCTAGTCCCCAACGGAGTCGCCAAAAGTATGTTGACACCTTTTTGGAGGCGCCAATCACTTCAAAAGAACCAGCGGCGGTGCTCTCTGGCCAAGCGCGGACGGTCCGCGGCACAGGGCCGGACGGTCCGCGACCTGGCGC
This sequence comes from Zea luxurians, assembly GCA_029449295.1. Classification (NCBI taxonomy): domain Eukaryota; kingdom Viridiplantae; phylum Streptophyta; class Magnoliopsida; order Poales; family Poaceae; genus Zea; species Zea luxurians. Next base: position 145,147,371 of record JAOPSE010000001.1, on the reverse strand, counting down.
GAGGCGAAGGTGCTCTCTGGTCAGGCGCGGACGGTCCGCGGCACAGGGCCGGACGGTCCGCGACCTGGTACAGGAGCCCGGGTTCCCTGCCTGACGGCCGGACGGTCCGCGCCCTGGGGCCGGACGGTCCGCGCGTGCGCAGGGGCGGCGGAGGATCGCCGACGGCGCCTGGATCTCGCTCCCGGGAGGGACCCCGTCGGGGAGGAGAGATCCTAGGAGTTGTCTAGGCTCGGGCAGGCCGACCTAGACTCCTCTAATCGACGTAGAGTCGAGGAGAGGCGGAGAATTTGGGGATCGAGAGGCTAAACTAGGGCTAAACTAGAACTAGACTAGAACTACTCCTAATGCATAAGGTAAAAAACGAGTAATAGACTGGATTTGATCGATTGTTGGGGGTTCAATCGGCCGTAGCCCTTCATCTATATAAAGGGGGAGGTCTGGATCCGCTTCCAACTGATTTCCGAGTTAATCCCGCGGTTTTAGGTAACAAATCCCGCGAGAAACTAGGAAACCTAACTAACTCTGCGCACGCGCGGACCGTCCGCGCCACCACCGCGGACGGTCCGGACCGCGGACCGTCCGGCCTCCGGGCCGGACCGTCCGCACGGTCATTTTTGGGTTCCAACACATATGAAGTTCTCTGCTATTTGTAAATAGGATTGAAAACTTTGAAATTTTGAATTTGAAGGTTACTTGAAATAAATCTTTCCTCCATATAGTCATTAAGGAAAGCGCTCTTAATATTTTAAAAAAAGTTCAAAATTTTTAAAGAAGCAGACGCTAAAATGACTCTAATAACGGTTTTCGAATAAGGTATAAGGACATTTTTTTCCCACCACGGAATATCCGAATGTCATCATCGCAGCAAGAAATTATAGCGTCAGCAGGTACAGGCGCAAATGTCTCTTTGCAATATGTTCTTTGTTTTTAGCAAAATTGCAATATGTTCTTTTTAGCAAAGATCTTCCACTTGTATGTGTTCGTACTGTGTGATTTAGAAGGAAAAAACTTCATTATTTAGTTGTTTAGTGAGAAACAAAGTATTTTTAACGTGTTGAAAAAATAAAGCTTGGCTTCAGCATTGATTGGTAGGATCCTTATTCTTCCGAGCTACTTAAATAATTTTTTTGGACACTTCATTTCTGCTAGGTATTCGGCACTCCCAAAAAGAACGTTAGATTAGGCCCGTTTAGGAGGGCTCCCAAACCGGCTCCGGCTCTTACATGAGCTCTACCAAACGGTTTTAAAAAAAAAGCTCTCAGCCTCTCAATAAAAAGCATTAAGGAGCCAGAGCTACTTTTATAGAGAGAAGTCGAAGCTAAAAAAATTGACTCCTAGTGGCTCCTCCCCCACTCCTCAGCTTGCCCTTCTCTTGCGCCAAGATGAGCCGTTTTGTCAAACGATTTGTTAAAAAAATAGCTCCTATAGAGGAGTTGCGCTTAAGAGAATCTAAAGTCGGAGCCATTTTCGAAGGAGCCAGAGCTATGCCAAGCATGACCTAATTACAAAAATATTGTTTTTATAATAAACTTCTATCTAAAAACAAAAACATAAGTACTATTTAATATAAGTTTTGGTTAAGCTTAGGAGGTGTTTGAATGCAGTAGAGCTAATAGTTTGTTGGCTAAAAAATTGCTAATGGGATTATCTAGTTAACTATTAGCTAATTTGCTAAAAGTAGCTAATACTAAACTATTAAATAGACTGTTTGGATATCTACAACTAATTTTAGCAGCTAACTATTAGCTCCAGTACATTCAAACACTCCTTTAAGCTTATTTGATTGACACGAACCCTATAATTATGGTTTTTTAGACCAAGGAGGATTATCCTTGATTCAACCACAGTTAAGGATATGTTTGGTTCTATGAGACTAAACTTTAGTCACTCCTTTTTAATCTCTAAGATTGTTAAACACGGGGACTAAAGCTACTAGTGCCACACACGATAGTCGCTAAGCTAATGCATTGGTACCCGTTTCATAGACTGAGTGATAGGAGTAGCTGCTTCCACATAGGTAATCTTTTGCAGCCCCACGAATGGCAGATTCCATTTTGGTACCCCCTCATCAATTTGCGAGATGCCAGGGTATTATCCTCTCCCGGGTTCCTTTCCATCGGCATCAAATTCCTGTCATTGTGACAGTGTGATGCAGTCTAGTAGTACTTGTGTCCACAGTTGCTCCACGAGTTCGGTTAAAACAACTCTTTTTTATTTTGGTCCGGGAGGAATCACGACAGGGATCACGGTTTTTCACAATCTAATGCGATATTCTGCATCTCTCTTTAGTTTGTGCACAATCTAATGTGACACATGGCACTTGTTTCTTTCTCAATTCGATCATTATAGACTATAGGAAGATACATGGCGGTTCCTCTGAATTCAAGGATATCATAAGGTTCATAACATCACCAGTGTCCAGTGCGCAATGAGTCCTAGTTGCCGTTTCTTCAATGCATCGACCTCAGATGGACACAGACGACAGACAGATGCTAGATCCTAGTAGGCTATGGCAACTAGCCTCCTCGACGCACCACCGCCGATCGCCCCCATTGCCGACCGTGGCCCGTGGTGGAGACGGCGAGGCAACCCACGCCGCATCCGCTCCTTCCCGCCGAACATGGCTTCACGCTCCCTGGCCTCGTCTACCAAGATCTGCTCACACCGGCACTCCTCGCTGCAGAACCCCTGGTCGCCTCTGCGCAAAGCAGCACATGCAAGAAATCAGAAACGGAACGGACGGCTTCGTTCGTCCAGACGTCTCGGAGCTTAGTTCTTGTCGCACCTGTACATGAACACGTCGTCCTTGCCGCTGAGCTCCTTCCTGCAGCGGGAGCAGGCGCTCAAGAAGCTGCTGCACGGCCCACGGCGGTGTGGCGCCACCGTCGTCAGGACTACCACCTGCTTCAGGACGATATGCGAGTGCACCTTCGTGTGGTGGCGGTTCTGGACCAGGATCTGTAGCCCGACGCCGACCGCGTCGACGGCGGCGTCTCGCTTTCGCCATTGACAGCCGTGGTCTTGGCGCGCTCCGCGGCTGCGCGTAGTATCGATGTTCTTCACATGCTCCTCGGCGACGCTGTGGTCGTCGCCACCCTCCTCCCCGAGGTGGAAGATGCTTCTTTGGCTCGGCCTCGGAAGCATGGCGGAGTGGAGAGCGCCTGGGGGAGGAGGGTTTGGGCTCGTGACCACTGACTCGCCCCTGTGCGTGTGGGAGCGACAAGTGTATTTAAAGACATTTGGGGTTCACAAGAGATACTCCGTATTTCCGTAAATGCTTCATCAATACTTCCTCGGTCTTGTGGAAAAGCATCTCTTTCTAGAATCTATTCCGAATCATGGTTCAAAGAGCTATTTTAATAAAAAAATCATCATTGGAAGAGTTACCTTTTATATATATACTTAGTCGGTTAGCCGTGCGTTGCGACGACTCACAACAATATCCACGTAAATTATCTATCAAAAAGATCTCAAGATTTTTTATTGATTGTCTCCACTCATCGCATAATATTTTTTATGAACGTATGGGTATCATAGGCACCAAATCAGAGACCTCATCCCTCGTCTCCCCCACTTCCAAGGTTTCGTAGAGCAGCAGGGGAAGGAATAGGCGGGAGCATCTCCAAACTAAGAGGCACCCGCACCAGGCGTTAGTCCGAGAAGGACGAGAGAATGAGAGTGTCTTCCCAGCCATGGACCCGCCGAAGCGACACAACACAATCACCAACTCTGTAGCATATGCCGATTGCTGCCACGCTATGGGCCTTAGTTGTCCAATATCTCAGACCTAGACTCCTCATCGCTAATATAACCTAAGCGTCGCAGGCGCCACTATGTCCTCCTCGACGGCACGCACAGAGAATGGCTAGCAGCATGACCAATTCGCCCCGTAGCCGCGTCGACGAGCGTCGGTCGGCTCGCGGTTGCGACCTTGGACGGGGGTAGCAGGTTGGGGAGGAAGAACAGGGCGAAGGGCGGGAAGACGAGCGGAACGTCCGACGACGGCGAAAACGATGGTGCGCGCATGATGTGAAACGTCCTCGTGGACGTGCAATAGCCACTGCGCGAGTCGGTGTCGGGGCTGGTGTCAGACGAATACGGGGAGGAGGCGTCTGCTCCTACGCCCTCTGCCGATAATGGGGTGGCGCGGAGGTGGAGACATGAGGGGAGAGAGAGAAAGAAGTAGAATGGCGAACAAGATGGTGGTAACTGAAGCGAGGACCATCATTGTGGTGCGGAGATATAGATGGTCAAATGGGTCGTGTCTGGCGAGCCGGCCCGAGTCACGACCATTTAATAGTGCCTGGGCCAACCCAGCACGAGCGCCGTGCGGTGCTTGGGCCGTAGCCTCAGCCTATAGTGCTGGCCCGGTTCGACACGATTATTTTTTATTTTATAAAAAAATCATATATACATATGTATAATTTATATTCAATATTATAAACACTTGAGCATGGTGTTCTACTAGTTAAACAGTTTTGCCCAGTATCTTCACTCTTCTTCTATTAGGGTGTGGGTTCAAACCCCACCTCTTGTATCGCTTTTTAATATTTTACGCTAAGTTGATTTGGAAGAAATGTATGGACTTTTTTGTAAAAAGATGACGTAGGACGACCGTTGAAAATAGTATGTATATATATATATATGAGAGGGTTAAAAATATCTGAGAGAAAAATAAATTAAGCTAATCTAAAAATTAAAAATTGTGCTTTAAGTATATATATATATAGGGAAGAGGTAATGGAAGCCCTGGGCTTCCGTTAGTGGGGGAAGCCCCAGCCAGGACGCCAACCAGGTCGCGGTCGGCCTACTGTACGCGAGCATGCATGCGTCAGCCATGCATATGATAGCCACGAATCCTGGATGAGACGTGACAGGCGATATACGCATGCATAAATATATGTATAAATGTGCATAAATCATGCATAGAAGGAATCTTTTGGGCCACGAATCACGGGAACGAATATTACCATGTGTACACCGTTTACGACTGCATAACGTTGTGTAATATGATAGCGTAAACCATGCAACATTTAAATATCCACCGGTTTGAGATAAGGAAAAACGTGCCCAACGTTCGCGTAAATAAAGGCACAGTTACGGGAGGAAACAAATTCTCATTTACAGCTGCTCGTCCACGTTCGTATCTGTGATATTGGCGGCGGTTAACGACTGCATAACGATGCGTAAAATAAACCGTTTACGACTGCATAACGATGTGTAACATGATAGCATAAACCATGCATTATATAAATCTTGACCGGTTTGATATAAGGAAAGACGTGCTGCATAATCGTGTAAATAAAGGGACAGTTACGGTTTGAGAGCATTAGTAGAAGGAAATAAATTTTAATTTACAGCCGCAGTTCGCGGGTTCTGCTCGAGCGGATTCCAGCGTAAAATGTGAGCTAAAACAGCGTAAATGAGTACGAAATTTAGCGTAAAACATATATCTGTTTTGTAACAGCAAATGGGGTCCGAAAATTAAGCGTAAAACGTGATCCGAAACAGCGTAAATGGATACAAATTTTAGCGTAAATCAAGGATCTGTTTTAAAACGACGAATGTGGCACTTGCTTTTTAGTGGAAACGTAAAATGCAATAAGAAAGAACCCAAGACAAAATCTTTTTTTGCCGACCTATACATGCGACATGGGGGTGAATTAATAACTGAACGAACTCAAGACAAGAAAGAAAACGATGAAGCCATTTGCTGTTCCTAAATCTTGATCCGTCACGCTCACGCCCGGCCATGGAACTGAGGTCAGAAGAGTAGCCACTAGACAATACAGAGGGCACGGCGGTCAGAAGAACAAGAACTTGGACTTGGAGCTGCATCTGAAGGGGAGCACGGTGTCGTTGGGCCAGAAGAAGCGGAGCTGGCACGCCAGGCGCGTCCACTGGTCGACGCTGACGATCCCCGCGACCTTCCATCGCGTCCGGGCCTCCCCCTCCACCCAGAACGGCACCACGCCGTCGCGGAGCGCGGTCTCCATGGCGGCGCTGCCGGCGTCGCCCAGCGGGGTGCCCTGCGCGTGCGCCATGTATGCCAGCGGGACGGGTAGGCGCGGAGCACCGCCAGCCCGCCCGCACCGCCACGTACGGCACGCGGGGCTACAGCAGCAGCACCACCACAAGGACGGCCACGGCGCCCAGCAGCACCACGACCGCCAGCACCATGAACAGCACCACCGCCGCGCCCCGACCGGTGCCTCCTGAAGCTGTACTGCCGCAGACGCTGAGGCTCCTCCTCGCGCCCCCTCCACGACCGCCAATCCACCGGCTGGAGAGCGCCGCGGCGGCCGGGGCTCTCCTGCTCACGGGCGCCTGCTCGCACGCCCGAGGGAACCGCCGCCGCCGCTAAAACCTAATCCCTAGCGGCGTGGGGGTGTTTTTATAGTGACGGCGTGGGCAGGATCGTGGGCCCGATTCACGTAATATGCGCAGACTATATTTGCATAAACTGATACACACATCAGCATAACTCGTATTATAATTTAGCGTAAGCACAGGTAGGTACAATAAGCCAAAAAGGGTTCGTGCGGTTTGCACACCTGGTCAGGGCTTCCTGTAGTTAAATAGAGCCCAGGGCTCTAAATACTATATATATATATATATATGAGAGGGTTAAAAGTACCTGAGAGAAAAATGAATTAAGATAATCTAAAAATTCTTTCGCAAATTAAATCCTATAGGAGAGTTCACTTCACTGGACAAAAGTTTCACATTCTAAGTTCCAACTATACTCTAGCATGAAAATCCTAATAATATAAAGTTAACAACTAAATTACTTGAACATAAATAAATAATATAAAGAAGGATTAGAAAGATTGTGATGCTTTGTTGAGGTATTAGTGAGTAATCGCTCCACATTAATCCTCATTGGAGCATCAGAGCAATGATGGTGCTTTTCCTTTAATCCGCGCAAGGATTGAGTGCTCTATAGAGGTTGATTCTATGTCACTCCGACACAATGAATAATCCATAACTTTGCACCTTAAGTTAGGCCACCCACAATCTTTACCGGGTGATCACCAACTCTCGATCGACACCAAACCATATAGGTGATACCGATCACTAAGAGTAACAAGCATAAACTCTCATTTAACTTATCCAAGGCTAATATGAATGATGAGTGCATGCTTGCTTCTCTTAATGCACTAGGCAAACACTCTGTATTTCTCTTTGAATGGGTTCTTTAGCTCAATAAATGGGCAACAAAGCTAAAATAGATGAGTCAGGGGAGAATTTATACACCACCACCACCTAACTAGTCGTTACAGTAATTTTGGGCTGAAAACACAAGCATCGAACCATCCAGCATGAGTATCAGACCATGGTCGTCGGTCTGACGAGACTCAATGGTCATAATGACCTCAGGTATAGCCTTTAGAGTACTCGGCTAGGGCATATAATTCAACGCTCATAAAACCTCTCTAGTAACAATCTGGATGGAGTCAGATTACTATTCAATGCTTTGACGGCCATCCTATTTGTAGGGTCCTACAATCATAGGTCTAGTCCAATGTGTTATACCCGATGTCATAGGGTTCTGGGCTACACAGATTGGCTCTAGAACATGTTCGTGTCACGGTGGAGTAGCTCAATTGAAAGGGAAATAGGGTTAACTATTTTCTATAATTAGTTTTGGTGGTTGATGATCAACACAAATACATGGACTAACTAGTTTGTCTAGAACTCATGTATTACAGGTGCATAAGGTTCAACACAAACCAAGAAAAGAATCAAGTTATGGACACAATGTTAGCAGAGGCAGGGGAGAGAGAGATTTCGTGGAGCAGAAGAAGAAGAAGGATAGCGGGGAAGCAGGTAGTGGTATTGTGATATCTGATAAATCCTGACGATAGCGTTCTGCTTATTACATATATATATTTCTCACTACTGCCTCAGTCATTCCGGCCCACACACACGCACATTGGGCTTGCGAACTCGACTTGCCACTCACGGCCCATTCACAGAAGGTGTCTTCCCAGCAGCGCCTTCATCAGCCACCGGTGTCGCGTCTTCTTCAGCTACACCTTCCACTGGAGAGTCCGTGGGTAGAGTCCTGACATTCCCCCCTTGTAAAGAACCTGCTTGTCCCCAAGCAGGCACGCGAGGAAAGGCTTGCCGCAGAGCAGTAGCATCCTCCCATGTTGCCAGAGATGCCGGCAAACCGGACCACTGAACCAACACTTGAGTTTGACCATCAGATGCCAGGCGACGTCGCAACACACGCTGGGGTATCTGAAAACTTTCCAAAGAATCAGGTAACCGAGCAACAGAAGTAGCATCCGGCACCGCGCGCTTCAGCTGGGACACATGAAAGACAGGATGAATAGTGGAGGATGCCGGCAATTCCAATTTGTAGGCCACAGATCCCAGTGTTGACAACACCTTGAAGGGCCCAAAGAAATGGAAGGCCAGCTTCTGGTTAGCACGATGGGCGAGCGAAGACTGAACATAAGGTTGAAGCCGGACATAGACCATATCACCAATTTGAAAGGAACGCTCGGACCTCTTCTTATCAGCCTGCACCTTCATGCGAAGTTGGGCACGAGCCAAATGCTGTTTGACTAAATCCATCATGACTTTCTTCTCCTCTATCCATTCCTGCAGTGAGGGAATCGGACAGACAGCAGAAGACTCTACTCCAAAGTGACGAGGAGCGTAACCATACAAGACCTCAAAGGGAGAAAAACCCAAGGTTGAGTGCCAACTGGAATTATACCAAAACTCAGCTAAATAGAGCCAATCCACCCATTTGCTGGGGCAAGCATTCACAAAGCACCTCAAATATGTTTCCATGCACTGATTCACACGTTCAGTCTGCCCGTCTGATTGTGGATGATACGCAGAACTCATGTTGAGAGAAACCCCTGCCAATGAAAAGAGTGTCTTCCACAACTAACTGGTGAAAATACGATCACTGTCAGATATAATTGCCGTAGGCAAACCATGCAACTTGTAAATGTTCTGCATGAAGACATGAGCAACTGAAGCTGCTGTGAATGGATGTCGTAAGGGAATAAAGTGGCTAAACTTGGAAAATTTATCCACCACCACTAAGACACAATTCTTTCCATGAGACAGAGGAAGGCCTTCCACAAAATCAAGGCTCACTGTTCGCCAGGCGCCGTCGGGTATAGCCAAAGGCTGGAGCAGTCCTGGGTACCTGCTCCTGTCGGGCTTGGCCTGTAAACAAATAGAGCATGCCGAAACAAAGTCTTGTACACTCTTCTTGAGACCTGACCGGGCAAATAGCTGCTTGATGCGCCTGTAAGTGACTGGAATACCAGAATGACCACCGAGAGGAGAACTATGCATAGCAGCCAAAATGGAATGCTGAAGAGAATCATTCCGGCCAACCCAGAGCCGACCTTTAAAGCGAAGCAGACCATCAGAAAGGGAAAAATTGGGAACAGCAGTGTTGTCAACAGCCAGCTTGGTGATAATGTCTTTGGATTCTGGATCACTCAAATATCCATCCTGTAACGCCTGACACCATTGTGGAGTGGATACTGAAACAGCATACAAGGAAACCGGTGGGTGAGCTCTTCTGGACAACGCATCGGCTACACCATTTTCAGGACCCTGCTTGTACACAATACGGTATTGCAAACCCATCAGCTTTGTGAAGACTTTTTGTTGCCAGGGAGTGTTCAAACGTTGTTCATTGAGATGCATCAGACTTTTTTGATCAGTGAAGATAGTAAATTCTCCTTGCAACAGATAGGATCTCCATTGTTCCATGGCTACCAAAATAGCCAAATAATCTTTTTGATATGTTGAGAGACCCAGTGTCTTGATTCCCAAAGGTTTACTAATAAACGCCAATGGGTGACCGTCCTGAAGTAACACAGCCCCTACTCCTGTCTGGCAAGCGTCTGTTTCAATACAGAAGGGCTTAGAAAAATCAGGCAAGCTTAACACTGGAGCTGAACTAAGCAGCTGTTTGAGTGTTGAAAATGCCAGCTCGTGATCAAATGTCCATACATATAATGTCCCTTTTTGAGTAAGTCAGTCAAGGGCTTGGCAATGACTGCAAAATGGCGCACAAATCTCCTATAGTAACCAGCAAGACCGAGGAAACTCCTTAATTCCTTAACATTAGTTGGACTCGGCCAGTGCAGAATGGCGTCAACCTTGGAAGGGTCAGTGGCCACCCCTTCTTCACTAATGACATGCCCCAAGTATGATATAGATCGAGCAGCAAAGGTGCATTTGGAACGTTTGACAAACCATGAGTCTTTTTTTAACAGAGCAAATACTTGTTCCAAATGAGTCAGGTGCTCCTCGAATGTGGAACTGAACACCAAAATGTCATCAAAGGAGACAATAACACATTTGCATAAGAGAGGACGCAATGTGGTGTTCATAGCACCCTGAAATGTAGCAGGAGCTCCAGATAATCCAAAAGCCATTACCAGGAATTCAAACTGTCCATGATGAGTCTGGAATGTTGTTTTATATTCCTCACCAGCTTTCAATCGCACCTGATGATATCCTAACAACAAGTCCAACATGGAAAACCAACTGGCACCAGCTAATTCATCAATGAGCTGCTCAAAAATAGGTATAGGAAACCTGGTTTTGACTATCAAGGCATTTAAGTATCGATAATCCACGCAAAAACGAAATGACCCATCCTTTTTGCGAACCAACAGCACTGGGGAGGAAAATGAAGATGAACTGGGCTGTATTATACCCTTCTTTAACATGTCGCCCACTTGAGCCTCAATCTCATCTTTTAGAGAAGGAGGATAAAGATAGGGACGAACACACACAGGTCGGGCTCCAGCGACCAAGGGAATAGAGTGATCACACTGCCGGACAGGAGGTAATGAATCTGGCACAGTGAACAATTGTGAGTAGGTGTCGAGCAGGGTGGCTACTGTCGGATGCACCACCGTATCCTGGGACTGTTTAACCACTGCAACATGAAGGAACAAATCATCAGGCATACCCTGTCCGCATCCTTGCAAAAGCACCGGAGTCCCATGAAACTGAATGAGCAGCCATTTAGCTTTCCAATCCACTCTCATCGGGCTAAATTGCTCCAGCCAGTCCATTCCAAGAATTAAATCATAAGAAGGCAGAGACAACACCTTGAGATCTTGAATGAAAGTGCACTGTTGAATTGTCCATTCAGCTTGAGGTAAGACAGCCATACACTGTAACACATTACCATCAGCAACCTTAACCTGAACATTGGTAGGCACCAACTGAAGAGAACCTATTTTGTCCACCATGTGCTGGCCCAGAAATCAGTGGGTACTGCCAGAATCTACCAAAATATGGAGAGGATACTGATGCATTGTCCCCATAAATTGTAAGGCTCTCTTAGCTGACTGTCCCGACAAAGGTGCAGGTGAAAGAGCCAAAAATATTTGTTCATTACCCAACACGTCCACTGCAATTTCTTGGTCATCTGAATCTGCCACCTGAAATAATTCAAGGACTTCTTGCATGGCATGAAGTTGAACTGATGTAGCGCAGGTATGACCCTTAGACCACTTCTCAGCACAGCAGTCACACAGCCCTTTAGCACGCCTATACGCTCTGAGAGCCTTGAACTTATCATCAGTGGAGGGAACATGTGTGTTGGATGGTTTGCTCAGTCCTTGTGGCTCTTGGCTTGTCGTGCCCGAATGAGACGAAACAGCCATAGAAGGGCCTCGGTATCCCGGTTTGGACCAGAAACCAGGATCACGCTTCTGGAACTCGTGACGATGCCCCGGATCCATCACTTCCTCCTACAAAAGGGCCAAACAACAAGCAGTATCCAGGTCGCTAGGTCTTTGCAGAAGAACAACAGCACGTAGATCAGGCCTTAGCCCTTCGACAAAACGTGTAGTGAAGTACAGTGGGTCAGCTGTGTTTTGATATGCTGATAATTGGTCCACCAGAGTAGAAAAATTCTCAATATACTCTGAAACTAAACCAGTTTGCCTAATACGAAACAACTGACGCAATAGTGACTGGTGTTGATCACGGCCGTAACGACCATGAAGAAGGGTGCAAAACAGCGGCCAACTTATATGATGATACTGACGTTCTAAGGACTGAAACCAGCAAGCAACGGACGGTGTCAAATGCATAGTAGCGATTTTCACCCATGCCTCAGGTTCAACAGAATACATGTCGAAATAAGTTTCACAGCGTTTAATCCAAAGGCGCGGATTATCGCCATCAAACATGTGAAAAGGCAACTGAGGCATTCTGCTTGCCGCACGCGGACCAGCTTCCAGAAAACGCTGACGAGCTAAGCACTCATTGTATAAGGAACCATGGAAACGCGGTGGGGAGGAAGGGGAAGGTCCCGTACCCTTGACCGGGCCAGGGAGGAGGATCGGTTCCGATCCAAAACCCTGATCCCGGTGGAAGTGATCGTCGCGGTGGCCGATCGGGCCGATTGGTTTGTTGAAGCCCGAATTGCTACTCGTGAAATCCGGCTTAGACAGGATCCCGGGTTGCAGCGGCGCCTGCTCGAGGACGGATCGGTCGACTTGTTTGCTGAGCTTGCGCAATTCTAGCCTCAAATCGTCCATGGCGGCGTCAACCTTGGGCCGCCACTGGTCGAAATCGGCTGTCACTGACTCCAGAGCGCCCAAGCGTCCTTCCTTGCGACGATCGACCTCCGTGAACTGACTTTCGAGCGCAGCAAACTTCTTCGTCATCTCATCAAGGATCAACTTCGTGTTGGCATCCATGGTTTGGCGACGTTGCTGCGATCGAGTGTTGTAATGGGGAACAACAGACTGCGTCAGAATTACGACTCTAGGGATCGACGAATCTGATACCAGAATGTTAGCAGAGGCAGGGGAGAGAGAGATTTCGTGGAGCAGAAGAAGAAGAAGAAGGATAGCGGGGAAGTAGGTAGTGGTATTGTGATATCTGATAAATCCTGACGATAGCGTTTTGCTTATTACATATATATATTTCTCACTACTGCCTCAGCCATTCCGGCCCACACACACGCACATTGGGCTTGCGAACTCGACTTGCCACTCGCGGCCCATTCACAGAAGGTGTCTTCCCAGCAGCGCCTTCATTAGCCACCGGCGTCGCGTCTTCTTCAGCTACACCTTCCACTGGAGAGTCCGTGGGTGGAGTCCTGACACACAATTTTATTGGAGCAAAAGGACTTGAGTGTGTTGAAAAATGGCGCACCAGACTGTCCGGTGTGCCACCGGACAGTGTTCGGTGCACCACGCCCATACAACTCTAAACCAGCCACTCTTGGGAAAATGGACGCGCGCTCCACTATAATTCACCGTACTGTTCGGTGTGCCACCGGACTTTCCGGTGAGCCAGCGGAGCAATGGCTCCCAGCACCAACGGTCGACTCTGCAAAGTCCTACAGTGCTAGATGCTTCCAATCTCTCCCTTTTGTTTATTATATGTACTTAAAACATGTGAACTTAGCATAAGTATGGGATTAACAAGAATATAATAAAACATAGCGAACAAGAAATGACCAAGTGACATGATATTTATATACAACGAAAGTGTGCATGTCATAGGATCTCATACAACATATAGTCACACATATAATACAATGTACAAAAATAAATATTAACGATGAAAGAATCACACACAAAGAACGAGCCCATCTCACATGCTCCTCTTTAGTCTAATGTACTTGCTGCCTCTTCCTTTTTAGTGACAAGCACCAAAACATAAGGGTCTGGAAGCGGTGAAAAGGTGGATGTGTTAGGCAATGAGACATGTATAGTGAGATTGTACTACTACATATAGGGTGTATCATCTGAATCTATCCTATCGGTAGTTGTATGATGTTCTATCTTAGGTGCAGTTGTGTTGAGTCTGAGTAGAGGAATCTAGAACTAGATCAGTAGGCTTAGCCTCCACAAAGGTGCCTTAGTGATGGTTGCAACTAGGACTAAAAGACACCTTTAGTTTGAGTTTATCTCTCACACTAGGAGTAAAGGTCTCAATTGTTTTAAATTGGGACTAATATCACTTTTAGTCCAAGTTTTAAATTTAGTCGAGACTAAAAATGTTATACAAAAGCTTATTTATTTACTATTGATGGTTGATCAAACCTAAAGTATATCTTGTAGCAACACATTGGATGGATATCCATCTCTTTAAGTTGACCATCAAAGTAACATCTCATTGGGAAAGTGTATTGGCACCACGCCACATTTAGCTTATAAGACCTCTCCTTCAAGGCGAAGTTTTCTTGTTAAGATCGATTCCTTGTATCAAGTCTCTGCCTCTACGTCACAAATCATGCTACTTAGCTAGGACCCTAACATGTACCTTTATGTCTTTATCATTGATGGTTCACATTCAACCCATGGTCACAACTGCTTCTCTAGGATGTTCCTGACAAGTCATATCCCCTAGGCAAGTCCATTCCAAAAGAGCTAGTGCCACTAGTAGAGAATAAACCTTTGATTTGGTATATTAGTCCTAACTAGAATTAGACTGAAGACTAATGTGAGAATTAGTTCTAGGTTTATGTTTTTTGAGCGGCGAGGAGTCTTTAGTTCTGGTTGATGCACAAAATCAATTTGGACGGACTAGATTGCTTCAGTCCTCTCCACTTCAACCTCAAGAGTGAGTATTAATGGGGTTTCGAATCTGCCCATTTGTCATGAGAGAGGCCTAATGCATGGGGACCCCCTCTCACCTCTACTCTTTGTATTGGCGATAGACCCCTTGCAGAAAATCCTGAAGTTTGCCTCGGAGACTGGTGCAATGACCAAATTGGGTGGTCATTTGCCCGGCCTAAGGATTTCCCTATATGCAGATGATGTGGCCTTATTTGTTAAGCTGATTAAAAAGGAAATTAAGACAATTGTTAGGGTACTAACCTTATTTGGTGAGGCCATTGGTTTGGTGACAAATTTTTGAAAGTCCATGATCATCCTGGTCCGTTGCCAGGGACTCCCGCTTGACGACATCCTTGGCTACTTTCCAACTAGAAGAGTAGCCTTCCCCATTCGATACCTAGGTCTCCCACTCTCCACATCTAGGCTCAGGAAAGGAGACTTAGTTCTTGGTGGACAAGGTTTTAAGAAAGTTAAGTAGTTGGAATGGGAGAAATTTCTTGGTGGCGGGTCTATTGGGGGTCTTCTTCTCTGCCGAAGGTCCTCAAGACGAAGACATTGTCTATAAGCGACAACGTCGAATCCCGAAGCTACAGGACGACAACTTCGACTTAAGGTGGCATCGATGGTCGAACATGATATCGTTTTGAAGAGGAAAAGACTAGTTAATCCCTGATGATTTATGTTATGATTATGTACATTCTAAGGTCATAAATGTATTTTTACTCGGGTTGCGTCCCGTGCCTATAAATAGGTGAACAGTACCCCCATACTGTTCACGCTGGATTATAATTGCTCTCACGTCAACACCTTTGAGCAAGCAGAAGGTATCATTGTAATATAAATTCTATTAATGTTCATATGCTTATCATGAAATAATTATATGGATGAATAGCATATATTATCTCTATGAACTCTTATTCTCATGAATGATGAAGACGTGTCCTTCATGACCTTCGTCTGAAGATCATTATATCTGAAAAGAGATAATGCTTCAAAGGACGAAGGTCCTTAATCTTCAACAATTGTGTTGCCTTGTTCTTGATTCACAACATTTGAAAACAAGTGACCAACATTGGCGCCCACCTTCAGTGAACTCACTTCCACGACCACGATAATGGCTTCACAAGGTGATCCAGCTATGTCACCTTCGGCTACGAAGCTAGTGTTCCCATTCATAGGAGGTTCGAGCTCTAAACCAGCCAATAAGAAGCAGAAGAAGGAAGCACAGAGAAGGGTACATCATGTCGGAGTCCAAGGACCCTTCGGTGCAGGTGCAGCCGCCATTCTAATCTCACCATCCAAAATCAAATCCTGCTATGCAGCCAGATTGGAGTTCAACTGCACAAATAACATTGCAGAATACGAAGCTGTCCTTCTGGGGCTTCGAAAGCTTAGGACAATGGGGATAAGAAGGGCAGTTCTTAAATCTAATTCACAAGTCATCATAGGACAGGTTGATAAAAGCAGCAAAGCAAGAGACCCAAAGCTCGAAAAGTATCTTGACATAGTCCGAAGGATGGAGGCCTCCTTTGAAGGTTTTTTAGTGAAAAACATCCCAATTGGAGAAAACGAGCACGCAGATTTACTAGCTAAATCAGCGGCCCAGGGGCTCCCACTCCCCTTAGAAGTATTCTTCAAAACTCTCATCACCTTCAGTCGAGCTCATGGAACGAGCGGTGCTTACAATTTCACATGTGCACAGCGAGGATTGGAGAACTAAAATTGTATCTTTCCTTCAAGGCAATTATCCTTCAGATGATGAAGTTTACATAAAAAGGATGCATGCTAGGATAAGGCCATATGTGATCATAGAAGGGAAATCGTTCAAACAAGGAGTTTGTTCCCCCTGTTAAAATGTCTGTCTAGAGCCGAAGGTTAAAAGCTAATGAAAGAAATACATTCAGGGATATGCGGAGCCCACATCGAATCCAGGCCACTCCTTAGAAAAGTTTTCAGGCAGGGATTCTATTGGTCGAAGGCAGCTTCGGACACAGCGGATCTAGTTCAAAAATGTGAAAACTGTCAGAAGTGTGCCGGAGATCAGAAGCAACCTTCATCTCTAACTCTGCTAATTCATCCCACTTGGCCACTGCAAAGGTGGGGCTTGGACTTATTGGGCCCACTCCCACCAGCACAAGGGAATCTGAGATATGTCGTGGTAGTAGTTGAATATTTTTCAAAATGGATCGAAGCTAAACCTCTAGCCACGATCACTTCGGCCATGGTTCAAAAGTTCTTCTAACAGAACATCATTTGACGTGGTGTGCCGAAGGTTATCACAGTTGATAATTGAAGCGCCCCAATCCTCTAGGACTCAAATGTGATACAATTACTAGTCCCAGGAGGCTAGTAAACACATTTATACATCAGATGATTCCAGATCTGCTTAAACAAGACAAACCTATAAAGGTGGCGATCAACTTTAAGAGTTGGTCCACAACTCGGGACATATCATCAGAGTGGAGCTGAAGCAGCCCGATATACGCAGCGAAGCAAATCAGCGGTCCAACAGCCACAGGCAAGGTTGGGAACAGTTGTAACTCTTACCCGATCTCCTTTTTCTGAAAAACAACAAATAAGCAAGGGTGAGTACAAACGTACTCAGCAGCCCACCTTCACCCGCGGAATGGGGAAATCAGATATAATGCATGGAATATGTGGAGCTCAGGATATTTTGCAGAAACAGCAATATTTTATGCAGGGTTGTTTTGAAAAACATTTTGTATTTTTGCAAAGAGCATCCTCTCCAAAAGGAGCAGGAAGTTTTTCAATATTAGAACAAAATCCCCTGGACTAAACCATCCAGGTATCTCAGCAGTTTCCCACTGGTTTTCATTTTCAAAAATAGCTACTGGACTTCCCGTCCACCATAGCTCACGGCTCAACCGCCGGACCTTTTAAAAACCACTTTTCTCAAAAGCAACTTTTTTTTGGAAAACAAGACACTAATTGCCATACCACACCAGACTCGTCCATTCCTGTGGACACAGACTATTCGAATAGGTTTGAACTATGCGCAGAGGGGTACACTTTACCCACTAGTCCGGCTCTGCGATCTCGTAGCTAGTGAGACCCGAATCCGAATCTCTTTCTTTCCTCGCACGTCCTAACCTTAACGGTTATACCGGAAGGAGTCAGGCCACCGCCATGTCCAAACCGGACAAAACATTCCCCCTCCTTATCCTCCCGGTGCTTCCCGGCCTTCATAACCCTGGGGTTGGACCGTACGAGTTCAGATTGAGTGACTGCCCACACAGTCTCGAGTGGTTGTACTATTAAGGAGTACAGGCAGTGAAAGATGACAAACCGGTCCTTATAAGAGGGGACAATCCTTCTGCTCACGCCTAAACCAGCTGAGCCATCACCTTAGGCCCTCCCCTAAACCAGGGAGTCCCTGATTATCCCACTCACAAGGTGATAAGGGTGAAAACCCTTCATCATACAAATTTTGAAAAGCATTTTCTTTTGGAAACTCACATCTTTCCTAAAATCATTTGTAATGAATATATCAGGGATTGATTGCGGCAAGCGGCTGGGTGGCCATAATAACTTGTCTCAAAATCATATCATGCATAAAATAACAGGCTGAGGGTTGTGGTTGAAAAACATAGGTAATTTATGCATCAAAGGGATCCAGTGAGCTTGCCGTGCTTATCCGGCGAAGGGGGAAGGAGAGCTCGCGGAACTGGCTTCTGGCTCCACTGCCTGGCATAGACTTGTAGATCTGGCCTCCACGAGATGGCACGAACGCTCTGATAACTATGCAACATGAACAAGCAAACATACAAACCAACAAGTATACCAACAAATATTTAGTATAGTGCTCAGAATAGTGATATATGGATGGGTAGAGTCTTGAGTAGAATCTGTGTCATGTGGTGTTGTGATATTACTGATGGTGGAGTGGAGGTGCTTACCAGGAGGGTGGACTGGAGGCGAAACGACACTATGCGTGTAGCCGGCAGAGCGGAGTAACTGAGTGGGTGGGGTGTTTGCCTTGGCTGAGGGTGTTGAGTGTGTGTGGAGAGGGAGAGGGTAGCTAGGTGTATTTATAGCTGGGTGTCTGTGGTGTAGCACAGTGAAGTTCACTGTTGGTGAGAATAGTGACGAATGAATCGTCTGACTTAGTATGAACAGGAGAGTTATAGGCAGAATATGGGACAAGAGTATTTTGGGAGTTTTCTGGAATATGAACCATGCTTAAGGGATGACATGGTTGGATAGGGAATAATTCGATAAGAATTTAGAAACAAGAATTATTGGAATCTGAGTTTGGAAGCCTGGTTCAAAGGAATCTCAAAGTTAAGCATGCTCAACTTGGAGAAACCTAGGATGGGTGACCAGATGGGAAGTTCCCACTGGAAGGAAAATCACAGTCACCGGAGTTCGTATGACTGGAATATGGGTCTGGCTGGTCTTAGGTGGACTGGACAACATGATGTATGAGTAGTTGAAATTTGGGGTGATCGACTAATCGATGAATAGTAACGATGAATAGTGACGACAAAAAAGTTACATAGGTATCATCGATGAGTAGTAACGATGATGAATAGTAACACTGAATAGTAACGATGGTGAATAGTATCAGTGAATAGTAATGATGAATAGTAACGGTGAATAGTGATGGTGAATAGTTCGTATGAACGAACGATGAACGATGAATAGGAACTATGAACGAACGAACGAACGATCGAATGATCGGACGAACGAACGATCGGAATTTCGGCAGCATAACGGCAGGACAAAGATTATCTGGAAGAACGATGAATAGGGACTATGAACGAACGATGAATGATGAATAGGAACTATGAATGAACGATGAACGATCGAATGATCGAACGAATGAACGATCGGAATTTCGGCAGCATAACGACAGGAAAAAGATTATTTGGATGAACGAACGGACGAACGATCGAATGATCGGATGAACGAATGATCAGAATTTCGGCAGCATAACGGCAGGACAAAGTTTATCTGGAAGAACGATGAATAGAGACTATGAACGAACGATGAACGATGAATAGGAACTATGAACGAACGATGAACGATCGAATGATCGAACGAACGAACGATCGGAATTTCGGCAGCATAACGGTAGGAAAAAAGATTATTTGGACGAACGAACGGACGAACGATCGAACGATCGGACGAACGGACGAACGAACCATGAACGATCGGACGAACAAACGAACAAACTAAGAACAGGGGACGAACGATCGAAGAACGATCGAACGATCCTTGTGCTAGTGTGTGCTTGTGTGGAACATGGGGTGGGTGTGTGTGTGGGGGGAAGAGAGTTGCCATGAAATGTCTTAGGGTGGGATGAGAGGAGGCCCTTGCCCCTCTATTTATAGCCATGGTGGGGGATTAGGGGGAGGGATGAGAGGATTAGTGGGAGGATAAGAGGATTAGTGGGAGATTAGCATGTATTTGTCTTGTATAAGTGAGATTAGCTTGTAGAGCTCACCGTATGACACTGGAGGCATACGTATACGTATGAGCATGAAGAAAGTTATAAAGAAAATATTTATAGGGACTTGAAAAATGATTCTGAAGGTATTTCTCAAGAGGAAAATACTTGGAGATATATCGGTGGAATATCTGGGCAATATTTCTGGAAAGAACTTGAGGGGGATTACTGGGGAAATATCTGGGCAGTATTTCTGGAACGAATTTGAGGGGGGTCACTGAGGAAATATTTGTAGGATATTTTGAGGAGGATTTTGGAGAGAATATAGACCACTATAATTTATTTGCTGATATCAACTCGCAAACAAACATTTTGAAATGAAATTTGAAATTCATTTTGAATTTAGAGCGAGTTTGAGAAAATTTCAAGATTTGAATTTTTGGGATGCTACAAATCTACCCCACTTAAAAGGAATCTCGTCCTCGAGATTTGGCTTAGAAGGGTTATGGGTATAGCTTTACTTCAGCTACATATCTTCACTTTGCAACTCTTCGAGGAGGTGGAACTTCAACAAAATCTGGTCTTTGAGGAGCATCCGGTTGCAAACGCTGATTCTGGCTACTCAAAGATCATCTTCAGCCTTCTAGGTTTCGCTTGGCAGCTAGCTTATTGAAGAAGCATCGATGCCAACACGCAAACCTTCCTCTTGCGAACTTCCACATGGATTCCTTCCTTGATTGGTCTTCTGGTGCTTCATCAACGGAACTTGGGTGACCACTTCTCATCCAGAAACTTATATGCTTGGATGATCTGGTACTCCACAAGCTTGCTACAGGCCTTCTTCTTTTTCTCCATAGCAGGAACTTGGCTGGAACACTACCCCACTTAAAATGAATGAGGGTAGATCTCTTGAATCTTGGGGATCTGAACTCCTTGAAGTACCTCATAACAAGGGTGTTACGGGGCCTTCTTTTGTTGTTGCTGCTTGAGCAGGCTGCGGAGAGATGACTGGCACAGGGTTGATTCTTGGAGAACCTTCTTCTTATCTTCTCTTCACTATCTTCTTTTCTCTTCTCACTTTTCACTTTTCACTGCCTCTTTCTTTCTCTTTGCTCTTCCCACTGGAGGATTCTATCAAAGAGTATTACTATCATACACTGGAGGAAACCAAAGACTATGAACCATGTGCAACAGTCTTCAACCCAAGAATCACCAAGCATTGTGATCTTAGGAGCAAGTGAGTGGAAAAATGGAGTTGCTTGCGATTTGGCAGAGGGGATTTATCTGGAGTGTGCTTTGAGCGAGTTGGTAGTTGAGGGGGCTGGTGGGGGGGATTTATAGGCGAGCGGGGGTGTCCGGTTGCGGAGTAGTGGTGATGGAGTAGGTGCTACGCGGCAGCGTGTGCGATAAGGGGAGGGGGCCTGGTGTTGCCGGTGATGAGGGTGGCGGTGGGTGCGCTGCAAAGGTGGCGTGGGCGGTGGTAGTGTGCTGCAAGGGGGGCATGGGCGGCGGTGCTAGTGCGCATGGAGGCGGGCACACATGCGGGGGCATGGGTGAGTGGTGGGGTCGATGACCCTGATGTTTGTGGTCTCTGGTTCCAAGAATCTTTGCCTCTCTATATGGTAATAACTCCTTTTGTCCTCTTTTCCTATTTACTTTGACTCAGGGGCAGTGCTTTGATTCTCACGGTCGGTCCTTTTGACTGAGCGACTGGATAGGTTCCTCTGTAGCTTATTCCAGGCTTCAAGGGTAAGCTTCCCGGTATCTTCTTGGGTAAGGTGCTTTTCTCTTGAGATGGGTTAAGATGAGAATGGAAGCATAAGGTGAGGATTAGCTCTAATTTGTGATCTATGTTTTTAGAGAAAACCTTTCTTAGAAAGAAAGAAAACACACAAGCTCAGCAATGATAAGCACAAACAAATCAAATGTTTTGAATAAGGGAAGAATAGAGTTTTTTCAGAGCATGGACTACTCAGATTCGGGGGCTAAGCATAACTACTATTGCTTGGCTCCTGAATTGAGAACTATGCTAAATGCAACTTATGAGCACTAACGTTAAAGCATCACATATGCACTCAAAATGGGAGAAAACATCAAGCGAAATTCATTTTAAAATGCCCTAGGGGGCCACACAATTAGAGTTTTGCAAAACACGAGTCTACACGATTACCTCTCATACATGCAGGGCTCTAGCCAAAGTGAAGAAAAACTTCACTACCCAATGCATGCAGAGGACTGGGCATAACTAACTCAGATCTGGCAGCTTCTCTTCTGGCAAGGCTGGCGCACAACTTCAATCTGAGACATCTCTTGGATGGGTCAAGAGGGAGCTGATGTTGATGACTTCTTCTGGCGGCGACTGAGATGGCAAGACGCGGTCGAACTCTTCTTCAAGCTGGACTGGCTCTTGTAGCTCCTCAGAGGGCGGTGGTGCTGGCGGGGTGCTTGCAGCTTCTTCCTTGACCTCACGGGACGGTGTTGGAATCTTCTTCAAGGTGAAGGGCTCAAACAACTCTGGCGGGGGATCCTGGGAGGACTCGGGGTGCTCTTTCTTATCCATAGCCTGAGGGGAGACTGGAATTCCTTCCAAGACTATGGCTCCTTCCGGGAGTTCCCAAGCCTTCTTTTCTCCTCTGGTAGAGACTGGGTGACCTTCGAGAATATGGGGATCTTCAGCTTTGATGGGTTGAACAGGGTTGGATGAAGCGGGCTCTTGGATCCGCAGGGCTCTACGTTGGTTATGGGTGACCAAGTAGGCCTCCATCAACTTCTGGACGTGCTCATCCTTGGCTTGCTTCAGGGCTTCCACAGCAATGACTTCACGACCTTCCAAGGCAGCTACACGGGCTTGAGCTGTGGTGAGATCCACATGGAGTTGACGGTTGTGCTTCTCTGCATCTTCTGCTCGGGCAATCATCTGACGGTGGTGCCGAGCCAAGAAATTATACTGTGTATCAAGGGTGAGCAGGTATGCAGTGAGGTACACGACTGTGGGATCGTCCTCAAGCAGCTGCTGCCCTTCCAAGGCACGCATCCTGGCCATCTAAACGGGACGGTCTCTCTGAAAGGGCGGAAAGAATCTGAGCGGTGTGTCGGCCACTTCTTCTTCATAGATCTGACACAGGGCCCTCAATGCCTTGCGAGCGATGACTTGGTAGGTGTCTTTGAATCTGTGCCCAGCAGCAGTGACACTCCATTCCACATGGTGCGGACTGGATCCAATGTATACAGTCACGACACACTTCTCTGTGCCCTGCTCGACGAATTCACGACCATCATACTCTGGCTGGCTCCTGATTCCGAGGCGAACTGTGCATGCTCTCAGCAACTTGGGGAAACCATCTTCATTCTGGCAAAAGCTGGTTTGGCAGCGAACCTCTATCTGACTTCTGAGAGAAGGAAAGGAGGAAACCATTTTTGAAATGAAGGGATGAGAGCAAGATTTTTTTTAAGAAAATAGTTTGGACTCAAAAACTTTTGGATCAGGCTAAGGGTTATGTCCTGCGGCCAACCTAACAGCTCTGATACCACCTAAAGCGCCCCAATCCTCTGGGACTCAAATGTGATACAATTACTAGTCCCAGGAGGCTAGTAAACACATTTATACATCAGATGATTCCAGATCTGCTTAAATGAGACAAACCTATAAAGGTGGCGATCAACTTTAAGAGTTGGTCCACAACTCGGGACATATCATCAGAGTGGAGCTGAAGCAGCCCGATATACGCAGCGAAGCAAATCAGCGGTCCAACAGCCACAGGCAAGGTTGGGAACAGTCGTAACTCTTACCCGATCTCCTTTTTCTGAAAAACAACAAATAAGCAAGGGTGAGTACAAACATACTCAGCAGCCCACCTTCACCCGCGGAATGGGGAAATCAGATATAATGCATGGAATATGTGGAGCTCAGGATATTTTGCAGAAACAGCAATATTTTATGCAGGGTTGTTTTGAAAAACATTTTGTATTTTTGCAAAGAGCATCCTCTCCAAAAGGAGCAGGAAGTTTTTCAATATTAGAACAAAATCCCCTGGACTAAACCATCCAGGTATCTCAGCAGTTTCCCACTGGTTTTCATTTTCAAAAACAGCTACTGGACTTCCCGTCCACCATAGCTCACGGCTCAACCGCCGGACCTTTTAAAAACCACTTTTCTCAAAAGCAACTTTTTTTTGGAAAACAAGACACTAATTGCCATACCACACCAGACTCGTCCATTCCTGTGGACACAGACTATTCGAATAGGTTTAAACTATGCGCAGAGGGGTACACTTTACCCACTAGTCCGGCTCTGCGATCTCATAGCTAGTGAGACCCGAATCCGAATCTCTTTCTTTCCTCGCACGTCCTAACCTTAACGGTTATACCGGAAGGAGTCAGGCCACCGCCATGTCCAAACCGGACAAAACATTCCCCCTCCTTATCCTCCCGGTGCTCCCCGGCCTTCATAACCCTAGGGTTGGACCGTACAGTTCAGATTGAGTGACTGCCCACACAGTCTCGAGTGGTTGTACTATTAAGGAGTACAGGCAGTGAAAGATGACAAACCGGTCCTTATAAGAGGGGACAATCCTTCTGCTCACGCCTAAACCAACTGAGCCATCACCTTAGGCCCTCCCCTAAACCAGGGAGTCCCTGATTATCCCACTCACAAGGTGATAAGGGTGAAAACCCTTCATCATACAAATTTTGAAAAGCATTTTCTTTTGGAAACTCACATCTTTCCTCAAATCATTTGTAATGAATATATCAGGGATTGATTGCGGCAAGCGGCTGGGTGGCCATAATAACTTGTCTCAAAATCATATCATGCATAAAATAACAGGCTGAGGGTTGTGGTTGAAAAACATAGGTAATTTATGCATCAAAGGGATCCAGTGAGCTTGCCGTGCTTATCTGGCGAAGGGGGAAGGAGAGCTCGCGGAACTGGCTTTTGGCTCCACTGCCTAGCGTAGACTTGCAGATCTGGCCTCCACGAGACGGCACGAACGCTCTGATAACTATGCAACATGAACAAGCAAACATACAAACCAACAAGTATACCAACAAATATTTAGTATAGTGCTCAGAATAGTGATATATGGATGGGTAGAGTCTTGAGTAGAATCTGTGTCATGTGGTGTTGTGATATTACTGATGGTGGAGTGGAGGTGCTTACCAGGAGGGTGGACTGGAGGCGAAACGACACTATGCGTGTAGCCGGCAGAGCGGAGTAACTGAGTGGGTGGGGTGTTTGCCTTGGCTGAGGGTGTTGAGTGTGTGTGGAGAGGGAGAGGGTAGCTAGGTGTATTTATAGCTGGGTGTTTGTGGTATAGCACAGTGAAGTTCACTGTTGGTGAGAATAGTGACGAATGAATCGTCTGGCTTAGTATGAACAGGAGAGTTATAGGCAGAATATGGGACAAGAGTATTTTGGGAGTTTTCTAGAATATGAACCATGCTTAAGGGATGACATGGTTGGATAGGGAATAATTCAATAAGAACTTAGAAACAAGAATTATTGGAATCTGAGTTTGGAAGCCTGGTTCAAAGGAATCTCAAAGTTAAGCATGCTCAACTTGGAGAAACCTAGGATGGGTGACCAGATGGGAAGTTCCCACTGGAAGGAAAATCACAGTTACCGAAGTTCGTATGACTGGAATATGGGTCTGGCTGGTCTTAGGTGGACTGGACAACATGATGTATGAGTAGTTGAAATTTGGGGTGATCGACTAATCGATGAATAGTAACGATGAATAGTGACGACAAAAAAGTTACATAGGTATCATTGATGAGTAGTAACGATGATGAATAGTAACGATGATGAATAGTAACACTGAATAGTAACGATGGTGAATAGTGTCAGTGAATAGTAATGGTGAATAGTGATGGTGAATAGTTCGTATGAACGAACGATGAACGATGAATAGGAACTATGAACGAACGAACGATCGATCGAATGATAGGACGAACGAACGATCGGAATTTCGGCAGCATAACGGCAGGACAAAGATTATCTGGAAGAACGATGAATAGGGAATATGAACGAATGATGAATGATGAGTAGGAACTATGAACGAACGATGAACGATCGAATGATCGAACGAACGAACGATCGAAATTTCGGCAGCATAACGGCAGGAAAAAGATTATTTGGATGAACGAATGGACGAACGATCGAATGATCGGACGAACGAATGATCGGAATTTCGGCAGCATAACGGCAGGACAAAGTTTATCTGGAAGAACGATGAATAGGGACTATGAACGAATGATGAACGATGAATAGGAACTATGAACGAACGATGAACAATCGAATGATCGAGCGAACGAACGATCGGAATTTCGGCAGCATAACGGTAGGAAAAAGATTATTTGGAAGAACGAACGGACGAACGATCGAACGATCGGACGAACGGACGAACGAACCATGAACGATCGGACGAACGAACAAACAAACTAAGAACAGGGGACGAACGATCGAAGAACGATCGAACGATCCTTGTGCTAGTGTGTGCTTGTGTGGAACATGGAGTGGGTGTGTGGGGGGGGGAAGAGAGTTGCCATGAAATGGCTTGGGGTGGGATGAGAGGAGGCCCTTGCCCCTCTATTTATAGCCATGGTGGGGGGATTAGGGGGAGGGATGAGAGGATTAGTGGGAGGATGAGAGGATTAGTGGGAGATTAGCATGTATTTGTCTTGTATAAGTGAGATTAGCTTGTAGAGCTCACTGTATGACACTGGAGGCATACGTATACGTATGAGCATGAAGAAAGTTATAAAGAAAATATTTATAGGGACTTGAAAAATGATTCTGAAGGTATTTCTCAAGAGGAAAATACTTGGAGATATATCGGTGGAATATCTGGGCAATATTTCTGGAAAGAACTTGAGGGGGATTACTGGGGAAATATCTGGGCAGTATTTCTGGAACGAATTTGAGGGGGGTCACTGAGAAAATATTTGTAGGATATTTTGAGGAGGATTTTGGAGAGAATATAGACCACTATAATTTATTTGCTGATATCAACTCGCAAACAAACATTTTGAAATGAAATTTGAAATTCATTTTGAATTTAGAGTGAGTTTGAGAAAATTTCAAGGTTTGAATTTTTGGGATGCTACAATAATGGAACATTGTTTGATGCTGAAACATTTAAAACCTTTTGTGATCAAATTGGCATGAAGATACACTTTGCATCTGTGAGACATCCAGAATCTAATGGTTTAGTAGAGCGAGCCAATGGAATTATCATCACAGGAATAATGAAATCAATTTTTTATCTACCAAAAGAAAAGTGGCCAGACAAATTGGTAAAAGTAGTGTGGAACCATAACACTATAGTCTCAAGGTCAACAGGGTTCACTCTATTTAACCTTTTGTTCAGAGACGAAGCAATAACACCGGAAGAAGCAAGAACAGGATCGATAAGGACTCTAGCTTTGGCAGAGGACGAAGACACCTGCAAAATAACAAAAGACGCTATAGAAGAAGTCAGACTTCAGGCAATAGACCACATCAATAAATAACAGACTGAAACAGTCAAGTGGCGAGACAGGAAAGTCAGGCTAAAGAATATTAAGCGAGGACATTTGGTGCTTCGAAGAATAGCTAACCCAGACATAGTGAGGAAGCTACAACTCAAGTGGGAAGGCCCATACCTGGTAGTATCTTCGTCAAGACCTAGATCATACAGGGTAAAAGACATGGACAGGAATGACATTCCAAGGTCCTGGAATGTAGATGAGCTTCGGAGATACTATGTGTAAACCATGTAATTTTCTTTCTTTTCCCTGTGGCACCCTTTTCCTTTCAAGAGAGGAGAAAGGTTTTTAATGGGGCCATAGGTTGTAATTTTCATTTTTTTCTTACACAGCCCTGTACAATACAAGGGCCAGTTTCCCCCACATGTAAAATGTAAAGATCTAAGATTACACCATCGAGTGTAAAAATATGAAAAAGCTCCAAAGTCGTCCCTAAGGGGATGTAGAGCTAGAATGCCACCTAAGTAAAAGGTGAAGTAGCTCCAAAGTCGTTACTAAGGGGATGCAGAGCTAAAATGCCACCTAAGTAGAGGTGAAGAAGCTCCAAAGTTGTTCCTAAGGGGATGCAGAGCTTAGCTCCAAAGTCGTTCCTAAGGGAATACATAGCAGAAATACCACCTAAGTAAGAGGTGAAGAGACTCCAAAGTCATTCCTAAGGGGATGCAGAGTCTAGGTGTGTATTTGTGTGAGTTTTTATCTTCGGCATACATTTGCATACTTCATCACATCATCATTTGCATTCATACGAACATACATTAGACATCTGTAGATTCATCGCATCACAGCATATCGCACAAGACACAAACGGAAAAAGAAAGGAAGGTTTTTGCCTTCAGTGCGAAAATGTTTCGTTATGAACGAAAGGGCCATTCTTTGATTTTGGTCCGAAGATGCTTCGATGTGAACGAAAGATGCTTCGATGTGAACGAAAAGAAGGGAAGGTGTTTTTCGCCTTCGGCTCAAAAAGACGAGAACATAGGTTTCGTCCACAACAAAGCAACTAACACTGGAAGAAAGGTAATCTTACAAGGTACTCATGAATGTTTACAAAGATATTACATTCTTCGATAATTTTTTGTCACATATAATGTTCCTTTTTATAAGAAAGAGCTTTAAGAGCATCTTTCAGGACCACTAGCGGATGAAAGGATAGCTTCGGAGAACACCCTTGAGAGTTACTGGATATGCTTCGGCTTCTCAATCTTCCTCACCATTGCCCTGAAAATAATAGGACAAAGGTATCATGAACGATCATGTGTGAAGTACACGAAAAAGTAAGAAAGTAAGACAATCTCCATACTTTGCCAATCAAAGCTCGAGCTTCATCTCCAGTAATCTCTAGGTCGCCCTTAGTCCAGATCTGGTAATAAATTTATTGCCCATACTTCTGGCTTTGGCTAGGATAGTAACTAAGTCTGATGGCAAGAGGCTAAAGTTTGGTTTATTCACATTCCTTACGTGATTGCACCCTGCCTTGGCGAAGGCAACAGCTGTCCCACGAGAAGCCACTAACGCGCACAAATCACCATGACCAATTATAACTTCGTCAAGTACATCGATTTCCTTCTCAATACATCCAAGAGCCCTTGGTATATCTTCAGCAGAAATGTTGGCTTCTTCAGACATAGCTCCGACAGAATCGAAGATATCTTTTAACCGAGCAGTACATTGTGTTGCAAAGCTGAAGCATATATCCTGAAGACCTTTAAGTGTTTCGCTCAGCTTAATATTCTTTTTAGCCTCAGCCTTGATCGTCATGTTTAAAGCTTCAAACTCACGGCTAAATCGACTTGAGTTTTCTTTCAAAAGTGTTTGTGCTCCCTTCAACTCTTCACTCAATTTTGCCCAAGCCACTTATAACAAACTCATTTTTCCTGTCTTCATCATCTTGTTGCATCTCATCTTGTTGCATCTTCATAGCCTTGCTCAGCAGTAAGCTCTGAGTTAAAGGATGATGTTAAATTAGATCTTCATTAATAAAATGCTAAAACTAGCTCGACGAAGGAAAATAGTAGAGGAATTATACCTTAAAATTTGAGTAGAATAAGCTGCTTATAACATGTTGTCTTCTATAACAGCTAATGTCTTTTCTAGCTTCGGAAATCTGATACTCTTTGACAGTGTGCTCACAATTTTTGCTCCAGCACGATCACGGATACATACTAAAATCTCATCATCCACACCGCTGAAGAGAATAGAACTAGGCTAGTAGCCACCAGATATAGCAAATTCCTTCAATTCTGATATATCCTCTTCGGAAAGCTGTTGGCCGCCCAGGTACCAAAGATCGAAGCTTCTGTCTTCTGAAGAGGCTTCTTTGGTTCTTTTTTCCTTCCATGTTGTGGTCTTCGCAGCAGTTGCCCCCTTGATATTTTTCCCAGGTGCAACATTAGCAATAAGTCTATCGATTTCTGATAAGGTTGTACCAAGAAGACCACCATTGTTTTCAGCTTGTTAAGGACCTTCGTCAGCCAAAGCGGGAGTAATTTCCTTTCAAATCACTGGAGGAGGGGTGTCAAGAACAGCCCTCATCACATTCATCATTCGACGCTTCTTCTGAGTGTTCCCTCCGTCGGGTGTCGAATGATCCTTGTTTATCTCTGCTTCGGCAGTTCTCTCAACATTCTTCTTATGTGGTTGTAATAAGCTTGTTAGCTCTGATCCTAGAGGACTTAGCATTGGGAAAGGTAAGGGCGCAGTCATTACCTCTAGAATTTATGTCACTGCATGCCAATGGAACCTGCCGAAGGGGTCTCTTCTGAACACTTTGGCGGAGAAGGTCTCTCTTCTTCTCTGCAGTCAGATGACATAGCCTTCCTTTTCTTTGGTGCCAAAGGCACTGGTGTCAACTTCGGGTTCTTTGTCAACCTTTCCTTCTTGTCCTTTTCAACAGATTTCTGTGCTTTCCTTTTCAACACACTTACAACCCTTTTTCTTTTCAACCCCTTGACTTCTTTGTCAAGTCTTCCATAATCAAGGTACTCGAAGCCCAGGGCATCCATCACACGATTTAGTCTCCATTTCTCTCGCGTGTCAAAGGAAACAGTCATTAGTTGGTCCTCCTTCTTAGTATAATTCCCAAGAATTTCATTACGCATTGTCTCTACTAGTTCCAACCATTCGGCACACGGTTTGCCGAAGCTTTTTTGAAATTTGAAGCGGTAGGGAAGTCATACAAGTTCATATTTATTCCCTTCTTTTTTCTTCGGCATCCCCCACCCACTAGACGTCAGAAAGGTTTTGTTGGCCAGGTATTCTTGCACCAAACCCCGAGTACTAATATGCTTCGCCACAACCCTAAATTCCACTTTGGCTAACTGGCAGGGGGAGCTGAGTTGCATATTGCACAATGGTCGTGTCATCCCGAAGCTCAGTCTCAAGGGATTCATCACCATAGTCATAAGTTTCTCCTTCTTCTCGTCAACTTTCACATAAAACCATTCACTTGTCCAACCAGTCGGGCACTTGGTGCGACATCCGATCACAGGAGCCTTGGTGTCTTTTCGATATGCAAAATTATAACATCAAAGTTCTTATGTAGTCCATCAGCTCTAGCCTTAGTCTAGTAGTGGAGTTCATGCACCCGACAAAATCTTTCAGTATTGGCACTCTTCCCTTGGCTTCGGAGAGCCCATATATACACACTAAGTCTAACTATGGCATTTGGGGTGAGTTGATGAAGATAGATCTCAAACTTCTATAAAACTTCACCAATCATCTCATTTAGAGGGAATCGAAGACCTACTCTGAAGAAGCTTTTAAAAACTACGACTTCATCATTCCTTGGTTTTGGAGTCACTTCTTTCCCAGCAAACCGAACTAGATCGTTATCACTCTCCAAAATATCCCAAATTCTTCATTAAAACCAAATCTTCCGCTTTAACCGTGGATTTTCTAAACTCAATATGGCTAGGTTTGCTCGGACTTAAAATGTCATCATCTTCGTCATCACTGTCAGCTTTGGCAGTAGTTGGTTCAGTTTCGACAGCAGCAACATTTTCTGGTGAAACTGACTCTTTTTCTTCTCGTACAACTAACCCAGAACGTTTCATTATTTCTGAGGTAGGAGCTATCTCAGTTGTTCCAGCTTCTTCTCCTTCATGTGCTACTCTGGCAGTAGATCTCACTCTAGCCATTCCAGTTTTTATGAAACAAAACTACACTCAACTAATTGAATGCTTGTCTGAAGCTTGTATAGCAAGTGCGCGGAAAGCAGGAAGCTTCAACTTTTGTAAAAATTTTCAACAGCACAACAGTGCAGTAGTAATGAATGTTGTGGTAACTTCTCACCAACTCGTTAGTTTATATAGCCCCGCAGGTGAAGAAGGCGAACCGCCGAGAAGCACGTACTTGCTAATCGGTGGACCGGTAAGCGCTGTAAATTTTATATTCGTTTTTAATAACAAGCTCAGGGAAGGTGTTTTCGGACCTTCAGCATCTAGAAGCCTTCATGTTTTTCGCGGAGTCCTCAAGACGAAGACATTGTCTGTAAGCGACAACGTCGAATCCCAAAGCTACAGCCGAAGGACAAAAGCTTCGACTTAAGGTGGCATCGAAGTTCTCTTTCTTATTCTTTTTTATATAACTGTCACTTTATGGGGCCGGAAAAGTGACACCGTCATGTCACAGGGTCATATGCCTGGAACAAGAAGGGTCGTTGTATAATTTCCATTTCGGCGATTACAAAAAACAAGGAGGCGAGCTCCATATCCCTCTTTGTCTTTCCACTTCCCTCATTCAGGAACAAACACTTCGTAAAATTATTTTGAGTCCCGGCCCGGTGAGGAAAAGACTAGTTAATCCCTGATGATTTATGTTATGATTATGTACATGCTAAGGTCATAAATGTATTTTTACTCGGGTTGCGTCCCGTGCCTATAAATAGGTGAACAGTACCCCCGTACTGTTCACGCTAGATTGTATTGCTCTTGCATCAACACCTTCGAGCAAGCCAAAAGTATCAATGTAATATAAATTCTGCTAATGTTCATATGCTTATCATGAAATAAATATATGGATAAATAGCATATATTATCTCTATGAACTCTTATTCTCATGAATGATGAAGACGTGTTCTTCTTGACCTTCGTCTGAAGATCGTTATATCCGAAAGGAGATAATACTTCGAAGGACGAAGGTCCTTAATCTTTAACAATTGTGTTGCCTTGTTCTTGATTCACAACATTTGAGAACAAGTGACCAACAGGGTCGTTTGACTCTTGTTAAATCGGTGATTACCTCATAACCAATGTACCTACTTTTCGCACTCAATGCTCCTAAGCAAATTCTGGCTATTATCGACTAGAAGGAGATAATTTCTTTGGTCTGGTTCTAAAAGGCTGAAAGGTAGAAAATACAAGGTTAATTGGAAGCGTGTGGCGAGACCAAAGGTTCTTGGTGGCTTGGGGGTCCTTCACTTGGGCTCGTTCGCGTGTGCCTTGCGTGTGCGGTGGCTATGGCATAATTGCATCTCCTCAGGTACAACCTAGGGCAATTGGGAGTTACCTTGCACCAAGACTGATGAACTTCTGTTTGCGGCATCAACAGATATTGTGAATGGTGATGGCTCTAAAATATCATTCTAGGATAGTGCCTGGGTTGGTGGGATGAGGGACAAAGATCTGGTGCCTCGCCTATTTACCATATCAAGAAATAAGAATAAATCTTTGGCAAATGCGGTAAGAAGCAATGTCTGGATCGCTGATCTTGACTTGCTCGATAGAACAATTAATTCTCACCATATTCACGAGTTCTACACTCACTGGTCCCATGTCCAAAAGATCCAACTCCGACTAGGGTATGTGAAAGGGAAATGTGCCCTTAGGCCATTTCTATAAATGTTTTGGTGATTAGATGCCCAACACATGGTTTTAGTAAATATGTGCTAAGTGGTTGAGAAGTGCAAAATCAAGAATCAAGGTATGTTTCTGGACTTAGTAAATTGTTTTTGGATACTAACATATCTCTCTAAGTGCTAGGAACATAGCCAAGAAAACTAGAATCGGACAGGAGAAGATTTGGCTGAGTTCAGTCAAACCAGCACCAGCCTGTGGTGCACCGGACTGTCCGGTGGTGCACCGGACAGTGTCCGGTGCCCAGGCTGGCCCAGCGACGAACTTGACGCTCTCGAGAAAAGCAGAGGCGCTGCGGCTAAAAATCACCAGACTGTCTGGTGAGGCAACGGCGCCCGTGGCCAATGGTCGGCTGCACGATCAACGGGCGACATGTAGCCGAGCCAACGGTCGGTTGGTCACATCAGACAGTGTCTGGTGTGCACCGGATAGTGTCCGGTGTGCCAACCGGACTGAACACCCAACGGTCGGCTTCTCCCGATAAGGAAGGAGATCGGGCACCGAACAACTATTGTTCATGTCCAGTGGTGCACCGGACTGTCCGGTGTGCCACTCGGCAGAAGGCAAGAATTGCCTTCCAATTGGATCTCCAACGGCTCCTAGCTGCCTTGGGGCTATAAAAGGGACCCCTAGGTGCATGGAGCAGTACACCAAGCATTCTCTGAACATTTTAAGACGCCTAGACTCCGCCGCCACGCATTCGAATTGTTGTGTTAGAGATTTGAGCACCATTTGAGTTGTGAACTCCCTGTGCCGTGTTTTGTGCTCACGTCTTGGCTTGTGTGCGTGTGTTTGCTGCGAATTGAGTCTTGCGTGTGTTGCTTTCCCTCCCTTGCTCTTGTGCTTCTCTTGTGATCAACATTGTAAGGGCGAGAGGCTCCAACATGTGGAGATTCCTCGCAAATGGGAAAAGACTACTAAAGAAAAGGGTCATGGTATTCAAGTTGATCATCAGATCACTTGAAAGGGGTTGAGTGCAACCCTCATCCATTGGGATGCCACAATGTGGAAGTAGGCAAGTGTTACTTGGCCGAACCACGGGATAAAAATATTGTGTCTCTTGTGTTGCTTTTCTCTATGATTGATTTCTTCTCAAGAGCTCGCTCTATAGCAACTTGGTTTAATCTAACTAACATTTTATAAACCAAGTTTGTGCTATTAGTGTTGAATTTTGCAGGATCACCTATTCACCCCCCCCCCCCTCTAGGTGCTCTCAATTGGTATCAGAACCGTTCTCTTCATCTAAGGGACTAACCGCCCGAAGAGATGGATCCTAAGGGCAAGGGGATGGTGATCAACGACAAGGAGAAGGAGTCCCTCTTCAACGAGCCAAGAGACGATAAGCCCACTGACTCAGGCTCGAGCCACAAGAAGAGGGACGGGAAGAAGAAGAGGCGCATCAAGAAAATTATCTACTACGACAGTGATGCCTCCTCTTCTTCACCAAGGGATGACGACGACGACGACTCCTCGTCTAAAAGGAAAACAGTTAATCAAAACTATTCCTTTGATTATTCCCGCATTCCGTACAATTCAAATGCCCATTTACTTTCTATTCCACTTGGAAAACCCCCACACTTCGATGGAGAGGATTACTCATTTTGGAGCCATAAAATGTTTAGTCACTTATTTTCTCTCCATCCTAGCATTTGGGAAATTGTAGAAAATGGAATGCACTTTGATAGTACTGATAACCCTGTGCTTATCAATGAACAAATTCATAAAAATGCCCAAGCCACTACTGTTTTGCTAGCATCTCTATGCAGGGATGAATATAACAAAGTTAGTGGCGTGGACAACGCCAAACAGATCTGGGACACCCTCAAAATATCTCACGAGGGTAATAACGCCACCATAATTATCAAGATGGAACTAGTGGAAGGCGAGCTAGGAAGGTTCGCAATGATCAGGGGAGAAGAGCCAACACAGACCTACAACAGGCTCAAGACCCTGGTCAATAAAATCCAAAGCTACGGGAGTACAAGGTGGACGAATCATGACGTTGTCCGACTCATGCTCAGGTCATTTACAGTTATTGACCCCCATCTTGTAAATCTTATTCGTGAGAACCCCAGGTACACCAAGATGATGCCGGAGGAAATCCTTGGAAAATTCGTAAGCGGGCGTATGATGGTGAAAGAAGCACGATACGTGGACGATGCCTTGAATGGTCCACTTCCCATCTACGAGTCGTAGCCCGTTGCTCTCAAAGCAACCAGCAGCATGGAGGCGCTACCTAGCAAGGTAGCACAAGTGGAAGCTGCTGGGCTCAATGAGGATGAGATGGCGCTCATCGTCAAGCGTTTTAAGACCACACTAAAAGGACGCAAGGAGTACCCCAACAAGAACAAGTCAAGGGGAAAACGCTCCTGCTTCAAATGCGGTAAGTGTTGGTTACTTGTTCTCAAAAGCTACGAATCAAGAACAAGGCAACATAGATGTTAATGGTTAAAGACCTTTGTCCTTTGTAGCATTATCTCCTTTATGATATAATGAACTCCAGACGAAGGTCATGAAGGACATACCTTCATCATTGTAATATGTAAGAATATAAACAGGGACATATGAAACATAAGAAGAACATGAATAATTTTATTAAATCTTCAGATTATTCATATTGTTGTTATATAATCATGAACAAGCATTAATGATATTAAATTACATTTATACCTTCGGCTTAACAGAAGGTGAAAATCCAAGAGTGACGTGCGAGTGATCACAAGTTAACGTGAACAACGGGGGTACTGTTCACCTATTTATAGGCACGGGATGCAGCCCGGACAAAATTACATTTGTGTCCTTGATAACTAATTATAATCATGATACAAATTATCAGGGACTAAGCAGTCTTTTCCTCTTTAAGTTGGTACCATCCTTCATCTCAAGTGTGTCATCATGTCGAAGCTCTCTCGATTGCAGCTTCGGCATATACCTTCATGTTGTGTCTGCTTGTATATCGTCCTGCCGAAGGTGTTTTTGCTTAGAGGACCTTCGACGGAGAAGAAAGCCCCCAACAGTAGCCCCTTCGCGGTGCTAGATCGTTTTTCGTAACGATCTCGATTCGCGAAAAACTCGAAGGCTTCGGAATGCCGAAGGTCCGAAAAACACCTTCCCTGAGCTCGTTGCTGAGAAACGATTAAAATATTCCAAGTGTCGGGTGGTCCACCGTTCAGCGAGTGTTGACGATCTGGCGGTTCACCTTCCCACCTGCAACACTATATAAACAGACAGGTTGGTGAAGAGTTACCACAGCATTCATTACCATTTCACTTTTGTGCTATTGAAAAATTTAACCATAGCCGAAGCTTTGTGTGCTGCGCCTTGAAGCGAACGCTTTCATCGTTTAAGGCTAAATTCGTCAAACGGTTAGCTTTGTCAAACTATGAAAAATCAATCAAAATGGCCAAGGTGCGATCAACTGCAAGGGTGTCTCGTGAGGGAGAAGAAACCGAGGTCACTGGGACAGCACCAATTTCAGAAGTCATGGAACGATCAGGTCTAGTTGTGACAGAGGGAACTATTGACGAAGGTACTCCTGACGCTGAAGCTAAACAGACTGTTGTTGAAGAAGGAAATGTTGATGAAGATGAGGAAGATTATAGTATTTTGATCCCCACAAAGCCCAGTCATTTAGATTTTGAGAAATCTATCGTGTCCGAAGACGACATGCTCGTGATGATGAAACTAGGCTATTTTGGAGAAGCTTAGAGCAAACTTGTTCGATTCGCTGGAGAAGAAACTACCCTAGAGCCGAGGAAGGATGAAGTTGTGGTTTTCAAGAGCTTCTTCATAGCAAGACTGCGATTTTCTCTGAACGAGATGATAGGGGAAGTCCTAAAGAACTTCGAAATATATCTTCATCAGCTGACTCCTAACGCTATCGTTAGGCTTAGCGTCTTCATCTGGGCCCTCCGAAGCCAATGGATGAGCCTAAATGCCGAAGCGTTCTGCCGAGTGCATGAGCTGCACTATCAGACAAAGGCCAGGGCAGATGGTCTTCACGAAAATTTTGGTTGTTACAATTTTGCGTATCGCAAGGATACGAAGGCACCAGTCCTTAGCTACCGTACAAAGTGGCCAACCGGCTGGAAAAATGAGTGGTTTTATATTAAGGCTAGTGAGAAAAAGAGGGAGAAGCTGATGACCATGGTCATGAGTCCGCTGTCTTTAAACTTCGGAATGACCAGACCCCTGTGCAACATGCAACTGGGGTCACCATGCCAGTTGGCCGAAGTAGAGTTTAGAGTGGTGGCCAAGCAAATCTGTACCAGGGATCTGGTGCAGGAATATCTAGCCAACCGGACGTATCCAACGTCAAGTGGCTGGGGAATGCCGAAGATGAAAGAAACAAAGAAGAAGCATGAACTTGTTCGATTAGCTTATCGTCTCAAGTTTGAAAAACAGTTCAAAGAGCCTTGCCAAGAATGGCTAGAGATGATTGAAACTATGTGTAATGAAATACTTAGGAATTATACCAAGAAAGAAGATCAATTGATGACAGCAGCCTTTGGCACCCGGCCAAAACGAAGGTTAAACTGGGTGATGGATGCCCTAAAATTTGAATACCCTGATTATGAGAGACTTGATAATGGTGCCGAAGGGGTAAAAAGGAAAAGAATTATGAGCACTCTGAACAGACAAGCTGCCAGGATGGTGAAGGAGGATGAAAAGATTTCAAAGAATAGAAAATCCACTCCTGAGCCGAAGGTGGCAGCCTCAAAGAAGAGAAAAGCTGAAACTCCAGAGCCGAAGATACCTGAGGCAACAGAGGAGACTCCTTCGACGTCTTCAGCTGCTGAAGTAGCAGAAATTTTAAAGGTAATGACTGAATCTCTACCTATCAAGCTGCTAAGTCCTCTGGGGCCGAAACTGACGAAACTTTTACAAAAGAAAGATGAGCCTTCGGCTACAAAGAAGAAGGCTGACGGGCAGAAAAAATGAAGAATTGTTACTGTCATGGAAGCTATTGAACGAACACCACCCTCGACCAGAATAATGCCTGTTGGAAGTGTCGAGGGTGTTACCGAAGCTGAAACTTGTGCCGAAGCTGCCGCTGCTGACGAAGCTGCCAACCTTGAAAGTACATTATTAGGAATCGATAAACTTCTTTTGGATATGGCTGCGGAAGAGGCAGCTGCGGCTTCAAAGAAGGTCATGGCCGCGGTGTCTGACAAAGGAAAGAAGATTGCTGATGCCGCTTCAGAAAAAATGGACTTTGACCTTCGGAACCTGGTGGGTCAAGAGTTATCTGAGGCTGAAAAGAATGAGATACAGGAATATGGGATATCCTGTGGCTACCAGCCAGGAGCCATGCTCTTTGGTGGAATTGACGAAGGGGCCTTAGGATGTATTCGAGACCGCGCCGGAGCAAAGATAATCGGCACTCTATCGAAGAGTGTCGGTTTCCCAAAGCTTGAGGCTGATATTAGCGGCTACCGGCGACAACATATCGTCGGCAGTCTGTTCTACTCCAATTTCAAGGTAAAATTCCTTTCGCTAGGTTTCTTTTATTTTTGTGATGAAGCAAAGTTTTCTAATAAAGGCTTATTTGTACAGAGTATGCTGCTAAGTAAGGCATTAAGGATGCAACAAGACCTCGAAGACAAGAAAAACAAAATCATAATCGAGGACTTAGAAAATAAGATTAAAGACTACGAAGCTTTTCTTGAGAAGCAAGACTTCCTGCTTTAGGCAACGGAGGGTTCCCTCGTGGAACTTCAAACTAAAAATGCCAGATTAAACAAGGAGCTTCTCCAGGCTCAAGAAACTTTAAAGAAAAATTCAGAATGCTTTGAGCAAGAGAAGCAAGAACTGCAAGCAAAATGCAAAGCCAAAGCTGATAATAATACGAAGTTGTAGGAGTCTTTGAAAAAGCTTTAGAATGAGTGCCTAGAATTCGGTAGCCGTTGCGTGCAACGATTGAAAAAGGTCTTCAACTCGGTTGGGGCCAGCTCCGAAGACATTACCCCTTCGGCTGAAGACATATCAAACACATTCGATCATATTGAAAATGAAGTTGATGCTCTTGATGAAGTGATAGCCGGGCATGGTGAAGGCACATATCAAACACATTTTGTGCCTTGCTAGCTTCTCGCAGCACAGCTGCAGCATTTATGAAGGCTGGTTGCACGCACGCAAAGACGGTAAATAGACCAACCTTCAATCTGTCTCCAACAGATTTGGTTGATATCCCCAGCGAAGCCCGGAGCATTGGAAACAGATTTATAACTTAGATTTGGGCTAAAGGTGGGCGAGAGTTAGCTGGTGACGAAGCCCGAAACTTGCTTAAATCGGTATGGAACTTATACCTGTCGCTTGCCTTGTCTCTTGTAATTTACTTTTTACCTTATACTGTTTGTTTATCTGTAGGATGGTGGTGCCGAAGATTGATAATCTGAAGCACATTCCGAAGGCTACTGAAGCTTCTGTTTACGCCTGCTTGTATAGAGCATAGAGACATTTGTATTATATTTGTAAAAGAAATTATAATCGAGAATTGAACAGTACTTTTGTATATGTGTCCATACCTTGTAATATATTTTTACCTTTCCATCCATGTACAAATTGCTTTGTTGTGGACGAAACTTGTATCTTTTGAGCCAAAGGCGAAAAACACTTTCCCTTCTTTTCGAACACAATGAAGCATGCCGTTGCATAACATGTATACGTTTGAAACGAAGCTTCTTTGTGTTCAGCGAAGCACTGTTGTCGAAGATGGAGTATTTCTGTTTGTGCTTCATGTTATGATGATGATGATCCTACGAATGTCTAAATGAATGTCTGTATGAATGCAATGAATGATGTAATGTAATGTGCAGATAAATGTCCCAAACACACACAAAGCCACACGCAGACTCTGCATCCCCTTAGGAACGACTTTGGAGTCTTTAAGCTCTGCATCCCCTTAGGAACGACTTTGGAGCTTCTTCACCTTATATTTCGGTGGCATTTAAGCTCTGCATCCCCTTAGGAACGACTTTGAAGCTTCTTCACCTTCTATTTCAGTGGCATTTAAGCTCTGCATCCCCTTAGGAACGACTTTGGAGCTTCTTTACCTTATATTTTGGTGATATTTGGCTCTGCATTCCCTTAGGAACGACTTCTGAGCTTCGGAACTTACGCTGCGCTCCCTTAGGAACGACTTTTTGCAGCTTCGAAACGTACGCTGTGCTCCCTTAGGAACGACTTTTTGCAGCTTCGTCACCCTTTGTGGTGATTACAGCTCTGTATCCCCTTAGGGACGTCTTTTGAGCTTCTCCCTGTTTTCTTTTGCACTCGATGATGCAGGTTCTGATCTTACATATTACATTTTTTGGGGATTTTGGCCCTTGTATTGCATAGGGCTAAATAAGAATGAAAATTACAATCTATGGCCCCATTAAAATCCTTTCTCCCCTCCTGAAAGGAAAAAGGTGCCATAGGAAAAATGAAAGAATTACATCAAGTATACATAGTACCACCGAAGCTCATCCGCATTCCAAGATCTAGGTATGTCGTTGCCGTCCTGTTGGGGACTTGTTCTCAAATGCTAAGAGTTAAGAACAAGGCAACATAAAACGTGTTAAATATTAAAGTCCTTCGTCCTTCAAGACATTATATCCCTTCGGATATAATGAATTCCGGACGAAGGTTATGAAGGAAAAAACCTTCGTAAACTCGATAGATAATAAAGAAGAATTTATATACCAAATACAAAGAATAATTTAGATATTATTATTATCAAATTGTATTTGTTTGCATTATCATATTCAAAATAATAAATCATAAATGTACCTTCGGATTGATGGAAAGTAAAGGTACAGGCGTGATGCGAAAAGCGAATGCTAAGTCCACCTGAACAGTACGGGAGTACTGTTCATCTATTTATAGGCAAGGGACGCAGCCCATGTAGAATTACATTTGTGCCCTTTACATTTATCAATAATTCTATAGTAATTCTTCGGGGTCTAATTCGCCTTTTCATCTTTAAGTCGGTTCCCCTTCTCTGTTATTATGCCGAAGCTTTTCTACGCACAGCTTCGTGATCATCTTATCCTTCATCATAATCGCTTTCCGTCTCGCTCGGGCTTCGTCCTGACCATACTCTTGTATACTCATGACCCGATTCCGAAGATACCTGTTCACATACTTCACTTGGAAAACATTGTTAAATTATGTTTTTGAGGACCTTCGGAAGCCGAAGGCCCCCAACAGTAGCCCCTCGCAATATTAATTTGCTAGAATGATAAATTCATATTGCGACATGGACGAAGGCCTTAAGCCGAAGGTCCGAAAAAACACCTTCCCTTTGCTAGAATAGCAACAGTCATTGACAAGTGGGACCCTCCAGTTTTCAACGCACTAGGTGTATAAATAAGAGCTTACCACGAGTTTATTTGGCACGCTTTCTTGCCATCTGCTCTTGCTCACTCGATTTTTAGCCTGTGCGCAATAACACTTGCTTGCCTTTTTAAATTTTTAAGCTTCGGATTTGAGAGCACTTTCTCAGCGTTTGCGAAGATGTCTGAAGATAAGAAAGCTGTTGCTGAATCGAAGCTGAGCCTTTCTGAGGAGATGCATCTCGGGTTTCTTCAATCAATAGCAAAGACCAATACAGAGAAGATCACTAGGGAGATTTTGGAGGGTTTATCTGAAGACACTGGTGACAGTGACAGCTATGATGTAGAAAGTGGGGGTGAAGACTCCGAAGATCGACCGTGGCGACCAAGTCACACTGTCTTCGGAAAATCGAGCATTAAACAGAGTCATCTTGATAACATGAGGGGAAGATATTTTCGATACATGTCTACTGTGAGGGCAGATGACGGGGAGAAGACTGTGCCTACTCCCGAAGAGAATGAAGTCGTAATCTTCTGAAGCTTCTTAAAGGCTGGATTGTGGTTTCCCTTGAGTAGTTTTGTCGTGGAAGTACTATGTAGGAAACGGGTGACGCCTAAGAGGGGGGTGAATTAGGACTTCTAAAACTTTTACTTAACTAGGCCACAGTTAAATCCCTAGAGCAAAACCTATGCAAATAATCAAAACTAGAATGTGCAAACTAGGTTTTGTCTAAGTGTTGCTATCTCTACCGCAAAGGCTAAGTTTCAATCTACACTAAATAAGTATGACTACAAGATTGAAACTTAAATGCTTAATATAAATGCGGAATGTAAAGAGCTAAGTAGAGAAGCAAACTCTCGTGGATGACGTCGGTATTTTTACCGAGGTATCCGGAACCACGCAAGGTCCCGACTAATCCTCGTTGGTGCCCCTACGCAAAGGGAAGCCCACGCGAGGGCCAAGCACCACGGTCGAGTAACTCCGTAGAGAGCCACGGGCCTTCTCCACGCGCAAGTGGTGCTCCGCTTCTGGCTCCTCTCGGACGCTCCCCGCCGTCTCCACTATCGAGCTTCCGGCCGAAACGCCGCGGGCCTCGTTCCCTCCGGTACACGGTGGCAGCCGTGACACAAACGCGGTTGTCACGGTCTCGCAAGACTCTCGCCCCACTCGGTACAATTACAACGACTCACGCAAGAGCCGAGGGGTTGTGAGGTTTATCTAAACTCACTCAACAATCTAGGGTTCACCTAGAGCAAGCGCTAAAGCGGTCTAACTAACCTAAGCACTTCGCAAAGCACCTACGCTAATCACCGAGTGTTTCTATTAAGCACTTGGGTGTTTGAGCTCTTGGAAATGTGCACTACGTGTCTTGGTATGTTGCTTGGGCTCTCACAATTGAGAATGGCCGGTTGGGGTGGTATTTATAGCCTCCACACCCCAAACTAGCCGTTGGACAGAAAGCAGCAGCTTTCTGTCGTCGGGTGCACCGGACAGTCCGGTGCACCACCGGACATCTACTGTGCAGTGTCCGGTGCACGCCACGTCAGCCGACCATTGGCGCCTGTAACAGTCGACCGTTGGATCCGACTGTTGCCGTCTGCCCGTGGCACACCGGACAGTCCGGTGCTACAGCCAGAGAGCGCCTGTCTGTGGCCTCTCTGCGCAGACTGTCCGATGCCGCACCGGACAGTCCGGTGCACACCGGACATCAATGTCCGGTGCACCACCAGGCGCTGGCTGACAGCCCTCATCTTGGATTTCTTCGCTGATTTCTTCGGGCTTCTTTTGTTCTTGAGTATTGGACTCCTATGCATCTTTTTATGTCTTCTTTTGAGGTGTTGCATCCTCATTGCCTTGGTCCAATTCTCTTTGCATCCTGTGAACTATAATTATAAACACTAGCAAACATATTAGTCCACAGGTTGTGTTAATCATCAAACACCAAAACTCAATTAGCCAAATGGCCCAGGGTCCATTTTCCTTACAATCTCCCCCTTTTTGGTGATTGATGACAACACAACCAAAGCAAGCAAATAATACAAGTTTTTGAATTA
The DNA here is from genome assembly GCA_029449295.1 of Zea luxurians. NCBI lineage: Eukaryota > Viridiplantae > Streptophyta > Magnoliopsida > Poales > Poaceae > Zea > Zea luxurians. The sequence goes on along the minus strand of JAOPSE010000001.1, from coordinate 145,103,627 downwards.
AAATATGCAATCTACTTGCTAAGATGCATGATTGTCCCCATAATGTGAAATTATGGACTTAAGCCTCCCCATAACTCCATACTTCACTTACTTCCTATTTTTGGACCAAATAACCAAAACCACTTGAAAAACCATTTGTAGATATAAAATTTTAAATTGGTGGTGTTTGGTGTTTGATATAGTTTTCATTGCTTTGGTCCCTAAACTTCTCCCCCTTTGGCATCAACCACCGAAAAGGAAGACATTAAAAGCATGTAGGAAGTAAATAAAAGCTTGCCCTCAACAAGAATTGTATCAAATGATATCACTAGAAGGATATTAAATTAAACCATATGAATGATACCAGTTGAAAGGAACTCCCCCTAAATGAGTGTTCTCTTTAGAAAGAAATTTCTCCCCCTTTTTAGAGATGAAGAAATACTCCCCCTGACAGAGATCCTCTACTTAGGAAAAAGCATGTGAAAGTTAGAGGTGCAAGACATGATTTGAAATGACTAACTTCCCTTATGCATAGGTAACAGAATATGAGTTAACTACTTATGCATTTTTAGCAACATGGAAGCATATGATATGAAATATAGTCTAATCAAATTTTGGAGAAGACATGTAAATGATACTGAAAGTAGTCTCAAAAGATACCAATTGAAAGTCAATGGTGAGCTTGAGAGACATGAGAGTTCTTGGAGATTTTGCAGTGGAAGATTGTTGTCTTTCTCCGGGGACCTTATTTTCCTTACAATGAGACTATCACAAGAAATAGACTCAAAAAGGTGTTAGTCTCAAAGTGTTAGATTATAGAGTAACCTCCCCCTAAAGGTGTGCAAACAAGTTTTGAATACTTGTAGGAGACATGCACTTTGAATTGATATCAAGAGGGGTAAATTATCCATAATCCTAACTTTGGCACATATAAGTTAAATGATATAACTTGTAGAAATCAAAATTTTCAATTGATGCATCATTTACTATGGAGTGATATAGAAGCTATGTGTCGTGCTTAAATAAACATTTTAAGCCATGTAGGTTTGCTTAAGTATATGAATTAAAAACAAGCAGTCCTACCATATGATTTACCTAGTATGCATGATTCAAAAGTAAATAACAAATGTAATACTAGGCAAGAAAGGTAAACTAGATACAAGATAAATAGATACGCATATCTAAAAACAAGAGATACAAAAAAATCTAGTTACCTTAGTCATGGGTGGGAAATTTGGGTCCAAAATTTTCACTAATCCACTTGGCAATAAACTTGATCCAATATGATGTATCCCATGATATACATCCCAATTTTGCCAAGTCTCCAAATTTCCCGACGACCTTTGGTCCACTCACTTCCCTTTCGGGATCCAAACCTTCTTGGTGCTTTTCATGGTTGAAATTATCTCCTTTGGCACCCATATGCGTTTTACCCCTTTTCCTTTGTTGGCTTGCTTGTTGGCCTTGATTGCTATCACCTTTCCATTCTTTTTCTTCTTGATCAAATATGGTGTAGCATCCTTTTTGTTCACCTTTTTGATGTAGGTGTTGGAGATTTTGCTTGATGGCTTTTGCTTGAGCTTTTGCCTTTGTTTATCCCCGGTCATCGCCTTGCATTGGAAAGACTTGTGGCCTTCCATGTGGCATAACCTACAAATCACAGTTTCTCCCTCCATAGGCTTGTTCACTCCCGCAGTGGTGTTATCCTGTGGAGGTCGGATTTGTTTGGCTTTGCCTTTCTTGTCATACAAAGCCTTGCCAAGGTGAGCCACTTCTTGCTTTAATTGTTCATTTTCCTTTGCAACATCATCCGAACATGTTTCTACAACAATATTCTCAACAAAGACTTGGTTGCAGGGGTTAGACTCATCAAGTAAATCAAAGCAGGAAGTAGAAGCATCTTTCTTACTAATTTCAGGTATTTCAACTAAAGATGCTGCTGGGGTGCTACCAATGTTTTCTAGCTTAGTAGTTAGCTTATTATTGTGTATGCTAAGAATTTCCATTTTCTCTAGCAAATTTTCAATAGCTTCTTGGGAGCTAGCTAACTTAGCCTTAAGTTTTTCATTCTTTTTAATAAGGCTATCATCGGTAGCAGTGGATGGAGCACTAGATTCTAATAGCTCAATTTTAGTTGATAGCTCACTATTTAAGTTTGCAAAAGTTTCAAATTTTTCTAGCAAACCTTTGTAATCATTTTGAGAGCTAACCAACTTATTTTTCAAAGTTTTAAGTTGAGCTTTTTGCTTAGTGCAAACATCCTGGAAAAATTCTACGGCTTCCGCAAGCTCATCTAGAGAGGGCTTTCCCTCACCTTCATCATCACTACTACTTTCATCACTAGAGGATGGAATGCTTTTGTTACCTCTTGCCATAAGGCATTTGTGTGATGACCGTGATGATCGTGACGAGGACCGGTGGCTGCGCGTCCTTGGAGGTTCATCTTCACTTGAAGAATCATCCCAAGTTCTAACACTTGTTAGCGCCTTGCCTTTGCTCCTCTCCTTTTTGGGTTTGGCCATATTTGGACAGTTGTCCCTGAAGTGGCCATTCTCCCCACATGCGAAGCATCCTCTCTTCCTTTGCTTTTTCCTATCAATGTTAAAGAGAAGATCCTCGACCTGCAGGGGCACACCCATTAGATTAATCTTGCGGATCATCCTCATTACCTTTCCGACGCGTCGGATTGTTGCTTCGTCCTCGGAGGATGATGTGCATGGTTGATTATCTTCATCATCATCACTTTCTTCTTCTTCCTCTTCTTCACTTGAGGAACTTGGAGTGGGAGCCTTCTTTTTGCCCTTCCTTTCATCACATGCAAAAGCATATGGCCTTGAGGAAGTTGGCTCCTCTCCTCGACTCATTTTTCGCGACATCTCAAAGGCCGCGATTTTTCCAATAACAATGGTCGGGGTCATGTTGCTCAAATCCTCCATGTTGTGAAGGATGGTGATGATGCTCCCATATCTTTGTTGTGGTAGCAGGGAGATAATCTTCCTCACAATGTCCGCATCACCTAGCTTATTAATGCCAATAGAATTGAGCTCATTGATAATTAGATTTAATCGAGAATACATGTCTCTAACAAGCTCATCATCTTTCATGGCAAAAGAATTATACTCATTTAAGACTAGGCAATGTTTTTGCTCACGGACATTGGATGTGCCGTCATGGAGCTCATGCAATTTTAGCCAAATCTCATTAGCAGTTTTAAAGGTAAATACTTGATTAAAAATATCCATGCTAAGAGATTCATACAAGCAATTTTTGGCTCCAGCATTTAAATGAATTTCTTTTTCCTCACTCGTGGTGGGTTTCTCGGGATTCTTGAGGGGTTTCATCCCGTCACGAGTGACTCTCCAAACACCTAGATCAACGGCCTCTAGGTAACAAGACATTCTAGCACTATAATATGGGAAGTTAGTGCCGTCGAAATGTGGTGGCCTATGGGTATCCATCCCTTCCTCTAAAAAGCATCGGCTCTTTTAGCGGTGAAGCTAAAGCGTTTCAAATGAGCCAAACCGGGCTCTGATACCACTTGTAGGAAACGGGTGACGCCTAAGAGGGGGGGTGAATTAGGACTTCTAAAACTTTTACTTAACTAGGCCACAGTTAAATCCCTAGAGCAAAACCTATGCAAATAATCAAAACTAGAATGTGCAAACTAGGTTTTGTCTAAGTGTTGCTATCTCTACCGCAAAGGCTAAGTTTCAATCTACACTAAATAAGTATGACTACAAGATTGAAACTTAAATGCTTAATATAAATGCGGAATGTAAAGAGCTAAGTAGAGAAGCAAACTCTCGTGGATGACGCCGGTATTTTTACCGAGGTATCCGGAACCACGCAAGGTCCCGACTAATCCTCGTTGGTGCCCCTACGCAAAGGGAAGCCCACGCGAGGGCCAAGCACCACGGTCGAGTAACTCCGTAGAGAGCCACGGCCCTTCTCCACGCGCAAGTGGTGCTCCGCTTTCGGCTCCTCTCGGACGCTCCCCGCCGTCACCACTATCGAGCTTCCGGCCGAAACGCCGCGGGCCTTGTTCCCTCCGGTACACGGTGGCGGCCGTGACACAAACGCGGTTGTCACGGTCTCGCAAGACTCTCGCCCCACTCGGTACAATTACAACGACTCACGCAAGAACCGAGGGGTTGTGAGGTTTATCTAAACTCACTCAACAATCTAGGGTTCACCTAGAGCAAGCGCTAAAGCGGTCTAACTAACCTAAGCACTTCGCAAAGCACCTACGCTAATCACCGAGTGTTTCTATTAAGCACTTGGGTGTTTGAGCTCTTGGAAATGTGCACTATGTGTCTTGGTATGTTGCTTGGGCTCTCACAATTGAGAATGGCCGGTTGGGGTGGTATTTATAGCCTCCACACCCCAAACTAGCCGTTGGACAGAAAGCAGCAGCTTTCTGTCGTCGGGTGCACCGGACAGTCCGGTGCACCACCGGACATCTACTGTGCAGTGTCCGGTGCACGCCACGTCAGCCGACCGTTGGCGCCTGTAGCAGTCGACCGTTGGATCCGACCGTTGTCGTCTACCCGTGGCACACCGGACAGTCCGGTGCACACCGGACAGTCCGGTGCTACAGCCAGAGAGCGCCTGTCTGTGGCCTCTCTGCGCAGACTGTCCGGTGCCGCACCGGACAGTCCGGTGCACACCGGACATCAATGTCCGGTGCACCACCAGGCGCTGGCTGACAGCCCTCATCTTGGATTTCTTCGCTGATTTCTTCGAGCTTCTTTTGTTCTTGAGTATTGGACTCCTATGCATCTTTTTATGTCTTCTTTTGAGGTGTTGCATCCTCATTGCCTTGGTCCAGTTCTCTTTGCATCCTATGAACTATAATTATAAACACTAGCAAACATATTAGTCCACAGGTTGTGTTAATCATCAAACACCAAAACTCAATTAGCCAAATGGCCCGGGGTCCATTTTCCTTACATACTGAGGATATTTGAAATCTACCTTCATCAACTTACTCCCGAAGCAATCATAAGAATGGGCATCTTCGTCTGGGCTGTGAGGAGCCAAGGTTTAGAACCAAATGCAAAAAGTTTGTGCAACATACATGAGCTATTGTATGAGACAAAACCCTGGGGTAAAGAGTAGTATCACAATAATTTTGGCTGCTACAGCTTCGACGCTCGGTCTGGGTCAAGATGTCCCATGCCAACCTTTCGAAAGAGGTGGCCCAGTGACTGGATGACGAAATGGTTTTATGTGAAGAATGACTTGAAAACACGGGAAGATATTAAAGATATCATTATGCGCCCTATCTGGCAACGCTTCAGCCTTCGGAGGCCGAAGGTGGAAATGAATGAAACAGCCGAAGAATGTCAAAGAGCCTTCGGCGTGGTTTGCTCTTTTATTGGGACAAGGGATTTGGTCCAAGAACATATTGCCTTTAGAATATGGCCACTTGTAGAAGAGTGGGAAATGCCGAAGGAGACCGTTAGAGAAACTGACGAAGGTGGATTAGTTAGGCTAAAATACACATTCCAATATGGAGATAAATTCGTCGAGCCAGATGATGACTGGCTAAAAAGTATTGAGGCCGTAAGTGATGAATTGCTTGGATTATACTCAAAGGCCGAAGACACTGCACTATCAGCGGCCTTCGGAGGCCGAAAGAAGAAGAGACTCAACCGAGTATTTGATGCAATTGGGTTTGTCTACCCTGACTACCGTTATCCAACGCGGGGTCAAAAAAGAAAGAATACATCTTCTGCGAAGGAAGCTGCTTCAGCCGCTCCTAGCGAGCCGGCGCCGAAGAGGAAAAGGGTAAAGGTTCTCACACACCGGCCACGTTATATTGAACCGGCCACAGTGCCTGAGTTTGCCGGTGAGACCTCTTCGGCCACCGAAGCTAAAGAACTAACTCCCCTGCCAAATATTGAAGGGCTGGCCGAAGTGCCGGCGACGGAAAAAATAGAAGAACCGAGGGCTGAAGAAACAAAGACATCAGAAGTTCTAAGTCCTTCAAAAATTGAGGCAGCAAAAAGCCAAAAGGGTCCAGCAGTGACCCCCAAAAGAAAAAGGATGGTTAATGTGCTGGATGTTTTGGAGACAATTAAGTCTTCAAGCACAACTCCGAAGAAAATTGTTGAATCTTCCGAAGTGCATATTGAAGCATTTGATGCCGAAACTTCAAAACATCAGTCTGAGACTGAAGCTGGGCCTTCAGAGCCCACCAAGGTAAAATCCTTGGAAGTCGAAGAAACGGAAACAGCAGAACAAATTTCAGCTGAAGAAACTGGTACTGCCGCCCCCGAAGCATCTTCCGAAGCCTTCGATTATATTCTACGTCATGCTTCGGGGAAAAAAATGACTAAAAAAGAACAGCAAGAGGCCCAGTTTTACACCCAAAAATTGAAATATCCAAAGGGGACGTTGATATTCAACGGCAGTGGAGAAGAAGACTTTTTGTATTGTCTCCCTGACAGCAAGGAGATTTCTGTCTGTCGGGAGATGAGCAAGAGCTTCGGATTCCCAACACTAGAAGGCGGGCTCTCGGTGCTGTCGAAAAACGAGCTAGCCGACAGCCTGGCATATAATAGCTTAAAGGTGCAGAGAATAAGGTTTTCGTATTTTTTCTTGAAAGCAAAATTTTTCGTTTGCTTAAATTTATTGACGCACACACATTTTTCTTTGCAGGGCCTTATACTTAGCAATGCCCTCAGGGCCCAAAAAGATGCCAAAGACGAAGGGTGTGTTATGGCCCTGAGCAACCTTCGTTCCGAAGTAATTGAACTAAGGAACGAAGGTCTCAAAAAAGATAAAATATTGCATTCATTAATAGATAGAATAAAAGAAGACGAAGCTACTTTTAAAGTTCAAGCTGAGGCTCAGAGGCGTGAAATTGAAGATCTCCGAAAACAACTAGCCAGAGCTAAAGAGGAACGCACACTTGAAGAAACGAAACGAGAAATCAGTGAACAATGGGCAAACCATTGGGAAAAAAGCGTTGAAGAGCTTCGTGCATCTAAGAAAAGATGCTATGAGAAATCTATAGAATGTGTTAAAAAAGTAAAAACCAGCTTCGCCAGCGTTGGCGCTTTTTCAAGTGAAGAGAACTTCATAAAGGGTGACCCCGAGGGCCCAATCGAATGGATCAGTCACGAAGCTGAGGCCTTTGAAGAAATTTTAAATAGCCGCGAAGACATATGTGCCTTTTCGGGTGCCAGGGAGATTGCTACCATTTTGGAGAGGAAAGGTTGTGAGCATGTGAAATTTTTGGCACAATCCGAAGCCGCCTTATCCTCCGAAGATATAAAAGACCCCTCGACCGAAGCAAGCCTGGTCGGTGGAAAAATTTTCACCGACATCTGGGACAATGGTGGCCGGGAAATGGCCCAAGAAATTATACGAAAAAGCGAAAAAAGGCATTCATGACGCTAGAAAAATAGCAAAGGCCACTGAGAAAAGTGCAGAGCCCGAAGGGCAAATAGGTATTGACTAGTGGTTTTTGACTCTTTGTTGTAATTTTTTGATTTCGAACTTGTTCACGGTTTGTAATAGTAATATAGCCGTATCTTCTCCTCCCTTAGAACCTGTTGAGCCATCTGCGGGCCCCCATGCGAAATGGGATGACGAAATTAGGAAAATGGTCGAAGCCATCATGGATAAAGTTGTTGATCGGCTACTAAACGAAGCTGCAGAAGTAGTTCTAAGGGAAGATTAGATGCTTCTGTAAAAACATTTAGAATATAATGTTTGTTGAGAAACATGTATAATACAATGTAACTTTTGAATGTAATATATTAACTATTTATGGTTCTATTCTTTACGATGCATGAAACTTCATATACATACCGTTTTTTGAGCCTTCGGCGAAAAAACACCTTCCCTTCTTTTCATGCTTCGTAAATAATATCTGTGTTCTCATATGATCAGTAACCAATCCTCATAAAATTAATAACCAATAGATGTTTCCATTTGACGAAAGTATAACTCTTCAATAGCTATTTTTTGTGCCTTGTCACTTTTCTTCGAAACAATTTTCGAATGTCGATACTGGGATCCCCTTCTTTGCGTTGTTGATGCAATATGATGTATGATGTTATGCTATGCGAATGATGTAATGATGTGATGTTATGCAAAGTAATATTTGCCAAAGGTCGACGTCATGAATCAGCGTTTATTTTTCGCTGTAAGCCTCCCTTAGGAGCTTCTTCGCCTTTTACTTTCAGCGGAATCAGCGTTTATTTTTCGCTGTAAGCCTCCCTTAGGAGCTTCTTCGCCTTTTACTTTCAGCGGAATCAGCGTTTATTTTTCGCTGTAAGCCTCCCTTAGGAGCTTCTTCGCCTTTTACTTTCAGCGAAATCAGCGTTTATTTTTCGCTGTAAGCTCTGCATTCCCTTCGGAACGACTTTTGAGCAAAAAACTTACACTGCGCTCCCTTAGGAACGACTTTTTGCTGCTTCGACGAAATTATGCTGCGTTCCTTAGAATAAAATTTTTGACAATTCGAAGATCCTCCTTGCCACCATAAATTCTTATGCTTTGGCAACTTAAGCCTGTGGAGAAGATATATTTTCATTATGGTAAAAAGCGAAACTGTTACAAGAGATTAAAAACGACAAAAAAGCATCTAAGCCTCCCATAAGTGTTCCTTATTAAAAAGAAAATAATACTGTATGCGAAAAACTGCTGTCGGGGTAGGATATTTGTCAGTAAATATGCTTTGACTCTGGAACAGTGCTATTGACTGTGCGAGCTTCGGACTCTTCTCTGAAGTCCCATTGGAGGTGAGCATGCTGACTCCCTTCTGGCTGCTGGCCACGTTGCGTTGGTGGTGGAGGTGGAGGCTGTTGCCAAGATGCTTGGGGTTGGCTTGCCGAAGCAACAGAAGCTGCAGGGTGGTTGCCTACATATTCTAGAATGTAAGGCGAATGGTACGAAGCAGTATGCATGACTTGCTTCGGTTTACTCTGTTGTGCTGCAGCTTCTGCTATCTCCTTTTGCTTCTGGATGGTAACATGGCACATCCTGGTGGTATGGCCCTTGTCCTCACCACAGAATAGACAATAAATTTTCCTTGGCTGATCCCCAAATCTTCCTCCGAAGCCCCTGGCGCCTCTGCCCCTTGGAGCTGGCGGCCGGAAAGAGCTTTGTTGCTGCCCCGAAGCTTGCGAGGAGTACTGTGGCCTTTGCTGTTAACTCCCTTTGTCATCACTCTGAGTAGAGTTGTGAATTGACCTGACGTGCCTCGGATGGAATCTTCCTCCGATGCCCCTGGTCATTTCAGAGAACCTGAATGCTTCCTCCCTTCTTTGGCGGAAGTCATTGTCAGCTCTAATATACTCGTCCATCTTCTGGAGTAGCTTCTCCAAAGTTTGAGGAGGCTTCCTGGCAAAGTACTGAGCTGAAGGTCCCGGCCGAAGCCCCTTAATCATGGCCTCAATGACAATTTCATTGGGCACTGTTGGTGCCTGTGCCCTCAGACGCAGGAACCTTCGGACATACGCCTGAAGATATTCTTCGTGGTCCTGGGTGCACTGGAATAAAGCTTGGGCAGTAACTAGCTTCGTTTGAAACCCTTGGAAGCTGGTTATCAACATGTCCTTTAGCTTTTGCCATGAAGTGAATGTCCCTGGCCGAAGAGAGGAGTACCAGGTTTGTGCAACACTCCTGACAGCCATGACGAAAAACTTTGCCATGACCGTCGTGTTGCCACCATACGAAGATATGGTTGCTTCATAGCTCATCAAGAATTGCTTCGGGTCTGAATGACCATCGTACATGGGGAGCTGAGGTGGCTTGTAAGACTGTGGCCAAGGTGTAGCCTGCAGTTCTGTTGACAGGGGAGAAGTATCATCAAAAGCAAAATTTCCATGATGGAAATCTTCATACCAGTCGCCCTCGTTGTAGAAGCCCTCTTGATGAAGCTCTCTGCGCGGGGGCCTTTGGTTCTGGTCATCTTGAGCAAGATGTTGAAGCTCTTCAGAGGCTTCGTCTATCTGCCTTTGAAGATCAGCTAGACGAGCCATCTTTTCCTTCTTCCGTTGGACCTGTTGATGGAGCATCTCCAAATTTTGGATTTCTTGATCCAAGTCGTCTTCCGGAGGCGTTGGACTGGTGGCCTTCCTCTTCTGGCTTCAGGCCTCCCTAAGAGAAACGACATCCTGATTGGGGTCCAGCGGCTGCAGAGTGGCAGCCCCTGTCGCTGAAGCTTTTTTCGGCGGCATGACGAAGGTGATGCTTGCCGAAGGTGTTCAAAACTCAAAAAATGGACGTGAGTTCACCGGAGGTGGGCGCCAATGTTGGGGACTTGTTCTCAAATGCTAAGAGTTAAGAACAAGGCAACATAAAAAGTGTTAAATGTTAAATTCCTTCGTCCTTATAAACATTATGCCCTTTCAGATATAATGAATTCTGGACAAAGGTTACGAAGGAAAAGACCTTCGTAAGATCGATAGATGGTAAAAAAGAACACATATATGAAACATGAATAATGATACGATTATTATCATCAACTTATTTTTATTATCAAATTCATAAAGACAAATTATAAATGTACCTTCAGATTGATGAAAAGTAAAGGTATAGACGTGATGCAAAAAGTGTATGCCAAGTCAGCCTGAACAGTACAGGAGTATTGTTCATCTATTTATAGGCACGGGACGTAGCCCATGTAAAATTATATTGATGCCCTTTACATATATCAATAACTCTATAGCAACTCTTCGAGGTTTAATTTGGCTTTTCATCTTTAAGTCGGTTCCTCTTTTCTGCCGTCATGCCGAAGCTTTTCTGCACATAGCTTCGTGATCGTCTTATCCTTCGTCGTGGTCGCTTTCCATCCTAGCCAAGCTTCATCTTAACCATGCTCTTGTATACCCGCAACCTGACTCCGAAGATACCTGTTCACATGTTTCACTCGGAAAACATTGTCAAATCATGTTTTTGAGGACCTTCGGAAGCCGAAGGCCCCCAACAGAACCTTCATAAACTTCTAAAGGGAGATCATATGTTAGGACTAACTGATGTCTGTTTTGAGAAAGACAGACCTTGTGCAGCATGCCAGGCAGGAAAACAGGTGGGAAGCACTCATCACAGCAAGAATGTGATGACGACATCAAGACCACTAGAACTCCTACACATGGATCTCTTCGGCCCCGTTGCCTATCTCAGCATAGGGGGAAGTAAGTATGATCTCGTTATAGTTCATGATTTTCCCGCTTCACTTGGGTATTCTTTTTGCAGGACAAAAATGAAACCCAAGGAACCCTAAAACGCTTCTTAAGGAGAGCTCAAAATGAGTTTGAGCTAAAGGTGAAGAAGATAAGAAGCGACAATGGGTCAGAGTTCAAGAATGTACAGGTTGAAGAATATCTTGAGGAGGAAGGCATCAAGCACGAGTTCTCCGCTCCCTACACACCACAGCAAAATGGTGTGGTAGACAAAAAGAACAGGACGCTAATCGACATGGCGAGAACGATGCTTGGAGAGTACAAGACGCCTGAGCTATTTTGGTTGGAAGCTGTGAACACAGCTTGCCATGCCATAAATCAGCTCTATCTGCACCGTCTCCTCAAGAAGACCTCCTACGAACTCCTAACTGGTAACAAACCCAATTTTTATTATTTCTGTGTATTTGGGAGCAAATTCTACATTCTGATAAAGAAAGGTAGACATTCGAAATTTGCTCCCAAGGCCGTAGAAGGGTTTTTACTAGGATATGACTCAAATACAAAGGCGTATAGGGTCTTCAACAAATCATCAGGATTAGTTGAAGTCTCTAGCGATGTTGTATTTGATGAGACTAATGGCTCTCCAAGAGAGCAAGTTGATCTTGATGATATAGATGAAGATGAGATTCCGACGGCCGCCATGCGAACAATGGCAATAGGTGATGTGCGACCACAGGCATTACAGGAACAAGATCAACCCTCCTCCTCTACGATGGTGCATCCCCCAACTCAAGACGATGACAGGTACCTCAAGAAGAGGGGTAGGATCAAGGGGGGCACAGGAAGAACAGGTTATGGAGGAAGAAGCACCATGGGCCCCTCCACCTCAAGTCCAGACAACAATCCAAAGAAATCACCCAGTGGATCAGATTTTGGGTGACATCAGCATGGGTAGAAGAAGCCTTTCAGGGTAGAAGAAGCCTTGCAGGATCCGGACTAGGTGTTGGCGATGCAGGAAGAGCTCAACAACTTCAAAAGAAATGAAGTCTGGAGTCTGGTGCCACGTCCAAAGCAAAATGTTGTGGGAACCAAGTGGGTGTTCCGCAACAAGCAAGATGAACACAAAGTGGTGACAAGAAACAAGGCTCGACTTGTGGCAAAAGGTTATGCCCAAGTCACAGGTTTGGACTTTGAGGAGACCTTCGCTCATGTGGCTAGATTAGAATCAATTCATATTTTATTAGCCTATGCCGCTCACCATTCCTTTAAGCTGTTCCAAATGGACGTGAAGAGCGCCTTCCTAAATGGACCAATCAAGGAGGAGGTATACGTGGAACAACCCCTGGCTTTGAGGATGACAGGTATCCCGACCACATGTATAAGTTTTCTAAGGCGCTCTATGGACTTAAGCAAGCCCCAAGAGCATGGTATGAATGCCTTACAGACTTTCTAATCGCTAATGCTTTCAAGGTTGGGAAAGCTTATCCCACTCTTTTCACAAAGACTTGTGATGGTGATCTTTTTGTTTGCCAAATATATGTCGATGACATTATATTTGGCTCTACTAACCAAGAGTCTTGTGAGGAGTTAAGCAGGGTAATGATGCAGAAATTTGAGATGTCGATGATGGGCGAGTTGAACTACTTCCTTGGATTTCAAGTGAAGCAACTCAAGGAAGGCACTTTTATCTCCCAAACGAAGTACACTCAAGATCTTCTCAAGAGGTTTGGGATGAAGGATGCTAAGCCCGCGAAGACACCGATGGGAACTGACAGACATCTAGACCTCAACAAAGGAGGTAAGTCCATTGATCAAAAGGCATACCGGTCGATGATATGTGCATTACTTTATCTTTGTGCTAGTAGACCAAACATTATGCTTAGTGTATGCATGTGTGCTAGATTACAATCCGACCCCAAGGAATGTCACCTTGTGGCCGTTAAGCAAATTCTTAGATATTTAGTTGCTACGCCTTGCTTTGGGATCTGGTATCCAAAGGGGCCTACCTTTGACTTAATCGGATACTCAGATTCCAACTATGCCGGGTGCAAGGTTGATAGGAAGAGCACATCAGGAATGTGCCAGTTTCTAGGAAGGTCCCTGGTGTCCTGGAGCTCCAAGAAACAAACACCTGTTGCCCTATCCACTGTTGAGGCCGAGTACGTTACCGCAGGACAATGTTGCGCGCAACTGCTTTGGACGAGGCAAACCCTCTGGGACTTTGGCTACAATCTGAGCAAAGTCCCACTCCTATGTGACAATGAGAGTGCAATCAGCTTGGCGGATAATCCTGTTGAACACAGCCGCACTAAGCACATAGACATCCAGCATCACTTCCTGAGAGACCATCAGCAAAGGGGAGATATCGACATTTACCATATTAGCACCGATATCTTCACCAAGGCTTTAGATGAGAAAAGGTTTTGCAGGTTGCGTAGTGAGCTAAATGTCTTAGATTCACGTAACTTGGATTGATCTACAGCATACATGTGTTTTATGCCTTTGATCATGTTACCTTAAGCTTTACTATCTCATTTGCTTATATTTGGTGCTCAAGTTGTACAAGTCATCCCCGGACCTCACAAGTCCCTATGCAAATAATGCACATGTTTAGGGGGGAGATGTGCCACAACCTGACTCCTTTGAGACTAACATGTTTGTTTGAGTGCACTCGAAGTAGTCTCGAAAGAACATTGAAAGGAAAAGTGAACTTGGACAAGGAAAGAGCTTCCACTGCATTCCGGTAAAATGTATCTTGTCCTAAGTTCCTTTTTTGTGCTCTCATTGCCTTTTCGCTTCAATTTGACATTTTGGTGAGGCAATGGAGTTATAGGGCCAAAAGTTTTCCTGTTTTGGTGCTTAATGCCAAAGGGGGAGAAATTAAGGCCAAAGCAAATGGATTAGCCAACCACTTGTGAATTTCAAAAATTGTAGAATTAGAATAATTTGTATTTCGACCAAAATCCTCTAATTGCAAAATTTGGTCTCTTATGGGGGAGAATTTTGATTAGGGAAAAAAGGGGGAGTTTTTGGCACTTGATCAATTCTACTCTTGAAATATCTCTCTATTTGCCCAAACGAGTGTGTTTGACTTAGAGATAGGGAAAAGAATTTGTTTTGCGAAAAAAACCAAGTGGTGGCAAAAGTGATCCAAATATGCCAAATACCGAGTAAGAAAATTTGGTCTTCAAATTTGCACTTTTTGAGAATAATGTTGCACTTTTGGTTGCTTTTTAATGTGTTGGCATAAATCACCAAAAAGGGGAGATTGAAAGAGAAATGTGCCCTTGAGCCATTTCTATAAATGTTTTGGTGATTAGATGCCCAACACATGGTTTTAGTTAATACTCCCTCAGTTTCGTTTTAGTTGTCTCTGGATAGTGCAAAATTGAACTATCCAGCGACAACTAAAAAGAAATGGAGGGAGTATGCGCTAAGTGGTTGAGAAGTGCAAAATCAAGAATCAAGGTATGTTTCTGGACTTAGTAAATTGTTTTTTGGATACTAACATATCTCTCTAAGTGCTAGGAACATAGCCAAGAAAATTGGAATCGGACATGAGAAGATTTGGCTGAGTTCAGCCAAACCAGCACCAGCCTGTGGTGCACCGGACTGCCCGGTGGTGCACCAGACAGTGTCCGGTGCCCAAGCTGGCCCGGTGACGAACTTGTCGCTCTCGGGAAAAAGCGGAGGCGCTGTGACTAAAAATCACCGGACTGTCCGGTGAGCCAACGACGCCCGCGGCCAACGGTCGGCTGCGCGATCAACGGGCAACACGTGGCCGAGCCAACGGTCAGTTGGTCACACCGGACTGTCCGGTGTGCACTGGATAGTGTCTGGTGTGCCAATGGGACCGAAGACCCAACGGTCAGCTTCGCCCGATAAGGAAGGAGATCGGGCACCGGACAGCTACTGTTCATGTCCGGTGCGCCACTCGGCAGAAGGCAAGAATTGCCTTCCAATTGGATCCCCAACGGCTCCTAGCTGCCTTGGGGCTATAAAAGGGACACCTAGGTGCATGGAGCAGTACACCAAGCATTCTCTGAACATTGTAAGACGCCTAGACTCCGCCGCCACGCATTTGGATCGTTGTGTTAGAGATTTGAGCACCATTTGAGTTGTGAACTCCCTGCGCCATGTTTTGTGCTCACGTCTTGGCTTGTGTGCGTGTGTTTGCTGTGAATTGAGTCTTGCGTGTGTTGCTTTCCATCCCTTGCTCTTATGCTTCTCTTGTGATCAACATTGTAAGGGCGAGAGGCTCCAACTTGTGGAGATTCCTCGCAAACGGGAAAAGACTACTAAAGAAAAGGATTATGGTTTCAAATTGATTATCGGATAACTTGAAAGGGGTTGAGTGCAACCCTCGTCCATTGGGACGCCACAACGTGGAAGTAGGCAAGTGTTACTTGGCCGAACCACGGGATAAAATGTAACACCCTGAATTTGGGGGTATAAAATTTCTTTGCTCATATTCACAAATTCAGGTGTTACTTCCCTTTTCTCATCCTTCCCCAATCTTCTCTTTCTCATTTCTATAGGAGAAAAGTGGTTATTTTATTTGTAACTATAGTCTATTAGCTCAAACTCCAAGGGAGTATGAAATGTTGCATCATGTTGAACCCTAGATTTCACTTTTGTTTGGTGCATAATTCTTGGAAAAGTCTAATTTGAATTTGTGGCTTATTTGGATCAAATAGAATAAATAAAAGAAAAAGGGAAAACAATTCCAGATTAAAAAGAAAAGGGAAAGAAGCCCACTCCCCCGCCCCCCTCAGCCTTTCGGCCCAGCTAGGCCCATCCCGCGCGCGCGCCTCTTCCCCCCCCCCCCCCCCCCCCGCTCTCTCTGCCCTGGCGGGCCCGCCCGTCAGCGCGGCCGCCTTCCGCGCGCCCATCCCCGCTTTCCCCTCTCTCTCTGCTCGCGGGCCCGGGCTGTCAGCCCCGTCGTCCCCGCGTAACCGCCACCCGAGCTGCGCGCTGCCGCGGACTCCGCGCCCACGTCGTGCGTGGAGCTCGCAACCGCCCCGCTCCCGGCCACTTGAGCCTAGAACCCCACTCGCCCTCTCCCCCTCCCTCATTTGCGCACCTGCAGGCCCCTCTCTCACCTCCCCCTCGCTGCGCGCACGCCAGAGCGCCGCCGCCATAAACCCCCGCCGTTCCGAGCTCGTCTCCCCGTCGCCGTTGGAGCTCCGCCGTGCCCTTTGCCACGGTAAGCTTCGCCCCGACGTCCGCAACCCGGGACGCGCTCCAATTTCCCCTTCCCCTCCCTATTTCCCTCTGCCCGCGCTCACCCGTCGTCCTCCGTGTAGCCGCGGAGGTCCGCCACCGCCGACCCGGGCCGCCGTCGCGCCATCGCCGCCACCGAGGAGTCCCCGGAGGCCGCCTTGAGGTAAGGAACCTCTCCCGCCCCCTCCAAACCCGTGTAATGCCCTCTGTCACGTTTGATTCCTCGCCGGAGTTGTTCAACGCCGCCGCCGAGCCGCTTTGCCGTAGACTGCCCCCCTCCGGTGCCCCTGCCCCGACCTAGCCCCCACCGGACTATTCCACGCGCCCTCCCCAACCTCCCAGGCCACTCCGGTCGCCCTAAGGACCCGCAGAGCGCCCGCGCCCCTCGTCTCCGGCGAGTCCTCCGCCGCGGGGACGAGCGCCGCCGCCCCAGCTAGCCGTAGGAGAGGCCAAGGTCGGCCACCCGATCCCCGCCGTCCGTCCCAGATCGGGCGGCCCCGTTTTAATTAGGCCAAGCCTAATCCTGGCCGTCCGCCGGAGATCCAACGGCCCAGGCCCGCTTCCCCCACACCCCGCGCTGCCCGCCCGGCCCCGCCTGTCAGCCGCCCAGGCCGCCGCGCGCTCGCGCGCCCGCCCGCGGATCTAATCCTAGCCGTCCGTCTGAGATCCGACGGCCGTAGGAGTCCGATACCCCTTCGCCCGCGCGTTTTCTTAAAGAGCCCCCCTGTTTTCTGGAATTTGAACCCGCCGTCCCTGGTTTCTTACAGTTAGGTCCTCGGACCTTTTATTTAATCCAAAATAAGTATTTAAGGCATATTTTTAATCCCTGATCTTGTAAAATTCATAACTTTGCCATATGCACTCCAAATTAGGTGCTTCAAATTGCAAAATGTTCATAATATTATTATCTATCTGTTTAAGCAATGTTTCCCTGCTGTTTCTATGTCCCAATTAATAGTTGATAATTAGGGTAAAATTAATGTTATGGGAACCCTATTTGAGATAAATAAAAGATAGTAGACTTTAATAAAAGTTGGAGCACTTAAGTTTATGGACTTAACACTATGTAATGATTAAACCCCACCACTGACTTAAACCTGAGTAGTGGATAATGAATCCTTTTGTATAATCCTCTACCCTAGACCTAGAGAATACCAGAGTGCCTATCCCTTTTCTATTATGAACTTGTGATCTCTCTGCTGCATATGTTTGGTATATTGTTTTTGTTTGTTATTTCCCAAGTGCATAGTGTGAATGATTACTTTACGTAGACAACGAGCAGTCTGTGTTTCCCGAGGAAGTTGCAGAGGAAGTCCCTGATCAGCAGTTTGGTGAAGGCAAGTGTCCTCTGACCCATTATGTCCTATTCATTTATAACTTACTACCCCGCATTACTTACTTGAAACCAAAGGATTGACTAGCTTTACACTTTACTTTATCCTTGATGACCTTATGGGCTATTATGGTTAGCATTCTGCTACTGCCTTAACTTAATCAATGAACATGATGTGAATATTTATGATACTGTTATCCTGATGATGTTGATGATCTTGTGATACTCTAGGGGGCTCAGGCTGTTTCCTGAGTACCTCTCCGTAAGGACCTGTTCGTTGAGAGACCACCCGGGATAACAGTGCAACCATGAGGGTGAAATGGGGTGCCCTTAGCTAATTAATTAGAGGAACTAGAGGTGTAGTTGCTTCGCCGTCGTGCCGTCAATGGGGTCCAGGCCCAGTGCTTGCTCTGCCGAGGCTGAGTGCCGAGGTTCTTTCGTTTTGCTTTTTGTTAGTCACTCTCCTGCGGGGAGGGGTACTGTGTTTATCAAACTGGAGAAACCTAACGGGCAGCTATGATCTCTAGGGAATCTTTGTAACAGCTACGTAGTGATACCCTGCCGGACCACCTAGGTAGTGGTCAATGGGGATTAGCTCTCCCCGGGCAGAAAGGGAATCATGACTCATGGGTAAAGTGTGCGACCTCTGCAGAGGGTAGTGAAACTGATATATCAGCCGTGCTCACGGTTAAGAGCAGCCTTGGGATCCTCTTTGATTAGAGATACAGATGGTTCGAGATACAAGGATTATGTTATGGTTTTGGTTCGAATATGATGATGTTGTTCCTCGATGAGGAAATGGTTCATGGGTTGGTTAATGCTAAAATCTGGCTTCTACTAATGATAAATACCTGACCAACTAAAAGCAACTGCTTGAGCCTAACCCCACATAAAGCTAGTCCACTTCAGCCAAACAGGACATTTGTTGAGTACGTTGATGTGTACTCATCCTTGCTTTACCACAAAACACCAGGTTGTCCGCATTGTAACCACTGCTCAGGAGAAGGTGAAGCCGTGGGAGGAGACTTCCAGGAGTTCCAAGACTACGACGAATTCTAGGTGTGGGTTGGCGGCAATCCCCAGTCAGCTGCCTGTGAAGGCCTTATCTTTACTGCGTTTCGCTAGCACTTTGATTTACCTGTTAAGACGATGACTATGTGGATGTCTATGACTCTGTGATGTAATAAGTTAATACTCTTTTATGTTATTATTCGAGCAATGTGCGTTGATGTTCATTTATGTAACCGCTGTGTATGTGAGTTCTGATCCTGGCACGTACATAGTTCGCATTCGGTTTGCCTTCTGAAACCGGGTGTGACATAAGTGGTATCAAAGCCCGTGCTGACTGTAGGACCACTGACCTAGAGTAGCACTGGTCGTACTAAGGACTATTGACCTTCCCTCTCACCTTGACCTCTGATGTTACTTCAAAAGTCGGTCACCTCGACCAACCCTATGTTTTACTACATATATATACTATATTATACCTTGTTAAAATTTTTATCTTGTTCTGTCTATGGTTTATTCACTTGTCATATTAGTTCTGCTCTTACTCTTATGCTTACGGCGTCTTTTGTAGATGGCTCGTCTTAGACACACTGCACGTAAGTCGGTGATTCCTTTCCTGCCGTCTCAACTTGCGGAGCGTCCTCTGCACCGCACCGTGTCCGGTCAGTCGAGTCACCTGGAGAGACTGCACCACCGCCTGCGTGAGGAGCAGGAACGCGGCGCCAGCACAGAGAGCAGCAGGGCTCTTCCTCCCCACCCCAGCAAGAGGTGGAGTCCGTGAGGCCCCGTTCCTCTGTTGCCCAGCTGGAGGCGCCCCCTGCACCACCGCGGGACGCCCCGACTGTTGGAGGAGCTACTGGAGGAGGTCTTGGAGGAGACCCCGACGACGACGACTCAGACCACAGCACGGAGTCTTCTGAGCCGCAGGAGGCGGAAGGATGGGTCGCCCGACCCATCACCCGTGACGCCGCTCGCGGTTGTCACTTCCACGACGCACTCGACACCTTGCTGCGCCAGGCTTTCGACCGGCACACCTGGTCGATCGAGTATCGTTGTGTAGTCTACCAGCACAGTCGCGGGAGGTACCCGGACCGCTGGGAGGCTACCTGCCTAGTTTGCCGTCCGGAGGATGACCTCCGGGGTGCGGAGGCCGTTTCGGAGCACTATTCCATCTCCGAGAGGGACACTGCAGAGGCGGCTATGCAGGATGCAGCACGACGTGCACTCTCCCAGTACTGTTCTTTGTTCGGTGGCGTGGCCGACGGTCTTAACCTTCGGTACTACCCCCGCCGCCCTACTGGCAGCACAGAGAGTGTGGTTGTCTCCCCTGTTGGTGAGGCTAACCCTAGGTTGAGCAGCACAGTCAACCTAGTCGCAGTGCTTAACACTGAGCTGGATCACTCTTTGGACGAGCTGAGCAGGGCTCGAACGGAGATTGCGGAGTTGCGTGCTGAGCTGGCAGAGCGCCATCACCAGGAGGGTGGTTCTCCCGCTCCTGTTGGGACTCAGCACCCTTACCGCTCGCCGCCACGTGGTCACCACACTTATGGTTCCCCTGCCTGTAAGACCAGGATAGATCTGGATCCTTAGATCGTTAGCGTCGAAGTTTGTAATAAATCTTAAGTCAGATGTCTCAGTCTTAAAATAGTTAGTTTAGTTTGCTTATCAGTTGCTTCCAATTAGCTTAGTTTGCTTATCAGTTGCTTGCATGCTTGTTATGATGAACTTGTGCTGGATTTGAATCTTTGTAATGACTGTTGCCAACCTGTGGGTTTCCCCTGCAGTTTGGCCTAGCTATAATGTTAGTAAAGTCAGTTATTTAGTTGGGAAGCCATTTACTTCTACTTTCCTTTCTATCTGAGAAGCTGTGTTGAATCATAATGAGGATCAGTGAAGCTCTTTGTTCACTCAGTGTCATGAAGAATTCTGTATTCTCTTTTCTTATGCTGGAGGGTTGTAAGATCAATGCTGATATATGAATATCTTCCACAGATGTCTGACAACAGGCGCCGATGCAACAGGCGTGCTCAGCAAGAGCAGCATGACCAACAGGAGGAACAACAGAGGCAGCCTCCCCCACCACCCCCGATGACAGTGGAGCAGATGTTCTTGATGCAGACTCAGGCAGTGGAGGCCATTGGGCAGACTCTGGCAGCCATGCAGCAGGCTCAACAGCAACCCCAACCCCAGTTGCAAGTGCAGATGCCCCAGATGCCACAGGATAAGCGTGGTGAGTTCATGAGAGGGCACCCTCCTACCTTCGCCCATTCTGCTGACCCCATGGATGCAGAAGACTAGCTGCGCGCAGTGGAAAGAGAACTGCGCACCGCCCAATGTGACGACAGGGAGAAGGTTCTGTATGGTCCCCGTCAGCTAAGGGGAGCAGCCCAGTCCTGGTGGGAGTCCTACCTCGCCACACATGCTGACCCCGAAGCCATCACCTGGGAAGAATTCAGCGAGAGTTTCCGCAGGTACCATGTGCCGGAGGGACTAATGATCGTGAAGAAGGAGGAGTTTCTGGCTCTGAAGCAGGGACCCCTGTCTGTTAGTGAATACAGAGACAAGTTTCTGCAGCTATCTCGTTATGCACCTAAGGATGTCAACACTGATGCTAAAAGGCAGTACAGGTTCATGAGGGGTTTGGTGGATCCCCTGCATTACCAGCTGATGAATCACACCTTCCCCACCTTCCAGCACCTGATCGATAGGGCAGTTATGACTGAGAAGAAGCGTAAGGATATGGAAGATCGGAAGCGCAAGATGAGTGGACCCCAGACCGGAGGCATCAGCCGTCCATGTTTCTCAGGCAGTTCATCTCAGCAAGGCAGGCCTGGTCACCCACAGGGATATCAGAATCAGAACCAGCGTCCGCATCAGCAGCAGTTTCAGAGGCAGTATCAGCAGCAGCAGCAGTATCGTCAACACAGCCAGCAAGGAGGTAATCAGTATCAGAAGCAGAACAACCAGGCACCTCGCCTTCCTGCCCCAGCAGCAAACCAGAGCAACCAAGCAGCCCCAGCACAAGGAGGAGGCAGAGGATGTTTCCACTGTGGAGAACAAGGCCACTGGGCGATGCAGTGCTCGAAGAAGGCGGTGCAGCAGCAGACCAACCCCAATGCTCCAACAAGGCAAGGTGTACTGCAGCCGACAGCAGGCAATCGTAACCAAGCGTACAACCGTGGAAAGGTGAACCACTTGGAGGCCGAAGCGATCCAGGATGCACCAGATGTGGCAGTAGGTATGTTCTCAGTCGAATCTCATCCCACGAAAGTGCTATTTGATACTGGTGCAACTCATTCATTTGTCACTGCAACCTGGGTAGAATTGCATAACATCTCAGTAGAGGCAATGATGCCGCCCATGAGGATTAATTCGGTTGGTGGCAAGGTGCAAACAGATAAAATATGCTCAAATATAAGGGTGGAAATAAGGGGGATAGGATTCCCCAGTGACTTAATAGTAATAGACACCCCTGGGATAGATGTCATTCTAGGGATGAATTGGTTAATGAAGTATGAGGCGAGTGTTAGCTGTGACAAGAGGACCGTAACATTGAAGTCCCCGTCAGGAGAAGAGGTAGTGGCCGAGCTAAGGATGCCTAAATCAGCGGAGGGTGTCTGTCACCAGATTTCAGTTGATAGTAAGGAGCCCAACCCGCTCGAGACTATCAAGGTTGTGTCGGACTTTCCAGACGTATTTCCCGAGGAGCTAACGGGCATGCCACCCGAGAGAAAAGTCGAATTTGCCATAGAGCTTATCCCTGGTACCGCCCCCATTTCCAAAAGAGCCTACCGAGTGTCTGGACCAGAATTGGTGGAACTCAAGAAGCAGATAGATGAGATGTTAGAGAAGGGTTATATCAGGCCAAGCACCTCGCCTTGGGCCGCTCCAGTGTTGTTTGTAGAAAAGAAAGATGGTACAAAAAGGATGTGCATAGACTACAGAGCCTTGAATGAAGTCACTGTCAAAAACAAGTACCCCCTGCCAAGGATAGAAGATTTGTTCGACCAGCTCAGAGGTGCCAGCGTATTCTCGAAGATAGATCTGAGATCAGGTTACCATCAACTCAGAATCCGACCCTCGGACATACCGAAGACGGCATTCATCACCAAGTACGGGTTATATGAATTCACAGTTATGTCCTTTGGTTTGACAAATGCGCCAGCCTTCTTTATGTACCTGATGAACAGTGTGTTCATGGATTATCTGGACAAGTTTGTGGTAGTGTTTATCAATGATATTCTCATATACTCTCAAAGTGAGGAAGGTCATGTAGAGCATTTGAAGATGGTATTGCAAAGACTTCGAGAGCATCAGTTGTATGCCAAACTGGGCAAATGCGAGTTCTGGATTCATGAAGTCCTGTTTCTGGGTCACATCATAAATCAAGACGGGTTGGCAGTGGATCCAAAGAAAGTGGCAGATATCCTGAACTGGAAAGCACCAAAGGATGTTCGTGGGATCAAGAGCTTCATTGGAATGGCTGGGTATTACAGGCGTTTCATCGAAGGCTTCTCAAAGATTGCTAGACCAATGACAGCGTTACTAGCGAAGAAAGTTGAGTTTAAGTGGACCCAAAAGTGTCAGGAAGCATTTGAAGAACTGAAAAATAGACTGACTACAGCTCCGGTGTTAGTCCTGCCTGATGTTCACAAGCCATTCTCAGTGTATTGCGATGCTTCTTACACCGGATTGGGATGTGTGCTAATGCAAGAAGGAAGAGTTGTAGCATACTCATCTCGACAGCTGAAGATCCATGAGAAAAATTATCCCACACATGACCTGGAGTTGGCAGCAGTAGTTCATGCTTTGAAGACCTGGAGACATTACCTGTATGGGCAGAAGTGCGACATTTACACAGATCATAAAAGTCTGAAGTACATATTCACCCAGTCAGAGTTAAACATGAGACAGCGAAGATGGTTGGAATTGATCAAAGACTATGAGTTGGAGATACATTACCATCCAGGCAAAGCCAATGTTGTTGCAGATGCTCTGAGCAGGAAGAGTCAAGTCAATATGTTGGCCACGTACCCAATGCCATATGAGTTAGCCAAGGAGTTCGACAGACTGAGTCTCGGTTTCCTGAACAGTACGCAAGGAGTAACAGTGGAATTAGAGCCCACCCTAGAGCGGGAGATCAAAGAAGGGCAGAAGGATGATGAAAGCATCAACAAGATCCGGCAGCTAATCTTAGAAGGAAGAGGCAAAGACTTTCGAGAGGATGAAGAGGGGGTAATATGGTTCAAGGATCGATTGTGTGTCCCCGACCTCAAACCTATTCGGGAGCTGATCCTAAAGGAAGCTCATGAGACAGCCTACTCCATACACCCTGGAAGTGAGAAGATGTACCAGGATTTAAAAAGGAGGTTTTGGTGGTATGGCATGAAAAGAGAAATCGCAGAATATGTCGCCATCTGTGATAGCTGTCAAAGAACCAAAGCAGAGCATCAAAGGCCCGCCGGATTGTTGCAGCCATTGCGGATTCCTCAGTGGAAGTGGGATGAGATCGGGATGGATTTTATAGTTGGCCTACCTCGTACCCGGGCCGGTTATGATTCCATCTGGGTGGTTGTGGACCGCTTAACAAAGGTGGCCCATTTCATACCTGTGAAGACCACATACACGGGAGCAACGTTAGCTGAGTTATACATGTCACGGATAGTCTGCCTTCATGGTGTGCCGAAGAAGATAGTGTCAGATCGAGGAACGCAGTTCACCTCTCATTTTTGGCAGCAGCTACAAGAAGCCTTGGGCACCCATTTGAACTTCAGCTCGGCTTATCACCCGCAGACAGACGGTCAGACTGAAAGAACTAATCAGATCCTAGAAGATATGCTGAGAGCCTGTGCGTTGCAAGACAAGTCAGGATGGGACAAAAGGTTACCTTATGCAGAATTCTCCTACAACAATAGCTATCAGGCTAGCTTGAAGATGTCACCGTTTCAGGCACTCTATGGGCGGAGTTGTAGGACTCCGCTGCATTGGGACCAGCCTGGAGAGAGACAGGTGTTTGGCCCCGACATTTTGCTTGAAGCCGAAGAGAATATCAAAATGGTTCGGGAGAATCTGAAGATAGCACAATCAAGGCAACGAAGCTATGCGGACCGAAGGAGAAGAGAACTGAGTTTCGAAGTGGGGGATTACGTCTATCTGAAGGTGTCACCTATCAGGGGAGTCAGAAGGTTCGGAGTTAAAGGCAAGTTAGCACCCCGGTACGTTGGACCATATCAGATCCAAGCCAAGCGTGGAGAAGTGGCCTACCAGCTCAACCTACTAGAGAGCTTGTCAGCAGTGCACAACGTGTTCCACGTGTCGCAATTGAAGAAGTGTCTGCGAGTACCAGAAGAACAGTTGCCAGTGGAGGGTTTGGAAGTCCAGGAGGATCTGACATACATAGAGAAGCCAACGCAGATTCTGGAGTTTGCGGACAGAGTCACCCGGAGGAACACCATCAGAATGTGCAAAGTCAGATGGGGTCACCACTCGGAGGAAGAAGCAACCTGGGAACGAGAAGATGATCTGAAAGCCAAATACCCTGAACTCTTTGCTGACCAACCTTGAATCTCGGGGCGAGATTCTTTTAAGGGGGATAGGTTTGTAACACCCTGAATTTGGGGGTATAAAATTTCTTTGCTCATATTCACAAATTCAGGTGTTACTTCCCTTTTCTCATCCTTCCCCAATCTTCTCTTTCTCATTTCTATAGGAGAAAAGTGGTTATTTTATTTGTAACTATAGTCTATTAGCTCAAACTCCAAGGGAGTATGAAATGTTGCATCATGTTGAACCCTAGATTTCACTTTTGTTTGGTGCATAATTCTTGGAAAAGTCTAATTTGAATTTGTGGCTTATTTGGATCAAATAGAATAAATAAAAGAAAAAGGGAAAACAATTCCAGATTAAAAAGAAAAGGGAAAGAAGCCCACTCCCCCGCCCCCCTCAGCCTTTCGGCCCAGCTAGGCCCATCCCGCGCGCGCGCGCCTCTTCCCCCCCCCCCCCCCCCCCCCCCCGCTCTCTCTGCCCTGGCGGGCCCGCCCGTCAGCGCGCCCGCCTTCCGCGCGCCCGCCCCCGCTTTCCCCTCTCTCTCTGCTCGCGGGCCCGGGCTGTCAGCCCCGTCGTCCCCGCGTAACCGCCGCCCGAGCTGCGCGCTGCCGCGGACTCCGCGCCCACGTCGCGCGTGGAGCTCGCAACCGCCCCGCTCCCGGCCACTTGAGCCCAGAACCCCACTCGCCCTCTCCCCCTCCCTCATTTGCGCACCTGTAGGCCCCTCTCTCACCTCCCCCTCGCTGCGCGCACGCCAGAGCGCCGCCGCCATAAACCCCCGCCGTTCCGAGCTCGTCTCCCCGTCGCCGTTGAAGCTCCGCCGTGCCCTTTGCCACGGTAAGCTTCGCCCCGACGTCCGCAACCCGGGACGCGCTCCAATTTCCCCTTCCCCTCCCTATTTCCCTCTGCCCGCGCTCACCCGCCGTCCTCCGTGTAGCCGCGGAGGTCCGCCACCGCCGACCCGGGCCGCCGTCGCGCCATCGCCGCCACCGAGGAGTCCCCGGAGGCCGCCTTGAGGTAAGGAACCTCTCCCGCCCCCTCCAAACCCGTGTAATGCCCTCTGTCACGTTTGATTCCTCGCCGGAGTTGTTCAACGCCGCCGCCGAGCCGCTTTGCCGTAGACCGCCCCCCTCCGGTGCCCCTGCCCCGACCTAGCCCCCACCGGACTATTCCCCGCGCCCTCCCCAACCTCCTAGGCCACTCTGGTCGCCCTAAGGACCCGCAGAGCGCCCGCGCCCCTCGTCTCCGGCGAGTCCTCCGCCGCGGGGACGAGCGCCGCCGCCCCAGCTAGCCGTAGGAGAGGCCAAGGTCGGCCACCCGATCCCCGCCGTCCGTCCCAGATCGGGCGGCCCCGTTTTAATTAGGCTAAGCCTAATCCTGGCCGTCCGCCGGAGATCCAACGGCCCAGGCCCGCTTCCCCCACACCCCGCGCTGCCCGCCCGGCCCCGCCTGTCAGCCGCCCAGGCCGCCGCGCGCTCACGCGCCCGCCCGCGGATCTAATCCTAGTCGTCCGTCTGAGATCCGACGGCCGTAGGAGTCCGATACCCCTTCGCCCGCGCGTTTTCTTAAAGAGCCCCCCTGTTTTCTGGAATTTGAACCCGTCGTCCCTGGTTTCTTACAGTTAGGTCCTCGAACCTTTTATTTAATCCAAAATAAGTATTTAAGGCATATTTTTAATCCCTAATCTTGTAAAATTCATAACTTTGCCATATGAACTCCAAATTAGGTGCTTCAAATTGCAAAATGTTCATAATATTATTATCTATCTGTTTAAGCAATGTTTCCCTGTTGTTTCTATGTCCCAATTAATAGTTGATCATTAGGGTAAAATTAATGTTATGGGAACCCTATTTGAGATAAATAAAAGATAGTAGACTTTAATAAAAGTTGGAGCACTTAAGTTTATGGACTTAACACTATGTAATGATTAAACCCCACCACTGACTTAAACCTGAGTAGTGGATAATGAATCCTTTTGTATAGTCCTCTACCCTAGACCTAGAGAATACCAGAGTGCCTATCCCTTTTCTATTATGAACTTGTGATCTCTCTGCTGCATATGTTTGGTATATTGTTTTTGTTTGTTATTTCCCAAGTGCATAGTGTGAATGATTACTTTACGTAGACAACGAGCAGTCTGTGTTTCCCGAGGAAGTTGCAGAGGAAGTCCCTGATCAGCAGTTTGGTGAAGGCAAGTGTCCTCTGACCCATTATGTCCTATTCATTTATAACTTACTACCCCGCATTACTTACTTGAAACCAAAGGATTGACTAGCTTTCCACTTTACTTTATCCTTGATGACCTTATGGGCTATTATGGTTAGCATTCTGCTACTGCCTTAACTTAATCAATGAACATGATGTGAATATTTATGATACTGTTATCCTGATGATGTTGATGATCTTGTGATACTCTAGGGGGCTCAGGCTGTTTCCTGAGTACCTCTCCGTAAGGACCTGTTCGTTGAGAGACCACCCGGGATAACAGTGCAACCATGAGGGTGAAATGGGGTGCCCTTAGCTAATTAATTAGAGGAACTAGAGGTGTAGTTGCTTCGCAGTCGTGCCGTCAATGGGGTCCAGGCCCAGTGCTTGCTCTGCCGAGGCTGAGTGCCGAGGTTCTTTCGTTTTGCTTTTTGTTAGTCACTCTCCTGCGGGGAGGGGTACTGTGTTTATCAAACTGGAGAAACCTAACGGGCAGCTATGATCTCTAGGGAATCTTTGTAACAGCTACGTAGTGATACCCTGCCGGACCACCTAGGTAGTGGTCAATGGGGATTAGCTCTCCCCGGGCAGAAAGGGAATCATGACTCATGGGTAAAGTGTGCGACCTCTGCAGAGGGTAGTGAAACTGATATATCAGCCGTGCTCACGGTTAAGAGCAGCCTTGGGATCCTCTTTGATTAGAGATACAGATGGTTCGAGATACAAGGATTATGTTATGGTTTTGGTTCGAATATGATGATGTTGTTCCTCGATGAGGAAATGGTTCATGGGTTGGTTAATGCTAAAATCTGGCTTCTACTAATGATAAATACCTGACCAACTAAAAGCAACTGCTTGAGCCTAACCCCACATAAAGCTAGTCCACTTCAGCCAAACAGGACATTTGCTGAGTACGTTGATGTGTACTCATCCTTGCTTTACCACAAAACACCAGGTTGTCCGCATTGTAACCACTGCTCAGGAGAAGGTGAAGCCGTGGGAGGAGACTTCCAGGAGTTCCAAGACTACGACGAATTCTAGGTGTGGGTTGGCGGCAACCCCCAGTCAGCTGCCTGTGAAGGCCTTATCTTTACTGCGTTTCGCTAGCACTTTGATTTACCTGTTAAGACGATGACTATGTGGATGTCTATGACTCTGTGATGTAATAAGTTAATACTCTTTTATGTTATTATTCGAGCAATGTGCGTTGATGTTCATTTATGTAACCGCTGTGTACGTGAGTTCTGATCCTGGCACGTACATAGTTCGCATTCGGTTTGCCTTCTGAAACCGGGTGTGACATAAAAATACCGTGTCTCTTGTGTTGCTTTTCTCTGTGATTGATTTCTTCTCAAGAGCTCGCTCTATAGCAACTTGGTTTAATCTAACTAACATTTTATAAACCAAGTTTGTGCTATTAGTGTTGAATTTTGCAGGATCATCTATTCACCCCCTAGGTGCTCTCAGTATGAAGATGTCATTAACTAGAAATTAACTGTAGACCATCGCTACACAGTAAATCAGCATATCAGGTCCAATTCTTCGGATCGACTTGCACAAAGTTTGACCTGTTCATATGGAAGGTTTGGGTGCCCCTAAGTGCAAGATTTTTAGTTGGTTAGCTATTCAAAATCGAATCTGGACAACCGATCATTTAGCAGCCATAAATTGGCTCCATGCATCATCTATTGATCTATGAAATGGGGCCCTAGAGTCTGAGATACATCTTATCGTTGAATGCCAATTTTCTAAACGGATTTGCGAGGACATTGTTGTTTAGGTGGCCATTAAAGACCTGAAGTCGTCTAACTGGGGCACTTTCCATGTTCATTGTTGTCCTGGTGGGAGAGATCGGCCATGTTGGCAGGATGCAAAAGGAAAGTCCTCATATCGTTGTGGACTTGTGGCGTGGCAAAATGAATCCAAGAAATAACGAACTCGGAACCCCCAAACATAGCCTCCACAAACGTCTCCCCACCCTTCTTTCCCCGGAACAATCCACAGTCCCCAAATAAACTTGTCTCGCCATTGCGTCCCGCCCTTGCTCCATCCTCTCTGCCTTGGGTGATGGAAGGCAGAGGGTGACGGCCAGGAGGAAGCGGTCAATAAAAGACAAAAAAAAAATTGCCCAAAAAAAGACTAGAATAACAGTTCCGATCCGACCATGTCGTCGTCGGCGTTCGGCGACTTCGGTCCGCTCACCGAGCGCCGCCGCGCCGAGAAGGCGCGGCAGCAGCGCAGGCGCATCATGATCGCCGCCGGAACTATCTCCATCATCATCATACTCATCGCCATGGGCAGCGCTGCGATCATGTACAGCGGGAAGAAGTCGTCCAGCGACGGTGGCCACAAGTCTGCTTCCAAAGGCAAGTCGAGCGGCGGGTCGGACTCGGACTCGGAAGCGGAAGCGGAAGCGGAAGCGGAATCGGAAGCGGAATTGGAATCGGGGTCGGACTCGAAGACGGATCTGAAGGCCGTGTCCAAGAGCATCAAGGCGATGTGCTCGCAGACGGACTACACGGACGCGTGCGAGAAGAGCCTTGGCAAGGCCGCGAACGCCAGCTCGTCGTCGCCCAAGGACATCATCCGCAGCGCCGTGGAGGTGATCGGCGACGCGATCGGCCAGGCGTTCGACCGCGCCGATCTGATCCTGAGCAACGACCCACTCGTGAAGGGCGCCGTCGCCGACTGCAAGGAGGTGTTCGCGGACGCCAAGGACGACCTCAACAGCACGCTCAAGGGCGTCGATGACAAGGACGGCATCGCCAAGCAGAGCTACCAGCTGCGCATCTGGCTCAGCGCCGTGATCGCGAACATGGAGACGTGCGTCGACGGGTTCCCCGATGACGAGTTCAAGGCCAAGGTGAAGGAGTCGTTCAACGATGGGAAGGAGCTCACTAGCAACGCCCTGGCGCTCATCGAGAAGGGGTCATCGCTCCTCTCCGTGCTAAAGAGCGGCTCGAAACGACGGTTGCTCGAAGAGGAGGGGGAACCGTCGCAAGCCGGGCCAGCACTCGACAAGGACGGCATCCCGAAGTGGGTTCCCGACGGTGAGCGGAGGGTGCTCAAGGGCGGCGGCTTCAAGAACACACTCACGCCAAATGTGGTGGTGGCGAAGGACGGCAGCGGCAAGTTCAAGACCATCAACGAGGCGCTCGCCGCCATGCCAAAGACCTACGACGGAAGGTAGACGAAGTTGGTTGGTAGTGCACAGTGGCTGACGAGTGGCTATGCATATTTATAACGTGTTGGTGAATCGTCGTTCTCCTATAGATACGTGATCCAAGTGAAGGAGGGAGTGTACGAGGAGTACGTGACCATCACCAAGACTATGAAGAACGTGACCTTCTTAGGTGACGGCTCCAAGAAGTCCATCGTCACCGGCAAGAAGAGCTTCGCCGACGGGATCACGACTTTCAAGACTGCAACCTTCAGTAAGGACGACGATAGGCCTCCTCAACCTCCTCAAATGCAACAACTGACGCCCCATGATGTGTTGTTGTTTGGTTCGTAGCTGCGCAAGGCGACGGATTCATGGCGATCGGGATGGGGTTCCAAAACACGGCCGGCGCGGAGAAGCACCAGGCGGTGGCGCTGCTGGTGCAGTCGGACAAGTCCATCTTCCTCAACTGCAAGATGGACGGGTTCCAGGACACGCTGTACGCGCACTCCAAGGCGCAGTTCTACCGCAACTGCATCATCTCCGGCACCGTGGACTTCATCTTCGGCGACGCGGCGGCGGTGTTCCAGAACTGCATCCTGGTGCTGCGCCGCCCGATGGACAACCAGCAGAACATCGCGACCGCGCAGGGCCGCGCGGACGCGCGCGAGGCCACGGGGTTCGTGCTCCAGAAGTGCGAGTTCCAGGCCGAGGCCGCGCTCCGGGACTCCGGGCGCCCGCCCATCCGCAACTACCTGGGCCGGCCGTGGCGCGAGTGCTCGCGCACCATCGTCATGGAGTCGGAGCTCCCGGACTTCATCGACAAGGCGGGGTACTTGCCCTGGAACGGCGACTTCGGGCTCAAGACGCTGTGGTACGCTGAGTTCGGCAACACAGGGCCCGGCGCCAACACGGCGGGGCGCGTCAGCTGGCCGGGGTTCAAGAAGGTGATCAGCAAGGCGGACGCCACCAAGTTCACGGTCGAGAACTTCCTGCACGCCCAGCCATGGATCGATCCCACAGGCACTCCGGTGAAGTACGACCTGTTCACATGAGGACACAGCTGGACCGGGGATCGGATCGGAGGGTTCGGTTCACGGTGGGGGGTCAGAGGCCAGCGCGGCAGCATGCATGCACTTGGTTCGTTGAATCGTTGGGTGTCGGAGGCAAGGGGGAGGACCGATCACTGCATACACGAGTGGAAAATGCTACTGCTGTTCAGTTTAAGTTCGCGTTGTATGTATAGTGGCTGCTACTTGTGTGAGTTTTGTACCTGTACTGTACATGAAGTCTCTTTTCTTTTATATACCATGACTAAGGGGGTGTTGACTAAGTTTCATCCGTGTAGTGTTTGAACGTTAACTATGAATATTAAATATAGTTTAAATACAAACTAATTATGTAGATAAAAGACTAAACAGCGAGACGATTTTATTAAGCCTAAGTAATCTATGCTTAGCAAATGTTTATTGTATCATCGCAAGGACGAATAATTAATTAATTGGGTTTAATAGATTCGTCTTTCCGTTTACTACTTATTATATGTGTAGTTAATTTTATAATTAAATTATATTTGATACTCATAATTGTCATCTAAACATCTAATGTGATACAGACTAAATTTTAGTTAGGAAACCAAACACCTTCTAAGACTCTCTCCAACAGTTTACACATATGGTCATCCAAAATGTTATTTTGTGTTGTAGATTTACTGTCCGTATAGTGAAGTTTGAATATAAGGATGGGTAAGCTGTTGAAGATAGCCTAAATCTCAGTATTGCGAATAAATTTAGAGTTTTTTATGGAGGATGAACAAATGTATGTGTATGATTGGCAATTGGCATGTTTCTATAGAAACAATTGCATATCTCAGACTCTAAATATTCAGCTTTGCACTTTCACCATCCGAATCATTTACTTTGCAAGTTGCAACTAGTAAAATGCTCGTTGTGGGCCGACGAGAGCCAGCGCACCCCCTGGTGGCCCAGTGGGGGAGGGGCTCATCATGTCGTCGTTCTCGCGCCATCCTCAGGGCTTGTTCGGTTGTACCCCAATCCATATAGATTGAGGGGGATTGAGAGGGTTTTAATCCCTAGCAAGTCAAAAAATTTCTCAATCCGTATCAATTCCCTCCAATCCATATGGATTGAAAATAACCGAACAAGCCCTCAATGGTGAAGAAACAATTTCTTCTGTTGAGAGATTTAGCATCGTTTTTGCCCGCACCCATATCATCCCGTATGGTTGCATCTCCTTCATCCTCACGATCAGCGATCGTACCATGATGGTGGAGCCCTCTCCACCGGCTCCTCATCCGATCCTATTCCCACATCAATGTTGGACTGCTCCACCATAGATCCACATCCTTCGGTTATCCATCACGTTTGAAGCAAGGATTCCAAAACCGCCGAAAACCGGCGGTAAACCGCTCGGTAAACCGAAACCGCCAGGGGACGATAACGGTTTTTCAGCGGTTTTTTTTTGAATTCAGTCCAAATTTAAAAAATTTGAAAAAATTTATAAAAAAAATATGATAAAAAACTACATGTTTTTCTGAGTAATTTGGTATAAAAGATATTTAAATTCAAATCAGTTTAGCCAACAAAAAAAATAGAAACATATATGGACCCGTTAACAAAAAAATCTAAAAACTCTTCTCCTCCGCGTCCTCCCCAGCAGCCCCTCACTTTCCCCATTCCGTTACGCTCTCAGCCACAGACCCTACGCCGCCGCACACGCAAAAAATCGCTGCCGCTGCGGCTTTTACCAGCGGCTAAGCGCGGTTAACCGCCGGCCAGGAGCGGTTTACCAGCGATTTACCGCCCGCTTCGCCGCTGCCCCCCATCGTCGCCGCAGATCCGCTCGCCGACGGGTTTCATCGCAAAACCGGCGGTAAACCGCCCACGGGGAGAGGTAAATCGTGTTTTACCACTGGTAAACGGGTTGTGGTACCAAGATTTAGCTCTGCTTTAGATATTTAGTGCCTAGATTTGGATTTTTAATGTTTAGGTTTTCAGATTTCATTCATATTTGCGTTAATAACTTAGTTAATAACATAGTTATTGTTAGATTCCATTCATGGATTTTTTAGTTATAGTATATGTAACTCTGCTTTAGATATTTAGTGCCTAGCTCTGTTTTAGTTATAGTATATGTAACTCATAATATTATTTACTACTAATGTAAATATGATTTGGTATTGTTATTATAGATGTGTTGGCTTATGGTTTATGTATTAATTATGGTTTAGTTATTGTTTCAAGTTATATGATATTTTTGCCACATCTGTAGGAGACATGTCAGATGAAGATAGAGATAGAGAAAGAGATAGAGATAGAGTCTGGTTGCACGGAGAGAAGGTTGGCGCAGGTTTCAAATGCAAGTATTGTAGAGAAACAAAGAGCGGAGGGGGTGGTACCCGATTGAAGGAGAATGGCCGTTGACCGCGGAACTTCTCCTTCGAGTTGGTGGTCCATGTTTGGATCAGATACGCCAACACTTCAACGTGTTGCTAAGCGGCTGCTATCACAGTGTGTCTCGTCGAGTGGGTGTGAGCGCAACTGGAGTACTTTCGCATTCATCCACACAAAGCTCCGCAACAAACTCGGCTACTTGAAATTGCATGAGCTTGTGTTCGTTAACTACAACCTTCGTCTTCGCATCCAACGAGCAACTGGTACACCAGAGCCTAGTGAGTTTGATCCTGCCTTGGCCTTCATGGATCTATCATTACATAGGCATAATGAAGCCATTAGAGATTGGATGGAAAGAGGAAGATCCAATGCACCTCCAACATTAGATGAAGACTCACCTATCAGTGACACTCCTCTTCCTAGCACGCTTTTTACATCGCTTGTACGTGAACAAGAAGGCACAGAGGAAGTGCAAGAATGGGCCGATGAAACAATTGGTGACACCCACCTTGGTAAGCGGAAGACAAGACTTGGTCCATCAGATAGGAAAGGAAAAAGGGTCAAAATCACCGATCAAATCGAAGAGGAAGACGAGGATGAAGACAGTGATGATAACACAACCGACCCTAGTGCTGGTGATGATGGCAGCCATGGTGATGCTGGATTATATGGTGTAGGAGGGAGTGGTGCAGGAGGGAGTGGTACGGGAGGGAGTGGTGCAGGAGATTGGAGGTCCACTGGTGGAAGTCGGTTCACCCATTCCACACAAGATTCTTACCATGATGCACCTCATTCACAGCGGGAGACAATAAGTGGTCGACGTCGTTCGGTTTCATTTCCTGTCCAAGATGGAATCCGTAGCTCAAGTAGCTCTGGTTCTTCTAACTATCCGACTGGACAAGACCCAGTCTATAACCCTTATGCATGGCAATGGCAACCGAGTCAAGGAACCTATGGACCCCCTCCACCATCAGACGAAGCACCACCATCGATCATGTATGGGTATGGAAACTATGGACCTCCTCCACCACCATATTCAAATTTATCAAATATGTATCCACCAGGACCACAATATGGGTATGGACAAGTTCCCGCTGCACCGGTATGTTCTTTTGCTTTGTGGATAAGTATTTATTTGTCGTTCTTGTTTCCTCACTAATGTATCTCATATCTTTTGTATAGGTCTATCACTATCAGTATGACGGATTGGATCAATATCACGACCCTTCCAACATGCCTGAGTACTATCACTATGACTCGAGCTGAACATGTGAGTATTGTGAAATAAGTCGACCTATGTGTCGTTGCCTCGTTGGAGAGGTGTAAAAGAACTTGTATTTGAGTATTGCGAAGTTTGTTGGATGTTTATTGCATGAGAACTGGAGTTTGTGGTTGCATATGTATGTTGTATGTTATTTTGATGAACTCATGTTGTGTGGATCAATTAATATTTACTGTACAATGTGAATTGAGCAAACTACAAATAAACCCTGCCAAAATTTTCATTTTTTTCTGCTAAAAAAAGTAAAAACCAGTTTATTTCACGGTTAACCGCCGGTTTCTACCGGTTTTTTCGCCGGTTTTTCGCCGGTAAACCAATTCAAATTCAAATTGATTTGGTTTGGCCAAACCGGTCGGTTTTTACCGGTTTCTACCGGTTTACCGGCGGTAAACCGTTACCGGTGGGGGCGGTTTTTACCTCCCCACCGGTTTTGTAAACCCTGGTTTGAAGCCGGATGATCGGGGAAGTGTAGCCGGTGGGCCGCACCAGCTGTTGTGCCACATGTAGCCTAGTAGGCCACTTAGCTCGTCTGCTCTCGCTTGGCCAACTAGTATCGTAGCCGTGAAGCTCACGCCAACTCCATGCAGGCCACGAAGCTCCTGTCGCCACCCCTGACACACGTTGTGGATCTAACACAGGCTTGTCTTGGGCCATGGAGCTCCCGGGCTGTAGCGGGGGCGTTGGTGTTTGTACATGCGAGGTGAGCGCGGAGTTGGGGCGGTGGTAGCATTGATCGTCCAGGCAAGGCGAGGCATGTGAGGGTGGTCCGGAGGTTGGGGTTTGGCGGGGGCAGGGGAGGCTAGAGGCGGATGAGAGATGATAAAAACACTGATTGTTGGATGTGATTAATTAAGAGAGATGAGGTAAATCAAATGATCAGACGAGTTAGTTTTAATGGTGGGATTTAGCTAGCTAATTTATTGTGTACATTTAGTAATGTTTTAACTGGTGGGTTATATAGAAAGAATAGAAAACGACTCAAAAAACCTTTTATTTGATTCTAGACTATAGCATGTTTGTTTGGCTTTAATTCGTACCGACTTCTATTACTTCTATAATGTTTTTGTCTCTATGGATTTGAAAGTCGCCTAGAGAGGGGGTGAATAGGCGGAATCTAAAAATTATAAACTTAAGCACACACTACAAGCCGGGTTTAGCGTTAGAATTAAAATCGAGTCCGAAAGAGAGGGTGAAAAACAAATCAAAGGCAAATGAAGCGGGTCACACGGTGATTTATTTTATCGAGGTTCGGTTCTTGCAAACCTACTCCCCATTGAGGTGGTCACAAAGACCGGGTCTCTTTCAACCCTTTCCCTCTCTCAAACGGTCACCTAGACCGAGTGAGCTTTTCTCCTTAATCAACGAGTCACTTAGACCCCTTACAAGGATCACCACAACTTGGTGTCTCTTGCTTGATTAAAGTTGCTTGAGAACAAGAATGGAGGAAGAAGAAAAGCGATCCAAGCGACAAGAACTCAAATGAACACAAATGTCTCTCTCACACAAGCCACTAAGTCTTTGGAATGATATTGGGACTTGGAGAGGATTTGATCTTTTGTTTTGTGTCTTGTAGTGAAGTCTAGAGCTCTTGTATTGAATGCAATGGCTGAAAACTTGGATGCCTTGAATGGTGGTGGTTGGGGGTATTTATAGCCCCACCCACCAAAATGGCCGTTGGGGAGGTTGTCTGTTGATGGGCGCACCGGACAGTCCGGTGCACCACCGGACACTGTCCGGTGCGCCAGCCACGTCACCCAACCATTAGGTTTGACCATTGGAGCTCTGTCAGCTTGGGCCACCGGACAGTCCGGTGGTGCACCGGACAGTCACTGTTCACTGTCCGGTGCGCCTTCTGGCGCCTGCTTTGACTCTGCGCGAACTGTCCTCGCACTGTAGCGCTTTTTAGGTTTCTGTTGGAGTCAACCGTTGCGCTGTAGCCGTTGCTCCGCATGGCACACCGGACAGTCCGGTGCTACACCGGACAGTCCGGTGAATTATAGCGGAGTGGCATTTCCAGAAACCCGAAGGTGGCAAGTTTGAGTTGATCCACCCTGGTGCACCGGACACTGTCCGGTGGCACACCGGACAGTCCTGTGCACCAGACCAGGGCACACTTCGGTTTTCTTTGCTCCTTTCTTTTTGAACCCTTTCTTTTGACTTTGCATTGGTTTGTGTTGCACCTTTAGCACCTGTAGAGCATATAATCTAGAGCAAACTAGTTAGTCCAATTATTTGTGTTGGGCAATTCAACCACCAAAATCATATAGGAAAAGGTTTGACCCTATTTCCCTTTCAATCTCCCCCTTTTGGTGATTGATGCCAACACAAACCAAAGCAAATATATAAGTGTAGAATTAAACTAGTTTGCAAAAGGTAAGTGCAAAGGTTGCTTGGAATTAAACCAATATAATCATTTCAATAGATATGCATGGATTGCTTTCTTCCTATTTAACATTTTGGACCACGCTTGCACCACAACTTTTGTTTTTGCAAATTCTTTGGAAAATTCTTTTCAAAATCCTTTTACAAATAGTCAAAGGTATATAAGTAAGATTTTGAGAAGCATTTTCAAGATTTTGAAATTTTCTCCCCCTGTTTAAAATGATTTTCCTTTGACTAAACAAAACTCCCCCTTAATGAAATTCTCCTCTTAGTGTTCAAGAGCGTTTTGCCAATTGAGATAGAATTTCTTAGAGGAATATCCATTTCAAAGATACCAATTGAAAAAATATTTAAAAAAACTTAAATTTGTTTCGAAAAATTTTGAAATTGGCGTGGTAGTGCGGTCCTTTTGCTTTGGGCTAATACTTTCTCCCCCTTTGGCATTAATCGCCAAAAACAGATACTTTGAGTGAAATATGAGCCCTTAGTAAATTATCTCCCCCTTTGGCAAACAATATACGAGTGAAAGATTATACCAATGTGGAGAGATGGTGGAATACCGGCAAAGAGTTGATAATACCGATGGAGTTGAGTGGAAGCGTCGTCTTTGCCAAATACTCCATTTCCCTTTTAATTCTATGACAGCATGAGAATACACTTGAAAACACATTAGTCATAGACATAAAAGAAATATGATCAAAGATATATAAATGAGCTATGTGTGCAAAATATCAATCAAAATTCCGAGAATCAAGAATGTTTAGCTCATTCCTAAGTTTAGTAAAGGTTTTCTCATCTAATGGTTTGGTAAAGATATCGGCTAATTATTCTTTGGTGTTAATATAGGCTATCTCGATATCCCCCCTTTGTTGGTGATCTCTCAAAAAGTGATACCGAATGGCTATGTGCTTAGTGCGACTGTGTTCAACAGGATTATCCGCCATGCAGATTGCACTCTCATTATCACATAGGAGAGGGACTTTGCTAAATTTGTAGCCATAGTCCCTGAGGGTTTGCCTCATCCAAAGTAATTGTGCGCAACAATGGCCTGCGGCAATATACTCTGCTTCGGCGGTAGAAAGAGCTACTGAGTTTTGTTTCTTTGAAGCCCAAGACACCAGGGATCTCCCCAGAAACTGACAAGTCCCTGATGCGCTCTTCCTATCAATTTTGCACTCTGCCCAATTAGCATCTGAATATCCTAATAAATCAAAAGAGGATCCCTTGGGGTACCAAAGGCCAAACTTAGGAGTATAAACTAAATATCTCAAGATTCTTTTCACGACCCTAAGGTCAACTTCCTTAGGATCGGCTTGGAACCTTGCACACATGCATACGGAAAGCATAATATCCGGTCGAGATGCACATAAGTAGAGTAAAGATCCTATCATCGACCGGTATACCTTTTGATCTACGGATTTACCTCCCGTGTCGAGGTCGAGATGCCCATTTATTCCCATGGGTGTCTTGATGGGCTTGGAATCCTTCATTCCAAACTTGGTGAGTATGTCTTGAATGTAGTTCGTTTGGCTGATGAAGGTGCCCTCTTGGAGTTGCTTGACTTGAAATCCTAGAAAATACTTCAACTCCCCCATCAAAGACATCTCGAATTTCTGTACCATGATCCTACTAAACTCTTCACAAGTAGATTTGTTAGTAGACCCAAATATGATATCATCTACATAAATTTGGCATACAAACAAATCTTTTGCAATAGTTTTAGTAAAGAGAGTAGGATCGGCTTTACCGACTTTGAAGTCATTAGTGATAAGAAAATCTCTTAGGCATTCATACCATGCTCTTGGGGCTTGCTTGAGCCCATAAAGCGCCTTAGAGAGTTTGTAAACATGATTAGGGTACTCACTATCTTCAAAGCCAGGAGGTTGCTCAACATAGACCTCTTCCTTGATTGGTCCATTGAGGAAGGCACTTTTAACGTCCATTTGGTAAAGCTTAAAGCCATGGTAAGTAGCATAGGCAAGTAATATGCGAATTGACTCAAGCCTAGTTATGGGTGCATAAGTTTCACCGAAATCCAAACCTTCGACTTGTGAATAACCCTTGGCCATAAGTCGTGCTTTGTTTCTTATCACCACACCATGCTCATCTTGCTTGTTGTGAAATACCCACTTGGTACCTACAACATTTTGATTAGGACGTGGAACCAAATGCCATACCTCATTCCTCATGAAGTTGCTGAGCTCCTCTTGCATCGCCAGCACCCAATCCGAATCTCTTAATGCATCTTCCACCCTGTATGGCTTAATAGAAGACACAAAAGAGTAATGTTCACAAAAATGAGCGACTCAAGATCGAGTGGTTACCCCCCTTTTGAATATCGCCGAGGATGGTGTTCACAGGGTGATCTCTTTGAATCGCTTGGTGGACTCTTGGATGTGGCAGTCTTTGACCCTGTTCATCTTCGTTGTCTTGATCATTGTCATCTCCCCCTTGATCATTGTCCTCCTTTTGAGATGGCTTATCCTCTTGATCTTCATTTTCATCATCTTGAGCTTGCTCCTCATCTTGGGTTGGTGGAGATGCTTGTATGGAAGATGATGGTTGATCTTGTGCTTGTGGAGGCTCTTCGTATTCCTTAGCACACACATCCCCAATGGACATGTTCATTAGCGTGACGCACGGAGCCTCTTCATCATCTAGCTCATCAAGATCAACTTGCTCCACTTGGGAGCCGTTAGTCTCATCAAACACAATGTCACGAGAAACCTCAACTAATCTAGTGGATTTGTTGAAGACTCTATATGCCCTTGTGTTTGAATCATATCCTAGTAAAAAGCCTTCTACAGCCTTAGGAGCAAATTTAGATTTTCTACCTCTTTTAATAAGAATAAAACATTTGTTACCAAAGACTCTAAAATATGAAACATTAGGCTTTTTACCGGTGAGGAGTTCATATGATGTCTTCTTGAGGATTCGGTGAAGATATAACCGGTTGATAGAGTAGCAGGCGATGTTAATCGCCTCGATCCAAAACCGATCTGGAGTCTTGTACTCATCAAGCATGGTCCTCGCCATGTCTAGTAGAGTTCTATTCT
This sequence comes from Zea luxurians, assembly GCA_029449295.1. Lineage (NCBI taxonomy): Eukaryota > Viridiplantae > Streptophyta > Magnoliopsida > Poales > Poaceae > Zea > Zea luxurians. The sequence continues at coordinate 145,062,899 of JAOPSE010000001.1, read as the reverse complement.
TCCTCTCCACTACACCATTTTGTTGAGGTGTGTAGGGAGAAGAGAACTCATGCTTGATACCCTGCTCCTCAAGAAAGCCTTCAATTTGAGAGTTCTTGAACTCCGTCCCATTGTCGCTTCTAATCTTTTTGATCCTCAATCCGAACTCATTTTGAGCTCGTCTCAAGAATCCCTTTAACGTCTCTTGGGTTTGAGATTTTTCTTGCAAAAAGGATACCCAAGTGAAGCAAGAATAGTCATCCACAATTACAAGACAATACTTACTCCCGCCGATGCTTATGTAAGCTATCGGGCCGAATAAATCCATGTGGAGTAGCTCAAGCAGCCTGTCGGTCGTCATGATGTTCTTGTGTGGATGGTGGGTACCAACTTGCTTTCCTGCTTGACATGCGCTACAAATCCTGTCTTTCTCAAAATGAACATTGGTTAGTCCTAAAATGTGCTCTCCCTTTAGAAGCTTGTGAAGATTCTTCATCCCAACATGGGCTAGTCGGCGATGCCAAAGCCAACCCATATTAGTCTTAGCAATTAAGCAAGTGTCGAGTTCAGCTCTTTTGAAATCAACTAAGTATATTTGACCCTCTAACACTCCCTTAAATGCTATTGAATCATCACTTCTTCTAAAGACAGTAACGACTACGTCAGTAAATAGACAGTTGTAGCCCATATTGCATAATTGAGAAACAGAAAGCAAATTGTAATCTAAAGAATCTACAAGAAAAACATTGGAAATAGAATGGTCAGGTGATATAGCAATTTTACCAAGTCCTTTGACCAAACCTTGATTTCCATCCCCGAATGTGATAGCTCTTTGGGGATCTTGGTTTTTCTCGTAGGAGGAGAACATTCTCTTCTCCCCAGTCATGTGGTTTGTGCACCCGCTATCAATGATCCAACTTGAGCCCCCGGATGCATAAACCTGCAAAACAAGTTTAGGCCTTGTTCTTAGGTACCCAAACGGTCTTGGGTCCTTTGACATTAGAAACAAGCACCTTGGGTACCCAAACACAAGTCTTTGAGCCCTTGTTCTTGGCCCCAACATATTTGGCAACTACTTTGCCTGATTTGTTAGTTAAAACATAAGAAGCATCAAAAGTCTTAAATGAAACAATAGGCTCATTTGATGCAGTAGGAGTTTTCTTTTTAGGCAATTTAACATGAGTGGATTGCCTAGAACTAGATGCCTCACTCTTATACATAAAAAGCATGATGAGAGCCAGAGTGAGACTTCCTAAAATGAATTCTCCTAATTTTGTGTTCGGGATAACCAGTAGGATATAAAATATAACCCTCGTTATCCTGAACTATGGGAGCTTTGCCCTTAACAAAGTTAGATAATTTCTTAGGGGTATTAAGCTTGACATTACCTTCCTATTGAAAGCCAATGTCATCCTTAATGTCAGGACGTCTCCCATTATAGAGCATGCTTCTAGCAAATTTAAATTTTTCATTTTCTAAGTCATGCTCATTAATTTTAGCACTAAGTTGAGCTATGTGATCATTTTATTGTTTAATTAAAGCTAGGTGATCATGAATAGCATCAACATTAATGTCTCTACATCTAGTACAAATAGAAACATGATCAACAGTAGATGTAGAGGGTTTGCAAACATTTAATTCATCAATCTTAACATGTAATATGGCATTTTCATTTCTAAGATTGGAAATAACATCATTGCAAACATTTAAATCCTTAGCCTTAGCAATTAATTTTTCATTCTCAACCTTAAGGCTAGCAATTGATTCATTCAACTTGTCAATTTTAGCAATTAAACTAGCATTATCATTTTTAAGGTTGACAAGAGAATCATCACATGTATTTGACTTCTCAACCTCAGCAATCAAATTAGCATTCTCAATTTCAAGGTTGGAGATAGTGTCATGGCAAGTGCTAAGCTCACTAGTCAATTTTTCACATTTTTCTATCTCCTAAGCATAAGCATTTTTAACTTTAACATGCTTCTTGTTTTCCTTAATTAGGAATTCCTCTTGGCTATCCAAGAGTTCATCCTTCTCATGAATAGCTCCTATCAATTCATTCAATTTTTCTTTTAGTTGCATGTTTAAGTTGGCAAAAAGAGCAAGCAAGTTATCTTCATCATCACTAGAGCTACTCTCATCACTAGATGTTGCATATTTAGTGGAGCCTCTAGATTTTACCTTCTTCTTCTTGCCGTCTTTTGCCATGAGGCACTTGTGGCCGACGTTAGGGAAGAGGAGGCCCTTGTTGACGGCGATGTTGGTGAAAGCTCTCTTGTGGGTTTTGGTGTTTGGATGACAACTCAATTAAAGGACTAACAAGTGTACTAAGTGTTGAACAGGTGCTAAATGTAAAGCTAACAGGGTTCAACACAAGTGAACAAGTGTGATGGTCCAAGGACTAGATGATGGATAGATAATGGGCATCACAAGTAAGATGGACATTGCATAAAGTGAGACTCGGGTGCGTAGCTCGGAGACAACTGATCAAGCCAAGGATGGAGGCAAGAAGAGCTTCGAGGTACCAAGTGCACGGGAGAAGGTCAAAGAGGCTGAGGAACCCAAAGCCAAGGGTGAAGAAGAAGACTTACAAAGTCAAGGGTGATCGAGTTGAGAAGAGCTATGGCACATCAAGGATCACTAAATAAGGACGTGACTTACAACCAATGAGGAAACATCTATAGTTATGTGGTGTAAGTCATAAAGCTCAAGATCAAGCTCTAAGAAGGGAACAAAGTCACTAGAAGGAGAACAAATGTCAAAATAAGAACTGGAAGTAGCCTAAAAGAGCTAAGTGCACTCTGACCTTTAGTTTGGGTTGTTCCTATATTTGGAGATATTCTATGTGACCTTTGCAGGATGTTGGAGCTCAGAAATGTTAGTCTAGATCAAGTTAAGCTGACTTGATGATTTATTAGTCCAACATCAATCTTAAGCATGTCAAATGATAGAGAGGTGAAAATCCAAGAGAAGGTATATTTCTAGGCTTAGTACATTGGTTTTTGTGTACTAACGTATTTGTCTAAGTGTTAGAAACAGAGAAAAGAAGAAAAGAAAAGAGATGCAAAAGGCTTGGCTGTGTACAGCCAAGACTCAGCTCAGTCTGGCACACCGGACTGTCCGGTGGCGCACCGGACAGTGTCTGGTGCGCCAGGCTGAACTCTGGTGAACAGGCCGCTCTCGGGAGAAGTCTGGCGACGTACGGCTATAATTCACCGGACTGTCCGGTGGTGCATCGGACTGTCCGGTGAGCCAATGGTCGGCTGGGCCAACGGTCGACCGCGCAATCCGCGCGTGACGTGTGGCCGAGCCAATGGTCAGGTGGAGGCACCGAACTGTCCGGTGTGCACCGGACAATGTCCGGTGCGCCAACGGCTCCAAGACTGCAACGGTCAACTGCACCATTTTTGGAAGGAAATCGGGCACCGGACATTCCGGTGGTGCACCGGACTGTCCGGTGCGCCACCCGACTGAAGGCAAGATTTGAGAGCACCTAGAGGGGGGGGGTGAATAGGTGATCCTGTAAAAACTTCAAACTTAAGCCACAAAAACTTGTTAAGCGTTAGCACGATTATTGCCAAGTGGCTAAGGTGAAGTCTCAACAAAACACAATACCACAAAAGATCAAGCACAAATGTGACACGGTGGTTTATCCCGTGGTTCGGCCAAGCCAATGCTTGCCTACTTCCACGTTGTGGCGTCCCAACGGACGAGGGTTGCAATCAACCCCTCTCAAGCGGTCCAAAGACCCACTTGAATACCACGTTGTTTTGTTGTTCCTTTCACTATCCCGTTTGCAAGGAATCTCCACAAATTGGAGTCTCTTGCCCTTACAAGTATATGATCACAAAGAAAGCACAGAGTAAGGGAGGGAAGCAACACACACAAATCCACAGCAAAAGCGCACACACACGGCCAAGACTCGAGCTCGAATGACTATCTCAGAGTTCACACTAGAACAGAGCTCGAATCACTTAGAATCACAAACGAATGCGCAAAGAACTTGTGTGGATGATCAAGAATGCTCAAGAGTTGCTTGTGTGTCTCCTCCATGCGCCTAGGGGCTCCTTTTATAGCCCCAAGGCAGCTAGGAGCCGTTGAGAGCAAATCCGGAAGGCCATCCTTGCCTTCTGTCGTCGGGGGCACCGGACAGTCTGGTGCACACCGGACATGTCCGGTGACCGATTTCTTTCCTTATCCAGCGCTTCCCGACCGTTGCAGACCGGCGGAGATCTGAGAGCCGTTGGCGCACCGGACAGTCCGGTGCACACCGGACAGTCCGATGCCGTCTTCCGACCGTTGGCTCGGCCACGTGTCCCGCGCGGCCGACCGTTGGCCCTGGCCGACCGTTGGCTCACCGGACAGTCCGGTGCACACCGGACAGTCCGGTGAATTTTAGCTGTACGCCGTCGGCCAATTTCCCGAGAGCGGCCAGTTCGCGCCAAGTCGGCCTGGCGCACCGGACACTGTCCGGTGCACACCGGACAGTCCGGTGCTCCAGACCGAGCTGGGACTTGGCTGCACACAGCCAAGTCTTTCTCTCCCCTTTTCTCTTTTTCTTCTTTCTGTTTCTAACACTTAGACAAATATGTTAGTCCACAAAACCAATGTACTAAGGCTTAGAAACATACCTTTACTTCATGATTTGCACCTTGTTCATCCATGTCCACAAATTCACAATTAAGCACATGTGTTGGCACTCAATCACCAAAATACTTAGAAATGGCCCAAGGGCACATTTCCCTTTCAATCTCCCCCTTTTTGGTGATTTATGCCAACACAACATAAAGCAACTAGAACAAGTGCAAACTCAATTCAAATAACACTTAAATTTATTTTGAATCAATTTTGGCATATATGGATCATCTTTTGCCACCACTTGGTTTGTTTTTGCAAATCAAACACAAATCTCTATCTCTAAGTTAAACACACATGTTTAAGCATAAAGAGAGTCATTCAAAAAGAGATTGATCAAAGATTTCAAAAACTCCCCCTTTTTCCCATAAACAATACTTCTCCCCACAAGAAGCCAACTTTTGACAAGAGAGACAACTTAAGAATTTTGACAGACCAAAAACTCTATTCTACTATTTTCAAAATCTCTCAAGTGGTAGCTGATCCATTTATTGCTTTGGCCTTTATTTTCTCCCCCTTTGGCATCAAACACCAAAACGGGATCAATTTGGGCCCTTTAACCCCATTGCCTCACCAAAATCTTCAATTAAGAGCAAATGGCAATAAGAGTTCATGAGATGGACTTGGAATAAGTTACCCCTCATCGGAGTGCAGTGGAAGTCTTTCATGGGCCAAGTCCACCTTTTTCCTTTCACTTCTCCTTTGTGACTAACACAAGCAAACTCAAACATATGGTTAGTCTCAAAGGGTCAAGTTGTAACACATCTCCCCCTAAATGTGTGCATCACTTTGCAACGGACTTGTGAGGTCCAGGGAATGTTTGTACAACTTGAGCACCATAATAAGCAACATAATGCAGAATGAACATGATCAAAAGCATGAATACATGTATGCTACAATTTAATCCAAGTTCCGCGAATTTAAGACATTTAGCTCACTACGCAGCCTGCAAAAGGTCTTCTCATCTAAAGGCTTGGTAAAGATATCGGCTAGCTGGTTCTCGGTGCTAACATAAAACACTTCGATATCTCCCTTTTGCTGGTGGTCTCTCAAAAAGTGATGCCGGATGTCAATGTGCTTTGTGCGGCTGTGCTCAACAGGATTTTCCGCTATTCGGATAGCACTCTCATTATCACATAGGAGTGGGACTTTGCTCAGATTGTAGCCAAAGTCCCTGAGGGTTTGCCTCATCCAAAGTAGTTGCGCACAACACTGTCCTGCGGCAACGTACTCGGCCTCAGCGGTGGATAGGGCAACGGAGGTTTGTTTCTTGGAATTCCATGACACCAGGGACCTTCCTAAGAATTGGCACGTCCCCGATGTACTCTTCCTATCGACCTTACATCCAGCATAGTCGGAATCTGAGTACCCAATCAAGTCAAAGTTAGACCCCTTTGGATACCAGATCCCGAAGCAAGGCGTAGCGACTAAATATCTAAGAATTCGCTTCACCGCCACCAAGTGACATTCCTTAGGATCGGATTGAAATCTAGCACACATGCATACGCTAAGCATAATATCCGGTCTACTAGCACATAAATAAAGTAAAGACCCTATCATTGACCGGTATGCTTTTTGATCAACGGACTTACCTCCTTTGTTGAGGTCGGTGTGTCCGTCGGTTCCCATCGGAGTCTTTGCGGGCTTGGCGTCCTTCATCCCAAACCGCTTCAGCAGATCTTGCGTGTACTTTGTTTGGGAGATGAAGGTGCCGTCCTTGAGTTGCTTCACTTGGAACCCAAGGAAGTAGTTCAACTCGCCCATCATTGACATCTCGAATTTCTGCGTCATCACCCTGCTAAACTCTTCACAAGACTTTTGATTAGTAGAACCAAATATTATGTCATCGACATAAATTTGGCATACAAACAAATCACCATCACATGTCTTAGTGAAAAGAGTTGGATCGGCTTTCCCAACCTTGAAAGCATTAGCAATTAAGAAATCTCTAAGGCATTCATACCATGCTCTTGGGGCTTGTTTAAGTCCATAGAGCGCCTTAGAGAGCTTACACACGTGGTCGGGGTACCGTTCATCCTCGAAGCCAGGGGGTTGCTCTACGTACACCTCCTCCTTTATTGGCCCGTTGAGGAACGCGCTCTTCACATCCATTTGGTACAACCTGAAAGAATGGTGAGCGGCATATGCTAGCAAGATACGAATGGACTCTAGCCTAGCCACAGGAGCAAAAGTCTCCTCAAAGTCCAAACCTGCGACTTGGGCATAACCTTTTGCCACAAGTCGAGCCTTGTTCCTCGTCACCACCCCGTGCTCGTCCTGTTTGTTGCGGAACACCCACTTGGTTCCCACAACATTTTGCTTGGGACGAGGCACCAGCGTCCAAACTTCATTGCGCTTGAAGTTATTAAGTTCCTCCTGCATGGCCAACACCCAATCCGGATCTAGCAAGGCCTCCTCTACCCTGAAAGGCTCAATAGAGGAGACAAAAGAGTAATGCTCACAAAAATTAACTAATCGAGATCGAGTAGTTACTCCCTTGCTAATGTCACCCAGAATTTGGTCGACGGGATGATCCCTCTGAATCATCGCTCGAACTTGGGTTGGAGGTGCCGGTTGCGCTTCTTCCTCCATCACGTGATCATCTTGTGCTCCCCCTTGATCACACGCCTCCTTTTGATGAACCTGTTCATCGTCTTGAGGTGGGGGATGCACCGTCGTTGAGGAAGAAGGTTGATCTCCTTCATCTTGTTCCTGTGGCCGAACGTCTCCAATCGCCATGGTTCGTATAGCGGCCGTCGGAACATCTTCTTCATCTACATCATCACAATCAACAACTTGCTCTCTTGGAGAGCCATTAGTCTCATCAAATACAACGTCGCTAGAGACTTCAACCAAACCCGAAGATTTGTTGAAGACCCTATACGCCTTTGTATTTGAATCATAACCTAATAAAAACCCTTCTACAGCTTTGGGAGCAAACTTAGAATTTCTACCCTTCTTCACTAGAATGTAGCACTTGCTCCCAAATACACGAAAGTACGATACATTGGGTTTGTTACCAGTTAGAAGCTCATATGACGTCTTCTTGAGGAGGCGGTGAAGGTAGACCCTGTTGATGGCGTGGCAAGCCGTGTTCACGGCTTCCGACCAAAAGCACTCGGGGGTCTTGAACTCTCCAAGCATCGTCCTCGCCATATCGATTAGCGTCCTGTTCTTCCTCTCTACCACACCATTTTGCTGTGGTGTGTAGGGAGCGGAGAACTCGTGCTTGATTCCTTCCTCCTCAAGAAACTCCTCCACTTGAAGGTTCTTGAACTCGGACCCATTGTCGCTCCTTATCTTCTTCACCCTGAGCTCAAACTCATTTTGAGCTCTCCTGAGGAAGCGCTTGAGGGTCCCTTGAGTTTCAGACTTATCCTGCAAAAAAGAACACCCAAGTGAAGCGGGAAAAGTCATCAACAATAACTAAACCATACTTACTTCCTCCTATGCTTAGATAGGCGACGGGTCCGAAGAGGTCCATATGCAGCAGCTCCAGGGGTCTCGACGTGGTCATCACATTCTTGCTGTGATGTGCTCCTCCCACTTGTTTACCTGCCTGACAAGCTGCACAAGGTCTATCTTTTTCGAAATAAACATTTGTTAGACCTATCACGTGTTCTCCCTTTAGAAGCTTGTGGAGGTTCTTCATCCCCACATGTGCTAAGCGGCGATGCCACAGCCAGCCCATGCAAGTCTTAGCCATTAAGCATGCATCTAGACCGGCCTCTTCTTTTGCAAAGTCAACTAAATAAAGCTTGCCGTCTAGTACACCCTTAAAAGCTAGTGAACCATCACATCTTCTAAAGACAGACACATCTACATTTGTAAATAAACAATTATATCCCATTTGACATAATTGACTAACAGATAGCAAATTATATCCAAGACTCTCCACTAGGAATACATTTGATATAGAATGCTCATTAGAAATTGCAATTTTACCTAACCCTTTTACCTTGCCTTGATTCCCGTCACCGAATATGATTGAATCTTGGGAATCCTTATTTTTGATGTAGGAGGTGAACATCTTCTTCTCCCCCGTCATATGGTTTGTGCATCCGCTGTCGATAATCCAGCTTGAACCCCCGGATGCATAAACCTGCAAGGCAAATTTAGGCTTGGGTCTTAGGTACCCAACTCATGTTGGGTCCTGCAAGGTTAGTACAAATATCTTTAGGGACCCAAATGCAAGATTTATCTCCCTTGCATCTAGCCCCTAATTTCCTAGCAACAACCTTCTTTCCCTTTCTACAAATAGCAAAGGGAGCATTACAAGCATAATAAATGGTAGAAGGTTCATTCATTACTTTCCTAGGAGCATGAATAACATTCTTTCCAGGCACATGAGCAATATTTCTCCTAGGCATATGCGCAACATTTCTCCTACTCATATTTCTATCATGCTTATGAGAGGAACTAGAGGCAAACATGGCATGAGAATCATAAACATGTGAATCAAAATCATTATAAACATTTCTAGCATGTCTCCTATCATGGTATAAGAAAGCATGGTTCTTTTTAGCACTATTTGCCATAGGGGCCTTCCCTTTCTCCTTGACGAAGACGGGAGCCTTATGGCTTGTTAAGTTCTTGGCTTCTCTCTTGAAGCCAAGCCCATCCTTAATTGAGGGGTGTCTACCAACCGTGTAGGCATCCCTTGCAAATTTTATTTTATCAACTTCATTCTTGCTAGTCTTAAGTTGGGCATTAAGACTAGCCACTTCATCATTTAATTTGGAAATTAGAACTAGGTGTTCACTACAAGCATTAACATCAAAATCCTTACACCTAGTACAAATTTCAACATGTTCAACACAAGAATTTGATTTACTAGCTACTTCTAGTTTAGCACTTAAATCAATATTAACACTTCTTAAGGTAGAAATGGTTTCATGACAGGAAGATATTTCACTAGAAAGCATTTCATTTCTTTTCACTTCTAAAGCATATGATTTTTGTGTCTCTACAAATTTATCATGTTCATCATACAATAAATCCTCTTGCTTCTCTAAAAGCCTATCCTTTTCATTCAAAGCATCAATCAATTCATTGATTTTATCTATCTTAGATCTATCTAAGCCTTTGAACAAGCAAGAATAATCTATGTCATCATCGTCACTAGACTCACTATCACTAGAAGAAGCATAAGTGGAGTCTTGAGTACTCACCTTCTTCTCCCTTGCCATAAGGCAAGTGAGACGCTCGTTGGGGAAGAGAGCCGATTTGTTGAAGGCAGTGGCGGCGAGTCCTTCGTTGTCGGAGTCGGAGGAGGAGCAATCCGAGTCCCACTCCTTTCCTAGATGCGCCTCGCCTTTTGCCTTCTTGTATTGCTTCTTCTTCTCTCTTTTGTTCCCCTTTTCCTGGTCACTTTCATTATCGGGACAGTTAGCAATGAAATGACCAAGCTTACCGCATTTGAAGCATGAGCGCTTCCCCTTGGCTTTGGTCTTGCTTGGTTGTCCCTTGTGACCTTTAAGCACCGTCTTGAATCTTTTAATGATGAGAGCCATCTCTTCATCATTAAGGCCAGCCGCCTCAATCTGTGCCACCTTGCTAGGTAGCGCCTCCTTGCTTCGTGTTGCCTTGAGAGCAAGGGGTTGCAGCTCGTTGATCGGACCGTTCAACGCTTCGTCGACGTATCTTGCCTCCTTGATCATCATCCGCCCGCTTACGAATTTTCCAAGCACTTCCTCGGGCGTCATCATCGTGTACCTGGGATTCTCACGAATATTGTTCACGAGATGAGGATCAAGTACGGTAAAGGACCTGAGCATTAGGCGGACGACATCGTGATCCGTCCAACGCGTGCTTCCGTAGCTCCTTATTTTGTTGATAAGGGTCTTGAGCCGGTTGTACGTCTGAGTTGGCTCCTCTCCCCTTATCATGGCGAACCGTCCAAGCTCGCCCTCCACCAACTCCATCTTGGTGAGCATGGTGATGTCGTTCCCCTCGTGAGAGATCTTGAGGGTGTCCCATATCTGCTTGGCATTGTCCAAGCCGCTCACCTTATTGTACTCTTCCCTGCACAAAGATGCTAAGAGAACAGTAGTAGCCTGTGCATTTTTATGAATCTGTTCATTTATAAGCATAGGGCTATCCGAGCTATCGAATTTCATTCCGTTCTCCACAATCTCCCATATGCTAGGATGGAGAGAGAATAAGTGACTACGCATTTTGTGACTCCAAAATCCGTAGTCCTCCCCATCGAAGTGTGGAGGTTTGCCAAGAGGAATGGAAAGCAAATGCGAATTCGAACTATGTTGAATACGGGAATAATCAAATGAAAAGTTCGAATTGACCGTCTTCCTGTAGTCGTTGTCGTCGTCCTTTTGGGAAGAAGTGGATTCATCACTATCGTCGTAGTAGATGATCTCCTTGATACGCCTCGTCTTCTTCTTCTTCCCTTCCTTTCGTCTATGGCCCGAGCCGGAGTCGGTAGGCTTGTCGTCCTTCGGCTCGTTGACGAAGGTCTCCTTTTCTTTGTCGTTGATCACAATACCCTTCCCCTTAGGATCCATCTATTCGGGCGGTTAGTCCCTTTGTGAATAGAACGGCTCTGATACCAATTGAGAGCACCTAGAGGGGGGGTGAATAGGTGATCCTGTAAAAACTTCAAACTTAAGCCACAAAAACTTGTTAAGCGTTAGCACGATTATTGCCAAGTGGCTAAGGTGAAGTCTCAACAAAACACAATACCACAAAAGATCAAGCACAAATGTGACACGGTGGTTTATCCCGTGGTTCGGCCAAGCCAATGCTTGCCTACTTCCACGTTGTGGCGTCCCAACGGACGAGGGTTGCAATCAACCCCTCTCAAGCGGTCCAAAGACCCACTTGAATACCACGTTGTTTTGTTGTTCCTTTCACTATCCCGTTTGCAAGGAATCTCCACAAATTGGAGTCTCTTGCCCTTACAAGTATATGATCACAAAGAAAGCACAGAGTAAGGGAGGGAAGCAACACACACAAATCCACAGCAAAAGCGCACACACACGGCCAAGACTCGAGCTCGAATGACTATCTCAGAGTTCACACTAGAACAGAGCTCGAATCACTTAGAATCACAAACGAATGCGCAAAGAACTTGTGTGGATGATCAAGAATGCTCAAGAGTTGCTTGTGTGTCTCCTCCATGCGCCTAGGGGCTCCTTTTATAGCCCCAAGGCAGCTAGGAGCCGTTGAGAGCAAATCCGGAAGGCCATCCTTGCCTTCTGTCGTCGGGGGCACCAGACAGTCCGGTGCACACCGGACATGTCCGGTGACCGATTTCTTTCCTTATCCAGCGCTTCCCGACCGTTGCAGACCGGCGGAGATCTGAGAGCCGTTGGCGCACCGGACAGTCCGGTGCACACCGGACAGTCCGATGCCGTCTTCCGACCGTTGGCTCGGCCACGTGTCCCGCGCGGCCGACCGTTGGCCCTGGCCGACCGTTGGCTCACCGGACAGTCCGGTGCACACCGGACAGTCCGGTGAATTTTAGCTGTACGCCGTCGGCCAATTTCCCGAGAGCGGCCAGTTCGCGCCGAGTCGGCCTGGCGCACCGGACACTGTCCGGTGCACACCGGACAGTCCGGTGCTCCAGACCGAGCTGGGACTTGGCTGCACACAGCCAAGTCTTTCTCTCCCCTTTTCTCTTTTTCTTCTTTCTGTTTCTAACACTTAGACAAATATGTTAGTCCACAAAACCAATGTACTAAGGCTTAGAAACATACCTTTACTTCATGATTTGCACCTTGTTCATCCATGTCCACAAATTCACAATTAAGCACATGTGTTGGCACTCAATCACCAAAATACTTAGAAATGGCCCAAGGTCACATTTCCCTTTCACCTTCCTAGATTGCTTCCAACGGCTCCTAGGCCCCTTGTGCCTATAAAAGGGACCTCTAGGCACCTCAATCATATATAAGTGCAGCCAACAAGTGTAGACATAACTCGGATCAATTCTCTCTCTCCCTCTCGTGTATATCTCTCTAGTTTGTGTAGAGGCAAAGCTAAGCCTCTAGAGAGTGGAGAAGTGCTGCTAAGAGCTAGAGCATAGTCTTGAGCATATTGTTACTCTGCTGGAGTGCTGTCAAGAACATTGTAAGCAGCTGCGGCTCTGTTGTAACTACCTCAACATAGTGGAAGGCTCTATCTGTCTGACTGACAGATCTGAGCAAACGGAGGAAGGAGTTGAAACAGACTCCAAGCCCAGGTGTGGCTAACTCCAACGAGGACTAGGCAAGCATTTCAGGCTTGGCCGAACCTCGGGATAAATTCTTGTGTCCACGTGCTCTGCTCTGTGTTATGTGCTGATTCTTTGTCTTATTCAGTTCTTACTTCTGCACTTCACTGCTTACTTGTGGTACTAGCTTTCTTTGAAGTGCAGGATATTCTTAAGACAAGAACTTCAATTCCGCTGCAACCTACTCGAAGGGTTCTTCACTCCACTGCGATCCTGTCTTCAAGTAGAGTAAGATTTAAGTTTTAAAGTGATAATTTTTATTCACCTATTCACCCCCCCCCCTCTAGGCGACATCCAGATCCTGTTCCCGGGCAAAGGGAACTCTCAATTGGTATTGGAGCTAGGCCTCTCTAGTGTGGGCTTAGCCGTCCGGAGATGACGATGTCGTCACAAGAGGTAACTGTAGAACTTCTTTTAGGCGATGGTTCTAATTACAAATCTTGGTCTGTCTCTATTTATAATGCTTTCATGCATGTTGATCCTGATTTGAGACAGATCTTTAGTAGAAGTATTTTTCCCTCTGATATTATTAAAAATCCTTCTAATGCTGAACTAAGATGTTTATCTCTCAATCACCGTGCTTGCAACATCTTAGTTGACTCTCTTTCTAGAAGTGATTATTTTGCCATCATGAGTAGTGATAGTGATTTATTTGTTGATGCTCATGATTTATGGAATAGAATTAAAGGAAAATATTATGTGGCAAATTGTGATGCTCCTACTCCCTATATTACTTGTGATACTAACCCTTCAAAGGGAGAAGAAAAGTGTTGGGCACCAAACGATGAATCCACCTCGTCGACAGGTTTGTTCTCCACTAGTAACAAATGTTTTATTGCTAACAATGACGGTGGAGACGAAAGCCATGATGAGGAGGAATATGAGGATGATAGCGAGGATGAATCTTCATCACCACAAGGTGCATTTTCCTGTATTGCTTCCATTGACATTAATGACAGGGAAAATGAGACCGGCGATGTGAAAGAAGAGGAGATTCGCCGTTTCTACATCCATCTCAACAAAGAGGACAAAGCGCTCTTGGTTAAGCTGTTGAGAAGGAACAAGGAACAAGGCGAGACGCTTCTCAGGCTAGAGGAGGCACTCATCAAAACAAACAACAGCCTGGAGAAGATGACCAAAGAACATGAGGAGCTAAAGTGCTCTCATGATGATTTGGTCCAACGGTATGATTCAATTTTATTTGAGCAAAGAAATAATGATGATGCTTTATCTTGTGTTGCTCAACTTAAAATGGAAAATGCCATGCTTGAGAGACAAGTAGAATTGTTAAGTCATGGTAAACTTGCTCTAACTAAAAAATATGATTTATTGTCTTGTTATCATGATAATCTCTTGGATAGACATATCACGCTTGAAGTTGCTCATGAGGTTGTAATTACAAACTTAAAGTCATGTGAACCTCATTCTTGCACAAGTGCACATTTGAATAATATATCACCATGTGCTAACCCCTGTCGCTCAAAAGGAAGCGAATGTTTGAATAAGCAACAAGTTGTAGGGTCAAAAAGGAATTTGCTTGGGAACAAGAAACAAAGACAATTAAGGAGAAGACGCCATGCTCAACTTCCTCAAGATATCTGCGAAAACGTGGTGAAGAAGCTTGAGGAAGGAGAAACCGCAGCAAGGGTCAAACTCCTTGAAAAAGATGTTCCTAAAGCAATAAGTGAAGCAATCAACATGATACAGGAAAAAGGTAATGATTCAATTAATCATGTTATTTGCACTAATAATTTCTCTATGTCATCTAAAAGTAACAAGAGAAGAGGAAAACGGAGATGCTTCAAGTGCAAGGCATTAGGCCACCTCATCGCATCTTGTCCATACAAAGACAAGGACGAAAGGATAAGGAGACGTTTTGGATGCAACAACAAGGACCACATGATCACTTCATGTCCGGTTATGAAGAATCAAAGATGTGCATTCTCCAAGATGACTCTCACCAAGGAAAATGACAAACAGCAAGCGTCATGTCAGGTTGAGCGACGTTTCTGTTACAAGTGTGGTGAGCAGGGTCATCTATCCAAGGTATGTAATAAAGGTAAGGTTCCTAAGCAAGTGAATTTGTCTCAATCTCATTCGCTTAGGAGACCCAAATCATACACTTGTGCTAGATCTATAACGAGATCACCTAGAACTAGCACAAAGACTATTTGGGTACCAAAGGCACTTTTAGTTGAACGTCATGGACCCATCCCGAGATGGGTACCAAACTGTGCTAACTAGACCATGCAGGTGCCTTGAGATGGACTGGAGACCATGGGAGAGCTTAAGACGGTTAACTCAAACTCTATGCTTAAGCTGTTAGTTGTTTTGGTGTTTATTCATTGACCCAAGGTTGAATTATTGTGAGACACTAATCCCATGTTCATCTCAAGTGAAATAAGTTGTAGAGGTCCTTAATCTTTATTGGTGAATCAAGCAAAGGACCTTGATTGTGCATCTGGCTCTCCAAAGGACAGTACATGTGCTTCTTAAGTACATTATCAGTATTACTCTTAAAAGTTGAATGTTGTGCTATCTGTCCTTGGAGTAGTTAAGCTTTGAAGATTGCTTGCGTTGGATTCTTGTTAATAATTGATTCACGATTTCAAAGATCACATTCATGTTTGCTTAATCATGACTAGGTGCTCTATAAGTCATATCTTTTGAATCATTCATTGGGTAGCTTAACATTTGAGATATTTACCATGATTAATCTTTTATGTGTTCATGGATAAACCTGTATCTTTTTGTAAATCATGCTACGTGTGTAATGAATAACCTATGTGTGCAAGCATGACATCTTGTTTAGTCCATGTTCACATGATTACCATATTTTGGCACTATGTGTTATGCCTCTAATGCACCCTCTCGAGCTATGAAGTGCATAAACAATAGGGAACTTGTGGTAATAACTGGTGCTCTCATGGACATACAGGTAAAAGGCAAAGGTATGGAAAATGGAACTATGCAATGTCATTAAATATCTTGAAGTGATTATAGCTATGTTCTTGCATTTCATTAGTAGTATCTTGGCTTAGGTGACTTGTGCCTTAAAATGTTGTTTCTCTTGGTGTACCCAAAAAAAAATTTCTTGATGTGATTAGACATTGTGCTTTATTTGCATAATCTTGTCATTTTCAATTGGCATATATGGTGAAATGATTATCATGTATGAAGCATGCCTAAGTTGCTTGTAAAATGTTATACCTCTTGAGGCATGTATTGTTGTATTAAGTCAACCTTTCATTTGGTATTCAATTGGTATCTCTTGTGAGGAAATTGAGAGTATGCCTTGACCAAGATATGTTGTGATCCCCTCTAGTTCTGAGAAAGCTAGAATGTGCAAAGTGCAAGTTATTCAAATACTTAATGCACAAGTTTAGGGGGAGCACACATAACTTGTGTCTTTTGAGACTAATTATTTTTTGAGTAATCTTGTATAGTCTCAAGGTGGAAAAGAGAAGATGAGCGAGAAATGGAGTAATCAGGACTTGGGTACCTCCGTAAGTCAAGTAATTGGTATCTTAAGTCATGACTAATCGCATTCTTTTTGATTGCTCATGCTCTATAAATATTTGGTGTTACTAGATGCTTATCTTTAATATCATGGAGCTATAATAATAAGTGAGTTTTCAATTGGTAGCCGTGATAGTTTGCTTCAATTGACATCTTTTGGTAATCACTAGAATAGAAGCTTCATCTTGTGCCACAATACTATAACTTGCTCTAAGCTTGGTGTCTTAGCAACAAGAAAAGGTTAGGATAAAGAATTAGGCACAAGTGTGGAGAAGCTCCCGAGAGATTAATACTTTCAAGATGGGAAGTACACCACAACATGGTAAAGGTTCAAAAGGAAGTATTGATCTTGTTGCGTATATGTATCTTACTCAAACGTTGGTAGTGCATGTGTTCAATAAGTAAGGGGGAGTTTTGATAGTGTGTTTTTCCTCCTTAACACCCTGCTGCCCCTTGACATCATCCTATGTTCTTGCTGAGTATGGTTTTTGGTGTTTGATGTCAAAGGGGGAGAATTTGTGCATTAAAGCTTATCTCAACCTGAGAGGAAAGCTTATCCTAAGGGGTGATGTGTTAGTTTGAGCATTGTTAGTGTGTTATTGTGTTATTGATAATTCTTATCATATGCTTCTTGCAGTATTATATGTGTTGCATCATATGGACTAGTGCTTCCGCTGCTATGAATTAATTGGCATCTTTTGTGTTCATTCTGAAATAGATAGTCATGTGGATAATGGTGCATGTGGTTAATGGTTTAATGGTGCTTTAAGATTGTTTTAAATGTTTAAATTGGTATCTTAATGGTGAATAGTGGTAGGTTGATATTCCTGTGATATATCTACTCAATTGAATGGTGTTTAACTCTGATTCTGTGCATTTGTGTGTTATACACATCATGGTTTGATCCTTGACACAATGCATCCCACAGGTGCTAAGGTGTAGCAATGCTTCGATTTAGCCTAAGTATGTGCATTTTGGCATTTAAAGCCAAAGCTAAGATTTTAATGTAAGCACATATTTAGGGGGAGTATTCTACAATCTTAGAACTCAAAACTTGTGCTTTAAATTTCACTCTTATGTAAGCTTTAATTGGGTTGCCATCAATCACCAAAAAGGGGGAGATTGAAAGCTCTCTTGTGGGTTTTGGTGTTTGGATGACAACTCAATTAAAGGACTAACAAGTGTACTAAGTGTTGAACAGGTGCTAAATGTAAAGCTAACAGGGTTCAACACAAGTGAACAAGTGTGATGGTCCAAGGACTAGATGATGGATAGATAATGGGCATCACAAGTAAGATGGACATTGCATAAAGTGAGACTCGGGTGCGTAGCTCGGAGACAACTGATCAAGCCAAGGATGGAGGCAAGAAGAGCTTCGAGGTACCAAGTGCACGGGAGAAGGTCAAAGAGGCTGAGGAACCCAAAGCCAAGGGTGAAGAAGAAGACTTGCAAAGTCAAGGGTGATCGAGTTGAGAAGAGCTATAGCACATCAAGGATCACTAAATAAGGACGTGACTTACAACCAATGAGGAAACATCAATAGTTATGTGGTGTAAGTCATAAAGCTCAAGATCAAGCTCTAAGAAGGGAACAAAGTCACTAGAAGGAGAACAAATGTCAAAATAAGAACTGGAAGCAGCCTAAAAGAGCTAAGTGCACTCTGACCTTTAGTTTGGGTTGTTCCTATGTTTGGAGATATTCTATGTGACCTTTGCAGGATGTTGGAGCTCAGAAATGTTAGTCTAGATCAAGTTAAGCTGACTTGATGATTTATGAGTCCAACATCAATCTTAAGCATGTCAAATGATAGAGAGGTGAAAATCCAAGAGAAGGTATATTTCTAGGCTTAGTACATTGGTTTTTTGTGTACTAACGTATTTGTCTAAGTGTTAGAAACAGAGAAAAGAAGAAAAGAAAAGAGATGCAAAAGGCTTGGCTGTGTACAGCCAAGACTCAGCTCAGTCTGGCACACCGGACAGTGTCCGGTGCGCCAGGCTGAACTCTGGTGAACAGGCCGCTCTCGGGAGAAGTCTGGCGACGTACGGCTATAATTCACCGGACTGTCTGGTGGTGCACCGGACTGTCCGGTGAGCCAACGGTCGGCTGGGCCAACGGTCGGCCGCGCAATCCACGCGTGACGCGTGGCCGAGCCAACGGTCAGATAGAGGCACCGGACTGTCCGGTGTGCACCGGACAGTGTCCGGTGCGCCAACGGCTCCAAGACTGCAACGGTCAACTACGCCATTTTGGAAGGAAATCGGGCACCGGACAGTGTCCGATGGTGCACCGGACTGTCCGGTGCGCCACCCGACTGAAGGCAAGATTTGCCTTCCTGGATTGCTTCCAACGGCTCCTAGGCCCCTTGTGCCTATAAAAGGGACCTCTAGGCACCTCAATCATATATATAAGTGCAGCCAACAAGTGTAGACATAACTAGGATCAATTCTCTCTCTCCCTCTCATGTATATCTCATTAGTTTGTCTAGAGGCAAAGCTAAGCCTCTAGAGAGTGGAGAAGTGCTGCTAAGAGCTAGAGCATAGTCTTGAGCATATTGTTACTCTGCCGGAGTGCTGTCAAGAACATTGTAAGCAGCCGCGGCTCTGTTGTAACTACCTCAACATAGTGGAAGGCTCTATCTGTCTGACTGACAGATCTGAGCAAACAGAGGAAGGAGTTGAAACAGACTCCAAGCCCAGGTGTGGCTAACTCCAACGAGGACTAGGCAAGCATTTCAGGCTTGGCCAAACCTCGGGATAAATTCCTGTGTCCACGTGCTCTGCTCTGTGTTATGTGCTGATTCTCTGTCTTATTCAGTTCTTACTTCTGCACTTCACTGCTTACTTGTGGTACTAGCTTTCTTTGAAGTGCAGGATATTCTTAAGACAGGAACTTCAATTCCGCTGCAACCTACTCGAAGGGTTCTTCACTCCACTATGATCCTGTCTTCAAGTAGAGTAAGATTTAAGTTTTAAAGTGATAATTTTTATTCGCCTATTCACCCCCCCCCCTCTAGGCGACATCCAGATCCTGTTCTCGGGCAAAGGGAACTCTCAGTTGGCGGCGTCCTCGTCGGAGGAGGAGTCGGTGGAGCTCTCATCGGAGTCCCATTCCCGACACACATGGGCATCGCCGCCCTTCTTCTTGTAGTACTTCTTGTCCTTTCTCTTTTCCTTCTTGTCGTCGCCCCTGTCACTATCACTAGACATAGGACATTTAGCAATGAAATGACCGGGCTTACCACACTTGTAGCAAACTTTCTTGGAACGGGGCTTGTAGTCTTTTCCCTTCCGTTGCTTGAGGATTTGACGGAAGCTCTTGATGATGAGCGCCATCTCCTCGTTGTCGAGCTTGGAGGCGTCGATGAGAAGCCTACTTGATGTAGACTCTTCTTTCTTCTCTTCTGTTGCTTTGAAGGCAACGGGTTGCACCTCGGGTGTTGAGGTGGCGCCTCGCTCGATGATTTGTTTGGAACCTTTGATCATCAATTCAAAGCTCATAAACTTTCCTATAACCTCCTCGGGAGACATTAGCTTGTATCTAGGATCACCACGAATTAATTGAACTTATGTAGGATTAGGAAAAACAAGTGATCTTAGAATAGCCTTGACCATTTCATGGTCATCCCATTTTGTGCTCCCGAGGTTGCGCACTTGATTCACCAAGGTCTTGAGCCGGTTGTACATGGCTTGTGGCTCCTCCCCTTGGTTGAGCATGAATCGACCGAGCTCCCCCTCGATCGTTTCCCGCTTGGTGATCTTGGTCACCTCATCTCCTTCGTGTGCGGTCTTGAGTACGTCCCAAATATCTTTGGCACTCTTCAACCCTTGCACCTTATTATACTCCTCTCGACTTAGAGAGGCGAGGAGTATAGTAGTGGCTTGAGAGTTGAAGTGCCAGATTTGGGCAACTTCGTCCGAGTCATAGCCTTCATCCCCCGGCGATGGTACCTGCGCTCTAAACTCAACAATGTCCCAAATACTAGCGTGGAGTGAGGTTAGGTGATGCCTCATTTTATCACTCCACGTTATAATCTTCACCCTCAAACACGGGTGGTTTTCCTAATGGGACGGAAAGTAAGGGAGTGTGTCTAGAGATACGGGGATAACGAAGTGGCATCTTACTATACTTCTTGCGCTCATGGCGCTTAGAAGTGACGGATGGCGCGTCGGAGCCAGAGGTGGATGGCGACGAAGAGTCGGTCTCATAGTAGACCACCTTCTTCATCTTCTTTTTCTTGTCGCCGCTCCGATGCGACTTGGTGTGTCAAGGGGATCCCTTCACCTTGTTGTCGGACTCTCCCGATGGAGTCTTCTCGTGGCTTGTGGCGGGCTTCTCGCCGGTCACGACCTCCTTTTTGGCGTGATCTCCCGACATCGCTTCGAGCGGTTAAGCTCTAATGAAGTACCGGCCTCCGATACCAATTGAAAATCGCCTAGAGGGGGTGAATAGGCAGAATCTGAAAATTATAAACTTAAGCACACACTACAAGCCGGGGTTAGCGTTAGAATTAAAATCGAGTCCGAAAGAGAGGGTGAAAAACAAATCAAAGGCAAATGAAGCGGGTGACACGGTGATTTGTTTTGTCGAGGTTCGGTTCTTGCAAACCTACTCCCCGTTGAGGTGATCACAAAGACGGGTCTCTTTCAACCCTTTCCCTCTCTCAAACGATCACCTAGACCGAGTGAGCTTTTCTCCTTAATCAACGGGTCACTTAGACCCCTTACAAGGACCACCACAACTTGGTGTCTCTTGCTTGATTACAAGTTGCTTGAGAACAAGAATGGAGGAAGAAGAAAAGCGATCCAAGCGACAAGAACTCAAATGAACACAAATGTCTCTATCTCACAAGCCACTAAGTCTTTGGAATGATATTAAGACTTGGAGAGGATTTGATCTTTTGTTTTGTGTCTTGGAGTGAAGTCTAGAGCTCTTGTATTGAATGCAATGGCTGAAAACTTGGATGCCTTGAATGGTGGTGGTTGGGGGTATTTATAGCCCCACCCACCAAAATGGTCGTTGGGGAGGCTGTCTGTCGATGGGCGCACCGAACAGTCCGGTGCGTCACCAGACACTGTCCGGTGCGCCAGCCACATCACCCAACCATTAAGGTTCGACCGTTGGAGCTCTGTCAGCTTGGGCCACCGGACAGTCCGGTGGTGCACCAGACACTCACTGTTCGCTGTCTGGTACGCCTTCTAGCGCCTGCTCTGACTCTGCGTGAACTGTCCACGCACTATAGCGCTTTTCAGGTTTCTGTTGGAGTCGACCGTTGCGCTGTAGCCATTGCTCCGCATGGCACACCGGACAGTTCGGTGCTACACCGGATAGTCCGGTGAATTATAGCGGAGTGACATTTCCAGAAACCCGAAGGTAGCAAGTTTGAGTTGATACACCCTGGCACACCAGACACAGTCCGGTGCGCCAGACCAGGGCACACTTCGGTTTTCTTTGCTCCTTTCTTTTTGAACCCTTTCTTTTGACTTTGCATTGGTTTGTGTTGCACCTTTAGCACCTATAGAACATATAATCTAGAGCAAACTAGTTAGTCAAATTGTTTGTGTTGGGCAATTCAACCACCAAAATCATATAGGAAAAGGTTTGACCCTATTTCCCTTTCGGGATTACAACTGCAGCAGTCAAACAGTAGACTTTAATCTCCCCTAAATTCGGTCCTCTATAGCTACAGCGTTAACTGATTCTTTTTACCATTTTTTCTTTTTGCCAATTTTCATGGGTCAGGATTTTAAATTCGATCCAAAATTAAAAAAACAAGGTTACAATGTTTTATTTGCTGCAATAAATACTCGTCATCACTGCTTAGCAAAATACTAAAAATAGCATAGGAACATATTTGGTGCAAACCAACCTCTCTATGCAACCGTGCACATTTTAATCTGAACCACATGATGTTGATCAAGGGGTCGTGCGGGAGAGTTGGAGGAGGATTTGAAAAAAAGTGTGATTAACAGCGGACGGTTAAGTGTAAAATTATCCACACCCCTGGGTCCCTTGGATCAACATCATGTGGTTCAGATTAAAAGTTTATACGATTGCACGAACGGGTTGGTTTGCACTAGATATTGTCGGTGTTTCGAAACCCGGGGGGTCCCTGGACCGACGAGTGAATTGTCGCCGCGTGCCCCAGCCCAGATGGGTCGACGCAAGGCGGAACGCGAAGGGGGGAAAGGAAGCAGCCGGAGGGAGGAAGACGTGAGAGAGTGGATCCCGCGGCCTTCGTGTTTGCCCCGCGCCTGAGTCGGGTGCGCTTGCAGTAGGGGGATACAAGCGTCCACGCGGGAGTGGGAGCGAGCGGCCTTGCACGAGCGTCGTCCCGTCCTTCCCCGCGCGGGCCAACCCTCTGTCAGAGGGCCCTGGTCCTTCCTTTTATAGGCGTAAGGAGAGGATCCAGGTGTACAATGGGGGGTGTAGCAGAGTGCTACGTGTCTAGCGGAGGAGAGCTAGCGCCCTAAGTACATGCCATCGTGGCAGCCGGAGGGGTTTTGGCACTCGGTTCGTGTGGTGTCGTGGTCGTCGGAGGAGTGCTGGAGCCTAGCGAGAGGGCAGCTGTCGGTGCTGTCGAGTCCTTGCTGACGTCCTCTTGCTTCCGTAAGGGGGCCGAGAGCCGCCGTCGTCACAGAGCGTGCGGGGCGCCATCATTGCCTATCTGGCGGAGCGAGCCAGATGGGACGCCGGTCTCGTTCCCCGTAGCCCGAGTCAGCTCGGGGTAGGGTAATGATGGCGCCTCCTATCGACGTGGTCGGTCCGCGCCCTAGGTTGGGCGATGTGGAGGCTCCTCCGAGGTCGAGGTCGAGTCTGTCTCCCGTGGTCGAGTCCGAGCCCCTGGGTCGGGCGAGGCGGAGACCGTCGGCTGAGGCCAGAGCTGAGTTCGAGCCCTAGGGTCGGGCGAAGCGGAGTTCGCCGTCTTCCGGGGCTGAGCCTGAGTCCGAGCCCTGGGTCGGGCGGAGCGGAGTTCGCCGTCTTCCAGGGCTGAGCCCGAGTCCGAGCCTTGGGTCGGACGGAGCGGAGTTCGCCATCTTCCGGGGCTGAGCCCGAGTCCGAGCCCTGGGTCAGGCGGAGCGGAGTTCGCCGTCTTCCGGGGCTGAGCCCGAGTCCGAGCCCTGGGTCGGGCAGAGCGGAGTTCGCCGTCTTCCGGGGCTGAGCCCGAGTCTGAGCCCTGGGTCGGGCGGAGCGGAGTTCGCCGTCTTCCGGGGCTAAGCCCGAGTCCGAGCCTTGGGGTCGGGCGAGGCGGAGTTTCCTATGACGCCCGAGGCCGGCCTTGGCTGCTGTCAGCCTCACTCTGTCGGGTGGCTCAGCAGTCGGAGCGGCGCAGGCGGCGCTGTCCTTCTTGTCAGACCGGTCAGTAGAGCGGCGAAGTGACTGCGGTCACTTTGGCTCTGTCGACCGGAGGGCGTGCGTCAGTATAAAGGTGTCAGGCCACCTTTGCATTGAATGCCCCTGCGATTTGGTCAGTCGACGTGGCGACGTGGCCAAGGTTGCTTCTTGGTGAAGACTGGGCCTCGGGCGAGCCGATAGTGTGCCCGTTGCTGGAGGGGGGTCCTCGGGCGAGACGTAGGTTCTCCGAGGTCGGCTTCCCTTACCCGAGGCTAGGCTCGGGCGAGGCATGATCATGTCCCTTGAATGGACCGATCCTTGGCTTAATCGCACCCATCAGGCCTTTGCAACTTTGTGCTGATGGGGGTTTCCAGCTGAGATTTAGGGGTCTTGAGGGTACCCCTAATTATGGTCCCCGACAGTAGCCCCCGAGCCTCCAAGGGAGTACTAATACTCGCTTGGAGGCTTTTGCCGCACTTTTTTGCAAGGGGGCCAGCCTTTTTTGGTTGCATTCTGTTCCGGTGGGTGCGCGCGAGCGCACCCGCCGGGTGTAGCCCCCGAGGCCTCGGAGGAGTAATTTTACTCCTTCGAGGTCTTAAGACGCTTCGCAACACTTCGGCTGGTCTAGTTGTTCCCTCATGCGAGCTGGCCGTAGCCCGAGTGCACAGTCGGGTCCCAAGTTCTCGGGCTGGTATGTTGACGCTGTCAACGGTTTGGCCGGAGCCGGGTTTGCGAGAGCAGCCCCCGAGCCTCTGCACAGGGCAAGAGGACGATCAGGGACAGACCCGACTTTTTTACATACGCCCCTGTGTCGCCTTTCTGCAAGGAGGAGGGGGGAAAGCGCCATGTTGCCCTCGGGTGGCGCCGAACATGGTGTCTCCGGTGAGCTGCTGGCGGGTAATCCGAACGGACGTCCATGCCCCATTTGATAGGGGTCGGCTAGAGGACCAGAGGCGCGCCCAAAAGTACCTGTGGGTGATCTGCCGGACTCGGTCCCCTGTCGACGAGGTCCGAGGGCTCGATGCCTCCCTCTGATGGGATTCCGTTACAAGATCGTTCCCGCTGGTCTCGGAAATGTCCTAGGGTACCTCGAGAGCGTAGCCCGAGCCTTGGTTATGTATCGAACGTACCCATGGTCATCCCTCGCTCTGTGTCTGAGGCGACTGTGAACCCTTCGAGGGCCAGCCTACGAACCTCTGATCAGTAGTGGGCGCGGAGCCCGAGCGGCCTGAGGCGGCCGTTGAACCCTTCGAGGGGCTGGCCATCGAACCTCTGACCAGTAGTGGGTGTGGAGCCCACGTGCTCTGAGGCGGCTGTTGAACCCCTCCGAGGGACCAGCCTTCGAACCTCTGATCAGTAGGGAGGCTTGGAGCCTGTTTCCTTCACGGAGAAGGGTCCTTTTCGGGGTATCCCCCTTTCCCGGTCCCTGTTGTAAGAGAGAGAAAGAGGAAAAGGAAAAGGACACGAAATCGAATGACGTGGCGTACCTTTTTCGACGCGGTCATTATGGCGAAGGCGAAGCGTCGCTTGCTTCCCCTGCCAGAGACGCCGCCTGTCCTACCGCGGAGTTAATGCGACGGGGCGAGCGGTTCGCGGGGCGGCCATTGCGCGTGCGCGAGCCATTCGAGGAACGGGTCACAGGCGCGCCGTCTTCACACCGTGGGAGAGGGCTCCCTCACTGCCCCTGGATGGGATGTGAGCTTGGCTGACGACGTGACCTTTGCTTCTGCCCGCCCGTCACCGCCATTACTGCCGGCCCAATTTTGACCGCATTTGACCGTCGCGCTTGGCTGGCACTGCAGGGTTGCCTCGAGTCGCGGTATCGACTCCGCAGTCGAGGAGGCGCGGTAGTGGCGTGAGTGGCGGTGCAGTCGCTCACACGTAGCAACTGGCGCGCCGGTTGCATGACGCGTGGGCCTGGACCTCCATGCTGGGCTCATTGGAGTCGAAGGGGCGCGCCCACTTGGCACGGTTGCATGCCGCCTGCATGGCTGCCAGCCCTTTCGCCCACTGGTCTGGGCAAAAGTGGAGGAGTGCTTGTAACCGCTGGGCGGTTGCATGCACCGCGCGCGGCGGTTTGGCTTCTTCTGCTCTGGACCGGCTTGCATGACGTGTGGGACCCAGCCCCCGCGCCGTGGGGGGAGAATCCTGGAGCGTGTTGGAGAAGACTCAGCCCGCAACGGTTGAGGGCGCAAGTGGGGAGAGCCGCCTTTAAAAGGGGGGCGACCCCTTTGGAGGGCAACCATGTCTTCGCGCTCCCCTCATGCATCGTGCCTTTCTACCTTCCGAGCCCCCGGGCGGGGGACGCCCAGAATCTTTCCGTCTTGTCGTCGGAGGGACGCAACTTCATGGAAGTTGGTACCTTTTAGCCATCGTTCGGCTTCAAGGATTTTCATGACGCAGCACGGCTGCATCCCCTCGCCGGTGGTCACCCAAGACGGTGACCACCAGCCTCTGGGTGGGGAGGAGCAAGCTAGGCTGCGATCTTGGTTCCGCCCTCAGCTTCAAGGACGTTCATCATCCTTGCTGGGGCGGAGGCCGGGCTGAGCCGGAGCTCTACCTCCTGCGCGGGCCAACTGGCCACCTCCTCTTCTAGCTTCTGGTGGTGGAAACCATCCTCCAGCCTTGCGGAGGAGGCGTCCTCCAGCCGTGCCGGGGAAGGCGAACTGTTGCTATCCAGCTAGGATGCAACATTCCGTCCTTCTCCTCGCTTTCGCGGCAAGGACGGGAGTGAGGACCTGCCGGTGCGCCTTGCAGACCGTCGGCGTTGGTGGAGAGGCGAACGCCGCCGTCCGTGCTGCTGTGGTGGCAGCCGGAGGAAGCTCCCCCCCCCCCCCCATTGAGGCCGTCGGCGCCGCCCACGGGCCGGCCCCCGGCTCTTTGGCTTTGATGTCTGTTTCACGTCCCTTGAGTAGGGACGCGAACGAAAGCCTTCCGGTGGCCGCGCCCGTACTGGGATCATGGCTGCTGCTGTGGGGTCGGAACCGGAGTTCCATTTGTAATGGCACCTTGAGTGCCGGTGTCTTGTTCAATGTGGCTGTCGAGGCCTGAACGTGTATGTATTTTCGGCGCGGAGCCGTGTTTTTTCTTCATTCCGAGCACTGAGGCTCGCCTTGTCGATTATCTGAACCGCTTCACTAAGCGTGAGTTGCCTCGTGCAAAGGTGACGAGTGAGGTATCCGTATCCCGGAGGCGTAGGAGTCCCTCGGCTCGGCCGGCCTTGCTGTCCGAGGCTTCTCTTGCTTAGTTAAAGGAACCCTTCGGCCGCTCTTCGATGAGCCGAAGCCGGAGGCAGCGATGTCAGCACAGACGAAGGCAGAGTTGGCTTCGAAGCGGAGGTGTAGTTGGCCAGAGCCTGGCCGGGTCGTCCACTGGCGGAGCCGACGCCAGAGTTGAGTTGCCGAGGCCACAAGCTGAGTTGATGTCTTTGGGGTCAGCTGGCCGAGGCCTCGGGGTGACCGGCCGAGCCGCCTGCTCGGGCCGGATTCTCGAAGAAGACCCTGGCGGCGATGGCCCGGGTGTGGTGCTGATGTCGTCCTTCAGAGTGGGGGCCCTCCGACCGCGTCGCCGTCCAAGGCTAGGTCAGACCCCGCCGAAGGTGTAGTTGATGCCGAGGGTGGTGCAGCCCCCTTCGGTTGTCGACGTCCGAGCTTGCAGGATCAGGTTGTCTTGTAGTGTGTGTATGTTTTCTACGGCCACCGAGGCCTAAACACACCGTCGTCGTGTTGTAAAGCTGCGTCTCTTTTCCTCTTGTTTCGAGTATCTGGACTCATTTGTCGGTAACAGAATTTTTTGTGCGGGCGAGAGTTGCTTTTCACAGAAGGCGATGAGTGAGGTATCCGTATCCCGGAGGCGTAGGAATCCCTCGGCTCGGTCGGCCTTGCCGCTTACGCGCGCTCTTACTCGTCCACAGGGTTCTGTTACCGACGCAGTCGAGAAGGCCCGAAAAATCATTTCGGCAGAGGAGCTCTCGAGCATGAAGACTTGTTCGGTCCGTGGAGTCACTTATCCGAGCGCGAGTTACTTATCGCAGAAGGTGATGAGTGAGGTATCCGTATCCCGGAGGCGTAGGAGTCCCTCGGCTCGGTCAGCCTTGGCTGCTTACGTGTACTCCGTCGTTTTCAGGATCCACTTTTGAAGTAGTCGAAGAGCACGAAAGGCATTCTGGCAGAAAAGATTTTTTTTCGAGGAAAATTTCAACGCAGAGGGGGTTGCCCCCTTCTAGCCCCCAAGGGAGGGTTGGGCTTTGCCGAGGCAAGGCTGACCCTTCCTTGACGACCAGACTTGGTGTGTGAACGAGGTATACGAGCAACTTGAAAGCATCTTAAGGGTAGAAGCGACGTAGTTGTTGGATGTTCCAAGCGTTGCTGTAGACCTCGCCTTGGCTGTTGGCCAGCTTGTATGTTCCGGGCTTCAAGACCTTGGCGATGACGAACGGCCCTTCCCAGGGAGGCGTGAGCTTGTGCCGCCCTCGGGTGTCTTGTCGCAGCCAAAGCACCAGGTCGCCCACCTGGAGGTCTCGGGACCGAACCCCTCGGGCGTGGTAGCATCGTAGGGACTGCTGGTACCGTGCCGAGTGTAGCAAGGCCATGTCTCGAGCCTCCTCCAGCTGGTTCAGTGAGTCTTCTCGGTTGGCTTGGTTGCTTTGGTCGGTGTAGGCCTTCGCCCTCGGGGAACCGTATTCCAAGTCTGTGGGCAAGATGGCCTCGGCCCCATAGACTAGAAAGAACGGTGTGAAGCCCGTGGCTCGGCTCGGCGTTGTCCTCAGACTCCAGACCACCGAGGGGAGTTCCTTCATCCACCGCTTGCCGAACTTGTTGAGGTCGTTTTAGATCCGAGGCTTGAGTCCTTGCAGGATCATGTCGTTGGCCCGCTCCACTTGCCCATTCGTCATGGGGTGTGCCACGGCAGCCCAGTCCACCCGGATGTGGTGATCCTCGCAGAAGTCCAGGAACTTTCTGCCGGTGAACTGGGTACCATTGTCGGTGATGATGGAGTTCGGGACCCCAAAGCGATGGATGATGTTGGTGAAGAACGCCACTGCCTGTTCGGACCTGATGCTGTTTAGGAGTCGGACCTCGATCCACTTGGAGAATTTGTCGATGGCGACCAACAGGTGCGTGTAGCCCCCGGGTGCCTTCTGCAAGGGGCCAACGAGGTCCAGACCCCACACAGCAAGTGGCCAGGTGATGGGTATGGTCTGCAGAGCCTGAGCGGGCAGGTGGGTCTGTCTCGCGTAGAACTGACACCCTTCGCAGGTGCGGATGATTCTAGTAGCATCGACCACCACCGTCGGCCAGTAGAATCCTTGTCGGAAGGCGTTTCCAACGAGGGTTCGAGGTGCTACGTGATGGCCGCAAGCCCCCGAGTGTATCTCTTGCAAGAGCTGCTGGCCTTCGGTGATGGAAATGCATCGCTGGAGGATGCCTGAGGGGCTGCGGTGGTAGAGCTCCTTCCCGTCTCCCAGCAAGACTAAAGACTTGGCGCGCCGCGCCAACCGCCGAGCTTTGGCTTGGTCGAGGGGCAGCTCCCCTCGGTGGAGATATTGCAGGTACGGGGTCTGCCAGCTTTGATTAGGCGTGACCTCGCTCGGTTCCCCTTCGACGCGCAGTGCCTCACCCTCGGGGGCCGAGGGTACCTCGGGCTGAGCCGAGGGTACCTCGGACCGTGCCGAGGGTACCTCGGACTGAGCCGAAGGTGCCTCGGGCTCGGGCGTGTCCTCGGTCTTGATGGAGGGTTGATGCAGGTCTCGGGAGAACACGTCCGGAGGAACTGTTGTTCGTCTCGAGGCTATTTTAGCCAGCTCATCCGCAGTCTCGTTGTAGCGTCGGGCGATGTGGTTGAACTCGAGCCCGTAGAACTTGTCTTCCAGGCGCCGAACCTCATCGCAGTAGGCTTCCATCTTCGGGTCGCGGTAGTGGGAGTTCTTCATGACTTGGTCGATGACGAGCTGTGAGTCACCGCGAGCGTCGAGGCATCGGACCCCTAGCTCGATGGCGATTCGCAACCCGTTTACCAGAGCCTCGTACTCTGCCACGTTGTTGGACGCCGGGAAGTGGAGGCGTAGCACGTAGCGTAGGTGCTTCCCGAGGGGCGAGACGAAGAGGAGGCCCGCGCCGGCCCCTGTCTTCATCAGCGACCCATCGAAAAACATGGTCCAGAGCTCCGGTTGGATCGGAGCCGTCGGGAGCTGGGTGTCGGCCCATTCAGCCACAAAGTCCACCAAGACCTGGGACTTGATGGCCTTCCGAGGGGCGAACGAGATCGTCTCGCCCTTGATCTCCACCGCCCACTTCGCAATCCTACCCGAGGCCTCTCGGGACTGGATGATCTCTCCCAGGGGGAAGGATGACACCACAGTCACCGGATGAGACTCGAAGTAGTGTCGCAACTTCCGCCGTGTCAGGATCACCGCGTACAGCAGCTTCTGGATTTGTGGGTAGCGGATCTTGGTCTCGGACAGTACCTCACTGATGAAGTAGACTGGCCTCTGGACGGGCAATGCATGCCCTTCTTCTCGTCTCTCAACCACGATCGCGGCGCTAACCACCTGGGTGGTTGCGGCGACGTAGATCAAGAGGGCTTCTCCGGCAGCGGGGGGCACCAAGATGGGCGCGTTCGTGAGGAGCGCCTTCAGGTTCCCGAGGGCTTCCTCGGCCTCAGGAGTCCAAGTGAAGCACTCAGCTTTCCCTAAGAGGCGGTACAGAGGCAGACCTCTTTCGCCGAGGCAGGAGATGAAGCGGCTCAGAGCCGCGAGACATCCCATGACCCTCTATACGCCTTTCAAGTCCTTGATTGGCCCCATGCAGGTGATGGCTGCAATCTTCTCCGGGTTGGCTTCGATGCCCCGCTCGGAGATGATGAACCCCAAGAGCATGCCTCGGGGGACCCCGAAGACACACTTTTCAGGATTAAGCTTCACGCCTTTCGCCTTGAGACATCGGAACGTCACTTCAAGGTCGGAAAGGAGGTCGGAGGCCTTCCTCGTCTTGACTATGATGTCATCGACGTAGGCCTCGACCGTTCGGCCGATGTGTTCGCCAAACACATGGTTCATGCATCGCTGGTACGTCGCCCCCGCATTCCTCAAACCAAACGGCATTGTAACATAGCAGTACATGCCGAAGGGTGTGATGAATGAAGTCGCGAGCTGGTCGGACTCTTTCATCTTGATCTGGTGATACCCTGAGTAGGCATCGAGGAAAGACAGGGTTTCGCACCCAGCGGTGGAATCCACGATCTGATCGATGCGAGGCAGAGGGTAGGGAACATTTGGACATGCTTTGTTTAGACCAGTGTACTCTACACACATCCGCCATTTCCCCCTTTCTTTCTCACAAGCACAGGGTTGGCAAGCCATTCGGGATGGAATACCTCTTTGATGAACCCTGCCGCCAGTAGCTTGTGGATCTCCTTGCCTATGGCTCTGCGCTTTTCTTCGTCGAATCGGCGCAGAGGCTGCTTCACGGGTCGGGCCCCAGCTCGAATATCCAAAGAGTGCTCGGTGACTTCCCTCGGTATGCCGGGCATGTCCGAGGGACTCCACGCGAAAACGTCAGCGTTTGCGTGGAGAAAGTCGACGAGCACTGCTTCCTATTTGGGGTCGAGCTCAGAACCGATCCGGATCTGCTTGGAGGCGTCATTGCTAGGGTCGAGAGGGACGGACTTGACCGTCTCCGCTGGTTCGAAGTTGCCGGCGTGGCGCTTCACGTCGGGCGCCTCCCTAGAGAGGCTCTCCAGGTCAGCGATGAGGGCCTCGGATTCGGCGAGGGCCTCGGCGTACTCCACGCACTCCACATCGCATTCGTATGCGTGTCGGTACATGGGCCCGACGGTGATGACCCCGTTGGGGCCCGGCATCTTGAGCTTGAGGTAGGTGTAGTTGGGGACGGCCATGAACTTGGCGTAGCATGGCCTCCCCAGCACTGTGTGGTAGGTTCCTCGAAACCCGACCACCTCGAACGTGAGGGTCTCCTTTCGAAAGTTGGAGGGCGTCCCGAAGCAGACGGGTAGGTCGAGTTGTCCGAGGGGTTGAACGCGCTTCCCGGGGACGATCCCGTGGAAAGGCGCAGTGCCCGTCCGGACCGAGGACAGATCGATCCGCAGAAGCTCGAGGGTCTCGGCGTAGATGATGTTGAGGCTGCTGCCTCCGTCCATGAGGACCTTGGTGAGCCTGACGTTGCCGATGATGGGGTCGACAACGAGTGGGTATCTCCCCGGGCTCGGCACGTAGTCTAGATGTAGTCTCGGAGAGACTCTCCCGGCTGCTGGCGGCAGCTTCGGAGATCCCAGGAGTTCCTAGGGCGCACGTACGTGCCCTGGAAATTGCCGGTGAAGTCTTGGACCAGGTCGTCCCAGTTGGAGATCTGCCCCGGGGGCAGGTGCTCCAGCCAGGCTCGAGCGGTGTCGGAGAGAAACAGGGGGAGGTTACGGATGATGAGGTTGTCATCGTCCGTTCCACCCAGTTGGCAGGCCAGCCGATAGTCCGCGAGCCACGGTTCTGGTCTCGTCTCCCCCGAGTACATTGTGATAGTAGTCGGGGTTCGGAACCGGGTCGGGAACGGTGCCCGGCGTATGGCGCGGCTGAAAGCCTGCGGACTGGGTGGTTCGGGCGAAGGACTCCGATCCTCCCCGCTGTCGTAGTGTCCCCCACGCCTGGGGTGGTAGCCTCGGCACGCCCTATCGTCGAGGTGGGCTCGACGGCTATGATGATGACGCTCGTTGCCGAGGCGGCCCGGGACTGCAGGCGCTGTGTTGCGCGTGCGCCCGGAGTGGACCGAGGCTTCCCGCATGAATCGGGAAGTCGCGGCGCGTTGTTCCGAGGGGAACCCTGCCTTCGGGAGGCAGAGCTTTCGGCCCGTCGGACCGCGGCGTCCTCCAGGAGATTCTTGAGCTCTCCCTGGATACGTCGCCCTTCGGTGGTTGATGGCTCCGGCATCGCGCGGAGGAGTACTGCCGCTGCAGCCAGGTTCCGGCCGACTCCGCTGGAATCCGGCGGCGGCCTCACCCTGACGTCGTCGGCGATGCGGTGCTGGATGTCCTGGGGGAGATGACGCGCTTCTCCGGCCGGGGGTTGGACCGCCCATTCCTGCCCGATGTCCCGGCGGATCGGCACAAGCGTTCCGGCTCCCTCGTCGAGCCTGGCCTACCTCTCGCGGATATGCTCGAGCTGTGGGTCAGGACCCCCCGCCGGGATAGGGACCACAGCTAGCTCCCGAGGGATATCGACGCGAGGCGAGGGCCTAGGGGGATCACCGTTTTCCGGCATACCAAGATGGTTGCCTTCGCCGGGACCCCCTAGATCGACGTGGAAACATTCACGACTTGGGCCGTGGTCCTCATTGTCGAGGCTGCGGCTGCCGTCGGAACAGTCGGAAAGGCAGTAGTCACATGCGGTCATGAAGTCCCGCACGGCACTGGGGTTACCAAGTCCGGAGAAATCCCAACAGAGGTCGGGCTCGCCATCTTCCTCGGACCCCGAGGGCTCGTAGGTCGAGTCGGTCGTCAGTCGGTCCTAGGGTGACCGCACATGATACCCCAGAGGGTTTAGACTCGCCTCTAAGATAGTGCTCACCAAAGCGGAGTCGCTTGGTGGGTCGAGGCCGAATCCAAAAGACACGAGACGGGAATCGGTCGGTACCTTTCGGTCGACGGTCGGTGACGAGGTCGCGTCTGGGACTGACTGCACCGTCGTCTCAGGTATGAGGGTGACGCCCAGCAAGTCCTTCGCGAGCGTGCTGGCGTCGTGCGTTTACTTGAGATTGGCGTGTTGCGGGGAGGCGGCGCTCGTCTTCGTCTTAGACGCGAGATCGATGCCCGACGCGCCCTCCGTTGGGGCGCCGGCGCCATCGACTCGCTCGACAGCCAACGAGGTTGAAAGGGAATTAGGCTTACACCTATTTCCTAAACTAATTTTGGTGGTTGAATTGCTCAACACAAATATTTGGACTAACTAGTTTGCCCAAGTTTATAACTTCTACAGATACCAAAGGTTCACCATAAGCCAATAAAAAGATCAAGAAAAAGGGTCCAAACAAAGGAGCAAAGGGACAACCGAAGGCACCCTGGTCTGGCGCACCGGACTGTCCGGTGCACCACCGGACAATGTCCGGTGCACCAGGGGAGATCGACTTCAAACTCTTCACCTTCGGGAATTTTCAGAGCCGGCGCGCTATAATTCACCGGACTGTCCGGTGTACACCGGACAGTGTCCGGTGCTCCAAGAGGACGCGGCTCTGAACTCGCCAGTCTCAGGAATTCGCATCGGCTGCTTCGCTATAATTCACCGGACATGTCCGGTGTACACCGGACTGTCCGGTGTAACTGTGGAGCAACGGCTACTTCAGGCGCCAACGGCTACCTGCAGCGCATTAAATGCGCGCCAGCGCGTGCAGAGGTCAGGCATGCCCATGCTGGCGCACCGGACACCCTACAGTTCATGCCCGGTGCGCCACCGGTCATCCAGGCGGGCCCAGTGTCAGAGCTCCAACGGTCGGAACCCTAACGACCGGGTGACGTGGCTGTCGCACCGGACATGTCCGGTGTGCACCGGACTGTCCGGTGCGCCATTCGACAGACAGCCTCCACCAAACGGCTAGTTTGGTGGTTGGGGCTATAAATACCCCCAACCACCCCACATTCAAGTCATCCAAGTTTTCCACTTCTCAACCACTTACAAGAGCTAGGCATTCAATTCTAGACACACCCAAGTGATCAAATCCTCTCCACTTCCACACAAGGCTTTAGTGATTAGCGAGAGAGATTTGTCGTGTTCTTTTGAGCTCTTGCGCTTGGATTGCTTCTTCCTTTCTCACTTGTTCTTGTGATTAAAGCTCACTTGTAATCGAGGCAAGAGACACCAATTGTGTGGTGGTCCTTGCGGGGAAGCTTTGTTCCCGGTTTGATTTGAGAAGAGAAGCTCACTCGGTCCGCGGGACCGTTTGAGAGAGGGTAAGGGTTGAAAGAGACCCGGCCTTTGTGGCCTCCTCAACGGGGAGTAGGTTTGCGAGAACCGAACCTCGGTAAAACAAATCCGTGTGTCACACTCTTCATTCGCTTGTGATTTGTTTTGCCCCCTCTCTCTCGGACTCATTTTTATTTCTAACGCTAACCCGACTTGTAGTTGTGATTAATTTTGTAAATTTCAGTTTTGCCCTATTCACCCCCCCCCCCTCTAGGCGACTTTCAATTGGTATCGGAGCCCGGTGCTTCATTAGAGCCTAACCGCTCAAAGTGATGTCGGGAGATCACACCAAGAGGGAGATGGAGACCGGCGACAAGCCCACTACGAGTCACGGGAGCACTTCATCGGAAGAGTCCCGCACCAAGAGGAAGGAGAAGAAGAAGAGCTCCTCCAACAAAGGGAAGGGGAAGGAGAAGAAATCCTCTTCCCACAAGTCGCATCAGAGAGGCGACAAGCACAAGAGGATGAGGAAAGTGGTATACTACGAGACCGACACTTCATCAACATCGACCTCCAACTCCAACGCACCGTCCGTTACTTCTAAGCGCCAAGAGCGCAAGAAGTATAGTAAGATCCCCCTACGCTACCCTCACACTTCAAAACGTACTCCTTTACTCTCTGTTCCATTAGGCAAACCACCGGTTTTTGACGGTGAAGATTATAATATGTGGAGTGACAAAATGAGACACCATCTAACCTCACTCCACACAAGCATATGGAATGTTATTGAGTTTGGTGTACAGGTACCATTCGTAGGGGATGAAGACTACGACTCGGACGAGGTGGCCCAAATCCAACACTTTAACTCCCAAGCAACCACTATACTCCTCGCCTCTCTAAGTCGAGAGGAGTATAACAAGGTGCAAGGGTTAAAAAGTGTGAAGGAAATTTGGGACGTACTCAAGACCGCGCACGAGGGAGACGAGGTGACAAAGATCACCAAGCGGGAGACGATCGAGGGGGAGCTCGGTCGTTTCATGCTTCACCAAGGGGAGGATCCACAAGCTATGTACAACCGCTTGAAGACCTTGGTGAACCAAGTGCGCAACCTCGGGAGCGAAAAATGGGATGAC
This sequence comes from Zea luxurians, assembly GCA_029449295.1. Taxonomy (NCBI): domain Eukaryota; kingdom Viridiplantae; phylum Streptophyta; class Magnoliopsida; order Poales; family Poaceae; genus Zea; species Zea luxurians. The sequence goes on along the minus strand of JAOPSE010000001.1, from coordinate 145,027,168 downwards.
CATGAGATGGTCAAGGTTATTCTTAGATCCCTCGTATTTCTTAACCCTACACAAGTTCAATTAATTCGAGGTGATCCTACATATAAGCTAATGTCTCCCGAGGAGGTTATAGGAAAATTTGTGAGCTTTGAGCTAATGATTAAGGGCTCAAAGAAAATCATCGAGCAAGGCACCTCCTCCATGCCCGAGGCACAACCGGTCGCTTTCAAGGCGACAGAAGAAAAGAAGGAGGAGGCTACTCCAAGTCGAACACCCATCGACGCCTCCAAGCTCGACAACGAGGAGATGGCGCTCATCATCAAGAGCTTCCGCCAAATCCTCAAGCAAAGGAGGGGGAAAGACTACAAATCCCGCTCCAAGAAAGTATGCTACAAATGTGGTAAGCCCGGTCATTTTATTGCTAAATGTCCATTATCTAGTGATAGTGACAGGGGCGACGATAAGAAGGGGAGAAGAAAGGAGAAGAAGAGACATTACAAGAAGAAGGGCGGCGATGCCCACGTGTGCCGCGAGTGGGACTCCGACGAGAGCTCCACCGACTCCTCCTCCGACGAGGACGCCGCCAACATCGCCGTCACCAAGGGTCTTCTCTTCCCCAACGTCGGCCACAAGTGCCTCATGGCCAAGGACGGCAAAAGGAAGAAGGTTAAATCCAAATCCTCCACTAAATATGAGTCCTCTAGTGATGATAATGCTAGTGATGAGGAAGATAATTTGCATACCCTTTTTGCCGACCTCAACATGCAACAAAAGGAAAAATTAAATGAATTGATTAGTGCTATTCATGAGAAGGATGATCTCTTGGACTCTCAAGAGGACTTCCTTATTAAGGAAAACAAAAAGCATGTTAAGATCAAAAATGCTTATGCTCTACAAGTTGAAAAATGTGAAAAATTGTCTAGTGAGCTAAGCACTTGCCATGAGACTATTGACAACCTTAGAAATGAAAATGCTAGATTAATTGCTAAGGTTGATTCTCATGTTTGTGATGTTTCAATTCCCAATCTTAGAAATGATAATGATGATTTGCTTGCTAAGATTAAGGAATTGAATGATTCTCTTGCTAGTCTTAGGATTGAAAATGAAAAATTAATTGCTAAGGCTAAAGATTTTGATGTTTGCAATATTACTATTTCTAACCTTAGAAGTGAGAATGATATATTACATGCTAAGGTTGTAGAATTAAAATCTTGCAAACCCTCTACATCTACTATTGAGCATGTTTCTATTTGCACTAGATGTAGAGATGTTGATATTGATGCTATTCATATCATATGGCTTTAATTAAACAACAAAATGATCATATAGCAATATTATATGCTAAAATTGCCGAGCATAACTTAGAGAATGAAAAGTTTAAATTTGCTAGAAGTATGCTCTATAATGGGAGACGCCCTGGCATCAAGGACGGCATTGGCTTCCAAAGGGGAGACAATGTCAAACTTAGTGCCCCTCCTAAAAATTTGTCTAACTTTGTTAAGGGCAAGGCTCCCATGCCTCAGGATAACGAGGGTTACATTTTGTACCCTGCCGGTTATCCCGAGAGCAAAATTAGGAGAATTCATTCTAGGAAGTCTCACCCTGGCTCTAACCATGCTTTTATGTATAAGGGTGAGACATCTAGCTCTAGGCAACCAACCCGTGCTAAGTTGCCTAGAAAGAAAACTCCTAGTGCATCAAATGATCATGGCATTTCATTTAAGACTTTTGATGCATCTTATGTGCTTACTAACAAATCCGGCAAGGTAGTTGCCAAGTTTGTTGGGGGCAAACACAAGGGCTCCAAGACTTGTGTTTGGGTACCCAAAGTTCTTGTTTCTAATGCCAAAGGACCCAAAACAGTTTGGGTACCTAAAGTCAAGAACTAAACTTGTTTTGTAGGTTTATGCATCCGGGGGCTCAAGTTGGATCATCGACAGCGGGTGCACAAACCACATGACAGGGGAGAAGAGGATGTTCTCTTCCTACGAGAAAAACCAAGATCCCCAACGAGCTATCACATTCGGGGATGGAAACCAAGGTTTGGTCAAAGGTTTGGGTAAAATAGCTATATCTCCTAACCATTCTATTTCCAATGTTTTTCTTGTAGATTCTTTAGATTACAATTTGCTTTCCGTTTCGCAATTATGTCAAATGGGCTACAACTGTCTATTTACTGATGTAGGTGTCACTGTCTTTAGAAGAAGTGATGATTCAATAGCATTTAAGGGAGTGTTAGAGGGTCAGCTATACTTGGTAGATTTTGATAGAGCTGAACTTGACACTTGCTTAATTGCTAAGACTAACATGGGTTGGCTCTGGCACCGCCGACTAGCACATGTTGGAATGAAGAATCTTCATAAGCTTCTAAAGGGAGAGCACATTTTAGGACTAACAAATGTTCATTTTGAGAAAGACAGGATTTGTAGCGCATGCCAAGCCGGGAAGCAAGTTGGCACTCATCATCCACACAAGAACATCATGACAAGTGACAGGCCACTGGAGCTCCTACACATGGATTTATTCGGCCCGATCGCTTACATAAGCATCGGCGGGAGTAAGTACTGTCTAGTTATTGTGGATGATTATTCTCGCTTCACTTGGGTGTTCTTTTTGCAGGAAAAATCCCATACCCAAGAGACCATAAAGAGATTCTTGAGACGGGCTCAAAATGAGTTCGGCTTAAGGATCAAGAAAATTAGAAACGACAACGGGACGGAGTTCAAGAACTCTCAAATTGAAAGCTTTCTTGAGGAGGAGGGCATCAAGCATGAGTTTTCTTCTCCCTACAGCCCACAACAAAATGGTGTAGTGGAGAGGAAGAATCGAACTCTATTGGATATGGCAAGAACCATGCTTGATGAATACAAGACGCCGGATCGGTTTTGGGCCGAGGCAGTCAACACCGCCTGCTACGCCATCAACCGGTTATATCTACACCGAATCCTCAAGAAGACATCCTATGAACTCCTAACCGGTAAAAAGCCCAATATTTCATATTTTAGAGTTTTTGGTAGCAAATGCTTTATTCTTGTTAAAAGAGGTAGAAAATCTAAATTTGCTCCTAAAACTGTAGAAGGCTTTTTACTAGGATATGACTCAAACACAAGGGCATATAGAGTCTTTAACAAGTCCTCAGGACTAGTTGAAGTTTCTTGTGACGTTGTGTTTGATGAGACTAACGGCTCTCAAGTAGAGCAAGTTGATCTTGATGAGATAGATGAAGAACAGGCTCCGTGCATCGCGCTAAGGAATATGTCCATTGGGGATGTGTGCCCTAAGGAATCCGAAGAGCCTCCACATGCACAAGATCAACCATCATCCTCCATGCAAGCATCTCCACCAACTCAAAATGAGGACAAGGCTCAAGATGATGAAGAAGAAAATCAAAATGATGAGCCACCTCAAGATGACGACAGTGATCAAGGGGGAGATGAAAATGATCAAGACAAGGAGGATGAAGAACCAAGGCCGCCACACCCAAGAGTCCACCAAGCAATCCAACGAGATCACCCCGTCGACACCATCCTCGGCGACATTCATAAGGGGGTAACCACTCGATCTCGTGTTGCACATTTTTGTGAGCATTACTCTTTTGTTTCCTCTATTGAGCCACACAGGGTAGAGGAAGCACTTCAAGATTCGGATTGGGTGATGGCGATGCAAGAGGAGCTCAACAATTTCACTAGGAATGAGGTATGGCATTTAGTTCCACGTCCTAACCAAAATGTTGTAGGAACCAAATGGGTCTTCCGCAACAAGCAAGATGAGCATGGTATGGTGACAAGGAACAAAGCCCGACTTGTGGCCAAGGGATACTCCCAAGTCGAAGGTTTGGATTTCGGTGAAACCTATGCACCCGTAGCTAGGCTTGAGTCAATTCGCATATTATTAGCCTATGCTACTTACCATGGCTTCAAGCTTTATCAAATGGGCGTGAAGAGTGCCTTCCTAAATGGACCAATCAAGGAAGAGGTCTATGTTGAGCAACCTCCCGGCTTTGAAGACAGTGAGTACCCTAACCATGTTTATAGGCTCTCTAAGGCGCTCTATGGGCTTAAGCAAGCCCCAAGAGCATGGTATGAATGCCTAAGAGATTTCCTTATAGCTAATGGCTTCAAAGTCGGCAAGGCCGATCCTAATTTATTCACTAAAACTCTTGATAATGATTTGTTTGTATGCCAAATTTATGTTGATGATATTATATTTGGGTCTACTAACGAATCTACATGTGAAGAATTTAGTAGGATCATGACACAAAAATTCGAGACGTCTATGATGGGGGAGTTGAAGTATTTTCTAGGATTTCAAGTAAAGCAACTCCAAGAGGGCACCTTCATTTGCCAAACCAAGTATACTCAAGACATTCTAAACAAGTTTGGAATGAAGGATGCCAAGCCCATCAAAACACCCATGGGAACCAATGGGCATCTCGACCTCGACACGGGAGGTAAATCCGTCGATCAAAAGGTATACCGGTCGATGATTGGTTCATTGCTTTATTTATGTGCATCTCGACCGGACATTATGCTTTCCGTATGCATGTGTGCAAGATTCCAAGCCGACCCTAAGGAATCACACCTTACGGCCGCAAAACGAATCTTGAGATATTTAGCTTATACTCCTAAGTTTGGGCTTTGGTACCCTCGGGGATCCACATTTTATTTGATTGGTTATTCGGATGCCGATTGGGCGGGGTGTAAGATTAATAGAAAGAGCACATCGGGGACTTGCCAGTTCTTGGGAAGGTCCTTGGTGTCTTGGGCTTCAAAGAAGCAAAATTCGGTTGCTCTTTCTACCGCCGAAGCCGAGTACATTGCCGCAGGCCATTGTTGCGCGCAATTGCTTTGGATGAGGCAAACCCTGCGGGACTATGGTTACAAATTAACCAAGGTTCCTCTTCTATGTGATAATGGGAGTGCAATCCGCATGGCGGATAATCCCATTGAGCATAGCCGCACTAAACACATAGCCATTCGGTATCATTTTCTTAGGGATCACCAACAAAAGGGGGATATCGAGATTGCATACATTAATACTAAAGATCAATTAGCTGATATCTTTACCAAGCCACTAGATGAACAAACTTTTACCAGACTTAGCCATGAGCTCAATATTCTTGATTCTAGGAATTTCTTCTGCTAAACTTGCACACATAGCTCATAAGTATACCTTTGATCATGTCTCTTTTATATATGCTATGACTAATGTGTTTTCAAGTGTATTTCAAACCAAGTCATAGGTATATTGAAAGGGATATTGGAGTCTTCGGCGAAGACAAAGGCTTCCACTCCACTCTACTACTCATCCTTCGCCGTCGCTCCACATCACTCTCCATCTTTGGTATAATCTTCACTCATATGTTTTATTTGCCAAAGGGGAGATAGTAGTTAGACAAGGGCCTATATTTCATTCTAAATATCCGTTTTTGGCGATTCATGCCAAAGGGGGAGAATGTATTGGCCCAAAGCAAAAGGACCGCACCACCACCCTAATTTTAAAAATTGATGATTTTCAATTGGTAAATTTCAAATTGGTATCTCTCTGTGTTCTAAAGGGGGATAAAGTAGTATTTTCAAAATTGATATCTTAAAACCCTCTTGAACACTAAGAGGAGAATTTATTTGAGGGGGAGTTTTGTTTAGTCAAAAGAAAAGCATTTGAAACGAGGGAAGAAAATTTCAAACTTGAAAATGCTTCGCAAAATCTTATTCATTTACCTTTGGCTATTTGCAAAAAGAATTTGAAAAGGATTTACAAAAATAATTTGCAAAAACAAAACTTGTGGTGCAAGCGTGGTCCAAAATGTTAAAAATAAAGAAACAATCCATGCATATCTAGTAAGTAATATTTATTAGCTCAATTCTAAGTAACCTTTGTACTTGCATATGCAAACTTGTTCAAATTCTGCACTTCTATACTTGCTTTGGTTTGTGTTGGCATCAATCACCAAAAAGGGGGAGATTGAAAGGGAATTAGGCTTACACCTATTTCCTAAACTAATTTTGGTGGTTGAATTGCTCAACACAAATATTTGGACTAACTAGTTTGTCCAAGTTTATAAGTTCTACAGGTACCAAAGGTTCACTATAAGCCAATAAAAAGATCAAGAAAAAGGGTCCAAACAAAGGAGCAAAGGGACAACCGAAGGCACCCTGGTCTGGCGCACCGGACTGTCCGGTGCACCACCGGACAATGTCCGGTGCACCAGGGGAGATCGACTTCAAACTCTTCACCTTCGGGAATTTTCAGAGCCGGCGCGCTATAATTCACCGGACTGTCCGGTGTACACCGGACAGTGTCCGGTGCTCCAAGAGGACGCGGCTCTGAACTCGCCAGTCTCGGGAATTCGCATCGGCTGCTTCGCTATAATTCACCGGACATGTCTGGTGTACACCGGACTGTCCGGTGTAACTGCGGAGCAACGGCTACTTCAGGCGCCAACGGCTACCTGTAGCGCATTAAATGCGCGCCAGCGCGCGCAGAGGTCAGGCACGCCCATGCTGGCGCACTGGACACCCTACAGTTCATGTCCAGTGCGCCACCGGTCATCCAGGCGGGCCCAGTGTCAGAGCTCCAACGGTCGGAACCCTAACGACCGGGTGACGTGGCTGTCGCACCGGACATGTCCGTTGTGCACCGGACTGTCCGGTGCGCCATTCGACAGACAGCCTCCACCAAACGACTAGTTTGGTGGTTGGGGCTATAAATACTCCCAACCACCCCACATTCAAGTCATCCAAGTTTTCCACTTCTCAACCACTTACAAGAGCTAGGCATTCAATTCTAGACACACCCAAGTGATCAAATCCTCTCCACTTCCACACATGGCTTTAGTGATTAGCGAGAGAGATTTGCCGTGTTCTTTTGAGCTCTTGTGCTTGGATTGCTTCTTCCTTTCTCACTTGTTCTTGTGATCAAAGCTCACTTGTAATCGAGGCAAGAGACACCAATTGTGTGGTGGTCCTTGCGGTGAAGCTTTGTTCCCGGTTTGATTTGAGAAGAGAAGCTCACTCGGTCCGCGGGACCGTTTGAGAGAGGGTAAGGGTTGAAAGAGACCCGGCCTTTGTGGCCTCCTCAACGGGGAGTAGGTTTGCGAGAATCGAACCTCGGTAAAACAAATCCGCGTGTCACACTCTTCATTCGCTTGTGATTTGTTTTGCCCCCTCTCTCTCGGACTCATTATTATTTCTAACGCTAACCCGACTTGTAGTTGTGATTAATTTTGTAAATTTCAGTTTCGCCCTATTCACCCCCCCCCTCTAGGCGACTTTCAGAGGTGCCGCTTCCCGCTTGGCCTTGGTCGCCCCGCCTCCTCCTCCGTCGGCGGGGGAGGGGACGGGACAAGCCCGAATGTCGTCCTTCCACCACATGGGGAAGGCGTCGTCGATTTCCCCGCCGGCGAGCGGGTTGTCGACCGCCATTGTCGCTGTCGCACGGCGGGGGAAGGAGTATCATGTCGTAGCTGCCGTCGAGGGACATGAACTCAAGATTCCCGAAACGGAGCACCGTCCCGGGCTAGAGAGGTTGCTGGAGACTGCCCATCTGGAGCTTGACGGGAAGCTGTTCGTCAACACGCAGCAGGCCCCTACCTGGCGCGCCAACTGTCGGTGTTTCGAAACCCGGGGGTCCCTGGACCGACGAGTGAATTATCGCCGCGTGCCCCAGCCCAGATGGGTCGACGCAAGGCGGAACGCGAAGGGGGGAAAGGAAGCAGCCGGAGGGAGGCAGACGTGAGAGAGTGGATCCCGCGGCCTTCGTGTTTGCCCCGCGCCTGAGTCGGGTGCGCTTGCAGTAGGGGGATACAAGCGTCCACGCGGGAGTGGGAGCGAGCGGCCTTGCGCGAGCGCCGTCCCGTCCTTCCCCGCGCGGGCCAACCCTCTGTCAGAGGGCCCTGGTCCTTCCTTTTATAGGCGTAAGGAGAGGATCCAGGTGTACAATGGGGGGTGTAGCAGAGTGCTACGTGTCTAGCGGAGGAGAGCTAGCGCCCTAAGTACATGCCATCGTGGCAGCCGGAGGGGTTTTGGCACTCGGTTCGTGTGGTGTCGTGGTCGTCGGAGGAGTGCTGGAGCCTAGCGAGAGGGCAGCTGTCGGGGCTGTCGAGTCCTTGCTGACGTCCTCTTGCTTCCGTAAGGGGGCCGAGAGCCGCCGTCGTCACAGAGCGTGCGGGGCGCCATCATTGTCTATCTGGCGGAGCGAGCCAGATGGGACGCCGGTCTCGTTCCCCGTAGCTTGAGTCAGCTCGGGGTAGGGTAATGATGGCGCCTCCTGTCGACGTGGTCGGTCCGCGCCTTAGGTTGGGCGATGTGGAGGCTCCTCCGAGGTCGAGGTCGAGTCTGTCTCCCGTGGCCGTGGTCGAGTCCGAGCCCCTGGGTCGGGCGAGGCGGAGATCGTCGGCTGAGGCCAGAGCTGAGTCCGAGCCCTGGGGTCGGGCGAAGCCGAGTTCGCCGTCTTCCGGGGCTGAGCCCGAGTCCGAGCCCTGGGTCGGGCGGAGCGGAGTTCGCCGTCTTCCGGGGCTGAACCCGAGTCCGAGCCCTAGGTCGGGCGGAGCGGAGTTCGCCGTCTTCCGGGGCTGAGCCCGAGTCCGAGCCTTGGGGTCGGGCGAGGCGGAGTTTCCTATGACGCCCGAGGCCGGCCTTGGCTGCTGTCAGCCTCACTCTGTCGGGTGGCTCAGCAGTCGGAGCAGCGCAGGCGGCGCTGTCCTTCTTGTCAGACCGGTCAGTAGAGCGACGAAGTGACTGCGGTCACTTTGGCTCTGTCGACCGGAGGGCGTGCGTCAGGATAAAGGTGTCAGGCCACCTTTGCATTGAATGCCCCTGCGATTTGGTCGATCGGCGTGGCGACGTGGCCAAGGTTGCTTCTTGGTGAAGACTGGGCCTCGGGCGAGCCGATAGTGTGCCCGTTGCTGGAGAGGGGTCCTCGGGCGAGACGTAGGTTCTCCGGCTTCCCTTGCCCGAGGCTAGGCTCGAGCGAGGCACGATCATGTCCCTTGAATGGACCGATCCTTGGCTTAATCGCACCGATCAGGCCTTTGCAGCTTTGTGCTGATGGGGGTTACCAGCTGAGATTTTAGGTTCCTGAGGGTACCCCTAATTATGGTCCCCGACAGATATGTTACTAGATAGCATAAAATACATTTCAGGCTATCTCGATGAAAATGAAAAATACTGAAGACTTAAACATTAGAAACGCCTTTGAATTGCAAAGAGACACATACATGCACATTCCGTCAATTCATGGCATCCTTCATGGGAATTCCGTCAAACACCTCATGTGCGCTATAGATATCGACTCCGAGAAACCAGGTCAAGTATCCTCGTGCCAGCGACGTGCGGCAGTGGACGACGGCGCGAGGCCTTCTGCGACGCCGCGGTGTCCGAGCTTGACGTACTCAGTGACGAAGTCGCCCATGCGCCAGCTGCCCAGCTCCACCAGTTGGCCGGTGGTCTCGCCGGTCGCCTCGATCGTAATCGTAGCTTCGCGACCACCTCCAGGACAGCCCACCGGGAACCAGACAGCGCTCTTCGCAACGGGAACAGAGGAAGGTTCCGGTGCGGCGGCGATGGCCACGGCAGCCCCGAGCGCGCCGATGGTATCTAGGCTTGTAGCTACGCGCACGCCGACGGCGAAGACCCATGGGCGCTGCTTCGGAGCACTGGTCTCGACAGCAACGAACAGGAGGCAGTTTCGCGGACGCACAGGACTCCATATTTCACGGAGGACTGTAGCATCACGTATGATAGTGACAGAGGACAAGGATCTTGCGTTTAGTTGTAATAACAGAACCAAATAAGATAGTACGATTATTTTGTTTAGTTCATAGTCAGTGGTTAGAACATAACTATCCTAATACTGCAACCAAACGTATACTTAGTCAACCGTAAAGACTTAAAGTAGTCGAGGAAACGCCATATTTAGCGGATAGGAAGTTTAATAGTGCGTTGTTGGAGAGTTTTAGGGCTCCTTTTAAACGTAGTAATTTTATAGAAATGATATAGAAATTTTACAGAAATTAGTTAAAAACACATGATTCACGAATTTATCATGCTTTGGTTTGCGGCCTCCAGACAGGCGCTAGCAATTATCCACCTGCTCTGTTTCTGCCTGTAGTCTCCTACTCTCCTCTGCAGACCCGCCGATTCAAGGTAACATATTGCTAGTTTTCCTGTGTTCCATAGAGATTCAATTGATTTTCATCCAGAATCAAAGTGTTTCATCCAAAATGGTCTACCGAAAGCATGGGCCGGGAAGCAAATGGAAGACAACGCTCCACCGGCATTTATTTATTTGCCAATCAACATTCAGAATTCAAATGCTAGCATGAGACTGAGCAGGAGCATCAGCAATACGACCCAAACGACTTTTTCCAAAATTTACTGTAACAAAACAGTACAGAAAGTAGCTTCAGATTATGAGACAAATTCATTCAAAAAGGAGACGATGTATCCCTCTTAAAATTTTAGCATACACGCTAGAACTTTGACAACTGAAATGCAACTTCGAAATACACGATCTTCAGGATGGAATGGGCTTGATACTAAGTCAACACTGTATGGAAAAAAATATTAACAGATATAATGGACCTAACTCTCGAACGATATTGCCTGCAAAATGTTGCGCAGGAATCATTTCAATTCTCGAACGATAAGATTGGATTACATTCGAAACAACTTCCAATAATACTACTAACACGAGTCCAACACATCAGACAAGGAACCAAACGAAGTAACCCTAACAACAAACAGGGATCCACGACAGCAAGGAGAAGAGGCAGCCAGCCTAGCCTCCGAACCCGTAGAGGGTTCGGCCCTGGCGCTTGAGCGCGTAGACGACGTCCATGGCGGTAACAGTCTTGCGGCGCGCGTGCTCGGTGTAGGTGACGGCGTCGCGGATGACGTTCTCGAGGAAGATCTTGAGGACGCCGCGGGTCTCTTCGTAGATAAGCCCCGAAATGCGCTTCACGCCGCCCCTCCGAGCCAGCCTCCGGATGGCGGGCTTGGTGATGCCCTGGATGTTGTCACGGAGCACCTTCCGATGGCGCTTTGCACCGCCCTTGCCAAGACCTTTGCCGCCCTTGCCGCGCCCCGACATCGTCGCTGCCGGTGCCTTGTCTTTCACGCGCTGCTCGCCTCGAAGAAAATGGGGGATTTTCTGGGAAGGTGCTTGGACTTGGGTGAATGTATCGGCTGGCGATGGAAGACATTATATAGAGGTGGGAGAGGAAGTGGGAGGCGTCGGATGGGGAGCGATCCGCGTTAGAAGTGAGAGGAGTTGCGTGAACCGTTGGATGGGGACGGCTTGACTCCTATTGGTGGAGTACCGCGAGCGCGGATCGGGGAGGGGGCGGCCCGGGCGGGACCACGGGAGATCAAAATCATGTGGGAACAGGGAGCTTGTTTTTTTCGGTGGAGCGCTGTGATCTCTGCTGTCCGGAGTCCTGATATATAAGACTTAATCACATCTAATTAAAAAACTAAAAATATATATTTATGAGATATTTGGTTTCTAAGCACTAATTGTTAATGTTTGTATTTTATTTTATTTTAGATTTTAAATTGCCACGTACAGAAACTGAAATAGTGTTCTAGTTTTTGTATTTGATAATTTAGTAATTAAAATGAATTAAAATTGAAAGACTAAAATTAATCCTTATAAACTAAACACTCCCTTAATACACTTCGTACTGCTACATCAATATATGTATATCTACATAGAGCACTTTTTATATTATAGACCAAGAATAAAAAAAAGTACTTACGTCTCATAAATGAGGACGAAATGAGTATTATAGTTAAATTTGCTTGTTTACCAATTTGTCTAGATGTTAGGCTAATCACAATGGATGTTTAATGAGGTGTTTCATGTATTAATTAATCTACCACATCATTTATTTGGATGACATGTCACATCATTTAAGGAGAAAGAGTTTATAAAGTATCATGGGGATAAAACCATGTTAACTCGTTTCCAGCTCCTCTCACTTTTCCCATTCACTTACACTCTCAGCCATAGACCCGACGCCGCCGCACACGCAAAAATCGCCGCCGCTGCGACTTTTACCGGCGGCTAAGCGCGGTTAACCGCCGGTCAGGAGCGGTTTACCAGCGGTTTACCGCACGCTTCGCCGCTGCTCCCCATCGTCGTCGCAGATCCCCTCACCGACGGGTTCCATCGCAAAACCAGCGGTAAACCGCCCACGGGGAGAGGTAAATCGTGTTTTACCACCGGTAAACCGGTTATGGTACCAAGATTTAGCTCTGTTTTAGATATTTAGTGCCTATATTTGGATTTTTAATGTTTAGGTTTTCCTATTTCATTCATATTTGCATTAATAACTTAATACATAGTTATTGTTAGATTCCGTTCATGGATTTTTAATATTAAGTGCCTAGCTCTGTTTTAGTTATAGTATATGTAACTCATAATATTATTTACTACTAATGTAAATATGATTTGGTATTGTTGTTATAGATGTGCTGGCTTATGGTTTATGTATTAGTTATGGTTTAGTTATTGTTTCAAGTTATATGATATTTTTGTCACATCTGTAGGAGACATGTCGGATGAATATAGAGATAGAGAAAGAGATAGAGATAGAGTCTGGTTGCACGGAGAAAAAGGTTGGCGCAGGATTCAAATGCAAGTATTGTAGAGAAACAAAGAGCGGAGGGGGTGGTACCCGATTGAAGGAGCATCTCGCGCATAGAGGGAAGAATGTCAAGAAATGTCCCTCTGTTCCTCCAGACATAAAGGCATACTTCCAGCTTGACATAGATAAGACAAAGGAAAAAAAGAGTTCTAGGTTCATGCAGCAGCTGAGGGCAGATGAGGCAGCACCTTGGCCTTCATGGATCTATCATTACATAGGCATAATGAAGCCATTGGAGATTGGATGGAAAGAGGAAGATCCAATGCACCTCCAACATTGGATGAAGACTCACTTATCAGTGACACTCCTCTTCCTAGCACGCTTTTTACATCACTTGTACGTGAACAAGGAGGCACAGAGGAAGTGCAAGAATGGGCTGATGAAACAATTGGTGACACCCACCTTGGTATGCGGAAGACAAGACTTGGTCCATCAGATAGGAAAGGAAAAAGGGTCAAAATCACCGATCAAATCGAAGAGGAAGACGAGGATGAAGACAGTGATGATAACACAACCGACACTAGTGCTGGTGATGATGGCAGCCATGGTGATGCTGGATTATATGATGTAGGAGGGAGTGGTATGGGAGGGAGTGGTGCAGGAGATTGGAGGTCCACTGGAGGAAGTCGGTTCACCCATTCCACACAAGATTCTTACCATGATGCACCTCATTCACAGCGGAAGACAATAAGTGGTCGACGTCGTCCGGTTTCATTTCCTGTCCAAGATGGAATCCGTAGCTCAAGTAGCTTTGGTTCTTCTAACTATCCGACTGGACAAGACCCAGTCTATAACCCTTATGCATGGCAATGGCAACCGAGTCAAGGAACCTATGGACCCCCTCCACCATCAGGCGAAGCACCACCATCGATCATGTATGGGTATGGAAACTATGGACCTCCTCCACCACCATATTCAAATTTATCAAATATGTATCCACCAGGACCACAATATGGGTATGGACAAGTACCTGCTGCACCGGTATGTTCTTTTGCTTTGTGGATAAGTATTTATTTGTCGTTCTTGTTTTCTCACTAATGTATCTCATATCTTTTGTATAGGCCTATCACTATCAGTATGACGGATTGGATCAATATCACGACCCTTCCAACATGTCTGAGTAACTCGAGCTGAACATGTGAGTATTGTGAAATAAGTCGACCTATGTGTCGTTGCCTCGTTGGAGAGGTGTAAAAGAACTTGTATTTGAGTATTGCGAAGTTCGATGGATGTTTATTGCATGAGAACTAGAGTTTGGGGGTTGCATATGTATGTTGTATGTTATTTTGATGAACTCATGTTGTGTGGATCAATTAATATTTACTATACAATGTGAATTGAGCAAACTACAAATAAACCCTGCCAAAATTTTTATTTTTTCTGCTAAAAACGGTAAAAACCAGTTTATTTCACGGTTAACCGCCGGTTTCTACCGGTTTTTTCGCCGGTAAACCAATTCAAATTCAAACTGATTTGGTTTGGCCAAACCAGTCGATTTTTATCAGTTTCTACCGGTTTACCGGCGGTAAACCGTTACCGGTGGGGTGGGGGGTGGGGGCGGTTTTTACCTCCCCACCGGTTTTGTAAACCCTGAGCTCCCCTCTCTCCTCCAAGAACAAACAATGAAATTGTTTGTGGATTCTCTTACAACGGGAGATCAGCCATAAAAAATAATCTAGTCGAAAAGTTTTTTTTTGAGGGGCGTATGCGACCAAACCACCTTCAGATGTCCGATTGCATCCTGGCGCAGCATCGGTGTGAACCTCGTGGCTTCTAGCCCTTGGGAAATCGGCCTCCCGCCATTGATCGCTGAACAGCACCGAAACTACTTGAAAGGTTTGCGAACTAGGTGCCAAATTGTAACCACCTGTAAACTGACGCACTGAGCAGTAAACTGAAATAGGAACAACCAAAAGCACGAAAACATGTTGGTTCGTGAGCAAGATTCACTGTTACTACCATTTCTAATGAGAACAATCACCCAGGCGCAACATAAGCAGGTAGCATGCTTGCCAGCATCTCTTCATTGCAGAAAAAAAAAATGGATTACATCCAGGAACGCAGCAACAATACAACCCACAGCGACAGAGACATATCCCCCTATGCATTCCCCAGCTACGACGAAGAGGCGCCTAGCCTCCGAATCCGTAGAGGGTGCGGCCCTGGCGCTTGAGCGCGTAGACGACGTCCATGGCGGTGACGGTCTTGCGGCGCGCGTGCTCGGTGTAGGTGACGGCGTCGCGGATGACGTTCTCGAGGAAGATCTTGAGCACGCCGCGGGTCTCCTCGTAGATGAGCCCCGAGATGCGCTTCACGCCGCCCCTGCGGGCCAGCCTCCGGATCGCCGGCTTGGTGATGCCCTGGATGTTGTCGCGGAGCACCTTCCGGTGGCGCTTGGCTCCACCCTTGCCCAGACCCTTGCCGCCCTTACCGCGCCCCGACATCGCCGCCGCCTCGCACGGGTCTTTCTCCCCTCTCTGATGGAGGCCAAAGAATTAGGGACTGGTGCTGGGGAGCTGGGGGAACAGATGGATTGGAAGTGGACAGGCGGCGATGAGTAATATAGCGGTGCGAGGCGAAGCGGGAGGCATTGGATGGGGCGCGATCCGCGTGAGGGGCGCGAGGTATGGCGTGGACCGTTGGATGGAACGAGCTCGACTCCTATTGGTGGAGGTGCGGGAGGGCGGATCGAGGAGCGCGTGAGGGATCGAGGTTTTTCTTTCTTTCCTTTTTGTGGTGGTGCGCGCGGGGGCCGGGGGGAGGGAAATCGTATGGGAAGTTTCGAATTTTGGTGGCCTGGTGGGAGAAGCACAAGATCTTGCGTTTGGACGTTTGGTGCGTGGTGGCCTGGTGGGCCGTCGCGGGCTGCTAGGTGCTGGTGGCTGGGCAGTGGACACGCTAGTTTTGAAGATTTAGGTTACCTCCAGCAACTTATTTATTTATATATTTTATATTTAAATTATAAATAATATAGTATACAATACAAAATAGTGTACTATAGACAAATGTTTGCAGGATAGAGTTTAAAATAAAAAAGTAGAATACAAAGTATGCTATAGAAAATCTTAAAAAATAAAAAGGTCTCCAAATTACCTCGCTCAACTACGGTGGTCATCTCCCTGAACTATAAAACTAGATTCTTTTTCTTACCTCACTTACTTTTAAAACTGTTTGTTTTCTTTTATCTTAGTTGATTTTAATGATGATCTTGCTGCGTTATATTAGATGAAACTAAATTAAACTGGGTTAGAAGTTTATGTAGGTAAATTAAACTAGAAATAATTTTATTTAAAAAATATCCAAAAACTAAAAAGTTAAGATTCAAATTTATGTAAATATATTTACATGGGAACATAAAACAATAAAAATCTAAAATATAGTTTAACCATATAAGTTTTATTCTATCTTGAAAAAATCTAAAAGTTGTTTTAGCTTTTTTTTCCCTAAAACCATGTTCTACATTATAATATATATATTAAAATTGCTTGAACCTTTATAAAATTACTATAATATTTACTTGCTACTATAATCTCTCCTTATTTATTATAATTTATACCCATATATAATCCACCAATTTAAACTTTGCAAAGCCCACCAGTCCAATTCACCCTCACACACTAAAAGAGAAATGTGCCCTTGGACCATTTCTATAAGATTTTGGTGATTAAGTGCTCAACACAAAAGCTTTGAGTAATATTTGTGCCAAAGACTCAATAAGTGCAAATCAATACTAAAGGTATGTTTCTAGACTTAGTACATTGTTTTGAAGACTAATGTATTGTGTCTAAGTGCTAGAAACAGGAGAAATCACTTTGGAGATAAGTTGGTTGTGTTCAGCCAAAAGGTTGCTCGGTCTGGGTGCACCGGACTGTCCGGCGGTGCACCGGACAGTGTCTGGTGTGCTAGGACCAGTCCAGATGAACAGCCTGCTCTCGGGTCTCGACAGCGGCGTACGGCTATAAATCACCGGACTGTCCGGTGGTGCACCGGACTATCCGGTGAGTCGTCTGCGGCGAAGTCGCCGCTCTCGGGAAACCAGTCAACAGCGTCCGACTAAAAATCACCGGACTGTACGGTGCAACACCGGATAGTCCGGTGAGCCAACGGTCGACTGTGTGCGTGACGCGTGGCCGAGCCAACGGTCGAATGGGGGCACCGGATTGTCCGGTGTGCACCGGACAACGTCCGGTGCGCCAACGGCTCCAAATCTTCAACGGTCGGCTGCGCCAATTTAGGAAAGCAATCTGCACCGGACTGTGAATAGTGCCTGTCCAGTGCGCCACCCGACAGAAGGCAAGAATTGCCTTCCTGGATTGCTTCCAACGGGTCCTAGCTGCCTTGGGGCTATAAAAAGGACCCCTAGGCGCATGGATGAGCACACCAAGCATTCTTTGATCAACTCTAAGCACCAAGACTCCATTTCCACGTATTCGATTCTTTGTGATAGCAACTAGAGCTACGTTTGAGTAGAGAACTCTTCGAGTTGTGTTGCGAGCTCAAGTTGTGACTTGTGTGCGTGTTTGTGCTCTGATTTTGTGTCTTGTGTGCGTTGTTCTCCCTCCCTTACTTTCGTGTTTCTTTGTGATCATCATTTGTAAGGGCGAGAGGCTCCAAGTTGTGGAGATTCCTCACAAACGGGAGATAGTAAACGAAAGCAAAACATCGTGGTATTCAAGTTGATCATTGGATCACTTGAGAGGGGTTGAGTGCAACCCTCGTCCGTTGGGACGCCACAACGTGGAGTAGGCAAGTGTTGGACTTGGCCGAACCACGGGATAAACCACTGTGCCTCTCTGTGTTGATCTCTTTGTGGTTATCGTGTTTGGCAAGAAGTCCTCTCTAGCTACTTGGCTTTATTGCTCTAACACTTAATCAAGTTTGTGGCTTTAAGTTTTTACAGGATCACCTATTCACCCCCCCTCTAGGTGCTCTCAATTGGTATCAAAGTCGTTCTCTTCACATAAGGGACTAACCGCCCGAAGAGATGGATCCTAAGGGAAAGGGGATGGTGGTCAACGATAAGGAGAAAGAGTCCACCTTCAACAAGCCAAGAGACGATAAGCCCACTAACTCTGGCTCGAGTCACAAAAAGAAAGACGGGAAGAAGAAGAGGCGCATCAAGAAGATAGTCTACTACGACAGCGACGAGTCTTCTTCTTCCCAAAAGGACGACGATGACGACTACGAGAAAAAGAAAACGGTCAACTCAAACTTTTCTTTTGATTACTCTCGTATTCCGCATAATTCAAATACACATTTGTTTTCCATTCCTCTTGGTAAACCTCCACACTTTGATGGAGAGGACTACGGATTTTGGAGTCACAAAATGCGTAGCCACTTGTTCTCTCTTCATCCAAGTATATGGGAGATAGTAGAGAATGAAATGCAATTTGATAGTACAGATAATCCCATGTTTATTAATGAACAAATTCACAAAAATGCACAAGCTACCACTGTTCTTTTAGCATCCTTGTGCAGGGAAGAGTACCATAAGGTGAGCGGCTTGGATAACACCAAGCGGATTTGGGACACCCTCAAGATCTCGCATGAGGGGAATGATGTCACCATGCTCACCAAGATGGAGTTGGTGGAGGGCGAACTAGGGAGGTTTGCAATGATCAGGGGGGAGGAGCCAACCCAAACATACAACAGGCTCAAGACCGTGGTCAACAAAATAAGGAGCTATGGAAGCACGAGATGGACGGACCACGACATCGTCCGGCTAATGCTAAGGTCCTTCAATGTCCTTGATCCTCATCTTGTAAACTCTATTCGTGAAAATCCTAAGTATACCAATATGACGCTCGAGAAAATACTTGGAAAGTTTGTAAGCGGGCGAATGATGATCAAGGAGGCAAGATATGTTGATGAGGCGCTAAATGGCCCCATGATGATCCATGAGCCTCAAACTGTTGCTCTCAAAGCAACAAGTAGCAGGGAGACGCTACCTAGCAAGGTGGCACAAGTTGAGGCGGTTGGGCTTAACGAGGAAGAAATGGCCCTCATCATCAAGCGCTTCAAGACGGCGCTAAAGGGTCGCAAGGAGCATCCCAACAAGAACAAGACGAAGGGGAAGCGCTCCTGCTTCAAGTGTGGTAAGTATGGTCATTTTATAGCTAATTGTCCCGACAACACTAATGACCAGGAACAAGAGAAAGGTGGGAAGAGGGAAAAGAAGAAGGCCTACAAGAAGGCGAAGGGCGAGGCACACCTCGACAAAGAGTGGGACTCGGATTGTTCGTCGTCCGACTCCGACGACGAAGGACTCGCCGCGTCGGCCTTTAACAAATCGTCGCTCTTCCCCAACAAGCGCCACACGTGCCTAATGGCAAAAGAAAAGAAGGTAATCACTAGGGAAACTCCTAAGTACTCTACTTCTAGTGATGAGGACTCTAGCGACGATGAAATTGATTACACTAGCTTGTTTAAAGGATTAGATAGAGCAAAAGTAGAAAAGATCAATGAATTAATTGATGCTCTAGACAAAAAGGATAGACTTTTAGAAAAGCAAGAGGATCTTTTATATGAAGAACATGATAAAGTTGTAAGTGTGCAAAAGTCTCTTGCTTTAGAAGTTAAAAGAAATGAAATGCTTTCATGTGAAATTTCTGCTTGTCATGAGACTATTTCTAGTTTAAAGAGCATTAATGATGATTTAAATGCTAAATTAGTATAAGCAAATAGGACTAGTTCTCATGTGGAACATGTAGCAATTTGCAATAGGTGTAAGGATTTTAATGTTGATGCTTGCAATGAACATTTGATTTCCATTTCTAAATTAAATGATGAAGTAGCTAGTCTTAATGCCCAACTTAAGACTAGCAAAAATGATTTTGGTAAACTAAAATTTGCAAGGAACTAAAATTTGCAAGGGATGCCTACACTAGTGGTAGACACCCCTCTATTAAGGATGGGCTTGGCTTTCGAAGGGAAGCTAAGAACTTAACAAGTCATAAGGCTCTCATCTCCGCCAAGGAGAAAGGGAAGGCCCCTATGGCTAATAGTGTTCATAAAAATCATGTTTTCTTGTATCATGATAGGAAATATTCTAGGAATGCTCATCATAATAGGAGTTTTAATGCTTATGATTCACATGCCATGTTTGGTTCAAGTTCTTCCTTTGTGCATGGTAGAAATATGTCTAGGAACCATGTTGTTCATCATGTACCTAAGAAAATGCAAAATAAATCTGCTACTATTTTTCATGCCTGCAACACTGATTTTGTACTTTCATGTAAAAATAAGAAAGTGGTTGCTAGGAAATTGGGGGCAAAATGCAAGGGAGATAAAACTTGCATTTGGGTCCCTAAGGCTATTGTTACTAACCTTGTAGGACCCAACAAGAGTTGGGTACCTAAAACCCAAGCCTAATTTGGCTTGCAGGTTTATGCATCCGGGGGCTCAAGCTGGATTATCGATAGCGGATGCACAAACCACATGACGGGGGAGAAGAACATGTTCACCTCCTACGTCAAGAACAAAGATTCCCAAGACTCAATCATATTCGGTGACAGGAATCAAGGCAAGGTTAAAGGACTAGGAAAAATAGCTATTTCTTTCGAGCATTCCATTTCTAATGTGTTTTTAGTAGAATCGCTCGGATATAATTTGTTGTTCGTTAGTCAATTATGTAATATGGGTTACAACTGCTTATTTACAAACGTAGATGTGTCTGTCTTTAGAAGGAGTAATGGTTCATTAGCTTTTAAGGGTGTACTAGATGACAAACTCTATTTAGTTGATTTTTCGAAGGAGGAGGCCGATCTAGATGCATGCTTAATCGCTAAGACTAGCATGGGCTGGCTGTGGCATCGCCGTCTAGCACATGTGGGGATGAAGAACCTTCACAAGCTTCTAAAGGGAGAACATGTGTTAGGTCTAACAAATGTAACTTTCGAAAAAGATAGACCTTGTGCAGCTTGTCAAGCAGGTAAACATGTGGGAAGCGCTCATCACAACAAGAATGTGATGACTACATCAAGACCTCTGGAGCTACTGCATATGGACCTCTTTGGACCCGTCGCCTACCTTAGCATCGGGGGAAGTAAGTATGGTCTTGTTGTTGTTGATGATTTTTTCCGCTTCACTTGGGTATTCTTTTTGCAGGATAAATCAGAAACCCAAGGGACCCTCAAGCGCTTTCTAAGGCGAGCTCAAAACGAATTTGAGCTCAAGGTGAAAAAGATTAGAAGCGACAACGGGTCCGAGTTCAAGAACCTTCAAGTGGAGGAGTACCTTGAGGAGGAAGGAATCAAGCACGAGTTCTCCGCTCCCTACACACCATAGCAAAATGGTGTGGTAGAGAGGAAGAACAGGACGCTTATAGACATGGCGAGGACGATGCTTGGAGAATTCAAGACGCCCGAGCAGTTTTGGTTGGAAGTTGTGAACACAGCTTGCCACGCTATAAACCGAGTCTACCTTCATCGCCTCCTCAAGAAGACGTTATACGAGCTTCTAACCGGTAACAAACCCAACGTTTCGTATTTTCGAGTTTTTGGGAGTAAATGCTACATTCTGGTGAAGAAAGGTAGAAATTCAAAATTTGCTCCCAAAGCTGTAGAAGGGTTTTTGTTAGGTTATGACTCAAATACAAAGGCGTATAGAGTCTTCAACAAATCATCGGGTTTGGTTGAAGTCTCTAGCGACGTTGTATTTGATGAGACTAATGGCTCTCCAAGAGAGCAAGTTGATCTTGATGATGTTCCAACGGATGCTCTTCGTACCATGGCGATTGGAGACGTGCGACCACAGGAACACAAGGAGCAAGATCAACCTTCTTCCTCAACGACGGTGCACCCCCCAACTCAAGATGACGAACAGGTCCCTCAAGAAGAGGCGTGTGATCAAGGGGGAGCAAAAGATGTCCATGTTGAAGAGGAAGAAGTACCACAGGCCCCTCCAACTCAAGTTCGAGCGATGATTCAAAGGAATCATCCCGTCGACCAGATTTTGGGTGACATTAGCAAGGGAGTAACCACTCGTTCTATATTAGCCAATTTTTGTGAGCATTACTCTTTTGTCTCTGCTATTGAGCCTTTCAGGGTAGAAGAGGCCTTGCTAGATTCGGACTGGGTGTTGGCTATGCAGGAAGAGCTCAACAACTTCAAGCGAAATGAAGTTTGGACACTGGTGCCACGTCCCAAGCAAAACGTTGTGGGAACCAAGTGGGTGTTCCGCAACAAATAGAATGAGCACGGGGTGGTGATAAGGAACAAGGCTCGACTTGTGGCAAAAGGTTATGTCCAAGTCGCAGGTTTGGACTTTGAGGAGACTTTTGCTCCTGTGGCTAGGCTAGAGTCGATTCGTATTTTGTTAGCCTATGCCGCTCACCATTCTTTCAGGTTGTTCCAAATGGACGTGAAGAGCGCTTTCCTCAACGGGCCAATCAAGGAGGAGGTGTACATGGAGCAACCCCCTGGCTTTGAGGATGAACGGTACCCCGACCACGTGTGTAAGCTCTCTAAGACGCTCTATGGACTTAAGCAAGCCCCAAGAGCATGGTATGAATGCCTTAGAGACTTTCTAAATGCTAATGCTTTCAAGGTTGGGAAAGCCGATCCAACTCTCTTTACTAAGACTTGTGATGGTGATCTATTTGTGTGCCAAATTTATGTCGATGACATAATATTTGGTTCTACTAACCAAAAGTCTTGTGAAGAGTTTAGCAGGGTGATGACTCAGAAATTCGAGATGTCGATGATGGGCGAGTTGAACTACTTCCTTGGGTTCCAAGTGAAGCAACTCAAGAACGGCACTTTCATCTCTCAAACAAAGTACACGCAAGACTTGCTCAAGCGGTTTGGGATGAAGGACGCCAAGCCCGCAAAGACACCAATGGGAACCGACGGACATGTTGACCTCAACAAAGGAGGTAAGTCCGTTGATCAAAAGGCATACCGGTCTATGATTGGATCTTTACTTTATTTATGTGCTAGTAGACCGGAGCATATGCATGTGTGCTAGATTTCGATCCGACCCAAGGGAGTGTCACCTTGTGGCCGTTAAGCGAATTCTTAGATATTTAGTTGCTACGCCTTGCTTCGGGATTTGGTATCCAAAGGGGTCTACTTTTGACTTAATTGGATACTCAGACTCCGACTATGCTGGATGTAAGGTCGATAGGAAGAGTACATCAGGGACGTGCCAATTCCTAGGAAGGTCCCTGGTGTCCTGGAGTTCTAAGAAACAAACCTCCGTTGCCCTATCCACCGCTGAGGTCGAGTACGTTGCCGCAAGACAGTGTTGCGCGCAACTATTTTGGATGAGGCAAACCCTTCGGGACTTAATCTTCAACCTGAGCAAAGTCCCACTCCTATGTGACAATGAGAGTGCAATCCGCATGGCGGACAATCCTGTTGAACACAGCCGCACAAAGCACATAGACATCCGACATCACTTTTTGAGAGACCACCAGCAAAAGGGAGATATCGAAGTGTTTTATGTTAGCACCGAGAACTAGCTAGCCGATATCTTTACCAAGCCTTTAGATGAGAAGACCTTTTACAGGCTGCGTAGTGAGCTAAATGACTTAGATTCGCGTAACTTGGATTGATATAGAGCATACATGTGTTTTATGCCTTTGATCATGTTCCATTATGCATTTTATTGCTTATTTATGGTGCTCAAGTTGTGCAAGGGATCCCCGGACCTCACAAGTCCATGTGTGAATGATGCACAGACTTAGGGGGAGAAATGCTACAACTTGACCCTTTAAGACTAACCGTGTGCTTGATTTTTCTTAAATTAGTGTCAAAGGAGGATTGAAAGGGAAAAGATGAACTTGGACCATGCAAGACTTCCACTGCACTCCAATGAGAGGGTAATTTACTCCAAGTTCATCTCCGTGCTCTTATTGTCTTTCTACTCTTGATTGAAGATTTTGGTGAGGCAATGAGGTTGAAGGGCCAAAAATGATCCTGTTTTGGTGCTTGATGCCAAAGGGGGAGAAGTTAAGGCCAAAGCAAGAAATGGATCAGCTCCCACTTGAGAATTTTGAAAATAGTAGAGTTGGAGCTTTTGTAACACTCTTATTGTCTCTTATTGTCAAAAGTTGGTCTCTTTTGGGGAGAATGGTTGATTATGGAAAAAGGGGGAGTTTTTGAATCTTTGATCAATTTCTCTTGGAATACCTCTCTCTATGCCTCAACAAGTGAATTTGACTTAGAGATAGGGAATTGAGTTTGATTTGCAAAAACAAACCAAGTGGTGGCAAAGAATGATCCAAATATGCCAAATTTGAATCGAAAACAAATTTTTATTTTCATTTGCATTGATGTTGCAATTCTTCTAGTTGCTTTTTGTTGTGTTGGCATAAATCACCAAAAAGGGGGAGATTGAAAGGGAAATGTGCCCTTGGGCCATTTCTATAAGATTTTGGTGATTAAATGCTCAACACAAAAGCTTTGAGTAATATTTGTGCCAAAGACTCAAGAAGTGCAAATCAAGAGTAAAGGTATGTTTCTAGACTTAGTACATTGTTTTGAAGACTAATGTATTGTGTCTAAGTGCTAGAAACAAGAGAAATCACTTTGGAGATAAGTTGGCTGTGTTCAGCCAAAAGGCTGCTCAGTCTGGGTGCATCGGACAGTGTCTGGTGTGCCAGGACCAGTCCAGATGAACAGCCTGCTCCCGGGTCTCGACGACGGCGTACGGCTATAAATCACCGGACTGTCCGGTGGTGCACCAGACTGTCCGGTGAGTCGTCTGCGGCGAAGTCACCGCTCTCGGGAAACCAGTCAACAACGTCCGACTAAAAATCACCGGACTGTCCGGTGTTGCACCGGACTGTCCGGTGAGCCAATGGTCGACTGTGCCAACGGTCGGTCGCGCAATCCGCGTATGACGCGTGGCCGAGCCAACGGTCGGATGGGGGCACCGGACTGTCCTGTGTGCACCGGACTGTCCGGTGTGCACCGAAGTGTCTGGTGCGCCAACGGCTCCAAATCTTCAACGATCGGCTGCGCCAATTTAGGAAAGAAATCTGCACCGGACTGTGAACAGTGCCTGTCCGGTGGTGCACCGGACTGTCCGGTGCGCCACCCGACAAAAGGCAAGAATTGCATTCCTGGATTGCTTCCAACGGCTCCTAGCTGCCTTGGGGCTATAAAAGGGACCCCTAGGTGCATGGAGGAGCACACCAAGCATTCTTTGATCAACTCTAAGCACCAAGACTTCATTTCCGCGCATTTGATTCTTTGTGATAGCAACTAGAGCTCCGTTTGAGTAGAGAACTCTTCGAGTTGTGTTGCGAGCTCAAGTTGTGACTTGTGTACGTGTTTGTGCTCTGATTTTGTGTCTTGTCTGCGTTGTTCTCCCTCCCTTACTTCTGTGTTTCTTTGTGATCATCATTTGTAAGGGCGAGAGGCTCCAAGTTGTGGAGATTCCTCACAAACGGGAGATAGTAAATGAAAGCAAAACATCGTGGTATTCGAGTTGATCATTGGATCACTTGAGAGGGGTTGAGTGCAACCCTCGTCCGTTGGGACACCACAACGTGGAGTAGGCAAGTGTTGGACTTGGCCGAACCACGGGATAAACCACTGTGCCTCTCTGTGTTGATCTTTTTGTGGTTATCGTGTTTCACAAGAACTCCTCTCTAGCTACTTGGCTTTATTGCTCTAACACTTAATCAAGTTTGTGGCTTTAAGTTTTTACAGGGTCACCTATTCACCCCCCTCTAGGTGCTCTCACACACTTAAACGCCGCTAAATCTACCAAACAAATTACACCTAGATTTAACACACCATCAAAACCGACGGTTTAAATCGATGGGTAACGCTTTCTTCTTTACTCAAATCCAATGAAAAATATTATTTGAATCATATCTTATCTACTCCTCCTCCGCGATCCGCCTGTCCTAGCCTCTCGCCAGTTTCTAAGAATTTATGCAGTAGAAAACAATATGGATAAAAAATATTTCTACTAAACTTATTTAATTCTTCGAGTACTTTATTGTTTCCCCCTTCTCATCTATTTTGTGCAATATCAGTTTATTCAATGTTTATAGAAACTTTTATTAAGATTGACCTAACTATTAACACAAGTTGATTCAAACGTGCTCTTACAGTTTAGAAATTCAGTGGGCAGCTATAATACTCGTCTGCCATTATATATAATAGCTGCCCACCGACTGATAAAATAAAACTAAAACTTGGGCAATGGTTTGCCATTTCAAATATCTTGTTTTTTTGTAGATTGATATCATAATATTAGTAAATTTCATTATTTGACATGTTAATATTAAGGAGAGATAGCAAGAGTTTTTAAAGTTTTATTAGGATAAAACCGCCGGTATATAGTTATAGATATAAAAACACGTGACAGTCGTCAATACCTATGATATAACTAGATATGTGCCCGTGCATTGCCACGAGAGTTAAAAATATGTATAAAACATAGATATAGAACGACAACCATCACTATGGTATCTATTCAGAGTCGAAGATTTAACTGGAAAAACTCGATTAATCATTCAATGAACACAACAAGAACCCAATTTGGAAGGATGAGAAAGAACTAAATGCATATGGTTCAACTCATCCTTCCGGATTGAACATTCATCAAAGCTAGCATAGCTACATGTATTGATAAGTAGGTTAAAATAGCTCAAGCAACTTGGGAGATAAATAATGTACTCCTGTGAGTAGCTAGCACGACATTTGGTATAAGTTTCATATCCTTATTTTTCACATATGAGCATTCATATCTGCTAGTGTCGGCGTTTCGGACCGGGGGGGTCCCTGGACCGACGAGTGAGATTGTCGCTGCGTGCCCCTGCCCAGATGGGTTGGCGCGGGATGGAACACAAGAGGTGGGGCAAGCCTTGTATTATCCTGCACCGGGGGTGCCGCTCGTAGTAGGGGTTACAAACACGTCACGAGAGGGAGAGAAAGAGTGAGAGGGAGCCTGTTCGTTCGCTCTTTCCCCCGCGCGAACCCCCCTCTAGGATGGCCCTGGACCTCCCTTTTATAGACGCAAGGAGAGGATCTAGACGTACAATGGGGGTGTAGCTATGCGCTAACGTGTCCGGCAGAGAGATGCCTAAGCCTTGTGTACATGCCAACGTGGCTGTCGGGGGAGAGCCTGAGCCCTGTACACATGATAGTGTGGCCGTCGGAGAAGCACCTGAGCCCTGTAGGAGCACAGCTGGCAGCGCGGCAAGGATCCTGCTGACGTCTCCTTGCTGCCGTGAGGGGCTGAGAGCCACCGGCGTCATGGTCGCACGAGGCACCATCATTACCCATCGCCGGGGTAAGTCAGATGGGATGCCGGTCTTGTTCCTTGTAGCCTGAGCTGGCTAGGGATAGGGTAATGATGTATCCCCTGTTGGCGCGGTCGGTCCGAGCCTAAGGTCGGGCGAGGCGGAGACTTCTCTTGAGGCCGAGGCCAGGGTTCGGGCGAGGACGCGATTCCTCCCGAGGCCGAGGTCAAGGCCGAGTCCGGGGGTCGGGCGAGGCGAAGACCTCCTCCCGAGGCCGGAGCTTGAGGTCGGGCGAGGCGGAGCTTCCTGTTGCGCCCGAGGCCAAACTCGGTGATTGATCATGACTTGTTGTCAGTCTTCGCCTGGGTGGTTGGCACGGCAGTCGAAGCGGGGCGGGCGGCGCTGTTTTCCCGTCAAGAGAGGGGCGAAGTGACTGCGGTCACTTCGGCCTGGCCGACTGAGGCGCGTGTGTCAGGATACGGCGTCAGGCGTCCCCTGCATTGAATGCGCCTGCGAAGCGGTCGGTTGGTGAGGCGGTCCGGCCAAGGTTGCTTCACAACGAAGCCTGCCCGAGCCAGGCTTCGGGAGAGCTGAGGGGGTGCCTGCTGCCTGAGGCGGCCCTCGGGCGAGGCGTGAACTCGTTTGGGACTACTGCTCCAGCCCGAGGCTAGGCTCGGGTGAGGTCGCGTCCCTTGGGTAGACGAAGCCTTGACTTGAACTGCGCCCGTTAGTTGGTCTGAGGGTGTTTACCAGCCGTGATTAGGAGCATTGTGGGTACCCCTAATTATGGTACCCGACAGTAGCCCCCGAGCCTCGAAGGGAGTGTTGGTACTCGCTTGGAGGCTTTTGACGCATTTTCGGTGAGGGGACCGACCTTTCTCGGTTTTTGCTTTGTTCTGGTGGGTGCGCGCGAGCGCACCCGCCGGGTGTAGCCCCCGAGGCCTCAGAGGAGTGGTTTGACTCCTCTAAGGTCTTAATGCTTTTCGTGGTGCCTTGGCCAGTCTGATCGTTCCCTCATGCGGCCTGGCCGTAGCCTGGGTGCATGGTCAGGTTCCAAGTTACCAAGCTGGTTTGTTGACGCTGTCAACAGTTTGGCCGTAGCTGGGTGCGAGAGCAGCCCCCGAGCCTCTGCACAGAGCGAGAGGACGATCAAGGACTTTCCCGACTTTTATCATACGCCCCTGCATCGCCTTTCTGCAAGGAGGAGGGGGGAAAGCGCCATGTTGCCCTCAGAGGGCGCCGAACATGGTGTTTCCAGTGAGCTGCTAACGGGTGATCCGAGTGGATGCCCGTGCCCCGTTCGTTAGGGGTCGGCTGGTGGCCCAGAGGCGCGCTCCAAAAGTACCTGTGGGTGATTCGCCAGACCCAGACCCCTTCGATAGGGTCCGAGGGCTCGATGCCTCCCTCCGGTGGGATTCCATTACAAATCGTTCCCGCCGGTCTCGGAAATGTTCTAGGGTACCTCGGGAGCGTAGCTCGAGCCTCGGCCATGTATCGGACGTACCCAGAGTCATCCCTCACTCTGCATGCTCTAGGGCGACTGTCGAACCCTTCTGAGGGGCCAGCCTTCAAACCCCTGATCAGTAGTGGGCGCGGAGCCCGAGTGCTCTGGGGCGGCTGTCGAACCCTTTCGAGGGGCCAGCCTTTGAACCCCTGATCAGTAATGGGCTTGAAGCCCAAGTGCTCTGGGGCGGCTGTCAAAACTCTTCTGAGGGGCCAGCCTTCGAACCCCTGATCAGTAGGAGGGCTTGGGGCCTGCTTCCTTCACCGAGAAGGATCCTTTCCGAAACATCCCCTTTCCCGGTCCCTGCAGCGAGAGAGAGAGGAGGAGGGGGAGGATATGCATTTAAATAAGGTGGCGCACCTTTTCTGATGCGGTCATCATGGCGGAGGAGAAACGACGCCCGCCTCACCTGCCAGAGGTGTCGCCTGCTCCGCCGGGGAGTTAATACGATGGGACGGGCGATTCGCGTGGCGCCCGTTGCGTGTGCGAGCCGTTCGAGGAATGGAAAGATCGCTTTACCTTTGAGTTTTGAATTTCGCGGCGAGTTCGGGCGAAGTTTTGAACGGTTCTCAACCGAGCCTTTATATACTCGGAAGGGGGGCCGGCAGTGGTTCATCACTCTGCCATTTGCGCCTGCCTTATGCTCTGGTTTTCGCAACCTAAGAGAATAGCCAGGGAAAAGGAAACCACACATCTCGTCCCCTCCGCCTCCACCGCCTCCGTTCGACGATGGCTGATAGGGTGACCGTTGTCCCACCGCACGACCCGTGGCCCTCCTCCACCGTCGTTGCGAAGGATCTAGAGGCCCTCATCGCCGATGGTCTGCTCTGTCCCCTCTCTGGTGGGGCGCAACCGGAGTGGATGGCCCCGAGCGAGGCCGTCCCTTCCCCGTCGCCGGGGTACGTAGTCAGCTTCATCCCCTTCCATGAGCGGAGGTTTGGAGTGCCAGCGAGCCGCTTTATGCGGGTGCTCCTGCACCACTACGGGGTGGAGCTGCACAACCTCAACCCCAACTCCATTGCGCAAGCGGACATCTTCGCGACGGTTTTGAGGGTTTTCTAGGAATCGAGGTTCACTGGGATCTGTGGACCCACCTCTTCTCTGTGAAGCTCTTTGCCTTGACGACAGATGCGAAGAAGGTCTGTATGGCGGTGTGGGCCGATGGCTGCACCCTCCAGTTGAGGTAGGGGCGCACGCAGCAGTACATCCCTGCCATCCTTGTGTCTTCGAACAAGGGGTGGCAGCGCCGATGGTTTTATCTCCAGAACGACGACGAGAGGCTCCCATCGTTTTCTCAACGAGTGGTGACCGCCGCCGGTAGCAACTATCACTGGGGTGCCACACGCGAGAGATAGGAGAAGCTCCAGCCTATTCTGTAGGCTTTGCAGAAGTTACGAGATGGGGGCCTTACCGCTGCAGGGGTTGTTGCCGCCATCCATCGCTGGAGGGTGCTCCCTTTGGCAGAGCGGCGGTTGCAGCTCTCGGAGATGAGACTGGGGGTCGATCTGGAGGGCTCGCAGATGTCCTCAGCCTCCCTCCCCGACAACGACCTTCGCAAGCGGGTAGCGGGTACGGTAGGGAGGCTGGATGCCGGCGCCCTTACCCAGCCTGCGATGCGTCCCGACCATGGGTATGTTTCCCTGATAAGTATCCGATCCTTCTTCCGTACTGCGCTGAGTTGCCTTCGATTCCCACTGTTGGGATCTTTGCTCTTCCAGGGGTTAAGTTTTTATAAACCCGCCCCACCGTGGGTCCCGGAGGACGCGGTGGACCGAGCCGCGTGGAGGGTCGCCGCGGAGAAGAAGAAGAAAGACGCGGAGAAGGCTCGGGCTTGCGAGCGGATGCAAGCTCGGAACGCCTTGGAGAAGCGTCGTCGGAGACAAGAGAGGGACGGGCTCCCGAGGGAGCCATCGCCGGAGACGCCCGACGACGATGATGACGATGATGATGACGAGGATGACGACATGGTGGCCCATCTTGACCTCAGTCTGGACCCAGGGCCTGGCCAAGGGTTGCCGTGCCAGCCTCCAAGTGGGCTGGTACCATCAGTGCCCGAGGCCGAGACATCGGGGTCCTAGTCCGAGGAGCGGAGGCAGGCCGAGGGGGCACCTGACCCCTTGGCCGAGGTAGCTGCGTTGGCTCCGGGGAGTCAGGCCGACCCCTCTGTCCTCCAGGGGCAAGCGCCCGTGCCAGCTATGCAGGAGGTCGATCCTCCAGCCACTGCGGCGACGCCTGGGCAGCCCACTCCTTCGGCGCCTCGGGCGCCCGAGGTGGGAGCGGTGCCGAAGTCGTTAGCAGGGCAACCCTCGGCAGCGCCTGCGGGGGCCGAGGCCCGAGCGGCCTCCCCGCAGGCACGATTGGCCTTGGTCCGGAGTGGGTAAGTGTCTGAGAATGCCTCTGTTTTGGCTTCTTTCGTCGCGTGTCTTGAACTTGCTTTCTCTCTTCCTTTCAGCAAGCGAAGGCAGGGCCTGACCGGCCTGACCCCCACGAAGGCCCTTAAGACGGTGCCGGCTTCTACAGCCGGTGCCGCGGCGCGCCATGTCGGTTGGCTGCCCTCCGCACAGGATGCTCTCGAGCGGGGGGTCCAGGCGGCACGAGCTGCCATGGAGCAAGCCTCCCAGGCCGACCCCTCCGTCGGGGCGGTCGTCATGCTGGGGGAGGCCGCTGACACGACCGCGGCCCCGAGCCCGCCTGACGCGTCGTCGGTGTCAGCATCGACTCCTGCCGCGGTCGTCACCGATTTGCCCGCGGAGCCGTCCATCGCTCCCGACGTCGGGATGGTTGGGGTGTCACCGCTCGCGGTCATCCCTGACCCCCCCGTTCCTGGCCCTAAGGAGGGGGCGGACGCTGTTGCCGAGGTCGGCGACTAGAAACCAGCCACCTTAGCCGAGGGGGAGCCCAGCGCGTCGATGGCGATGGTGCCCGACGTGTTGACTGCAGGGGAACCCGACGCCTTGGCGGAGGAGCGCATAACACCGTGGCCCGTCTCGGGGGGCGGCGTCCTCGTCCCCTGTAACGCCCCGAATTTTGCAGTTGAATTTTTTTCTTTTCTTCACTCGCCAAATTCGGGCGTTACCTTTTCTTTTTCTTTTTCCCCTCGCTAGACCTTGACCTTTTCCAAAGCTAGCGGGATTCGGTTTGGAATTCCCGTGTAAAGAAAAACCCTAAATTGCTTTATATTGTTTGATGCACCATGCCGAACTATGCATTCTTTGATTGCTTGAAAATGTAAGTGCATTCATCTAGGAAGATCGGATTTCGAAAATGAGAAGAAACCTTTTCTTTCTTCTTCTTTTTCTTTCTCTCTCTCCTCCCTTTTCTCTCTCCCGCGCCGTGGGCTGCTCCTGGCCGGCCCAGCCGCCCCCAGCCGGCCCAGCCGCCCCCCCCCCCCGCGCGCCCCCCTTGGGCCCAAGTGGCCCAGCCGCCCCCTCCTTTTCCCCCAACCCCTCTCTCTCTCCCTCCCCTTTCTCCCATTCCCTCCCCACCCTAGCCGCCGCCGCCCCCTGGCCCTAGCTCGGCCGCCCCCTGCCGCCGGCCCAACCGCCGCCGCCGTCGCTCGCCCGTCCCCGTCCCCCGGTGAGCTCTCCCCTCCCCTCTCCCCTCCCCTCTCCCCTCCTCTTCCCCCCCTCCCCGGCCCAGCCGCCCCTGCCAAGCTCGGCCGCCCCCCTCCCGGCCGGCTCGGCCGCGGCCGCCCCCTTGCGCGCCCCCGCCTCGGCCGGCCCAGCCGCCCCAGCCCAGCCGCCCCATCCCAGCCGCCCTGCCCTTGGCCGGCTCGGCCGCCGCCGCCCCGCGCCCGCGCCCTGCCGGTTCGGCCGCCCCTGTGGCCGCCCAGCTCGGCCGCCCCCCTGCGCGCCCCTGCTCGGCCGGCCCAGCCGCCCAGCTCGGCCGCCCCCCTGCGCGCCCGCGCCCAGCCCAGCCGCCCCTGCCCCAGGCCGGTTCAACCGCCCCCTGGCCGGTTCAACCGCCCCCCTTTTTTATTTTTTTTATTATTTTATTTATTTTATTTTACTTTCTGTTATCATTGTTATTTATTTTATTTTAGGCAGGCTAATCATTGTTCATGTTATTGAAATAGGAAACTTGATTTAGAATTTCGTTACGCTAGTTATTTCATATATAGTTAATTGTTTATCTCGTTCAATGTTGATCAACTAAAAATGACTAGGTTTCCATTAGTGCATATAACTAAATCCTTTTGTTAGAACCAATTGGAACTAGATCGCATAATTTAACTAATCATTAGTGCATAAGCTTTAACCCCCCCCTGCGAGACCTTTCCCCGTTTCTTTCTAACCATAATAAATGCGATATCGAACGTCATACTTGATGCATATTCACTTTATTTGTTCCCTTGTATGGTGTACTGTTCTTTTGTATTAAATATGTGGATGTATGTATGTTTGCGCTCGCATAGAGAACGATCCGGTCGAAGAGCCCGAGGAACTCGCAGCAGAAGCCCCTGAGCAGCAGTCGGTTGGTGGAGGCAAGTGTCCTTTGACCTATTTCTGTCCTGTTCATTCATTAATTCACCTCCCGCATTACACATTTATACCTAAGGATTTACTAGCTTTTGTTATCCATGTCCTTGATTATCTATTTGGGTCGGATTATTACTGCTTAGTCTGATGCTATTGCTCAACTCAAATCAATGAACATGATGTGATTATCTATGATACGCTGTTTTCCCCTTCTTATTTATGATCATACTTGTGGCATTTAAGGGGACTCGAGCGGTTTCTCGAGTGCCTCTCCGTAAGGACCTGTTCAATGGATGACCGCCCGGGAAACAGTGCAACCATGAGGGTGGAATGGGACGCCCTTAGCTGAATAATTAGAGGAACCGGGGTGTAGATCACTTCGCCGTTGTGCCGTCAATGGGGCTC
Source organism: Zea luxurians (assembly GCA_029449295.1). Taxonomy (NCBI): domain Eukaryota; kingdom Viridiplantae; phylum Streptophyta; class Magnoliopsida; order Poales; family Poaceae; genus Zea; species Zea luxurians. Next base: position 144,993,950 of record JAOPSE010000001.1, on the reverse strand, counting down.
GGTGTATGCGGCTCGCTCTGCCAAGGTTGATTTGTCCCTTGGGGAGGAGTGCGGTACATTTAGGAAACCTAACGGGTGGCTACAGCCCCGGGGAATCTTTGTAAAGGCTTCGTAGTGAATCCCTAGTCATTCACCTTGGGAGTGAATAAGGGTCTTGCAAGCCCGGGCTAGAGAGGGAATCACAGCTTATGGGTAAAGTGCACAACCTCGGCAGAGTGTTATGAAACTGATATATCAGCCGTGCTCGCGGTTATGAGCGGCCAAGGGAGCTCCAGAGATTAGTGATACTTGATCAGAGACATTTCGATACAGGTGGCAATGAGATTGACGGTTCTGATTATGATTATGGTGCTGGTTAGTGGTATTCTTTCCGTTTGGAAAGGATACATTGGGCTAATAACTTGGGTTAATGTTAAAACCTGGCTTTCTACTAGTAAGTAATAACCTGACCAACTAAAAGCAACTGCTTGACTTATCCCCACATAAAGCTAGTCCACTACAGCCAAACGGGATGCTTGCTGAGTATGTTGATGTGTACTCACCCTTGCTCTACACACCAATCCCCCCCCAGGTTGTCAGCATTGCAACCACTGCTCAGGAGAAGATGAAGCTGTGGAAGGAGACTTCCAGGAGTTCCAAGACTACGACGAGTTCTAGGCGTGGGTTAGCGGCAACCCCCAGTCGGCTGCCTGTGAAGGCCGCGTTATCTACGTTTCTTTTCCGCACTTTGATTTATTGTAAGGACTATATGGACGTCTCAGACGTATGATGTAATCGACTATTATTTCCCTTTTAATACTATTTGAGCACTGTGTGATGATGTCCATGTTATGTAACTGCTATGTACGTGAATAACTGATCCTGGCACGTACATGGTTCGCATTCGGTTTACCTTCTAAAAACCGGGTGTGACATCCTCGCACAGCGCAACCCCAATGAGTGGTGTGGGCATGCGATCCGGTTCTGGAGCCACGACGCCTCAAAACCCCTCCTCGTTCTCAACGATGAGCAGAGGGAGCAGTCTCGGGATGAGCTCCACGAGTATGCCGAGGCGGCGATGGGGTCACTTCGGTCGACCATGGAGATCCTTTCCAGGGACGTTCCCAGGGTCCTCCAGGTAAGGATTTCAGGCGCATACTTTGCGTGGCCAAGGCATTCTTTGTAATACCTTGTCTTCCTTGCTCAGGAACTGGCGGATGTAAGTACCGCCAAGTCGCTGTTCATCCGCCGCGAGAGCGGCATCTAGGGTTCGCTGCGGTCCCAGAGGGCCGCGCTTGCCGAGGCTAATGAGCGCCTTGCCCGACAGAGCATCGAGCTGGAGGACCTTCGGCTGCTCTGTGATGATCTGAAGGCGGAGGCAGCGGCGGCGCGGGCAGAGGCAGCGTTGGCACGGACGGAGGCACAGCAGCGGCAGTTGGAGCTTGGCCAGGCCATCGATGAGCGGGACCAATCTTGGAGCTAGGCTGCCCAGGCCGCGGGCCGGGCTGAGGCCCTTGAGGGTCAGCTGGCCGAGGTGTCTGCTCGGGCCAGGGCCCTTGCAGTGGACCTGGCTGTGGCCGTCGGATCTACCCAGTCTGCCCAAGTCGTGGCCTCGCAGGAGCGTGCCCGAGCTGAAGATATGTTTCGCCTGCTTTGCGACTTCAATTCAGCTTCATTCTTCAACTCGTGTCTGAATAATTTTGATCGGCTATCTGCAGAGCTCGAGATGACTCTTAATGAGTCCGTCAAGGCACACGCCTGGGCGGCTGAGCAGAATGAGGCCGACCGTGTGGCTATGTCTAAGGCTATCTCGGGCTTTTGCTGAGCCTTTGACCTTGACGACGTCCCCTCGGGTAGCTCCCCTCAAAGTCATCTGCGGGCCTTGGGCGGCCATGTGCGCAGCAGACTCCGCGGGGCGCTGCACCATGGTGTTAGGCGGGCCTTCGCCGTGCTCGCTTCCCACTACGACGTGGACTTGGAGTGGGTCAGCGAGGGGTACTGTCTACTTGACGAAGACGAGGCTGCCTTAGCCGAGGTCTAGAGGCTTGACGCGGCCGCCGAGGGCCCAAGCGCGGTGCTGGCCTCCTCCTTCGAGGTGGAGATCCTTCTGCCTGCGTCGTCGTTTTAGGCTGGGCCAGACCTTGCCGAAGGAGGAAACGGCGCCGAGGGCGCAGCTGCTTCCCCTGCCGATGCCTGATCCTGCTGGAGCAGTTTATTTGTAGCATGCGTGTGTTCTTTGCGGCCGCCGATGCCTAAACACTTTTATCGTCGTATCATAAAGCTACGTTTTCTTTCCTCTTGTTTCGTGTGCCATGACTTGTTCGTTGGTAGCAGATTTACTTGTCTGAGCGAGAGTTACTCTTCGCGGAAGGTGACGAGTGGGGTATCCGTATCCCGGAGGCGTAGGAGTCCCTCGGCTCGGTTAGGGCTGGGCATTCGGTTTTTTTTCTAAACTTCGGTTCGGTTTTTCGGTTTTAAAAAACTTCGGTTTTTCAAACATTAGAAACCGATCGGTTTTCTAGAAAATGAAAAACCGAGAAGTTCGGTTTCGGTTTTTTACTTCGGTTTTTCGGTAAAAACCGAATACCAAACTTATAATCAAGATAATACATACAACAAGTTTACATGATAGATTACACATAATTTTAAAAAGTAAAAATTATATAGGTACAAATATTTAGATATACATCATACATCACATACAAATAAGTGAATAATAATTTAATTGTATCACACATTTAGTTCACATAATTGAATAGTCAAATTTGAGTATTGATAAAGTTTGGTATTCGGTTTTTTCGGTTCGGTATACGGTGAAAACCGATTACGATACTGTTGGAGACCATAATTAGGGGTACCCCCAAGACTCCTAATCTCAGCTGGTAACCCCCATCAGCACTAAGCTACAAGGGCCTGATGGGTGCGATTAACTCAAGGGACATGATCCCGCCTCACCCGAGCCCAGCCTCGGGCAAGGTTAGCCGACCCCGAAGGATTCACGCCTCGTCCGAGGTACCCCTCAAGCAACGGACACGCCTTCGGCTCGCCCGAGGCCCAGTCTTCGCCAAGAAGCAACCTTGGCCAGATCGCCACGCCGACCGACCGCATTGCAGAAGCATTTAATGCCAAGGTGGCCTAACACCTTATCCTGACGCGCGCCCCTCAGTCAACAAAGCCGAAGTGACCGCAGTCACTTCACCGCTCCACTGACCGGCCTGACAAGAGGACAGCGCCGCCTGCGTCGCTCCGACTGTTGTCCCGCTCGATAGAGTGAGACTGATAGCAACCAAGTCTGGCTTCGAGCGCCATAGGAAACTCCGCCTCGCCCGACCCAGGGCTCGGACAAGGCCTCGGCCTTGGAAGACGGCGGACTCCGCCTCGCCCGACCTAGGGCTCGGACAAGGCCTCGGCCTCGGAAGACGGTGGACTCTGGCTCGCCCGACCCAGGGCTCGGACTCGGCTTCGGCCTCGGAAGACGACGGACTCCGACTCGCCCGACCCAGGGCTCGGACTCGGCCTTGGCCCCGGAAGACAACGAACTCCGCCTCACCCGACCCCAGGGCTCGGACTCGGCCCCGACCTCGAAAGACGGACTCGACCTCGACCTCGGAGGAGCCTCCGCCTCGCCCGACCTAGGGCTCGGACCGACCACGACACAGGAGGCCATCATTACCCTACCCCTAGCTAGCTCAGGCTACGGGGAACAAGACCGGTGTCCCATCCGGCTCGCCCCGGTAAACAAGTAATGATGACGCCCCACGTGCTCCATGACGATGGCGGCTCTCAACCCCTTACAGAAGCAAGGAGACATCAGCAAGGACTCGACAGCCCCAACAGCTGTCCTTCCGCAAGGCTCTAGCGCTCCTCCGACGGCCACGACATCACAGGAATAGGGTGCCAAAACCTCTCCAGCTGCCACGACGGCATGTACTTAGGGCGCTAGCTCCTCTTTGCTAGACACGTTAGCACACTGCTACACCCCCCATTGTACACCTGGACCCTCTCCTTACGCCTATAAAAGGAAGGTCTAGGGCACTCGTACGAAAAGGTTGGACGCGCGGGAGGACGGGCTGGCGGACAGTGTCTCTCTCTCTCTCCCACGTGAACGCTTGTAACCCCCTACTACAAGCGCACCCGACCTGGGCGCAGGACAACACGGAGGCCGCGGGATTCCCCTTCGCTGTCTCTTCCCCCCTCTGTGCTCTATCTCGCGCCGACCCATATGGGCTGGGGCACGCGGCAACAATTTACTCGTCGGTCCAGGGACCCCCCGGGGTCGAAACGCCGACAGTTGGCGCGCCAGGTAGGGGCCTGCTGCGTGTTGATGAACAGCTTCCCGTCAAGCTCCAGATGGGTAGTCTCCAACAACCTTTCCAGCTCGGGACGGTGCTCCGTTTCAGGAGTCTTGAGTCCATGTCCCTCGACGGCAGCTACGACATGATACTCCTTCCTCCGCCGCGCGACAGCGATAATGGCGGCCGACAACCCGCTCGTCGGCGGCGGAATCGACGACGTCTTCCCCACGTGGTGGAAGAACGACATTCGGGTTTGTCCCGTCACCCCCTCCACCGACGGAGGAGGAGGCGGGGCAACCAAGGCCAAGCAGGAGGCAGCATCTCGTCGGCTGTCGAGCGAGTCGACGGCGCCGGCGCCCCAACGGGGGACACATCGAGCGTTGCCCTCGCATCTGAGACGAAGACGAGCGTCGTTTCCCCGCGACACGCCAACTCCAAGCGGACGGACGACGCCAGCACGCTCGCGAAGGACTTGCTAGGCGTCACCCTCGTACCCGAGACGACGGTGCAGTCTGCCCCCGATGCGACTTCGTCACCAACCGTTGACCAGGAGGTACCGACCGATTCCCATCTCGTGCCTTTTGGATTCAGCCTCGACCCACCAAGCGACTTCGCTTCGGTGGGAGCCCTCATAGAGGCATGTCCAAACCCTCCAGGGTGCGGTATGCGGTCACCCTGGGACCGGCTGACAGCCGTCTCGACCTACGGACCCTCGGATCCCGAGGAAGATGACAAGCCCGACTTCTGTTGGGATTTCTCCGGACTTGGTAACCCCAGTGCCATGCGGGACTTCATGTCCGCATGCGACTACTGCCTTTCCGACTGTTCCGACGGTAGTCGTAGCTTCGGCGACGAGGACTGCGGCCCAAGTCGTGAATGTTTCCACGTCGATCTAGGGGGTCCCGGCGAAGGCAACCATCTTGGTATACCGGAAAACGGCGATCCCCCTAGGCATGTGCCTCGCGTTGACATCCTTCGGGAGCTAGCTGTGGTCCCAGACTCCCAGTCCCCGTGGGGGGTCAGGACACACAGCTCGAGCAAATCCACGAGGTGCAGGCCAGGCTCGACGAGGGAGCAGGAACACTTGAGCCGTTCCGCTGGGACATCGGACAGGAATGGGCAGGCCAAGCTCCGGCCGGAGAAGCACATCGTCTACCCCAGGGCATCCAGCACCGCATCGCCGACGATGTCAGGGCGAGATCGCCCCCGGCTTCCAGTGGGGTCGGCCAGAACCTGGCTGCAGCGGCAATACTTCTCCGTGCAATGCTAGAGCCGTCTACCACCGAGGGGCGGCGCATCCAAGGAGAACTCAAGAATCTCCTGGAGGACGCCGCGGTCCGACGGTCCAAAAGCTCTGCCTCTCGAAGGCAGGGGTACCCCCGGAGCATCACGCCAAGACTTCCCGGTTCGAGCGAGAAGCCTCGGTCCACACCGAGCACACGCGCAACATAGCGCTTGCGGCCCCGGGACGCCTCAGCAACGAGCACCATCACCGCAACCGTCGAACCCACCTCGATGAGAGGGTGCGCCGAGGCTACCACCCCAGGCGTGGGGGACGCTACGACAGCGGGGAGGATCGGAGTCTCTCGCTCGAACCACCCGGTCCGCAGGCTTTCAGCCGAGCCATACGACGGGCACCATTCCCGACCCGGTTCCGAACCCCGACAACCATCGCAAAGTATTCGGGGGAAACGAGGCCGGAACTGTGGCTCGCAGACTACCGGCTGGCCTGCCAACTGGGTGGAACGGACGACGACAACCTCATCATCCGCAACCTCCCCCTATTCCTCTCCGACACCGCTCGAGCCTGGTTGGAACACTTGCCTCCGGGGCAGATCTCCAACTGGGACGACCTGGTTCAAGCCTTCGCCGGCAACTTCCAGGGCACGTACGTGCGCCCTGGGAACTCCTAGGATCTCCGAAGCTGCCGCCAGCAGCCGAGAGAGTCTCTCCAGGATTACATCCGGCGATTCTCGAAGCAGCGCACCGAGCTACCCAACGTAACCGACTCGGATGTCATCGGCGCGTTCCTCGCCAGCACCACCTGCCACGACCTAGTGAGCAAGCTGGGTCGCAAGACCCCCACCAGGGCGAGCGAGCTGATGGACATCGCCACCAAGTTCGCCTCTGGCCAGGAGGCGGTTGAGGCCATCTTTCGGAAAGACAAGCAGCCCCAGGGCCGCCAGCCGGAAGAGGTCCCCGAGGCATCTACTCAGCGCGGCACCAAGAAGAAAGGCAAGAAGAAGTCGCAAGCGAAACGTGACGCCGCCGACGCGGACCTTGTCGCCGCCGCTGAGTACAAGAACCCTCGGAAACCTCTCGGGGGCGCCAATCTCTTCGACAAGATGCTCAAGGAGTCGTGCCCCTATCATCAGGGCCCGTCAAGCACACCCTTGAGGAGTGCGCCATGCTCCGGCGTCACTTTCACAAGGCCGGGCCACCTGCGGAAGGTGGCAGGGCCCCCGACAACAACAAGAAGGAAGATCACCGGGCAGGAGAGTTCCCTGAGGTCCATGACTGCTTCATGATCTACGGTGGGCGGGTGGCGAACGCCTCGGCTCAGCACCGCAAGCAAGAGCGCCAGGAGGTCTGCTCGGTAAAGGTGGCGGTGCCAGTCTACCTAGACTGGTTCGACAAGCCCATCACCTTTGACCAGGGTGATCATCCCGACTGCGTGCCGAGCCCGGGGAAGTACCCGCTCGTTGTTGATCCCGTCATCGGCAACGTCAGGCTTACCAAGGTCCTCATGGACGGAGGCAACAACTTCAACATCATCTACGCTGAGACCCTCGGGCTCCTGCGGATCGACCTGTCCTCGGTCCGGGCGGGCGCGGCGCCTTTCCATGGGATCATCCCCGGGAAACGCGTCCAGCCCCTCGGGCTACTCGACCTACCCGTCTGCTTCGGGACTCCCTCCAACTTCCGAAGGGAAACCCTCACGTTCGAGGTGGTCGGGTTCCGAGGAACCTACCACGCAAAACTGGGGAGGCCATGCTACGCCAAATTCATGGCCATCCCCAACTACACCTACCTCAAGCTCAAGATGCCGGGCCCCAACGGGGTCATCACCGTCGGCCCCATGTACCAACACGCGTACGAATGTGACGTGGAGTGCGTGGAATACGCCGAGGCCCTCGCCGAATCCGAGGCCCTCGTCGCCGACCTGGAGAGCCTCTCCAAGGAGGTGCCCGACGTGAAGCGCCATGTCGGCAATTTCGAGCCAACAGAGACGGTCAAATCCATCCCTCTCGACCCCAGCAACGACGTCTCTAAGCAGGTCCGAATCGGCTCCGAGCTCGATCCCAAATAGGAAGCAGTGCTCGTCGACTTCCTCCGCGCAAACGCCGACGTTTTTGCGTGGAGTCCCTCGGACATGCCTGGCATACCGAGGGAGGTCGCCGAGCACTCGTTGGATATCCGAGCTGGAGCCCGACCCGTGAAGCAGCCTCTGAGCCGATTCGACGAAGAAAAGCGCAGAGCCATAGGCGAGGAGATCCACAAGCTAATGGCAGCAGGGTTCATCAAAGAGGTATTCCATCCCGAATGGCTTGCCAACCCTGTGCTTGTGAGGAAGAAAGGGGGGAAATGGCGGGTGTGCGTAGACTACACTGGTCTGAACAAAGCATGTCCGAAGGTTCCCTATCCTCTGCCTCGTATCGATCAAATCGTGGATTCCACCGCTGGGTGCGAAACCCTGTCTTTCCTCGATGCCTTCTCAGGGTATCATCAAATCAGGATGAAAGAGTCCGACCAGCTCGCGACTTCTTTCATCACACCATTCGGCATGTACTGCTACGTTACTATGCCGTTTGGTTTGAGGAATGCGGGTGCAACATACCAAAGGTTCATGAACCACGTGTTCGACCAACACATTGGTCGAACGGTCGAGGCTTACGTCGATGACATTGTAGTCAAGACGAGGAAAGCCTCCGACCTCCTTTCCGACCTTGAAACGACATTCCGGTGTCTCAAGGCGAAAGGCGTAAAGCTCAATCCCGAGAAGTGCGTCTTCGGAGTACCCCGAGGCATGCCCTTGGGGTTCATCGTCTCCGAGCGGGGCATCGAGGCCAACCCGGAGAAGATCGTGGCCATCATCAACATGGGGCCCATCAAGGACTTGAAGGGCGTACAGAGGGTCATGGGATGCCTTGCAGCTCTGAGCCGCTTCATCTCGCGCCTCGGTGAAAGAGGCCTAACCCTGTACCGCCTTTTGAGAAAGGCTGAGTGCTTCACTTGGACCCCTGAGGCCGAGGAAGCCCTCGGGAACCTGAAGGCGCTCCTCACGAACGTGCCCATCTTGGTGCCCCTCGCTGCCAGAGAAGCCCTCTTGATCTACGTCGCCGCTACCACTCAGGTGGTCAGCGCCGCGATCGTGGTTGAGAGACGAGAAGAGGGGCATGCATTGCCCGTCCAGAGGCCGGTCTACTTCATCAGTGAGGTATTGTCCGAGACCAAGATCCGCTACCCACAAATTCAGAAGCTGATGTACGTGGTGATTCTGACGCGACGGAAGTTGCGACACTACTTCGAGTCTCATCCGGTGACTGTGGTGTCATCCTTCCCCCTGGGGGAAATCATCCAGTGCCGAGAGGCCTCGGGTAGGATTGCAAAGTGGGCAGTGGAAATCATGGGCGAGACGATCTCGTTCGCCCCTTGGAAGGCCATCAAGTCCCAAGTCTTGGTGGACTTTGTGGCTGAATGGGTCGACACCTAGCTTCCAGAGGCTCCGATCCAACCGGAACTCTGGACCATGTTTTTCGACGGGTCGCTGATGAAAACAGGAGTGGGCACGGGCCTGCTCTTCATCTCACCCCTTGGGAAACACCTCCGCTACGTGCTGCGCCTCCACTTCCCGGCGTCCAACAACGTAGCCGAGTATGAGGCTTTGGTTAACGGGCTGCGCATCGCCATCGAGCTAGGGATCCGATGCCACGACGCTCGCGGTGACTCGCAGCTTGTCATCAACCAAGTCATGAAGAACTCCCACTGCCGCGACCCAAAGATGGAAGCCTACTGCAACGAGGTTCGGCGCCTGGAAGACAAGTTCTACGGGCTCGAGCTCAACCACGTCGCCCGACGATACAACGAGACTGTGGACGAGCTGGCTAAGATAGCCTCGGGGCGAACAAAGGTTCCCCCGGACGTCTTCTCCTGAGACCTACATCAACCCTCAGTCAAAACCGACGACACGCCCGAGCCCGAGAAGGCCTCGGCCCAGCCCGAGGCACCCTCGGCCCCCGAGGGTGAGGCACTGCGCGTCGAGGAAGAGCGGAGCGGGGTCACGCCTAATCGAAACTGGCAGACCCCGTACCTGTAATATCTCCATCGAGGAGAGCTACCACTCGACCAAGCCGAAGCTCGGCGATTGGCACGGCGTGCTAAGTCGTTCGTCCTACTGGGGGATGGGAAGGAGCTCTACCACCGCAGCCCCTCATGCATCCTCCAGCGATGCATATCCATCGCCGAAGGTCAGGAGTTATTACAAGAAATACACTCGGGGGCTTGCGGTCATCACGCAGCGCCTCGAGCCCTTGTCGGAAAAGCTTTCCGACAAGGTTTCTACTGGCCGACCGCGGTGGCCAACGCCACTAGGATTGTCCGCACCTGCCAAGGGTGTCAATTCTACGCAAGGCAGACCCACCTACCCGCTCAGGCTCTGCAGACAATACCCATCACCTGGCCGTTTGCTGTGTGGGGCCTGGACCTCGTCGGTCCCTTGCAGAAGACACCCAGGGGCTACACACCTGCTGGTCGCCATCGACAAATTCTCCAAGTGGATCGAGGTCCGACCCCTAAACAGCATCAGGTCCGAACAGGCGGCGACTTTCTTCACCAACATCATCCATCGTTTCAGGGTCCCGAACTCCATCATCACCGACAATGGCACTCAGTTCACTGGCAGGAAGTTTGTGGACTTCTGCGAGGATCACCATATCCGGGTGGACTGGGCCGTCGTGGCTCACCCCATGACGAATAGGCAAGTAGAGCGTGCCAACGACATGATTCTGCAAGGACTCAAGCCGCGGATCTACAACGACCTCAACAAGTTCGGCAAACAATGGATGAAGGAGCTCCCCTCGGTGGTCTGGAGTCTGAGGACGACGCCGAGCCAAGCCACGGGCTTCACACCGTTTTTTCTAGTCTATGGGGCCGAGGCCATCTTGCCCAAGGACTTAGAATACGGTTCCCCGAGGGCGAAGGCTTACAACGACCGACGCAACCGGACCGACCGAGAAGACTCACTGGACCAGCTAGGAGAGTCTCGGGACATGGCCTTACTACACTCGGCGCGGTATCAGCAGTCCCTGCGACGCTACCACGCCCGAGAGGTTCGGTCCCGAGACCTCCAGGTGGGCGACTTAGTGCTTCGGCTGCGACAAGACGCCCGAGGGCGGCACAAGCTCACACCTCCCTGGGAAGGGCCGTTCGTCATCGCCAAGGTTCTGAAGCCCGGGACGTACAAGCTGGCCAACAGTCAAGGCGAGGTCTACAGCAACGCTTGGAACATCCGACAACTACGTCGTTTCTACCCTTAAGATGCTTTCAAGTCGTTCGCACACCTCGTTCACGCACAAAGTCTAACCATCAAGGAAGGGTCAGCCTTGCCTCGGCAAAGCCCGACCCTCCCTCGGGGGCTAGAAGGGGGGAACCCCCTCCACGTCAAATTTTTCCTCGGAAAAGATCTTTTCTGCCAGAACGTCTTTCGTGCTTTTCGACTACTTCGAAAGTGGGATCCTAAAAACGACGGAGTACACGTAAGCAGCCAAGGCTGACCGAGCCGAGGGACTCCTACGCCTCCAGGATACGGATACCTCACTCATCACCTTCTGCGATAAGTAACTCACGCTCGGATAAGCGATTCCACGGACCGAACAAGTCTTCATGCTCGAAAGCTCTTCTGCCGAAATGATTTTTCGTGCCTTCTCGACTATATCGGTAGCAGAATCCTACGGACGAGTAAGAGTACACGTAAGCAGCCAAGGCCGACCGAGCCGAGGGACTCCTACGCCTCCGGGATACAGATACCTCACTCATCACCTTCTGCGATAAGTAACTCTCGCTCGGACAAACAATTCTGTTACCGACAAATAGGTCCAGATACTCGAAACAAGAGGGAAAGAAACGCAGCTTTACAACACGGCAACAGTATGTTTAGGCCTTGGCGGCCACAGAAAACATATGCACACTACAAGATGAACCGGTCCTGCAGGCTCAGGCATCGACGGAGGGGGCAGTAGCACCCTCGGTGTCAACTCCACCCTCGGCGAAGTCCGTCCGAGCCTCGGACGACAACACGGTCGGAGGATCTCCACTCCGAAGGACGACGTCAGCACCGCGCCCGGGCCATCGCTGCCAGGGTCTCCTCCAGGAATCCGGCCCGAGTAGACAGCTCGGCCGGCCGCCCCGAAGCCTCAGCCAGCTGTCCTCTGAGGACACCGGCCCGGCTCGTGGTTTCGGCAACTCGACTCTGGCGCTGGTCCCGCCAGTGGACGGCCCGGCAAGGCTCCGGCCGATGAAGTCTTCTCTTCGAGCCAACTCTGCCTCTGTCCACGCTAACACCGCTGCCTCCGGCTTCGGCTCATCGAAGAGCGACCGAGGGTTTCCTTTAACTAAGCAAGAGAAGCCTCGGGCGGCAAGGCCGACCGAGCCGAGGGACTCCTATGCCTCCGGGATACGGATACCTCACTCATCACCTTTGCACGAGGCAACTCACACTTGGTTAAGCGGTTCAGTTGGCCGATAGGCAAGTCCTAGTGCTCGAAATGAGGAAAAAACACGGCTCCGTGCCGAAAATACATACATGTTCAGGCCCCGACAGCCACAATGAACAAACATCGGCACTCAAGGTGCCATTACAAACGGAACTCCGGTTCCATCCCCGTGGGTATGAACAACCTCCATACCGGAGAGCCTGCGGGGCGACAAGCTCCGGGTGACTCGCCAGCAACCTCTGCAGCAGCAGCCATGGTCCTAGGACGGACGTGACCACCGGAAGGCTCTCGCTCACGTCCCCACTCAAGGGACGCCAGATATTAAAGCCGAAGAGCCGGAGGTCGGTCCGCAAACGGCGCTGACGGCCTCGACGGCGGAGAAGCTTTCTCCCGCCGCCACCACGTCAGCACCAACGGCGGCGTCTGCCTGTCCACCAACACCGCACCAGCAGACATCGGCCACCCCGAGGCGCACCGGCAGGTCTCCACTCCTGTCCTCGCCACGAAAGCGAGGACAGAGGACAGAATGTTGCATCCTAGCTGGACAGCAACAGTTCGCCTTCCCCGGCATGGCTGGAGGACGCCTCCTCCGCAGAGCTGGAGGATGGTTTCCACCACCAGAAGCTGGAGGAAGAGGTGGCCAGCCGACCCGCGCAGGAGGTAGAGCCCCGGCTCACCTCGCTCTCTGTCCCAGCCTGGATGACGAAAATCCTTGAAGCTGAGGGCGGGGCAAAGGCCGCAGCCCGGCTTGCTTCTCCCCACCTGATCGACCACTGGTGAGGGGATGCAGCCAGGCTGCCTGATGAAAATCCTTGAAGCCAAACGATGGCTGAAAGGTACCAACTTCCGTGAAGTTGTGTTCCTCCAACAACGGCAAGACGAAGACAACGCGGGCGCTCCCCACCCGGGGGCTCGGAAGGTGGAAAGACATGATGCATGAGGGGAGCGCGAAGACATGGTTGCCTTTCAAGGGGGTCACCCTCCTTTTAAAGGCAACTCTCCCCACTTGCGTTCTCTGCCGCCGTGGGCCGAGTCTTCTCCAACACGCTCCAAGGTCCTCCCCTACGACACAGGGGCTGGGCCCACACGTCGTGCAAGCTGGCCCAAGGCGGAAGAAGCCAAACCGCCGCGCGTGGTGCACGTAACTGCCCAGCGGTTACAAGCACTCCTCCGTCTTCGCCCAGACCAACGGGCAAAAGGGTGGACCGCCACGCGGGTGGCATGGAACCGCACCAAGGGGGCGCACCCTTTCGACTTCGACGCGTCCAGCATGGAGGCCCAGGCCCACACGTCATGTAACCGGCACGCCGGTTACTATGTGCAAGAAACTGCACCGCCACTCGCGCCACTACCGCGCTTCCTCGACTGCGGAACCAGTACCGCAACTCGAGGCAACCCCGCGCATGACCCAACAGTGCCAACCAGGTGCATCGGTCACGGGTCAGCCAGCCGCGGGAGAAGGCGCGACGGTCGTTACGGCCAAGAAATGGGCCGGCAGTAATGGCGGTGGCAGGCAGGCGGAAGTAGCGGTCACGTCGTCAGCCAAGCTCACGTCCCCTCCTGGGACAGCGAGAGAACCCTCTCCCACAGCGTGAAGACGATGCACCCATGTCCCATTCCTCGAACGGCTCGCGCACGCGCAATGGCTACCCCGCGAACCACTCGTCCCATCGCATTAACTATGCGGCAGGTCAGGCGGCTCCTTTGGCAGGCGAAGCAGGCGACGCTTCGCTTCCGTCGTATTGACCGCGTCAAAAAAGGTGCGCCACGACGTTCGATTTTGTATCCTTCTCCTTTTTCTCTTTCTCTCTCTCACAGCAGGGACCGGGAAAGGGGATACCCCGAAAAGGATCCTTCTCCGCGAAGGAAACGGGCCCCGAGCCCCCACTACTGATCAGAGGTTCGAAGGCTGGCCCCTCGGAAGGGTTCAACGGCCGCCTCAGAGCACTCGGGCTCCGCGCCCACTACTGGTCAGAGGTTCGACGGCTGGCCCTCGGAAGGGTTCAACGGCCGCCTCAGGCTACTCGGGCTCCACGCCCACTACTGATCAGGGGTTCGTAGGCTGGCCCCCGAAGGGTTCACAGCCGCCTCAGACGCTGAGTGAGGGATGACCCTGGGTACGTTCGATACATAACCGAGGCTCGGGCTACGCTCTCGAGGTACCCTAGGACATTTCCGAGACTCACAGGAATGATTTTGTAACAGAATCCCACCAGAGGGAGGCATCGAGCCCTCGGACCCCGTCGAAAGGGGACCGGGTCCGGCAAATCACCCGCAGGTACTTTTGGAGCGTGCCTCCGGGCCACAACCGACCCCTAACGGACGGGGCACGGGCGTCCACTCGGATCACCCGTTCGCAACTCACTGGAGACACCATGTTCGGCGCCCTCCGAGGGCAACATGGCGCTTTCCCCCTCCTTCTTGCGGAAAGGCGACGCAGGGGCGTATGTAAAAAAGTCGAGTCTGTCCTTGATCGTCCTCTCGCTCTGTGCGGAGGCTCGGGGGCTGCTCTCGCAAACCCGGCTCTGGCCAAACCGTTGACAGCGTCAACATACCAGCCCGAGAACTTGGGACTCGACTGTGCACCCGGGCTACGGCCAGTTCGCATGAGAGAACAACCAGACCGGCCGAAGCATCACGAAACGCATTAATACCTCGAAGGAGTCTAACAACTCCTCCAAGGCCTCGGGGGCTACACCCAGCGGGTGCGCTCGCGCGCACCCACCGGAACAAAACACAACTGAGAAAGACCGGTCCCCTTGCAAAAAAGTGCGACAAAAGCCTCCAAGCAAGTATTAACACTCCCTTTGAGGCTTGGGGGCTACTGTCGGGGACCATAATTAGGGGTACCCCCAAGACTCCTAATCTCAGCTGGTAACCCCCATCAGCACTAAGCTGCAAAGGCCTGATGGGTGCGATTAACTCAAGGGACACGATCCCGCCTCGCTCGAGCCCAGCCTCGGACAAGGTCAGCCGACCCCGAAGGATTCACGCCTCGTCTGAGGTACCCCCTCAAACAACGGACACGCCTTCGACTCGCCCGAGGCCCAGTCTTCGCCAAGAAGCAACCTTGGCCAGATCGCCACGCCGACCGACCGCATTGCATAAGCATTTAATGCAAAGGTGGCCTGACACCTTATCCTGACGCGCGCCCCTCAGTTGACAGAGCTGAAGTGACCGCAGTCGCTTCGCCGCTCCACTGACCGGCCTGACAAGAGGACAGCGTCGCCTGCGTCGCTCCGACTACTGTGCCGCTCGACAGAGTGAGACTGACAGCAGCCAAGTCTGGCTTCGGGCGCTATAGGAAACTCTGCCTCGCCCGACCCAGGGCTCGGACAAGGCCTTGGCCTCGGAAGACGGCGGACTCCGCCTCGCCCGACCCAGGGCTCGGACAAGGCCTCGGCCTCGGAAGACGACGGACTCCGCCTCGCCCGACCCAGGGCTCGGACTCGGCCTCGGCCTCGGAAGACGACGAACTCCGCCTCGCTCAACCCAGGGCTCGGACTCGGCCTCGGCCCCGGAAGACGACGAACTCCGCCTCACCCGACCCCAGGGCTCGGACTCAGCCCTGACCTCGGAAGACGGACTTGACCTCGACCTCGGAGGAGCCTCCGCCTCGCCCGACCTAGGGCTCAGACCGACCACGACACAGGAGGCCATCATTACCCTACCCCTAGCTAGCTCAGGCTACGGGGAACAAGACCGACGTCCCATCCGGCTCGCCCCGGTAAACAAGTAATGATGACGCCCCGCGTGCTCCATGACGATGGCGGCTCTCAACCCCTTACGAAAGCAAGGAGACGTCAGCAAGGACTCGACAGCCCCGACAGCTGTCCTTCCGCAAGGCTCCAGCGCTCCTCCTACGGCCATGACACCACAGGAACAGGGTGCCAAAACCTCTCCGGCTGCCATGACGGCATATACTTAGGGCGCTAGCTCCTATCTGCTAGTCACGTTAGCACACTGCTACACCCCCCATTGTACACCTGGACCCTCTCCTTACGCCTATAAAAGGAAGGTCCAGGGCACTCGTACGAAAAGGTTGGACGCGTGGGAGGACGGGCTGGTGGACAGTCTCTCTCTCCCACGCAAACGCTTGTAACCCCCTACTGCAAGCACACCCGACCTGGGCGCAGGACAACACAGAGGTCGCGGGATTCCCCTTCGCTGTCTCTTCCCCCCTCTGTGCTCTGTCTCGCGCCGACCCATCTGGGCTGGGGCACGCGGCGACAATTTACTCGTCGATCCAGGGACCCCCCGGGGTCGAAACACCGACAGATACCGAAAACCGAACTTCTTAGATACAAAAACCGAAACCGAACCGAACTACCAAAAAAACCGAAATTTTGGTTCGGTTCGGTTTTCGGTTTATGGTAAAAATGTGCCCACCCCTAGGCTCGGTCGGCCTTGTCGCTTACGTGTACTCTCGTCGTTTTTAGGATCCCGCTATCGATACAGAAGTCGAAAGCACGGAAGGTCGTTTTGCTAGAAAAAAAAATTCTGAGGAAAATTTTGACGCAGAGGGGGTTTCCCCCTTCTAGCCCCCGAGGGAGGGTCGGGCTTTTGCTGAGGCAAGGCCGACCCTTTCTTGACGGTTAGACTTTGTGTATGTAAAGAAAACGAGGTACATGAATGACTTAAAACATCTTAAGGGTAGAAGCGACGTAGCTGTTGGATGTTCCAAGCGTTGCTATAGACCTCGCCTTGGTCGTTGGCCAGCTTGTATATTCCGGGCTTCAAAATCTTAGCGATGATGAAGGGCCCTTCCCAGGGAGGAGTGAGCTTGTGGCGCCCTCGGACGTCCTGTCGCAGACGAAACACCAAATCTCCCACTTGGAAGCCTCGGGGCCGAACGCTTCGGACGTTGTAGCGTCGCAGCGACTGCTGGTACCGTGCCGAATGTAGTAAGGCAACGTCTCGAGCCTCTTCGAGCTGGTCCAGTGAGTCCTCTCGGCTAGTCTGGTTGCTTCGTTCGTTGTACGCTTTGGTCTTCGGGGAGCCGTATTCTAAGTCCGTGGGGGAGGACGGCCTCGGCCCATAGACTAGAAAAAACGGCGAGAAACTCGTGGCTCGGCTCAGCGTCGTCATCAGACTCCAGACTACTGAGCAGGCGAGGAAGAAACTCGTCTGGACGGACGCCGCTGGCTTTCGTAGTTTCGTGAACCGGTGACCGGATTCATCAGTTTGTTTGGTGACAAGTGCCTTTCGAGCAGTCTCTAGCTAACTACTCTCACATCACTGCATCAGGGTCAGCGAGCACGGCACGCTACTGATCGAAAGACGCCCGATCCAGCACTGATTAACATTGTGCCGCGAAGGAGACGCTGAATCATCATGGACCTCCGTCCTCTGCTCGAAGGTTCCCGGGCGCGCTAGCATAGTAGCATGCATTTTAGTTCGAAGAGGTGAGTTTTTATTATTATTACTTTACGATATGTTTTTTTGCCATGTTTCGTCGGTGCTTCGCGTATGGGATCGGAAGGACCCAGCCAAAAATTTGAGTGAAGATCCAAAACCTAAGTAGAGACCTAAACAGAAGCATACTTACTAATGGATCTTTATAACTATAGTGAATAAGATAATTGAGTGAGGGGTCCTGCCCTCACTCAGTCCAACATGGGTCCGCCTCTGGTTCAAGACTCTGCCATGTGCGATCCTCATCGTCATTGGTGAATCCAAGAATAGATCAAATAAGGGGCTAATAAACCAATCAATCATAATATTGGTGGTCAGACGACAAACAATTGATACCTTGTGATGGACAATTTGACCGATTCGCTACTACCACTTACCGATTTTATATAGTTCTACTGTAATGTTATATATAGTTCTATGTCCTCCTCTATTATAGACTACCTGTGGGAGACCGTATAATGGCGCGGGCATACACAAGCACCAGGATCCATGGAAATGCCAGCTCTTGTACCGTTCCTAGTGGATACAGCATACATGTCTTATTGGGGAGTGCTACAGTCCAGTAGCGTTGGTCCAACACGTCAGGCAAATGGAAGTGCCTCAGCGTCTCCCCAACTACCGTTAAACCCAAGGTGATCACGAATCCATGGAACCTCTACCTTCCGTCCAGAGATCCATTTCGAAACCGCTACCTAGCTCCGTCACAATCACAAACAGGATAATTTAATTTAGAGCGACGACAGTTTGTACGCCCCAGCATACGGCCAAAGCGAGAGGGGGTGGGCCAAAACCGCCGTCCGTCCGATGTGTTAGGCATCTGCTGTTGCCGAGCCGTGGGGTGCTGCTGGTGAAGTTGTTTCGCCTTCTTCGGGATGGCCGGCCGGCCGGCCGTCGTGTTCTTTACCTTTCCCGGCAGATAGAAGCGTCAAACGGTCCCGGCGTGTGACTGCGACATGGGGTTGGAGCCTCTCGCCGAGTCGTCATTTCAGCTGTATATACTGGCTTCCGTTCCACTGTATTGACCTTGTCGTCACCCGTCAAGGCAGCCATCAATGCCGACCTCTTTCGTTTCTGTAATTTAGGTAATGTATGGTTGAAGAGCCAAGTAGAACGGAACCGTTCTGTCCCAGTTTTGTTGCTGTTTGGTTACAAAGGAACTAGAACGGAATGACTCTAATTAGGGAATATTCTCTTCAGATCCGGAACCATTCCGCTCCAAAAAATCAACCGGACGGAGCCGCTCCGTTCCCATCCCGCTCTCACAGTCACGCTCCGCTCCGTTCACTCTGCAACCAAACAAAAAATAGAGCCGCTCCGTTCCAGATTACCAAACACAGAACAGAGCGACTCCGTTCCTAGAATCAGGAACGGAACGATTCCATTCTACTTGGCTCCTCAACCAAACGCTACCTTAGCGTTTGGTTTTAAAGTATGGTTTATATAAGTCAGAGTGAATCACAAAATAGAAATTTATACTCAAACATTAAATCTTTTGGTCCTAAAATCTCTCGGACATAACCGCTCCTAAGAGGATGGCTCTATAACCAAACAAAATCTAAAAATTTGAACTCGACGCCCGCGTTCGGAAACACGCCCAATTCGTTGGACAACATACAACCACAACAGTACAACACGACTCGATCTATACTTGATCTCGTCACGGCGATAGACATGCCAAAACAGAGTTTCTTACGCGAGAGAAGCATGCACACATGATATGAGATTCCCCTGTTACTTACTCATTCTCATGTTATTATATTTCAAACTCCACGGTCTACGGTGCAACACATATATGATCTTCTTGCTATAGGTAAGATCGTGTCCAGTAGTTCGCCCATAGTATCACTAAAACATTGTTTTTTTTTGCATTGCTGAGGATAGGGATATATAAGTTGTTCGAGATAGTCTAATAACGACATGAACATGGACGACTCCGATCCAGCAAGCGCATACGTTGTGCTCGAGCGTCAACAATAGTTTCTGCAGCTACTAGCGACGGCCTTTCATGCCATCAAGGACATGTTTGAATACGCTAGAACTAATAATTAGTTGACTAAAAAAATCTAGGAAAAATAGCCGGTTAAAAAATAGCTAGCTAATTGTTATCTAATTTGTTAAAAATAGCTAATAACTAAACTATTAGCTAAATTGTTTTATTGCTATCCGCTAATTTTTGTAACTAAATATTAGTTATAGTGTATTCAAACCGTGAATAATTAAATAATAATACTTCTTTGGTTTTAGAATATTATTCGTTTTAGCTCTTAATTTTTATATCTATATTCAAATAGACGATGATGAATTTAGACATATATGTAGAATATATACGAATTTTAATTTTAGGATTTTAATTTGGGCCGGTGGGAGTACCATAGCAAGTAACGATCCGAAGTAGTTGGTGCTGCGTTCCTGTCAGCCTCCAGGGCCTGCAAGCAAGCGCGGCCGAGCACGGCACTTTGACTCAGAGACGTCCATCAGCTCGTGATCTGAGACAGACTACACACGCATTGCGTTACGTCGCGACAAAGAGATGCTGAAAGATCGACAATGGCGCCTTCGTGAACGCCGCGCTGCTCCGCACGGCGGGCTGTGGTCTGCTGGTGACACAGATTGCCAAAGGGATTTTTTATCTTTCAATTAAAACGCTCTGTTTAGTTACTACATTAGCCGCCACCGCCAATAGTAGGTAGCCATTTGAGATGGTTATTAGTTGATACGCAGCTAACAGTTAGCTGGATCCATTTGAATCGAAGTAGCTAATTGTTAGATCTTGGGATGGATCCAGACAAGCCATGAGTTAGGAGAAAGAGAAACAGGTCCTAAACTAGTGTAAGAGAGCCGCACAATTTCTGACAGTCGTCCCCAAGAATCCCATTTTTTTTTGACCTGTGCATGCGTGATTAGTCCTGAGCTCGTCCTGGCAGATCCATGGGATCTTCAGAGAAACATTGTGAGTCGCGTGAAGAGTCCGATCCCCTCGCATGTACACAACGCAGCGGTTGGGTCTCTGAACTATATATTTTATTATGAGAGCGTGCTGTTATGAGCTCCTACGGAATTTACGACACCAGCTAGTTGTTGTTTTCTTCGAAGCTTCTTACAGGTGGCGCCTGGCGAGTGCCGATCTCGACCGATTCTTCTTCGAAATCCTCCACTAGAGGATCGCAGCTTCTGTTTTGAGCGAACAATAAAGCACCAGCTGCTCTCACGCTTCCGTTTAGCCAGCCCGGCCCCGTCCACGAGCCCACGACCATGAAACCGCCCGCGTCGTCCACCGCCACCTCCTACCTCCTCCTGGCCCCGCTCGCGATCCTCCTGCTCGTCTTCGTGCTACCGTCGCTCCGCCCTTGGTCCCGCGTCGGCTCCGACTCCGACGGCCTCGGCGTCCTCTGCGCCCACCGCGCCGGCGGCTTCGTCGACGTCGCCGCCGCCGCGCCGGCGCCGCTACCGGCCGAGACGACACGGGCGGCGGAGTTCAGCCTGCTGGTGGGCGTGCTGACCCTGCCGGGCCGGCGGGAGCGGCGCGACATCGTGCGCACGGCGTACGCGCTGCAGCCGGCCGCGGAGGGCGCGCGCGTGGACGTGCGCTTCGTGTTCTGCCGCGTGACGGACCCCGTGGACGCGGCGCTGCTGGCGGTGGAGGCGAGGCGGCACGGGGACGTCCTGGTGCTGGACGGCTGCGCCGAGAACATGAACGACGGCAAGACGTACGCGTACCTGTCGTCGGTGCCGCGCCTCTTCGCGGCGGAGCCGTACGACTACGTGATGAAGGCCGACGACGACACGTACCTGCGCGTGGCGGCGCTGGCGGGCGAGCTGCGGGGCAAGCCCCGCCACGACGTGTACCTGGGCTACGGCTACGCCATGGGCGGGCAGCCGATGCCGTTCATGCACGGCATGGGGTACGTGGTGTCGTGGGACGTGGCGGCCTGGGTGGCCGGCGCGCGGGAGATCCTGGAGCGCAACGACACCCTGGGCCCCGAGGACCTCATGGTCGGCAAGTGGCTCAACCTCGCCGGCAGGGGCAGGAACCGCTACGACCTCAAGCCCAGGATGTACGACCTCAGCTGGGACATGGACAACTTCAGGCCCGACACCGTCGCCGTGCACACGCTCAAGACGAACAGCCGGTGGGCGGCGGCGTTCAGGTACTTCAACGTCGTCACTGCGGGGATCACGCCGTCCTCCGAACTGTACCACCTGCCGTGATCGTCTCATCGATCGACCAACACTTTTTTTTTTCTTTCGTAATTGTCTGCGACCCTTGCCAATAGTATAACAATTATTTGGCAACACATGAATGGATCGTGGAACAGTGGTGGGGGAGCATTTGAGTCACGTTGACGCGCTCATGTGACTATGTGAGCGCAGCCGACGACGGTTCGCCCGTCGACGCGCTCCAAACCGCCGTACAAGTTCCTCTCAAGGCGAGGCGACGGGCCCCAAAGGCTGGGTCTTGGCCTCGCTCCGTCGCTCGTGAGGTCGTGACATGGCATCCTCGCCGCCGATTCATTGATCTACGGATCGGAAAACAGCATTGCCAATCTAGTCTCTGTCTTTGTCGTTCTTTCCCCCTTTTTTTTTGTCTTTCTTTTGGATGAAAAAGGATGCCAGATTGCCTAGTGATAGACAAAGGAGGTTATGGTATGGTATGTGCAATGTTTGTCATCCTGTATATACCTGTGTACTCTCCGCAATGATCGACGACACTTGCATGGAAGCCATGTCCACACTCCACAGGTGGTGGCAACTAGCAAGCACACCGGTTTTCGTTTCCCTTGTCTAACTTATATTTGGCACTTGGCAGCCAAGGAAAAAACTCAAATGACCAAAAATGTATGAATCAGAAGCTTTCGTTTCAAAAGGCCGGTGTTCAGAAAGTTAGCAGGCGAAAACTGAAAATCAAATGGTCATGCTTTGGAAATTCTAACTACAAACATACTCTCCGTTCTCCAGATTTATTAACCAAATTTATACAAGGAAAAGATACTAAATATTGATATAGTTTTTTTTAATGGTTCGGTTAAACTTTAAAAGATTCGATCTGCTTTAAATCTAGAATTGTATTTTTGTTGGGAGAGATTTAGAGTAACCTTTTGTGTTTGAAATTGAAGATTAGACCTCAAAGAACCCAACAAGTTTCACGAGGGTTTTTTACCGCACAATATGCAAACGCAATGTTGACTTATCCGTTATATAGCAAGGTTGGTACGATTTCAGCTTCGATCATATATCAAAATACAAAATATGATCAAGCAGGCAAACCATGGACGCCACCCACCACGCAAGCAGTAACCGACAACGAACGGTGTCGCCGGCGTCCTCATCGAACTTGTCGTTGTTGCCGCCCGCCGCACTCTCGCAAGCAGGCAAGCTGCGAGGCAACTAGACAACGCCCTTCCCGGAATCTCTATCGTTTTTTTTTTAACTAGGTCAGTGCCCGTGCGTTGCAACGGGAACATATAAATTAGTCAGGAACCATCTTAGAAGATTTTACCGACACCTATTCACACAAACAGTAAATTAGTCAGCATTATATTCATTTACGAGAAATTGTTATACAATCACATGAAAAACAACTAATTGTGATTCCTCTTTTCAAGTATTGCTCTAGCTAAATTAGGAACTTGATTCCACACAAGAGGACACATTAAAGAATTTGGTATTCAGAAAGGAAAATATAGGAGCACATCGTCGTCAAAATATGAACACCTTCCAGAGATGGTCTCAAGCAGTACAAAGCAAACTTATACACTGCGTTATACTCATCAGGAGCATTGTACACGTCATCTTGTTTCTTGTCAACGCCAAATCTGATGTCTGAAACCTTTGCAACATAGTCTTCAGTCAAGGATATGCATGAACTGTTTAGTGTTACAGGAGTGTTTTGCTGGTGTGTATATTGCAGACGTGACTGCTAGTTCAGGTGCTTCGCTTCGTTAACTGCAGCAGTGTTTTGACGACAATTAGTAAAAGCTAAAATGAGTGTTATCCTATCAACAACTACTAATACCATGAGCCTTAGTATGACGAGTACATACACTTACATGTATTACATGTATTCTTTAGATGGATAATAATAGATAACCATTTTACTCATTTTTCATATCTGAAGACATCTTAGAGTTTAAACTCTTTGCTACTCTCATGTATTACTAAATACTTACAGAAGAATGTGCCAGGAATTGCATGTTCAAGTACACACAAGCAAGCACTCCTGTTGACCGATGGTTGTTCAGTGAACTGGCATATTCAACTGGCCATAGTAGCAAGTGTACCACATTGGTGATTGGTGGATGAGAAGTTGAACGAACACAAATATGAGAACTTATTGATATTTGTGCTAAACCAACTGATATGTTCCAATATTGCAAGTGCGAACAAGTTATTAATTATTGTAGTCATTTCGCAAAGTAATGTTCATGTACGGTGTTTGTGAATGCACAAAAGGAAGCATCTGGCATCTGTTTAGCGATGTAACAAGTGTATAAAATCATTAAGGAAGTGAAAAGCATCACCTGACCATCAGGACCAGTATGTGTCCATCATATCTGGGTTTGGCCTATACTTCAGGAGGTCTTCCTCATCCGAATGCCCATCCTTCCCAAAGACCTTAGTTGTTTACTGGTACATTAAAGTGCTCTTCTAATCCAGCTGAACAATTCAAATAGTATCCTGATTAGGTTAATTCAATTTTTTCATGTAGTAGCTAGCGCAGTAGTGGCGAAGATGCCACGGTCGTTCCTCGTGCTGCTCGTTACTCTCGTATCCGCAGCTGCCACACTTCCATCCGAGGCGCTCAACGTGCGAGGCCAGTTGCTCAAGTTCCAGACTGTCGAAGGGAAAACTCTGGCCGGGTGGCGGAATGCACCTGTCCTACCACATGCGGACAAGGGTGGAATCTAGGGGACTAATGAGAGATACCCACCAGTTGGCAAGTTGGCAAGAGCACGAGAACACCGAGGCTTAGAGTGGTCTGGGCCACCGGAGCGTAAGACCCTACGTCCATACTGTGAGTCCGTACTGTGAGTGTATTGTATTGCTTGAGCAAGCTTGAGCCTGCATGCGAATGGGGTGCCTGTGTGTGCTTTGCTTGGCCTTGCCTGAGCCGACTTGAGTGGGCGTAAGTGAGCCTACGATGTGTGAGTGAACTCCCTCCTTTTATAGTCTAAGGTGGGAGTAGTACAATGTACATTTCTAGAATAGAGCCAAAACAAGATTTCTAGAACAGTTGAAAGCTGTGAGCCCCTACAACAGCCAGAACAAGACAGGACAGTCCAGCTATCCAGCACCAAATACAAGTGTACATTTCCCACAGAGCTACATCAACTACCTGTCACGCAGGAATCAACAAAATTCATAGGAAAATTATTTAGGTTCAAAACTTTTTCGAAAAGATGAAACTCTGGACCGACGATGCCTCCAGCAGACACACAGCACCACCTACAGCACAGCGTAAGACACCCAACATGTCAAGTGCTAATTAAAACTAAGGCACCTCAATCCCTTGCAAATGATACAACAATACCAAACAGATCAAGCCAATGATCCTGGTAATTAACGTGTGCAGTCGAGCAGCAGAGCTAATGACCAGTCCAACAGCAGAGCCAGTAGCCTGTCTAGCAGCAGAGCCAAAAGCCTCGTACTGGATGTTGGAGCGGTAGTAGCTGTTGGGCGCCCAGTTTGTCGGGATGACCTGGTAAGCCACCAGTGTGTTGCCGGACTCGTTAGTGATGCGCAGCGAGAAGGGCCCCTGCAGCCAGCGCATGGAGTCCATCCTCCAGTGCAAGAGCCATACGAGACAAGGAGGAAGATCAATGCACCAAGCGCAACCATCTTGGACTGGACAGACATGGAGCTCTGTGTGCAAGACTGAAGGATTTGAAGCTAGGGTGTTTCAATAAGTGGATTTTTTTTAATATCTCAAATGTAAATTGTCAACTTACAGTACAAGCACAAAAGCTTGTGTTACAAACATCTTCAAATCCACAAATAGGTATAAAGAAAACTTCATTACAAACTACTATTTACTTGTGAATTTAAAAATTTACATTCCTACCGCCGGCTGCTGATGTGCACTCCTAGTTTCTCACAACAAATGTTTATAATGTGGAAGTGTCACCTGAAAGTGTCGTGGTGTTTAGAGTCACCGAAAGGCTAAGCCAGCTGGTGTCCTTTCAATGTCAATCATATGGTTGGAAATAAAACTAATGGTGAAGCACCAGAAGGCCACAGTAATATTCATATCCGTAGGCCACAGGTAATATTCATATCACTTTAATTTTCACCAGTTCCTTGTAGTGTTGAAGGAAACATGATTTGAAAGCACCTTCAAATCAATAAGCATTTCACAAAAAAGAGTGCTTGCAAGAAATGAGAGTTCGCAAGTGCCACATCTTCAATTGGCAAAGATTAATAAATGGCAGATAATAGCATTGTTATGATATTACGACTAAAACAGGCTTGTGCAAAAGTTATCCTAACCGCTATCAAGGATGTAACTTGGAAGGACTATATATCCTGTTTTGAAACGTAGTGAGATCCAAATCCCACGGATTTAGTAGAAAGTTTTGAACTAAATACTTAAATTTAAAGCATCAATTTAAACCCTGATTGGCTGCACTTTTGCAGCAGTAGCTGCTCAGTTTCTACAGTAGCCGCTGGGGTGCTGCATCAGCAAGCAGTTCAGATTGCTGCATTTGGATATGTTATCAAGTGATGCCATTAAATAAACTGAAAGCAGCAACAAAAGGTTTACTTACAAGAGCTGGACACTCATAGTCAATACCAGCTGCCTTGATTCTTTTGCGACGCTTTCCATCCCGCTTTACAATTCCTTCAACCATCTTTTTGTGCTCTGCTACAGTCTTATCCTGTTGACAATATAACTATTCAGTGCAATGCACATTAAGCTACAATTGTAGCTAGCACTTAGCAACAAATTACCTTGTTGTGTCTCTTCCGTTCAATTGCTACTCGATCAACAGGTATAAATCCCCTTCGCACCCCTTTCCATCTGTACAAAATTGAGGCCAAAAGAATTTCAATCCCATTTTAAAGTCTAAACAAAACCAAAGAAACAGACAGCATGCACAACTCTGAGCTACTTTCTCAGATCACAAATATAAATCCATTAAGTTTTGGACAACTGTCATCAGGGCTCCAATCCAATATGACACTTTGATTATCAATATCTTATAAAATAGTCTTATTAAATGAGAAATATTTTCGTAATGAATATGGTAATGCAAACCTAGTGCTAAATATATAAAATTTTAGATATTGGGAGTCGAACATTAAAAAATTAACTTGAGACAACCCTCGATGAACTTATATTTGTGATCAGAGCAAGTACATCAATAAAGTATAAATAGATATGCAACTATATTTCTGTACAGACTACAGCTAAAGTGCTAGGTTCCATATCAAGCAAGCACATAAAAAGAACAAGGATACCAGAACACTTCCTTAAAATGTCAGATTATGTCCTCATCTAAAACTTTATTCCCTAAGCTCTAGTTTTTTTATTTGAAGTTGCAGTCCCATCATCCAAGACAAACATATGCACCCATCCAATGCAGTACATAACGTCGACTTGACAACTCAGCCACCTAGTTGATTGGTGCACAAAGTCATACATGCAAAGTGTAAGAAATTCAAGCCGTATTTTTTGTTAAGTTAACAAAAAAATATTAACACTGGTTATTATCATCTCAACCAACTAAATGTTTTAGTATTTGTTTCAGAAGTCCATGTTACGTTTTAATTTCAACAAGTATATGTGCTTTTTGAAAAGTTAAAAGTCACTTCTGATGACCAATGTCACATCAAATGCATTTGTGCCCATGCAAAAACAAACAGAATATAGTAGTCAAATCTAATAGGCACTTAGAGAGCCTTACAATTTAGGATGAACTTTCTCTGGCTCAACAAGTGCAACTTGCAAGGTGCGCTCAAACAAGAGATAGTTATTCATCTCATCTGCTACAACCTTTGCCACCTGTTACACCAAAGCACATTAGCAACCAGCAAATAGCATACATTTGCTGCAATTAGATATGAAATAAGGTTCTTACAGCAGGGTTCTCAAACTCAATGAATCCATAGTGCTTGGACTTTCCTGTCTAAAAATATCATGAAACCATAAGTTATGGGCTCACCCAAAAAAATAGCACAGAAATCATGGCATGTGCCATTCTAAACATACCTTGCGGTTACGAGCGATCCTAAGCCTCTTAATATCCCCAAACTGCTTAAAGAACCCTGCAACAATAGCAGCAACAACAAAAGAGTGCCTTAGCACAATGACTCGTGCATCCAGCACTTTAATGTCGCATTAATATTTCACCACCAATGGAAGGAAACATACCTTTCATCTCGTCCTCGTAGAAACCATGGGGGATATGCCCAATGTAGACGACTGTGGCTGTGTTTTCGGGCTCTTCAGGCTACTGCACCTTCAGATGCTTCTTACCGGGGCCTCCTTTCAGCGGCTGCACCAAGCGCAAGACGCAATAACAACGTCAAGGATTAGCCCAAAAAATGGACCTATTTTTCCAATCTCACGGAAACCCAGGAATGGTGTGTGAGAAGCACGCACCAGGAAGTCCTTGCCCTCGCCTGGGCGCGGTGCCGCGGTACGGCGCACGAGCACTCGCTTCTGGTTCCGCTTCTTATCTCGCATCCCCATCTCGCCTTTTCTTTTGGGAAAACTCCTGGTCTGTCAATGCAGCGCACTACAATGTTTATGCACCAGAAATAAAGAATGAAAACAATAAAAATTGTAACTCACAATCATTTGTAGGGCACTATCTTTCTCAACACATGGCTCTGGTATGCATCTAAGAATTGTCTCAAAAAGGGGCCCTAGATCATCAGCTAAATTGTCTGGAGATAGACTGACCTTTCCTTTAATTCCACTTGAATAGACTATTTGGAAATCACATTGGCATGCTGAAATAGAACATGAACATAAGGGTTAGGATAAGCTGTGTATTGATAAACTGAAAACAAATTAGATGAACAATAGGATAGCTGTAACTGTTTACGTGTACGTCAGTTGCATCTAAAATCAATAAATAGCTCAAATGTTGAATTACCACACACTCAGTTCATGCAGTAGGTCTATCGATCTTGTTTATTTACAACTACAACAACATCATATCCAAATTCTAGAGCTCTCTTCAGAACAAACCTTGTATGTGGCGTAGGCCCTTCTACATAATCAACCTACATAGAAGATAAGCTTTAAAAATAATGTGGAATGAACAATTGCTTGCTAAAAACGTCAAAGAACTCTCTTTCAAGGAACAAAAGGAAAATATAAAAAATGACACATCAATGTAATAGCTAACATGAAAGTAGCATGGCAAGAACTGAAGCTCCTTCATTAGCTTCACTTCTTAAATGAAACGTGGGTGCTTTATTGTTACTTCTTAAATAAAAACATGTTCACCCATGTTTTGTACAGGAATTGGTGTAAACAACATTTGTGGATACACAACCGAGATAAACTACACCCGAGGAGATGCAAGAACTCTAAAAAATCACCTGCATAGCTAGAATTCATCCATTTTAATTCTTGACATCTTTTACAGATGAATTAGTGACACTCTGAGAAGCAGAAAAAACATTACCTCATTTCATTTTGATCCTCGACTTTTTCCATGGCCTTCCATTTTGAACTATGCATTTCCTCTAGCTGTCAGCATCTACACAATCAAATTGAGTATACCAAATTAATACTGCGGGCTGGAAACTTCATGCAGAACGGTCAAAATGTTCTCAGTTAGATAGGGGAACAATTGTACCACTTTTTCCTTAGATTACAGAATATTACACAGAGTTGGGACCACATCTAGAACAAATTGGGAGCAATTTGTCGAGACCTTTTTGCAGGCATTTGCGACAACTAACACTGCAACCCTCTGAACCATGGAAGTGCATATCAAATTAACAGCCCACTGCTGCACTATGTAGTGATTAGTGAAGATCTCCCTAAACTAAACCACACCACATTTACATCGAGACTGCATGAACTAAGAAGCAATTAAACAAGGTGAAATGCCAACATTTTTACCCACCAAGAACAGGCAAGAATGCATCATCATTAAAGAATCGCACACCAAGCACAACTACACAAGTCACCAAGAACCCTAACCAAACATGCCCAAGACCATGTTAGATGCAAGAACCCAGGAGATGACAGGCATTACAAAATTACACGGTTCCGTACCAAGAGGAGTGGTGCTGGGTGTAAGATCTGGGCGACGGTGGCAGGCTCCCCCAAGTCTACGCAGGACACACGCGAGCTCGGCGAGCGTGATGAGGTCGTTGTCGTCTGTGTAGAAGACCATGAAGGCATGGTCCACGTCATCCTCGACGACGGCAGCAGCGGACGTAGACTCCATGAGCGCGACGAACACGGGCAGGTTGATGCAGCCTTCGCCGTCGGCGTCGACCTCCTCCATCATGCATGACACCTTATCGTCGGTGACGGCATGGCCCATGCCCTCGATTAGCGCCGCGAGATCTGCTAGTTGCCGTTGGCGTGGGTGCTCTAGGGTTTGGGCTATGGTCTATAGACGCTAGGGTGGTTGTTTCTGGGTGCTGTGGGGTGACGCGATTTGGACGCGGGGCGGTGGTTGCAAGGGTGCATCACGGAGTACACGGGCGGCTGCAGTCACGATGCCATCGTCAGGGAGCAGAGGGAGCGGCGCGGAGCATGGGGAGCAGAGGGAACGACACCGAGACGTGGGCGTGCGGTGGCCCACAGTGGCAGTGTGTGGGGGAGGTAGGGCGTAGCCGCGGTATCGCGGGCGCCCACATTAAGCGACGCCACGAGGCCGCAGATGGCGAAGATCTCAGCGAGGGAGACCATGTGGAGCGGCGTGGAGGCACGGATCTTCTCCCGCCACCGCCGCATCAGGTACACCAGCGACGCGACGAATAGCGCCGAGAAGATGAGGTTCGTGTGCCGGATCGGCAGCGGCAGCGCGTCCCCCGCCTGCACACGCACCCGCTGCCCCTCGCCGCCGGTCGCCTGCTGGCGCCGTGGGGCGCTCCCGTGCGGCGGCAAAACCCTACGGCGGACCTCCATAGCCATAGGGTGCGTCGGGCTTGCTCATCGGTGCTCAACCGCACGGCGGCAAGGAGGAGGAGCGGAGCAGTGGCCTGGGGTTTGGGGATTTGATTTGGGAGGAGAATCGATCTCGACCCGTGGAGGGGGAGGCGGGGCGGCGGCGGCTCACGCGGGGTGGGGGATGGGGAGGCGGGGGGACGAACGTGGGCGTGGGTGGGCGGACGGTGTAGATTTACGGAAGCGAGCGGACGGTGTAGATTCACCGAAGGCAGAACACAAAAAGGCAGGCTACTATTGCTTACTTAATAAGTAGTAGAGATTAACATGTTTGGATTTCTTAACATCTTACCGCGTCATGGAATCTTTAGAACACAGTTGGAGCAACATTACCATAGATTGTGCTCTCTCCCAAGTAATGGAATTTCAACATTCTCCCCTTTTTTTGTCACTGTCCCTAAGCAGAAACAAACTATCAGGTGCGGATATATAGGATCAGCTATAACAACATGTGCATAAATGCAATTAATTGATATATAGTGTTGTTCTCCAAACAAACAAAGGTTTTACCAATCGACTCCATGTAAGATTATTATTTTTATATCTAATAACCAAATTGAAGCACCAGGACCTAGCTGAAAGACAAATTAGTTTATAAAATGTGGAATATATGTGGACAGAACATATATCTGCTGGTGTTGGGTGAGAATAACACCTGCCAGCTTGAGGTTTTCTAGACTTGTTCTGAAAATCATCAATCATTTGCCATCTACTCCGACCAAAAAATTATTTTCCCTCATCTACACCTCTGCAAATGCCGCACAACAAGAGTCGATCACACTGTGTGAAAATTAGACTTTATTTTTGTGGAAACTCGTGTATCATATAAAGAAGTTTGTTGGCAGATCCAAAAATATTCTCAGTGATAGGTACAATAAAAGATTTGTTGTTGATATTGGCTTGGATAATTCTGTAGTATGGCACAACGATTTGGATTATCTAGATACATAGTAAAAAATAAGTCTAGAAAAGCGAAAGCATCCTATCGGAATAGAGGGATTAGTTATTAAGGTTTGGTTGTGCATTATTAAAAGTAGATAAATAAAAACGTCAACGGACAAGCAACAAAAAAGATCAGATAAAATGTATAGGAGCTGCCAAAAAGGATCAGTGTTGTACACACCCTGAAATGGGAGGTGTTGTGCAAACGAATCACCTTTTTATCTCATCCATAGACACAACTGTGCAGCGCCCCGGCCCACCCAATAATCCACCTATGGCCATGGCGCGCTGCTGAGAAAGGTTCACTATCAGCAGTTTACTGTTAGTGAACCTCATCGTCAAATTCCAAAAATATTGTAATCTAATGAGAAATTTAAGTTAATGAATGAGGATTGGCTCATTATAGAACCATGTAGTTAGGAGTACAATAACAATTCTGGTTCCAAATTAATTGCTTGAAACATTCAGTTACTGTGGACACCAATAAGCTATACAAGAATAAATGTTAACCTAGAAGGCCAAATAAAATACACATTTTTACGGTTTACTACATTATTATCCAGGTGCATCAGAGGTATTGGCTCTCATGGAGTTCTCAAGAATACTACATGGATATCACAACTGCACTCCACCAATAATATAATTAACGAGTTTGCATTGGCACTATTTCTCAAGATAGATATCTTCGAAAATCCATATATTCAGAGATCGCATCATCCACTATCTCCCAAGCATATGCACCTATTAATATTATCAATAATAACTGTAATTTTAGAATGTATGAGGTGAATGCAGGGGGCTTGCAACTTAACAACAACAGATATTACAATCTGGAATGCATGCATGGTGGACACTCAGATATATATGCCGCTTAATTGGCCAGTCAGCAGAACAAAGATGAGGGCAGCGTGAGAGCGACCTCCCAAAGCAAGAAATCATTACCTGAGTAATATCTGGAGGAGACCTCATTATGAAAGCCTATAGCACTTTTAATCTTTTCGAATCCGACAGGAGGTACTTCATCTGATTATGTGACATCCATTGCAGCGTGGCATCTCTAAGAAGTTGCATTTATCTCCGAGTTTCACAGAAACTGATTATATGAAGTACTTCATCTAGCCTGAAAAGACATAGAATCTATCATTCATTGGCTGAATTAATTAAAAACAGATAAAAAGCTAGAGGAAGAATAGATCAAAAGACAAGTACGATATTTGATCAAGCACCTGCAGGTGCAAAGGCCACCAAAACTATTCCTGTCCCGAGTGATCATAGCAACAATTCGATCCCACAGCTGTGATTGAGGACTGGACGAAATAGCTGATGCCCATGTCTGCTCTCCATAAGGTCGCAGGTGAACGACACGATACTCTTGGGGTTTCCTCGGACAGCGCCTGGAGCAAGATTTCTTCGTTACCAGGAAAAAATCTGCTGGGGAGGTAGAGTGGAGGGTCATCTTACTCCGCAAAGGCCGCGACGGAGGTGGAGGCAAGCAGACAAATGACACGACGTTGAACATACATGATGATCTCCACCGTGCGCTCGAACTCGTCGGCGTCGGCCGCGCCCCAGCAGCACGCTCGCACCAACACGGACAAACACTGTCGCTCGTTCTCCGACTCCGACCACCGCAGCTCGAGGGGCGCGGGGAGAGGGTCATCTCACCTGCACCAGCCGCGGGCTCGCCATCTTCTCTTACCAGCACAAGATTCCCACTCCCCGTTTCACACACAATGGTTCACCTGCAATAATGGGACATGAAGTCCTTCGTGAATCGCCTGTGGTCCAAACCGCCATGTCACCCCCAACGCCGGCAGTAGCCGAGCAGAGGCAGCAGCATCAACGCCCATTGTGGCTGACACACTCCGCCTGGTGCCTGCATCCTCACCTCTTAGCGAGGCTGTTGGAGACATCGAGGCCGCCACCATGGCACATGTAGAAGGAGACCGGACAAGGTGCCCATCAATGGACCCCTCGGCGCCGTCGGGGCTATGATGTGAGTATGCGACCCAAGTCACAGCGGGTCGTCCTTGCACGATAAGGGCCACCGCTTCTTGTCCGGGAAGAATTGCGGAGGGGAAGACCGCAGGGAGGAGTTAGGGCTCGAATGTAGGGTGGGGAATGCAGCCTGGTGCTAGGGTTAGGGTTTTATCTGGTCGATTTGGGAGCGAGAGGAGCCCGACGCCATTACGGAAATGCAGCGAAGATGGGGACGGGGGCGGGGGAGATTTGCATCACGGGGGTAGGGGCAAACGGCACCAGATCCACCTTCGCTTCCTACAACGGCAATGGTGGTGAGGTGGTGGCCGTCACTGGAGAGGAGCAGGAGGAAGGCGAGCGGGAGCATGAAGACGATGTTGGTCCCCGCCTCGCCGTCGTGGCCCGTCGATCTCTCACGTTGCCACGGCTCCCTGCTCCCTGACGCCTCCCTCACTCTCCTCATGGCTACGTAGCAGGCGTGTGCGATGGGCGGGCGCCGGGGTGGGGATTGCATCGCGGGGCGGGTGCAGGGGCAGCATTCACGGGGACAGGCGGAGGCAGGCGAGATTCGCGGTGGGCTGTGCGGGGCGGCGCGGGGGGGGCGGGCGAGCGCGGCATGCGCGTGATCCGCGCGCGGAGGGGAATCGCGGCGGGGTGGGGGTGGGCGGCCGGGCGCGTCATCCGCGGGGGGCTGGTTTCGCAGCGAGGGAGGCGCGGGCCGGTTTCTTGACAAGCGAGCGGCGGTGGCGCTGGGCACCAGAGGCCGCGGCCGAGGGTGGAGGCGAGCAAGCTGGCGGGGGCGCAGCCGCGCAGGGATGCATGCCGCGGGCGGGGCTAGGGTTTCATGGAGATGGGCCTCGAACAAACAAATCGGCAGATGGGCCTCACACGGCGCATGCGTCTGTCTTCATTTTTTTGCAAGTAAAATTAGTACCACATTGCCCAGCGGTTGGTGTTGAAACCTGCTTATATGTCTTGCTGTGCACATAGTAGTACGATTGTTATCACATGGCGCATGTGTCTTCCTGTGCGTGCAGTAACTTATTGGTTTTTTGTACAAAAATGCTTTATGGGCTAAACCAGGAACATGCACGCAGGAGCAAGTAGGCCCCACCTGTCAGAGACCACACGACAGAACACAAAAAGGCAGGCTACTATTGCTAACTTAATAAGTAGTAGAGATTTGGAGAAGACCACTTGGTCCAACGGGCTCCACACGGCGTCGCTCTGCACGTCGTACCTCCTCGACATGCTCTGCCGCCGCCACGACGGTTACTACTCCGTTCATGCACGACCTACGTCGTGTCGTGGGATGTTGCGGTGTGCGTGTCCGCCAACCAGGACATCCTGCGCTATAGGTGTACATTTGTGTTATGCTTAATAGACCAGTCCAAAGCATACAATTTTTGGCACGGCTCAACCTAATTGTGGGTCTGGACCGGCACGACCCAATATGTGGGCCGTGTCTGGGCCTCAAGTCAAGTCCATGGGTCGGCCTGGCACGACCTGTTTAACTAAAGCACATCGAAACCCACTAAATATAGACTCAGTATTTAACTAAGGTCCGTTAAAGCTCACATGACCGACACAACTTAGAGAATCAAGAGCTTCAATAGGCCTTCCAGAACCAATACCTAGATGGGGATAGTGAATAGTGATGATAGTTATTGTATATTTATTTTGTATAGCTGTATAGTACTCGACTAAACACTGAACAGAGAGCTGAATATTATTTCTGAGCTAGTTGTAATATTTTTTCTTTCTGACCAAAGGTTTTTAATAAGCATCCACAAAATATCTTAGTTTTATTTTGGTCATATATATTCTATACTTTTTGTTTATGTATTATTGTTGTACATATATGGGCCGATCTGACATATTAAGGCATTTTGGTCTATTTGGACCGGCCTGACACACATAATTAATTGTGGGCCGTGCCATGGGACGTGTCGTAGGCCGATAACTAAACACACGTGCTGGCATAACATAACCCATAATTAGATATATGTCTTTGTGGGCCAATGCCATGTCGGGCCAGGCCGGCCCACATGTACAGATCCTGCGTCACAACGACACGCATGCGCCTGAGGACCTGCTCGGCTGCTCGTCGGCGAGCCGCAAGCGGCGGCGGCAGGGGCAGGAACCGCTACGGCCTTAAGCCTCGGATGTACGACCTCAGCTACTTCATTGACAACTTGACGGGCGAACACCATCGCCGTGCACAATAGATTATATTGGTTTATGGTAAAAGAGTAGCAGCATAAAATATTACTTTTGGATAATATATAAGCTGAAATAAGTTAATATTAGATAACTTATTTCAACTTTTAATGCTTTCAAAGTGACATTTTATCATCCTACTTTTTAGCATAATCCAACTTATATAACTTTCGACGGAAACAAACTCTTAGGTTACAATAACATCACTGCATGTACCCCCCTCGGACATCGGTCACCTTGTCAACCTTAAGCGTACTAGAGGTAGGGCACACGTTCATGTCCAGAGTTTTTCCATGTTGCATTGGACGGCTACTGAACTTGGTTTAATTAGCTTTGGATAACAATAGTCTGCCAGGCCTCATACCTCCATAGCTCCACCCAACAATAACTTTGAAGGGACAATTCCAACGAGCCTTTAAGATACTAAAAAAAACATTGACGTTCTCGATCTGTCAGTGAATTGAACAGGTCAGTCCCAGGGGGAGATTATCGGATTGAACAACCTCAAGCCTGTTCCGTTAGCAAGCCAGTTTTGTACTCAGATACCTGAATCTTGTAGTATCCTAAACAACATAGTTTTTTGCATTTTTGCTGCTGGATTGGAATCCATACCTCGTTCTCCGAAGAATCTAAGAATGTAGAAGGTGCCAGCAAACTGAAGAACAAGTTCTCGGATGCAATGCCTGATAACGCTGGTAGCAGCCTAGAACAATAGTGGCAAGCAACTTCTCAGAGGAAATCCCAACCGTTTTGAAAATTTCGAAACACTGCTGCCAACGCTAAATCACAATTGAGTTAGCTATGTTTCTCTGAAACAGCATCTGGACGATCGGAGTTCTAGAGTATTATTATAGCCATGTCCATGGCATCATCATCAATAGACCACAGGTTCTCCTACGTATTCAAGTTCCCAGTGCAAGTTGGTTACTACACTGTCTAGAAATTCGATCGATCATGTCAATTTCTGACTTTTTTAAGCAGTAAAGATTTCATGTTTTCAGTGCAACCAAAAAAAAAAGTTCAAGTAACAAGCTTCTTTCAGAAAGTTGATGTAGATTTGCACATATAATTGGCGGCTCACTGGCGGGGAACGAGTGATGTGGACCAGTGTTCTAGAAAGAACAGCACAATTCTTTAATTCAATCATGATCCATCGCTAGCAGTATCAGATAAACTGAGCCACGCCTACCAACGCCACCTGACCATTACTAGGATCCTAAGACGAGGTGAACTTCGTAACGGCCTTGGTGCCCTCGGAGACGGCGTGCTTGGCGAGCTCGCCGGGGAGGACGAGGCGCACCGAGGTCTGGATCTCGCGGGAGGTGATGGTGGGCTTCTTGTTGTAGCGCGCCAGCTTGGCGGACTCGGCCGCGAGCTTCTCGAAGATGTCGTTGATGAAGGAGTTCATGATGGACATGGCCTTGGACGAGATGCCGATGTCGGGGTGCACCTGCTTCAGCACCTTGAAGATGTAGATCTTGTAGGTCTCCACGGACTTCTTCGCCTTCTTTTTCCCCTTCTTGCCCTCGCCGCCCTCCTTGGACTTGCCCGCGGGGAGGCGCTTTTCGGCCTTGGGCTTCTTCCCCGCCGGAGCCTTCTCCGCCTTCTCTGTCGCGGGCTCCTCCTCCGCGGGCTTCTTGGCCGCCGGCTTCTTCTCCGCCTTGGGTGCCATCTGTGCGGCGGCTGCGGGAGGTCGCGACTCGCGAGGGTGAGAGGCTGCTGCGAATTGGCTCGGTTGGTTTGAGAACGGAAGATTTCGTTGGCTGTGAGGAAGAAACGGAGAGGGTTGCGGTGTATTTGTAGAACGGTGCATCGGGCGCTGAATGGTGGAGCGGCATGTGCCGTGGATTGATGACGTGGAGGGGCGAGATGCGTTGGAGCCATCCCAAATGGACGGTGAGGATGGTTTTGCCGTGGATTACTGACGTGGTTGGAGTGGACCCTCCATAGAGACGGAAGGAATTGGGAGTTCGGACGGTCTTTCTTTTGGCGGTTGATTTTGTGCAATTGAAACTTGAAAAAAAAACTGATGTAAAAGAGAGAGAAAAATTTTAGTTTGTTTGTATATGGATTTTTATTACACTTGT
This sequence comes from Zea luxurians, assembly GCA_029449295.1. NCBI lineage: Eukaryota > Viridiplantae > Streptophyta > Magnoliopsida > Poales > Poaceae > Zea > Zea luxurians. The sequence continues at coordinate 144,956,182 of JAOPSE010000001.1, read as the reverse complement.
GTTTTGACACGAATACAGTTTCAACAAGAATACAGTTTCACATTAAATCCAACATAATACTTCCCTTGTTTTGAAAAGAATATAATCATTATTTTCTAAGAGATCAAAACAATTTCAAACTTAACCAAATCTAAAAATACTAAAATTTTCCATTAGATTAGTTATGAGATGTTTTTTGTGATGCTATACATGTTGAAACCATTTTCTACAGATTTGAGCACACGTATGAACGTTTGACTTGGTAATCTGTTGGACTATGGAGCGTTCATTACAAGCAGTGTTCGTCCTTGAAAGGAAGACATATGACCCGTTACTGGGGCACTGGGTCTACTTATGTATATAGAAAGTCATCTAAAGGGAGGTAAATAGACGAAACATGTAAACTATAGACTTTGAACACAAACTTCACCCAGGATTAGGATTAGAAACAAATTATAATGAATGCGAAGTGCGGAATAGAGTTCTTCTTGCTATGAGTTGCTCAATTAATGCGGATGACTTTAAGAGCTAACTCAAAAGATTGTGAGCAAGAGAACTTAGAGAGAGAGGAGGGGAAGAATCAAATCGAACGGTGATGATCAACACAAATAAACACAACGATTTGTTTCCCGAGGTTCGGTTCCAATGAACTTAATCCCCATTGAGGAGGCCATGGAGACCGGGTCTTTTTCAACCCTTTCCCTCTCTCAATCGATCACTTAGACCGGTTGAATGCTTCTTCTTAATATCAAGGATCACAAAGTTCCCACAAGGATCACCACACACTTAGGTGTCCCTTGCTAACTTTACAAGTCACTTAGAGAGTTTAAAAGGAGATGAAGAAAACACGATTAAAAAGCCAAGCAACAAGAGCAACAAATGAAAAATGAATCACACTCTCTCAAGTCACTAATCACTAATGATCACTTGTCTTAATTATGGCACTTGAGGAGATTGGAAGCTTTGATTGTGTCTTGTGATTGATTCTTTGCTCTTGTATTGAATGTGTGAGAGTGGAAGGCTTGGATGTGCTGAATGGAGATGGTTGGGGGGTATTTATAGGCCCCAACCCCATTTATAGTTGTTGGACATGAAGCAGCAGTTTTCTGTCGACGGGCGCACCGGACAGTCCGGTGCACATCGGAGAGGGCACTGTTCATTGTCCGGTGCCTGCCACGTCAGCCGACCGTTGGGGTCTGTAGCAGTCGACCGTTAGATCCGACCGCTACCCAGACAGTTCGGTACACATCGGACAGTTCGGTGCCTTGGCCATGTCAGCCAACCATTGAGGTCTACGGCAGTCGACCATTGGATCCGACCGTTACCAGACTGTCCGGTGCACACAGGACAGTCCAGTGCCATAGCCCAAGAGCCCCTGTTGTGGGTCTCTCTGCGCAGACTGCCTGGTGTCCCATCGGACATGTTACTGTACACTGTCCGATGCGCCACCATACGCTGGCTGACTGTCCTTTTCTTGAATTTCTTCGCTGATTCTTTTGGGCTTCTATTCTTCTTGAGTCTTGGACTTCTATGCTTTTTTATGTCTTTTCTTTTTGAGGTGTTGCATCCTCATGGCCTTAATCCAAGCCTCTTCGCATCCTGTGAACTACAAACATAAACACTAGCACACTCATTAGTTCATAGGCTGTGTTGATCATCAAACACCAAAATCCCTTTAGCCAAATGGCCTGGGGTCCATTTTCCTTACAGATGTATATGAACTTTATGCACCTGAGAAAAGATCAACTAGGCAAACTAGTTAGTCCATAAGTTTTGTGATGGTCGTCAAACACCAAAATCGATCATAGGAGATGGTTGAGGTCATTTCCCTTTCAATCTCCCCCTTTTTGGTGATCGATGCCAACACAAACCAAAGCAAATACAAAGTATAGAAATGTAGCTAGTTTGCATTTTGGCAGATGTGCATAAGTTACTTTGAAATTGAAAGCAGTTCTAAGTATATATGATTGTTTTGATATAGTTAACATTTTAGACCACATTTACACCACTTAGCTTGTTTTTGCAAATCTTTTGGAAAAGTCTTTTAAAATTCTTTTGCAATCAGCCATTGGTATAAGAATATAATTTTCAAAGGCATTCTTAAGTTTTGAAAGATTCTCCCCTTTTTCAAATGCTTTTCCTTTGGCTAAATAAAAGCTCCCCCTGAAAAAGTTCTCCCCTTAGTGGTCAAGAGGGTTTTTGCAAATGTAATCGTTCCAATTTTGAAAAAGTTTTCAGAAAATAGGGTGGTGGTGCGGTCCTTTTGCTTTGGCCTATTAATTTCTCGCCCTTTAGCATTAAGCGCCAAAAATAGAGAAATCGAGAGGTCTTTATCAAGAAAGATATGAAAGTAGATACATGAGTAGGGCAAAGGATAGAATATGGAGCGGAAGCCTTGCCTTTGCCTACAACTCCATTTCCCTTTCAAGACGAAGTATAGAAATACTCTTAGAAGCACATTAGTTTTAGCTTTGGCACAAGAAGAATAAGAAATATGCATTTGTACCAAATGAAAGAGACATGCAATGATCAAAGGTATAAAATGAGCAATATGTGCAAAATTTTAATCAAAGTTTCAAGAATCTAAGATATTTAATTCATACCTAAGCTTGCTAAAAGTCTTTTCATCTACGGGCTTGGTGAAGATATTGGCTTACTGGTTGTAGGTGCTAACATAAGCAATTTTGATATCTCCCCGCTGTTGGTGATCTCTCAGGAAGTGATACCGGTTGTCTATGTGCGGCTGTGCGGCTGTGTTCAATAGGATTGTGCGCCATGCGGATAGCACTCCCATTGTCACATAGAAGAGGGACTTTGCTCAATTTGTAGCCATAGTCCCTAAGTGCTTGTCTCATACAGAGTAATTGTGCACAACAATGTCCTGCAGCAATATACTCGGCTTTAGCGATTGATAGAGCTACTGAATTTTGTTTTTTTTGAAGCCCAAGACACCAGAGATCTTCCTAGAAACTAACAAGTCCCTGATCTACTCTTTCTATCAATTTTACATCCGGCATAATCAGAATACCCGATTAGATCAAAGGTAGGTCCCTTGGGTGAAGCGTCCCCAATCCTCTGGGACTCAAATGTGATACAATTACTAGTCCCAGGAGGCTAGCAAACACATTTATACATCAGATGATACCAAATCTGCTTAAACGAGACAAACCTATAAAGGTGGCGGTCAACTTTAAGAGTTGGTCCACAACTCGAGACATATCATCAGAGTGGGGCTGAAGCAGCCCGATATACGTAGTGAAGCAATTCAGCGGTCCAACAGCCACAGGCAAGGTTGGGAACAGTCGTAACTCTTACCCGATCTCCTTTTTCTGAAAAACAACAAATAAGCAAGGGTGAGTACAAACGTACTCAGCAGCCCACCTTCACCCGCGGAATGGGGAAATCAGATATAATGCATGGAATATGTGGAGCTCAGGATATTTTGCAGAAACAGCAATATTTTATGCAGAGTTGTTTTGAAAAACATTTTGTATTTTTGCAAAGCGCATCCTCTCCAAAAGGAGCAGGAAGTTTTTCAGTATTATAACAAAATCCCCTGGACTAAACCATCCAGGCATCTCAGCAGTTTCCCACTGGTTTTCCTTTTCAAAAACCGCTACTGGACTTCCCGTCCACCATAGCTCACGGCTCAACCGCCGAACCTTTTTAAAAACCACTTTTCTCAAAACCATCTCTTTTTTTTGGAAAACAAAACATTAATTGCCATACCATACCAGACTCGTCCATTCCTGTGGACACAGACTATTCGAATAGGTTTTCAAACTCTGCGCAGAGGTGTACACTTTACCCACTAGTCCGGCTCTGCGATCTCATGATCAATGAGATCCGAATCCGAATCTCTTTCTTTCCCCGCACGTCCTAACCTTAACGGTCATCCGGAAGGAGTCAGGCCACCACCATGTCCAAACCGGACAAAACTTTCCCCCTCCTTATCCTCCCGGTGCTCCCCAGCCTTCATAACCCTGGGGTTGGACCGTACGAGTTCAGATTGAGTGACTGCCCACACAGTCTCGAGTGGTTGTACTATTAAAGAGTACAGGTAGTGAAGATGACAAACCGGTCCTTATATGAGGGGACAATCCTTCTGCTCACGCCTAAACCAGCTGAGCCAACACCTTAGGCCCTCCCCTAAACCAGGGAGTCCCTGATTATCCCACTCACAAGGTGATAAGGGTGAAAACCCTTCATCACACACATTTTGAAAAGCATTTTCTTTTGAAAACTCACACCTGTTCTCAAATCATTTGGAACATATATATCAGGGATTGATTGCGGCAAGCGGCTGGGTGGCCATAATAACTTGTCTCAAAATCATATCATGCATAAAATAACAGGCTGAGGGTTGTGGTTGAAAAATCATAGGTAATATATGCATCAAAGGGATCCAGTGAGCTTGCCGTGCTTATTCGGCGAAGGGGGAAGGAGAGCTCGCGGAACTGGCTTCTGGCTCCATCGCCTGGCGTAGACTTGCAGATCTGGCCTCCACGAGATGGCACGAACGCTCCGATAACTATGCAACATGAACAAGCAAACATACAAACCAGCAAGTATACCAACAAATATTTAGTATAGTGGTCAGAAAAGCGATATATGGATGGGTAGAGTCTTGAGTAGAATCTATGTCATGTGGTGTTGTGATATTACTGGTGGTGGAGCGGAGGTGCTTACCAGGAGGGTGGACTGGAGGCGAAGCGACACTATGCGTGTAGCCGGCAGAGCGGAGTAACTGAGTGGGTGGGGTGTTTGCCTTGGCTGAGGGTGTTGAGTGTGTGTGGAGAGGGAGAGGGTAGCTGGGTGTATTTATAGCTGAGTGTATGTGGTGTAGCACAGTGAAGTTCACTGTTGGTGAGAATAGTGACGAATGAATCGTCTGACTTGGTATGAACATGAGAGTTATAGGCAGAATATGGGACAAGAGTATTTTGGGAGTTTTCTGGAACATGAACCATGCTTAAGGGGTGACATGGTTGGATAGGGAATAATTTGATAAGAATATAGAAACAAGAATTATTGGAATCTGAGTTTGGAAGCCTGGTTCGAAGGAATCTCAAAGTTAAGCATGCTCAACTTGGAGAAACCTGAGATGGGTGACCAGATGGGAAGTTCCCACTGGAAGGAAAATCACAGTCACCGGAGTTCGTATGACTGGAATATGGGTCTGGCTGGTCTTAGGTGGACTGGACAACATGATGTATGAGTAGTTGAAATTTGGGGTGATCGGCTAATCGATGAATAGTAACGATGAATAGTGGCGATGGAAAAGTAATTATAGATATCATCGATGAATAGTAACGATGATGAATAGTAATGATAAATAGTAACGATGATGAATAGTGTATGTGAACAGTAACGATGAATAGTAACGGTGAATAGTAATGGTGAATAGTGACAGTGAATAGTCGTATGGACGAACGATGAACGATGAATAGGAACTATGAACGAACGGACGAATGATCGGATGAACGAACGATTGGAATTTCGGCAGCATAACAGCAGGAAAAGATTATTTGGATGAACGAATGGACGAACGATCGAATGATCGGATGAAAGAACGATCGGAATTTCGGCAGCATAACAGCAGGACAAAGATTATCTGGAAGAACGATGAATAGGGACTATGAACGAACGATGAACGATGAATATGAACTATGAACGAACGATGAACGATCGAATGATCGAACGAACGAACGATCGGAATTTCGGCAGCATAACGGTAGGAAAAAGATTATTTGGACGAACGAACGGACGAACGATCGAACGATCGGACGAACGGACGAACGAACCAAGAACAGGGGACGAACGATCGAAGAACGATCGAACGATCCTTGTGCTAGTGTGTGCTTGTGTGGAACATGGAGTGGGTGTGTGTGGGGGGGGGGGAAGAGAGTTGCCATGAAATGGCTTGGGGTGGGATGAGAGGAGGCCCTTGCCCCTCTATTTATAGCCATGGTGGGGGGATTAGGGGGAGGGATGAGAGGATTAGTGGGAGGGATGAGAGGATTAGTGGGAGGATGAGATGATTAGTGGGAGGTTAGCATGTATTTGTCTTGTATAAGTGAGGTTTGCTTGTAGAGCTCACCGTATGACACTGGAGGCATACGTATACGTATGAGCATGAGGAAAGTTATGAAGAAAATATTTGTAGGGACTTGAAAAATGATTCTGAAGTTATTTCTTAAGAGGAAAATACTTGGAGATATATCAGTGGAATATTTGGGCAATATTTCTGGAAAGAACTTGAAGGGGATCACTAGGGAAATATCTGGGCAGTATTTCTGGAAACAATTTGAGGGGGATCACTGGGGAAATACTTGTAGGATATTTTGAGGAGGATTTTAGAGAGAATATAGACCACTATACTTTATTTGTTGATATCAACTTGCAAACAAACATTTTGAAACGAAATTTGAAATTCATTTTGAATTTAGAGGGAGTTTGAGAAAAATTCAAGGTTTGAATTTTTGGGATGCTACAAATCTACCCCACTTAAAATGAATCTCGTCCTCGAGATTTGGCTTAGAAGGGTTATGGGTATAGCTTTACTTCAGCTACATATCTTAACTTTGCAACTCTTCGAGGAGATGGAACTTCAACAAAATCTGGCCCTTGCGGAGCATCCGGTTGCCGATTGCAAACGCTGATTCTGGCTACTCAAAGATCATCTTCAGGCTTCAGCTTTCACTTGGCAGCTAGCTTATTGAAGAAGCATCGATGCCAACACGCAAACCTTTCTCTTGCGAACTCCCACATGGATTCCTTCCTTGATTGGTCTTCTGGTGCTTCATCAACAAAACTTGGGTAACCACTTCTCATCCAGAAACTTATAAGCTTCGATGATCTGGTCCTCCACAAGCTTACTAAGGCCTTCTTCTTTTTCTCCATAGCAGGAACCTTACTGGAATACTACCCCACTTAAAAAGAATGAGGGTAGGTCTCTTGAATCTTGGGGATTTGAACTCCTTGAAGTACCTCATAACAAGGGTGTTACAGGGCCTTCTTCTTTTGTTGCTGCTTGAGCAGGCTGCGGAGAGATGACTGACACAGGGTTGATTTTGGGAGAACCTTCTTCTTATCTTCTCTTCGCTATCTTTTTTTTTCTCTTTTCACTGCTCCTTTCTTTCTCTTTGCTCTTCCCACTGGAGGATTCTATCAAAGAGTATTACCATCATACAGAGGAGGAAACCAAAGATGTTGAACCATATACAACAGTCTTCAACCCAAGAATTACCAAGCATTGTGATCTTAGGGGCAAGGGAGTGGAAAATGGAGTTGCTTGCGATTTGGCAGAGGGTATTTTATCTGGTGTGTGTGCTTTGCTTGGGATGGGAGTTGAGGGAGCTGGGGGGATTTATAGGCGAGCGGGGGTGTCCGGTTGCAGAGTGGTGGTGATGGAGTAGGTGCTACGCGGCAGCGGGTGCGACAAGGGGAGGGGGGGTCTGGTGTTGCCGGCGATGATGGTGGCGGTGGGTGCGCTGCAAAGGTGGTGTGGGCGGCGGTAGTGTGCTGCAAAAGGGGGGGGGCGTGTGGCGGTGGTAGTGCGCATGGAGGCGGGCACGCGTGCGAGGGGCACGGGTGAGTGGTGGGGTCAATGACCCTGATGTTTGTGGTCTCTGGTTCCAAGAATCTTTGCCTCTCTGCATGGTAATAACTCCTTCTGTCCTCTTTTCCTGTTTACTTTGACTCAGGGGCAGTGCTTTGATTCTCACGGTCGGTCCTTTTGACTGAGCGGCTGGACTGGTTTCTTCTGTAGCTTGTTACAGGCTTCAAGGGTGAGCTTCCCGGTGTCTTCTTGGGTAAGGCACTTTTTTCTTCAGATGGGTTAAGATGAGAATGGAAGCATAAGGTAAGGATTAGCTCTAATTTGTGATCTATGTTTTTAGAGAAAACCTTTTTAAGAAAAACGAAAAGAAAACACACTAGCTCAGCAATGATAAGCACAAACAAATCAAATGTTTTGAATAAGGGAAGAATAGAGTTTTTCCAAAGCATGGGCTACTCAGATTCGGGGGCTAAGCATAACTACTATTGCTTGGCTCCTGAATTGAGAACTATGCTAAATGCAACTTATGAGCACTAACGTTAAAGCATCATGCACTCAAAAGGGGAGAAAACATCAAGCGGAATTCATTTTGAAATGCCCTAGGGGGCCACACAAATAGAGTTTTTCAAGGCACGAGACTACACGATTACCTCTCATACATGCAGGGCTCTAGCCAAAGTGAAGAAAAACTTCACTACCTAATGCACGCAGAGGACTGGGTATAACTAACTCAGATCTGGCAGCTTCTCTTCTGGCAAGGCTGACGCACAACTTCAATCTGAGATATCTCCTGGATGGGTCAACAGGGAGCTGATGTTGATAACTTCTTCTGGCGGCGACTGAGATGGCAAGACGTGGTCGAACTCTTCTTCAAGCTGGACTGGCTCTTGTAGCTCCTCTGAGGGCGGCGGTGCTGGCGGGGTGCTTGCAGCTTCTTCCTTGACCTCAAGGGACGGTGCTGGAATCTTCTTCATGGTGAGGGGCTCAAACAACTCTGGCGGGGGATCTTGGGAGGATTCAGGGTGCTCTTGTTTATCCATAGCCTTAGGGGAGATTGGAATTCCTTCCAAGACTATGGCTCCTTCCGGGAGTTCCCAAGCCTTCTTCTCTCCTCTGGTAGAGACCGGGTGACCTTGAAGAATCTGGGGATCTTCAGCTCTCCTGGGTTGAACTGGGTTGGATGGAGCGGGCTCTTGGATCCGCAGGGCTCTACGTTGGTTATGGGTTACCAAGTAGGCCTCCATCAGCTTCTGGACATGCTCATCCTTGGCTTGCTTCAGGGCTTCAACAACAATGACTTCACGACTTTCTAAGGCAGCTACACGGGCTTGAGCTGTGGTGAGATCCACATGGAGCTTACGGTTGAGCTTCTCTGCATCTTCTGCTCGGGCAATCATCTGACGGTGGTGCCGGGCCAAGAAATCATACTGGGCATCCAGGGTGAGCAGGTATGCAGTGAGGTACACGACTGTGGGGTCGTCCTCAAGCAGCAGCTGCTCTTCCAATGCACGCATCCTGGCCATCCAAACTGGACGGTCTCTCTGAAAGGGCGGAAAGAATCTGAGCAGGGTGTCGGCCACTTCTTCTTCATAGATCTCACACAGAGCCCTCAATGCCTTGCGAGCGACGACTTGGCAGGTGTCTTTGAATCTGTGCCCAGTAATAGTGACACTCCATTCCACATGGTGCGGACTGGATCCAATGTATACAGTCACGACACACTTCTCTGTGCCATGCTCGATGAATTCACGACCATCATACTCTGGCTGGCTCCTGATTCCGAGGCGGACTGTGCATGCTCTCAGCAACTTGGGGAAACCATCTTCATTCTGGCAGAAGCTGGTTTGGCACTGAACCTCCATCTCACTTCTGAGAGAAGGAAAGGGGGAAAACATTTTTGAAATGAAGGGATGAGAGCAAGAATTTTTTTTTAAGAAAATAGTTTTGACTCAAAAACTTTTGATTAGGCTAAGGGTTACGTCCTGCGGCCAACCTAACAGCTCTGATACCACCTGAAGCGTCCCCAATCCTCTGGGACTCAAATGTGATACAATTACTAGTCCCAGGAGGCTAGCAAACACATTTATACATCAGATGATACCAAATCTGCTTAAACGAGACAAACCTATAAAGGTGGCGGTCAACTTTAAGAGTTGGTCCACAACTCGAGACATATCATCAGAGTGGGGCTGAAGCAGCCCGATATACGTAGTGAAGCAATTCAGCGGTCCAACAGCCACAGGCAAGGTTGGGAACAGTCGTAACTCTTACCCGATCTCCTTTTTCTGAAAAACAACAAATAAGCAAGGGTGAGTACAAATGTACTCAGCAGCCCACCTTCACCCGCGGAATGGGGAAATCAGATATAATGCATGGAATATGTGGAGCTCAGGATATTTTGCAGAAACAGCAATATTTTATGCAGAGTTGTTTTGAAAAACATTTTGTATTTTTGCAAAGCGCATCCTCTCCAAAAGGAGCAGGAAGTTTTTCAGTATTATAACAAAATCCCCTGGACTAAACCATCCAGGCATCTCAGCAGTTTCCCACTGGTTTTCCTTTTCAAAAACCGCTACTGGACTTCCCGTCCACCATAGCTCACGGCTCAACCGCCGAACCTTTTTAAAAACCACTTTTCTCAAAACCATCTCTTTTTTTTGGAAAACAAAACATTAATTGGCATACCATACCAGACTCGTCCATTCCTGTGGACACAGACTATTCGAATAGGTTTTCAAACTCTGCGCAAAGGTGTACACTTTACCCACTAGTCCGGCTCTGCGATCTCATGATCAATGAGATCCGAATCCGAATCTCTTTCTTTCCCCGCACGTCCTAACCTTAACGGTCATCCGGAAGGAGTCAGGCCACCACCATGTCCAAACCGGACAAAACTTTCCCCCTCCTTATCCTCCCGGTGCTCCCCAGCCTTCATAACCCTGGGGTTGGACCGTACGAGTTCAGATTGAGTGACTGCCCACACAGTCTCGAGTGGTTGTACTATTAAAGAGTACAGGTAGTGAAGATGACAAACCGGTCCTTATATGAGGGGACAATCCTTCTGCTCACGCCTAAACCAGCTGAGCCAACACCTTAGGCCCTCCCCTAAACCAGGGAGTCCCTGATTATCCCACTCACAAGGTGATAAGGGTGAAAACCCTTCATCACACACATTTTGAAAAGCATTTTCTTTTGAAAACTCACACCTGTTCTCAAATCATTTGGAACATATATATCAGGGATTGATTGCGGCAAGCGGCTGGGTGGCCATAATAACTTGTCTCAAAATCATATCATGCATAAAATAACAGGCTGAGGGTTGTGGTTGAAAAATCATAGGTAATATATGCATCAAAGGGATCCAGTGAGCTTGCCGTGCTTATTCGGCGAAGGGGGAAGGAGAGCTCGCGGAACTGGCTTCTGGCTCCACCGCCTGGCGTAGACTTGCAGATCTGGCCTCCACGAGATGGCACGAACGCTCCGATAACTATGCAACATGAACAAGCAAACATACAAACCAGCAAGTATACCAACAAATATTTAGTATAGTGGTCAGAAAAGCGATATATGGATGGGTAGAGTCTTGAGTAGAATCTATGTCATGTGGTGTTGTGATATTACTGGTGGTGGAGCGGAGGTGCTTACCAGGAGGGTGGACTGGAGGCGAAGCGACACTATGCGTGTAGCCGGCAGAGCGGAGTAACTGAGTGGGTGGGGTGTTTGCCTTGGCTGAGGGTGTTGAGTGTGTGTGGAGAGAGAGAGGGTAGCTGGGTGTATTTATAGCTGAGTGTATGTGGTGTAGCACAGTGAAGTTCACTGTTGGTGAGAATAGTGACGAATGAATCGTCTGACTTGGTATGAACATGAGAGTTATAGGCAGAATATGGGACAAGAGTATTTTGGGAGTTTTCTGGAACATGAACCATGCTTAAGGGGTGACATGGTTGGATAGGGAATAATTTGATAAGAATATAGAAACAAGAATTATTGGAATCTGAGTTTGGAAGCCTGGTTCGAAGGAATCTCAAAGTTAAGCATGCTCAACTTGGAGAAACCTGAGATGGGTGACCAGATGGGAAGTTCCCACTGGAAGGAAAATCACAGTCACCGGAGTTCGTATGACTGGAATATGGGTCTGGCTGGTCTTAGGTGGACTGGACAACATGATGTATGAGTAGTTGAAATTTGGGGTGATCGGCTAATCGATGAATAGTAACGATGAATAGTGGCGATGGAAAAGTAATTATAGATATCATCGATGAATAGTAACGATGATGAATAGTAATGATAAATAGTAACGATGATGAATAGTGTATGTGAATAGTAACGATGAATAGTAACGGTGGATAGTAATGGTGAATAGTGACAGTGAATAGTCGTATGAACGAACGATGAACGATGAATAGGAACTATGAACGAACGGACGAATGATCGGACGAACGAACGATTGGAATTTCGGCAGCATAACGGCAGGAAAAGATTATTTGGATGAACGAATGGACGAACGATCGAATGATCGGATGAAAGAACGATCGGAATTTCGGCAGCATAACAGCAGGACAAAGATTATCTGGAAGAACGATGAATAGGGACTATGAACGAACGACGAACGATGAATATGAACTGTGAACGAACGATGAACGATCGAATGATCGAACGAACGAACGATCGGAATTTAGGCAGCATAACGGTAGGAAAAAGATTATTTGGACGAACGAACGGACGAACGATCGAACGATCGGACGAACGGACGAACGAACCAAGAACAGGGGACGAACGATCGAAGAACGATCGAACGATCCTTGTGCTAGTGTGTGCTTGTGTGGAACATGGAGTGGGTGTGTGTGTGGGGGGGGGGGGGGGGGGAAGAGAGTTGCCATGAAATGGCTTGGGGTGGGATGAGAGGAGGCCCTTGCCCCTCTATTTATAGCCATGGTGGGGGGATTAGGGGGAGGGATGAGAGGATTAGTGGGAGGGATGAGAGGATTAGTGGGAGGATGAGATGATTAGTGGGAGGTTAGCATGTATTTGTCTTGTATAAGTGAGGTTTGCTTGTAGAGCTCACCGTATGACACTGGAGGCATACGTATACGTATGAGCATGAGGAAAGTTATGAAGAAAATATTTGTAGGGACTTGAAAAATGATTCTGAAGTTATTTCTTAAGAGGAAAATACTTGGAGATATATCAGTGGAATATTTGGGCAATATTTCTGGAAAGAACTTGAAGGGGATCACTAGGGAAATATCTGGGCAGTATTTCTGGAAACAATTTGAGGGGGATCACTGGGGAAATACTTGTAGGATATTTTGAGGAGGATTTTAGAGAGAATATAGACCACTATACTTTATTTGTTGATATCAACTTGCAAACAAACATTTTGAAACGAAATTTGAAATTCATTTTGAATTTAGAGGGAGTTTGAGAAAAATTCAAGGTTTGAATTTTTGGGATGCTACATTGGGATACCATAGCTCAAACTTAGGAGTGTGAACTAAGGGCCTGTTTGGCACAGCTCTAGCTCCTGATTCTAGACAAGGATCCGGAGGAGCCGTGCCAAACAAGTGTTTTGTGAACTGATTCTCACGTGGAGCAGGAAGGATTGAGAGTCGTTTTTGTATAGAAACGTGGGAGCTAAAAAAACCTGCTCCACCCTCCCTCAAAACAGCTCCTCAACCAACCAAATATGAACCTTCCCTCAATGTTTGTCCAAAATTACCCGCAATTGCCATTAAAGAAACAACGACACCCCACGGCGCCCAACCTGCACAACGCCCGACCCTCCCGCGACCTCCTACCCGCAATTGCCATTAAACAAGAATCAGTTTACTTGCCAAACGATTTTAAAAATGATTCTGATTCTCCAGGAGAATCAGAAGGATCAGCTCCTTAGAAGGATCAGGATCTAGAGCTAAAGAATCAGGAATTGAAGTTGTACCAAACGGGCCCTAAATATCTCATGATTCTTTTCACGGCCCTTAGGTGGATTTCCTTAAGGTCAGCCTAGAACCTTGCACACATGCATATTGAAAGCATAATATCTGGTCGTGAAGCACATAAATATAGTAGAGATCCTATCATCGACAGGTATACCTTTTGATCTACAGACTTACCTCCTGTGTCGAGGTCGAGATGCCCATTTGTTCCCATGGGAGTCTTGATGGGTTTGGCATTCTTCATTCCAAACCTCTTGAATGTACTTTGTTTGGCAAATGAAGGTGCCCTCTTGGCAAATGAAGGGATTAGACAGAGCTAAAGTAGACAAAATTAATGAATTAATTGATGCTCTTAATGAAAAAGATAAACTGCTAGAAAAGCAAGAGGATATTTTATATGAGGAACATGACAAGTTTGTTAGTGTTCAAAAATCTCTTGCTTTAGAAATTAAGAAGAATGAAATATTGTCATCTGAGTTATCTTCCTGTCATGAATCTATTGTTAGCTTAGAGGAGTTAAATAATGATTTGAATACTAAGTTAGAAAAGGCAAATGCAACTAGTTCATGTGTATAACACGTAGTTATTTGTAATAGATGTAAAGATATTAATTTTGATGAACGTGCTGCTACTATTGCTAAGTTAAATAATGGTGTTGCAAGTCTTAATGATCAACTTAAGACCTGCAAAAATGATTATGAGAAATTAAAATTTGCTAGGGATGCCTACACCGTTGGTAGACACCCCTCAATTAAGGATGGACTTGGTTTTCGAAAGGAAACCAAGAACTTAACAAGCCAAAGGACTTTCGTTCTCAACAAGGAGAAAGGGAAGGCCCCTAAGCCTAGCAGTTCTCAATAGAACCATGCCTATATTTATGATAGGAAATTCACTAGTCATGCTTATAAGGATAGATGCTATGATCGCATTGTTTCTCATGATGCTACATTTAATTCTCATGCTATGTTTGCATCTAGTTCTGCCTTTGTTCATGGTAGAAGTAGGCCTAGGAGAAATTATGCTCTTTCTCATGCACCTAGGAAAACTTGCAATGGTCCTATTACTGTCTATCATGCTTGCAATGCTTCTTTTGTACTTTCATGTAAAAATGCAGAAGTAGTAGCTAGAAAATTGGGATCCAAATGTAAGGGAGACAATACTTGCATTTGGGTTCCAAAAGTTGTTGTGACTAACCTTGTAGTACCCAACAAGAGTTTGGTACCTAAAACCCAAGCTTAAATTGCCTTGCAGGTTTATGCATCCAGGGGGTCAAGCTGGATTATCGACAGCGGATGCACAAACCACATGATGGGGGAGAAGAAAATGTTCACCTCCTACGTCAAAAACAAGGATTCCCAAGATACGATCATCTTTGGAGATGGGAACCAAGGTAAGGTCAAAGGGTTGGGAAACATAGCCATCACATCCGAGCATTCTATCTCTAATGTGTTTGTTGGGGGTCTGCTTCGTCGCTGAAGGTCCATTAAGAAGAAGCACCTTCGAAAGATCAGCGTATAATTAAACACAACGCGAAGGTACACGCCGAAGCTACGATCCAGGGAGCTTCGGCATAGCGACATGCCTTGAGACGAAGGGCTGCACCGACTTAAAGAGGAAAAGACCGATCAGTCCATGATGATTTGTGTCATGATTGTAACTAGTCATCAAGGACATAAATGTAATTCTGACCGGGCCGCGTCCCGTGCCTATAAATAGGAGAACAATACCCCCGTACTATTCACGCTGACTTGTATTCGCTCATGCGTCACACTTGGACTTTTACCTTCTGTCAAGCCGAAGGTACAAATGTAATTCAATATTATTTCTGTTTATCCATGATAATAAAAAGAAGAGATATTAATAATATCATATGATTATTCATGTTGCCTCTTATATCTCGTATGCTTCTTCTTTCATTAAAATATATTGCAATGATGAAGGTATGTCCTTCATGACCTTCGTCTGAAGATCATTATATCCTAAGGGAGATAATGCTTCGAAGGACGAAGGGTATTAACCTTTAACATTTTGTGTTGCCTTGTTCTTAACTCATAGCATTTGAGAACAAATCCCCAACATTGGCGCCCACCTCCAGTGAACTCACTTCCACTTTTGAGCTGATGGCTTCGTTCAACAACCAACTCGTAACACCTTCGGCTACGAAGCTGGTGCTCCCGATAACAGATGATTCAAGTTCAGAGCCAGCTAACAAGAAGTAGAAGAAGGAAGCGTAGAGAAGGGTGCAGCATGTTGGAGTGCAGGGACCCTTCATCAAGTCCAAATGGTCTCACATTCCAATCACCTTCTCCCAGGAGGACCTTCAGCTCAAAGATTACCCTCACAATGATGCTATGATCATATCTTGTGTCATCAAGGGATTTCTGGTCCATAATGTTCTTGTTGACATCGGCAGTGCAGCAGATATCATATTTGCTAAGGCCTTCAGACAGATGCAAGAGCCAGAAGACAAGATTCATGATGCTACACACCCTCTTTGTGGCTTCGGAGGAAGGTAGATTGTCGTACTTTGTAAAATCACAATGCCAGTGACCTTCGGCTTCATCCACAACACAAGGACCGAACAGGTTGTCTTTGATATTGTTGACATGGAGTACCCCTATAATGCAATCGTTGACCGAGGGACACTTAATGCCTTCGAAGCAATACTTCATCTAGCATATTTATGCATGAAGATACCTTCGGAACAAGGGCCCATTGTTGTTCATGGGAGTCAAGAAGCTGCCAGAAGGGCCGAAGGAAACTGGACAGATTCAAAGGCAATCCATAACATAGATGGAGCCAAAGTCTGTCAGCAGTATAAATACAAAAGAGAGAAGGTTGCTTCGGCGGATCAGCCGAAGCCTATGCTTCTATGTGAAGACATAACAGAACAAAGGGTACTGCTGGGGTCTCAATTATCTGATGAGCAAGACTTTGCTAAGATTTTTATTCAACAACAAAGATGTTTTTGCTTGGTCAACTAATGATCTCTGTGGTGTCAATAGAGATGTTATTAAACATTCACTCAATGTGGACCCATCCTTCAGGCCAAGAAAATAAAGGCTTTGGAAGATGTCTAATGACAAAGCTGAAGGTGCTCAGAACAAAGTAAAGAGACTTCTTAGTGCCGGTGTCTTCAGAGAGGTGAAATACCCAGAATGGCTAGCCAACACTGTTCTGGTGAAGAAGGCCAATGGTAAATGGAGAATGTGTATTGATTTCATAGATCTCAACAAGGCATGCCCAAAGGACGAGTTCCCATTGCCAAGAATAGACTCTCTAGTAGATGCAGCAGCTTCTTCAGAACTCATGAGTCTACTGGATTGTTACTCAGGCTATCATCAAATTTGGATCAAGAAGGAAGATGAGCCTAAGACTAGCTTCATAACTCCCACTGGCACCTATTGCCACCTTTGGATGCCTGAGGGGCTCAAGAATGCTGGAGGAAGCTTCAGCAGAATGACAGCCAAGGTCCTTCATTCTCAAATAGGCAGCAATGTACTGACCTATGTTGATGATATCATAGTGAAAAGCACGAAGCAAGAAAATCACATTGCTGATTTGCAAGAGACATTTGCCAATTTCAGGCAAGCTGGCCTGAAGTTAAATCCAGAAAAGTGTGTTTTTAGGGTGAAGAAGGGCAAGTTCCTTGGCTGTTTGGTATCAACGAAGGGAATTGAAGCCAACCGGAGTAAGATTGACGCTATCCTTTGGATGGAGCCGCCAAGCACAAAGAAGGGGGCCCAACAGCTGGCAGGAAGACTAGCATCATTAAACGGATTCATATCCAGATCAGCAGAAAGAAATCTGCCATTCTTTCAAATACCAAAGTCAGCCGAAGTTTTTCAATGGGGTCCGGTTCAGCAAAAAGCTTTCGAAGAGCTAAAGCAATACTTGATCGATCTAACAACACTAACTCCACCTTCACTAGGGGCTCCATTACTCTTATATGTGGCAGCTTCACACTCTGCAGTTAGTGCGGCTCTTGTACAGGAGAAGTTAGATGGCCAAATCAAAAAGCAAGCTCTAGTGAACTTTGTCTCCGAAGTTTTAAGTTTATCAAAGAAAAATTATATAGAATTGGAGAAGGTGTTGTATGCTGTGTTAATGGCCTCCAGGAAACTTCGACACTATTTTCAAGCATATCACATAATTGTTCCTTCGTCATAGCCTCTGAAGGACATAATAAGGAACAGAGAAGCTACTGGAAGGATTGGAAAATGGGCTGCAGAACTTAACGAATTCAGTATCGACTATGTGCATAGATCATCGATTCAATCCCAAGCGTTAGCAGACTTCATTGCTGATTGGACGCCAGGGGCTCAGGAAGAAGAAACAAATAAAGACGCCAAAGCTTGGACAGTGTTCTGCATGGTTCTTGGGGAACCTTCGGCGCAGGAGCAGCTGCTGTTGTAGTTGTGCCTTCCAAAATTAGAACATGTTATGCAACAAAGCTTGACTTCGATTGTACAAATAACATTGTTGAATACGAAGCACTTCTGTTGGGACTTTGGAAGTTAAAGGCAATGGGAATAACAAGGGCCATCCTTAAAACTGACTCTCAAGTCATTTCTGGTCATGTAGACAAAAGTAGTAAAGCGAGAGATCCGAAGCTCGAAAAATATCTCCATACAGTTCGAAGGTTGGAGGCTTCTTTCGAAGGTTTTTCTGTCAAGAATATTCCAAGAGGAGAAAATGAACATGCAGATCTGTTAGCCAAATCAGCGGCACAGGGGCTCCCTTTACCTTTGGAAGTATTCTTCGAAACAATAAAAGCACCTTCGGTTGAACTTATGGAGAGAGCAGTGCTTACAATTTCCCCTGTACATATTGAAGATTGGAGAACTGAAATTATATATTTTCTCCAAGGTAATTGCCTTTCGGATGACGAAGCTTATAATAAGAGAATGGAGGCAAGGACAAGACCGTATGTGATGATAGAAGGGGAATTATATAAGCATGGAGTCTGTTCTCCACTCCTCAAGTGTTTATCTAGAACCGAAGGTATAGAATTAATGAAGGAGATACATGCAGGTCTGTGTGGATCTCACATTGGGTCTAGGCCCTTGTTGGGAAAAGTGTTTAGACAAGGATTTTATTGGCCGAAGGCAGCTTCGGATGCAGCAGACTTAGTTCAAAAGTGCGAGAATTGTAAAAAATGTGCAAGAGATCAGAAGCAACCTTCGTCTCTCACACAGCTGATACAGCCTACTTGGCCATTGCAAAGATGGGGCCTGGATCTGTTAGGCCCACTTCTACCAGCGCAAGGTAATTTGAAATATGTTGTGGTGGCTGTAGAATATTTTTCTAAGTGGATTGAAGCAAAGCCTTTGGCTACAATAACTTCGGTTATAGTCCAAAAATTCTTCTGGCAAAATATTGTTTGCCGCTTCGGCGTGCCGAAGGCTATAACTATGGACAATGGAACACAATTTGATGCTGAAACATTCAAAGATTTCTATGACCAAATTGGCACGAAGATTCATTTTGCATCCGTAAGGCACCCAGAATCAAATGGACTGGTAGAAAGAGCAAATGACATTATAATGACAGGAATAATGAAGCTAATCTTCAATCAGCCCAGAGGAAAGTGGCCAGATGAGTTGATCAAAGTGGTGTGGAGCCACAACACAACCATGTCAAGATCAATAGGTTTTACACCTTTCAAACTATTATTTGGTGATGAAGCTATAACTCCAGAAGAAGCTAAAGCAAGATCAATAAGAACAGTAGCTTCGGCAGAAGATGAAGCTGATTATCATGTAGCAAAAGATACTATAGAGGGGACCAGACTTCAGGCTGTAGAGAACATCAACAAATATCAAGCCGAAACAATAAAATATTAAGCCAGGGCATTTGGTGCTTCGGAGAGTAGCCAATCCGGACACAGTAGGCAAATTGCAGCTGAAGTGGGAAGGACCTTTTCTGTTGGTATCTTCGTCGAGGCCCAGTTCTTACAGATTGAAGGATATGGACGGTAACGACATACCTAGATCTTGGAATGCTGATGAGCTTCGGCGATATTATGTGTAATTTGATGTAATCTTTTTTCATTTTTTTTCCTATGGCACCCTTTTCCTTTCCAAAGGGGGAGAAAGGTTCTTAATGGGGTCATAGCTTGTAATTTTTCTTTCTTATTTAGCTCCACGAGAGCCAAATCCCCAAAAGGATGTAAAATGTAAAATCTGAGCATGCACCATCGAGTGCAAAAAAAGAAGAAAAGCATGGAGAAGCTCAAAAGTCATTCCCAAGGGGATGCAGAGCATGACGAAGCTACAAAAAGTCGTCCCTAAGGGAGCGCAGCGTAAGTTTTCTACTCAAAAGTCATTCCTAAGGGAATGCAGAGCCAAATACCGCCGAAATATAAGGCAAAGAAGTTCAAAAGTCGTTCATAAGGGGATGCAGAGCTTATACCGTCGAAATAGAAGGCGTAGAAGTTCAAAAGACGTTCCTAAGAGGATGTAGAACTTATACCACCGAAATTGAAGGTGAAGAGGCTCAAAAGACGTTCCTAAGGGGATGCAGAGCTTAAGACTCAAAAGACGTTCCTAAGGGGATGCAGAGTCTGGGTGTGGCTTCGTGTGCGTGTGTTTGGACATTCATTTGCACACTACATCACAACATTCATTGCATTCATACACATTCATGTAGACATTCGTAGGATCATTGTCGGTGTTTAGGGTCCGACCGCACACCCGGGGTTGCCCCTCAAGGTGTTTTAGGAGTAGGAAGGTGTCGACAACTGTAGCAGAATGGTTCGTGCCGATCGCACGAGGGACGGTGGACAAGGTTTACAGGTTCGGGCCGCTTAGTGATGCGTAACACCCTACGTCCTGATGAGTATGCTTGGTGGATATGATTACAAGAGAGCTCTCTGGATCAAGGGTACAGAGAGTTGATGTGGGTGGCTAAGTAATGGGTCGATCGTTCTGAAGGGGTGCCCCCTAGGCCTTATATACTCGACCGTGGGGCAGTACACATGGATAAGATAACAACAAGTGGCTAAAAGATAGTGAACCTCTCGAGATTATCCTTTACGTAACCCTCGCCGACTTATCCTCACGTGGCTTCGTTGCATGGAGGCCCCGACGCGGGAAAGTCGGATCTCTGTTGCGGCCAATGGCTCGACGCTATGGGCCGTCCGGGTTTGCACCAATCCGGCCTCATGTCGTCATGCGTTGCTGGTTGTCTTTCCCCAGGCCCACGAAAGAATAACCTTACGATTCATTGGGCCCTTGGGCCTTTCGTGAGGTCCTTTACTCTTTTAGTGGACCCGGGGGATATCTATCCCCCACAAGCCCCCGATCTTTGGGTTAATTTAGAAGTAATCAACCCGAAGATCTCAGGTCCAGCTTGTAGGTGATTTGAAGAAAGATGACTCCTTGCTGTTCTCTCCTGCTTCGATCATTCGTTGACCAAAACCTAGCTTTGTGCCTGTGCCTTAGAGATCGGCATTCCTGTTTGTAGGATTCTGAACCTCATTGGGTGCACCGGTGGGTGTAGCCCCCGAGCTTCGAGTAGATTTTAGAAAATAATCTACTCGAAGGTCTTCATCAAAGATTACTTCTATTTGTGTTCCTTTATTCCGGTTGAGGATTGGCTTCTTAATCTTGTCCCATGCCCTTAGAGATTGGTGCTATCCTGGCTTAGAATGACAATCCATGGGGTGCACCGAAGGTGCACCCAATGGGTGTAGCCCCCGACCTTCAAGTGGATTTTTTGTGGATAATTCGCTTGAAGGTCTTCTTTTTGTGTCCTCTTGCTGAAAATCACTCTTTCTGCTTATAAAAAAGTTGGCATGATGTCATCCGTGCTATGTCATCAATATTATGCTTCAGAGGTCAGCATATGTTTTGTCTTTTGCAGCTGAATTTGCAATCCTTCCGTATCTTGCTAGGTAGCATAGTGTATTTGCTCTGCACTCGATTGGACATTCGATGGACGTTCCCTGTCTAGTCTTCAAGTCATGTCTGTCGACCATATTTTGCACTCTGCTGGCTATACTTGGCTTCCCTTTAACTCTTGTTGATATCTCATTTTTGTCTTGGGGCATTTACTGCATGCTCTGCGCAGATGTGACCATTTTGAAAAATATACTGACAATTCCTGGGCGTCCCCCCCAATGGGTGTGGACAAGGGACGGTTTGGTACGCTGAGTGTTTTAACCGGCTGCTTCTGAGTTATAATGTGATGGGACGGCAAGTGTAATCATATCCTTTGCGCTGTTGACTGGAGTCCCAATGGGTGTAGTGCTGCATGAAACGGCGTCCGCCGCCTGACGTGTCTTTGGACGGGTGGAGTTGTGTATTGAATGCTTAGCGACTGTTCAGTGACCGCGGTTGGAGGTGAGCGGTTGCCTTTCTCTTCTATAAATAACGCTGTTGTTCCTCTGGTTTCTTCACACCCCTTCGCTATTCCTTACTGCTTCCTTCTCTTCTTTTCTGCTTGCTTCCATGGGAAAGAAACGCAAGCGTGAGCCGACTCCTCCATCGGAGGACTTCGGCGACTCGGAGTACTCGGAGGAGGAGTTCTCCTCCGAGTCCGAGAGGTCCCCGGCCCCCGTCTCTCCCCCGGCGTCGTCCGATGACTCGGACGACTCCCAGGGGTTAGCCGCGGAGGTCTGGTCCTACATCCGGGCCGTCGAGCGCGCCGGGCTCGAGGGCTCGGATGAGTCCGAGTACTCCTCGGAGGAGGAGGACTCGGACGACGGCGGCGAGGGCGGGGACGACGACGACGACGACGACGACGATGACGACGACGACGACGACGACGACGACAGCGGCGGTGGCGGGGGCTGCACCAGGGGCGGCGGCGACAGGGGCGGCACCAAGAGCGGCGGCGGCGGGGGCGGCACCAAGAGCGGCGGCGGCGGCAGGGGCAGGGCCAGTGGCTAGATGCCACTGGTCCTTTTAAATATTAGTATAGATTAGAAATAGTATAGTTAGATAATGTAGTAGTATTAGTAATGTAAAGTAGTATAGTGTAGCGTAGTAGTAGAAGTAGCAGTAGAGTGTAGTATAGTAGTAGAAATAGGGAAGTATCAACTCATAATGAGTTGATTTGTAAATGTTGTCACTTCCCTTGAATGAAGAACGAGTTTGGTTTCCCTTTGATGAATCGTTTTGTTTGACTATGAATCTGAGTCTTTTGAGGCCGTAGACGAACAGCTTGATCGTTATACTGATGCTTTCGAGCAATATTGCAGTCTGTATCAATGTTGTTAGAAGTAATGCCGAGTGATCGGAAATCGCCGTCGACATTTTAGAAGTAATGCCGAGTGATCGGAAATCGCCGTCGACATTTTAGAAGTAATGCCGAGTGATTGGAAGTCGCCGTCGACATTTTAGAGGTAATGCCGAGTGATTGGAAGTCGCCGTCGACATTTTAGAAGTAATGCCGAGTGATTGGAAGTCGCCGTCGACATTTTAGAGGTAATGCCGAGTGATTGGAAGTCGCCGTCGACATTTTAGAAGTAATGCCGAGCGATTAGACTCGAGGTAAGCGTTTTAGAGGCAACGCCGAGTGATTAAGTAGTGACTTCGGCATTTTAGAGGCAATGCCGAACAATTTAACTCAAGGTCAGCGTTTTAGAGGCAACGCCAAGTGATTGAGGGTCAACGTTGGCATTTTAGAAGTAATGCCGAACGATTGAGCTCAAGATCAGCGTTTTAGAGGCAACGCCGAGTGACTGAATAGTGACGTCAGCGTTTTAGAGGCAGCGCCGAGTTATTGAACTCGAGATCAGCGTTTTAGAGGCAACGCCGAGTGATTGAGGGTCAACGTTGGCATTTTAGAAGTAATGCCGAACGATTGAACTCAAAATCAGCGTTTTAGAGGCAACGCCGAGTGACTGAATAGTGACGTCGGCATTTTAGAGGCAACACCGAGTTATTTCGAGGATTAGCACCCGAGTAAGGAGAGAACTGCCGAATGACCACGTGGCATGCTGGGATTTCGGAAATAACTGCCGAGTGATGACTGGGCACTTTTTGAAACGGTATCTGGTCCGAGAATATCCCATAAGAGTTGCACTTTTAGCCGCCTTTGCTTTCCGCGCCCTAGTTCTTGCATTCCTGCCTCCAAATCCTCTCTGTGCTTGCCTCCAATTTGCTCGCTGGTGAAATCGAGATGGCTCCCAAGAGGAAAGTCGCGAGTTCTTCCGCTGTGGTGATTCCCCCAATTGATCCCAACAGCCAGTTGCCTTTCGCAGGTAACCACACGTCCATCATCTCTGAAACCGAACTCCTCCACCTCGTGTCTATCGGGGTTCTTCCTCCACGGGAACTCTGTTCTTGGCAGATTTGCCACGGAACTACGGTCCCGACGGAAGATACCCACGAGTCCGTGGTTTACGCTCCCTTTCTTCTCCGCGGCCTTGGCCTTCCTATTTCTCCTTTTTTCCGCGGTCTACTTGATTTCTACCACATC
Organism: Zea luxurians; assembly: GCA_029449295.1. Classification (NCBI taxonomy): domain Eukaryota; kingdom Viridiplantae; phylum Streptophyta; class Magnoliopsida; order Poales; family Poaceae; genus Zea; species Zea luxurians. The sequence continues at coordinate 144,932,278 of JAOPSE010000001.1, read as the reverse complement.
AACTTAACCCATCTGAACCCTAATTCAATTCTGCAAATTTCTATCTTCGTCCACTTATGTGAGGCCTTTCTTGGCGTGCTGCCGCATTTTGGCTTGTGGAAACACCTGTATCATTGTCGCCCTGGGATGGCCGGGGGACAGCATCAGTTGGTTGGAGGTGCCAGCTTGGAAATGCGCCGGGGACGGAAAACCGAGTATCTTGAGATCCCCCTTAAAGACAGCATTAAGGGATGGCGCCTGGAATGGTTTATAGTTGATAACTGTGGAAATTCTCTCCCCCCCGGTCAGGAAGACAGCCAGATGTTCGCACCCCGAGCTGGACCGAGTCTCCTACAGATGAGGAGGTGGCTGAGGCCAGTGTGCTGCTAGCTGAAGTTGGGCTATTGAAAGAGAGGGGTTTGACTGCTGAGGCTATAGTTGCTGACTTCGTTTTCAAAAACATTCAGCCACTGAAAGACAGGGTCCACCCGGCTTATCTGTATCAAGGGCTAGCCGATCCAACTCGAGTTACCGATAGAAGAATCCCTTCTGCAGATTTGGTGAGCCGACTGGAGATGATTCTCAGAGGCAGAGTATCCAATGTTGGTGCTCCGGTGGCGTATTCGGCCTGGAATCTGCCTCCTGCTAAGGCCTTCACTCATTTCGTGTCAAACCCACCTTCAACTGATGGCAATTTGGGCCTTAGAACGCGGCCTTCTGACGAGGAGGTTAGTGCTTTGGTTGCCTCACTTGGGAAAATCCCTGATGATGAACGACAAATCCATTTCGAGGTGCCGTTGGATCCTACTGATGCTGAAATAAATGCCGTGCTTGACATGTTGGCTGAAGATTCTTCTGACGCTATTCCTGCTGACTCATTGGCGGTGGCACCTCTCCCAGAGGTCGGTATAATCTTGGATGTTCAGAGACCTGTCCGTGCTCGCTCGAGGCGTCCCCGCCGAACCAATCAGACTGATCTTCCTGTTGATGAGCAGAAAAAGAAGAAGAGACGTATTCGGCGAGTATCTAGTTTGGATCAGGGTGCTGGGCCCTCGGTTCTTGCTGATGAGGAGGTTCCTGCGCCTGAATTTGCTGATGCTGATCCCAATGGGTGTGGTAAAACTGTTGTTGATCCCAATGGGTGTGGTACAACTGTTGCTGATCCCAATGGGTGTGGTCCATCTGTTGCTGATGAAGACGACGAAGAGGAAGAGAACGAAGTCCCTCTGACTCGGAAAAACAGTCGGCAATTCCTCGCCAGTGGGGAAAGTAGTGGGGTTCCTTCTCCGGCTTTATCTGCTCTTGTTGGTCTGCAAAACATATCCCTGGCCGACTTTGATCAAACTCTGGAGGATATGGTCCCAGAAGACTTGTTATCAGGGCCAGTGGATGATGATGTGACAGAAGCTTGTGATGCCGTGCCTGATGCTGGGTTGAGGTCATCCCGTGCCTCATTGACCTTAGAGCGCGATCTTGAGGGACGGGATGTTAGCCTGGATTGTCCTGATTCCATGGAAGTAGCCGAGGGCCCATCAACCTTAGAGATGGTTATTGCTGAAAATCTGGACCCCAGGGATGGTGTTGACACATGTCCAGCCCCCGAGGGTGTCGTCGGGGACGACTTAGCCCGGGCGAAGAGTGCAAGCTACTGCCCAGCCCCCGAGGGTGTTGCCGGGGATAACCCGGCTCAAGTGGGCAGTGCCAACTATGGCCTAGTCCCCGAGGGTGCCCAAACAGGGTCTCCTTCCGATGCTTCCATGGACGTTCACGCTGGGTCACCTCCACACTCTGGCTGCATGGTGGTGGCTCAAACTCCAGATCGGGGCGTCGCTTTGGAGGGCAGCGTCCCCGTTGATCGAGTATCCGGCTCTGTTGAAGGAGATGAACTGATTCCCACTGTTCCATTGCATGCTGCTTCGGGTGATGACCTTGCGCCGGGTTATCATCTGATTTCTCCTGACTTGGGGATCCCTTCGTTCTTCTCCAACCTCCAGGTGTTGTGCTGTTTCTTAGCTTGACTTTTACATGGACTCTTGCCATTATGCTCACCTGCTCTTCTCATCAGGTTTTGATGGACGGGATGACCAGCCAGCTGAAATTGCATGGCGCTCCTATCCCGGAAGTAGCTTCATCCTTTTCGTGTTGGAATCCGGTGTCTCTTCATCGCCGTGTATCCGAGTTGGAGGCGGCTAACGCTGGTTAGTGCCCCTTTTTCTTTTCGTCGTGCTTGTTGTGGACTGTTTTACCTTCTGACCTCGCTTTGTTTGGTTATCCTTCGCTAGGAATGACTCGACAGATTACACTGCTTGAGGAGAAATATTCTCAAGAACGGGCTGAATTGTCTCAGCGGTGCACTGATCTTGAGGAAAAGTATTCTCAAGGTCAGATTGAGCTGAGTCAAGTCTCTGCCGCCCTAGATGATGCCAACACGTTGAGTTCTTCTCTGCATGCTCAGCTGGACTCTGAAAATGTGAAATACGAAACTGTGCTTTTGGCTTGCTATACTCCTATTGTCTGCCTGGTTTTCTGAAGGAACTGATTTGTGCTTGCAGGAGGAAAAACGCATCCTTGCTGCTTCTCGTGACAATCTTGATAGGTTGTATCGAGATTCTAGCAACTCGTTGACTATTCTGGAGAGGAGTCATCGCTTTTCCATGGAGGAGTTGAACAATCTTCGCTATAAGCTGCAGGAGTCCTTGGATGATGTGATTCGCCTTCGGGAGTTGATATCGGCTAAAGACGTTGTCATCAAGAATCTGCGTGCTTCCAAGAAATCCGTTACCCAGGAGCTAGAAGCTGCCCAGTTGGCTGTCAAGGTGGCTGAAGAGACTTCCAATACTCTGAGAGCCCAGCGCGATAAGGCCATGGATAAGGCCATTCGAGCGGGACGAATTCTGATGAGAAGACCTGGCGTAGTCGTTCCTGAAGATATAAGGGCTGATGTGAACGCTGCCCCTGACTCCTCGAGTCGTCCTTCTTCGTCGACTGCTCCTGGAAAAGACATTGCAAAATAGAGAAAACATTTCGCGTGCTCCGAGCGCGCAGCTTGCATGATTAAACATTTGTTAGAGGACACCAGTTTATTTGAATAACATAGTTATTCACTTATTGTATCAGAATTTTTTAGTTAATGAGTTTGGTAGTTATGACGCATGATGACTATGAATTTTGTCTGTGGGATATGGAAATCATCCCCTGAATTAAATAGGCGAGAGCATGTTGCATTGGTCTTAAGTAGACGCCAACTGGAGTTGATTGCTTTGTTAGCTGGGCATAGTGGTCGCCCTGGGTTAAGTAAAGCGTGAGCATGTCACACCGCCTTGAGTCGTTGCCGACTCAAGTCGATTGCTCCATTAGCAGGGCATAGTGGTCACCCCGAGTTAAGTAAGCGTGAGCATGTCGCACCGGCTTAAGTCGTTGCCGACTTAAGTCGATTGCTCCGTTAGCAGGGCATAGTGGTCACCCCGAGTTAAGTAAGCGTGAGCATGTCGCACCGGCTTAAGTCGTTGCCGACTTAAGTCGATTGCTCCGTTAGCAGGGCATAGTGGTCACCCCGAGTTAAGTAAGCGTGAGCATGTCGCACCGGCTTAAGTCGTTGCCGACTTAAGTCGATTGCTCCGTTAGCAGGGCATAGTGGTCACCCCGAGTTAAGTAAGCGTGAGCATGTCGCACCGGCTTAAGTCGTTGCCGACTTAAGTCGATTGCTCCGTTAGCAGGGCATAGTGGTCACCCCGAGTTAAGTAAGCGTGAGCATGTCGCACCGGCTTAAGTCGTTGCCGACTTAAGTCGATTGCTCCGTTAGCAGGGCATAGTGGTCACCCCGAGTTAAGTAAGCGTGAGCATGTCGCACCGGCTTAAGTCGTTGCCGACTTAAGTCGATTGCTCCGTTAGCAGGGCATAGTGGTCACCCCGAGTTAAGTAAGCGTGAGCATGTCGCACCGGCTTAAGTCGTTGCCGACTTAAGTCGATTGCTCCGTTAGCAGGGCATAGTGGTCACCCCGAGTTAAGTAAGCGTGAGCATGTCGCACCGGCTTAAGTCGTTGCCGACTTAAGTCGATTGCTCCGTTAGCAGGGCATAGTGGTCACCCCGAGTTAAGTAAGAATGCAAGTCAATCGTAAATAAATTGAGTATCCTTGAAACCTTTTCTTTATTGATGACATATTTCCACTTTACAGAGTACATCATTGTTATCCCAGCAGTTTTGAGGTACGGCTAAGGATAAAACTTTCTCAGGTGTTCTATGTTCCAAGAGTTCCCGACTTCCGTGCCATCCATCTGAGTGAGGCGATATGATCCAGGCCGAGTGACTTCTGCTACTATGAAGGGTCCTTCCCATAAGGGTGATAACTTGTGTCGTCCTTCTCCCGTTAGAATTCGGCGAAGGACAAGCTCCCCTACTGAAAAGGATCGTTGCCGCACAGCCTTGTCGTGATAGCGCCTTAGAGTCTGCTGGTATCTTGCTGACTGGATTACTGCGCTTAGCCGTTCTTCTTCGAGTACGTCTATGTCCTCCAGCCTGGTGGTCTCAGCTTCTGCTATGCTTTCAAAAATCAGCCTTAGCGCCCCAAACTTGAGATCAGCAGGCAGCACTGCCTCCGACCCATAGACCATGAAGAAAGGAGTGTTTCCATGCAAAGCTCGGCTAGGTTGGGTTCTTAGGCTCCAAACAACATAGGGTAATTCCCTTATCCACTTTCCTGCGAATTTTTCGTTCTTATCGAAAATCTTTTTCCTGAGTGCATCCAATATCATCCCGTTGGCTCGCTCAACTTGCCCGTTGGCTCTTGGATGGGCTACAGACGCATACTTGATCTGAATGCTTTTTTGCTCGCAGAAGTCAAAGAATTCTGAACTCGTGAAATTGGATCCTAGATCAGTTATGATGCTGTTTGGTATCCCGAATCTGAATATTATGTCTTGTATGAATTCCACGGCCTTAGCAGAAGTTAAGGAAGCAATGGGCTTGAACTCTATCCATTTAGTGAATTTGTCAATTGCTACCAACACATGAGTATATCCCCCTTGAGCTTTCTTGAAAGGTCCAATCATGTCCAGCCCCCAGCATGCGAAAGGCCAGGTTACTGGTATGGTCTGCAGCTGCTGTGCTGGCAGATGTTGTTGCTTTGACAAGTATTGGTAGGCTTCGCATCTCTGAACTAACTCGGCTGCATCATTCTTTGCTGTTGGCCAATAGAATCCTGACCTGAAGACCTTCCCAACTAGTGTTCTGGAGGCTGCATGTATCCCACATTGTCCAGCGTGGATCTCTTCTAAGAGTTGCTTTCCAGTGGATGGGAGAATGCACTTCATAAAGACGCCTGATGCACCCCTTCTGTATAATGTTTCCCCAATAAGTGTATAGTGAGCTGACTGTCTTGCAATGCGTTCTGCCGAGTTCTTATCATCTGGTTCTTCTTCATTCCTTATGTACTTAATGATTGGCTTCCTCCAGTCATCGGGATCTGACTCGGGTTGATCTATGATGTTGCATTCTTCCATTTGACCCAATGAGATACTTGGCTGCAGAATTTCTTGCACAAAAACCCCGGGTGGGACCTGAGCTCGACTGGATCCTAGCTTGGACAGTACATCGGCTGCTGCATTCCGATCTCTCTCCACATGATGAAATTCCAGACCCTCGAACTTATCCTCCAGTTTTCGGACGGCAGTGCAGTATCTTCCCATCGAATCGTTTGAGCAATCCCACTCCTTATTTATCTGGCTGATGACTACTAGAGAATCCCCATATACCATTAATCTTTTGACGCCCAGTGATATGGCAATGTTCAATCCGTGGATCAAAGCTTCATACTCGGCTGCATTGTTGGAGGCCGGGAATAGCAACTGGAGGGCGTACTTGAGGTGTTCGCCTCCTGGTGCAGTGAAAAGAATCCCCGCTCCTGCTCCCTGCAGCTTGAGTGAGCCATCGAAATACATTCGCCATACTTCTGCAGTCTCCGGGTTGTCTGGTACTTGTTGTTCAGTCCATTCTGATACGAAATCGACCAGTGCTTGGGTTTTGATTGCAGTGCGAGGCCGAAACTCGATGTCATGAGATCCCAGCTCACAGGCCCACTTGGCTATTCGTCCGATGGCTTCCTTGTTGTGAAGAATATCCCCTATCGGAAAACTTGTGACTACTATGACTTTGTGGTCGTCAAAGTAGTGACGCAGCTTGCGGGCAGTTAGAAGTACTGCATACAATAATTTCTGAACTTGAGGATACTTTTTCTTTGAGGGGCCGAGGACCTCACTGATGAAGTAGACAGGATGTTGTACTGGGTAGGCATGCCCTTCTTCTACTCGCTCGACTACCAACGCGGTGCTTACCACGTGAGTCGTGCAAGAGATGTACAATAGCAAATCTTCAGCTGGTTGAGTTGATGTAGCTCGCCGAGGTGGTTTCAGCACTGGTGGTGTTGTCAAGAATTTTTTCAGAGCATCCAGAGCTTCTTGTGCTTCTGAAGTCCACTGGAATTTATCCACCTTCTTGAGTAACTTGTAAAACGGCAAACCTTTTTCTCCCAGCCTGGATATAAATCTGCTCAAAGCTGCCATGCATCCAGTAAGTCGCTGAACCTTCTTCTGCGACCGAGGTGCTTCCATCTTCATGATAGCCTCAATTTTATCCGGATTAGCTTCAATTCCCCGGTTGCTGACAATAAATCCGAGCAACTTTCCGGCTGGTACCCCAAAAACACATTTCTCGGGATTAAGCTTCCATCTATACCGCCTCAGGCTGTTGAAAACCAGTTGCAAATCTTCAATGAAGTCTTTTGAATCCTGTGTTTTGATCACCACGTCATCCACATAAGCCTCCACACGCTTGCCCCAGTGATCGGCTAAGCATGTTTGAATAGCTCTCTGGTAAGTCGCTCCAGCGTTTTTGAGGCCGAACGGCATGGAGGTATAACAGAAAGCGCCAAACGGAGTAATGAATGCCGTTTTTTCTTCATCTTCCTTCGCCAGACTGATCTGATGATACCCGGAATAGCAATCCAAGAAAGACAGCATAGAACACCCAGCGGTGGAATCCACCACCTGATCTATCCTCGGGAGCCCGAAGGGATCCTTCGGACAGTGTTTGTTGAGGTCGGTATAATCAACACACATGCGCCAGTCCACTTTATTCTTTTTGAGTACAAGAACAGGATTGGCTAACCACTCAGGATGTAATACTTCTCTAATGAATCCAGCCGCGACCAAGCGAGCTAACTCGGCGCGAATGGCTTCCCTCTTATCAGGCGTGAAACGACGTAATTTCTATCGAATCGGCCTCGCCTGGGGAAAAACCTTCAGTTTGTGCTCGGCCAGTTCTCTCGGGACTCCCGGCATATCCGCAGGTTGCCATGCGAATACATCTCGGTTATCTTGCAGAAACCGGACGAGCGCGCTTTCCTATTTGTCATCCAAACTGGAGCTGATGATGGCCGTCTTGCGCTCATCAGCAAACCCCAGGTTGATTCTCTTGGTTTCTTCAGTCGGCCGCATGGAGGTCGCGGTCTGAGCTTCATTTGCTGGTATTGCGAGGTCCTCCTCAGGCTTAGAGTTCGCCATTGCGGAGGGAGCTGTTGATGGCTTGGCGGTGAGGGCTGCTTGAATAGCCACTCGGAAACATTCTGCGGCGCCTTGGAGGTCGGCGCGCACAGTTATGATCCCTTGTGGCCCTGGCATCTTCAGTATCATGTATGTATAATGCGGAATGGCCATGAACTTGGCCAATCCTGGCCTCCCGATGATGGCGTTGTACCCGCAGTCGAAGTTCGCCACTTCGAACCTCAGGAACTCGGTTCTGTAGTTCTCCGGAGTTCCAAAGGTGACCGGCATGTAGATGTGGCCCAGCGGGTATTCCCCTTCCGTCGGCACGATGCCGAAGAAAGGAGTGTCCGACTCGTGGAGCTCTTTGAGATGAACTCCCAAGCTCTGGAGTGTCCGGGGGAAGGTGATGTTGATGCTGCTCCCCCCGTCCACTAACACCTTTTTCACCCGGCTCTCTCGGATCACCGGATCGACGAGAAGCGGGTACTTGCCCGGGTGGTCGAAGTTGAGCCATTGATCCGCCCGAGTGAAGGTGATCGGGTGTTCCGACCATCGGTATGGGGCGGGAGGGCCGATGGTCGCCACCAGTATCTGGCGATCATTGAGCTTTTGCTGTCTTCTGCTCTCCTGCGATCCGTGTCCGCCGAAGATGACGTTGACCTCCCTGTCAATGCGCGGGAAAGCTCCTCCTCCTCCTCCCTCCTCCTGCCGATGGGGTTGTCGTGGTTCATCTGGTCCTCCCCTCGGCGGAGGAGGAGGTAGAGGTTGAAAGGGTCGGCCGTGTCCGACGGAGTGTTTGAAGTCTCGGCAGTTACGAAGAGTGTGGCGCATGTCCTTGTGGTACGGGCACTGGGCGTCGAGGATGTCGTCCAGCGTACGCTCGCCTCCACGAGGTCCTCCTCGGGCGCGAGAAGCAGGTGGTCCGCCGGCGGCGTGCACTTCTTCGCGTGGCCTCTTCTCCCACCGCTTGTCGGGTTGCTGGTTTGTGTCGCGTCGTGGTGCTGCCGGTGCGGGCTTTGTTCCTCCGATGAGATCCTGGGCTCGCTCGTCGGCGGTGATGTAGAGGTCGGCTTCCCGGAACAGCTCCTCCGAGGTGGTCGGCGCCCTTTGCAGTATGGCTCGGACGAAAACCGAGTCATTAGATCCTCGGTAGAAGTCCTCGATCACGGCCGCCTCCGTGACATCGGGGATTCGATTCCTCATGGTTTGAAACCTCTTGAGGTACGATCGGAGAGTTTCGTCCCCCCGGCGCTTGATAGATTTAAGGTCCCACGGCTGCGCCGGCTTGTCGGAGAGGGACTGGAAGTTGGCGGTGAAACGCCGACTGAAGTCTCCCCAGGCGTCGATGCAGTGTCGGGGTAGATGTCGTAGCCATTGCAGCGCGTCTTGTCCAAGGACAATGGGCAAGTACGCGGTCATCACGTCTTCGGATGCTCCGGCAGCTCGAGCAGCGGTGGTGTAGACGGCTAGCCAACCCCATGGATCCTGCTTAGGTTCATACTTGTCAACATTGGATACCTTGAAGTTGGGAGGCCATTGGATGGCCCTGAGGCGTGGAGTTAGGGCGGACACTCCGCACGTGTCCTCCTGTCGTCGGGGTCGATGCCTGTCCCGGGGAGGGGAGTTGTGGTTGTGATTCCTCGACCGTCCCCGGGAGGTTCCGCCAGTTGAAGCCGTCGCCGACTCAGTTCTGGTAGCTTGGCTCTGAGTCGGGGCACCATGATCCCTGTCGTACTCCTCTCGACGACGAATTTCGTTCTCATGCCGCCGTTCCCGCGAAGCGTTGATGGAGCTCCGCGCGTCCCGGCGACTGTTGATGGCGTGTCGTAGATCGTTCGGCGGGTGAGCAAGCGGTAGGAGATGGTTGGCCACCTGGGTGAACAGTCGTCGGTAGCCGTCGGCGTCAGGAGTCCGAGGAAGTCCTTCTGCTATCCGAGCCAGCACCCCTCCGACTTCGCTCGGCGTGTTCATGGCTTGGGCGAAGTCGGGGTTCAGATTGCGCCCGAAGAGTGGATTCTCTCGACGTTGCCTTTCATCCTGCTCGGCCTGTTCCTGAGCTCGTCGGCGATCACGTCGTCGGGAGTTCCTTCGCTCTCTGAAGACGCGTTCTTCCGGGGTTTCTCCTACCTCCGAGACCTCGTCTCGCGAGACAGGTTGTTCCGGATTCCGCTCTCCAGCTGCGTGATGTCGTCGAACATTCCTGCGCCGGTTCCTTCGTCGACGGGACTCTCGCTGAGGCGGTTCCTCCCCGGGTACAGTCGGCTCGTCGTCGGAGATGGTGGGCGATGCCGCCCTTCCGACGAAGAGGACGTCGGGGTAGAACGGTGCTGCCGTCGTGGTGATCTTCTTCCGGGGAGTCGGAGGTCGCGCCTCTCCGGTATTGTCGGAGTTTGTTGAGGAAGACTCCTTTTTCGGCGGATCCGCGATACGGTGCAGAGTTCCTTCTTCGTCTGCTATGAATGAGATTGTTCCGAAGCAGAACATAGATCCGGGGCGTAGGGCGATCTTGCTGTAGAAGGAGATGGCCATTGAGCTAGCTTGGATTGTCGACACACCCCCTACCTGGCGCGCCAGCTGTCGGTGTTTAGGGTCCGACCGCACACCCGGGGTTGCCCCTCAAGGTGTTTTAGGAGTAGGAAGGTGTCGACAACTGTAGCAGAATGGTTCGTGCCGATCGCACGAGGGACGGTGGACAAGGTTTACAGGTTCGGGCCGCTTAGTGATGCGTAACACCCTACGTCCTGATGAGTATGCTTGGTGGATATGATTACAAGAGAGCTCTCTGGATCAAGGGTACAGAGAGTTGATGTGGGTGGCTAAGTAATGGGTCGATCGTTCTGAAGGGGTGCCCCCTAGGCCTTATATACTCGACCGTGGGGCAGTACACATGGATAAGATAACAACAAGTGGCTAAAAGATAGTGAACCTCTCGAGATTATCCTTTACGTAACCCTCGCCGACTTATCCTCACGTGGCTTCGTTGCATGGAGGCCCCGACGCGGGAAAGTCGGATCTCTGTTGCGGCCAATGGCTCGACGCTATGGGCCGTCCGGGTTTGCACCAATCCGGCCTCATGTCGTCATGCGTTGCTGGTTGTCTTTCCCCAGGCCCACGAAAGAATAACCTTACGATTCATTGGGCCCTTGGGCCTTTCGTGAGGTCCTTTACTCTTTTAGTGGACCCGGGGGATATCTATCCCCCACAATCATCATCTTCATAACATAGAGTACAAACAGATGTTTCGGCTTTGATGACAATGCTTCGATAAGAAGCAAAGATATGCTTCGTTGTGTACGAAAAGAAGGGAAGGTGTTTTTCGCCTTCGGCTCAAAAGATACAAGTTTCGTCCACATCAAAGCAATTCACACACGGATGAAAAGGTAAAAATATATTACAAGGTATGGACAAATTTACAAAGTAATGTTTGATTCCTAAAATACAAAATCTTTTACAAGGATAATTCAAATGTCTCTAAAGCTTTGTGTAGCAACTTCATCAGTCTCCGTCAAGCTTCAGTTTATTGACCTTCAGCATCGTCATCCTGTACACAACAAAGCGGTATAAGGTAAAAAGTAATCTCAGGAGAAGGTAAGAAACAGGTACAAGCTTAATACCAGCTTAAGATGACTTTGAGCTTCGTCACCAGCTAAGTCCCGCCCACCCTTCATCCAAATTTGTGTTATAAATCTATTTCCAATGCTTCGGGCTAGGCTGGGGATATCAGTTAAGTCTGCTGGTGATAAGCTGAAGTTTAGTCTGTTGACAATCTTTCCGTGCGTGCAACCAGCCTTCATAAAAGCTACAACTGTGCCGCGAGAAGCTAGCAGGGCACAGAAGTCGCCGTGCCCAGTTATTACTTCATCAAGCGCCTCAACTTCGCTCTCAATATGTTCGAAGGTGCTTGGCAGGTCTTAACCGAAGGTTCAAATTTTTTAGAGCTAGATCCCACTGAGTTGAAGACCTGCTTTAGCCGTTGCACGCAACGGTTGCCGAAGTTCAAGCAAGCATTCCGAAGCTCTTTTAGGGATTCTTGCAATTTTGAGTTTTTCTCGACTTCAGCTCCAAGCCTTGCATCAAAACTTTTCTTTTCTTGCTCGAAGTTTTCCGACCTTCGGAGGAGTTCATCATTTAATCTGGCAACTTCGGCTTGGGCTTCAGCCAATAAACCCTCCATTGTCTGAAGAAGGAAGTCTTTCTTTTCTAGAGAAGCTTCATGATCTTTGATTTTATTTTCCAAGCCCTCGATTATAACCTCATTCTTCTTATCTTCGAGGTCTTGTTGCATTCTCAAGGCTTTGCTTAGCAGCATACTCTGTGCAAAATAAACTTCATCAGAAATCTTTGCTTCATCGCAAAACAATAAAAACTGAGGAAAAAGCTTTACCTTGAAGTTGGAGTAGAATAAGCTACCGACGATATGCTATCATCGGTAGCGGCTGATGTCAGCTTCAAGCTTTGGAAAACCAACACTCTTCGACAGAGTGCTGATAACCTTCGCACCAGTGCGGTCTCGAATGCATCCTAAGGCTTCTTCGTTGATTTCACCAAAGAGCATGGCTCCTGGTTGGTAGCCACAGGATATAGCATACTCCTGTAGTTCCTCCTTCTCGGCCTTGGATAATTCTTGACCAACTAGATTTTAAAAGTTGAAATTTTTTTCTTCCGAAGTATCTTTGGCAATTTCTTTCCCTTTTCTCGGCACTGCGGCCAGGGCTTCTTCTATAACCGCAACAGTCTCCTCTGCAGCTAGGACTCCCTCTGTAGCCGCGACAGTCTCCTCTGCGGCCAAATCTAAGAGCACTTTATCAATAGCAGATAATGTACTCTCCAGATTGGTAGCTTCGGCAGTCGCAGCTTCGGCAGAAGTAGTTGCTTTGGCAGCTGGTGTCATTTTTGATGCTGAGGCCGGCGGTGGAGTTTCCTCAATGGCTTGCATAACCGTAACAATTCTTCGCTTTTTTTGGCCCAATCGCCTTTCTCGCTGCCGAAGGCTCGTCCTTCTTCTGTAAAAGCTTCGTCAGATGCAGCCCCAAAGGACTTAGCAGCTTGATAGGTAAGGATTCGGTCATTACCTTTAAAATTTCTGCTACTTCGGCAGCAGAAGGCGTCGAAGGAGCTTCCTCTTCTATCTCAGCCATCTTCGGCTCTGGAGTTGCAGCTTTTCTCTTCTTCAAGGTTGCCACCTTCGGCTCAGGACTGGATTTTCTCTTTTTCAGAGCTTTTTTGTCCTCTTTCACCATCCTAGCAGCCTGTCTGCTCAGAACATTGACAACCCTCTTTCTCTTCATCCCTTCAGCACCCTTGCTCAGTTGTTCATGATCAGGGTATTCAAAGTTTAAAGCGTCCATTACCCGATTCAACCTTCATTTTGGTCGGGTGCCGAAGGCTGCAGTCATCAGATGATCTTCTTTTTTGGTATAATTACCCAAAATTTCGTTGCACACAGTCTCAATCATCTCTATACATTCTTGGTAGGGCTCTTTGAACTGTTTCTCAAATTTAAACCTATAAGGCAATCGAACAAGTTCATCCTTCTTCTTTGTTCCTTTCAGCATCGGCATACTCCATTCACTCAATGTTGGAGATACCCTGTTCGCCAAGTATTCTCGCACTAGATCCCTGGTGCTGATATGTTCAACCACCACACTGAATTCTGCTACGGCTAGCTGGCATGGTAACCCTGGCTTCATGTTGCACAAGGGTGTGGTCATACCGAAGCTTAAACTCAGTGGGCTCTTGACCATCGTCTTCAACTTCTCCCTTTTCTTCTCATTGACCTTGATATAAAACCACTCACTCTTCCAGCCAGTTGGCCACTTGGTGCGATAACTGAGGACCGGAGCCTTTGTATCCTTGCGATACGCGAAGTTATAACAACCAAAATTTTCATGCAGCCCGTCTTCTCTGGCCTTTGTTTGGTAATGCAGCTCATGCACTCGGCAGAAAGCTTCAGCATTTGGGTCCATTCCTTGGCTTTGAAGGGCCCTGATGAAGATGCTGAGCCTAACGTTAGCGTTAGGGGTCAGCTGATGAAGATAGATTTCATAATTATCCAAAACTTCTCCAATCATCTCGTTCAACGGAAACCGTAATCCTGCTCTGAAAAAGCTTTTAAAAACTACTACTTTGTCATCCTTCAGTGTTGGAGTGGTTTCTTCCCCGGCAAAGCGAATAAGCTTCTTCTCAGCTTCTCCGAAGTAGCCCAGTTTTATCATCATGGGCATATCAGTTTCAGACACATTAGACTTTTCAAAATCCAAGTGGCTGGGTTTCGATGAGATCAGAATGTTATAATCTTCTTCTTCTTCATCAGCATTTTCTTCCTCAACATCAGCTTGTTCAGCTTTGGCAGCAGGTGCACCTTCTTCAACGGCTCCCTCCATCACAACTAAGCCCGATTGTCTCATGACTTCGGAAATTGGAGCTGTCTCGGTAGCCTCAGTCTCTTCTCCTTCACGGGTCACCCTCGCAGTCGAGCGTACTCTAGCCATCTAATGGATCTTTCTGTGGTTTTTATGAAGTTGATGTTTTTACAGTTTTGACGAAGCTTCCTCTTTTGATGAAGCTAATTCAAAGTGATGGTTCGCTCGAGAATGCGGTGAAAAAGCTTTGGCTATGGTCAAATTTTTCAACAGCACAACAGTGCAATGACAATGAATGTTGTAGTAACTTCATACCTACTCGTCTGTTTATATAGTGCTGCAGGTGGGAAGGTGAATCGCCAAGTTGCCCGCACCCGTCGAACAGTCACCCGCACCCGCTAAACGGTGGACCACTACCCCGCTGTGTGGTGGCCCACCTCTCGCTCGAAATACTTTAATCATTTCTCGGCAACGAGCTCAGGGAAGGTGTTTTTCGGACCTTCAGCATTCCAAAGCCTTGAAGATTTTTCACGGATCAAGCTCGTTACGAAAAACGATCTAGCACCACGAAGGGGCTACCGTTGGCGGCCTGCTTCATTGCCGAAGGTCCATTAAGAAGAAGCACCTTCGAAAGATCAATGTATAATTAAACACAGCGTGAAGGTACACGCCGAAGCTATGATCTAGGGAGCTTCGGCATAGCGACATGCCTTGAGACGAAGGGCTGCACCGACTTAAAGAGGAAAAGACCGATCAGTCCATGATGATTTGTGTCATGATTGTAACTAGTCATCAAAGACATAAATGTAATTCTGACCGGGCTGCGTCCCATGCCTATAAATAGGTGAACAGTACCCCGTATTGTTCACGCTGACTTGTATTCGCTCGTGCGTCACGCTTGGACTTTTACCTTCTATCAAGTCGAAGGTACAAATGTAATTCAATATTGTTTCTGTTTATCCATGATAATAAAAAGAAGATATATTAATAATATCATGTTGCCTCTTATATCTCATATGCTTCTTCTTTCATTAAAATATATTGCAATGATGAAGGTATGTCCTTCATGACCTTCGTCTGAAGATCATTATATCCTAAGGGAGATAATGCTTTGAAGGACGAAAGGTATTCGCCTTTAACATTTTGTGTTGCTTGTTCTTAACTCATAGCATTTGAGAACAAGTCCCCAACAATGTTTTTAGTTGAATCGCTCGGGTATAATTTGTTGTTTGCGAGTCAATTATGTAACATGAGTTATAATTGTTTATTCACAAATATTGATGTATCTGTCTTTAGAAGAAGTGATGGTTCACTAGCTTTTAAGGGTGTAGTAGATGACAAGCTCTATTTAGTTGTTTTTTCGAAAGAGAATGCCGTTCTAGATGCATGCTTAATAGCTAAGACTAATATGGGCTGGCTTTGGCATCGCCGTCTAGCACATGTTGGGATGAAGAACCTTCATAAGCTTCTAAAGGGAGATCATGTGTTAGGACTAACCGATGTCTGTTTTGAGAAAGACAGACCTTGTGCAGTATGCCAAGTAGAGAAACAGGTGGGAAGCACTCATCGTAGCAAAAATGTGATGACGACGTCAAGACCAATGGAACTTCTTCATATGGATCTCTTCGGTCACGTTGCCTATCTCAGCATCGGGGGAAGTAAGTATGGTCTTGTAATAGTTGATGATTTTTCCCGCTTCACTTGGGTATTCTTTTTGCAGGACAAATTAGAAACCCAAGGGACCCTAAAGCGCTTCTTAAAGAGAGCTCAAAATGAGTTTGAGCTAAAGGTTAAGAAGATAAGGAGCGACAATGGGTCCGAGTTCAAGAATTTGCAAGTTGAAGGGTATCTTGAGGAGGAAGGCATCAAGCACGAGTTCTCCGCTCCCTACACACCATAGCAAAATGGTGTGGTAGAGAGGAAGAACAGGACACTAATCGACATGGCGAGAACGATGCTTAGAGAGTACAAGACGCCTGAGCGGTTTTGGTCAGAAGTTGTGAACATAGCCTGCCATGCCATAAACCGGCTCTATGTGCACCGCCTCCTCAAGAAGACTTCTTACGAACTCCTAACTGGTAACAAACCAAACATTTCTTATTTTCATGTATTTGGGAGCAAATGCTACATTCTGGTGAAGAAAGGTAGACATTCGAAATTTGCTCCCAAGGCAGTAGAAGGGTTTTTGCTAGGATATGACTCAAATACAAAGGCGTATAGGGTCTTCAACAAATCATCGGGATTAGTTGAAGTCTCTAGCGATGTTGTATTTGATGAAACTAATGGCTCTCCAAGAGAGCAAGTTGATCTTGATGATGTAGATGAGGAAGAAGTTCTCACGGACGCAATGCAAACTATGGCGATAGGAGATGTGCGACCACAGGAACTGCAACAACAAGATCAACCTTCTTCCTCGACAATGGTGCATCCTCCAACCCAAGACGATGAACAGGTACCTCAAGAAGAGGGGCAAGATCAAGGGGGAGCACAGGAAGAACAGGTTATGGAGGAAGAAGCACCACGGGCCCCTCCAATCCAAGTCCGAGCGACGATCCAAAGACATCACCCCGTCAATCAAATTCTGGGTGACATCAGCAAGGGAGTAACTACTCGCTCATGTTTAGCTAATTTTTGTGATCATTACCCGTTTGTCTCTTCTATTGAGCCTTTTAGGGTAGAAGAGGCCTTGTAGGATCCGGACTAGGTGTTGGCCATGCAGGAAGAGCTCAACAACTTCAAAAGGAATGAAGTCTGGAGCTTGGTGCCACGTTCAAAGCAAATTGTTGTAGGAACCAAGTGGGTGTTCTGCAACAAGCAAGATGAGCACGGAGTGGTGATAAGAAATAAGGCTCGACTTGTGGCAAAAGGTTATGCCCAAGTCGCAGGTTTGGATTTTGAGGAGACTTTTGCTCCTGTGGCTAGGTTAGAATCAATTCGGATTTTATTAGCCTATGCTGCTCACCATTCCTTTAAGCTATTCCAAATGGACGTGAAGAGCACTTTCCTCAATGGGCCAATCAAGGAGGAGGTATACGTGGAACAACCCCCTGACTTTGAGGATGATAGGTATCCCGACCATGTTTATAAGCTCTCTAAGGCACTCTATGGACTTAAGCAAGCCCCAAGAGCATGGTATGAATGCCTTAGAGATTTTCTGATTTCTAATGCTTTCAAGGTTGGGAAAGCTGATCCCACTCTTTTCACAAAGACATGTAATGGTGATCTTTTTGTTTGCCAAATTTATGTTGATGACATAATATTTGGTTCTACTAACCAAAAGTCTTGTGAGGAGTTTAGCAGGGTGATGATGCAAAAGTTCGTGATGTCGATGATGGGCGAGTTGACCTACTTCCTTGGATTCTAAGTGAAGCAACTCAAGGACGACACCTTTATCTCCCAAACGAAGTACACTCAAGATCTTCTCAAGAGGTTTGGGATGAAGAATGCTAAGCCCGCGAAGGCACCGTTGGGAACTGACGGACATCTCGACCTCAACAAAGGAGGTAAGTCCATTGATCAAAAGGCATACCGGTCAATGATAGGTTCATTACTTTATCTTTGTGCTAGTAGACCGGACATTATGCTTAGTGTATGCATGTGTGCTCGATTTCAATCCGACCCTAAGGAGTGTCACCTTCTGTCCGTTAAGCAAATTCTTAGGTATTTAGTTTCTACGCCTTGCTTCGGGATCTGATATCCAAAGGGGTCTAACTTTGACTTAATTGGATACTCAGACTCCGACTATGCTGGGTGCAAGGTTGATAGGAAGAGCACATAAGGGACGTGCCAATTTCTAGGAAGGTCCCTATTGGGGGCCTGCTTCATCGCCGAAGGTCCATTAATAAGAAGCACCTTCGAAAGATCAGCGTATAATTAAACACAACGCAAAGGTACACGCCGAAGCTACGATCCAGGGAGCTTCGGCATAGCGACATGCCTTGAGACGAAGGGCTGCCCCGACTTAAAGAGGAAAAGGCCGATCAATCCATGATGATTTGTGTCATGATTGTAACTAGTCATCAAGGACATAAATGTAATTCTGACCGAGCTGCGTCCCATGCCTATAAATAGATGAACAGTACCCCCGTACTGTTCACGCTGACTTGTATTGGCTCGTGCGTCACGCTTGGACTTTTACCTTCTGTCAAGCCGAAGGTACAAATGTAATTCAATATTGTTTCTGTTTATCCATGATAATAAAAAGAAGAGATATTAATAATATCATATGATTATTCATGTTGCCTCTTATATCTCGTATGCTTCTTCTTTCATTAAAATATATTGCGATGATGAAGGTATGTCCTGCATGACCTTCGTCTGAAGATCATTATATCCTAAGGGAGATAATGCTTCGAAGGACGAAGGGTATTAACCTTTAACATTTTGTGTTGCCTTGTTCTTAACTCATAGCATTTGAGAACAAGTCCCCAACAGTCCCTGGTGTCCTGGAGTTCCAAGAAACAAACATCTGTTGCCCTATCCACCACTGAGGCCAAGTACATTGTCGCAGGACAGTGTTGCGCGCAACTGCTTTGGATGAGGCAAACCCTCCGGGACTTTGGCTACAATCTGAGCAAAGTCCCACTCCTATGTGACAATGAGAGTGCAATCTGCTTAGCGGATAATCCTGTTGAACACAGCCGCACTAAGCACATAGACATCCGGCATCACTTCCTGAAAGACCACCAGCAAAAGGGAGATATCGATGTTTACCACATTAGCACCGAGAACTAGCCGATATCTTCACCAAGCCTTTAGATGAGAAAAGGTTTTGCAGGTTGCATAGTGAGCTAAATATCTTAGATTCGTGTAACTTGGATTGATCTATAACATACATGTGTTCTATGCCTTTGATCATGTTACTTTGAGCATTTACATCATTTATTGCTTATTTGTGGTGCTCAAGTTGTACAAGTCATCCCCGGACCTCACAAGTCCGTATGCAAATGATGCACATGTTTAGGGGGAGATGAGCTACAACTTGACTCCTTTGAGACTAACTTGGTTGGTTGAGTACATTTGAAGTAGTAACGAAGGTACATTGAAAGGGAAAAAGAACTTGGACGTCGAAAAGACTTCCACTGCACTTCGGTATTAGTGTATTTACTTCCAAGTTCATACTTATGCTCTCATTGCCTTTTTGCTCTTATTTGACTTTTTGGTGAGGCAATAGGGTTAAAGGGCCAAAAGTTATCCCGTTTTGGTGCTTCATGCCAAAGGGGGAGAAATTAAGGCCAAAGCAAATGGATCGGCCAACCACTTGTGCATTTTTGAAAATAGTAGAGTTAGAATTTGTATTTTGTCCAAAATACTCTTATTGCAAAATTTGGTCTCTTACGGGGGAGAATCTTTGATTATGGAAAAATGGGAGTTTTTGGCACTTGATCAATTTTACTCTTGGAATATCTCTCTATTTGCCCAAACAAGTGTATTTGACTTAGAGATAGGGAAAAGAATTTGATTTGCAAAAACAAACCAAGTGGTGGCAAAGAGTGATCCAAATATGCCAAATCCTAAGTAAAGAGAATTTGGTCTTCAATTTGCATTAATGTTGCACTTCTTGTTTTGCTTTTTAATGTGTTGGCATAAATCACCAAAAAAGGGGAGATTGAAAGGGAAATGTGCCCTTGGGCCATTTTTATAAGTGTTTTGGTGTTTAGATGCCCAACACATATTGTTTTAGTTCTTATGTGCTAAATGAGTGAGAAGTGCAAACCAAAGAAAAAGGTATGTATCCGGCCTTAGTAAATTGTTTTGAGTACTAACATATGCATTGAGGTGCCAGGAAACATTGCCAAGAAGAAATGATTTGAATAGGAGAAGAGTTAGCTAAGACAGCCAAAACCAGCACCAGCCTGGCACACCGGACTGTCCGGTGGTGCACCGGACAGTGTCTAGTGCCCCAGGCTAGCTCGATGCGAACTAGCCGCTCTCGGGAATCGGTGGGGCGACGTGGATAAAAATCACCGGACTGTCCGGTGGTGCACCGGACTGTCCGGTGAGTCAAAGCCGCCCAAGCCAACGGTCACTAGTGCAATCAACGGGGGATGCGTGGCCCACGCCAACAGTCGGTTGGGCACACCAGACTGTCCGGTGTGCACCGGATAGTGTCCGATGCGCCAATGGGACCGCCGTCCCAATAGTCAAATGCGCCAGATAAGGAAGGAGATCGAGCACCAGACTGCTACAGGACCTGTCCGGTGCACCACTCGATAGAAGGCAGGATTTGACTTCCAAGTTGATCTCCAACGGCTCCTAGCTGCCTTGGGGCTATAAAAGGGACCCCTAGGTGCATGGAGCAGTACACCAAGCATTCACTAAGCATCCTAAGACTCCCAGACTCTGCCTCCATGCATTTGATTCGTTGTGTTAGTGATTTGAGCTCCTTTTGAGTTGTGAACTCCCTGTGCTGTGCTTCGAGCTCAAGTCTTGGCTTGTGTGCGTGTGTGTGCTGCGGATTCGAGTCTTGTGTGTTGTTGGGGGTCTACTTCATCGCTGAAGGTCCTGCAAGAAGAAATACCTTCAGACGATCAACACAGAAGCAACGCCGAAGCTACCATCTAGGGAGCTTTGGCATAATAACACGCTTTGAGACGAAGGTTAGCACCGACTTAAAGGTGAAAAGACCGATCGGCCCATGATAATCTGTATCATGATTGTAACTATTTATAAAGGGCATGAATGTAAATCCACACAGGCTGCGCCCTGTGCCTATAAATAGATGAACAATACCCCCGTATTGTTCATGCTTGCTTGTACTCGCTTGTGCGTCATGCTTGCATCTTTGCCTTCAATCAAGCTGAAGGTACAAATATAATTTGATATTGTTTTTATTCATTCTTGATTATATAAAACAAAGATATATTATGATGTCATGTAATTATCCATGTTGATATGTTTTATATGCTTCGTCTTTCATTGATTTATGTTGCAATGATGAAGGTACGTCCTTCATAACCTTCATCTGAAGATCGTTATATCCTCAGGGAAATAATGCTTCGAAGGACGAAGGGCATTAAACATTAACCTATTTTTGTGTTGCCTTATTCTTAATTCATAGCATTTGAGAACAAGTCACCAACATTGGCGCCCACCTCCTTTTGAGCTGATGGCTTCGTTCAGCAACCAAGTTGTAGCATCTTTGGCTACAAAGCTGGTGCTCCCGATAACAGGTGGTTCAAGCTCAAAACCAGCCAACAAGAAGCAGAAGAAAGAAGCACAAAGAAGGGTGCAGCATGTTGGGGTGCAAGGACCCTTCATCAAGTCTAAATGGTCCCACATCCCAATCACATTCTCCTAGGAGGATCTTCAGCTCAAGGATTACCCCCACAATGATGCTATGGTCATATCTTGTGTCATCAAGGGGTTTCTGGTCCATAATGTTCTGGTTGACACAGGCAGTGCAGCGGATATCATATTTGCTAAGGCCTTCAGACAAATGCAAGAGCCAGAGGATAAGATTCATGATGCTACACACCCTCTTTGTGGCTTCGAAGGAAGGCAGATTGTAGCACTCGGCAAAATCACAATGCCAGTAACCTTCGGCTTCGTTCATAACACAAGGACTGAACAAGTTGTTTTTGATATTTTTGACATGGAATACCCATACAATGCAATCATTGGTCGAGGGACACTCAATGCTTTCGAAGCTATACTTCATCCAGCATACTTATGTATGAAGATACCTTCGGAGCAAGGGCCCATTGCTATCCATGGAAGTCAAGAGGCTGCCAAAAAACCTGAAGGAAATTGGACAGATTCAAAGGCAATCCATAATATAGATGGAGCCGAAGCCTGTGAGCAGTATAAATACAAAAGAGAGAAGGCTGTTTCGGTGGACCAGCCGAAGCCTATGCTCTTATGTGAAGACATAGCAGAACAAAGGGTATTGATGGGGTCTCAGCTATCTGAAGAAGAAGAGAAGACTTTGCTAAGATTCTTATTCAACAATAAAGATGTCTTTGCTTGGTCCGCCAATGATCTCTGTGGTGTCAACAGAGATGTCATTGAACATTCGCTCAACGTGAATCCATCCTTCAGGTCAAGGAAACAAAGGCTTCGGAAAATGTCTGAAGACAAAGCTGAAGGTGCTCAGAACGAAGTGAAGAGACTTCTTAGTGCTGGTGTTATCAGAGAGGTGAAATACCCAGAATGGCTAGCCAACACTGTTATGGTAAAGAAGGCCAATGGCAAATGGAGAATGTGCATTGATTTTACAGATCTTAACAAGGCTTGTCCGAAGGACGAGTTCCCATTGCCAAGAATAGACTCCCTAGTGGATGCAGTAGCATCTTTGGAGCTCATCAGTTTACTGGATTGTTACTCTGGCTATCAACAAATATGGATGAAGAAGGAAGATGAGCTGAAGACTAGCTTCATAACCCCCAGTGGCACATATTGTTATCTTCGGATGCCTGAGGGGCTCAAAAATGCTGGAGGAAGCTTCAGCAGAACGACAGCCAAGGTCCTTCATTCTCAAATAGGCAGAAATGTACTGACCTATGTTGATGATATCATAGTGAAAAGCACGAAGCAAGAAAATCATATCGCTAGTTTGCAAGAGACATTTGCCAATTTCAGGCAAGCTGGCCTGAAATTAAATCCAGAAAAGTGTGTTTTTGGGGTGAAGAAAGGCAAGTTCCTTGGCTGTTTAGTATAAACGAAGGGAATTGAAGCTAACCCAAGCAAGATCGAAGCTATTCTTCGGATGGAGCCACCTAGCACAAAGAAGGGGGCCCAACGTCTGGCAGAAAGACTTGCATCATTAAATAGATTCATATCTAGATCAGCAGAAAGAAATCTGCCATTTTTTGAAATACTAAAGTCAGCCGAAGTTTTCCAATGGGGACCCATTCAACAAAAAGCATTCGAAGAGCTGAAGCAGTATTTGATTGATTTAACAACATTAACTCCACCTGCGCCAGGGGCCCTGCTGCTCTTATACGTGGCGACTTCGCATTCTACAGTGAGTGCGGCGCTAGTACAGGAGAAGCTAGATGGCCAAGTCAAAAAGCAAGCTCTAGTGTACTTCGTCTCTGAAGTTTTAAGTCTGTCAAAGAAAAATTATACAGAATTGGAGAAGGTGTTGTATGCTATGTTAATGGCCTCAAGGAAGCTCCGGCATTATTTTCAAGCATATCACATAATTCTTCCTTCGTCACAGCCCCTGAAGGACATAATGAGGAACAGAGAAGCTACTGGAAGGATTGGAAAATGGGCTGTAGAGCTTAATGAATTCACCATTGACTATGTACATAGATCCTCAATTCAGTCCTATGCGTTAGCAGACTTCATCACCGATTGGACGCTAGGGGCTCAGGAAGAAGAAACAAATAAAGACGCTAAAGCTTGGACAGTGTTATGTGATGGTTCTTGGGGAACCTTCGGTGCAGGAGCGGCTGCTGTCCTAGTAGCACCTTCGAAAGCCAGAACATGTTACGCAGTCAAGCTTGATTTTAGTTGTACAAATAATATTGCTGAATACAAAGCACTCCTGTTGGGGCTTCGAAAGTTAAGGGCAACAGGAATAAGAAGGGCCATTCTGAAAACTGATTCTCAAGTCATTTCTGGCCATGTGGATAAATGTAGCAAAGCAAGAGATCCAAAGTTTGAAAAATATCTGGATGCAGTCCGAAGGTTGGAGGCTTCCTTCGAAGGTTTTTCTGTCAAGAATATTCCAAGAGGCGAAAATGAGCATGCAGATCTGCTAGCCAAATCAGCGGCTCAGGGGCTCCCTATACCTTCAGAAGTATTTTTGAAACAATAAAGGCACCTTCGGTTGAACTTATGGAGAGAGCAGTGCTTGCCATTTCTCCGATACATAGTGAAGATTGGAGGACTGAAATCATATCCTTCCTCCAAGGTAATTGTCTTTCGGATAACGAAGCTTATAATAAGAGAATGGAAGCAAGGACGAGACCGTATGTGATAATAGAAGGGGAATTATATAAACATGGAGTTTGTTCCCCACTCCTCAAGTGTTTATCAAGAGCTCAAGGTATTGAATTAATGAAGGAGATACCTGCAGGTCTATATGGATCTCATATTGGGTCTAGACCCTTGCTGGGAAAAGTGTTCAGACAAGGATTTTATTGGCCGAAGGCAGCTTCGGATGCAGTAGAGCTAGTTCAAAAATGTGAAAGCTGTCAAAAATGTGCAAGAGACCAAAAACAACCTTCATCTCTTACTCAGCTAATACAGCCCACCTGGCCGTTGCAAAGATGGGGCCTGGATTTGTTAGGCCCACTTCCACAAGTGCAAGGCAATTTGAGATATGTTGTGGTGGCTGCAGAATATTTTTCTAAGTGGATTGAAGCAAAGCCTTTGGCTACAATAACTTCGGTTACAATCCAGAAATTCTTCTGGCAAAATATTGTTTGTCGCTTCGGCGTACCGAAGGCAATAACTGTGGACAATGGAACACAGTTTGATGCCGAAACTTTCAAGGAATTTTGTGATCAGATTGGCACGAAGATTCATTTTGCATCAGTTAGGCAACCGGAGTTAAACGGACTGGTCGAAAGAGCAAATGACATTATAATGACGGGAATAATGAAGCTAATCTTCAATCAGCCCAGAGAAAAGTGGCCAGATGAGTTGATTAAAGTAGTGTGGAGCCACAATACAACCATATCAAGATCAACAGGATTTACACCGTTCAAGTTATTATATGGTGATGAAGCTATAACCCCAGAAGAAGCTAAAGCGGGGTCAATAAGAACAGCAGCTTCGGCAGAGGATGAAGCTGATTATCACGTAGCAAAAGATACTATAGAAGGGACCAGACTTCAGGCTGTGGAGAATATCAACAAATATCAAGTCGAAACAATAAAATGGCATGACAGAAAAGTTAGGCTGAAAAATATTAAGCCAGGGCATTTGGTGCTTCAGAGAGTGGCCAATCCGGACACAGTAGGCAAACTACAACTGAAGTGGGAAGGACCTTTTCTGGTGGTATCTTCGTCAAGGCCCGGTTCTTACAGATTGAAGGATATGAACGGCAACGACATTCCTAGATCTTGGAATGTGGATGAGCTTCAACGATATTATGTGTAATTTGATGTAATCTTTTTCCATTTTTTTCTATGGCACCCTTTTCCTTTCCAAAGGGGGAGAAAGGTTTTTAATGGGGCCATGGCTTGTGATTTTTTTTCCTTATTTGGCTCTATGAGAGCAAAATCCCTCCAAAAGAATGTAAAATGTAAAATCTGAGCATGCACCATCGAGTGCAGTGAGAAAAAAAGCAGGGAGAAGCTCAAAAGTCGTCCCCAAGGGGATGCAGAGCATGGCGAAGCTACAAAAAGTCGTTCCTAAGAGAGCGCATAGTAATTTTTCTGCTCCAAAGTCGTTCCTAAGGGAATGCAGAGCCAAATACCGCCGAAATATAAGGCGAAGAAGTTCAAAAGATGTTCCTAAAGGGATGCAGAACTTATACCACCGAAATAGAAGGCGAAGAAGTTCAAAAGGCGTTCCTAAGGGGATGCAGAACTTACACCGAAAAATAAGCGGTGAACACCGAAAAATAAATAGTGAAGAAGACTCCAAATTCGTTCCTAAGGAGATGCAGAGTCTGGGTGCGCCTTCGTAAGCATGTGTTTGGACATTCATTTGCACATTACATCACATCATACATTGCATTCATACACATTCATTTAGACATTCGTAGGATCATCATTATCATATTATAAGCATACAGACAGTCAATTTGGCTCTAATGACAAGGCTTCGATAAGTACAAAAGAAGCAAATTTATGCTTCGTTGTGCACGAAAAGAAGGGAAGGTGTTTTTCGCCTTCGGCTCAAACAATACAAGTTTCGTCCACATCGAAGCAGTTCATACATGGATGGAAAGGTAAAAATACATTACAAGTTTCGAAGCAGTTTATAAAGCAGTGTTTGATTCCTAAATTACAATATCTTTTACAAGGTTAATTCAAAATTTCTCTAGAGCTTTTTTGCAGCAGCTTCGTCAATACCCGTCAAGCTTTGAATCATTCATCTTCGGCTTCGTCATCCTATACATAACAAAGCGGCATAAGGTAAATAGAAATATCAGCGAAAGATAAGCAACATGTGCAAGTTTAGTACCGGCTTGAGATGACTTCGAGCTTCATCACCAGCTAAATTCCGCCCACCCTTCGTCCAATTTTGAGTTATGAATCTATTTCCAAAGCTTCGGGCCAGACTAGGAATGCCAGTTAAATCCGCTGGTGATAGGCTGAAGTTTGGTCTATTCACGATTTCCCATGCGTGCAACCAGTCTTCATGAAAGCAACAGCTGTGCCGCGAGAAGCTAGCAGGGCACAGAAGTCGCCGTGCCCAGCTATAACTTCGTCAAGTGCATCAACTTCACCCTCAATATGTTCGAATGTGCCTGGCAGGTCTTCAACCGAAGGTTCAAATTTTTCAGAACTGGCTCCAACTGAGTTGAAGACCTGTTTCAGCCGTTGCACGCATCGGTTGCCAAATTCTAGACATTTATCCTAAAGTTCCTTCAATGATTTCCGTAAATTCGAATTCTTTTTGACTTCAGCTTTAAGCTTCGCGTCAAAACTCTGCTTTTCCTATTCGAAGTTTTCTGATTTCATGGAGAGTTCACTGTTTAATCTGGCAATTTCGGCTTGGGCTTCTGCCAGTGAACCCTTCATTGTTTGAAGAACAAAATCTTTCTTTTCAAGAGCAGCTTCATGATCTTTGATTTTGCTTTCCAAGCCTTCAATTATAACCTCATTTTTCTTATCTTCGAGGTCCTGTTGCATCCTCAAGGCTTTACTTAGTAGCATACTCTGTGTAAAATAATCTTCGTCAGCAATCACCTTCATCGTAAAACGATGAAAAAAGCTGAAGGAGAAATTTTACCTTGAAATTAGAATAGAATAAGCTACCAACGATATGCTATCGTCGGTAGCGACTGATGTCAGCTTCAAGTTTCGGGAAACCAACACTCTTTGATAGAGTGCTGATAACCTTCGCTCTAGTCCGATCTCGGATGCATCCTAAGCTCCCTTCATTAATTCCGCCGAAGAGCAATGCTCCTGGTTGGTAGCCACATGATATAGCATACTTCTGTAGCTCCTCTCTTTCAGTCTTAGATAATTCTTGACCAATTATATTTTGAAAATTAAAACCTTTTCCCTCCGAAGTATCTTCGGCGACTGCCTTCCCCTTTTCAGGCACTGTGGCCATGGTTTCTTTGGCGGCTGTAGCAGCTTCTTCCGCGGCCATATCCGAGAGTATTCTATCAATATTAGATAACATGCTCTCCAGATTCGTGGCTTCAGCCGTTGTAGCTTCGACAGGTGTAGCTTCGGCAGTTGCAACTTCGGTAGTTGCAGCAACTTCGGCAGCTGGTGTTATTTTTGATGCTGAAGCTAGCGGTGGCATTTCTTCAATTGCTTGCAAAACAGTAATAATCCTTCGCTTCTTTGGCCTAGTCGCCTTCTTCGTTGCCGAAGCCTCGTCTTTCTTCTGTAAAAGCCTCGTCAGTTGCGGCCCCAGTGGACTTAGCAACTTGATAGGTAGGGGTTCAGTCATTACCTTTAAAATCTCTTCTAATTCGGCAGCAGAAGGTGTCGAAGGAGCTCCCTCTTCTATTTCAGCCATCTTTGGCTCTAGAGTTCCTGTTTTTCTTTTCTTTGAAGTAGCCACCTTCGGCTCGGGACTGGATTTTTCTTTTTCAGAGCTTTTTCGTCCTCCTTTACCATCCTAGCTGCTTGTCTGCTCATAACACTAACAATCCACTTTCTCTTTGGCCCTTCGGCACCCTTGTTTAATCGTTCATAATCAGGATATTCAAAGTTTAAAGCATCCATTACTCGATTCAGCCTACGTTTTGTTTGGGTGCCGAAGGCCGCAATCATCAGTTGAATTTCTTTCTTCGTATAATTGCCCAGAATTTCGTTGCACATAGTTTCAATCATTTCTAGCCATTCCTGGCAGGGCTCTTTGAATTGCTTCTCAAACTTGAAGCGATAGGGCAATCAAACAAGTTCACCCATCTTCTTTGATTCTTTCAGTTTCGGCATGCTCCAATTACTCAATGTTGGAGATACCCTGTTCACCAGGTATTCTTGCACTAGATCTCTGGTACTGATATGCTCAGCCAACGCTCTGAATTCTGCCACGGCTAGTTGGCATGGTAACCCTGGCTTCATGTTGCACAGGGGTCTGGTCATCCCGAAGCTTAGGCTTAGTGGGCTCATGACCAGCTTCTTCAGCTTCTCCCTTTTCTTCTCGTCAGCCTTAACATAAAACCACTCGCTTTTCCATCTAGTTGGCCACTTGGACCGATAGCTCAGGACCGGGGCCCTTGTATCCTTGCGATACGCGAAGTTATAGCAGCCAAAATTTTCATGGAGCCCGTCTTCTCTAGCCTTCGTCTAGTAATGTAGCTCATGCACTCGGCAAAAAGCTTTGGCATTCGGGTCCATCCCCTGGTTTCGAAGGGCCCAGATAAAAATACTAAGCCTAACAATGGCGTTAGGGGTCAGCTGATGAAGAAATATTTTATAATTAGCTAAAATTTCTCCAATAATCTCGTTCAGCGGAAATCGTAATCCTGCTCTAAAAAAACTTTTAAAAACCACCACTTCATCATCTTTTGGTGTCAGAGTAGTCTCTTCCCTAGCAAAACGAATCAACTTTTTCTTGGCTTCTCCGAAGTAGCCCAGCTTCATCATCATGAGCATATTAGCTTCAGAAACAGTAGATTTTTCAAAATCCAAGTGACTAGGTTTTGACGGGATCAAGATACTATAATCCTCTTCTTCTTCGTCAGCAATTTCTTCCTCAATGTCTTGTTCAGTTTTGATAACAGGAGCACCTTCTTCAATGGCCCCCTCTATCACAACTAGTCCCGATTGTCTCATCACTTCGGAGATCGGAGCAGTCTCGGTAGCTTCGTCCTCCTCTCCGTCATGGGTCACTCTTGCAGTTGAACGTACTCTAGCCATTTGATGATTTTCTTGCAGTTCTTACGAAGTTGATTGTTTTTTGCAGTCTTTTGATGAAGCTCCCTCTTTTGACGAAGCTAATCTAGAATAGTGGCTTGCTCGGAAATGCAGTGAAAAAGCTTCGGCTATGGTTAAAATTTTCAACAGCACAACAGTGCAATAGCAATGAATGCTGTGATAACTTCACATCTACCCGTGTGTTTATATAGTGCTGTAGGTGGGAAGGTGAATCGCCAAGGTGACCACACCCGCTGAACAGTTACTCGCACCCACTGAATGGTGGACCAACTGGCGCTTGGGAGGAGAACCGCCAGACCGTGCATACCCGCTGCATGGTGGGCCATCTCTCGTGCTTGGAATATTTTAATCGTTTCTCGGCAATGAGCTCAGGGAAGGTGTTTTTTCAGACCTTCGGCATTCCAAAGCTTCGAAGATGTTTTCATGGATCAAGCTCGTTACGAAAAACGATCTAGCACCGTGAAGGGGCTACTGTTGGGGGTCTGCTTCGTTGCTGAAGGTCCTGCAAGAAGAAACACCTTCGGATGATCAACACAGAAGCAACGCCGAAGCTACCATCTAGGGAGCTTCGGCATAATAACACGCTTTGAGACGAAGGGTAGCACCGACTTAAAGGTGAAAAGACCGATCGACCCATGATAATCTATATCATGATTGTAACTATTTATAAAGGGCATGAATGTAGATCCACACAGGCTGCGCCCTGTGCCTATATATAGATGAACAGTACCCCCGTACTGTTCACGCGTACTTGTACTCGCTTGTGCGTCACGCTTGCATCTTTGCCTTCAATCAAGCCGAAGGTACAAATATAATTTGATATTGTTTTTATTCATTCTTGATTATATAAAAGAAAGATATATTATGATGTCATGTAATTATCCATGTTGATATGTTTTATATGCTTCGTCTTTCATTGATTTATGTTGCAATGATGAAGGTACGTCCTTCATAACCTTCGTCCGAAGATCGTTATATCCTCAGGGAAATAATGCTTCGAATGACGAAGGGCATTAAACATTAACCTATTTTTGTGTTGCCTTGTTCTTAATTCATAGCATTTGAGAATAAGTTACCAACATGTGTGTTGCTTTCCCTCCCTTACTCTTGTGCTTCTTTGTGATCTATATTGTAAGGGCGAGAGGCTCCAACTTGTGGAGATTCCTCGCAAACGGGAGAAGAACACTTAACAAAAAGGCTATGGTATTCAAGTTGATCATTGGATCACTTGAAAAGGGTTGAGTGCAACCCTCGTCCATTGGGATGCCATAACGTGGAAGTAGGCAAGTGTTATACTTGGCCAAACCACGGGATAAAACACCTTGTCTCTTGTGATGCTTTTCTCTGTGATTGTTTTGCTCGCAAGAGCTCACTTCATAGCAACTTGATTAACTCACACTAACACTTTTACAATCAAGTTTGTGGCTATTTAGTGTTTGATTTCACAGGATCACCTATTCACCCCCCCTTTAGGTGCTCTTAGCTAAGCCTATGACCTCACTTCTAGAGAAGGGGAGAGAGTTTAAGTGGGACTGGAAGTGCCAAGATAGCTTTGATCAACTAAAGTTGAGATTGATGTCACCTCTAGTATTGATTATGCCAAATCTGCAAAAGGGATTTGATATCTATTGTGATGCATGCGGTGGCTTGGGGTGTGTTCTTATGCAAGAAGGACATGTGATTGCCTGCGTGTCTCGTCAGTTGCGGAAACATGAGTCGAACTATCCCACTCATGACTTAGAACTGGCAGCCGTAGTGCATGCACTCAAGATATGGAGACATTATATTATGGGAACCAAGTGCCAAGTGTACACCAATCACAAGAGTTTAAAATACATCTTCACTCAGAAGGATCTCAACCTTAGGCAACGCCATTGGTTGGAGCTCATTAGGGATTATGATTTGGAGATTCACTATCACCCGGGCAAGGCGAATCTGGTTGTGGATGCCTTGAGTTGAAAGGAGCATGTACATGAAGCTATTGTTACCCAGCTACCCGACAAGCTTGTTGAGGATTTCAGGAGACTCAACCTAGGAATAGTTGCACATACTGAAGGAGTCACCATTGAAGTGGAACCTACCTTGGAGCAAGAAATCCGCAAGGGTCAGATTGGTGATGCTAAAATACAAGAAATCAAAGATCTGATTACTGAAGATAGAGGTCCAGAATTCACCGAGGATGAGCAAGTCACGATATGGTTCAAGAACCGGATATGTGTTCCTAAGATTGATAGCCTTTATGAGACTATATTAAAGGAAGCCCATGTCTCTGATTACTCTATTTATCCTGGGAGCACCAAGATGTATCAGGATCTAAAGCAAAAGTACTAGTGGTATGGGCTGAAATGAGATGTGGCTGCACACGTGGCTATGTGTGATGTGTGTCAAAGAGTCAAGACCGCACACCAAAGACCAACTGGACTATTGCACCCGTTAAAGATACCCGAATGGAAATGGGAAGAGATTGATATGAACTTCATTGTTGGGTTGCCTCGCACCTCAAAGGGTTATGACTCGATATGGGTGATTGTGGATAGACTGACCAAAGTGGCTCACTTCATTCTGGTCAAGACTACTTACAAGGGATCTCAGTTGGTAGAGTTATACATGTCTCAGATGGTGTGTTTACATGGAGTACCGAAGAAGATCGTTTCTGATAGAGGCTCATAGTTTACCTCAAGATTTTGGAAAAGCTTTCATGAGAATATGGATACAAAGTTGAGCTTTAGTTCGGCCTATCACCCTCAGACTGATGGCCAGACTGAAAGGACCAATACTAGAAGATATGTTGAGAGCTTGTGCCCTTCAGCATGGAGGGAGTTCAGACAAGAGTCTACCATATGCTGAGTTCTCATATAATAATAGTTACCAGACCAGTTTGAAGATGTCACCATTTGAAGCTTTATATGGCAGGAAGTGCAGGACTCCTCTATATTGGGATTAGACTGGAGAAAGACAATTCTTTGGGACTAAACTTATTCAAGAGGTAGAAGAACAAGCCTGTATAATCCGAGAGAACTTGAGGGTAGCACAGAACAGGCAAAAGAGATATGCTGATAATCGAAGAAGACCACTGGAGTTTGAGGAAGGTGATCATGTGTACCTCAAGGTGTCACCACTTCGTGGGATGAGGAGATTTAAAGTTAAGGGCAAGTTATCCCCTCGCTTTATTGGACCCTTCAGAATCTTTAGGTGGGTTGGGGAGATGGCCTACCAACTCGAGTTACCTGACCATCTAGCTGATGTACACAATGTATTCCACGTGTCACAACTTAAGAAGTGTCTTCGTGTCCCGGAGGAGCAGCTACCAATGGAAGAGCTCAGTGTTTAGGATGATCTGACTTATACGAAATATCCTATCAAGATTCTTGACACATTAACTCGAGTTACAAGAAATAAGGTGATAAAGATGTGCAAAGTACAATGGAGTCACCATGGAGAGGATGAAGCTACTTGGGAGAGAGAAGAAGAACTTCAAATAGAATTTCCCCATCTTTTCCCTAGTCCTTCCTAAATCTCGAGGACAAGATTCTTGTTAAGGGGGTAGGATTTGTAATACCAAAATTGTAAACAATAAAAATAGAGATGAATATTTTTTTTGTGTGTAGCCTCCACTCATTAGAACATGTGAACAAAACACATTTTTAAGTGAGTAATTAATTAATGAGCTATAAAACAAATCATGCATCATGCTAGAGTTTTCGTGTGTGTGCATTTGGTAACAAAAAAAAGATAATGTTAATAGAAATATATTGGAGGCCCAATTTGGAATTAACGATCTAATTGGAATTCTAGGAATTTAGAAAAGAGAAGAAAAGTACGATGCAAATATAAAATAAATATATAAATGAATTAAATTCGGTTCATACTGTTATTTGAATGTAGATATTTAACCTAAGTATGAGCTCCACAAATATGAATTCAAATTTGAAACCTAAATTTAAAAAAAGAAGAAAAGGGAAAAGAAAATACAAAAGAAAAAGGAAAAGACTCCAGCTGGATCCGCTAAATCACTTTCGGCCCACTCCTCATCACCGCGCGTGGCCCAGAATAGTTATGGCGTTGACACGTGGTCCCGGGGCGCCAGCCTCCCACCGTCGCTCGCCTCCGGACACTGCGTAGTGGGCCTGCCCTGTCCGTGGGTCTCCTTCATAGCGCGATTAGAGCAGGTCTGTTTGGTTCAGCTTTTTTCTGACCAGCTTTTCTAAAAATCTGGCTGTTGAAAGAATCTGGCTATGGGGAAAATCTGAGTATCATTACGATTACGTGTGGGGGAAGATAAAATTTTTCATAGGGCTCAGGATCTAGAAAGTGAGATTCCTACTATTACAACAACTCAACCGATTATGTGTTTATGTTGATTTTAGATGGTTTTTGCCCTAACGAATTTTATAGAAGCTGGCTAAAAAGCTGAGCGTTTGGCAGTCCGTAGCAGCTTTTGGTGGCCAGAAGCTGTCAGAAGCCGAAACAAACAGGCCATAGTGGGCTGCGTCGTGTTGACCGCTTCTCCGGCGTGGGTAGGTACGTGGTCACGGATTTCTAGCTACTGGTGGTTGATGCAGTGCTGGCCATAAAGCCTTGGCCGCCGGGATTGCCTCACGCCCTCACCCTTCCCTTGCATTTCAACCAATCCAACGCGCCTGAGTACAAGCAACACCAAGACAGAGAGAAGGGGGGATTGGTATGCCGAAGTCGCCGTGGGGGGAAACACCCTGCCACCGTCATTCAGACGCCCGTGAAGGAATCAGGGGTGTTCGCCTAGTCGTGCTGAGCGTCTTCGCGGGCTTGTGGTGGTCGAAGATCACTGCGGCAGCAGAAATCTCCTAGCCAGAGTGGTGCAGGTGTGACAGACCTACACGGGCGTGGCCAAACACTCCCTCGAGCCATTGACCGGTAACACCCCCCATCCCCGGACTCTCCTAATCTGAGTCATCACATACACCCGATTTAGGGTTAGGATATGGCGTTAGCACTGGTAATTGCTTGTCGGAGCATTTTTCCCTGTCGCGGTTGTTCCGTGTCGTAGACCGGTCCTGTTTCCTAGCGCAAGCCAATTAGGAATAGCTTATCGATTTTGCCGCAATGGTCGCTCGATCACCACGCAAATACATGGGATTTGGGGCGAAGTGTGGCCTGCTTGCGGGCACCACCACCGGGGTGTTTGCTCCTCCGGGTTCACGGCAGAAGGAAGAAGACAACATGTGGTTCATTCGATCATAAAACGACGGCTAGGATTAGATGGTAGATGTTCAGGCGGTAGGAGGGATTCTGGGTCGTTGATCGCTCTACGTAGGGCCTAGATTTGATTGAGCAAGGGCTTGATGTGGGCCGTTTGATCTGGGTAGACGGATGTGATTCGAAGGAAAACACCCCCTTCGTTTCTTACATCCTCGCCGTTGGTTTTGATCCTAGGGCCTCAGCTCCATATCGGGTTGGTTAGAGTGAAATTCTTTCTGAGCCGTTAGATGAACATCCCACGGATCTGATACGGGAGTACCCCTTCACCTGTGTCATTTCTTAAAAGAGCCCCTAGAATATTATAGAATCAACCCGCATTCCTGACGACTAGTGTTCTGAGTCTTGGTATATTTTGCGCCAGAGACCATGTCCTTTCCGGTAATTGACGCGCAATCCAGAGAGCAGGAAAATTAACTAAATGAATATAGAAATTGATTTTTAGTGTAAAAATCAATTTCTAAGGCTTGTTTAATACCTAGAAAATTTATATTAAGTCCAAATTAATCCATTCCAGTTTCTAAAGTTTTATAATAATATTGTTCATCATATAGTGCCTCTGTTTTGACATGAAAACTGAATTAAAATTGACCACTTAATTAATCTTGTATCAAATACATAAAACCTTCGGAAATGTATAACTTAAAATCCATAACTCTAAATTTAGTGATTCTTTTTCCTACGATCTCATTTTAATGTGTAAATTAATAATTTGTATTTTGTATACATGTTTGGTGTGATGTTAATTTCTCCTTTTGTACTATGCTTGTTTGTATTGTAGCGAGTAGAAGAGCCAGTAGCAGAGGAGTCCGGTGTTCAACAGGTAGAAGTTGCTGAGCAAGAGCTCATTGAAGGCAAGTTGTGCCCTTGACCACTATTATTACCCAATAATATTCTTTATTATCACTTAACCTTGTTCACCCCTAAATTAATTTGGTAGTTTTGCCATTGCTCTATATGGTTTTGGGTTTAATATTACATTATATCCATGTTCTAATTATACTGTTATTTTATTTATGTTCATGTCATGATCATTATTTTTAATTGGAACATGGAGCTTAACTTGAGAAACACATGCCGCCACAAGGGTGGTATGGGACGCCCTTGGCTGACTTACTAGGAAAGCTAGTGGAGGACTACCTTACCCGATAGGGGCAAGGGCAGAAGGGGAGTAGGCGTGTAGGAAGGTTCACGGGTTGATTTTGTTGCGATGGCGGTCAGACGGGGGATTCCTGCATTGCTCTTCCTAGAAACTGTAGCGGGTTTTTTGAAGCTAGTGGACCTTTGTAAAGGCCTTGTAGTGTTACTGAAAGGGAAATAGGGTCAAACCTTTTCCAATATGAATTTTGGTGGTTGAATTGCCCAACACAAATTATTGGACTAACTAGTTTGCTCTAGAATATATGTTCTACAGGTGCCAAAGGTTCACAACAAATCAATACAAAGATAAAAGAAAGGGTTCAAAACAAAGGAGCAAAGTATGAAGGCAACCCTGGTTTGGCGCACCGGACAGTGTCCGGTGCCCCAGGGAGGAACGACTCTGAATTTGCCAGCTTCGGCAATTTGGGAGGCTGCTCCGCTAAAATTCCTCGGACTGTCCGGTGTAACACCGGACTGTCCGGTGTGCCAGCGGAGCAACGGCTACTTCGCGCCAACGGTCGCCTGCAAGTGAACAGTAAAAGCAAACAGTGCGCGCCTGCGCTCGCAGAAGTCAAAGCAGGCGCCAGAAGGCGCACCGGACAGTGAACAGGACCTATCCGGTGCACCACCAGACTGTCCGGTGGCCCCACTTGTCAAAGCTCCAACGGTCGAACCCTAATGGTTGGGTGACGTAGCTGGCGCACCGGACAGTGTCCGGTGGCGCATCGGACTGTCCGGTGCGCCATACGACAGACAGCCTTCCCAACAGCCACTTTGGTGGTTGGGGCTATAAATACCCCCAACCACCACTCATTCCAGACATCCAAGCATTCACTACACCTCATTCAATACAAGAGCAATACACAACACTCCAAGACACAAATCAAAGCCTCCGATCGAATCAAAGTCCCCAATTCAACTCTAGTTTTTAGGACTTATGAGGAGATCGACTTGTGTTCTTTTGTTGCTCTTGTTGCTTGGTTGACTTTCTTCTTTATCTCATTCTTACTTTCAAAACCTTGTAAGCGAAGCAAGAGACACCAATTGTGTGGTGGTCCTTGCGGGGTCTAAGTGACCCGAGAAATCAAGGAAGGAAGCTCACTCGGTCTA
This sequence comes from Zea luxurians, assembly GCA_029449295.1. Lineage (NCBI taxonomy): Eukaryota > Viridiplantae > Streptophyta > Magnoliopsida > Poales > Poaceae > Zea > Zea luxurians. The sequence goes on along the minus strand of JAOPSE010000001.1, from coordinate 144,895,943 downwards.
AGTGACCGTTTGAGAGAGGGAAAGGGTTGAAAGAGATCCGGTCTTTGTGACCACCTCAATGGGGAGTAGGTTTGCAAGAACCGAACCTCGGTAAAACAAATCATCGCGTCTCACTCTTCATTTGCTTGTGATTTGTTTTTGCCCTCTCTTTCGGACTCGATTATATTTCCAACGCTAACCCCGGCTTGTAGTTGTGCTTAAGTTTATAATTTTCAAATTCTGCCTATTCACCCCCCTCTAGGCGACTTTCAATTGATAATCCACATCAAGAGGACGACAATGATCAAGGGGGAGATGCCAATGATCAAGACAAGGAAGATGAGCAAGATCCAAGGCCGCCACACCCAAGAGTCCACCAAGCAATCCAACGAGATCACCCCGTGAACACCATCCTCAGCGATATTCATAAGGGGGTAACCACTCGATCTCGTGTTGCTCATTTTTGTGAACATTACTCTTTTGTTTCCTCTAATGAGCCACAAAGGGTAGAGGAAGCACTTCAAGATTCGGATTGGGTACTGGTGATGCAAAAGGAGCTCAACAACTTTACGAGGAATGAGGTATGGCATTTAGTTCCACGTCCTAACCAAAATGTTGTAGGAACCAAGTGGGTCTTCCGCAACAAACAAGATGAGCATGGTGTGGTGACTAGGAACAAAGCACGACTTGTGGTCAAGGGATATTCACAAGTCGAAGATTTGGATTTTGGTGAAACCTATGCACCCGTAGCTAGGCTTGAGTCAATTCGTATATTACTTGCCTATGCTACTTACCATGGCTTTAAGCTCTATCAAATGGACGTGAAGAGTGCCTTCCTCAATAGACCAATCAAGGAAGAGGTCTATGTTGAGCAACCTCCAGGCTTTGAAGATAGTGAGTACCCTAACCATGTAGATAAACTCTCTAAGGCGCTTTATGGGCTCAAGCAAGCCCCAAGAGCATGGTATGAATGCCTAAGAGACTTTCTTATCACTAATGGCTTCAAAGTCGGTAAAGCCGATCCTACTCTCTTTACTAAGACAATTGAAAATGATTTGTTTGTATGCCAAATTTATGTTGATGGTATCAAATTTGGGTTTACAAACAAATCTATTTGTGAAGAGTTTAGTAGGATCATGATTCAAAAATTCGAGATGTCTATGATGGGGGAGTTGAAGTATTTTCTAGGATTTCAAGTGAAGCAACTCCAAGAGGGCACCTTCATTAGCCAAACGAAGTACATTCAAGACATACTCACCAAGTTTGGAATGAAGGATGCCAAGCCCATCAAGACACCCATGGGAACCAATGGGCATCTCGACCTCGACACGGGAGGTAAATTCGTAGATCAAAATGTATACCAGTCGATGATAGGATCTCTACTTTATTTATGTGCATCTCGACCAGACATTATGCTTTCTATATGCATGTGTGCAAGGTTCCAAGCCGACCCTAAGGAAGTTCACCTTAGGGCCATGAAGCGAATCTTGAGATATTTAGTTCATACACCTAAGTTTGGTCTTTGGTACCCCAAGGGATCCTCATTTGATTTACTAGGATATTCCAATGCTGATTGGGCAGGGTGTAAAACTCAGTAGCTCTTTCTACCGTCGAAGCCGAGTACATTGCCACAGGCCATTGTTGCGCGCAATTGCTTTGGATGAGGCAAACCCTTAAGGACTATGGCTACAAATTTAGCAAAGTCCCTCTCCTATGTGATAATGAGAGTGCAATCCGCATGGCGGATAATCTCGTTGAACACAGCCGCACTAAGCACATAGCCATTCGGTATCACTTTTTGAGAGATCACCAACAAAAGGGGGATATCGAGATAGCCTATATAAACACCAAAGATCAACTGGCCGATATCTTTACCAAGCCTTTAGATGAGAAAACCTTTACCAAACTTAGGAATGAGCTAAATATTCTTGATTCTAGGAATTTTGATTGATTCTTTGCACACATAGCTCATTTATATACCTTTGATCATATCTCTTTTATGTCTATGACTAATGTGTTTTCAAGTGTAATCTTATGCTTAGTCATAGAATTGAAAGGGAAATGGAGTATTCGGCAAAGACGACGCTTCCACTCAACTCCATCAATATTTGCCGGTATTGTCACACCCGGCTTTAAGGAACAAAGCCAGGTGCATCTCATACATGCGCCAAGAAGACAACATATATAATAACAGAGTGTATAGAGATAAATGTCACAGAACATCAGAGTATTTATTACATAGCGGAAGACTTATTACAAAATAAAATAATGAATATAAAACGAACTAAGGATCGTCGGCGCCAATGTCAACTGAGAAACGCCACCTAGATCAGATCATACTCCTCGCCTTGTGGCTCCTCCTGAACCACCTGTTCTTCTCCTGTGGGGGGGGGGTGTGAGACAGCAAGGGTGAGCTCACACATGATCATAGCTCAACAAGTTGTGGGGAACCATTGGACATGAACTCACAAATGTGGGAGTTCATGTGATGTGTAAGGCTAATCAATGACATGGGTTAAAGCTGAGCATTGCTTTTAAGTAGTTGGTCAAACTTTTATTAGCAGTTACTAAGTGTAAGTAAATACTAAATCTTAAATAAAGTAATTGAACAAATTAATAATAAACCCATGCAATGCAAATGACAAAATTGAGTTTAAGTTCCATAATTTAAACATCAGAGAGTCCTGAGCCGCTCATGACCGTGAGCTCGGCTAGTATACCAGTTTTACACTCTGCAGAGGTTGTACCCTTTACCCACAAGTCATGTTACCCATCTGCTAAGGGGTCGCGACTCCCATACACCTCTACCTAGGAAGCGCGGCAGGGCAACACTACGAGGCCTTTACAAAGTTCCACTAGCTTCCGAAAACCCGCTACAGTTTATGGGAAGAGCACTTGCAAGAATCCCCCGTCTGACCGCCATCGCAGCTAAATCAACCCGAGAACCTCCTTGCATGCAACTCCCCTACTGCCCTTGCTCCTTTCGGGTAAGGTAGTCTTCCACTAGCTTTCCTAATTAGTCAGCCAGGGGCGTCCCATTAAACCCTTGTGGTGGCACGTGTTTCTCAAGTAAAGCTCTATGTTCCAATTAACATTAATGATCTTAACATAAACATAAATAGAATAACAAAAGAATTGGAACATAGATATAATAAATGATTATCCCAAAACCATGTAAAGCAATAGCAAACTACCCAAATGATTCAGGGGTAAACAAGGTAATGAGATAAACAATCTAGGGTGACCTATTGGGTCCCATAAAAATTAACCTATGCATGGATAAATGATATTAAAGAAAATTATTGGGTAAAAAGTGGTCAAGGGCACAACTTGTCTTCAATGAGCTCCTGCTCAGCTACTTCAACCTGCTGCTCACCAGGATCCTTAGTCACATGCTCTTCTACTCACCACAATACAAACAAGCACAGTATATAAAGAAAATTAACATCACACCAAACATGAAAACAAAATACACAGTAATATTCTACATATTAAAATAGAATCCTAGGAACAGGAATCATAATTTTTGGAGTTATAGATTTTAAGTTATGAATTTTCAAAGGTTTTATGTGTTTAAAATAGATTAAGTGAGGAATTAAATTTCTTACTGTTTTCATGACAAAACAGAGACTCTAAGTGATAGAGAATAATTTTACAAAATTTTAGAAACTGGAATGAAGTGATTTGGAGCTCATATGAATTTTCTATGAATTATTGAAGATTTAGCACCTATTTTTGTATTAAAAAGCAATTTCTAATTAATCCTTCTTTGATTTCAACGCTCTGGACTGGGCCTTTATTTCTGGGAAAGACAGGGGCACTGGCGCAAAATAACCTAGACTCAGGGAACAATACTGGTGGACGGCTGGTTGAATCTCTAGTTTCCAGGGGGTTCTTTAATAAGAGTGCCCGCGAAGGGGTATGGTTGGATGTGAGCTGTCCGATTAAAAATCGAGCGCCAAGATCAAAACAGCGCCGCGCAAACTGGTATGCGCGGATCCCAGCCGTCGGATACAAGCGTATTGGTCTAGATTTTATTTAGCCCAGATCAATTCGTGATCGGGGGATCGGAATCGGACGGACCTCATTCATCCGACCGAACCGTCAACCAACATCTAATCGCGGCTGCCACTGGGAGATCCAACGGCCAAGGCGCGATCTCCCACCTCGCTACCAACTCCGGCAAGCAGAGTGCCCCGACGGGGAAAGATCCACGGCGGCACGCAAATTGCCGACGAGTCCCGCGGCCCAATCTAAATCGAACAATCCCAGCCCTAATTAGAACTTAAGCGAACACGGGGGACCAAGCACATACCCGAGATTCGCAGTGAGGTGGCCAGTCCACGGTGTTGCACGACCCGACGGCGAGCACCCAATCCGACGAGCAATTGTGCTAGAGCCGCGACACCAACGAAGGAATTAGCGGCTACCGAAGCATCGAGGGGTCACAGCGCAACACCGAAGAGCTCCACGGACTTCCCAGTGCCCGCGGTTCTCGTGATCGACGGCAGCGGAAACACGTGTTTCCCAGGCAAGCTTGGTGTGTGGGCGGCTAAGACTAAATGGTGGAGATGAGGGGATAGGAGGGGACTCGGCTCATGCCCGCGGTCATATACTACCAAGTTCGGTATTGGAGCGCGTGGCGCCCGGGGATGTCGCGCGGGCGGTTGAGCTCAAGTCACACGGCCATGGCGTGGCGAGGGCTGACGGGTTGGCCCCATGTGCCAGAGACGCGGGCATCGCACAAGCGTGGGAGAGTGCCCTGGCGAGTGGGCCCCGCGTGGAAGTGAAACGCAAGCGCGCGCGACTTACAAACGTGGCCCACATGTCGGCACCGGAGAGATGTCTGGGCTGCACGGAGGGGGGTTCCTGGTGGGCTGAAATGTGGTAAGCCGGCCCAGGTAAGCTTCCTTTACTTTTTCTTTTATGTTTTATTTTCTGTTTTCTTTTATAATTATTTGAATCCAATTTGAATTTGAATATGAGTTTCACCTTTGAGTAAATGTACAATTTCAAATCTTAATGTAGAAATAATATATTTTGTTATATATATTTTTATTCTTTTTTAAATCATTGAATTTTCCTTTCTCTCCTCTATTTTCATGGTTTTATTTTCAAGTTACTCTTTGAATTCTATGGATCCATTGATATGCTATTAATGATACATTTATTTTATTAAGCACAAATGCACAATCAAATAAAAACTCAGCATGATGCACAGATTAATTATGTGTTCATTGTTCTATTCATCCACTTTTAACTAGTGTTGATCACATGCAATAAATAGTAGAGACCACAAACTATTGAGATTATCTCTATTCTCTTTATTACACTTTTGAGTATTACAGGTATTCCGCATCGTTCTCCACTTTGGTATAATCTTCACTCCTATCTATTTATTTGCCATTGGGGAGAAAGTAAAAGGGCTTGTATTTCACTCACAAGTATCCGTTTTTGGCGATTCATGCCAAAGGGGGAGAAAGTATGAGCCCAAAGCAAAAGGACCGCACCACCACCGAATTTTAAAAATGAAGTTTTTAAAATTGGTATCTTATTGAGTTCAAAAAGGGGGAGAAAATAATATCTTCAAAACTTATAAAACCCTCTTGAACACTAAGAGGAGAATTTCGTTAAGGGGGAGTTTTGTTTAAGTCAAAGGAAAAGCATTTGAAACCGGGGGGGGGAGAAAATTTTAAATCTTGAAAATGCTTCTCTCAATTTTATTCATGTACCTTTGACTATTTGCAAAAGTTTTTGAAATGAATTTTACAAAGATTTGCAAAAACAAAACAATAGGTGCAAGCGTGGTCCAAAATTTTAAATAAGAAGAAAACCATCCATGCACATCTATTGAAATAAGTATATTGATTTCAATTCCAAGCAACCTTTGCACTTACATTATGCAAACTAGTTCAATTCTGCACTTTTATATTTGCTTTGGTTTGTGTTGACATCAATCACCAAAAAGGGGGAGATTGAAATGGAAATAGGGTCAAACCTTTTCCAATATGAATTTTGGTGGTTGAATTGCCCAACACAAATTATTGGACTAACTAGTTTGCTCTAGAATATATGTTCTACAGGTGCCAAAGGTTCACAACAAATCAATACAAAGATAAAAGAAAGGGTTCAAAATAAAGGAACAAAGTATAACGAAGGCAGCCCTGATTTGGCGCACTGGATTGTCCGGTGCACCAGGGAGGAACGACTCTAAACTTGCCAGCTTCGGCAATTTGGGAGGCCGCTCCGCTACAATTCACCGGACTGTTTGGTGTGCCAGCGGAGCAACGACTACTTCACGCCAACGGTCGCCTGCAAGTGAACAGTAAAAGCAAACAGTGCCCGCCTGCACGCGCAGAAGTCAGAGTAGGCGCCAGAAGGCGCACCGGACAGTGAACAGGACCTGTCCGGTGCACCACCGGACTTTCCGGTGGCCCCACCTGTCAGAGCTCCAACGATCGAACCCTAACGGTTGGGTGACGTGGCTGGCGCACCGGACTGTCCGGTGCGCCATACGACAGACAGCCTTCCCAACGGGCACTTTGGTGGTTGGGGCTATAAATACCCCCAACCACCACTCATTCCAGGCATCCAAGCATTCACTACACCTCATTCAATACAAGAGCAATACACAACACTCCAAGACACAAATCAAAGCCACCGATCGAATCAAATTCCCCAATTCAACTCTAGTTTTTAGGACTTGTGAGGAGATCGACTTGTGTTCTTTTGTTGCTCTTGTTGCTTGGTTGGCTTTCTTCTTTCTCTCATTCTTACTTTCAAAACCTTGTAAGCGAAGCAAGAGACACCAATTGTGTGGTGGTCCTTGCGGGGTCTAAGTGACCCGGGAAATCAAGGAAGGAAGCTCACTCGGTCTAAGTGACCGTTTGAGAGAGGGAAAGGGTTGAAAGAGACCCAGTCTTTGTGGCCACCTCAACGGGGAGTAGGTTTGCAAGAACCGAACCTCGGTAAAACAAACCACCGCGTCTCACTCTTCATTTTCTTGTGATTTGTTTTTGCCCTCTCTTTCGGACTCGATTATATTTCCAACGCTAACCCCGGCTTGTAGTTGTGCTTAAGTTTATAATTTTCAGATTCCGCCTATTCACCCCCTCTAGGCGACTTTCAGTTACCATGCCTCGCTTCCTTGGTAGATGTGTATGGGAGTCACGATCCCTTGGCAGATGGGTGACATGACTTGTGGGTACAGGGTATAACCTCTGCAGAGTGTAAAACTGGTACACTAGTCGCGCTCGCGGTCATGAGCAGCTCAGGACTCTCGCATGATTAAATTATGGAACTAAATTCAATTTGGCATTTGCATTACATGGGATTTATTAATAATTGTCGGGTACCGTAATTAGGGGTACCCCCAACACTCCTAAACACGGCTGGAAAACGTCTTCAGAGCAAACCGTAAAGGCTGACAAGCACGGTTCAAGTCAAGTCCTCACCTGCCAAGGGACGCGATCTCACCTCGCCCGAGCCCGGCCTCGGGTGGGAACAGTAGTCCCGGGCGGATTCACGCCTCGCCTGAGGGCCTCCACAGGCAGTGGGCACACCCTCGGCTCGCCCGAAGCCAAGCTCGGGCAAACTTTGTCGTGCAGTGACCTCGGCCAAATCGCCTTACCAACCGACCGTATCGCATGCACATTTAATGCGGGGATCGCCTGACACCCTATCCTGACACGCGCGCCTCAGTCGGCAAGGTCGAAGTGACCGCAGTCACTTTGCTCCTTCACTGACCGTTCTGACAGGAAAACAGCACTATTTGCCCCGCTCCGATAACTGTGCTAGCCACTAGGGAAAGACCAACAACAGTCACGTCCTTTCTCGAGTTCGGCCTCGGGCGCAACAGGGAGCTCCGCCTCGTCCGACCCCAGGCCTCGGCCTCAGCTTCGGCCTCGGGAGAAGGTCTCCGCCTCGACCGACCCCGACCTCGGCCTCAGCCTTGGCCTCAAGAGAAGGACTCCGCCTCACCCGACCTCGGCCTCGGGAGAAGGACTCCGCCTCGTCTGACCTCGGCCTCGGACCGACTACGCTACAGGGGATACATCATTACCCTACCTCTAGCTAGCCGCCTCAGGCTACAAAGGAACAAGACCGGAGTCACATCTAGATTACTCTGGCCATAGTTAATGATGGTTCCCCGCATGCGTCCATGACGTCAACAATCCACAAGCTCTCTACGGAAGCAAGGAAACGTCAGCAGGATCCATGCCGCACCGCCAGCTGCGCTTCTACAGGACTTAAGCACTTCTCCGCCGGCCACGTTAGCACATAGCTACACCCCCATTATATAGCTGGACCATCTCCTTGTATCTATAAAAGGGGATGTCCAGGGCCTTCAAAAAAAGGAAGGAGGGGGGGAGAGAGGGGAAGAACACGGGCAGCAAGAGCAACGGAGACGGACTCAACCAAACGCCGAGCTCCACTCCGCAATGCTAGACCCCCCCTAGGAGGCCTAAGGCCCGTTCCTTCTCTCGCTCAGCTTGTAACCCCTACTGCAAGCACCCCCGGTGCAAGATAACATAAGCCTCATTCCCCTTCTTGTGTTCCATCTTGCATCAACCCATCTGGACTGGTGCACGCGGCACAAAATTCACTAGTCGGTCCGATTGAGGGTCCCCCGGGTCCTAAACACCGACAGTTGGCGCGCTAGGTAGGGGATGCCGCGTGTTGACAATACTTTCCCATTGAGTTCCAGATGGACAACCTTCAGCAGCCTCTTCAGCTCGGGACGGTGCTCCGCTTCAGAAGTCTCGAGTTCATGTCCCTCGACGGCGGCTACGACATGGTGCTGCTCCCCCCGCAGCACGACAACAACGACGGTCGCCGGCTCGCCCGGCGGAGATGAACTCGACGACGACGACGACATCTCCACGTGGCAGAAGAGGAACACCTGAGTCAACCCCGCCACCCTCCTCGCCGGAGGAGACGAAGACGGGGCAACCATGGCTAGACAGGAGGCAGCACCTCGACGGCTGTCGGACCAGAGCGAGTCAACGACACCGGCACCCCTGTGGGGGACATGTCGAGCGTTATCCTCGCACCTGAGACAACGACGGGTGTCGCTTCCCAGCAAAACGCCAGCCCCAGGTGGACTGATGATGCTGACACCCTTGCGAGGTACTTGTCGGGCATTAGTCTCGCACCTGAGATAACGGCACATTCCACCTCCGATGCAACTTCACCACCGTCCATCAACCAAGAGGTACCAACCATTTTCCACCCTGTTCCCTTTAGATTCAGCTTCGATCCACCAAGCGACCCCGCTTCGGTGAGCGCTTTCGTAAGGGCATATCCTGACCTTCCGGGGTACCATATGTGGTCATCTTGGGACCGACTGACGACCGTCTCAACCTCCGGACCCATGGGTTCCGAGGAAGAGGACGACCCCGACATCAGTTGGGATTTCTCCGGACTCCGTGATCCCAGTGCCATGCGTGACTTCATGTCCGCATGTGACCATTGCCTCTCCGGCTGCTCTGATAATGGTCACAGCCTTGGCGGCGAGGGTTGCGACCCAACTCGCGAGTGCTTCCACATCGATCAGGAGGATCATGACGGAGAAAACCACCTCGGCATGCCAGGAAGTGACAGCGCCCTTGCGCCTGTGTCTCACGTTGAGATCCCGTGGGAGCTAGCTATGGCCCAGGTCCCCATAGGGGGTCAGGGCTCACAGCTCGAGCAACTCTGCGAGATGTAGGCCAAGCTCGACGAGGAAGCGGGGCGACTTGTGCAGCTCCGGCAAAACCTCGAGCAAGAGTGGGCAGGCCGAGCGCTCGCCGGAGGAGCACGTCATCGGGCCTAGGACGTCCAGCGCCGCATTGTTGACGATGCCAGGGCAATGCTGCCCCTGGCCATCAACGGGGCTAGCCAGGACCTGGCTGCAGCGGCGGTATTGCTTCGAATGATGCCAGAGCCATCCACCACTGAAGGCGCGACGTATCCAAGGCGAACTCAAGAACCTCCTGGAAAACGCCGCAGCCCGACGAGCCGAGAGCTCCGCCTCCCGAAGGCGAGGGTGCCCCTCAGTGCATCACGTAGCATCCTCCCAACACACGCGCGAGGCCTCGGTCCACATCGAGCCTACAAGAGACGAGACACCTACAGCCAGGGATCGCCTCGGCGACGATCAGCGCCGCCGCGACCATCGAGCCCGCCTCAAGGAAAAGTTGCGCCGAGGCTACCACCCCAGGCGTGGGGGACGCTACGACAGTGAGGAGGATTGGAGCCCCTCACCCGAACCACCAGGCCCACGGGTCTTCAGCCGAGCCATACGACGAGCTCCGTTCCCGGCCCGGTTCCGGGCCCCAACTACCATCACCAAGTACTCGGGGGAGACGAGGCCAGAGTTGTGGCTCACGGATTACCGGCTGGCGTGCCAGTTGGGAGGGGCGGACGACGACAACCTCATCATCTGCAACCTCCCCCTTTTCATCACCTGCGCAGATCTTCGGCTGGGACGACCTAGTCAAGGCCTTCGCTGGAAATTTCCAAGGCACTTACATGCGCCCTAGGAACTCATGGGATCTCCGAAGCTGCCGCCAGCAGCCAGGGGAATCCTGCGAGAGTACATCCGATGGTTTTCAAAGCAGTGCACCGAGTTGCCTAACATCACAGACTCGGACGTCATCGGAGCATTCCTCGCTGGCACCACTTGCCGGGACCTGGTCAGCAAACTGGGGCGCAAGACATCCACCAAGGCAAGCAAATTGATGGACATAGCCACCAAGTTTGCCTCTAGTCAGGAGGCGGTCGAAGCCATCTTTCGGAAGGGCAAGCAGCCTTAGGGAAGGCAGGAGGAAGACGACCCCGAGGCGTCCGGCCAGCGTGGTACGAGGAAGAAGACCAGGAAGGAGGCGCAAGCGAAGCGCAACACCGTCGACGTGGACCTCGTCGCCACTGCCGAGCACAGGAATCCTCGGAAGCCTCCCGGAGGGGCCAATGTGTTTGACAAAATGCTCAAGGAGTCGTGCCCCTATCACAGGGGTCCCATCAAGCACACCCTTGAAGAGTGCGACATGCTCCGGCGTTACTTCAATAAAGCTGGACCCTCGGCGGAGGACGGCAAGGACCCAGGCAACAACAAGAAGGGAGGCGACAAAGAAGAGGAGTTCCCGGAGGTCCACAACTGCTTCATGATCTACGATGGGCAGGTGGCGAACGCCTCGGCTCGACAACGCAAGCAGGAGCGTCGGGAGGTCTGCTCAGTGAAGGTGGCAATGCCAGTCTACCTAGACTGGTCCGACAAGCCCATCACCTTCGACCAGGGCGACCACCCCGACTACGTCCGAGCCCAGGAAGGTACCCGCTCGTCGTCGACCTAATCATCAGCAACGTTAGGCTCTCCAAGGTCCTCATGGATGGAGGCAACAGTCTCAACATCATCTACGCCGAGACTCTAGAGCTCTTGGGGGTTGATCGGTCCGAGATCCGGGCTGGTGCGGCACCCTTCCACGAGATTGCACCCGGAAAGCGTATCCTGCCCCTCGGACAGATTGACTTGCCCGTATTCTTCGGAACTCCCTCCAACTTCCGAAAGGAAACCCTCACCTTTGAGGTAGTTGGGTTCCGAGGGACCTATCACGCGGTGCTGGGAAGACTGTGCTATGCCAAGTTCATGGCCATCCCCAACTACACTTACCTCAAGCTCAAGATGCCTGGCCCCAAGGGAGTCATCACTGTCGGACCCACATACCGCCACGCTTACGAGTGCGACGTGGAATGCGTGGAGTACGCCGAAGCCCTCGCTGAGTCTGAAGCCCTCATCGCCGACCTGGATTGCCTCTCCAAAGAGGCACCCGACGCAAAACGGCACGCCGGCAACTTCGAGCCGGCCGAGGCAGTCAAGTCTGTCTCTCTCGACCCCAGCAACGACGCCAGCAAGAAAGTCAGGATCGGCTCCGAGCTCGACCCCAAATAGGAAGCAGTGCTCGTCGACTTTCTCCGCGCAAACGCCGAGGTTTTTGCGTGGAGTCCCTCGGACATGCCGGGCATACCGAGGGATGTCGCCGAGCACTCACTGGACATCCGAGCTGGAGCCCGACCCGTGAAGCAGCACCTGCGCCGTTTTGATGAAGAAAAGCGCAGAGCCATAGGCGAGGAGGTCCACAAGCTAATGACTGCAGGGTTCATCAAAGAGGTATTCCATCCAGAATGGTTAGCTAACCCTGTACTTATAAAGAAAAAAGGTGGGAGGTGGAGGATGTGTGTGGACTACACTGGGCTAAATAAAGCATGCCCCAAGGTTCCCTACCCTCTGCCTCGCATCGATCAAATTGTGGACTCCACCGCTGGGTGCGAAACCCTATCTTTCCTCAATGCCTACTCAGGCTATCACCAAATCAAGATGAAAGAGTCCGACTAGCTCGCGACTTCTTTCATCACACCTTTTGGCATGTATTGCTACACTACTATGCCATTTGGTTTGAGGAATGCAGGTGCAACCTACCAGAGGTGCAAGAACCATGTGTTTCGGAGAGCACATCGGCAGAACGATCGAGGCTTACGTCGATGACATCGTTGTCAAAACAAGGAAAGCCTCTGACCTCCTCTCTGACCTTGAGGTAACATTCAGTTGCCTAAAAGCGAAGAGCGTAAAACTCAATCCTGAGAAGTGTGTCTTCGGAGTCCCCCGAGGCATGCTCCTAGGGTTCATCGTCTCCGAACGAGGCATCGAAGCCAAACCAGAGAAAATCATGGCCATCACCAACATGGGACCCATCAAAGATTTGAAAGGAGTACAAAGGGTCATGGGATGCCTTGCGGCTCTGAGCCGATTCATCTCGCGCCTCGGCGAGAAAGGATTGCCCTTGTACAGCCTATTAAGGAAGGCCGAGCGCTTCACTTGGACTCCCGAGGCCGAAGAAGCCCTCGGAAACTTAGAGGCACTCCTTACTGATGCACCCATCTTGGTGCCCCCCACTGCGGGAGAAGCCCTCTTGATTTACGTCGCCGCAACCACTCAGGTGGTCAGCGCTGCGGTCGTAGTCGAGAGACGAGAAGAAGGGCATGCACTGTTCATCCAGAGGCCAGTCTACTTCATCAGCGAAGTGCTATCTGAGACCAAAATTCGCTACCCGCAAATCCAGAAGCTGTTGTACGCAGTGATTCTGACACGGCGGAAGCTGCGACACTACTTCGAGTCTCATCCGGTTACTGTGGTGTCATCTTTCCCCCTGGGAGAGATCATCCAGAGCCGAGAGGCCTCGGTTAGGATAGCAAAATGGTTAGTGGAACTCATGGGCGAAGCACTCTCATTTGCCCCTCGGAAGGCCATAAAATCCCAAATCTTGGCTGACTTCCTGGCTGAATGGACTGACGCCCAGTTGACGACGGCCCCGATCCAGGCCGAACTTTGGACCATGTACTTCGACGGGTCGTTGATGAAAACCGGAGTAGGCGCGGGCTTGCTCTTCATCTCACCCCTCGGAGAACATGTGCATTACGTAGTACGCCTCCATTTTCCAGCGTCGAACAACGTGGCCGAGTACGAGGCCTTGGTTAATGGGTTGCGCATCGCCATTGAGCTAGGGGTTCAGCGCCTCGACGCTCGTGGTGACTCGCAGCTCGTTATTGACCAAGTCATGAAGAACTCTCACTGCCGCGATCGGAAAATGGAGGCCTACTGCGACGAAGTTCGGCGCTTGGAAGATAAGTTCTACGGGCTGGAGCTCAACCATGTTGCTCGATGGTACAACGAGACCACAGACGAGCTGGCGAAAATAGCCTCGGGGCGAATGATGGTTCCCCTGAATGTCTTCTCCAGGGATATATATCAGCCATCCGTCAAAATCGACGATGCGCCCGAACCCGAGGAGACCTCGGCCCAGCCCGAGGTACCCTCGGCCGCCAAGGGTGAGGCCCTGCGCATCGAGGGAGAGCAGGATGGGGTTACGCTAAACCTGAACTGGCAGACCCCGTACCTGGAATATCTCCTCCGAGGAGAGCTACCCCTCGACAAGGCCGAAGCTCGGCGACTGGCTCGGCGCGCCAAGTTGTTTGTTTTGCTGGGTGATGAAAAGAAGTTGTACCACCGCAGCCCGTCAGGCATTCTCCAACGATGCATATCCGTCGCCCAAGGACAGGAGCTGTTGCAAGAAATACACTCAGGGGCTTGCGGTCACCATGCGGCGCCTCGGACCCTTGTGGGAAACGCCTTCCGACAAGGTTTCTACTGGTCGACCGCAGTGGTCGACGCCACTAGGATTGTACGCTCCTGCCGAGGGTGTCAATTCTATGCAAGACAGACGCACCTGCCCGCTCAGGCCCTCCAGATGATGCCTATCACTTGGTCGTTCGCCGTGTGGGGTCTGGACCTCGTCGGTCCCTTGTAGAAAGCACCCGGGGGCTTCACGCACCTGCTGGTCGCCATCGACAAATTCTCCAAGTGGATCGAAGTTCGACCCTTAACCAGCATCAGGTCCGAGCAGGCGGTGGCGTTCTTTACAAATATCATCCACCGCTTTGGGATCCCAAACTCAATCATCACTGACAACGGCACGCAGTTCACTAGGAAAAAGTTCCTAGATTTCTGCAAAGACCACCACATCCGTGTGGACTAGGCCGCTGTAGCTCACCCAATGACAAATGGGCAAGTGGAGCGCGCCAATGGCATGATTTTGCAGGGGTTAAAACCAAGGATCTACAACGACCTCAACAAGTTTGGCAAGCGGTGGACAAAAGAGCTACCCTCGGTGGTTTGGAGTCTGAGGATGACGCCGAGCCGAGCCACGGGCTTCTCGCCGTTTTTCCTAGTCTATGGGGCCGAGGCCATCTTACCCACGGACTTGGAATACGGTTCCCCGAGGACAAAGGCTTACGACGACCGAAGCAACCAGACCAGCCGAGAGGATTCATTAGACCAGCTGGAGGAGGCTCGGGACGTGGCCTTGCTACACTCAGCGCGGTATCAGCAGTCCCTGCGACGCTACCACGCCCAAAGGATTCGGCCCCGAGGTTTCCAGGTGGGAGATCTGGTGCTTCGGCTACGACAAGACGCCCGAGGGCGCCACAAGCTTACTCCTCCCTAGGAAGGGCCATTCATCATCGCCAAAATTTTGAAGCCCGGGACATACAAGCTGGCCAACGACCAAGGCGAGGTCTACAGCAACGCTTGGAACATCGAACAGCTACGTCGCTTTTACCCTTAAAATGTTTCAAGTCGTTTATGTACCTCAGTCTCTTTACATGTACAAATAAAAAGTCTAGCTGTCAAGGGAGGATCGGCCTTGCCTTAGCAAAGACCAACCCTCCCTCGGGGGCTAGAAGGGGGGAACCCCCTCTACGTCAAAATTTTCCTTGGAAAAGTTTTCTACCAAAATGTCTTTCGTGCCTTTCGACTATGTCGATAGCGGAATCCCAAAAACGAGCGACTGAGACCTTGAACGGCAAGGCCGACCGAGCCAAGGGACTCCTACGCCTCCGGGATACGGATACCTCACTCGTCACCTTCCATGAAAGGCGGCTCACGCTCGGATAAGTGATTCTACTGCCGAACAAGTCCTAACGCTCGGGTAGAAAATGACTTTTGTACCATTTCGACTATATCGATAATAGAATCCTAAAAATGGGCGAGAGAGACCTTGAACGACAAGGTCGATCGAGCCGAGGGACTCCTACGCCTCCGGGATACGGATACCTCACTCGTCACCTTCCACGAAGGGTATCTCACGCTCGGATAAGTGACTCTGCTACCGAACAAGTCCTAATGCTCGAAACGAGAGGAAAGGAAACGCAGCCTTAAAATCCAACATTGAAAATGTTTAGGCCTCAGCGGCCGCAAGAAACATACGCATACTTAAAACAAACTGTTCCTGCAGGATCAGACATCGGCAGGGGGAGGAGCAGCACCCTCGGTATCGTTTCCACCCTCGGTAGAATCTGGCCCGGCCTTAGACGACGACACGGGCGGAAGGACCTCCACCTCGAAGAAGGAAGCCAGCACCGCGCTTGGGCCCTCGACAGCCGCGTCAAGCCTTTGGACCTCGGCTAAGGTAGCCTCCTCTTCGTCGGGTAAGCAGTACCCCTCACTGACCCGCTCCAGATCCACGTCGTAGTGGGAGGCGAGCACGGTGAAGGCCCGCCTAACGCCGTGGTGCAGCGCCCCGCGGAGTCTGCTGCGCACATGGCCGCCCAAGGCCCGCAGGTGACTCTGGGGGGAGCTACCCGAGGGGACGTCGTTGAGGCCAAAGGCCCGACAAAAGGCCGAGATAGCCTCGGACATGGCCACGCGGTCGGCCTCCTTCTGCTCAGCCGCCTGGGCAAGCACCTTGTAGTTCTTGACGGACTCGTTAAGAGCCGTCTCGAACCCTGCAGACAGTCGGACAACGTTCTTCAGACATGAGGTGAAGAATGGAGACAGAAACAAAGTCACAAAGCGGGCAAAACGTACCTTCAGCCCAGGCACGCTGCTGCGAGGCCTTAGCTTGGGCGGACCAAGCAGACCCGACGGCCATGGCCAAACCTTCCGCAAGGGTCCCAGCCCGAGCGGTCGCCTCGGGGTCTAGAAGGGGAGAACCCCCTCTACGCCAAAACTTTCCTCGGAAAAGCTTTTCTACCAAAACGACTTTTGTGCCTTTCGACTGCATCGATGACAGAATCCTAAAAACGACAAGAGAGACCTTGAACGGCAAGGCCGACTGAGCCAAGGGACTCCTACGCCTCCGGGATACGGATACCTTACTCGTCAAGTTCCATGAAAGGTAACTCACGCTCGGATAAGTGATTCTGCTACCGATGAACAAGTCTTAATGCTCGGAATAAGAGGAAAGAAACACGGCTTTACACACAAGTACCAAATGTTCAGGCCTCGGCAGCCACAGAAAACAAACACACGTATTTGGGATAACTATGCTACATAGATGTCGGCAGCACCCTCGGCGGCTTTCCCGACCTACAGCAGATATCTCAGTACTTGGAGCAATTATATTTTGCTCTTACATTCCCTTACAAATGGGACCCAGCTCCATTCCCGCAGGAATGAACTACCTCCACATCGGAGGGGCTACAAGATAACAAACTCCAAGCAGCTTGTCGGCGACCACTGCACCAGCAGCGACAACGACCTCCGCCTCGGGCAGCTAGACAGTAGCAGTGAATGCCTCAGGGCAAACGCTACTGTGAAAAGGCCCTCGTCCCCGTCCCCCACACGAGGGGCGAGGACAAGCCATTAAAGCCAAAGAGCCAGAGGTCCGCCCGCAGGTAGCACCGACGGTCTCGTCGGCAGAGGCAACCACCTCTGTGGTGGGAAGCCTCACCTATGGCAGCCACCACCTCAGCACCGGCAAATGGTGGCCGCCCCAAAGCGCACCGGCAGGTCCTCACTCCCATCCTCGCCACAGGAGCAAGGACGAGACTGCCCTAGAACACGAACACCGCCCTCGTGGCGTACGATGTGTTGTGCGACCGACACCCGTGCGCCGGACGGGCAGCCACGCTCCGCCCCAGCAGTAGGAGGTGGCACCGGAAGCAGCGCCAGAGCTGCCCAGGCTGGGGAGCCAGACACGCGGTAGCTAACGGCGCCACGGACGGCGAACGCCCTTCTCCCCCGATCACTGAGGGAAGGAGCAGGCCACTGCCCACGCGAAGGTGGAACCCAACTCGGCACACCCTCCTCCCTAGCACGAATGATGAACATCCTTGAAGCTGAGGGCGGCAGGGAGGCCACAGCTCGGCTCGCCCTTCCCCACCGCAAGGCTGGCGGTCATCATCCTGGGTGACCGCCACTGGGGGAATGCAGCCGGGTTGCATGATGAAAATCCTTGAAGCCGAGCGATGACTAACGAGCGCCAACCCCCATGAGGTCGTGCTCCTCCAACAGCAGCAAGAAGAAGGCAAGACCACCGGCATTGCCACGGGCGCAAGCTCTCCGGTGGTGAGGTCGCCAGAAAACACCGGCACACCGCATCTAGAGGCCCGGAAGGCGGAGGGGCGCGAAGAAGATGAGAGGAGCAAGGCATGATTAGTGCACGGGAGATCGGTCCCTTTTTATAGGCAGATCTCCCCACTTACGCCCTGAAATGTCGCGGGCAAAGTCTCCCCCGACGTGCTCCAAGATTCTCGCCCTGCGACACGGGGGCTAGGTCCCACATGTCATACAAACTGACCCGCAACGCGAAGATGGCAAACCGCTGCGCACGAGGCATGCAACCGCCCCGTGGGTAAGCGCTCCCTCATTCTCGCCAAATCCAGCGGTCGAAAGGACGGGCCGCCACGCCAGAAGCGTGCAACCGCACCACGGTTGTACGCCCTTCCAGCTTCGTCGCAACTGGCGGTCCAGCATGGAGGCCCAGGCCCACATGTCATGTGACCAACGCGCCAGTTACCGTGTATAAAAAAATCGCACCGCCATTCGCGCCAATGCCGCGTCTTCTCGGGACTACAGAACCCGTGCAGTGACTCAAGGCAGCCCCGCGCGTGACCCAACAGTGCCCATTAAGTGCGATGATCACGGGACAGTCAGCCGCGGGGATAGGCGCGACAGTTGATACGACAAAAGGTGGACCGACAGTAATTGCAGCAACAGACGTGTGGAAGCGGCGGTCCAATCACCTACAGGCTCGCATCCTCTCCTGAAGCGGCAGGGGAGCCCTCTCCCACGGCATAAAGACGACGCACCCGTGTTCCGTTCCTCGAACGACTCACGCACGCGCAACAGATGCCCCGCGAATCGCCCGTCCCGTCGCATTAACTCCCTGATAGGACAAGCGACACCTCTGGCAGGCGAAGCGGGCGCCGTTTCACCTCCGTCATGATGACCGCGTCAAAAAAGGTATGCCACATTATTTAAATTCATATCCTTTTCCTTTTCCTCTCTCTCTCTTACCGTAGGGATCGGGAAAGGGGATATTCCGGAAAAGGATCCTTCTCAGCGAAGAAAACGGGCCTCGAGCCCTCTTACTGATCATGGGTTCGAAGGTTGCGCCCTGCGAGGGTTCGGCAACCGCCCCAGAGCACTCGGGCTTCGAGCCCTTTACTGATCAGGGGTTCGAAGGCTAGCCCCTCGGAAGGGTTCGATAGCCGCCCCAGAGCACGCAGAGTCAGGGATGACCTTGGGTACGTCCGTTACATGGCCGAGGCTCGGGCTGCGCTCCCGAGGTACCCTAGGACATTTCCGAGACCAGCAGGAACGATTTTGTAATGGAATTCCACTGGAGGGAGGCACCGAGCCCTCGGGCCCTATCAAATGGGCCCGGGTCCAGCAAATCACCTGCAGGTACTTTTGGAGCGCGCCTCTAGCCGACCCTTATCGAACGGGGCTCGGGCGTCCACTCGGATTACCCGTTAGCAACTCACTGGAAACACCATGTTCGGTGCCCTCCGAGGGTAACACGGCGCTTTCCCCCTTCCTCCTTGCGAAAAGGCGACGAAGGGGCGTACAATAAAAGTCGAGACAGACCTTGATCGTCCTTTCGCTCCGTGCAGAGGCTCGGGGGCTGCTCTCGCACCAGGCTACGGCCAAATTGTCGACCACGTCAACAAAACAACTTAAAAACTTGGAGCCTGACCATGCACCCGGGCTGCGGCCAGGCCGCATGAGGAAACAACAAGGCCGACCGAGGCATCACAAACAGAATTAAGACCTCAGAGGAGTCAAACCACTCCTTCGAGGCCTCGAGGGCTACACCCGATGGGTGCGCTCGCTCGCACCCATCGGAACAAAATACAACCGAGAAAGGCTGGTTCCCTTACAAAAAATCCAGCAGAACCTCCAAGCGAGTGCCTACACTCTTTTTGAGGCTCGGGGGCTACTGTCGGGTACCGTAATTAGGGGTACTCCCAACACTCCTCTCCTAAACACGGCTGGAAAACGTCTTCAGAGCAAACCGTAAAGGCTGACAAGCACGATTCAAGTCAAGGCCTCGCCTACCAAGGGACGCGATCTCACCTCGCCCGAGCCCGGTCTCGGGCGGGAACAGTAGTCCCGGGTGGATTCATGCCTCGCCCGAGAGCCTCCACAGGCAGTGGGCGCACCCTCGGCTCGCCCGAAGCCAAGCTCGGGCAAACTTTGTCGTGCAGCGACCTCGGCCAAATCGCCTTACCAACCAACCGTATCGCATGCGCATTTAATGCGAGGATCGCCTGACACCCTATCCTGACATGCGCGCCTCAGTCGGCAAGGTCGAAGTGACCGCAGTCACTTCGCCCCTTCACTGACCGTTCTAATAGGAAAACAACACTGTTCGCCCTGCTCCGGTAATTGTGCTAGCCACCAGGGAAAGACTAACAACAGTCACGTCCTTTCTCGAGTTTGGCCTCGGGCGCAATAGGGAGCTCCGCCTCGTCCGACCCCAGGCCTCGGCCTCAGCTTCGGCCTCGGGAGAAGGTCTCCGCCTCGACCGACCCCGACCTCGGCCTCAGCCTCAGCCTTGGGAGAAGGACTCCGCCTCGCCCGACCTCGGCCTCGGGAGAAGGACTCCGCCTCGCCCGACCTCGGCCTCGGACCGACTACGCTACAGGGGATACATCACTACCCTACCTCTAGCTAGCCGCCTTAGGCTACGAAGGAACAAGACTGGAGTCACATCTAGATTACTCTGGCCACAGGTAATGATGGTTCCCCGCATGCGTCCATGATGTCAACAATCCACAAGCTCTCTACGGAAGCAAGGAAACGTCAGCAGGATCCATGCCGCACCGCTAGCTGCGCTTCTTCAGGACTTAAGCACTTCTTCGTCGGCCACGTTAGCACATAGCTACACCCCCATTGTACAGCTGGACCATCTCCTTGTATCTATAAAAGGGGATGTCCAGGGCCTTCAAAAAAGGAAGGAGGGGGGAGAGAGGGGAAGAACACGGGCAACAAGAGCAACAGAGACGGACTCACCCAAACGTCGAGCTCCACTCCGCAACGCTAGACCCCCCTAGGAGGCCTTAGGCCCGTTCCTGCTCTCACTCAGCTTGTAACCCCTACTGTAAGCACCCCCGGTGCAAGATAACATAAGCCTCATTCCCCCTCTTGTGTTCCATCTTGCATCAACCCATCTGGACTGGGGCACGCAGCACAAAATTCACTAGTCAGTCCGGTTGAGGGTCCCCCGGGTCCGAAACACCGACAATAATTTTGTTCTATTATTTCTATTCCGGTATGGTATTCACTTATATCTAGTAACTGCTAATAAAATTTGACCAACTTATTAAAAGCAATGCTCAACTTCAACCCCTATTGTTGATCAGCCTTACACATCACATGAACTCCCACCTTTGGTGAGTTCATGCACATTATTCCCCATGACTTGTTGAGCTATGATCTTTTGTGAGCTCACACTTGTGATATATAAAACCCCACAGGAGAAGAACATGTGGTACAGGAGGAGCCATACAACAAGGAGTACAACTTGATCTAGATGGTGTCTCCCAGTCGACTTTATGGCACCAAGGATGGACATTAGTTCGCTTTATATTTATCTTTTATTTTGTAAGACTTCCGCTATGTAATAAATACTTTTATGATATTGTGACATTTATCTCTATACACTCTGTTAATATATGTGTTGTTTTTTTGGCGCAAATATGAGATGCATCCGGCTTTATCCCTTAAATCCGAGTGTGATAGAACACGAACTTCACTCGGGGTTAGGATTAGAAACAATTTATAATGAGTTTCTCAATTAATGCGGATGACTTTGGGAGCTAACCTAAAAGATTGCGAGCAAGATGACTTAGAGAGAGGGGAGGGGAAGAATCAAATCGAACGTTGAAGATCAACATAAATGAACACAACGATTTGTTTCTCGAGGTTCGGTTCTAATGAACCTACTCCCTGTTGAGGAGGCCACGGAGGACGGGTCTTTTTCAACCCTTTCCTTCTCTCAATCGATCACTTAGACCGGTTGAGTGCTTCTTCTTAATCTCAAGGATCACTAAGATCCCGCAAGGATCACCACATACTTAAGTGTCTCTTGCTAGCTTTACAAGTCACTTTAAGATTTTAGAAGGAGATGAAGAAAGCACGATTAAAAAGCCAAGCAATAAGAGCAACAAATGAAAAACGAATCACACTATCTCAAGTCACTAATCACTAATGATCACTTGTCTTAATTATGGACTTCTATTCTTCTCGAATCTTGGACTTCTATGCTTCTTTTTATGACTTTTCTTTTTGAGGTGTTGCATCCTCATGGCCTTAGCCCAATCCTCTTCGCATCCTGTGAACTACAAACATAAACACTAGAAACTCATTAGTCCACAGGCTATGTTGATCATCAAACACCAAAATCCCTTTAGCCAAATGGCCCGGGGGTCCATTTTCCTTACAGATGTATATGAACTTTATGCACTGAGAAAAGATCAACTAGGCAAACTAGTTAGGCCATAGGTTTTGTGATGGTCATCAAACACCAAAATCAATTATAGAAGATGGTTGAGGCCATTTCCCTTTCATATAAAACTAAAAAGTATTCCCATCTCAGCCCATTGTAAATCCGATGGGCCGGGCCACCACTATTAGCAGCGTGGCAACAAGAGGTGAAAACGATGACACACGATTCTGCCTTCCTCCCGCCCCCCGTCGTCTAGCGCCTAGATATCGAAGGAACATAGCATCAAAATACGCAAGAATAATAATAATAATAATAATAATAATAATCGATGAAGCCGCGTTGTTTGATGCACATCTAAAAGTCAGCTAGAGGGGGTGAATAGGCGAAACCTAAAAATTATAACTTTAAACTTGGACTTGATCCCTCGATTAGCGGTTAGAACAAGATGAACAACTATCGGACTATAAAACTAAGTTCTTTAATTGCAAAAGTATTGCTATGAAATAATGCGGAATTAATACAAAGCAACACAACTAAAATGTTTATGGAAAATAATGCAAGAGGGCTTAGATAAGAAGAGAAATAACACAAGTTCTTTCTTGCAAGGCGTTGCTTCTATATATGAGAATTTAACCCGAAGCAACACAAAGTAATATCAACAAAGAATAGTGCAAGAGAACTTAGAGAGGGAGAAGACAAACGAATCACAAGTAATAAATACAATTGACACAGGTGATTTGTTTTACCGAGGTTTGGTTCACCAGGAAACCTAATCCCCGTTGAGGAGTCCACTAAGGACGGGTCTTTTTCAACCCTTTCCCTCTCTCAAACGGTCACCAAGACCGCAAGGCCAACCACAAAGGTAAAGGGCTCTTGCTAGCTTTACAATGAATGTGAGTCAAAACTCCATGCTCAAATAATCACAAGACGTAGCACACACTTTCTCTCAATGATTCTCACAAGGCACTATCGCTAAACACACACGGGTAGCTCTTTATTGCCGTATCTCTTTTTTGTGGCACTTGTGAGGCTTTGATGTGTATAGAAGTGTTGCTCTAGTAGATAGGAGTGAATACCCAACTCTTGTGTATAGTGTTGATCAATGAATATTGATGAATGGGCCGGTTGGGATGGCTTTTATAGCCCTCAACCACCCATATACCCGTTGGGGCGCATCTGCCAGAAACTGCACTGGTGGATGGTCCGTGGCTACGGCCCGGACGGTCTGCGACCTTCCAACGGTCGGTTCTGACATCATCAACGGATATTCCTGACAGACCAATGGCCAGATCAACGGCTATCAGCCTCGGTGACACCACGCGGACGGTCTGCCCTTAGTCTCAAACGGTCCATGCCAGCTCTAAAATTCCTTTTGCTCAACTTGTCACATTTGGGCTAAACCAGGTCTTTACATGCAAACAGTTCGTGAATTATAGCCGGATGGTCCGCACTGTATAGCCAGACAGTCCACGGTTTATAGTCGGACTATCCACGATTGAGAGTTCCTGACTGAAGTCAAAACGTTGTCACGAACGGTCCGCCAGAAGGGGTCGGACTGTCCGCACTCGACGATTTTAGAACTTGAGTTTCTGACTTCCCATTGAGCTTTGAGCAATCTTGTCCAAGTTGCTTTGGCTAAACTTGAGAGAGATCCTATGGCTTAGACAAACATCTCAAGTGGCTTTCCATCTAGTCGAAGTCATGGATCATGAATATTTTAATTCTTTAACTCATATTTCTTCTTTTGCTCAAACTAGCTCCAAAATAGTGATATGTTGATTTCGAGCTTTCCAACCTTTCTAGAAGTGTTGAATAGGTTCCTCAGGGTATTTAGAACTTATCCAAAGAGTAGAACTATTGGTAGTTCATCTATTCCATGTTTTACCCCTATTTGGTTAGATCTGAGCTGATTACGACTTAGAGACTAAACTGCTGAACTTATGAACCTATGAATCAAAGACTAGGCAAACTAGTTAGTACGAATGGTTGGGATGGTCATCAAGCACCAAAATATAAGAAATGGTTTAAGTCCATTTCCCTTTTAATCTCCCCTTTTTGGTGATTGATGCCAACACAAACCAAAGCAAATATGAAGTATGAAATTGTATCTAGTTTGCAATTGGTCAAGCGTTCATAAGCTGCTGAGATGAAAACAGTTCTAAGTGAATATGAGTGATATTGGCATGATTATAATTTTGGACCACATTTGCACCACATGTGATGGTTTTTGCAAACTTTTGACAAAATCTTTTCAAAGTTATTTGTGTATGGCCTAATGTACAAGAATGAGATTGTTAAGAGCATTTCTAAGATTTAAAGATTCTGACCTTTTTCAAATGATTTTCCTTTGGCCATATAAAAACTCCCCCTTGACGTTTTCCAAAAATAGTGTGGTGGTGCGGTCCTTTTGCTTTGGCCTAATACTTTCTCCCCCTTTGGCATTAAGCACCAAAAATGAATAAATTTTGAGGCCTTTTCAATAGATATGAAATTGAAGTACATGAGTTTGAGCAAGGGTGTTTGATACCGAATGAATGTGAAGTGGAAGTACTCCCTTTGCTCGAAACTCCATTTCCCTTTCAATTTTGAGACTAAGCACAACATATACTTGAAGAATGGTTAGTCTCAAAGATTTAATGTGTAGAGAATTGCTCCCTCTAAACTTGTGCATACAAGTGATAAATACTTGTAGATCAATGCACTTTAGGACATGTGAGGTCCGAGGATGCAAATTATACACATTGAACCTTGGTATAAGAAAAAAATATGAATTAAGAGCAGGTACCAACTAAAAGAGATATATAAGATCAAAAGATACGTCAATTAAGCTTTATTATAGTTCTATAATATAGATTGCTCCCCCTAAGTATGTGCCATGAGAGGAATACATATTTTGGCCTTAAATGCCAAATGCACATAAAGAGGTCAATGAGAACATGTCTATATCATAGAAAGTGCAATGTGTCATAATATAAATGTGATGCTCGTGACAGATTACGCACTTAAGAAAGCATGTTATAAACATTTGATGCATTTTCCCTTAAGGATTCAAAGAAGCTTAAGGAACCTCCACCTTTGGAACAAATGTAGCTTATCCTCGTTACAAGGTTAAGCTTTAAGCTCTTTGACAAGAATATTACTGTAACACCTAAAATTCTGCTTTGGGATTTGAGAAATCCTTCAACAAACTCAAAAATTTAAAATGTCCATTTATAAGAAATTTCTTACCTTTGAAATCACTCCTCCTAAATTTAAAATGTGTTCTAATTAAAAAGGTTGAATAAAAAGGATCTCTACATGAATTTAGTTATGTCTTTATTTAAGTAATCCATAAAAGATTTTGTACCCTAGGAGTTATTTCCTTAAAATTTCCACTTTTGTGTGTATGAATTTCATATTTAAAGGCATTTGCTTAAATTGCATAATAAATAAATAAATCAATAAAACTATGGAAGAGCATTCATGCTGGGATTTATTTGAATGATTTCATATGGTCTAGAATTCAGATTTAAGTAAAATTTGAATAAGTTTGAACTTGTAGTTTGCAATAAAACAAAAATTGAAAAAAATAAAAGAAAAGAAGAAAACTCGGCGTGGGTTGAATCTGGCCGGCCCACCAGGCCACACCACTACTCCAGCCGACTAGGAAATTTGACACCGACTTGTGGTCCCGTTTGGTCAGTGGCTCAACTCCCCGATGCCAAGTCACGCGCTGCATGTCACGTGGAGCCGGGATGTCTAGGGCACCTCCCCCGCCCGCGCGTCTGACGCGTGGGCCACCCCCTGCTACCGACCTCCTCTGGTCGCGGAACTCGCGAGGTAGCTCCGTGCTCGCCCAAATCCCGTGCCACCCCCTGCTACTGACCTCCTCTGGCCAGGGTTCATGGCTTCAGCCGTATAAATGCGGGAGCCCCGCGACCCCCTCCTCATCTACCTAGTGGACCGTGCCATCGGGGTCGACTCTGGGGAACCACATAGTAAGCACGCCATCGTTGTGTTAGGAAGTCCATCGAGCAAGGTCGCAGTCACACCTTCACCTAAGCTAGGTCAATGTTTTGTGAACCGTGGGCGCGCACTGCACCTGGTCGTATCCTCGCGGTGCAAAGATAGTGACTGGTGCGGCTGGACCTACTCGTCGGAGTTGTCCATTATCGTTAAGCCGCCATCTGTCGTCGATAGGGTTCGGCGCAGCACAATTCAAGCTGTGTGATACCTCCATCGTGTCCGTATCTGTCTCCTCTGTCACACCCAAATTTAAAGGATAAAGCCGGGCGCGTCTCATATGTGCGCCAAAGAAGAACATCACATATAATGACAAAGTGTATAGAGATAAATGTCACAAGTACCATTATTACATACTGGAAGTCTTATAAAAATAAATGATAATAATAATAAAATAAACTAATATTATTCCTTGGTGCCATCAAGCTGACTCGGAGACGCCACCTAGATCAACTCGTACTCCTCATTATAGGGCTCCTTCTGGACCACCTGCTCTTCACCTGTGGGGGTTTATATATTGCAAGAGTGAGCTCACAAAAGATCATAGCTCAACAAGTTGTGGGGAATAATGTGCATGAACTCACCAAAGGTGGGAGTTAATGTGAAGTGTAAGGCTGATTAACAAATGAGGGTTAAAGCTGAGTATTGCTTTTAATAAGGTGGTCAAATTTTATTAGCAGTTACTAAATGTAAGTAAATACCAATCCATAGTAATAATAGATCAAAATTAATAATAAACCACAATGCGATGCAAATGATAAATTGAATTTAATTCTATAAATTAATCATGTGAGGGCCCAAGCCGCTCATGACCGTAAGCACGACTGATATACCAGTTTTACACTCTGCAGAGGTTGCACATATTTACCCACAAGTCATATTACCCATCTGCCAAGGGATCACGACTCACATATTCCACTACCAAGGAAGCGAGGCAGGGTAACTATGAGGTCTTTACAAAGTTCTACTAGCTTCAGAAAAACCGCTACAGTTTCTAGGAAGCTCCAATGCAGGGACCCCTCGCCTGACCGCCATCGCAGCAAAATCAACCCAAGGGCCTCCCTACACTGACCACTCCCCTACTGCCCTTGCCCCTTTCGGGTAATGTAGTCCTTCGCTAGCTTTCCTAATTAGTCAGCCAAGGGTGTCCTATACCACCCTTGTGGTAGCACTGTTTTCCCGGGTGGTCGCTCCATGGTCCAATTAACATAATGATCTTATCATGTATAGTAAATAATAAACTGATAATAAAAGTATGATCATGAATATTGTGTATCTCCATACCCAAAACCACATAAAGCAATAGCAGGTGCTACCCAAAAATTGAGTGGTAAACAATGTATAAAGATAGTCAAACTAGGGTAACCTAATGGGTCTCATCAAAATTAACCTATGCAGATCATTATGATTAATAAGAACATTATTGGGTAAAAAGAAGTCATCAAAGGCACAACTTGCCCGAGACTTAAGATTCCAGGTACCAGGATGATCTTTAGATCACTCGTAACCTCGCGCTAGTCGTAGCAATACAAACAAACAGAGTATAGGCAAAATTAACATCACACCAAACATAAGAACAAACTACATAAGAATATTCTATGCGTCGTAACAAGATCGTGGGCTCAAGAATCAATAAATTCGGAGTTACGATTATCGAGTTATGATTTTCTGGAGTTATTAAGCGATCGGTATGGAATAAATTAAGTAGACAAATTTAATCTATGTTTCATGTATAAACAGAGTTATTAGGTGATAAACAATATTGAAACAAAATTAATGCCACTGGAATGGGTCAATTCGGAGTTAAAATGAATTTTCTATGAATTAAACAAGTTCCTAGATTTATTTTTGTACCAAAAACCTATTTTCTTATTTAATTCAGAGTATTCCTAATAATTCTGGACTGGGTACATAATTTTCTAAGAGATCAGGGGCCCGACTGCTAAAAACAGGACTCAATTGTTTTATTCTTATAATACTATGGATGGTGGGTTAGTTATGGGATTCTGCAGGGGCTCATATGTAAAAATCGCTCGGTGAAGGGGTATCAAGCTTTTCTGACCGCGCAATCATAAATCGACGGCCCAGATTAAATCCACCGAAGCGGTACTCTCTATCCTAATCAGAGCCACTCGATCAAACATCAACGACTCGGATTTTATTAAAGCGCGATCTGACCCACACCATCTGATCTGGTTACAACGGCTCAGATCATCTCAACCATAGAGGCATCACGGTCCAATCATGACCGCCCATTCGTGATCTAAAAGCTAGAGCCCCCTCCTCCCCATTCTATCTTCACTACGGCAACTCGGACGGTGGCGGCCAAAGGTCTGCGGTGGCGCCATTGCCAAACCACCCCACTCCAGGATTCCGTACCCAAAGTTCCAAACAAAAGACGCTACACGAAGTGGAGGAGAAGGCAGACTCAGTGGAGTGCATCTTACAGGCGAATTGTAACACTAAATCACCCACCCATAGTGGAGCACGGCCCCGCGGTGATTCCCAAGTCCGACGAGCGATTAACGACTGTTCGGTCATCGATCCCGCATGCCAGCGCCATGGACGGCTTCCCAATGGCTCGGTGCAAGACCCAGACCCGATCCTAGGTTCTAGGCGACCGAGGGGGAAGAGGATTCATGGCGACGCGGGGCGGCTTGATGCTAGGTCGTGTTTTTCCCTCTCTCTTTCTAGTGGTTGACGGCGAGCCGATGGCGCAGCCCAGCTTTATAGTCTCGAGGAAGCGGCGCCACGGCATGCCCCAACGACCTCCCCCGAGCTAGGCGAGTCCGCACCCAGGGCGTCATCCACGAGCGTAGATCTCGGATGTGTTCGTTGTGTCGGAGGGGATGAGTCCAACAGGGAGGTCCCACGTGCCAGCGAAACAAAAGACGCGTGCGGCACAGGAGCGAATCTGACTCGGGTGGTCCCACTGTCAGTGGAACTATGTAATCCCACGATATGAGCGCAAGTGCAGCAGACGTAGAGCAGTGGGCCCCAATTGGTGGTGAGTGAGGACACGCACCGAGTGACTACCAACCTGGCCCCACATGTCAGCGCGAAATGCCCACAACTGGGCCACGACGGGGAAAGGTTAATGGGCCAAAAACGTAGTTCCGAGCCCATCAAGTTCTCTCTCTTTTTTTCTTTTTTCTTTTCTATTCTTTGCTCTTCTATTTTTCCAAATTCAAGGATTCAAACAAAGTTAAGTTTCTTGTTTGAACTTCAAATTCCCAAATATCAAACACAACCCTAATGAGAACATAACTTCTACTATTTTCATTAATATTAGTTTTCTTTCTATGGTGTATATTATTTTCCTTCCCTTCTCTTTTCTTTTCTCCTTCCATTTTCAAATTCTGATTTTTAAACTTAAACTTGTCTCACAAATTTGAATACAAATGCAGAAATACAAGAACCTCAGCATGAGATGCATATTTCTTTATTTATTTATTTGTCACTTGACTAATTTGATACTATTAATTGAATATGCAAAAAGAAAAGAAACCAAATAATCTCCAAAGGTTCCATAATCCCAAAACCTCCACTTATAATATATTTATTTATTTTATTATTTTTACCTTATACAAATTTTTATGCTTTACATCCCCTCCCTAATTTTTATGTCGTTTTACTGATTTGGGCACTTGGGCGCCAGTTTGCTTGTTGTCGGTGCGATTCCGCCATGCAATGGCTGGCGGCGCCGCCATCGAGCTGGGGGGAGAGGGTAGCCTCCGAGCCATTGGATTTAGATGGGCGGTCCAAATTAGATGCGGCCATACCCCTTCGTCGCGATGCTTTGTGATCGTTGGATCGGATATCTTTGGGTAGGATTAAATCGGGTGCAAACAGGATGTAGACTGTCGATCTTGAAGGGACGACCAAGATCATATCATGTGTACCCCTTCGCCGCATAAAATCCGGGCCGTGGATCTGTGATCCAATGACCACAGTTGAGTACCGCTTCATTCAAAGTGGTGATCTAATCAGGGCCGTCTGATCTGGATCAGATGGTTCATGACGATCGATACTCCTTCGGCTCGTGCTTTTTGCTTAAGGGACCTTGAAACTTTAGTAAATGAACCCACCATCCTCGACTTGTGCAAAGTAATTACAAAAGAGCCCAGATTTTTACACAATGAACCCTGAGCTTATGAGAATTTGTGGCCGCCATCCACGTGTTTGAGAAATCTCATAAATTAAAAGCTACAACGATTTATGAGGATAAAAATAAATATGATAAACTTAGAAAATTCATAACTTTCCCATTTTAACTTTGTTTTTGTCCATTCAAGTTGTGTTAGCTTTGTAATAAAATTGTCTATGCAGTGGCAACATTATTTGTACCATAAAACATATTTTTATAAATAGATATTTGTTTAGCCTATGATTTGTAGATTAGACCTTCTAACCAAGGTCAAATGGTCCATGATGAAAATTTGACTAAAATATGATTTCTAATCAAGTTATAATCTAGATTAAAGCTGAGTTAATTATTTATAGAATATGCTCTCATATGATATATACTAATCAATTTATAATATAATTTAATATTTAAATCACATAGATCTTCCATAGATCATAAGTCCTTAACCGTAACTCTGATTTTAATAGTTTTGGAACCCACGATCTCGTAGCATCGCGTAGAATATTATTATGCAGTTTGTGCTTATATTTGGTGTGATGTTAATTTTGTCTATACCATGTTTGTTTGTATTGCTACGAATAGCAGTGAGGTCACGAGAATCTAAAGATCATCCTGGTACCTAGAATCTCGAGTCCCAGGCAAGTTGTGCCCTTGATCACTCTTTTTCACCTAATAATGTTTGCTGTTAATCACTGTGACATGCTCAGGTTAATTTGATGAGACCTAATAGGTTTCTGTAGCATTGTTTATCCCCCACCTTGCAAACAGATGAATTATTGGGTAGATTTGCTATTGCTCTACCTGGTTTTGGGAAACTAATGTTTTATTATGATCATGTTCCAATTATGTTGTTTAATTATTGTTCATGATAAGATCATATTGTTAATTGGAACATGGAGAGCCATCCGGGGAAATAGTGCTACCACAAGGGTGGTATGGGATGCCCTTGGCTGACTAATTAGGAAAGCTAGTGGAGGACTACCTTACCCGAAAGGGGCAAGGGCAGTAGGGTAGTGGTCGCTATAGGGAGGTTCTCGGGCTGATTTTGCTGCGATGGCTTTTCAGACGGGGGATTCCTATGCTGCGCTCCCTAGAAATTGTAGCGGGTTTTCTGAAGCTAGTGGAACTTTGTAAAGGCCTCGTAGTGGTACCCTGCGTTGCTTCCTTGGTAGAGGTGTATGGGGTCCAATCAACCCCGTGGCAAATAGGTAACACGACTTGTGGGTAAAGATGTGCAACCTCTGCAGAGCGTAAAATTGGTATATCAGCCATGCTCACGGTCATGAGCGGCTCAGACACTCACATGATTAACTTATGGAATTAAACTCAATTTATCATTTACATTGCATTGTGGGTGTTGTTATTAATCTTGATCTCTTATTTAATTGGGTTGGTATCTACTTATACCTAATAATTGCTAATAAAATTTTGACCAACTTTAAAAGCAATGCTCAGCTTTAACCATCCTCTTTGGTAAACCTTACACTTTACATGGGCTCCCACCTTTGGTGAGTTCGTACACATCATTCCCCACTACTTGTTAAGCGATGAACGTATGTGAGCTTACCCTTGCTGTACTCACATTCCCCTAGGTCAAGAATAGGTACCCTATGATGAGGCGCAAGGAGGATGTTGCGATGAGATCGTGAGAGGTCTAGGGCCGTCGTCTCCGAATCAACTGTGATTGCTGGATCATTGTCTTCATATGATGTAATTATTTAACTATTTTGTACAGAACTTCGTTATATATAAATGATGTGACATTCATTTCTGTACCATGAGTCATCATATGTGTGAGACTTGGTCCCAGCACACTTGGTGATTATCTCACGCCCGGGTTTTGGACCCCTACAACCCGGGTGTGACAATTACTTCACCCAGTTATAACAAAATTGCATTAAAGCAGGAATAAAATTTTGAGAGGCTAAACTAGGTATGAAACGGGGTTATGCATAGACATGCTTTTTCTTCCTCTTGTAGCTTAAAGATATGCAATATATGTGTAAGAGGAAGATCTAGGTACACGTGTAAATGATAGGAAGCAGTTTACCCTTTTTGAACCTTCACATAGAGATGCTCTCTTCATTGTGCTTTGTCCTTAGTCTTGGTTACTTAAGTCCTATGCTCAAGACAATGTATATAATTATTTTGCACAAGAGAGAATTCTACAACTAGTGATCCTTTTCTCTAAACAAATCATTATTATCACATATCAAGTAGATCACAAATTGCATAAATTTATCCTAAACTCTCCTTTTGACTTAGTGCATATATAAGAGAGACATCAATTGATAGTACATGAAGCACTAAGTAACATGAGTATCAATTGAAGATATTCAATGATCAAAAATATAATAGATGTGATCAAATGAACAACATATGCACTAGTTTATCAAATAAGCTTATAACAGGAGAATCTGGTAATTATGCTACTTTAATAATGAAGGTTGCAATCCTTGATAAAAGTGATACTTCTTTACCAAATTGGATTGAGTTGTAGTAGCATACTTCATGAGAAACTTATTCTCATACTTGAGACTACATGAGATTACTAAGAGAAAGTGTTAGTCTTATTCTCATACTTGAGACTACATAAGATTACTAAGAGAAAGTGTTAGTCTCAATATGACCAAGATATAGAAATGGGCTCCCTCTAAAGATATGCATCAAGTATTTGAATGACTTGGTTAGATGTACTCTCCTTTAAAGACAAATAGGGGAATTCATTCAACATCTTGATCAAGGCATATGAAAATTTGCAATAATCGGCTTATGTCTAGTATTCTCAAAATGAAAAAGGTTTAAAATACTTACAACCACACCATTGATTAATTTGAAGATCTTACTGTCAAAGTAGGTGTTGTTGTTCTTGACGTCTTCTTTTTCATTTGAGTGTCCTCCCATTATAGTTGTCTCCTTTTCCTTTCAGACTTATTAAAGGTACTCGAAAAAGAGATATTAGCAGCACAAGGGAGTATATGACAAATGATGATTTCTTTAGATAAGAGATACAGACAAATCATCATCCACAAGTCACACAAACATGAAGTAAAATCCTTAATATTAGTGCATAGCGTCAAAAAAGAGGAAACATTTATAATCAAATCGTAGGAAATTTGCTTCCTCATATTGATGTTTCTTCACACAGAATTGATTAACATAACTTAAAAGCATATCAATATGAGAACAGATATTGCAATGGCATGAATTAGATTCTAATGAACTAGTGCACATGTGAAATTAAGATTATACGCACTTTTAGTAGATTTAAGTCAAATAAGCAATCTAATATCCTCATTGGTAGATTATGACAGTTTTGAAGAAATACCAATTGATGGAAACTATCATTGATTGGATATTGATAAGGAGATGAGTTCCCATACCTTTGCTTTTACCTTTCTTCCTTTAGGTGAAGAGCAACCTTGAGGCTTGTGTCTTTTAATAAATTGAACATACACTCACTCTCTTGTAAATTTTCATAAATATGCTCAAGAGAGATGTCATTAGTAACACAAGCACTAGTTTCCTTTTTTAGTAATCATTTTGAATAGGAATGACATGTAGATAACTAAAACATGGAAACTTCATGACATGAACTAGTTTATCCCATAAATGATATTATGCACCGTTTTAACTCATAAAACAAGCATAGTTAATCTCTCAAGATCATGGGAACAAATCTAATTCATTACATGGAGATCGATTAATGTAGAAGAATCATATACAATTTAAGCAAGAAGAAATACATCATAAATCATTGGATTGATTTTCTTTTTATGTTAGATTACGCATTTCCATAGAGAAACACATTCTCTAGATGTGAGACTACCTAAGTCACTCAAACAAAAGCATTAGTCTCATGATTCTAGTCATAAAGAGAAATTCCTTTTTATAAGTGTCCTAAGGATTTGAATTCCTTATATGGCACCTTATTCTTTTAAGAACTTGGAATATTTCTTTCTATGTCTATAACATGGCAACAATAGGATAATTAATGTAAAACATGTCATGAGGTATTTAAAACCTTTTAGAGCATGTAGATTACCATAACATAGAAATGATGAAAATGCAATCTACCATATGAGAAAGACTTTCTCCAAAGAATGGTGACAACAATCTTAAGTGCTTCTTTTTTCTATGTGACTACACAAGACATAAGAGAAATGATAATTGAAGATACTTGCACTTAAAGACATAAGTGTTACCATCATTTGGCTTTCCTCCATGTTGTAGGTTTTTCTTGATTTTCCATACAACATAATCCTACAACATCAATATTTTGCTCGAGATGATATAAGTTTTAGATATAGTAATTCAAAATAACTTTGGGTCAATCTTAGAGATATAGAACATTGTAAGATTGATAGCTTGAGTTAATAAGAATTGAATTAACCCGCTCAAGCACCTCCAAAGCGTCATATGATCTCCTTTCCCCTGCAAAGCTTGTCAAGTATATTTTGGTCCCCATCTCTTGATGGGTCCATCAAGGTTAGTCAACAAAGATCTAGGAACCCAAATGTCCTTTGTGCTAGCACTTGGTAAACTCATTACCTTTCCAGCACAAGTTGCAATTTTGGGTTGCCTAGGTACATGTGAATCAATTGACAAGCTAGGAGCGGAATAGTTACCAATGGGACAATCCTTGCATAGATGTCCCTTCTTTCGACATATGTAGCAAAGGAAATCTTCACATTTTGAACATTTCTTCTTTTCTTGTCTCTTGCTTGCTACATGGTTAGTAAATATTTTCTTTTCTAAAACTATGCCTTTTTGTTTTACATAGGCACATGACTTAATTACATGTCCCTTCTCAGAGCATCTAAAACATTTTTATCATCCTTGTTAATAACCAAGACATTTTCTTTAATATAGGGACATGATATAATCAAGTGCCTCTTTTTTAAAAGCATTCACTACACTTCTTACTTTTCTTAGTGTGAAGTGTGTCTTGATCATTACCTTGGATGTTACCTTGCATGGAGGCATGGTTGGGGCATTTGGTAGAGGTACTAATTTTCTTCTTTTGTTCATTCCTTTTGTCATTCCTCAAGTCCTTGACATTTTCTTCGAGGGGTTTTGTGCATGCTACGGTTGTTTCCATCTCAAGCTTCTTCACCATGTCATCACGATTATCTTGAGAAGGTTGAGCAATGCACTTCCCTTTCATTTGTGTCAACCTCGTTCTTAGCCTCTCATTTTCTTTCTTGAGCTCTTGATATGCAACATCATTTATTCCTGGAAATTCAAGCTCAAAGAAGGATTTGCTTGCTGGCGAGCAACAAGCATTAGCACATGGCAATATAGTTTAAATTTGAACACATGTGCATGAGTGAGGTTGTTGAGATTTTAAGTTTTCTATCACAACCTTATGAGAAATATTTAACATGATTTGATCATCCATAAGATTTTTATGAGAACATAGAAACATATCATGTTTTTCTTGAAAATCTAGATTTTTAATTTTTAGCCTTTCTACTTGGTCCTTAAGTATGGTATTCCTATTTACTAATTGAGCGATACATAATAAGGAGTTGTCTTGCTCAATTGAAATAGTTTCATACCTTTGGATCAAATCAACATGAGAGGACTTTAGCTCCTCATGTTCTTTAGTCAACTCTTCCAAGTTTTGGATTTTTGTGATGAGGGCATCTTCTAGCTTGTGAAGAGCTTTGTTTTGCTCTCTCGCTCTTTTTAGAAGTTTGAGCATGACCGCCTTATCTTCTAGGCTTAGATGAGCGTAGAGTTGCATTAAGCTTCTTTCATCCTCCTCATCCTTATTTGTGCTATCATTTTCATTAGCCACACAAGATATGCGGGAATCCAAATGGGAAGACAAACCTTTTGGAGAGGTGGATTCATCGTTTGGTCTCCAACGTTCATTTTCTTCTTCTTCCTTCAAAGTGTTAGTTTCACAAGAACTAAAGGAAGTAGAAGCATCATATGAACTAACATGTTTGGACTCATCAAATTTATTTTTAATTCTAGTCCAGATATCATGCGCATCATGAATAGGTTCATCATATGTCATTATGAAGGCACGATAATCTTCTTTGCTAAGAGAATTACTTAAGATGTCATAAGCAATATAATTTAAGCGTAGACATCTTTGATCTTCTTCGGAAGCATTTTTTTATCATAACTAGAGGGTATAATACTCTTGTCTAAAATTTGTTCTAATTGTGGCTCTATGGTTCTAAAAGCATTTATCACTTTACTAGACCATGAAGCAGAATTAGAACAATAGGAAAGTAATATCTCAAGAGTTACCTCATTGTTCTCCTTCGGTGGAGTCTTCTTGTTCTTTTGGGATTTTCTTCGAGCCATCACTTCGAGTGGTTAGACTCAATATGAAGTGCCTAGCTCCAATACCAATTAAAAGTCACCTAGAGGGGGGGGGGGGTGAATAGGCAAAACCTGAAAATTATAACTTTAAACCTGGACTTGATCCCTCGATTAGCGGTTAGAACAAGATGAACAATTATCATAGTATAAAACTAAGTCCTTTGCTTGGAAAAGCATTGCTTTCAAAGAATGCAGAATTAATACAAAGCAACACAACTAAAATGTTTATGGAAAATAATGTAAGAGGGATTAGATAAGAAGAGGAATAACGCAAATTCTTTCTTACAAGGTGTTGCTTCTATACATGAGAATTTAACCCGAAGCAACACAAAGTAATATCAACAAAGAATAGTGCAAGAGAACTTAGAGAGGGAGAAGACAAACAAATCACAAGCAATAAACACAAGTGACACGAGTGATTTGTTTTACCGAGGTTCGGTTCACCAAGAACCTAATCTCTGTTGAGGAGTCCACTAAGGACGGGTCTTTTTCATCCCTTTCCCTCTCTCCAATGGTCACCAAAACCAGTGAGTGTTCCTTTTCTGTTAACAAAAGACTGAAGTCTCCGCAAGACCAACCACAAAGATAAGGGGCTCTTGCTAGCTTTACAATGAATGGGAGTCAAAACTGCACGCTCAAATGATCACAAGAGGTAGCATACACTTTCTCTCAATGATTCTCACAAGGCACTATCGCTAAACACACACGAGTAGCTCTTTCTTGCTTGATCTCTTTTTTGTGGCACTTGTGAGGCTTTGATGTGTTTAGAAGTGTTGCTCTAGTAGATAGGAGTGAATACCCAACTCTTGTGTATAGTGTTGATCAATGAATATTGATGAATGGGCTGGTTGGGGTTGCTTTTATAGCCCTCAACCACCCATATAGCCGTTGGGGCGCATCTGCTAGAAACTGCACTGGTGGACGGTCTGTGGCTAGGGCCCACACAGTTCGCGACCTTCCAACGGTTGATTCTGACATCTTCAACGGATACGCCTGACGGATCAACGGCTATCTACCTTGGTGACACCACGCGGACGGTCTGCCCTTGGTTCCGGACGGTCCGTACCAGCTCTAAAATTCCTTTTGCTCAACTTGTCACCTTTGGGCTGAAACAGGTCTTTACATGTGGACGGTCCGTGAATTATAGCCGGACGGACCACATTGTATAGCCGGACGGTCCGCGGTTTATAGTTGGACTATCCACAATTTAGAGTTACTAGCCGAAGTCAAAATGGTGTCACAGACGGTCCGCTAGAAGGGGCCGGACGGTCCGCACTCGGCGATTTTAGAACTTGAGTTTCTAACTTCCCGTTGATCTTTGAGCAATCTTCTCCAAGTTGCTTTGGCTAAACTTGAGAGAGATCCTATGGCTTAGACAAATATATCAAGTGGCTTTCCATCTAGTCTAAGTCATGGATCATGAATATTTTAATTATTTAACTCATATTTCTTCTTTTGCTCAAACTAGCTCCAAAATAGTGATATGTTGATTTCGAGCTTTCCAACCTTTCTAGAGGTGTTGAATAGGTTCCTCGGGGTATTTAGAACTTATCCAAAGAGTAGAACTATTGGTAGTTCATCTATTCCATGTTTTACACCTATTTGGTTGGATCTGAGCTGATTGCGTCTTAGAGACTAAACTGCTGAATTTATGAACCTGTGAATCAAAGACTAGATAAACTAGTTAGTCCAAATAGTTACGATGGTCATCAAACACCAAAATATAATAAATGGTTTAAGACCATTTCACTTTCAACATCGCAAATCCTAGTAGCAGCTCTGCCAGTCTGTCGCTGCCCATATCCTACGTGTGGCCTCGCCCGCCCGCCTAAGGCTAGCCGCACGGGTTGCCGCGCGAGGCTCCCTCCCCTTACCTGTAGCATGCATGGCGGCTACAGGGCGCCCGCTATGGCCGCAGTGGCGCCCTCTGCCAGGCTCCCTACGCGGGGAAGCCAGCGTCAGTCCGCCACAGCTAGTGTCACTCCGCAAGCTACTCTAAACACTGTTCACGTATTTAATAGTTGAAGGAAAAAAATGGTAATAGATGATGAATATAGTTGGATAATTATATTTTATAGTTATAGTGGGGTATAGGGAGAGATTTTAGAGAGAACCGCTGCGGAAGATGAAAAAGTAGGGGGTAAAATGTTGACGATGTGACGCAAAAAAAGTGATATAAGAGAATAAATTTAGGGAAAACAGCTGCGGATAGGCTAACAAACGCGTGAATCATTGCGCTCGGTCACCGCCTGACACGAAGCCGAAGCCATGGCTGGCGCCTGGGGCATGCGAATCGATTGCGAAGGCCCGCCGCCCGACCTTTTGTCAGCGCGCGGCACCTAGCGGATGGATCGTGGGTTTATGGATGCGATGCGACAGACACGAGCTTTCCAGGATTCTGCGCAGATGCAAACAAAAACAAAGGCGAGGCAGGGCTCAATCAATCGAGTGAGTCTGAGACTGTGCATGGATGCAGTTGAGTGCCCCGGCTGCATCAAGGATTCAGAGCGATGATTCTGGGCTCAGGCTGCTGATGAATCCAGCGGACGGATGGACCATGTGTTCATGTGCCTACCAGATTCAAAGATTTTTTTGTATGTTGAGTTGGGCGATCTATCGTGCTGCTTTGGCCGACTAGTGGCACGACCTGGCCGTGGTCCGGACTCCATTATACTTCTAAAAATTGTCATCTAAAACACTATTTTATACTGTTTTGTAATGTAGTTTGCAGTGTTTTACAGAGTGAAGTTTAAATATGAGTATAAGGTTGATTAAGCCGCTGAAGTTAGCCTTAGGAACCAAGGTACTGTTTGGTTCACATATTTGTAATGTAATAGGTAACAAATAACGTTAAATCATGTTTGTTTAAGTTCAACCGTAATCGGATACTACACTAGAAATTGATACCAGTCTATTCAAACTTGTTACAACTGGTAATCGAATACAAACCATTGCCGTTACCATTTACGTTACATTTTGGGAACCAAACGGCACCCAAATGTTTTGGTAAAAACACACATTCTATAACAACCTCCTTAATTAGATATTCGAAAGAGCAGCTTGGTGCATGTGCTCGCGCTTGCATGGCTCCGAGAAAGGATTAGGTCTAATTAAATCTAATACTCCTTTCGTTCTAAAATAATAGTAGTCGTTTTAGCTTTTAGTTTTTATGTCTATATTCAAATGGATGTTGATGAATATATATATATATATATATATATATATATATATATATATATATATATAACATATACATCAAGTGTTGTATCTATATTACTCTATTAAGATCATATTGTGGGTATTTGATGCTACCACGGTTTCACCCTTGCATTGCTCCACGCTGACACTCTAGGTCCGCCCCACGCGCCCCGCCTCGGCGTTATGCCCTATGGGTCCACGCCTAGCACCAAACAACCCCGCTCGCGCAGCTATAACACCGCGCAAAAAATAGTTTTGAGCGAGCACTTAAACCCACACCTTCTTGCTCTAGAAATCTCGGGTTAACTAGCAGACCACACGTATCTTAGTATTTATAAATAATCAATAATTATATTTGAATAAATATCTCAATAACTATTTATATGATTTATAACAATCGTAGCAAAGCATAAACAACTGGTTAGTTAACCCACTACTTTGCTAAAATAAATTTTATTTTGGAACGAAGGGAGTAGTATACAATTTTTCTGCATTTACAAAAGATTGTTTCTATTGTCTCAAGCCTGTGACCCCTCTGACCATAGGTAACAGTTTTACCACTGCGTCAAGTCTCTATTTTTAATCAATTAGATATTCAAATACAAAACTATTTATTCTGGATTTATATTTAAATAAAAATATATTGAAGCACCAGTTTGAACGGTCGTCCCGTGTCATCTTTTTACAAAGAACCCCTTATATTTTTCAAAATCAACTCGTGGTCTCAGATCATATCTCATCCCTATCCTATTTATTCGCACAACAGCGTTCTCGTAGCTGTCGCTTTAGCAACAAACCATGTCCATTTTGCAAACCTCCACCCGCTTCTTTTGTCGTTGCACATTGAATTTTAAGTGAAACCAACTATGCAATTGGAAATGAGTACAAGACTCTCAAAACGCAGAAAATGTTTTTATTGTTTGATATGATACTCTAAAGGCAAGAGCAAGTATATATTCCAGTAAGCATGTTAAGCATTAGAGGATAAACTTGTTGTATTTGGTATTTCAGGAATGATCTTGTTGGCGTATTGTTAAGCCATCACAATAAATGAATTTGCATGTGTTACCTATGGAATCTCAATGATGATTTTGGTTAAGGCATCAGATCTACACCATCTTGTCGCTCCCAAGTCCTAAGCCAAAACATTGGCTATAATTTAATTCAAGCATTGTGGCTCCTTTTCAACTCATTTTTCGGTCTTTTGGATAAGATCAAGTGTAATATTTGTTTTACCAGTTCAATATTTGGTATATGAACAATATGTTCACTTTGACATTAAATTCATTTCTTATGGTATTTTTATGTGAAGGTTCCATTAAGACTCTCAAGTGTCTCTTAGTCATCCAATCAATATCATGAAATGTGGATGGGTATCGTCACATGAGTATTAGACTAGTAAAAATGAAGAATGAGAATGACTCTTCACAGTAGTCACAAGATATTAGAAAGATATGTGATTTTTTGCACAAATAACTCAACTAATGATGATATAAAGAATAAATTTTAGAAAGACTCTCATAAATATTGTAACAACCGGTTAAAGCCTTACCTAAATAATTATTCTACCTTTGGTACAACCGAATTGATAAAAATAGTTCAAACATTTAACAATCTAAATAAGCATATATATATATATATATATATATATATATATATATATATATATATATATATATATATATATGGCAGGTATAACGGGAGCCATGGGCTTCCAATAGTTAAATGAAGCACAGGCCGACCACCCCTGTAACGTGGTTCAACCCAACGCGCCGACTCGACCAGTCTGTCGGGTGCGCCACCCGCCCCATGTCCGCGCGCGCAAAAAAGAAATGCATGCATAAGTCAAACACGTTCCTTGCATGCGCGTAAATTTAGGAAAGATATGCGTGGCGGTTTCTATTTTTAAATGTTTTATTTCCTCCATAAATTTAGGATCGCTGCAACAGCCATGCAGTTAGACTCGTAAGAACCATTTTATGATATATACTGATACTAAATATGCTACACTACATAGATAATTATGCAATTCGGTATACTGCGTAAAAATCTGTTACCAGCTGCATGGGCACGAATTTATGATGGAAAAAATGTGCAATGAAAGGAAATGAATTGTATGCATAGAAACAAAATAGAATCCCTCCAACAACCATGCAGTTAAACACATTATAACTAGTTTATGACATATACTGATACTAATTATACTACACGGTGTAGATATTTATGCAATTCGGTACACTACGTAAAAAAATCTGCCATGTTGTTCACTGGTAGACGCATCTCCAGGTTGGAGCGTAAAAACCTTAAATTTTGAGCATAAAATACCTTAATTATAAGCGTAAATACCGAGCCAATGTGAGGGATTCATAGCTCTAGTAGGTTGTTATTACGATCCTATTTTTATGGCAGATCCGAAAACACGGCGGCTGCATGTATGTGGTTTCTATTTTTATACAGATCCAAAAATTATGGCAAAATACATGTATAAGTCAAACACGTTCCCTTGCATGCGTGTAAATTTAGGAAGAATACGTGTGGCGGTTTCTATTTTTAAATGCTTTATTTCCTCC
Organism: Zea luxurians; assembly: GCA_029449295.1. Classification (NCBI taxonomy): domain Eukaryota; kingdom Viridiplantae; phylum Streptophyta; class Magnoliopsida; order Poales; family Poaceae; genus Zea; species Zea luxurians. The sequence goes on along the minus strand of JAOPSE010000001.1, from coordinate 144,853,437 downwards.
ATAAATTTATGATCGCTGCAACAGCCATGCAGCTAGACTCGTAAGAACCATTTTATGATATATATCATGATACTTATTATACTACATGGTGTAGATATTTATGCAATTCGGTACACTGCGTAAAAAATTTGGCATGTTATTCACTAGTGGACGCATCTCCATGTTGAAGCGTAAAAATCTTAAGTTTTGAGTATAAAATCCATCAGTTATAAGCATAAATACCGAGCCAATATGAGAGGTTGATAGTTCTAATAGGTTGTTATTACGATCCTATTTTTATGGCAGATCTGAAAAACATGGCAGCCGAATGCATGCAATTTTTATTTTTATACAGATCCAAAAATTATAGCAAATCGTGGGAGTTTCCATTGCATGCGCGCAAATTTTGGATTATATTTTCCTTTCCAGTTCATGCGCGCAGAAAAATGGATGATATGAGTCACATAGAGCATAAATTCTTATACAACGTTGCATAAATACTTACAAATCTAGCATTTACGAATATAAATGATTTGATTTTTTATGGTAATTACGAACAACATAAATCAAGGAATTGCCTTTCCAATGTGCATGCAAAAAATATGCATGCAGCAAACTCATAAACGAACTTCATGTTCAAGCATAAAATCGTACAATTTTTAGCGTAAATAATATATGTGTTAGGCATAAAACACAATAATCGAAAAGAAAACACGAATCGAAGGAGGTAGTCACCGGAGGACGTCGTCGACGGCATAACCACATATGTATGTCGTCATTCGGGCCGCTCGAACTGCGCCAAATTGGAGGATGTCATGCGCGATCGTCGCTGCGCACCTCGCACCTTCCGTAACGCCACTCGAACCTCACGCCTCGTGTGTCGCCGTCGCTACTCGCACTCAAGGGGCGTCGCTTGCTCGTCGGCCTTAGAAGTGCCGCCGCCTCGGGTTCCCCTGGACGCCGCCGCTTGCCCGCACAGGGCATTGCCGTCGCTCGTCTTCTGGATCGGGGAGCCGCCACCGATGACCTGGGAACCGCCGCCTCTACTCTGGATCGAGGAACCGCCGCCACTGCACGTCGAGGTCGGGGAGCCATGGCCACCGTAGCCACTAACCAGGGGTCCACCACCCCGCGCGCAATCTGACAACCGTCGTCGTCGCACGCGCCATCGCTAATGAATCGGGATGGGGCATCAAAAACTTGTAACACCCTGAATTCGGGGGTATAAAATTTCTTTTCTAATATCTACCAAATTCGTGTGTTACCCTCTCTTTTCCTTGCTATTCTTTTCTTTTGCCTAAATAGTGGAGGAATATTTTGTTTTGTGTCTATGTGTAAGTGTGTAAGCATAGTAAACTAAAACCTTAGGAGGTGCTCTAATTTTGTATCATGCTGGAGCATACTTTTATTTTGTTGGATGGGTGATTTTGTGGAGCATCCGTTTAATAGGGAATTCGATTTAAGATGGTGGAAAGAATAGAAAAGAACAAAAGATAAGAAAAGAATAGGAAAGAAATGGAAAAGGCCCAGCTTACCCATCGACCAGGCCCAGCTCGCGGCCCAGCTGTGGCCCACCCCACTTCCCCGCAGGCGCGCGTGCCCAACCCTAGCCGCGTGGGCGCCGTCCGCCCAGCCGCCGCCACTGCCCACTGTTCATCTTCCTCAAACCGCCACTCCCTCACGTCTTGCGTGCAGCCGCCGCTCATGTTGCCTCCTCCCTCACCAAGAACCACCTGCGGCCTGGCGGTTAGGGCGCGGTGGCAAGCGACGCGGCCCAGCCAGCCGTCCCCACCCGGCTCAGCGGCGCGGGCGCAACCCCGGCGCACGGCCCAGGCGTGGGCGCGGCTCCGGCGCGGGCGCGCGGCCGTGGCATCTGTGGTGCGGCCTCGGCCGGTCTAGCGCGACGTGGCCCGGCCCCCTGCGCAGCCTCGGTGCGGCTTCCTGCGCGGCACGCGGCATGCGGCCTGTCCGCCCACGGCCCTAGCGCGGTGCGCGGTCTGGCATGGCACGACCCCTACGCACGCACTCCCGCATCCCCGGCGCGGTGCGGCCCCGGCGTGGCCGGTCTGGTGCGGCGCGGCCCCTGCGCAGCATGCCCCAACTCAGCCTTTGCGTGGTCTTGGCGCGGCGACAAATGTCGTCGAGTAGGGAGACGCGCCCCATCAACACATCGCGCCCAAAGCCTGTATGCGTCGAGCCTATCTCACACTGTGGTGAGAACGCTGTCTACCCGTCGCTGTCTACCCATGCATGTAGTCTGTCGTCGCCTAGCTGGTGTGTTCGTGCCGCGTGTCGTAGCTCGCGCGTTGTCGTGTGTGACACCCAGGTTGTTCGCGCGCTGTCACGCACGTCGTTTTCTTGCGTGTCGCACGGCGTTCACGCATATCGCGCGCTGCCCGCGCGGGATAGTAGACCGTTCGCTTATAATCACTCATGTCGGTTTAATTAACTATTTGTTTAATCGTCGACTATTAAAATAGTAAGTTAGTCAAAACGAAGTAGTAGTTTTAATTTACATCTGTTTAATGTCAATTAAGATAATTATGTTGAATTGAATATACTAATTAGTACTTGTTTAACGTAAACGCGCTAACCCCTCGATCATAGCTTCGTCTATCGTGGTTCTTTTTCCCCGCGTGACCGTAGACGCGCTCTCTCATTTTTATAATGCTTGTTTTGATAATATTTTATCTTATCTTGTATGGTGTAATGTTCTTATGCAAGTATATGTTTGCTTGTATCTGTTTGTATTCGTTGCGTGTCGCGAATAGATCGTGAGCTGTTTCCGAGCTTCGAGGAATCGACAGTCAAGCTTCGGCGACCAAGAGATTGAACTCTACGAGTTCTACGAGGCTGAAGATCCTAAGCATCTGTTTGGTCAAGGCAAGTGTCCTCTGACCCATTATGTCCCATTTACTTTATAATTCACTGTCCCGCATACTATGAACAACATAAGGATTGACTAGCTTTCTAATTACCTTGTCCTTGATTACCTTTTGGGTTACTATGGTTAGCTTCATGCTAGCGCTTTACTTTAATCAATGAACATGATGAGGTACAACTATAGTTTTATTCTAGATATGATGATATACTTGTGGCATTTAAGGGGACTCGAGCTGTTTCTCGAGTGCCTCTCCATAAGGACTAGTTCGTTGGATGACCGCCCGGGAAAACAGTGCAACCATGAGGGTGGAATGGGACGCCCTTAGCTGAATAATTAGAGGAACTGGGGTGTAGTTCGCTTCGCCGTCGTGCCGTTAATGGGGCTCGGTGTATGCGGCTCGCTGTGCCAAGGTTGGTTCGCCCCTTGGGGAGGAGTGCGGTGCATTTAGGAAACCTAACGGGCGGCTACAGCCTCATGGAATCTTTGTAAAGGCTTCGTAGTGAATCCCTGGCCATTCACCTTGGGAGTGAATAAGGGTCTTGCAAGCCCGGGCTAGAGAGGGAATCACGACTTGTGGGTAAAGTGCGCAACCTCTGTAGAGTGTTATGAAACTGATATATCAGTCGTGCTCGCGGTTATGAGCGGCCAAGGGAGCTCCATTGATTAGAGATACTGTGATTAGAGATACTTTGATCAGAGATGGTTGGTTTACAGGTGGTGATGAGGATGATGGTTTTTTATTATGATTATGGTAATGGTAAGTGGTATTCTTTCCGTTTGGAATGGGTAGTTTTGGGTGAACAACTTGGGTTAATATTAAAACCTGGCTCTCTACTAGTAATAATTACCTGATCAACTAAAAGCAACTGCTTGACCTTAACCCCACATAAAGCTAGTCCACTACAGCCAAACAGGACATTTGCTGAGTACGTTGATGTGTACTCACCCTTGCTTTCACAAAACACCAGGTTGCCTTTGGTGCAATCTATGCTCAGGTAAAGAAAAAGGCGTCGAGGCAGATCTCCAGGAGTTCCAGGACTTCGATGAGTTCGAGGATTAAGCTAGCGACCTCCCCCAGTCAGCTACCTGTGGTGGGTTTGTTTACGTTGGCTACGTTTCGATTCTGTGTACTTTGATTTATATTATGCAAATGGCTCTAGTCTGTAATATTATTACTTACTCTTTATTGTAATTCGAAGCATTGTGCTATGATGAGTCATTTATGTAATCGTTGTGTACGTGAATTACTGATCCTGGCACGTACATGGTTCACATTCGGTTTACCTTCAAAACCGGGTGTGACATAAGTGGTATCAAAGCCGTGCTGACTGTAGGACAGCTAGCCTAGAGTAGCATTGACCATTTTAAGGACTTATTGATTATTACTTCACCTCATCCTTGATTCTGCTTCAAAATATTAGTCACCTCGACTAATTCTATGTTGTGCTCCTATATGCCCCCTTGCCAAAAGTATTTTATTCTAGTATGGTCTATACTTCTCTCAATCTATTAGATCTGATCTCTCTCTTGTGCTTGCGACATCTTTGTAGATGCCCCCTGACCATAACCTTCTTGTCTTTTGGATCCCTTCCTCTTTCGTCATTAAATTGCTACCATTTCGCAATCTTTATTCCCCTGGTATTGACATGCTCGTATCCCTGGATTATTTAATACTCTTGTTTCAATACCTACCTCTAATAAGAACTCTGCCGCCTATTTAAACATTTTAGTTTATATGTCCATGACCTTCTTATCTTTTGAGACCCTTTCCTCTTCCGTTGTTAAGTCGCTATCTTTCAGCAATTTCTTGTCTCTTGGTATTGGCATGCTTGTACCCCTAGATTTTTCAATACTCTTGTTTCAAATACTTACATCTGAATTTCTCCTGCTTACTTAAACACTCCAGTTTATATGTCCATGACCTTCTTGTCTTCTGAGACCCTCTCCTGTTTCGTTGGTGAGTCACTATCTTTCGGCAATTTATATTCCCTTGGTATTGGTGTGCTCATATCCTTGGAATCTTGCATACTCTTATTTATATACATATGTGTGCTTACCTTTATATCTCAATATCTATTTAAGACATTTAAGTTAACGTGCCCTTTACTACCCTTGTTTCTTAATGATCCATGAGCGGTCATTTTATTTTGCATATCCTTAGTAATCTCGTTGTCTCCTTGTAACTCCACTTGGTAATTAATTTTCTTTACTTCAACCCTTCTGTTGGAACCTTACCTATCTTACCTTTGATTGTTTTCTCCACTTTGTCGCTTCACGAGTCTTGCCTTAACTATATTCTTTGTTATGCTTTTAATTATTATCATATGCACCCTTGGCACCTCTATATCCTACATTGATGATTGTCTCATACCTGCCCTTTAAAATCGCCCCTCTTCCGTCTCATACCTTCTTTTTCTTGGTTGTATCCTCTTCTTTGGCTCGCAAGTTTGTAACCTCATCCTTTGTTGTGCTTTTGTTTCTCACTGCCTTTACCCTTCCCATCTCTCAATCTTACCTTGGTGATTACATTATTTTTGTTATCTATAATCTCCAATCTCCTATCCCAATTTGAGAATGGTGTTTTACTTATCTTATCCTTGGCAACGTCCTATTCTTCACCGCGTGTAAGCCTTGACATACCTCCATTCTTTATTGTACTTATACCACTATCTCTTCTATGCCTTCACCTTTTCTCCTATACTCTTGTCTGTTATCGCCTTTGACCCTTGCGATATTTATGTCATCTACCTAAATGCTTACCTTAAATTTATCCTTTAAAAGCGTCTCCATTATTTTGAGAAAGTTTTAGAGTTGCGAGTTACCTATCTCTCCCTTGATTTCTTTCCCCTCCTTGTCGCCTTACAAGTTTTGTCTTAATCCCACCCTTCGCTGTGTTTTTATTCGCTATCACCATCACCTTGTCATCCATCGATCTTTCTTGGACACTCATCTTTATTCCTACTTATTAAAAATCCCCTCTCTTCCACCTCAATTTGAGAGTGACAGTATACCTATCTGGCCCTTGGACGCACCCTCTTCTTTTCCATTTGTAGGTCCTGTCTTAACTCCATCCTTTGTGGTATTTATACTCTTGGTTCTTATGCACATTTACCTCCTCTCATACATCCTTGTCCGTTATCACCTTTAAACCCTCGTGATACCTATGCCCTTGCCCACATGCTTACTTTGAACCTACCCTTTAAAGCCTCCTCTTTTCCATTGATGTTTGAGGATAATGCCTCACCTACTTCACCATTGATTGCTTCCCCTTCTTTTATGCCTCGCAAGTTTTGTCTAAAATACATCCTTGGTTGTGTTTGTCTGTTATCACCTTAACCCTTGTCATCCCTTGATCTTTACCATGATGCTTATCTTGCACCTGCATTTTAAAGCCTCCTCTCCCATTTCATTTCAAGAGTGATGTCTTACCTATCCTGCTCTTGTTCGTTCCCTTTTTCCTCTATCGCGATGCAAGTCTTGTCCTAACTCTATCTTTTGGTGTGTTTTTGCCTTTCACCTCCCTTACCTTTGTAATCTCTAGATCTTTCCATGATATTATCTTATGCCTACCTTTTGAAATATCATCTTTTCCATCTCGATTTGAGAATGGTGTTTTACCTATCCTGACCTTGGTTGCATTCTCTCCCTTGTCTGTTACAATCATTGCTTTAGCTTCATCCTTTATTATGCTCATGCCCCTACCCTCCATGTCTTACTATTCCCCTTGCCTTTTGTTGGCCTTAGAGTAGTTTCCCTTTTTAAGGAAAGACCACCATTTAATTAAAAGGAACGTATAGCAACGAGATATTTGTTGTTGTGTGCTCATGATGTTTGTCCTTCTGCTATGACTGATTTGCTTCTTTGGAATGAGTGTTGATGTGATTGTGGCCCTTGGTCCGCAACGACATCGATTTACTAGCCGAGTGCCGTAGAGTTAGGTAGTTGGGTGCTCTCCCCTTTCTCTCTTTAATCCATCTATGCTTACCATTTCTATCTATAACTTTTTCCTCTTGCACCTATCCAATTGGCATCAGTCAAGATCAGAGTCGGCAGCAGCGTCATCAAGTGCATATCAATGCTCCTGTTAAGGGGGTCAGCCGTGTAAGGAAAATGGACCCCGGGCCTTTTGGCTAATTGAGTTTTGGTGTTTGATGAACAACACAATCCGTGAACTAATAAGTTTTCTAGTGTTTGTGTTTGTAGTTCACAGGATGCGAAGAGAATTGGACCAAGGCAATGAGGATGCAACACCTCAAAAGAAGACATAAAAAGATGCATAGGAGTCCAATACTCAAGAACAAAGAAGCCCGAAGAAATCAGCAAAGAAATCCAAGACGAGGGCTGTCAGCCAGCGCCTGGTGGCGCACCGGACATCGGTGTCCGGTGTGCACCGGACTGTCCGGTGAGGCACCAGACAGTCTGCGCAGAGAGGCCGCAGACAGGCGCTCTCTGGCTGTAGCACCGGACTGTCCGGTGTGCACCGGACTGTCCGGTGTGCCAACGGGCAGACGGCAACGGTCGAATCCAACGGTCGGATCCAACGGTCGACTGCTACAGGCGCCAACGGTCGGCTGACGCAACGTGCACCGGACATCTACTGTGCACTGTCCGGTGTGCATCGGACTGTCCGGTGCACCCGTCGACAGAAAGCTGCTGCTTTCTGTCCAACGGCTAGTTGGGGGTGTGGAGGCTATAAATACCACCCCAACCGGCCATTCTCAAGTGTGAGAGCCCAAGCAACATACCAATACACATATTGCATATTTCCAAGAGCTCAAACACCCAAGTGCTTAATAGAATCACTCGGTGATTAGCGTAGGTGCTTTGCGAAGTGCTTAGGTTAGTTAGACCGCTTTAGCGCTTGCTCTAGGTGAATCCTAGTTAGTTGAGTGAGTTTTGTAAAACCACACAACCCCTCGGCTCTTGCGCGAGCCGTTGTAATTGTACCGAGTGGGGCGAGAGTCTTGCGAGACCGTGACAACCGCGTTTGTGTCACGGCCGCCACCGTGTACCGGAGGGAACGAGGCCCACGGCGTTTCGGCCGGAAGCTCGATAGTGGAGACGGCGGGGAGCGTCCGAGAGGAGCCGGAAGCGGAGCACCACTTGCTCGTGGAGAAGGCCCGCGGCTCTCTACGGAGTTACTCGACCGTGGTGCTTGGCCCTCGCGTGGGCTTCCCTTTGCGTAGGGGCACCAACGAGGATTAGTCGGGACCTTGCGCGGTTCCGGATACCTCGGTAAAAATACCGGCGTCATCCACGAGAGTTTGCTTCTCTACTTAGCTCTTTACATTCCGCATTTATATTAAGCATTTAAGTTTCAATATTGTGGTCATACTTATTTAGTGTAGATTGAAACTTAGCCTTTGCGGTAGAGATAGCAACACTTAGACAAAACCTAGTTTGCACATTCTAGTTTTGATTATTTGCATAGGTTTTGCTCTAGGGATTTAATTGTGGCCTAGTTTAGTAAAAGTTTTAGAAGTCCTAATTCACCCCCCCCCCCCCTCTTAGGCGTCACCCGTTTCCTACAAGTGGTATCAGAGCCCGGTTTGGCTCATTTGAAACGCTTTAGCTTCACCGCTAAAAGAGCCGACGCTTTTTAGAGGAAGGGATGGATACCCATAGGCCACCACACTTCGACGGCACTAACTTCCCATATTATAGTGCTAGAATGGCTTGTTACCTAGAGGCCGTTGATCTAGGTGTTTGGAGAGTCACTCGTGACGGGATGAAACCCCTCAAGAATCCCGAGAAATCCACCACGAGTGAGGAAAAAGAAATTCATTTAAATGCTAGAGCCAAAAATTGCTTGTATGAATCTCTTAGCATGGATATTTTTAATCAAGTATTTACCTTGAAAACTGCTAATGAGATTTGGCTAAAATTGCATGAGCTCCATGATGGCACATCCAATGTCCGTGAGCAAAAACATTGCCTAGTCTTAAATGAGTATAATTCTTTTGCCATGAAAGATGATGAGCTTGTTAGAGACATGTATTCTCGTTTGAATCTAATAATTAATGAGCTCAACTCTATTGGCATTAATAAGCTAGGTGATGCAGACATTGTGAGGAAGATTATCTCCCTGCTACCACAACAAAGATATGGGAGCATCATCACCATCCTTCACAACATGGAGGACTTGAGCAACATGACCCCGACCATTGTGATTGGGAAAATCGCGGCCTTTGAGATGTCGCGAAAAATGAGTCGGGGAGAAGAGCCAACTTCCTCAAAACCATATGCTTTTGCATGTGATGAAAGGAAGGGCAAAAAGAAGGCTCCCACTCCAAGTTCCTCAAGCGAAGAAGAGGAAGAAAAAGAAGAAAGTGATGATGATGAAGATAATCAACCATGCACATCATCCTCGGAGGACGAAGAAACAATCCGACGCGTCGGAAAGGTAATGAGGATGATCCGCAAGATTAATCTAATGGGTGTGCCCCTGCAGGTCGAGGATCTTCTCTTTAACATTGACAGGAAAAAGCAAAGGAAGAGAGGATGCTTCGCATGTGGGGAGAAGGGCCACTTCAGGGACAACTGTCCAAATATGGCCAAACCCAAAAAGGAGAGGAGCAAAGGCAAGGCGCTAACAAGTGTTAGAACTTGGGATGATTCTTCAAGTGAAGATGAACCTCCAAGGACGCGCAGCCACCGGTCCTCATCACGCTCATCACGGTCATCACACAAATGCCTTATGGCAAGAGGTAACAAAAGCATTCCATCCTCCAGTGATGAAAGTAGTAGTGATGATGAAGGCGAGGGAAAGGCCTCTCTAGAAGAGCTTGCGGAAGCCGTAAAATTTTTCCAGAATGTTTGCACTAAGCAAAAAGCTCAACTTAAAACTTTAAAAAATAAGTTGGTTAGCTCTCAAAATGATTACAAAGGTTTGCTAGAAAAATTTGAAACTTTTGCAAACTTAAATAGTGAGCTATCAACTAAAATTGAGCTATTAGAATCTAGTGCTCCATCCACTGCTACCGATGATAGCCTTATTAAAAAGAATGAAAAACTTAATGCTAAGTTAGCTAGCTCCCAAGAAGCTATTGAAAATTTGCTAGAGAAAATGGAAATTCTTAGCATACACAATAATGAGCTAACTACTAAGCTAGAAAACATTGGTAGCACCCCAGCAGCATCTTTAATTGAAATGCCTGAAATAATTAAGAAAGATACTTCTACTTCCTGCTTTGATTTAATTGATGATTCTAACCCCTGCAACCAAGTTGTTGTTGAGAATATTGTTGTAGAGACATGTATGGATGAGGTTGCAAAGGAAAATGAACAATTAAAGCAAGAAGTGGCTCGCCTTGGCAAGGCTTTGTATGACAAGAAAGGCAAAGCCAAACAAATCCGACCTCCACGGGATAACACCACTGCGGGAGTGAACAAGCCTGTAGAGGGAGAAACTGTGATTTGTAGGCTATGCCACAAGGAAGGCCACAAGTCTTTCCAATGCAAGGCGATGACTGGGGATAAACAAAGGCAAAAGCTCAAGCAAAAGCCATCAAGCAAAATCTCCAACACCTACATCAAAAAGGTGAACAAAAAGGATGCTACACCATATTTGATCAAGAAGAAAAAGAACGGAAAGGTGATAGCAATCAAGGCCAACAAGCAAGCCAACAAAGGAAAAGGGGCCAAACGCATCTGGGTGCCAAAGGAGATAATTTCAACCATGAAAAGCACCAAGAAGGTTTGGATCCCGAAAGGGAAGTGAGTGGACCGAAGGTCCCCGGGAAATTTGGAGACTTGGCAAATTTGGGATGTATATCATGGGATACATCATATTGGATCAAGTTTATTGCCAAGTGGGTTAGTGAAAACTTTGGACCCAAATTTCCCACCCATGACTAAGGTAACTAGTTTTGTTGTATTCTTCATTTTTAGATATGCGTATCTATTTACCTTCTATCTAGTTTACCTTTCTTGCCTAGTATTACAATTGTTATGTACTTTTGTTTAAAATCATGCATACTAGGTAAATCACATGGTAGGATTGCTTGCTTTCAATTCATATACTTAAGCAAACCTACATGGTTTAAAATGTTTATTTAAGCACGACACATAGCTTCTATATCACTCCATAGTAAATGATGCATAAATTGAAAATTTTGATTTCTACAAAGTGTATCATTTAAACTTATATGTGCCAAAGTTTGGATTATGGAAAATTTGCCCCTCTTGATATCAAATCAAAGTGCATGTCTCCTACAAGTATTCAAAACTTGTATGCACACCTTTAGGGGGAGGTTACTCTATAATCTAACACTTTGAGACTAACACCTTTTCAAGTCTATTTCATGTGATAGTCTCATTGTAAGGAAAATGAAGTCCCCGGAGAAAGACAACAATCTTCCACTGCAAAATCTCCAAGAACTCTCATGTCTCTCAAGCTCGCTATTGATCTTCAATTGGTATCTTTTGAGACTACATTCAGTATCATTTACATGTCTTCTCCAATATTTGATTAGACTATATTTCATATCATATGCTTCCATGTTGCAAAAATGCATAAGTAGTTAACTCATATTCTGTTACCTATGCATAAGGGAAGTTAGTCTTTTCAAATCATGTCTTGCACCTCTAATTTTCACATGCTTTTTCCTAAGTAGAGGATCTCTGTCAGGGGGAGTATTTCTTCATCTCTAAAAAGGGGGAGAAACTTCTTTCTAAAGAGAACACTCATTTAGGGGGAGTAATCTTTTGAGGACTCCTTCAAGTGGTATCATTCATATTGTTTAAATTAATATCCTGCAATTGTGGTATCATTTGATAGATTTCTTATTGAGGGCAAGCTTTTATTTACTTCCTTCATGCTTTTAATGTCTTCCTTTTCGGTGGTTGATGCCAAAGGGGGAGAAGTTTAGGGACCAAAGCAATGAAAACTATACCAAAGCAATTTAAAATTTTATACCTACAAATGGCTTTTCAAGTGGTTTTGGTTATTTGGTCCACAAATAGGAAGTAAGTGAATTATGGAGTTAGGGGGAGGCTTAAGTCCATAATATCACATTGTGGGGACAATCATGCATCTTAGCAAGTAAATTGCATATTTTCACTTAAATACTTGTATTATTTGCTTGCTTTGGTTGTGTTGTCATCAATCACCAAAAAGGGGGAGATTGTAAGGAAAATGGACCCCGGGCCTTTTGGCTAATTGAGTTTTGGTGTTTGATGAACAACACAATCCGTGAACTAATAAGTTTTCTAGTGTTTGTGTTTGTAGTTCACAGGATGCGAAGAGAATTGGACCAAGGCAATGAGGATGCAACACCTCAAAAGAAGACATAAAAAGATGCATAGGAGTCCAATACTCAAGAACAAAGAAGCCCGAAGAAATCAGCAAAGAAATCCAAGACGAGGGCTGTCAGCCAGCGCCTGGTGGCGCACCGGACATCGGTGTCCGGTGTGCACCGGACTGTCCGGTGAGGCACCAGACAGTCTGCGCAGAGAGGCCGCAGACAGGCGCTCTCTGGCTGTAGCACCGGACTGTCCGGTGTGCACCGGACTGTCCGGTGTGCCAACGGGCAGACGGCAACGGTCGAATCCAACGGCCGGATCCAACGGTCGACTGCTACAGGCGCCAACGGTCGGCTGACGCAACGTGCACCGGACATCTACTGTGCACTGTCCGGTGTGCACCGGACTGTCCGGTGCACCCGTCGACAGAAAGCTGTTGCTTTCTGTCCAACGGCTAGTTGGGGGTGTGGAGGCTATAAATACCACCCCAACCGGCCATTCTCAAGTGTGAGAGCCCAAGCAACATACCAATACACATATTGCATATTTCCAAGAGCTCAAACACCCAAGTGCTTAATAGAATCACTCGGTGATTAGCGTAGGTGCTTTGCGAAGTGCTTAGGTTAGTTAGACCGCTTTAGCGCTTGCTCTAGGTGAATCCTAGTTAGTTGAGTGAGTTTTGTAAAACCACACAACCCCTCGGCTCTTGCGCGAGCCGTTGTAATTGTACCGAGTGGGGCGAGAGTCTTGCGAGACCGTGACAACCGCGTTTGTGTCACGGCCGCCACCGTGTACCGGAGGGAACGAGGCCCGTGGCGTTTCGGCCGGAAGCTCGATAGTGGAGACGGCGGGGAGCGTCCGAGAGGAGCCGGAAGCGGAGCACCACTTGCGCGTGGAGAAGGCCCGCGGCTCTCTACGGAGTTACTCGACCGTGGTGCTTGGCCCTCGCGTGGGCTTCCCTTTGCGTAGGGGCACCAACGAGGATTAGTCGGGACCTTGCGCGGTTCCGGATACCTCGGTAAAAATACCGGCGTCATCCACGAGAGTTTGCTTCTCTACTTAGCTCTTTACATTCCGCATTTATATTAAGCATTTAAGTTTCAATCTTGTGGTCATACTTATTTAGTGTAGATTGAAACTTAGCCTTTGCGGTAGAGATAGCAACACTTAGACAAAACCTAGTTTGCACATTCTAGTTTTGATTATTTGCATAGGTTTTGCTCTAGGGATTTAATTGTGGCCTAGTTTAGTAAAAGTTTTAGAAGTCCTAATTCACCCCCTCTTAGGCGTCACCCGTTTCCTACAAGCCGCTAACCCCAATGAAGACAGTGCGATCAACATCAACCAACAAGATCAGAGTGGCACAACGAAAGCATATGTGGGCCCATAACCCACAGGTCTAGGAGATCCTTAAGAATTGCATCAATCGGTCTCAAGCATCTGATGGTCAAAGCAACCAATCCACAAGTCAAGCCGGTGGAGTCAAAGTTGAGTCAGGAGAAGCTATGAAAAACCAATAAACCAATCTCATTTTCTTGCTAGCCTCTTCTTGAATCTCGAGGACGAGATTCTGTTAAGGGGGTTAGGTTTGTAACACCCTGAATTTGGGGGTATAAAATTTCTTTTCTAATATCCACCAAATTCGTGTGTTACCCTCTCTTTTCCTTGCTATTCTTTTCTTTTGCCTAAATAGGGGAGGAATATTTTGTTTTGTGTCTATGTGTAAGTGTGTAAGCATAGTAAAATAAAACCTTAGGAGGTGCTCTAATTTTGTATCATGCTGGAGCATACTTTTATTTTGTTGGATGGGTGATTTTGTGGAGCATTCGTTTAATAGGAAATTCGATTTGAGATGGTGGAAAGAATAGAAAAGAACAAAAGATAAGAAAAGAATAGGAAAGAAATGAAAAAGGCCCAGCTTACCCATCGACCAGGCCCAGCTCGTGGCCCAGCTGCGGCCCACCCCACTTCCCTGCAGGCGCGCGTGCCCAACCCTAGCCGTGTGGGTGCCGTCCGCCCAGCCGCCGCCACTGCCCACTGTTCATCTTCCTCAAACTGCCACTCCCTCACGTCTTGCGCGCAGCCGCCGCTCACGTTGCCTCCTCCCTCACCAAGAACCACCTGTGGCCTGGCGGCTAGGGCGCGGCGGCCGGCGGTGCGGCCTAGCCAGCCGTCCCCACCCGGCTCGGCGGTGCAGGCGTGACCCCGGCGCGGGCGCAGCCCAGGTGCGGGCGTGGCTCCGGTGCGGGTGCGCGGCCATGGCGTCCGCGGTGCGGCCTCGGCCGGTCTGGCGCGGCGTGGCCTGGCCCCCTACGCAGCCTCGGCGCGGCTTCCTGCGCGGCGCGTGGCATGCGGCCTGTCCGCCCGCGGCCCCGGCGCGGTGCGCGGTCTGGCGCGGTGCAGCCCCTATGCAGCATGCCCCGGCTCAGCCTTTGCGTGGTCCCAGCAGCGGCAAACGTCGTCGAGCAGGGAGACGCACCCTATCAACACATCGCGCCCAAAGCCTGTATGCGTCGAGCCTATCTCATGCCATGGTGAGAACGCTATCTACCCGTCGTCGTCTACCCATGCGCGTAGTCTGTCGTCGCCTAGCTGGTGTGTTCGTGCCGCGTGTCATAGCTCGCGCGTTGTCGCGTGTGACACCCAGGTTGTTCGCGTGTTGTCGCGCACGTCGTTTTCTTGCGTGTCGCGCTACGTTCGCGCATATTGCGCGCTGCCCGCGCGCGATAGTAGACCGTTCGCTTATAATCACTCATGTCGGTTTAATTAACTATTTGTTTAATCGTCGACTATTAAAATAGTAAGTTAGTCAAAACGAAGTAGTAGTTTTAATTTACATTTGATTAATGTCAATTAAGATAATTATGTTGAATTGAATGTTCTAATTAGTACTTGTTTAACGTAAACACGCTAACCCCTCAACCATAGCTTCGTCTATCGTGGTTCTTTTTCCCCGCGTGACCGTAGAAGCGCTCTCTCATTTTTATAATGCTTGTTTTGATAATATTTTATCTTATCTTGTATGGTGTAATGTTCTTATGCAAGTATATGTTTGCTTGTGTCTGTTTGTATTCGTTGCGCGTCGCGAATAGATCGTGAGCTATTTCCGAGCTTCGAGGAATCGACAGTCAAGCTTCGGCGACCAAGAGATTGAACTCTACGAGTTCTACGAGGCTGAAGATCCTGAGCATCTGTTTGGTGAAGGCAAGTGTCCTCTGACCCATTATGTCCCATTTACTTTATAATTCACCGTCCCACATACTATGAACAACATAAGGATTGACTAGCTTTCTATTTACCTTGTCCTTGATTACCTTTTGGGTTACTATGGTTAGATTTATGCTAGCGCTTTACTTTAATCAATGAACATGATGAGATACAATGATGATACTATGGTTTTATTATGGATATGATGATATACTTGTGGCATTTAAGGGGACTCGAGTTGTTTCTCGAGTGCCTCTCCGTAAGGACTGGTTCATTGGATGATCGCCCGGGAAAACAGTGCAACCATGAGGGTGGAATGAGACGCCCTTAGCTGAATAATTAGAGGAACTGGGGTGTAGTTCGCTTTGTCGTCGTGCCGTTAATGGGGCTCGGTGTATGCGGCTTGCTCTGCCAAGGTTGGTTCGCCCCTTGTGGAGGAGTGTGGTGCATTTAGAAAACCTAATGGGCGGCTACAGCCTCAGGGAATCTTTGTAAAGGCTTCGTAGTGAATCCCTGGCCATTCACCTTGGGAGTGAATAAGGGTCTTGCAAGCCCGGGCTAGAGAGGGAATCGCGACTTGTGGGTAAAGTGCGCAACCTCTGCATAGTGTTATGAAACTGATGTATCAGCCGTGCTCGTGGTTATGAGCGGCCAAGGGAGCTCCATTGATTAGAGATACTTTGATTAGAGATACTTTGATCAGAGATGGTTGGTTTACAGGTGGTGATGAGGATGATGGTTTTTTATTATGATTATGGTAATGGTAAGTGGTATTCTTTCCATTTGGAAAGGGTACTTTTGGGTTAACAACTTAGGTTAATATTAAAACCTGGCTCTCTACTAGTAACAATTACCTGATCAACTAAAAGCAACTGCTTGACCTTAACCCCACATAAAGCTAGTCCACTACAACCCCTCCTCCACGTTATGCTTTACTGAATCGAAGAATAGCGTAGCTCAGCCCTAGGATCACGGCGCAGTCATGGCGCCGCCGTGCTGGAGCTGGCGCTCCGCCGTGGCTTGGGTCAAGAGTGGGTGAACACGCTAGGACCGTTGGATTATGCGTGTGCGGGCGAGATTTAGGGTGGAAGACAACCAGCTGACTGTTGATTCCACGTCGGACGGTTAGATTAGGTCCTGGCTCTAATATCGTGTCGACCGTTGATCCTCGGACGTGTGGTCACGATTAGAATCCGGGTACCCCTTCGTCGTTTTGGATCTGGCGCGTTGATAGGAAATCGTGTGGTCGAGAGGGAGTGAAGGGCATTGTGCGACGTGCGCCGTGGATCTGGGATCCAGTGGTTGTGGGCGCAGCTAGGTATGTAGTCAGGATTCAATCTAATCTGGACGCCTCGTTTCAGATCGGACGACCAGTATTTGTCCATACCCCTTCGTGGGTCAATTTTGCTAAAGAGTCCCCGTGAAACAGAAATCAACCCGCCGTCCATATTCACTATGCACTGAGTCTTGGACATCTTACCCCGTGGCCCCTGCGCTTTCTGGTATTTGAGGCCCACTCCTGGGAATTATAAAACCAGAGAAAATAAATCGGAAATGTATTTTTAATACAAAAATAATTACTAGAACTTGTTTAATTTGTAGAAAATTCATATAAACTCCAAATTGGTCCATTCCAGTTCCTAAATTTTTGTAATATTATTGTCTAACCATTTGTGCCTCTGTTTTGGCATGAAAAACACATTAAAATTTATCTAGTACTTAATCTTGTACTAAATACATAAAACCTTGGAAAATTCATAACTTAAAATCTATACCTCCAAAATTAATAATTCCAGTTCCTATGATCTTGTTTTAATGTCTAGATTATTATTGTGTATTTTGTTTACATGCTTAGTGTGATGTTAATTTTTGCTATACTATGTATGTATTGTGTTGATGCGAGTAGACGAGCAAGCTACAGAGGATTCTGGGGTTCAGTTGGTAGAGACCGCTGAGCAGGAGCTCGTGGAAGGCAAGTTGTGCCCTTGATCACTTCTTTTACCCATTCATGTTCTTATTAATCATAATGATCTGCAAAGGTTAATTTTGTCGGGACCCAATAAGTTGCCCTAGATTTGACTATCTTTATACCTTGTTTCACCACTGGTTTTACTACTAAATTTTTGGGTAGTACATGTTATTGCTTTATGTGGATTTGGGTATAGAGATATTTATTACTCATGATTACACTTTTTATTATCTGTTAATTATTTTCTGTTCATGATAAGATCATTATGCTAATGGGAACATGGAGAACCACCCGGGAAAATAGTGCTACCACAAGGGTTTAATGGGACGCCCTTGGCTGATTAACTAGGAAAGCTAGTGGATGACTACCTTACCTGAAAGGGGCAAGGGCAGTAGGGGAGTGGTCAGTGTAGGGAGGTCCTTGGGTTGATTTTGCTGCGATGGCGGTCAGAAGAGGGATTCCTGCACTGGAGCTTCCTATAAACTGTAGCGGGTAGTCTGAAGCTAGTGGAACTTTGTAAAGGCCTCGTAGTGGTACCCTGCCTCGCTTCCTTGGTAGAGGTGTATGGGGTCTGATCAACTCCGTGGCAAATGGGTAACACGACTTATGGGTAAAGATGCGCAACCTCTACAGAGTGTAAAACTGGTATACTAGCCGTGCTCATGGTCATGAGCGGCTCGGACACTCACATGATTAATTTATGGAACTTAAACTTAATTTGTCATTTCATTGCATCTGGGATTATTTTACTATTACTTTTATTTATTATTTCTAAGGTTTGGTATTTACTTACACTTAGTAATTGCTAATAAAATTTGGACCAACTTATAAAAGCAATGCTCAGCTTTAGCCTTTATTTCATTGATCAACCTTACACTTCATGAACTCCCACCTTTGGTGAGTTCATGCCACATTATTTCCCACAACTTGTTGAGCGATGAACATGTGTGAGCTCACTCTTGCTGTCTCACACCCTCCACAGGAGAAGAACAGGTGGTCGAAGAGGAGCCGCCTAACACTGAGGCTTTCGACTTGATCTAGGTGGCGTCTTCCAGTCAGCTTTCTGGCGCCAAGGATAAATTTTAGTTCCTGCGATATTCATAATTTATTTTTGTAAGACTTTCGCTATGTAATAAGTACTCTGATTTTATTGTGACATTTATCTCTATACACTCTGTTATTATATATGTTGTCTTCTTTGGCGCATGTATGAGATGCACCCGGCTTTGTTCCTTAAAATCGGGTGTGACAATCTCGTATTTAGAAAGTTTTATTTTTATGTACTAAGAGCATCTTTAATAGTTATGTAGATTTAGCACCCTAAATTATAGATTTAAGAAGTTACTAAAACACTTTAAGGAGTAGAAAAATGTTTGTGCTCTAATAATTCTCTATTTATTGGTTGCTAATTTTTTAAGACGTCATATCAACCAAAAAATAGGTGAGCATGCTTCCTATTTTTAGTTGAGCTAGCAAAAAATCAATATCAACCTTCCCCGACGTCTTGGGAGGTCAGAGCTATCGATGGAAGATCAGACGGTCGCGACGATAGCGTGAAGACAACACAGGAGGTGCTCTGACGGTGCCTTAACACAATAGGTTATCTAGCAGTGGCGGCTTTAAGGCATCTGGGCTCTGGAGATGGATTTGTGATCAATAGGATGGTGGGACGACGTGAAACAGTGGCTAGAGTATGGTTTTCTCAATGGATTTGACACCAACATTGATTAGGGAATCCCAACGAGGTTGGTAAATACATTGATGAGATTGAGTTTTATAGGGAGTTTGTAAATTTGAGAACGTGTTTTACACAACTACTGGAAAAGAGTTTTTCTCGAGAATTTCTTAAATTCATATTTAGCGAGTTGTTTACGTAACTATTGGAGATACTGTAAGAGGTAGTGCCAGCCCTGAGGGTGTGGAGCATGTCCCATCGCTCGGGGCCCCCAATCAGGATGCCTTCGTCTATCTAGACTAGCATGTGTCTTGCCTAAATCTAGTATGGAGTATAGACTCATACCATTCTCTAGCCATTGTCTTATCTTCTTGCAACGAGCGGTGATGCTCTAGTGGACATCATCGTGGTATGCGTGTTGGACAACCACCCCCCCCAAGAAGGAAGTCATGATTATTTAGTTGGTCAGCCAAGACCAAGCCGTCAAGAAGGCCGACAAGCTGGAACGTGTCCCCAACTCCGTGCTTCGTCGTGCCTAATTTTCTTTTCCGAACCTTGACCCTAAATTTCCATCCGCCTACTTACATTTTTTCCTCTGTTATTTTATTTAGAAAGTCGTTTATTGGATTTGTCATGTTTAAAAATCATTAAGATTTTGGAAAATTTAACATTTACAGTTGTTATAAACTTGATGTCGTTTATCTATACCATTATATAATTCATAAGTTTAAATTTTGCAAAATTCACCTAACTAAATGACCCCTACACCAATAACTTCATTAAATCCACTAAACAAATTGCACTCAGACTTAACACACCATCTAAATTTAGATCGATAGATAATCTATTTCTCTTACTCAAATCTAATAGACAATATTCTCTCATTCCTTCTCTCTCCCTCATGTTCTCGCTGCCCCTCCTCTTACTCACAGCGACGCCGCCTTGAACACCTCCCCTCTTAACGTCGCCGCCCTCTCACCGAGAGGACAGTTCAGAAAACAACATCCATCACACGCACCATTCAGCAAACAACACCCCAAAATCGGGTATTCACAAAATAGAACTGGTTTGCTAGGGGAATTTAGAAAAGAACACTATGTTTAACTCTAGTACTTTCTTCACACACAAACATACCAAATTGCCCTTACTGCATTTATACAGAGATCTCTACATATGTTTTAGAATACCAAAGGTTCAGGTAGAGGCACAATACACATATTGTTACCGTAGCCATAAACATTCCATGAGGTGAGCCCTTACAACAAAAACTAAAGGGTCTTTCAGATCAAAGAAGCATCGACATGCTTAACAAAAGGAAAGGTAAGCTGCATCTCAACCAAGTTAGTTGTTGAGGCATCTCAAAAGAATTACTAATCTACAAGGATCCACAAACACAGAGCACAGTTCCTGTGGATGGCGGGTTCTATTTCAAGGAAACCTAGGGTTTCTTATGCTAAAGTGCCAGACCGAAGGGTATCAAGTGTTTCTGATCGCCCGATCGCACGTGAATAGCTCCGATTAGATTGTCATGGTTTACGAATCAGTAAGCTCTATTGACCGTTGGATCAAAGATCCACGATCCACTGTGCCTGACAACCCATGCTCCCCCATGACCGCACGATGGTGGATCTATGGCCCCGATTTAAAACAGTGAAACATGCCCCAGACGCGCGCGATCCCGATCGGACGGCCATCGCGCCGTTGGCTGAATCGTTAACCGGCTTCTAATCGTGGCCATTGATTCAGGATCACACGGCCCAGACCTAATCCTCTACCCCTCTCGCCGGAGCACGGCGGCGCGTGTGATCCCGCGATGGTCGCCATTGTCGGACTTTCGGGTTGGGTGATTTAGCGCCCTAAACACGATTCTATTGGGTGCTACACAATAGTAAGGGGTGAGCGAACATGGTGTGGTGTTTACTCACCGGAGATGGGAGCCGAATGAAGCCACCCGTGACGCATGGCGGATCACCAACCTCGGCGAGGAATTCACACGGTCACCGGCCACTCCCCTTCCAATTGCACCCTCGGATGGTTTCTACGCGAGCAGCCCATGCCCCGACTGAACCGGATAGGGCCGAAATCGCCCTAGTGGTGGGTATCCGCGGCGGCGGTGCTATACACTAGTGCGGATGCGATGGCGCACTAGATGGCGTGGTGAAGCGGCGACAAGGAAATAGGGTACGAGCGACGAGGTCGTGGGATCCCTTATTTTGTAGGCACGGTGAGATACGGAGCGGTTGCAACGGACTCCGAAGTCCCTAGCGGAGCGGTGACATGCGCGGGGATGTGGGTAACACGTGAAGGTGATACCGCGCAATGGTGTAAGGGAGACTGACGTGTGGGCCCAGTGAATCAGTGGTACAGACGAGGAAGCGGCGCGAGATACACGGACGGGGGTGACAGGTGGCGAGCGGGTCCTACGTGGAAGTGGCGGAGCGCTGAAGAGCGCGCGCTCGTTAGACTGCTCAGTGGGGCCCTTCTGTCGGCGCACCGCGCACAGTCAGAGTTGGGCCACGCGGTTTGGTTTCTCCGGTGGGCCGAAATGGATTCGAAAGCCTAGGTAAGTCCCCTTTTCTTTTTCTTTTATATTTTATTTTTATGTTTTCTTTTATTCATAATTCTTTTGAATCCAAATTTTGAATTCAATTTTAAATGCAAATTTAAACTCATTTTAGCTATGCATATTGGTCATACCAAATTATGAGGAAGTTATTTAATTATAATATTATTTTATATTGAATATTATTTCCTTCTTTCCTCTATTTTCATGGTTTTGCTTTCAAGTTAGAGGCTAAATTCTATGGGTTCATTAATATATGGTTAATGACACATTTATTTTGTTATCTATAAATGCACAATCAAGTAAAACTCAGCATGATGCATAATTTTGTGGCATATCTTTTATTAATTATTTGTTTTTAATTGAAGTGTTCACATGTGAAAATGGAGAAATCACACACACACACACACACACATATATATATATATATAAAGGAAAAGATTTCTCCTTTTATTTCTTTACAAATTGGGTATTACAATTTCTCACACTCTAACTAGCCTCTTGTAGTAGGATTTAGCCAATTTTCTGCAATCTAATCCACCCAAGAAGGATGTATGGTATTACATCTTGATGGCCCGGACCTCCATAAAACCCTTGTCGCCCTTGTCGTGCTCGAGCTGTTTTTCGTGGTCATCTCATAGTAACCGGGCTTGGCCTTGTGTCGTGACAGATAGTAGAGCAGCACACCAGGATCTTTTGTCAAATCTTTACAACGATATTGTTCTTGTACACTTGACTATCAACTCAGGACAATATTAAACCTTATACTCCCTAACAGCTATGACATTAATTGTTTGGAAACAAAGAAAGTATATCTTTATCTCTATTTTTTGTCACACCTTTTTAAATACCATATCTTTTCATAAATCTCCATAAAACTCTTATTTAGAAAGTTTTATTTTTATGTACTAAGAGCATCTTTAATAGTTATGTAAATTTAGCACCCTAAATTATAGATTTAAGAAGTTACTAAAACACTTTAAGGAGTAGAAAAATGTTTGTGCTCCAATAATTCTCTATTTATTGGTTGTTAATTTTTTAAGTCATCATATCAACCAAAAAAATAGGTGAGAATGCTTCCTATTTTTAGTTGAGCTAGCGACAAAAATCAATATCAACCTTCCCCGACGTCTTGGGAGGTCGGAGCTATCGATGAAAGACCAGACGGTCGCGACAATGGCGTGAAAACAGCACAGGAGGTGCTCTGACGGTGTCTTGACACAAGAGGTTATGTAGCAGTGGCGGCGTTAAGGCATCTGAGCTCTAGAGATGGATTTGTGGTCAATAGGATGGTGGGATGACGCGAAACAGTGGCTAGAGTATGGTTTTCTCGATGGATTTGACACCAACATTGATTAGGGAATCCCAACGAGGTTAGTAAATACATTGATGAAATTGAGTTTTATAGGAAGTTTGTAAATTTGAGAACGTGTTTAACATAACTACTGGAAAAGAGTTTTTCTCGAAAATTTCTTAAATTCATATTTAGAGAGTTATTTACATAACTATTGAAGATGCTCTGAAAGGTAGGGCCAACCTGAGGGATGTGGATCATGTCCCGTCGCTCTGGGCCCTCACAATCTGGAGGCCCCCGTCCATCTAGACTAGCATGTGTCTAGCCTAAATCTAGTACCAAGTATAGATTCATACCATTCTGTAGCCATTGTCTTCTTGCAGCGAACGGTGATGCTCTCGTGGACATCATTGTCGTATGCGTCTAGGACCCCCACAAGAAGGAAGTCGTGATTGCTTAGATGGCCAGCCAAGACCAAGCCGTCAAGAAGGCCGACAAGCTGGAACGTGTCCTCTAGCAATGATTAATATACAAACAACTATTATGTACAAACGTGTAAGTAGCTTTCTTAGTTCGTTAGATTTAGATCTAACCGTATGCTATATTTAGCATTAAAATACTTCCACCATCACCCCGTGTAGCTTTATAAAAAAAACTCTAACAAACCACAATTATAAATACGGTTGGATCTAGATCCAACGGACCAAAAAACTACTTGCACGATTGTACATAATGACTGTTTGCATATTAGTCTTTGCCCCTACTCCGTACCTCGTCGTGTCTAGTTTTCTTTCCGAACTTTGATCCCTAAATTTCCATCCGTCTACTTAAATTTTTCTCCGTTATTTTATTTAGAAAGTTGTTAAGAGGATTTGTCTTGTTTAAAAATCATTAAGATTTTGGAAAATTTAACATTTCCAGTTGTTATAAACTTGATGTCATTTATCTATACCAATATATAATTCATCAGTTTAAATTTGCAAAACCCACCCAACCAAATGACCCCTACATCCATAATTTTACTAAATCCACTAAACAAATTGCACTCAGACTTAACACATTATCTAAAACAACGATTCAGATCGATAGATAATCCATTTCTCATACTCAAATCTAAGGAACGATATTATCTGAATAATCCATCATCCCTCCTCTCTCTCCCTCATGTTCTCACCGCCCCTTCTCTTACTCGCAGTGACGCCGCCTTGAACACCTCCCCTCTTAACGTCGTCGCCCTCTCGCGGAGGGGACAATTCAGAAAACAACATCCATCACACGCACCATTCAGCAAACAACACCAAAAAATTAGGTATTCACAAAATAGAACTGGTTTTGCCAAGGGAATTTAGAAAACAACACTACGTTTAACTCCAGTACTTTCTTCACACACAAACATACCAAATTGCCCTTACTGCATTCATACAGAGATCTCTACATATGTTTCAGAATACCGAAGGTTCAGGTAGGCACAATACACATATTGTTACCATAGCCATAAACATTTATATGAGTTGAGCCATTACAACAAAAACTAAAGGGTCTTTCAGATCAAAGAAGCATCGACATGCTTAACAAAAGGAAAGGTAAGCTGCATCTCAACCAAGTTAGTTGTTGAGGCATCTCAAAAGAATTACTAATCTACAAGGATCACAAAATATCACACAAATTCTCATGCTGATGATGTAGTACTAGGAACAAAGAAATTAGACCCTACAGCATACTCTTGGTCTCTCTTGAACAAAGAAATCCTTCTTTGAACAATACTGATATGCTCCTCACATAACCCGGTTTTCAGTTCAAATTGTACAACCAATGTCAGCACTTTAATTGTCCAATACATCTGAAATGCGTTGTTAAGATCAGTGTCTGTGATAATCTGTTGTAGGTACTTATTTTCTCGATCCCAAAACCAGCATATCGTCTCTTAGACAATTCCCCCCCAAATTGTTCTGCTTGCAAGATCATCCGTTAAATGTTTGACTAAGTTAGCCACCCACAACATTCACGGACAAAACATGGTTTTTATCCTCCATGTCAACCTTACCGCCCGTCTTCAAGAATAACCGTATAAGCTGGAATCGTAGCGCGCAGGCTGAACACATGCTCCTTCCTACGAGTACCAATCAAGGAATATTAACAAAAAATTAGACCCCGTCACTCTACGGATGAACTACAAAACCAGACTCAGCATTGGGGATTAGGATGTGGAACTCACTCTACGAATGCGCGCTGTAATTTCCATCAAGCTGAGACCTATCATCTCATTGCTGTCCATTGTACCGCCTCCCATGCTGTGTCTGTGCCCTTCCCCACCCGCTGAAAGATGGGATCATCCCCCATCTTGTTGAAGCTGTTCATCTCCAATCGCCGCTCACTTCTGATCTTGTGTTTGAGGGGATTTTGTGGTTGAAGTGCTAGTCAGCCACCGCCGCCGCCAGCCATGTACATAGGGTTATGTTGGCGCTTGGTGACAGAATAACAGAACAAGAATGGAAAGAGGGCACAGGAGAGACGAGGGGCCAACTCAATCTTTTGGCTTTGGGGGCAAGCGAAAGAAAAGAAAAATCAGAAGGGACGGGAAAGGAGGAGGCGTGTGGTTGTTATTCCGTGAATAATTGGATTACCAGTGTTGTTTGCCGAATTAGCTCTATTTTGTGTGTTTCTCCCTCGCCGAGAGCGTACTAAACGAAGAGTACGCCATGTATCTCCGTGGGAGGACCGAGGGACCACACTGTCAGAGTCAAAGACGCTGGATTCGTGATGACCGTACCCGACGAGACCCGAGCGTAATGACTGGTCGACGCGACGCCTAGACGCGACCCTTCCTCGCCGCCTCCCGAGCGCGAGCGACGTGACTGCGGCTCGGCAGCGTGCACGGCGCAGGAGGCGCCGAGACACCACAGCCGTATTTCCGGGCAGGCGACAGGCAGGCTGGCTGGAGTGCCTGGGCCACGGCCACGGGACGCGGCTCTGGCACTGGCAGCCGGGAAAGCCGCTGCCGCCCTGCCGTGCTCTGGCGCGCGGCCCGGCCGGGCCGATTCCTCTGGACCTGCATGCCGGGCAGGGGCAGTCTCAGGCTCAGCCAAAGCCTAGTCTGCCCGCCCCCGCCCCCGCCCTGCCACACCAGGACAGGACAGCACACAGTGCCCTGGCCCTGGCCATCAATGCGTAAAGGGATCCGATGTCCTGACGCCTTGCGCTCAGCTACGCTGTCCCTACCCTCTGGCTGCCAGTCTGCCACTGTATCGCTGCTGCTGTGCTCACTGCCTGACCGATAGATTCGGTCCGGTCGGACCCAGCGGCTGCGGCGGCGGTCGAGGCTGGAGAGCGGGGCTTGCTTGGCTTTCCGCCGCCGCGTGGCCGTGTCTGTCTCGTTCCTGTTGTCGTCCCGGTCGCCGTTCAGGCCGTGCACGCCCGAGCCGACTCGTGTTGTTGGTCTGGTCTGTTAACAGAACGCCACCCCATTCATCATCATCGGCCAGGAGACGGAGATCCGATTCGATTCGATCCGAGGGCTCATGTGATCTTTTGACGGCTTGCCTGCCTAGTGGCTAGTGCCTAGCTAGACCGGCCTAGCTAGCTAGCTAGCTGGTCTGCTCGTCATTCCTGAGGTCTGTGGGCAATTGGCATCGCATCTTGCGTTGCTGCCGGAGCAATGCATGCAGAGAGCTGCGAAGGCTGCAGCCGTGCATGATTCTGATTCGCCACGCGCGGCTGCGCCCACGCTACAGCTAGGACTGGAGGAGTACTCGTTCGTAGCTGCTTGAGCGGCGGAATCGATCATGGGAACATGGCATGGCCCAGGCCCAGGCCCAGGCCCAGGCCCAGCTGCCTCTCTCAGTCTCATGTGTCATGTGCTTGCTTCACCAGTTAGCGCTCTGCATCTGCACCTGCATCGATCGAGGATATATTCAAGAGGCCTCGAAAGTAGAAACGCGTAGCTAGCGCTTTATCGTCGGAGGTTTTGGCACATACTACGTTCTTCAACTTCAGGTGGTGAAAGAAAGCGGCCGGGAGTGTACTTGATGCCCTAGGCATGACACTACCAGCAGCTGCATCAGCTCACTCCGCCAAGTGCATGGTTGATTGCCTAGCTGTGGTCGTCGCCCACTCCACGCCTCGAATTCTTCAGACTAATCTTATTATGCATCGAGCGCTGAGACCTCGTGGTGGTACCTGAAACAGAGGAAGAAATGATCTCGGGATCCACGCTTTTAGTTTTAAGCTCCAGTTTTAATTAGGCGTCGTCTTCTCCATGCACTTCTGTTCGGGCCTTCCTTGTTGACTCCGATCCAAGGATCTGGGTTGGGTTGTGCTCCTCATTCTTGTACGGATAGCAAACGCTCCTCACTTGTGGCTTCTCTCTATATATACTAGATATGTGACCGTGCGTTGCCACAAGAGTTAAAGTTTCTAAGACATTAATAACCGCACACAGATAGTTCAATTTCTAACTTGTCTTATGTTGCACAAGCTGAAGCACATATTCATGCACAAATCATATATCGTTTTATCATCAGCCGTACCTTCAGCCTTCGGCTCCATCTAGTTGAATAAATTTGGCCGTGGCCGTGGTCATGTTCTACGACCGCGCCGGGGCGGGGAACGCGCACAGACAGAGGAGCAGCAGCAGCGCGCTCATCCTCAGTGCATGCACAGGCGGCCGCTGCATCGTGTCTTTCACTGTGGATAGGCGACGGAGAAGGCGGCGACAACGGACACGTACATGTCCCCGGGCTGCATGACGTAGGCGACGAGCGTCGTGGCGTTGTCGGCGGCGGCCGGGCACTGGTAGAAGACAGGGAACGTGACCATGGTGCCAACGTCGAGGTCGGTGGGCACCAGCGTGGGGTTCACGCGTTCCACGGCCTGGTACTGCGTGAGGTTCTGTAGCTTGGTGGTGGAGACGATCCAGTAGGTGTCCCCTGGGCCGATCTGGTACTGCATCGGCGCGTACGAGCTGGGGGATCGGGAGGGGCAGCCGCACTGGAGCGGCACGAGCAGCGGCTGCCCGTTGGCCGGCGTGGACGCCGTGGAGAGGTTGTTGGCGTGCGCGACCATGAAGCGACTGACGGCGAAGAGGTCATCGATGGCCGCGAGATCGAGCGGCACACCCACGAAGTCGGCATGGTAGAACGCGTACACCTGGCATGGCTACGTGCGGTTGGCGGTGCAGTTGAACCCTCGACGGACGCCGGTGCGGCCGTGGCCATGGTCGTGTTCTGCGACCGCGCCGGGACGGGGAACGCGCACATGCAGAGGAGCAGCAGCGCGTTTAGCCCCAGTGCATGCAACAAGACAACGACGATCGCAGAGCCTTAGAGGAAACACGATGGGTGGCGCCTTGCTAGGTTTCTCCCGTCCAGCCCCGTCAGTGCTTGCATAGTGTTCCTTAGTGCATAGTGGTTGATGACCTAAATTAAAAAGTATATATGGCTAATTGTTTTTGTGCGAGTACATATGAGATTTTGTTGGATTTGTGGTTTTTGTCTAGCTGATTTTATTCTCGAACTGGAAATTGTAGATTGTACGATGCTACCAGCGGCTGCACCCAGCGGGTAAGAGTAAGATTGCGAACCGGGCCTCGAGTCCATAGGGCTAGCTGGCTAGCCCTACCCGTGTAGGGGAATCAATCGAGCCGACAACAACTGAGCAGCACTGCAGGCTTGCAGCAGAGGGACAGACGAACAACAGACAGCCACCAGGCCAGCCCCCTCAATTTCCACGACGCTTCATGAGTGGAGGGAGACACGATGCTTGTATGCAGTAGGTTCTGCGGCTTGCCTATATGCAGCAGCTTGTGCGACGGCTTGCATGCTTGCATGCAGCAGCCATGCAGAGCTTGTGCGCGCTTGTGCGGTTTGCATGCAGCAGCCATGCATGCATACGACCACGATAAGGGGAGGCGGGAGCGGTCTATGTTAGCTTCTTAATAGTTAGTAGAGATATACACCGTATACGTTAAGATATACTAGAGTGGAACAGGGAATGGTTTTCCGTGAAGTCCACATTGAGATATATCACGAGAGTTTCTAATCCATTAGAGATTTAAACGC
This sequence comes from Zea luxurians, assembly GCA_029449295.1. Lineage (NCBI taxonomy): Eukaryota > Viridiplantae > Streptophyta > Magnoliopsida > Poales > Poaceae > Zea > Zea luxurians. Next base: position 144,824,567 of record JAOPSE010000001.1, on the reverse strand, counting down.
TCTCTATTTGTCGGCGTTTCGAGACCGGGGGGTCCCTGAGCCGACGAGTGAAGTGTCGCCGCGTGCCCCAGCCCAGATGGGTCGACGCGAGGCGGAACGCGAAGGGGGGAAAGTGAGGTGGCCGGAGATGGGCGAGAGAGAGGTGGAAATCCCGCGGCCTTCGTGTTCGTCCCGCGCCCAGGTCGGGTGCGCTTGCAGTAGGGGGTTACAAGCGTCCACACGGGGGAGGGAGCGAGCGGCCTCACGTGAGCGCCTGTCTCGTCCTCGTCCCCGCGCGGCCAACCTTCTCTAAGAGGGCCCTGGTCCTTCCTTTTATAGGCGTAAGGAGGGGATCCGGGTGTACAATGGGGGGTGTAGCAGAGTGCTACGTGTCTAGCGGAGGAGAGCTAGCGCCCTAAGTACACGCCATCGTGGCGGCCGGAGAGATTTTGGCGCCCGGTTTGTGTGATGTCGTGGCCGTCGGAGGAGCGCTGGAGCCTGGCGGAGGGACAGCTGTCGGGGCCGTCGAGTCCTTGCTGACGTCCTCTTGCTTTCGTAAGGGGGCCGAGAGCCGCCATCGTCAGGGAGCGTGCGAGGCGCCATCATTGCCTATCTGGCGGAGCGAGCCAGATGGGACGCCGGTCTTGTTCCCCGTAGCCTGAGTCAGCTCGGAGTAGGGTAATGATGGCGCCTCCTATTGACGTGGCCGGCCTGCGCCCTAGGTTGGGGCGATGTGGAGGCTCCTCTGAGGTCGGGGTCGAGTCCGCCTTCCGTGGCTGAGGTCGAGTCCGAGCCCCTAGGTCGGGCGAGGCGGAGGCCGTTGGCTGAGGCCAGGGCGGAATTTGAGTCCTGGGGTCGGGCGAAGCGGAGTTCGTCGTCTTCTGGGGCTGAGCCCAAGTCCGAGCCCTGGGTCGGGCGGAGCGGAGTTCGCCGTCTTCCGGGGCTTAGCCCGAGTCCGAGCCCTGAGTCGGGCGGAGCGGAGTTCACCGTCTTCCGGGGCTTAGCCCGAGTCCGAGCCCTGGGTCGGGCGGAGCGGAGTTCGCTGTCTTCCGGGGCTTAGCCCGAGTCCGAGCCCTGGGTCGGGCGGAGCGGAGTTCGCCGTCTTCCGGGGCTTAGCCCGAGTCCGAGCCCTGGGTCGGGCGGAGCGGACCTTCCTATGGTGCGTGCGGCCGGGCCCGACTGCCTGCCTCACTCTGCCAAGTGGCACCGCAGTCGGAGCGGCGCAGGCGGCGCTGTCTTTCTGTCAGACCGGTGAGTGGAGCGGCGAAGTGACGGCGGTCACTTCGGCTCGGTTGGCTGAGGGGCGCGCGTCAGGGTAAGGGTGTCAGGCCACCTTTGCATTAAGTGCTCCTGCGATTTGGTCGGTCGGTGCGGCGATTTGGTCAGGGTTGCTTCTTGGCGAAGACAGGGCCTCGGGCGAGCCGGAAATATGTTCGCCGCTGGAGGGGGGCCTCGGGCGAGGCGGAGATCCTTCGGGGTCGGCTGCCCTTGTCCGAGGCTGGGCTCGGGCGAGGCGTGATCGAGTCCCTCGAATGGACTGGTCCCTGACTTAATCGCACCCATCAGACCTTTGCAGCTTTATGCTGATGGGGGTTACCAGCTGAGAATTAGAAGCATTGAGGGTACCCCTAATTATGGTCCCCGACAGTAGCCCCCGAGCCTCGAAGGGAGTGTTAGCACTCGCTTGGAGGCTTTCGTCGCACTTTTTTGCAAGGGGACCAGCCTTTCTCGGTTGCGTTTTGTTCCGGTGGGTGCGCACGAGCGCACCCGCCGGGTGTAGCCCCCGAGGCCTCGGAGGAGTGGTTTGACTCCTCCGAGGTCTTAACGCCTCGCGCAATGCTTCGGCTGGTCTGGTCGTTCCCTCATGCGAGTTGGCCGTAGCCCGGGTGTACGGTCGGGTCCCAAGCTCTCGGGCTGGTATGTTGACGCTGTCAACGGTTTGGCCGGAGCCAGGTTTGCGAGAGCAGCCCCCGAGCCTCTGCACAGGGCGAGAGGGCGATCAAGGACAGACACGACTTTTTTACATACGCCCCTGCGTCGCCTTTCCACAAGGAGGAGGGGGGGAGAGCGCCATGTTGCCCTCGGTGGGCGCCGAACATGGTGTCTCCGGTGAGCTGCAGGCGGGTGATCCGAGCGGACGTCCGTGCCCCATTCGTTAGGGGTCGGCTAGAGGCCCAGAGGCGCGCCCAAAAGTACCTGCGGGTGATCTGCCGGACCCGGTCCCCTGGTGACGGGGTCCGAGGGCTCGATGCCTCCCTCTGATGGGATTCCGTTACAAGATCATTCCCGCTGGTCTCGGAAATGTCCTAGGGTACCTCGGGAGCGTAGCCCGAGCCTTGGTTATGTATCGAACGTACCCATGGTCATCCCTCGCTCTGTGTCTGAGGCGGTTGTGAACCCTTCGGGGGCCAGCCTTCGAACCCCTGATCAGTAGTGGGCGCGGAGCCCGAGTAGCCTGAGGCAGCCGTTGAACCCTTCCGAGGGGCCGGCCTTCGAACCTCTGACCAGTAGTGGGTGTGGAGCCCACGTGCTCTGAGGCGGCTGTTGAACCCTTCCGAGGGGCCAGCCTTCGAACCTCTGATCAGTAGGGAGGCTTGGAGCCTGGTTCCTTCACGGGGAAGGATCCTTTTCGGGGTATCCCCTTTCCCGGTCCCTGTTGCAAGAGAGAGAAAGAGCAAAAAAGGAAAAGGATACGAAATCGAATGACGCAGCGTACCTTTTTTGACGCGGTCATTATGGCGGAGGCAAAGCGTCGCTCGCTTCTCCTGCCAGAGGCGCCGCCTGTCCCACCGTGGAGTTAATGCGACGGGGCGAGTGGTTCGCGGGGCAGCCGTTGCGCGTGCGTGAGCCATTCGAGGAACGAAACACGGGCGCGTTGTCTTCACGCCGTGGGAGAGGGTTCTCTCGCTGCCCCCGGATGGGACGTAAGCTTGGCTGTCGACGTGACCGCTGCTCCTGCCCACCTGCCACCACCATTACTGCTGGCCCATTTTTGGCCGCATTGACCGTCGCGCCAGGCTGGCGCCGCTGGGTCGTGCGCCGGGTCGCCTCGAGTCGCGGTATTGGTTCCGCAGTCGAGGAGGTGCGGTGGTGGCGCAAGTGGCGGTGCAGTTGCATGCACGAGGCATTCGGCGCGCCGGTTGCATGACGCGTGGGCCTGGGCCTCCATGCTGGGCGTGTTGGGAGTCGGAGAAGTGCGCCCACTTGGCGTGGTTGCATGCCGCCTGCATGGCTGCCCGCCCTTTCGCCCGCTGGTCTGGGCAAAAGTGGAGAGCCGCTTGTAACCGCTGGGCGGTTGCACGCACCGCGCACGGTGGTTTGGCTTCTTCTGCTCTGGGCCGGCTTGCATGACGTGTGGGACCTAGCCCCCACGTCGTAGGGGAGGACCTTGGAGTGTGTTGGAGAAGACTCAGCCCACGACGGCTGGGGACGCAAGTAGGGAGAGTCGCCTTTAAAAGGAGGGTGACCCTCTTGGAAGGCGACCGTGTCTTCGCGCTCCCTTATGCATCGTGTCTTTCCACCTTCCAAGCCCCCGGATGGGGGATATCCGCCGTCTTTCCGCTTCGTCGTTGGAGGAACGCAACTCCGCGGGGGTTGGTACCTTTCAGCCGTCGTTCGACTTCAAGGATTTTCATCAGCCAGCCCGGCCGTTCCCCTCCGCCGGCGGTCACCCAAGACGGTGACCACCAGCCCCTGGGTGGGGAGAAGCAAGCCGGGCTGTGATCTTGGTCCCACCCTTAGCTTCAAGGATGTTCATCATCCCCGCTGGGGTGGAGGCCGGGCTGAGCCGGAGCTCTACCTCCCGTGCGGGTTCGTGGGTCGGCCTCTTCTTCGGCGTTCGAGGGAGAGGGCGCTCACTGGCCCTGCGGGCGGGTCGGACTTCGACAACGCAGGGCTGGTCGACAGCGGGCGTCATCGGTCTTCTGTTGCTCCGCAGGCCCCCCAGTCGCGTGGGGTTGTTCGTACCTGCGGAGGTGGAACCGGAGTTCCGTTTGTAATGGCACTTCGAATGCCAGTGTTTTTGTTCATTGTGGCTGTCGAGGCCTGAACATGTATGTAAATTCGGCACGGAGCCGTGTTTTTTCCTCATTTTCGAGCACTAAGACTCGCCTGTTGGTTGTCTGAACCGCTTCACCAAGCGTGAGTCGCCCCGTGTTAAGGTGACGAGTGAGGTATCCGTATCCCGGAGGCGTAGGAGTCCCTCGGCTCGGTCAGCCTTGTTGTCCGAGGCTTCCCTTGCTTAGTTAGAGGAACCCCTCGGCCGCTCTTCGATGAGCTGAGGCCAGGGGTAACGGTGTCAGCGCGAACAGAGGCAGAGTTGGCTCAAAAAAGAAAACCTGGTCGGCTGGAGCCTGGCCGGGTCGTCCGTTGGCGGGACCGACGCCAGAATTGATCTGCCGAGGCCTCAGGCCGGATTCTCGGGGAAGACCCTGGCGGCGATGGCCCGGGCTCGGTGATGACGTTGTCCTTCAGAGCAGAGACCCTTGGACCGCGTCGCCGTCCGAGGCTAGGTCGGACCTCGCCGAAGGTGTTGTCGACGCCGAGGGCGCTGCTGCTCCCTTTAGCCGTCAAGATCTAAGCCTGCTGGATCGGATTATCTTGTAGCGTGTGTTTTCTGCGGCCGCCGAGGCCAAAACACACCCTCGCCGTATTGTAAAGCCGCGTCTCCTTTCCTCTTGTTTCGAGTATCTGGACTTTTTTGTTGGTAACAGAACTGTCTGTGCGAGCGAGAGTTGCTTCTCACGGAAGGTGATGAGTGAGGTATCCGTATCCCGGAGGCGTAGGATTCCCTCGGCTCGGTCGGCCTTGCCGCTTACGCGCACTCTTACCCGTCCATGGGGTTCTGTCACCGACGCAGTCGAGAAGGCTCGAAGAATCGCTCCGGCAGAAGAGCTTCCGAACGTGAAGACTTGTTCGGTCCGCGGAATCACTTATCCGAACGTGAGTTACTTATGGCAGAAGGTGATGAGTGAGGTATCCGTATCCCGGAGGCGTAGGAGTCCCTCGGCTCGGTCAGCCTTGGCTGCTTTCGTGTACTCCGTCGTTTTCAGGATCCACTTTCGAAGTAGTCGAAAAGCACGAAAGACATTCTGGCAGGAAAGATCTTTTTTCGAGGAAAATTTCGACGCAGAGGGGGTTCCCCCCTTTTAGCCCCCGAGGGAGGGTCGGGCTTTGCTGAGGCAAGGCTGACCCTTCCTTGATGACTAAATTTTGCGTGGGAGCGAGGTATATGAACAACTTGAAAACATCTTAAGGGTAGAAGCGACGTAGCTGTTGAATGTTCCAAGCGTTGCTGTAGACCTCGCCTTGACTGTTGGCCAGCTTGTACGTTCCGGGCTTCAGAACTTTGGCGATGACGAACGGCTCCTCCCAGGGGGGCGTGAGCTTGTATCGACCTCGGGCGTCTTGTCGCAGCCGAAGCACCAGGTCGCCCACCTGGAGGTCTCGGGACCGGACCCCTCGGGCGTGGTAGCGTCGCATGGACTGCTGGTACCGCGCCGAGTGTAGTAAGGTCTTGTCCCGAGCCTCTTCCAGTTGGTCCAGCGAGTCTTCTCGACTAGCTTGGTTGCTTTGGTCGGCATAGGCCCTCGTCCTCGGGGAACCGTATTCCAGGTCTGTGGGCAAGATGGCTCTGGCCCCATAGACTAGAAAGAACGTCGTGAAGCCCGTGGCTCGGCTCGGTGTCGTCCTCAGGCTCCAGACCACCGAGGGGAGTTCCTTCATCCATCGCTTGCCGAACTTGTTGAGGTCGTTGTAAATCCGAGGCTTGAGTCCTTGTAGAATCATGCCGTTGGCACGCTCTACTTGCCCATTCGTCATGGGATGAGCCACGGCGGCCCAGTCCACCCGGATGTGGTGATCCTCGCAGAAGTCCAGGAACTTTCTGCCGGTGAACTGGGTGCCGTTGTCGGTGATGATGGAGTTCGGGACCCCGAAACGATGGATGATGTTGGTGAAGAACGCCACCGCCTGCTCGGACCCGATGCTGTTTAGGGGTCGGACCTCGATCCACTTGGAAAATTTGTCGATGGCGACCAACAGGTGCGTGTAGCCCCCGGGTGCCTTCTGCAAGGGGCCGACGAGGTCCAGACCCCACACAGCAAAAGGCCATGTGATGGGTATCGACTGCAGAGCCTGAGCGGGCAGGTGGGTCTGCCTTGCATAAAATTGACACCCTTCGCAGGCGCGGACAATTCTAGTGGCGTCGGCCACCGCCGTTGGCCAGTAGAAACCTTGTCGGAAAGCATTTCCGACAAGGGCTCGAGGTGCTGCGTGGTGGCCGCAAGCCCCCGAGTGTATTTCTCGGAGGAGTTCCTGACCTTCGGTGGTAGAGATGCATCGCTGGAGGATGCCTGAAGGGCTGCGGTGGTAGAGCTCCTTCCCTTCTCCCAGCAAGACGAACGACTTGGCGCGCCGCGCCAATCGCCGAGCTTCGGCTCAGTTGAGGGGTAGCTCTCCTCGGTGGAGATATTGCATGTACGGGGTCTGCCAGTTTTGATCAGGCGTGACCCCGCTTTGCTCCCCCTCGACGTGCAGCGTCTCGCCCTCGGGGGCCGAGGGTACCTCGGACCGAACCGAGGGTGCCTCGGGCCGAGCCGAGGGTGCCTCGGACTGTGCCGAGGGTACCTCGGGCTGGGCCGAGGGTGCCTCAGGCTCGGGCGCGTCATCGATCTTGACGGAGGGTTGATGCAGATCTCGGGAGAAGACGTCCGGGGGAACCGTTGTTCGCCCCGAGGCTATTTTAGCCAGCTCGTCCGCAGTCTCGTTGTAGCACCGAGCGATGTGGTTGAGCTCGAGCCCGTAGAACTTGTCTTCCAGGCGCCGAACCTCATCGCAGTAGGCCTCCATCTTCCAGTCGCGGCAGTGGGAGTTCTTCATGACTTGGTCGATGACGAGCTGCGAGTCACCGCGAGCGTCGAGGCGTCGGACCCCTAGCTCGACGGCATACGCAACCCATTGACCAGAGCCTCATACTCAGCTACATTGTTGGACGCCGGGAAGTGGAGGCGTAGCACGTAGCGTAGGTGCTTCCCGAGGGGCGAGATGAAGAGTAAGCCTGCGCCGGCTCCTGTCTTCATCAGCGACCCGTCGAAGAACATGGTCCAGAGCTCCGGTTGGATCGGAGCTGTTGGTAGCTGGGTGTCGACCCATTCAGCCACGAAGTCCGCCAAGACCTGGGATTTGATGGCCTTCCGAGGGGCGAACGAGATTGTTTCGCCCATGATTTCCACCGCCCACTTTGCAATCCTACTCGAGGCCTCTCGACAATGGATGATCTCCCCCAGGGGGAAGGATGACACCACAGTTATCGAATGAGACTCGAAGTAGTGTTGCAACTTCCGTCGTGTTAGGATTACCGCGTACAACAGCTTCTGAACTTGTGGGTAGCGGATCTTGGTTTCGGACAGTACCTCGCTGACGAAGTAGACTGGCCTCTGGACGGGCAATGCATGCCCCTCTTCTTGCCTCTCGACCACAATCGCGGCGCTAACCACCTGAGTGGTCGCGGCGACGTAGACCAAGAGGGCTTCTCCAGCAGCTGGGGGCACCAAGATAGGCGCCTTCGTGAGGAGCGCCTTCAGGTTCCCGAGGGCTTTCTCGGCCTCAGGGGTCCAAGTGAAGCACTCAGCCTTCCTTAAGAGGCGGTACAGAGGTAGACCTCTTTCGCCGAGGCGTGAGATGAAGCGACTCAGAGCCGCGAGACATCCCATGACCCTCTGTACGCCTTTCAGGTCCTTGATGGGCCCCATGCTGGTGATGGCTGCGATCTTCTCCGGGTTGGCTTCGATGCCCTGCTCGGAGACGATGAACCCTAAGAGCATGCCTCGGGGCACCCCGAAGACACACTTTTGGGGATTGAGCTTGACGCCTTTCGCCTTGAGACATCGAAATGTCACTTCAAGGTCGGAAAGGAGGTTAGAGGCTTTCCTCGTCTTGACTACGATGTCATCGACGTAGGCCTCGACCGTGCGGCCAATGTGTTCGCCGAACACATGGTTCATGCACCGCTGGTACGTCGCGCCCGCATTCCTCAAGCCGAACGACATGGTGACATAGCAGTACATGCCGAAGGGTGTGATGAAAGAGGTCGCGAGCTGGTCGGACTCTTTCATCCTGATTTGGTGATACCCTGAGTAGGCATCGAGGAAAGACAGGGTTTCGCACCCAGCAGTGGAATCCACGATTTGATCGATGCGAGGCAGAGGATAGGGAACCTTCGGACATGCTTTGTTCAGACCAGTGTAGTCTACACACATCCGCCATTTCCCCCCTTTCTTTCTCACAAGCACAGGGTTGGCAAGCCATTCGGGATGGAATACCTCTTTGATGAACCCTGCCGCCATTAGCTTGTGGATCTCCTCGCCTATGGCTCTGTGCTTCTCCTCGTCGAATCGGCGCAGAGGCTGCTTGACGGGTCGGGCTCCGGCTCGGATGTCCAGCGAGTGCTCGGCGACATCCCTCGGTATGCCGGGCATGTCAGAGGGACTCCACGCGAAGACGTCGGCGTTCGCGCGGAGGAAGTCGACGAGCACTGCTTCCTATTTGGGATCGAGCCCGAAGCCGATCCGGACTTGCTTAGAGGCGTCGCTGCTGGGGTCGAGGGGGACGGACTTAACCGTCTCCGCTGGCTCGAAGTTGCCGGCATGACGCTTCACGTCTGGCACCTCCTTAGAGAGGCTCTCCAGGTCGGTGATGAGGGCCTCGGACTCGGCGAGGGCCTCAGCGTACTCCACGCACTCCACATCGCATTCGAACGCGTGTTTGTACGTGGGGCCGACGATGATGACCCCGTTGGGGGCCCAGCATCTTGAGCTTGAGGTAGGTGTAGTTGGGGACGGCCATGAACTTCGCGTAGCATGGCCTCCCCAATACCGCGTGGTGGGTTCCTCGGAACCCGACCACCTCGAACGTCAGGGTCTCCCTTCGGAAGTTAGAGGGTGTTTCGAAACAGACGGGAACATCGAGTTGTCCGAGGGGCTGGACGCGGTTCCCGGGGATGATCCCATGGAAAGGCGCAGCGCCCGCCCGGACCGAGGACAGATCGATACGCAGAAGCCTGAGGGTCTCGGCGTAGATGATGTTGAGGCTGCTGCCTCCGTCCATGAGGACCTTGGTGAGCCTGACGTCGCCGATGACGGGGTCAACGACGAGCGGGTATTTCCCCGGGCTCGGCACATGGTCGGGGTGGTCGGCTTGGTCGAAGGTGATGGGCTTGTCAGACCAGTCCAGGTAGACTGGCGCCGCCACCTTCACCGAACAGACCTCCCGGCGCTCTTGCTTGCGGTGCCGAGCCGAGGCGTTCGCCGCTTGCCCACCGTAGATCATGAAGCAGTCACGGACCTCGGGGAACTCTCCTGCCTGGTGATCTTCCTTCTTGTCGTCGTCGCGGGCCCTGCCACCCTCCGCGGGTGGCCCGGCCCTGTGGAAGTGGCGCCGAAGCATGACGCACTCCTCAAGGGTGTGCTTGACGAGCCCCTGGTGGTAGGGGCACGGCTCCTTGAGCATCTTGTCGAAGAGGTTGGCACCTCCGGGGGGTTTCCGAGGGTTCTTGTACTCGGCGGCGGCGACAAGGTCCGCGTCGGCGGCGTCGTGTTTCGCTTGCGACTTCTTCTTGCCCTTCTTCCTGGCGCCGCACTGAGTTGACGCCTTGGGGGCATCTTCCGATGGGCGGCCCTGGGGCTGCTTGTCCTTCCGGAAGATAGCCTCGACCGCCTCCTGGCCGGAGGCGAACTTGGTGGCGATGTCCATCAGCTCGCTCGCCCTGGTGGGGGTCTTGCGACCCAGCTTGCTCACCAGGTCGCGGCAGGTGGTGCCGGCGAGGAACGCGCCGATGACATCCGAGTCGGTGATGTTGGGCAGCTCGGTGCGCTGCTTCGAAAATCGCCGGGTGTAGTCCCGGAGAGACTCTCCCGGCTGCTGTCGGCAGCTTTGGAGGTCCCAGGAATTCCCGGGGCGCACGTACGTGCCCTGGAAAATGCCAGCGAAAGCTTGGACTAGGTCGTCCCAGTTGGAGATCTGCCCCGGAGGCAGGTGCTCTAACCAGGCGCGAGCGGTGTCAGAGAGGAACAGGGGGAGGTTGCGGATGATGAGGTTGTCATCGTCCGTTCCACCCAGTTGGCAGGCCAGACGGTAGTCCGCGAGCCACAGTTCCGGTCTCGTCTCCCCCGAGTACTTTGTGATAGTAGTCGGGGGTCGGAACCGGGTCGGGAACGGCGCCCGTCGTATGGCCCGGCAAAAAGCCTGCGGACCGGGTGGTTCGGGCGAGGGACTCCGATCTTCCCCGCTGTCGTAGCGTCCCCCACGCCTGGGGTGGTAGCCTCGGCGCACCCTCTCGTCGAGGTGGGCCCAACGGTCGCGGTGATGGTGCTCGTTGCCGAGGCGACCCGGGGCCGCAGGCGCTGTATTGCGCGTGCGCCCGGTGTAGACCGAGGCTTCCTGCATGAATCGGGAAGTCGCGGCATGATGTTCCGAGGGGTACCCCTGCCTTCGGGAGGCGGAGCTCTCGGCCCGCCGGACCGTGGCGCCTTCCAGGAGATCCTTGAGCTCTCCCTGGATTCGCCGCCCCTCGGTGGTTGATGGCTCCGGTATCGCGCGGAGGAGCATTGCTGCTGCAGCCAGGTTCTGGCCGACCCCACTGGATGCGGGTGGCGGCCTGACCCTGACATCGTCGGCGATGCGGTGCTGGAAGCCCTGGGGTAGATGACGCATTTCTCCTGCCGGAGGTTGGCTCGCCCATGCCTGCCCGACGTCCCGGCGGATTGGCTCAAGCGCTCCTGCTCCCTCGTCGAGCCTGGCCTGCACCCCGCGGATTTGCTCGAGTTGTGGGTCATGACCCCCCGCCGGAACGGGGACCACAGCTAGCTCCCGCGGGATGTCAGCGTGAGGCACCGGCCTAGGGAGATCACCGTCCTCCGGCATGCCGAGATGGTTGCCTTCGGAGGGACCCCCTAGATCGACGTGGAAACATTCGCGGCTCGGGCCGCAGTCCTCGTCGCCGAGGCTACGGCTACCGTTGGAACAGTCGGAAAGGCAGTAGTCGCATGCGGTCATGAAGTCCCGCATGGCACTGGGGTTGCCAAGTCCGGAGAAATCCCGACAGAAGCTGGGCTCGTCGTCTTCCTCGGACCCAGAGGGCCTGTAGGTCGAGACGTCCGTCAGCCGGTCCCAAGGTGACCGCATACGAAACCCCAGAGGGTTCGGATTCGCCTCTGCGAGAGCGTCCGCCAAAGCGGAGCCGCTAGGCGGGTCGAGGCTGAATCCGAAAGGCGTGGGATGGGAATCAGTCGGTACCTCTTGGTCGACGGGCGGTGATGAAGTCACGTCGGGGACTGACAGCACCGTCGTCTCAGGTACGAGGGCGACACCCAGCAAGCCTTTCACGAGCGTGCTGGCGTCGTCCGTTTGCTCGGGATTGGCGTGTCGCGGGGAGACAGCGCTCGTCTTCGTCTCAAGTGCGAGGTCGATGCCCGACGCGCCCTCCGTTGGAGTGCTGGCGTTGTCGACTCGCTCGACGGCCGACGAGGCGCCACCTCCTGCTTGGCCTTGGTTGCTCCGCCTCCTCCTCCGTCGGCGGGGAAGAGGACGGGGTGAGCTCGAAGGTTGTTCTTCCACCACGCGGGGAAGACGTCGTCGATCCCGCCGCCGGCGGGCGGACTGTCGGCCGCCATTGTCGCTGTCACCCGGCGGTGGAAAGAGTATCATGTCATAGCTGCCGTCGAGGAACATGAACTCAAGGATCCCGAAATGGAGCATCGTCTCGGGCCGGAGAGGTTGCTGGAGACTACCCATCTGGAGCTTGACGGGAAGCTATTCGTCAACACGCAGCAGGCCCCTACCTGGCGCGCCAACTGTCGGCGTTTCGAGACCGGGGGGCCCTGAGCCGACGAGTGAAGTGTCGCCGCGTGCCCCAGCCCAGATGGGTCGACGCGAGGTGGAACGCGAAGGGGGGAAAGTGAGGTGGCCGGATGAAAGGGAATTAGGCTTACACCTATTTCCTATAACTAATTTTGGTGGTTGAATTGCCCAACACAAATAATTGGACTAACTAGTTTGCCCAAGTTTACAAGTTCTACAGGTACCAAAGGTTCACCATAAGCCAATAAAAAGATCAAGAGAAAGGGTTCAAACAAAGGAGCAAGGTCGAACCGAAGGCACCCTGGACTGGTGCACCGGACTGTCTGGTGCACCACCGGACAGTGTCCGGTGCACCAGGGAAGATCGACTTCGAACTCTTCACCTTCGGGAATTCTCGGAGCCAACGCGCTATAATTCACCGGACTGTCCGGTGTACACCGGATAGTGTCCGGTGCTCCAAGGGGACGCGGCTCCAAACTCGTCAGTCTCGGGAATTCGCTTCGGCTGCTCCGCTATAATTCACCGGACATGTCCAGTGTACACCGGACTATCCGGTGTAACTGCGGGGCAACGGCTACTTCACGCCAACGGTCACCTGCAACAGCAATTAATGCGCGCCAAAGCGCGCAGAAGTCAGGCACGCGCGTAGTGGCGCACCGGACACTCTACAGTACATGTCCGGTGCGCCACCGGACATCCAGGCGGGCCCAGAAGTCAGAGCTCCAACGGTCAGAACTCAACGGCTTTGGTGACGTGGCTGGCGCACCGGACTGTCCGGTGCACCATTCGACAGCCAGCCTGCACCAAACGGCTAGTTTGGTGGTTGGGGCTATAAATACCCCCAACCACCCCACATTCAAGTCATCCAAGTTTTCCCACTTCAACTACTTACAAGAGCTCTAGCATTCAATTCTAGACACACCAAAGTGATCAAATCCTCTCCAAATTCCACACAACGCCCTAGTGATTAGTGAGAGAGATTTGCTTGTGTTCTTTCGAGCTCTTGCGCTTGGATTGCTTTCTTCCTTCTTTGATTCTTCATTGCGATCAAACTCACTTGTAATTGAAGCAAGAGACACCAATCTTGTGGTGGTCCTTGTGGGAACTTTGTGTTCCAAGTGATTGACAAGAAAAGCTCACTCGGTCCGAGGGACCGTTTGAGAGAGGGTAAGGGTTGAAAGAGACCCGGCCTTTGTGGCCTCCTCAACGGGGAGTAGGTTTGCGAGAACCGAACCTCGGTAAAACAAATCCGCGTGTCACACTCTTCATTCGCTTGCGATTTGTTTTGCACCCTCTCTCTCGGACTCATTATTATTTCTAACGCTAACCCGTCTCGTAGTTGTGTTTATATTTGTAAATTTCAGTTTCACCCTATTCACCCCCCCTCTAGGCGACTTTCAATTGGTATCAGAGCCCGGTGCTTCATTAGAGCCTAACCGCTCGAAGTGATGTCGGGAGATCACACCAAGAGGGAGATGGAGACCGGCGACAAGCCCACTACGAGCCACGGGAGCACTTCATCGGAAGAGTCCTGCACCAAGAGGAAGGAGAAGAAGAAGGACTCCTCCAAACGGAAGGAGAAAAGATCTTCTTCTTCTCACCACAAAGAGAAGAAGGAAAAATCCTCTTCCCACAAGCCGCATCAGAGTGGGGACAAGAAAAAGAGGATGAGGAAGGTGGTCTACTACGAGACTGATTCTTCATCGACATCCACCTCCGGCTCCGACGCGGCGTCCGTCACTTCTAAGCGCCAAGAGCGTAAGAAGTATAGTAAGATCCCCTTACGCTACCCTCCGCGTTTCTAAACATGCACCTTTGCTTTCCGTCCCATTAGGCAAACCACCAACGTTTGATGGTGAAGACTATGCTAGGTGGAGTGATTTAATGCGATTTCATCTAACCTCACTCCACAAAAGTATATGGGATGTTGTCGAGTTTGGTGCACAGGTACCATCTGTAGGGGATGACGACTATGATGTGGATGAAGTGGCCCAAATCGAGCACTTCAATTCCCAAGCCACAACCATTCTCCTCGCCTCTCTAAGTAGAAAGGAATATAACAAGGTGCAAGGATTGAAGAATGCGAAGGAGATTTGGGACTTACTCAAGACCGCGCACGAAGGTGATGAACTCACCAAGATTACCAAGCGGGAAACGATCGAGGGGGAGCTCAGTCGGTTTCGTCTTTGCCAAGGAGAGGAGCCACAAGATATGTACAACCGGCTCAAAACCTTGGTGAACCAAGTGCGCAACCTCGGGAGCAAGAAATGGGATGACCACGAGGTGGTTAAGGTTATTTTAAGATCACTTATTTTCCTTAACCCTACTCAAGTACAATTAATTCGTGGCAACCCAAGATATACACTAATGACTCCCGAGGAAGTAATCGGGAATTTTGTGAGCTTTGAATGTATGATTAAAGGCTCAAAGAAGATCAACGAGCTTGACGAACCCTCCACATCTGAAGCACAACCGGTGGCATTTAAGGCGACGGAGGAGAAGAAGGAGGAGTCTACACCAAGTAGACAACCAATTGACGCCTCCAAGCTCGACAATGAGGAGATGGCTTTAATCATCAAAAGCTTTCATCAAATCCTCAAGCAACGGAAGGGGAAGGATTACAAATCCCGTTCCAAGAAGGTTTGCTACAAGTGTGGTAAGCCCAGTCACTTTATTGCTAAATGTCCATTATCAAGTGACAGTGACAGGGATAACGACAAGAAGGACAAGAGGAGAGAAAAGAAGAGGTACCACAAGAGGAAGGGCGGCGATGCCCACGTGTGCCGCGAGTGGGACTCCGACGAGAGCTCCACCGACTCCTCCTCCTCCGACGAGGACGCCGCCAACATCGCCGTCACCAAGGGACTCCTCTTCCCCAACATCGGCCACAAGTGCCTCATGGCAAAGGACGGCAAAAAGAAGAAGGTTAAATCTAAATCCTCCACTAAATATGAGTCTTCTAGTGATGAAAATGCTAGTGATGAGGAGGATAACTTGCGTACCCTTTTTGCCAACCTTAACATGGAACAAAAGGAAAAATTAAATGAATTAATTAGTGCTATTCATGAAAAGGATGACCTTTTGGATTCCCAAGAGGACTTCCTAATTAAGGAAAACAAGAAACATGTTAAGGTTAAGAATGCTTATGCTCTAGAGGTAGAAAAATGTGAGAAATTATCTAGTGAGCTAAGCACATGCCATGACACTATTGCCAACCTTAGAAATGAAAATGCTAAATTAATTGCTAAGGTTGATTCTCATGTTTGTATTGATTCAACTTCCAATCCTAGAAATGATAATGTTGATTTACTTGCTAGGATTGATGAGTTGAATGTCTCTATTGCTAGCCTTAGAAATGAGAATGAGAAATTGATTGCTAAGGCTAGAGAATTAGACGTTTGCAATGTTACAATTTCCAATCTTAGAGATAACAATGATATTTTGCGTGCTAAGATTGTTGAACTTAATTCTTGCAAACCCTCTACATCTACTATTGAGCATGTGTCTATTTGTACTAGATGTAGAGATATTGATGTTGATGCTATTCATGATCACATGGTCTTAATTAAACAACAAAATGATCATATAGCAAAATTAGATGCTAAAATTGTCGAGCATAACTTAGAAAATGAAAAGTTTAAATTTGCTAAAAGTATGCTCTATAATGGGAGACGCCCTGGCATCAAGGATGGCATTGGCTTCCAAAGGGGAGACAATGTCAAACTTAATGCCCCTCCTAAAAATTTGTCTAACTTTGTTAAGGGCAAGGCTCCCATGCCTCAGGATAACGAGGGTTACATTTTGTACCCTGCCGGTTATCCCGAGAGCAAAATTAGGAGAATTCATTCTAGGAAGTCTCACTCTGGCCCTAACCATGCTTTTATGTATAAGGGTGAGACATCTAGCTCTAGGCAACCAACCCGTGCTAAGTTGCCTAGAAAGAAAACTCCTAGTGCATCAAATGATCATGATATTTCATTCAAAACTTTTGATGCATCCTATGTTTTGACTAACAAATCCGGCAAGGTAGTTGCCAAGTTTGTTGGGGGCAAACACAAGGGTTCCAAGACTTGTGTTTGGGTACCCAAAGTTCTTGTTTCTAATGCCAAAGGACCCAAAACCGTTTGGGTACCTAAAGTCAAGAACTAAACTTGTTTTGTAGGTTTATGCATCCGGGGGCTCAAGTTGGATCATCGACAGCGGGTGCACGAACCACATGACGAGGGAGAAGAAGATGTTCTCCTCCTACGAGAAAAACCAAGATCCCCAATGAGCTATCACATTCGGGGATGGAAACCAAGGTTTGGTCAAAGGTTTGGGTAAAATTGCTATATCTTCTGACCATTCCATGTCCAATGTTTTTCTTGTAGATTCTTTAGATTACAATTTGCTTTCCGTATCTCAATTATGTCAAATGGGCTACAACTGTCTATTTACTGATGTAGGTGTCACTGTCTTTAGAAGAAGTGATGATTCAATAGCATTTAAGGGAGTGTTAGAGGGTCAGCTATACTTGGTAGATTTTAATAGAGCTGAACTCGACACTTGCTTAATTGCTAAGACTAACATGGGTTGGCTCTGGCACCGCCGACTAGCCCATGTTGGAATGAAGAATCTTCATAAGCTTCTAAAGGGAGAGCACATTTTAGGACTAACAAATGTTCATTTTGAGAAAGACAGAATTTGTAGCGCATGCCAAGCCGGGAAGCAAGTTGGCACTCATCATCCACACAAGAACATCATGACAAGTGACAGGCCACTGGAGCTCCTACACATGGATTTATTCGGCCCGATCGCTTACATAAGCATCGACGGGAGTAAGTACTGTCTAGTTATTGTGGATGATTATTCTCGCTTCACTTGGGTGTTCTTTTTGCAGGAAAAATCCCATACCCAAGAGACCTTAAAGGGATTCTTGAGACGGGCTCAAAATGAGTTCGGCTTAAGGATCAAGAAAATTAGAAGCGACAACGGGACGGAGTTCAAGAACTCTCAAATTGAAGGCTTCCTTGAGGAGGAGGGCATCAAGCATGAGTTCTCTTCTCCCTACACTCCACAACAAAATGGTGTAGTGGAGAGGAAGAATCGAACTCTATTGGACATGGCAAGAACCATGCTTGATGAGTACAAGACACCGGATCGGTTTTGGGCCGAGGCGGTCAACACCGCTTGCTACGCCATCAACCGGTTATATCTACACCGAATCCTCAAGAAAACATCCTATGAACTCCTAACCGGTAAAAAGCCAAACATTTCATATTTTAGAGTTTTTGGTAGCAAATGCTTTATTCTTGTTAAGAGAGGTAGAAAATCTAAATTTGCTCCTAAAACTGTAGAAGGCTTTTTACTAGGATATGACTCAAACACAAGGGCATATAGAGTCTTTAACAAGTCCTCAGGACTTGTTGAAGTTTCTTATGACGTTGTGTTTGATGAGACTAACGGCTCTCAAGTAGAGCAAGATGATCTTGATGAGATAGGTGAAGAACAGGCTCCATGCATCGCGCTAAGGAACATGTCCATTGGGGATGTGTGTCCTAAGGAATCCGAAGAGC
This sequence comes from Zea luxurians, assembly GCA_029449295.1. Lineage (NCBI taxonomy): Eukaryota > Viridiplantae > Streptophyta > Magnoliopsida > Poales > Poaceae > Zea > Zea luxurians. The sequence continues at coordinate 144,807,177 of JAOPSE010000001.1, read as the reverse complement.
ATTCACATGCACAAGATCAACCATCCTCCTCCACGCAAGCATCTCCACCAACCCAAAATGAGGACGAGGCTCAAGTTGATAAAGAGGTAGAACAAAATGATGAGCCACCTCAAGATGACAGCAATGATCAAGGGGGAGATGCAAATGATGAAGACAAGGAGGATGAAGAACCAAGGCCGCCACACCCAAGAGTCCACCAAGCAATACAACGAGATCACCCCGTCGACACCATCCTCGGCGACATTCATAAGGGGGGTAGAGGAAGCACTTCAAGATTCGGATTGGGTGATGGCGATGCAAGAGGAGCTCAACAACTTCACCAGGAATGAGGTATGGCATTTAGTTCCACGTCCTAACCAAAATATTGTAGGAACCAAGTGGGTCTTCCGCAACAAGCAGGACGAGCATGGTGTGGTGACAAGGAACAAAGCCCGACTTGTGGCCAAGGGATACTCCCAAGTCGAAGGTTTGGATTTCGGTGAAACCTATGCACCCGTAGCTAGGCTTGAGTCCATTCGCATATTATTGGCCTATGCTACTTACCATGGCTTCAAGCTTTATCAAATGGATGTGAAGAGTGCCTTCCTCGACGGACCAATCAAGGAAGAGGTCTATGTTGAGCAACCTCCCGGCTTTGAAGATAGTGAGTACCCTAACCATGTCTATAGGCTCTCTAAGGCGCTTTATGGGCTCAAGCAAGCCCCAAGAGCATGGTATGAATGCCTAAGAGATTTCCTTATTGCTAATGGCTTCAAAGTCGGCAAGGCCGATCCTACTTTATTCACTAAAACTCTTGACAATGATTTGTTTGTATGCCAAATTTATGTTGATGATATTATATTTGGGTCTACTAACGAATCTACATGTGAAGAATTTAGTAGGATCATGACACAGAAATTCGAGATGTCTATGATGGGGGAGTTGAAGTATTTTCTAGGATTTCAAGTCAAGCAACTCCAAGAAGGCACCTTCATTAGCCAAACGAAGTATACTCAAGACATTCTAACCAAGTTTGGAATGAAGGATGCCAAGCCCATCAAGACTCCCATGGGAACCAATGGGCATCTCGACCTCGACACGGGAGGTAAGTCCGTGGATCAAAAGGTATACCGGTCGATGATTGGTTCATTACTCTATTTATGTGCATCTCGACCGGACATTATGCTTTCCGTATGCATGTGTGCAAGATTCCAAGCCGACCCTAAGGAATCACACCTTACGGCCGTAAAACGAATCTTGAGATATTTGGCTTATACTCCTAAGTTTGGGCTTTGGTACCCTCAGGGATCCACTTTTGATTTGATTGGTTATTCGGATGCCGATTGGGCGGGGTGTAAGATTAATAGAAAGAGCACATCGGGGACTTGCCAGTTCTTGGGAAGATCCTTGGTGTCCTGGGCTTCAAAGAAGCAAAATTCGATCGCTCTTTCTACCGCCGAAGCCGAGTATATTGCCGCAGGCCATTGTTGCGCGCAATTGCTTTGGATGAGGCAAACCCTGCGGGACTATGGTTACAAATTAACCAAAGTTCCCCTTCTATGTGATAATGAGAGTGCAATCCGCATGGCGGATAATCTCATTGAGCATAGCCGCACTAAACACATAGCCATTCGGTATCATTTTCTTAGGGATCACCAACAAAAGGGGGATATCGAAATTGCATACATTAACACTAAAGATCAATTAGCCGATATCTTTACCAAGCCACTAGATGAACAAACCTTTACCAAACTTAGGCATGAGCTCAATATTCTTGATTCTAGGAATTTCTTTTGCTAAACTTGCACACATAGCTCATAAGTATACCTTTGATCATGTCTCTTTTATATATGCTATGACTAATGTGTTTTCAAGTATATTTCAAACCAAGTCATAGGTATATTGAAAGGGAATTGGGGTCTTCAGCGAAGACAAAGGCTTCCACTCCACTCTACTACTCATCCTTCGCCGTCGCTCCGTATCGCTCTCCATCTTTGGTATAATCTTCGCTCATATGTTTTATTTGCCAAAGGGGAGAATGTAGTTAGCAAAGGGCTTATATCTCACTCAACGTATCCGTTTTTGGCGATTCATGCCAAAGGGGGAGAAAGTATGAGCCCAAAGCAAAAGGACCGCACCACCACCCTAATTTTAAAATGATTTTCAATTGATAAATTCCAAATTAGTATCTCTTTGTGTTCTAAAGGGGGAGAAAGTAGTACTTTCAAACTTGATATCTTAAAAACCCTCTTGAACACTAAGAGGAGAATTTATTTGAGGGGGAGTTTTGTTTAGTCAAAGGAAAAGCATTTGAAACAAGGGGAGAAAATTTCAAACTTGAAAATGCTTTGCAAAAATCTTATTCATCTACCTTTGACTATGTTGCAAAAGGACTTTGAAAAGGATTTACAAAAAGAATTTGCAAAAACAAAACATGTGGTGCAAGCGTGGTCCAAAATGTTAATAAAGAAACAATCCATGCATATCTAGTAAGTAACATTTATTGGCTCAATTCTAAGTAACCTTTTGCAAACTAGTTCAATTCTGCACTTCTATATTTGCTTTGGTTTGTGTTGGCATCAATCACCAAAAAGGGGGAGATTGAAAGGGAATTAGACTTACACCTATTTCCTATAACTAATTTTGGTGGTTGAATTGCCCAACACAAATAATTGGACTAACTAGTTTGCTCAAGTTTACAAGTTCTACAGGTACCAAAGGTTCACCATAAGCCAATAAAAAGATCAAGAGAAAGGGTTCAAACAAAGGAGCAAGGGCCAACCGAAGGCACCCTGGACTGGTGCACCGGACTGTCCGGTGCACCACCGGACAGTGTCCGGTGCACCAGGGAAGATCGACTTTGAACTCTTCACCTTCGGGAATTCTCGGAGCCAACGCGCTATAATTCACCGGACTGTCCGGTGTACACCGGACAGTGTCCGGTGCTCCAAGGGGACGCGGCTCCAAACTCGTCAGTCTCGGGAATTCGCTTCGGCTGCTCCGCTATAATTCACCGGACATGTCCGGTGTACACCGGACTGTCCGGTGTAACTGCGGGGCAACGGCTACTTCGCGCCAACGGTCACCTGCAACAGCAATTAATGCGCGCCAGAGCGCGCAGAAGTCAGGCACGTGCGTAGTGGCGCACCGGACACTCTACAGTACATGTCCGGTGCGCCACCGGACATCCAGGCGGGCCCAGAAGTCAGAGCTCCAACGGTCAGAACTCAACGGCTTTGGTGACGTGGCTGGCGCACCGGACTGTTCGGTGTGCACCGGACTGTCCGGTGCACCATTCGACAGCCAGCCTGCACCAAACGGCTAGTTTGGTGGTTGGGGCTATAAATACCCCCAACCACCCCACATTCAAGTCATCCAAGTTTTCCCACTTCAACTACTTACAAGAGCTCTAGCATTCAATTCTAGACACACCAAAGTGATCAAATCCTCTCCAAATTCCACACAACGCCCTAGTGATTAGTGAGAGAGATTTGCTTGTGTTCTTTCGAGCTCTTGCGCTTGGATTGCTTTCTTCCTTCTTTGATTCTTCATTGCGATCAAACTCACTTGTAATTGAGGCAAGAGACACCAATCTTTTGGTGGTCCTTGTGGGAACTTTGTGTTCCAAGTGATTGAGAAGAAAAGCTCACTCGGTCCGAGGGACCGTTTGAGAGAGGGTAAGGGTTCAAAGAGACCCGGCCTTTGTGGCCTCCTCAACGGGGAGTAGGTTTGCGAGAACCGAACCTCGGTAAAACAAATCCGCGTGTCACACTCTTCATTCGCTTGCGATTTGTTTTGCACCCTCTCTCTCGGACTCATTATTATTTCTAACGCTAACCCGTCTCGTAGTTGTGTTTATATTTGTAAATTTCAGTTTCGCCCTATTCACCCCCCTCTAGGCGACTTTCACCGGAGATGGGCGAGAGAGAGGTGGAAATCCCGCGGCCTTCGTGTTCGTCCCGCGCCCAGGTCGGGTGCGCTTGCAGTAGGGGGTTACAAGCGTCCACACGGGGGAGGGAGCGAGCGGCCTCACGCGAGCGCCTGTCTCGTCCTCGTCCCCGCGCGGCCAACCTTCTCTAAGAGGGCCCTGGTCCTTCCTTTTATAGGCGTAAGGAGGGGATCCAGGTGTACAATGGGGGGTGTAGCAGAGTGCTACGTGTCTAGCGGAGGAGAGCTAGCGCCCTAAGTACACGCCATCGTGGCGGCCGGAGAGATTTTGGCGCCCGGTTTGTGTGATGTCGTGGCCGTCGGAGGAGCGCTGGAGCCTGGCGGAGGGACAGCTGTCGGGGCCGTCGAGTCCTTGCTGACGTCCTCTTGCTTCCGTAAGGGGGCCGAGAGCCGCCATCGTCAGGGAGCGTGCGGGGTGCCATCATTGCCTATCTGGCGGAGCGAGCCAGATGGGACGCCGGTCTTGTTCCCCGTAGCCTGAGTCAGCTCGGAGTAGGGTAATGATGGCGCCTCTTGTTGACGTGGCCGGCCTGCGCCCTAGGTTGGGGCGATGTGGAGGCTCCTCCGAGGTCGGGGTCGAGTCCGCCTTCCGTGGCTGAGGTCGAGTCCGAGCCCCTAGGTCAGGCGAGGCGGAGGCCGTTGGCTGAGGCCAGGGCAGAATTTGAGTCCTGGGGTCGGGCGGAGCAGAGTTCGCCGTCTTCCGGGGCTTAGCCCGAGTCCGAGCCCTGGGTCGGGCTGAGCGGAGTTCGCCGTCTTCCGGGGCTTAGCCCGAGTCCGAGCCCTGGGTCGGGCGGAGCGGAGTTCGCCGTCTTCCGGGGCTTAGCCCGAGTCCGAGCCCTAGGTCGGGCGGAGTTCGCCGTCTTCCGGGGCTTAGCCCGAGTCCGAGCCCTGGGTCGGGCGGAGCGGAGCTTCCTATGGTGCGTGCAGCCGGGCCTGACTGCCTGTCAGCCTCACTTTGCCAAGTGGCACCGCAGTCGGAGCGGCGCAGGCGGCGCTGTCTTTCTGTCAGACCGGTCAGTGGAGCGGCGAAGTGACGGCGGTCACTTCGGCTCGGTCGGCTGAGGGGCGCGCGTCAGGGTAAGGGTGTCAGGCCACCTTTGCATTAAATGCTCCTGCGATTTGGTCGGTCGGTGCGGCGATTTGGTCAGGGTTGCTTCTTGGCGAAGACAGGGCCTCGGGCGAGCCGGAAATATGTTCGCCGCTGGAGGGGGCCTCGGGCGAGGCGGAGATCCTTCGGGATCGGCTGCCCTTGTCCGAGGCTGGGCTCGGGCGAGGCGTGATCGAGTCCCTCGATTGGACTGGTCCCTGACTTAATCACACCCATCAGGCCTTTGCAGTTTTATGCTGATGGGGGTTACCAGCTGAGAATTAGAAGCATTGAGGGTACCCCTAATTATGGTCCCCGACACTATTCTCTCCAAAACATTTCAATTCAAAAGTATCCAAACTATGTTTAAAGAGGAGAGTTGCACAAACATATAGTACCAAACAATAGGTTCCGAGAGTCATGCTATAAAAAAGACTCACGGACCTATATAAAATATAAAAGCAGACCTTTAGTTTTCATCACGTAGAAGAATAGGTTCCTTTTTTATTCAAACAGACCGTGCAGAAGCTCAAAAATATACAAATATAACCTAAATACTCTTTTTTTTCCAAGCAGACCGTGCAGAAGCTCAAAAATAATTGTAGACCGTGCAGAATCTCAAAAATATAAAAGTAGAACTTTTAGTTTTTATCACGTAGATAAATAGACTCCTATGTAACCAATATAAGGCCCCGTTTCAATCTCACGAGATAAACTTTAGCTTTCTGCTAAACTTTAGCCATATAAATTAAAGTGCTAAAGTTTAGCTCTTTGAGGTGTTTAGACTACTCTAACAAAGTTTAGCATATTAGAATAAAAAAACACTCATACCCTAACGTGGAGAGAGAGAATGAGGTTAGAGGGTATGAGTGGAAAATATGGTTCGCTCCTTTTAGCACCTCTTGAGGAGCTTATGAGATAATATGTGCTGAATTTTATCACACCACCATTAGTTCTGCTGTTTAGATCATCAAATGACTAAAAGTAGCTAAAAACTGCTAAAGTTTATCTCTTAAGATTGAAACAGGACCTAACATACATTTTATATAGAAACCGTACATTGTACGGACATTTGCTAATCTAGCGTTACAGGTCAAATCAAAGAAGTTCGTGGTCGTCAACGCAATTATAGTTCACGGGTGCAAAAAAAACTGCCTTGGTGAATTGGTGACCGTCAATACGATGGAAAGCCATATGGATCGATCTTTGCAGGTCATTTTCCAACCGCGCGTCTCAGAAGAAGAAAGGCCATAAAAATCTTATCCAAAATTTGACGTTATTTGCGTTATCTTTGATGCGGACCATTAGCTTTATCTTGGATCAATTGACAGCGTTTGAGCCCCCCTGTGTCCAGTTCTCCTACCTAGACTGTTAGAATGGCACGATCATGACCTGGAACACGTCAGGGGGTAGTGTAGACCGTATGGTATGGATAAGGGCAAGAAGAATCTTCCATGCCCTGCAACTTGAGATCTTTGTCCAAATCGTCCTTTCGTCTTCCATCAACTTGGCTACAGCTTGCAGACAGCAACTTAGGATCGCGATATGCTTGGTGATGCCGTTACTAGTTTTTCCTGCCAATGTAACGCCGCGTCCAGAAGTGTGTTTGCCTCGATGTCCTCGGTTTAGTTGGAGTACAGGCTGCATAAACAAATCGACAAGGAACCATTCAAATGGTCACCCAAGCCGTCAAAGGGTGTGGCTGTCTTGCTCTAATATGCTCCTAGGAGTATTGTGATCAGCAATTGGAGCCAAGTGATATTGGAAGTTTTTGTTTTTCAAAAAAAAAAAGAGAGAGAGAGAGAGAGAATCGAATAGAGAACCTGCCGATTCTAATTAAAAGTAGAACATATTTGGACTATAATTATTGTTGTGGACAGGCACGAGATACACAAAGTAAAGAAAAGAGATATTTGGAGAGAGCGAGGTGTAGGCGAGGCGAGCAACGTGTTGAATCGAGGCCCGATAGAAACCAGCATGCGAGAGAGGTTAGAGTCACAGTGTGCGTAATATACTACGTACGTCCTCTTATTACTCGTCGATTAATGTATACAAAAGCGAAGCAGATCACAAACTCACAATTAAACTGAGCATCACAGCCTTCTAGTTCCCCTTACCTTATGATTCTAGTGGAAGTTCTAGCCTGTTGGTCCTAATTCACTTTTATGCATGACCTCTATATAGACCGAATCTAACCTCGAACTGAACCTTTTTGAATCTACCTTGACCTGACTTTCGGAATCCCTTAATTGTTACTTTGCTCCTCCATTGATAGAGCAAGGGAGGAGAGAGGTTATATCAGTTGGACCTTAGGTCTGACTGGCCAAGACCCAACTACCATGTTTTTATCCTGCTTACGAAGTCATACGCAGAGCCATGCCTCCGATCATAGCATATTATTGGGAATGTTTTTGTACGACTGACTGCCATACCTATAGGGGCAGGTATATTCAGCAGTGGAGAAGCCATTAGCCATTATGGCACAGTATGGCAACAACCATACTTAAAATTTAAAAATGCTCATACATTCCTTTTAAAAATGCTCATACATTCCTTGGTGCAATGGTTAAACTTTAGCGCATGAGGCATCATGTTGCGTGTTCGATTCCTGGCGCCCAATATTATCTCTATTTTCCTGCTAACTACCCCTGCATGTACCTTTTTCTTTTTTTCCCTACTAGCAAACCATACCTTGGTTTTCCTTTGTCCTCCGCCACTAGGTATATTATGCCGCTTCCATAGATATCGGGGATCGTGATATTGGATATGACATATTTGGTAGTTGGTGTAGCCTTCTGTACTTTGATAATACTTTATGGTACTGATATGACCACGTATGACCATAGGGTCGATGCATTTACAAAATAGTAGCCTTAAGTACATTGCTACCAATATCATGGTGACAGTGTGCTTGTCATGCTATAATTTCGCTCATCATACATTTAATATGTTTATTGGAGACTTATTCTATATGCCAGCACTATGGACCTACCAGTATGCCCTATACATGGGTTCTCTATCCTAGAGTCATAATGCTATTGGTGGGTCGAGGCACGTCCTTTTGTCTTATGGATATCATTATATTTTTCCGTATAAAGTCCCTTGTCCCTATGGGAGGCCTTGGGCCCTAAAGGGTTCAAGGCTCCATAAGAAAAATGGGATGAGGCCCATTTGATTATTGAGTTTTGGTGTTTAGTGATCAATATAACCATATGGATTAATATTATTTGCTATTATTTTTATTATAGTTCAAAAGGGTGCAACATGAACTTGTTCAAAGGCGAAGTGATGATTGAGAAGATCAACACCTCAAGCAAGGCATTAGAAAACTCATTGAAGACCTATAAAAACCATGCAAGTGTCTAAGATAGAAGATGGGAGAAAGCCCTATAAAGAGATGTGAAGAAATAGAGAAAGCAGGTTGCTTAACATCACCAAATGTGTTTGGTGAGGCACCAGATAGGAGTTGTGTTGTACTAAAGAAAGGGCTATAATAATAGTGTACATTGTGCTCGTAGGTGTGCACCAGACATCAAAACAAATAGGGCACTGAATATGACACTTAGAGAGGCCTTTAATGTATTCGGGGGAGATTCGTAAGGCACCAAACATGTTCGATGAACCACCAGATACCCCACCAGACAAGATAATCAAAGAGATAGCACAATAACCCAAGAAGGGGTATAACACACCATATTTGTTTGGTGTAACACCAATCAAAACACTAATGCCCTTACTCAAATGGTTGACAATAGCTAGTTCAACGACTATCAAACATGGACGCGCACCTGAAAGGGAAATGTGCCCTTAGGCAATTTATATAAGTATTTTGGTGATTAGATGCCCAACACATGTTAATTGAGTCCTCATGTGCTAAATGTGTGAAAAGTGCAAATCAAGGTACAAGGTATGTTTCTAGACTTAGTACATTGTTTTTGAGTACTAACATGTTTATCTAAGTGCTAGAAATAGTGCCGAGAAGAGAAGAAACGAATTGGAAAAGAGTTGGATGCGTACAGCCAACACCTACTTGGGCCTGGCACATCGGACTGTCCGGTGCCCTAGGCTGGTCGATGGTGAACCGACTGCTCGGGCAACGACGGAGTTGTATAGCTATAATTCACCTGACTGTCCGGTGGTGCACCGGACTGTCCGGTGAGTCGTCCGCGACGAACTCGTCGCTCTCGGGAAACGGAAAAGGCGACGTGGCTATAATTCACCGGACTGTCCGGTGTTGCACCGGACTGTCCGGTGAGCCAACGGCGCCAGCGGCAACGGTCGTCCGCGCGATCAACGCGTGACACGTGGTTTGCTCCAACGGTCGGCTGGGTGCATCGGACTGTCCGGTGTGCACCGCACAATGTCCGGTGCGCCAACCAGCCCCGAGGAGCGACGGTTAGATGCGCCCGATTTAGAAGGAGATCACACATCGGACTGCTACAGTAGCTGTTCGGTAGTGCACCGGACTGTCCAGTGCACCAACCGATAGAAGGCAAGATTGGCCTTTCAAGATTGATCTCCAACGGCTCCTAGCTGCCTTGGGACTATAAAAGGGACCCCTAGGCGCAGGGAGGAGGACACCAAGCTTACAAGAAACATCCTAAGGCACCTAGACTCTGCACTCACGCATTCTGATCATAGTTCTTGAGATTTGAGCACTTTCGAGTTGTAAACTCTTCGCGCTGTGTTGTGTGCTCGCCTCTTCACGTGTGTGTGTGATTCTGCTGCGAACTTGAGTCTTGTGTGCGTTGCTTTCCCTCCCTTACTCTTGTGCTTCCTTGTGATCTCTATTGTAAGGGCGAGAGACTCCAAATTATGGAAATTCCTCGCAACCGGGAAAGATACTCTAAAGGAAAATACCATGGTATTCAAGTTGATCATTAGATCACTTGAAAGGGGTTGAGTGCAACCCTCGTCCATTGGGACGCCACAACATGGAAGTAGGCAAGTATTACTTGGCCGAACCACATGACAAAAATTGTGTGTCTCATGTGTTGCTTCTTGTGATTGTCTTGTTCGCACAAGCGTGTTCAATAGCCACTTGATTTCACTAACATCTCTATAATCAAGTTTATGGCTATTTAGTGTTTGATTTTATAAGATCACCTATTCACCCCCCTCTAGGTGCTCTCAATTGGTATTAGAGTCGTACTCTTCATCTAAGGGACTAACCGCCCGAAGAGATGGATTCCAAGGGAAAGGGGATGGTGGTCAACGACAAGGAGGAGTCCCTCTTCAACGAGCCAAGGGACGACAGGCCCACTGACTCAGGTTCGAGTCACAAGAAGAGGGACGGGAAGAAGAAGAGGCGCATCAAGAAGATCATCTACTACGACAGCGATGCCTCCTCTTTTTTCACCAAGAGACGACGATAACGACGATTCTTCGTCGAAAAAGAAAACGGTTAATCAGAACTACTCGTTTGACTATTCTCGCATGCCATACAATTCAAATGCGCATTTACTATCAATTCCCCTTGGAAAACCTCCACACTTTGATGGAGAAGACTATTCATTTTGGAGCCATAAAATGCGTAGTCATCTATTTTCTCTCCATCCTAGTATTTGGGAAATTGTAGAAAATGGGATGCATTTTGATAGTACCGATAACCCTGTGATTATAAATGAACAAATTCACAAAAATGCCCAAGCCACAACTGTGTTGCTAGCATCTCTTTGCAGGGATGAATATAATAAGGTGAGCGGCTTGGACAATGCCAAGCAAATCTGGGACACCCTCAAGATATATCATGAGGGAAACGACGCCACCTTGATTACCAAAATGGAGCTGATGGGAGGCGAGCTGGGGAGGTTCACGATGATCAGGGGAGAGGAGCCAACTCAGACCTACAACAGGCTCAAGACCCTGGTCAACAAGATCCGAAGCTACGAGAGCACAAGATGGACGGATCATGACGTCATCCGACTCATGCTAAGGTCATTTACAGTAATTGACCCCCATCTTGTCAACCTTATTCGTGAAAATCCTAGGTACACCAAGATGACGCCCGAGGAGATCCTTGGAAAATTCGTGAGCGGGCGCATGATGGTGAAGGAGGCGCGATACGTGGATGATGCGCTAAATGGTCCACTACCCATCTACGAGCCACAGCCCGTTGCTCTCAAAGCAACAAGCATCAAGGAGGCGCTACCAAGTAAGGTAGCACAAGTGGAGGCTGTCAGGCTCAATGATGAAGAAATGACGCTTATCATCAAGCGCTTCAAGACTGCACTCAAAGGACGAAATAGTACCCTAACAAGAATAAAACAAGGGGAAAGTGCTCCTGCTTCAAATGCAGTAAGACTAGTCACTTTATTGCTCAATACCCCGATAATGATAATGACCAGTCACAAGAGAAGCATGGGAAAAGAGAGAAGAAGAACTACAGGAAGGCCAAGGGCGAGGCACACATCGGGAAGGAATGAGACTCCGATTGCTCCTCCTCCGACTATGAGGATGAAGGACTAGCTGCCTCGGCCTTCAACAAATCCTAGCTCTTCCCCAACGAATGTCATACTTGTCTTATGGCTAAGGAGAAGAAGGTACGTATTCGAGATACCCCCCAAGTATTCTTCTTCTAGCGATGAGGAATCCTCCGACGATGAAGTAGATTACTCTGGTTTGTTTAAAGGGTTAGATAGAGCCAAAGTAGAGAAAATTAATGAATTAATTGACACTCTAAATGAAAAGGATAGACTTTTAGAAAAGCAAGAGGACATTTTATATGAAGAACATGATAAATTTGTTAGTGTTCAAAAATCTCTTGCTCTAGAAATTAAAAGAAATGAAATGCTATCCTCTGAATTATCTGCCTGCCATGAATTTGTCTCTAGTTTAAAGAATTTAAATGATGAATTAAATGCTAAGCTAGAGGAAGTTAGTAAAACTAGTTCATGTGTAGAGCATGTTATTATTTGTAATAGATGTAAGGACTTTGATGTTGATGCCTATGATAAATATCTTATTTCTATTGCTAAATTAAACAATGAGGTGGCAAGTCTTAATGCTTAACTTAAGACTTGCAAAGTTGATTTTGATAAATTAAAATTTGCTAGGGATGCCTACACTATTGGTAGACACCCCTCAATTAAGGATGGACTTGGTTTTCGAAAGGAAACCAAGAACTTGACAAGCCAAAGGACTCCCTTTCTGAACAAGGAGAAAGGGAAGGCCCCTATAGCTAGTAGTCCTCAAAGGAACCATGCCTTTATTTATAATAGGAGTTATGATCATGCTGCTTATAATTCACATGCTATGTTTGCCTCTAGTTCTACTTTTGTTCATGGTAGAAGTAGGCCTAGGAGAAATCATGTTGTGCCTCATGTGCCTAGGAGAATGTGCAATGGACCTTCTACTGTTTATCATGCTTGCAATACTTATTTTGTACTTTCATGTAAAAATGCAAAAGTAGTTGCTAAGAAGTTGGGATCCAAATGCAAGGGAGACAAGACTTGTATTTGGGTTCCAAAAACTATTGTGACTAACCTTGTAGGACCCAACAAGAGTTGGGTACCTAAAACCCAAGCTTAAATTCCTTGTAGGTTTATGCATCCGGGGCTCTAGTTGGATAATTGACAGCGGATGCACAAACCACATGACGGGGGAGAAGAAGATGTTCACCTCCTACGTCAAGAACAAGGATTCCTAGGATACAATCATCTTTGGAGATGGGAACCAAGGCAAGTGAAAGTCGCCTAGAGGGGGGGTGAATAGGGCGAAACTAAAATTTACAAAGTTAATCACAACTACAAGCTGGGTTAGCGTTAGAAATAATAAAGAGTCAGAGAGGGGGTGCAAAACAAATCGCAAGCAAATAAAGAGTGTGACACGCAGATTTGTTTTACCGAGGTTCGGTTCTCGCAAACCTACTCCTCGTTGAGGTGGTCACAAAGACCGGGTCTCTTTCAACCCTTTCCCTCTCTCAAACGGTCCCTCGAACCGAGTGAGCTTCTCTTCTCAAACAACCGGGAACCAAACTTCCCCGCAAGGATCACCATACAATTGGTGTCTCTTGCCTCGATTACAATTGAGATGATCGCAAGAAAGAGTGAAAGAAAGAAGCAATCCAAGCGTAAGAGCTCAAAAGAACACAACAAATCTCTCTCACTAATCACTAAAGCCTTGTGTAAAATTGGGAGAGGATTTGATCACTTGGGTGTGTCTTGTATTGAATGCCTAGCTCTTGTAAGTAGTTGGAAGGTTGGAAACTTGGATAACTTGAATGTGGGGTGGTTGGGGGTATTTATAGCCCCAACCACCAAACTAGCCGTTTGGTGAAGGCTGCTGTCGACGGGCGCACCGGACAGTCCGGTGCGCCACCGAACACTGTCCGGTGCACCAGCCTACGTCAGCAGACCGTTGGGGTTCGACCGTTGAGCTCTGTCTTGTGGCCCCGCCTGGCTGTCCGGTGGTGCACCGGATAGGCCCTGTAGGCTGTCCGGTGTGCCACCCGCGCGTGCTCTGCTCCTCTGCGCGCGCAGGCGCGCATTAAATGCTGTAGCAGGTGACCGTTGGCGCCGAATAGCCGTTGGTCTGCCGTTACACCGTACAGTCCGGTGTGCAGCGGACATGTCCGGTGAATTATAGCGGAGCGAATTCCCGAAGCTGGTGAGTTCAGAGTTGCATCTCCTTAGAGCACCAGACACTGTCCGGTGTACACCGGACAGTCCGGTGAATTATAGCGCAGCGCCTCTGAGTTTTCCCGAATGTGCGAAGTTCAGCTTGGAGTCCCCTGGTGCACCGGACACTGTCCGGTGGTGCACCGGACAGTCCGGTGCGCCAGACCAGGGTGCTTTCGGTTGTCCCTTTGCTCTTTTGTTTGAACCCTTATCTTGGTCTTTTTATTGGCTTATTGTGAACCTTTTGCACCTGTAGAACTTATAGACTAGAGCAAACTAGTTAGTCCAATTATTTGTGTTGGGCAATTCAACCACTAAAATCAATTTAGGAAATAGGTGTAAGCCTAATTCCCTTTCAATCTCCCCCTTTTTGGTGATTGATGCCAACACAAACCAAAGCAAGTATAGAAGTGCATAATTGAACTAGTTTGTAAAATGTAAGTGCAAAGGTTACTTAGAATTGAGCCAATAAATATTACTTACTAGATATGTATGGATTGTTTCTTTATTTTTAACATTTTGGACCACGCTTGCACCACATGTTTTGTTTTTGCAAATTCTTTTTGTAAATCCTTTTCAAAGTCCTTTTGCAAATAGTCAAAGGTAAATGAATAATATTTTTGCGAAGCATTTTCAAGATTTGACATTTTCTCCCCTTGTTTCAAATGCTTTTCTTTTGACTAAACAAAACTCCCCCTCAATAAATTCTCCGCTTAGTGTTCAAGAGGGTTTTAAGATATCAATTTTGAAAATACTACTTTCTCCCCCTTTTGAACACTATAAGATACCAATTTGAAATTCACTAATTGAAAATCCTTAGTTTTAAAAATTAGGGTGGTGGTGCGGTCCTTTTGCTTTGGGCTTAATACTCTCCCCCTTTGGCATGAATCGCCAAAAACGAATGTTTGAGTGAAATATAAGCCCTTAGATAACTACTTTCTCCCTTTTGGCAAATAAAACATATGAGTGAGGATTATACCAAAGACGGAGAGATGCTTGGAGCGACGGCGAAGGATGAGTTATGGAGTGGAGTGGAAGCCTTTGTTTTCGCCGAAGACTCCAATTCCCTTTCAATATACCTATGACTTGGTTTGAAATTCACTTGAAAACACATTAATCATAGCATATATAAAAGAGACAAGATCAAAGGTATATTTATGAGCTATGTGTGCAAGATATCAAAAGAAATTCCTAGAATCAAGAATATTTAACTCATGCCTAAGTTTGGTAAAAGTTTGTTCATCTAGTGGCTTGGTAAAGATATCGGCTAATTGATCTTTAGTGTTAATATATGCAATCTCGATATCCCCCTTTTGTTGGTGATCCCTAAGAAAATGATACCGAATGGCTATGTGTTTAGTGCGGCTATGCTCAATGGGATTATCCGCCATGCGGATTGCACTTTCATTATCACATAGAAGAGGAACTTTGGTTAATTTATAACCATAGTCCCGCAGGGTTTGCCTCATCCAAAGCAATTGCGCGCAACAATGTCCTGCGGCAATGTACTCGGCTTCGGCGGTAGAAAGAGCGACCGAATTTTGCTTCTTTGAAGCCCAAGACACCAAGGATCTTCCCAAGAACTGGCAAGTCCCCGATGTGCTCTTTCGATTAATTTTACACCCTACCCAATCGGCATCCGAATAACCAATTAAATCAAATGTGGATCCCCGAGGGTACCAAAGCCCAAACTTAGGAGTATAAGCCAAATATCTCAAGATTCGTTTTACGGCCGTAAGGTGAGATTCCTTAGGGTCGGCTTGGAATCTTGCACACATGCATACGGAAAGCATAATGTCCGGTCGAGATGCACATAAATAGAGTAATGAACCTATCATCGACCGGTATACCTTTTGATCGACGGATTTACCTTCCGTGTCGAGGTCGAGATGCCCATTTGTTCCCATGGGAGTCTTGATGGGCTTGGCATCCTTCATTCCAAACTTGTTTAGAATATCTTGAGTATACTTCGTTTGGCAAATGAATGTGCCCTCTTGGAGTTGCTTCACTTGAAATCCTAAGAAATACTTCAACTCCCCCATCATCGACATCTCGAATTTCTGTGTCATGATCCTACTAAATTCCTCACATGTAGATTCGTTAGTAGACCCAAATATAATATCATCAACATAAATTTGGCATACAAACAAATCATTGTCAAGGGTTTTAGTAAATAAAGTAGGATCGGCCTTGCCGACTTTGAAGCCATTAGCTATAAGGAAATCTCTTAGGCATTCATACCATGTTCTTGGGGCTTGCTTGAGCCCATAAAGCGCCATAGAGAGCCTATAGACATGGTTAGGGTACTCACTGTCTTCAAAGCCGGGAGGTTGCTCAACATAGACCTCTTCCTTGATTGGTCCATTGAGGAAGGCACTCTTCACGTCCATTTGATAAAGCTTGAAGCCATGGTAAGTAGCATAGGCTAATAATATACGAATGGACTCAAGCCTAGCTACGGGTGCATAGGTTTCACCGAAATCCAAACCTTCGACTTGGGAGTATCCCTTGGCCATAAGTCGGGCTTTGTTCCTTGTCACCACACCATGCTCATCTTGCTTGTTACGGAAGACCCACTTGGTTCCTACAACATTTTGATTAGGACGTGGAACTAAATGCCATACCTCGTTCCTAGTGAAATTGTTGAGCTCCTCTTGCATCGCCATCACCCAATCCGAATCTTGGAGTGCTTCCTCTACCCTGTGTGGCTCAATAGAGGAAACAAAAGAGTAATGCTCACAAAAATGTGCAACACGAGATCTAGTGGTTACCCCCTTATGAATGTCGCCGAGGATGGTGTCGACGGGGTGATCTCGTTGAATTGCTTGGTGGACTCTTGGGTGTGGCGGTCTTGGTTCTTCATCCTCCTTGCCTTGATCATTTGCATCTCCCCCTTGATCGTTGCCGTCATCTTGAGGTGGCTCATTATTTTGATTTTCTCCTTCATCAACTTGAGCCTCGTCCTCATTTTGAGTTGGTGGAGATGCTTGCGTGGAGGAGGATGGTTGATCTTGTGCATTTGGAGGCTCTTCGGATTCCTTAGGACACACATCCCCAATGGACATGTTCCTTAGCGCGATGCACGGAGCCTCTTCATTACCTATCTCATCAAGATCAACTTGCTCGGTTAGGAGTTCATAGGATGTCTTCTTGAGGATTCGGTGTAGATATAATCGGTTGATGGCGTAGCAAGCGGTGTTAACCGCCTCGGCCTAAAACCGATCCGGCGTCTTGTACTCATCAAGCATGGTTCTTGCCATGTCCAATAGAGTTCAATTCTTCCTCTCCACTACACCATTTTGTTGTAGGGTGTAGGGAGAAGAGAACTCATGCTTGATGCCCTCCTCCTCAAGAAAACCTTCAATTTGTGAATTCTTGAACTCCGTCTCATTGCCGCTTCTAATTTTCTTGATCCTTAAGCCGAACTCATTTTGAGCCCGTCTCAAGAATCCTTTTAAGGTCTCTTGGGTTTGAGATTTTTCTTGCAAAAAGAATACCCAAGTGAAGCGAGAATAATCATCCACAATAACTAGACAGTACTTACTCCCGCCGATGCTTATGTAAGCGATCGGGCCGAATAAATCCATGTGTAGGAGCTCCAGTGGCCTGTCAGTCGTCATGATGTTCTTATGCGGATGATGAACACCAACCTGCTTCCCGGCTTGGCATGCGCTACAAATCCTGTCTTTCTCAAAATGAACATTTGTTAATCCTAAAATGTGTTCTCCCTTTAGAAGCTTATGAAGATTCTTCATTCCAACATGGGCTAGTCGGCGGTGCCAGAGCCAACCCATGTTAGTCTTAGCAATCAAGCAAGTGTCGAGTTCAGCTCTATCAAAATCTACCAAGTATAGCTGACCCTCTAACACTCCCTTAAATGCTATTGAATCATCACTCCTTCTAAAGACAGTGACACCTACATCAGTAAATAGACAGTTGTAGCCCATTTGACATAATTGAGAAACAGAAAGCAAGTTGTAATCTAATGAATCAACAAGAAAAACATTGGAAATGGAATGGTCAGGAGATATAGCTATTTTACCCAAACCTTTGACCAAACCTTGGTTTCCATCCTCGAATGTGATAGCTCGTTGGGGATCTTGGTTTTTCTCATAAGAGGAGAACATTTTCTTCTCCCCTGTCATGTGGTTTGTGCACCCGCTGTCGATGATCCAACTTGAGCCCCGGATGCATAAACCTACAAAATAAGTTTAGTTCTTGACTTTAGGTACCCAAACGGTTTTGGGTCCTTTGGCATTAGAAACAAGAACTTTGGGTACCCAAACACAAGTTTTGGAGCCCTTGTGTTTGCCCCCGACAAACTTGGCAACTACCTTGCCGGATTTGTTAGTTAAAACATACGATGCATCAAAAGTTTTGAATGAAATGCTATGGTCATTTGATGCACTAGGAGTTTTCTTCTTAGGCAACTTAGCACGGGTTGGTTGCCTAGAGCTAGAAGTCTCACCCTTATACATAAAAGCATGGTTAGGGCCAGAGTGAGACTTCCTAAAATGAATTCTCCTAATTTTGCTCTCGGGATAACCGGCAGGGTACAAAATGTAACCCTCGTTATCCTGAGGCATGGGAGCCTTGCCCTTAACAAAATTAGACAATCTTTTAGGAGGAGCATTAATTTTGACATTGTCCCCCTTTTGGAAGCCAATGCCATCCTTAATGCCAGGGCGTCTCCCACTATAAAGCATACTACGAGCAAATTTAAATTTTTCATTCTCAAGTTCGTGCTCGGCAATTTTAGCATCTAGTTTGGCTATATGATCATTTTGTTGTTTAATTAAAGCCATATGATCATGAATAGCATCAATATCAACATCTCTACATCTAGTGCAAATAGAAACATGCTCAATGTTAGATGTAGAGGGTTTACAAGATTTTAATTCTACAACCTTAGCATGTAATATATCATTTTCACTTCTAAGGTTAGAAATAGTATCATTGCAAACATCAAAATCTTTAGCCTTAGCAATCAATTTTTCATTTTCACATCTAAGGCTATCAAGAGAAATATTCAATTCATCAATCTTAGCAAGCAAATCAACATTATCATCTCTAAGATTGGGAATTGAAACATTACAAACATGAGAATCAACCTTAGCATTTAATTTTGCATTTTCATTTCTAAGGTTGGCAATAGTATCATGGCATGTGCTTAGCTCACTAGATAATTTTTCACATTTTTCTACTTCTAGAGCATAAGCATTTTTAACCTTAACATGCTTTTTATTTTCCTTGATTAGGAAGTCCTCTTGGGAGTCCAAGAGATCATTCTTCTCATGGATGGCACTAATTAATTCATTTAATTTTTCCTTTTGTTGCATGTTTAGGTTGGCAAAAAGGGTACTCAAATTATCTTCCTCATCACTAGCATTATCATCACTAGAGGATTCATATTTAGGGGAGGATTTGGATTTAACCTTCTTCCTTTTGCCGTCTTTTGCCATGAGGCACTTGTGGCCGACGTTGGGGAAGAGAAGTCCCTTGGTGACGGCGATGTTTGCGGCGTCCTCGTCGGAGGAGGAGTCGGTGGAGCTCTCGTCGGAGTCCCATTCCCGGCAAACATGGGCATCGCCGCCCTTCTTCTTGTAGTACTTCTTCTCCTTTCTTCTCCCCTTCTTGTCGTCGCCCCTGTCACTGTCACTAGAAATAGGACATTTAGCAATAAAGTGACCGGGCTTACCACACTTGTAGCAAACCTTCTTGGAACGAGATTTGTAATCCTTCCCCTTCCGTTGCTTGAGGATTTGGTGAAAGCTTTTGATGATTAAAGCCATCTCCTCATTGTCGAGCTTGGAGGCATCAATGGGTTGTCTACTTGATGTAGACTCTTCCTTCTTTTCCTCCGTCGCCTTGAATGCAACCGGTTGTGCTTCGGGTGCGGAGGGGCCATATAGCTCGTTGATCTTCCTTGAGCCTTTGATCATCAACTCAAAGCTCACAGAATTACCTATAACTTCCTCGGGGGTCATTTGTGTATATCTAGGATTACCACGAATTAATTGAACTTGAGTAGGGTTAAGGAAAACAAGTGATCTAAGAATAACCTTAACCACTTCGTGGTCATCCCATTTTTTGCTCCCGAGGTTGCGCACTTGATTCACCAAGGTTTTGAATCGGTTGTACATGTCTTGTGGCTCCTCCCCTTGGCGAAGACGGAAGCGACTCAGCTCCCCCTCGATTGTTTCCCGCTTGGTGATTTTGGTCACCTCATCTCCTTCGTGCGCGGTCTTTAGCACGTCCCAAATTTCCTTAGCACTCTTCAACCCTTGCACCTTATTATACTCCTCTCGACTTAGAGAGGCGAGGAGTATAGTTGTGGCTTGGGAGTTGAAGTGTTGAATTTGGGCCACTTCGTCCTCATCATAATCTTCATCCCCTACGGATGGTACCTATACACCAAACTCAACAATATCCCATATACTTTTGTGGAGTGAGGTTAGGTGATATCGCATCATATCACTCCACCTAGCATAATCTTCACCATCAAATGTTGGTGGTTTGCCTAATGGGACGGAAAGTAAAGGTGTATGTTTAGGAATGCGAGGATAGCGTAGGGGGATCTTACTAAACTTCTTGCGCTCATGGCGCTTAGAAGTTACGGACGGCGCATCGGAGCCGGAGGTCGATGGTGATGAAGTGTCGGTCTCGTAGTAGACCACCTTCCTCATCTTCTTGTGCTTGCCGCTACTCCGATGCGACTTGTGGGAAGAAGATTTCTTCTCCTTCCCCTTTCCCTTGTTGCGGGACTCTTCCGATGAAGTCTTCCCGTGGCTTGTAGTGGACTTGTCGCCGGTCTCCATCTCCCTCTTGGTGTGATCTCCCGACATCACTTCGAGCGGTTAGGCTCTAATGAAGCACCGGGCTCTGATACCAATTGAAAGTCACCTAGAGGGGGGTGAATAGGGCGAAACTGAAATTTACAAAGTTAATCACAACTACAAGCCGGGTTAGCGTTAGAAATAATAAAGAGTCAGAGAGAGAGGGTGCAAAACAAATCGCAAGCAAATAAAGAGTGTGACACGCGAATTTGTTTTACCGAGGTTCGGTTCTCGCAAACCTACTCCCCGTTGAGGTGGTCACAAAGACCGGGTCTCTTTCAACCGTTTCCCTCTCTCAAACGGTCCCTCGGACCGAGTGAGCTTCTCTTCTCAAACAACCGGGAACCAAACTTTCCCGCAAGGATCACCACACAATTGGTGTGTCTTGCCTCGATTACAATTGAGATGATCGCAAGAAAGAGTGAAAGAAAGAAGCAATCCAAGCAAAAGAGCTCAAAAGAACACAACAAATCTCTCTCACTAATCACTAAAGCCTTGTGTGGAATTGGGAGAGGATTTGATCACTTAGGTGTGTCTTGTATTGAATGCCTAGCTCTTGTAAGTAGTTGGAAGGTTGAAAACTTGGATAACTTGAATGTGGGGTGGTTGGGGGTATTTATAGCCCCAACCACCAAACTAGCCGTTTGGTGAAGGCTGCTGTCGACGGGCGCACCGGACAGTCCGGTGCGCCAGCCTACGTCAGCAGACCGTTGGGGTTCGACCGTTGAGCTCTGTCTTGTGGGCCCGCCTGGCTGTCCGGTGGTGCACCGGACAGGCCCTGTAGGCTGTTCGGTGTGCCACCCGCGCGTGCTCTACTCCTCTGCGCGCGCAGGTGCGCATTAAATGCTGTAGCAGGTGACCGTTGGCGCCGAATAGCTGTTGCTCCGCCGTTACACCAGACAGTCCGGTGTGCACCGGACATGTCCGGTGAATTATAGCGGAGCAAATTCCCGAAGCTGGCAAGTTCAGAGTCGCATCTCCTTGGAGCACCGGACACTGTCCGGTGTACACCGGACAGTCCGGTGAATTATAGCGCGGTGCCTCTGAGTTTTCCCGAATGTGCGAAGTTCAGCTTGGAGTCCCCTGGTGCACCGGACACTGTCCGGTGGCACACCGGACAGTCCGGTGCGCCAGACCAGGGTGCTTTCGGTTGTCCCTTTGCTCTTTTGTTTGAACCCTTATCTTGGTCTTTTTATTGGCTTATTGTGAACCTTTTGCACCTGTAGAACTTATAGACTAGAGCAAACTAGTTAGTCCAATTATTTGTGTTGGGCAATTCAACCACCAAAATCAATTTAGGAAATAGGTGTAAGCCTAATTCCCTTTCAGCAAGGTCAAAGGCTTGGGCAAGATAGCCATCACTAACGAGCACTCAATATTGAATGTATTTCTAGTAGAGTCGCTTGGGTACAACCTTTTGTCTGTAAGTCAATTGTGTCACATGGGTTATAATTGTCTGTTTACAAATGTTGATGTATCTATCTTTAGAAGGAGTGATGGTGCATTAGCTTTTAAGGGTGTATTAGACGGTAAACTCTACTTAGTTGATTTTTTGAAAGAGGATGCCGATTTAAATGCATGCTTAATAGCTAAGACTAATATGGGCTGGCTTTGGCATCGCCGTCTAGCACATGTTGGGATGAAGAACTTTCATAAACTTCTAAAGGGAGATCATGTGTTAGGACTAACCGATGTCTGTTTTGAGAAAGACAGACCTTGTGCAGCATTGAGAGCACCTAGAGGGGGGGTGAATAGGTGATCGTGAAAAACTTGAAACCTAAGCCACAAAAACTTGGTTAAGCGTTAGCACAATAATCGCCAAGTGGCTAGAGAGGAGTCTCAACAAAACACAATAACCACAAAGATATCAATCACAGAGATGGCATGATGGTTATCCCGTGGTTCGGCCAAGACCAACGCTTGCCTACTCCACGTTGTGGCGTCCCAACGGACGAGGGTTGCAATCAACCCCTCTCAAGCGGTCCAAAGACCCACTTGAATACCACGGTGTTTTGCTTTGCTTTTCTTAATCCCGTTCGTGAGGAATCTCCACAACTTGGAGCCTCTCGCCCTTACACTTGAAGTTCACAAAGAAGCACGGAGTAAGGGAGGGATGAGCAACGCACACAAGACACAAAATCAGAATGTCAACACGCACACAAGTCGCAACAAGAGCTCGCAACACAACCCAATGAGTTCACAACTCAACTAGAGCTCTAGATGCTATCACGAAGAAACAAATGCGTGGAATTGAAGTCTCGGTGCTTAGGAATGCTTTGAGTATACTTGGTGTGCTCCTCCATGCGCCTAGGGGTCCCTTTTATAGCCCCAAGGCAGCTAGGAGCCGTTGAGAGCATTCCAGGAAGGCTGATCTTGCCTTCTGTCGCCTGGCGCACCGGACAGTCCGGTGCACCACCGGACACTGTCCGGTGCTGATTTCTTTCCTTCTATGGCGCAGTAGACCGTTGCTGATTGAGAGCCGTTGGCGCACCGGACACTGTCCGGTGCACACCGGACAGTTCGGTGCCCCAATGTGACCGTTGGCTCGGCCACACGTCACGCGCGGAATCCTCGGCCGACCGTTGCCCCGGCTGACCATTGGCTTACCGGACAGTCCGGTGCACCACCGGACAGTCCGGTGAATTATAGCCGTACATCGTTGATGGTTTCCCAAGAGCGACGAGTTCGCCTGTGAACGGCTCACCGGACAGTCTGGTGCACCACCGGACAGTCCGGTGATTTATAGCCGTACACCGCCGTCGAAGTCCCGAGAGCAGCGAGTTCGCCAGAGCCAGTCTGGCGCACCGGACACTGTCCGGTGCACCCAGACTGCGCAGACTTTGGCTGAAGAAAGCCATCTCTTTTCCAATTCGATTTCTCCTGTTTCCAGCACTTAGACACAATACATTAGTCCATAAAACAATGTACTAAGTCTAGAAACATACCTTTTGACTTGAATTGCACTTTGTCCACCACTTTGCATAGATTAACACAAAAGCACTTGTGTTGGCACTCAATCACCAAAACACTTAGAAATGGCCCAAGGGCACATTTCCCTTTCAATCTCCCCCTTTTTGGTGATTTATGCCAACACAACATAAAGCAACTAGAACAAGTGCAATATCAATGCAAATGAAAACTCAAAATTGTTTTGATTCAAATTTGTCATATATGGATCATACTTTGCCACCACTTGGTTTGTTTTTGCAAATCAACCTCAATTTTCTATCTCTAAGTCAAACACACTTGTAGAGACATAAAGAGAGTTGTTCCAATAGAAATTGATCACAGTATCAAAAACTCCCCCTATTTCCCATAATCAACCATTCTCCCCACAAGAGATCAACTTTTGACAAAAAGAGCCAATAAGAGAGTTTTGACAAACCAAAAGCTCTATTCTGCTATTTTCAAAATTTCTCAAGTGGTAGCTGATCCATTTATTGCTTTGGCCTTATTTTCTCCCCCTTTGGCATCAAGCACCAAAACGGGATCAATCTTGGCCCTAGAACCCCATTGCCTCACCAAAATCTTCAAATAAGAATACAAAGGCAATAGGAGTACATGAGATGAACTTGGAATAAGTTACCCTCTTATCGGAGTGCAGTGGAAGTCTTTCATGGTCCAAGTCCACCTTTTCCCTTTCAAACCTCCTTTGAGACTAAATCAAGCAAACTCAAGCACACGGTTAGTCTCAAAGGGTCAAGTTGTAGCACAACTCCCCCCTAAATATGTGCATCACTTGCAAAAGGACTTATGAGGTCCGGGGAGTGATTGTACAAATTGAGCACCACAAATAAGCAACAAAATGCATAAGGAACATGATCAAAGGCATAAATACATGTATGCTCTAAATCAATCCAAGTTCCGCGAATCTAAGACATTTAGCTCACTACGTAGCCTGCAAAAGGTCTTCTCATCTAAAGGCTTGGTAAAGATATCGGCTAGCTGGTTCTCGGTGCTAACATAAAACACTTCGATATCTCCCTTTTGCTGGTGGTCTCTCAAAAAGTGATGCTAGATGTCAATGTGCTTTGTGCGGCTGTGCTCAACAGGATTTTCCGCTATTCGGATAGCACTCTCATTATCACATAGGAGTGGGACTTTGCTCAGATTGTAGCCAAAGTCCCATAGGGTTTGCCTCATCCAAAGTAGTTGCGCGCAACACTGTCCTGCGGCAACGTACTCGGCCTCAGCGGTGGATAGGGCAACGGAAGTTTGTTTCTTAGAGTTCCATGACACCAGGGACCTTCCTAAGAATTGGCACGTCCCCGATGTACTCTTCCTATCGACCTTACATCCAGCATAGTCGGAATTTGAATATCCAATCAAGTCAAAGGTAGACCCCTTTGAATACCAGATCCCGAAGCAAGGCGTAGCGACTAAGTATCTAAGAATTCGCTTCATGGCCACTAAGTGACACTCCCTTGGATCAGATTGAAATCTAGCACACATGCATACGCTAAGCATAATATCCGGTCTACTAGCACATAAATAAAGCAAAGAACCTATCATGGACCGGTATGCTTTTTGATCAACGGACTTACCTCCTTTGTTGAGGTCGGTATGTCCGTCAGTTCCCATCGGCGTCTTTGCGGGCTTGGCTTCCTTCATCCCAAACCGCTTTAGCAAGTCTTGCATGTACTTCGTTTGGGAGATGAAGGTGCCGTCCTTGAGTTGCTTCACTTGGAACCCAAGAAAGTAGTTCAACTCGCCCATCATCGACATCTCGAATTTCTGTGTCATCACCCTGCTAAACTCTTCACAAGATTTTTGGTTAGTAGAACCAAATATTATGTCATCGACATAAATTTGGCACACAAAAAGATCACCATCGCAAGTCTTAGTAAAAAGAGTTGGATTGGCTTTCCCAACCTTGAAAGCATTAGCAATTAAAAAGTCTCTAAGGCATTCATATCATGCTCTTGGGGCTTGCTTAAGTCCATAGAGCGCCTTAGAGAGCTTACACATGTGGTCGGGGTACCATTCATCCTCGAAGCCAGGGGGTTGCTCCACGTACACCTCCTCCTTGATCGGCCTGTTGAGGAAAGTGCTCTTCACATCCATTTGGAACAACCTGAAGGAATGGTGAGCAGCATATGCTAGCAATATACGAATAGATTCTAGCCTAGCCACAGGAGCAAAAGTTTCCTCAAAGTCCAAACCTGCGACTTGGGCATAACCTTTTGCCACAAGTCGAGCCTTGTTCCTTGTCACCACCCCGTGCTCGTCCTATTTGTTGCGAAACACCCACTTGGTTCCCACAACATTTTGCTTGGGACGAGGCACCAGTGTCCAAACTTCATTCCTCTTGAAATTGTTGAGCTCTTCCTGCATGACCAACACCCAGTCCGGATCTAGCAAGGCCTCTTCTACCATGAAAGGCTCAATAGAAGAGACAAAAGAGTAATGCTCACAGAAATTAACTAATCTTGAACGAGTAGTTACTCCCTTGCTAATATCACCCAAAATTTGGTCGACGGGATGATTCTTTTGAATCGTCGCTCGAACTTGGGTTGGAGGTGCCGGTTGTGCTTCTTCCTCCATCACATGATCGTCTTGTACTCCCCCTTGATCACACGCCTCCTTTTGATGAACCTGTTCATCGTCTCGAGTTGGGGGATGCACCATTGTTGAGGAAGAAGGTTGATCTTGCTCCAATTGTTCCTGTGGTCGCACATTGCCAATCGCCATGGTGCGCATTGCGGCCGTTGGAACGTCTTCTTCATCTACATCATCAAGATCAACAACTTGCTCTCTTGGAGAGCCATTAGTCTCATCAAATACAACATCGCTAGAGACTTCAACCAAACCCGATGATTTGTTGAAGACCCTATACGCCTTTGTATTTGAATCATAACCTAATAAAAACCCTTCTACGGCTTTGTGAGCAAATTTGGAATTCCTACCCTTCTTCACTAGAATGTAGCATTTACTCCCAAAAACACGAAAGTAAGACACATTGTGTTTGTTACCGGTTAGCAGCTCATACGAAGTCTTCTTGAGGAGGCGGTGAAGGTAGACCCGGTTGATGGCGTGGCAAGCCGTGTTTACGGCTTCCGACCAAAAGCGCTCGGGGGTCTTGAACTCTCCAAGCATCGTCCTCGCCATATCGATGAGCGTCCTGTTCTTTCTCTCTACCACACCATTTTGTTGTGGTGTGTAGGGAGCGGAGAACTCGTGCTTGATCCCTTCCTCCTCAAGATACTCCTTCACTTGAAGGTTCTTGAATTCGGACCCGTTGTCGCTCCTTATCTTTTTCACCTTGAGCTCAAACTCATTTTGAGCTCTCCTTAGGAAGCGCTTGAGGGTCTCTTGGGTTTCAGATTTATCCTGCAAAAAGAATACCCAAGTGAAGCGAGAAAAATCATCAACTATAACAAGACCATACTTACTTCCTCCTATACTTAGATAGGTGACGGGTCCGAAGAGGTCCATATGAAGCATGTCCAAAGGTCTTGATGTGGTCATCACATTTTTGGTGTGATGAGAGCCTCCCACCTGTTTGCCTGCTTGACAAGCTGCACAAGGTCTATCTTTTTTGAAATGCACATTAGTTAGACCTATCACATGTTCTCCCTTTAGAAGCTTGTGGAGGTTCTTCATCCCCACATGTGCTAAGCGGCGATGCCACAGCCAGCCCATGCAAGTCTTAGCAATTAAGCATGCATCTAGACCGGCCTCTTCTTTTGCAAAATCAACCAAATAAAGTTTGTCGTCTAGTACACCCTTAAAAGCTAGTGAACCATCACATCTTCTAAAGACAGACACATCTACATTTGTGAATAGACAATTATATCCCATATTGCATAATTGACTAACAGATAACAAATTATATCCAAGAGACTCAACTAAAAACACATTAGATATAGAGTGCTCGGATGAGATAGCAATTTTACCTAACCCTTTTACCTTGCCTTGGTTCCCATCACCGAATATTATTGAATCTTGGGAATCCTTGTTTTTGACGTAGGAGGTGAACATCTTCTTCTCCTCCGTCATATGGTTTGTGCATCCGCTGTCGATAATCCAGCTTGAACCCCCGGATGCATAAACCCGCAAGGCAAATTTAGGCTTGGGTCTTAGGTACCCAACTCTTGTTGGGTCCTACAAGGTTAGTCACAATTGTCTTAGGGACCCAAATGCAAGTTTTATCTCCCTTGCATCTTGCCCCTAACTTCCTAGCAATTACCTTCTTATCCTTTCTACAAATGGCAAAGGAAGCATTGCAAGCATAATAAATTGTAGAAGGTTCATTCATTACTTTCCTAGGAGCATGAACAATATTCTTTCTAGGCACATGATGAATAACATTTCTCCTAGACATATTTCTACCATGCATATAGGAAGAACTAGAAGCAAACATGGCATGAGAATCAAAAGCATCATAAGCATTACAACTCCTATAAGCATTTTTAGATTGTCTCCTATCATGGTACATAAAAGCATGGTTCTTTTTAGCACTACTAGCCATAGGGGCCTTCCCTTTCTCCTTGGCGGAGATGGGAGCCTTATGGCTTGTCAAGTTCTTGGCTTCCCTCTTGAAGCCAAGTCCATCCTTAATTGAGGGGTGTCTACCAATCGTGTAGGCATCCCTTGCAAATTTTAACTTATCAAATTCACTTTTGCTAGTCTTAAGTTGGAAATTAAGACTAGCTACTTCATCATTTAATTTAGAAATGCAATCTAGGTGTTCACTACAAGCATCAACGTTAAAATCTTTACACCTAGTGCAAATCACAACATGTTCTACACAAGATGTTAATTTACTAGATTTTTCTAACTTAGCATTTAAATCATCATTTATGCTCTTTAAGCTAGAAATTGTCTCATGGCAAGTAGATAGTTCACAAGAAAGCATTTCATTTCGTTTAACTTCTAAAGCAAGTGAATTTTGTGCACTAACAAATTTATCATGCTCTTCATATAAAAGGTCCTCTTGTTTCTCTAAAAGTCTATCCTTTTCATTCAAGGCATCAATCAATTCATTAATCTTATCTATTTTAGTTCTATCCAATCCCTTGAATAAACTAGAGTAATCTATTTCTTCATCACTAGACTCATCATCACTAGAAGAATCATAAGTAGTACTGTCTCGAGTACATACTTTTTCTCCTTCGCCATGAGGCATGTGTGACACTCGTTGGGGAAGAGGGATGACTTGTTGAAGGCAGTGGCGGCGAGTCCTTCATTGTTGGAGTCGGAGGAGGAGCAATCCGAATCCCACTCCTTTCCGATATGTGCCTCGCCCTTGGCCTTCTTGTAATTCTTCTTCTTTTCCCTTTTGTTCCCTTTTTCCTGGTCACTTTCATTATCGGGACAGTTAGCAATGAAATGACCAATCTTACCACATTTGAAGCATGAGCGCTTCCCCTTTGTCTTCGTCTTGCTTGGCTGTCCCTTGCGACCCTTTAGCGTCGTCTTGAAGCGCTTGATGATGAGGGCCATCTCTTCATCATTGAGCCCGGCCGCCTCAACTTGCGCCACCTTGCTAGGTAGCGCCTCCTTGCTCCTCGTTGCCTTGAGAGCAATGGGTTGAGGCTCATGGATTGGACCATTCAACGCGTCGTCCACGTATCTCGCCTCCTTGATCATCATTCGCCCGCTTACAAACTTCCCAAGGACTTCTTCGGGCGACATCTTGGTGTACCTGGGATTTTCACGAATATTGTTCACCAAATGTGGATCAAGTATAGTAAAGGACCTTAGCATTAGGCGGACGACGTCGTGGTCCGTCCATCGCGTGCTTCCGTAGCTCCTTATTTTGTTGATAAGGGTCTTCAGCCGGTTGTATGTTTGGGTTGGCTCCTCTCCCCTTATCATTGCGAATCTTCCAAGCTCGCCCTCCACTAACTCCATCTTGGTGAGCAAGGTAACGTCGTTCCCCTCATGAGAGATCTTGAGGGTGTCCCAGATCTGCTTGGCATTGTCCAAGCCGCTCACCTTATGGTACTCGTCCCTGCACAAAGAGGCTAACAACACAGTAGTAGCTTGTGCATTTTTATGAATCTGTTCATTAATAAGTATAGGACTATCCGAGCTATCAAAGTTCATTCCATTCTCGACAATCTCCCAAATGCTTGGATGAAGAGAGAACAAGTGACTACACATTTTGTGATTCCAAAATCCGTAGTCCTCCCCATCAAAGTGTGGAGGTTTGCCAAGAGGAATGGAAAGCAAATGAGCATTTGAACTCTGAGGAATACGAGAGTAATCGAAAGAAAAATTCGAATTAACCATCTTTCGTTTCTCATAGTCGTAGTCATCCTTTTGGGAAGAAGTGGACTCATCGCTGTCGCCGTAGTAGACGATCTCCTTGATGCGTCCCGTCTTCTTCTTCTTCCCATCTTTGCGTTTGTGGCCCGAGCCCGAGTCGGTAGGCTTGTCATCCTTCGGCTCGTTGACGAAGGACTCCTTCTCCTTATCGTTGATCACGATTCCCTTCCCCTTAGGATCCATCTCTTCGAGCGATTAGTCCCTTTGTGAAGAGAACGGCTCCGATACCAATTGAGAGCACCTAGAGGGGGGGTGAATAGGTGATCCTGAAAAACTTGAAACTTAAGCCACAAAAACTTGGTTAAGCGTTAGCACAATAATCGCCAAGTGGCTAGAGAGGAGTCTCAACAAAACACAATAACCACAAAGATATCAATCACAGAGATGGCACGATGGTTATCCTGTGGTTCGGCCAAGACCAACGCTTGCCTACTCCACGTTGTGGCGTCCCAACGGACGAGGGTTGCAATCAACCCCAATCAAGCGGTCCAAAGACCCACTTGAATACCATGGTGTTTTGCTTTGCTTTTCTTAATCCCGTTCGCGAGGAATCTCCACAACTTGGAGCCTCTCGCCCTTACACTTGAAGTTCACAAAGAAGCACGGAGTAAGGGAGGGATGAGCAACGCACACAAGACACAAAATCAGAATGTCAACACGCACACAAGTCGCAACAAGAGCTCGCAACACAACCCAATGAGTTCACAACTCAACTAGAGCTCTAGATGCTATCACGAAGAAACAAATGCGTGGAATTGAAGTCTCGGTGCTTAGGAATGCTTTGAGTATACTTGGTGTGCTCCTCCATGCGCCTAGGGGTCCCTTTTATAGCCCCAAGGCAGCTAGGAGTCATTGAGAGCATTCCAGGAAGGCTGATCTTGCCTTCTGTCGCCTGGCGCACCGGACAGTCCGGTGCACCACCGGACACTGTCCGGTGCTGATTTCTTTCCTTCTATGGCGCAGTCGACCGTTGCTGATTGAGAGCCGTTGGCGCACCGGACACTGTCCAGTGCACACCGGACAGTTCGGTGCCCAATGTGACCGTTGGCTCGGCCACGCGTCACGCGCGGAATCCTCGGCCGACCGTTGCCCTGGCTGACCGTTGGCTCACCGGACAGTCCGGTGCACCACTGGATAGTTCGGTGAATTATAGTCGTACACCGTTGATGGTTTCCCGAGAGCGACGAGTTCGCCTGTGAACGGCTCACCGGACAGTCCGGTGCACCACCGGATAGTCCAGTGATTTATAGCCGTACACCACCGTCGAAGTTCCGAGAGCAGCGAGTTCGCCAGAGCCAGTCTGGCGCACCGGACACTGTCCGGGGCACCACCGGACACTGTCCGGGGCACCCAGACTGCGCAGACTTTGGCTGAAGAAAGCCATCTCTTTTCCAATTCAATTTCTCCTGTTTCCAGCACTTAGACACAATAAATTAGTCCATAAAACAATGTACTAAGTCTAGAAACATACCTTTTGACTTGAATTGCACTTTGTCCACCACTTTGCATAGATTAACACAAAAGCACTTGTGTTGGCACTCAATCACCAAAACACTTAGAAATGGCCCAAGGGCACATTTCCCTTTCAAGCATGTCAGACAGGGAAACAGGTGGGAAGCACTCATCACAGCAAGAATGTGATGGCAACATCAAGACCACTGGAGCTTCTTCACATGGACCTCTTTGGACCCGTTGCCTACCTTAGTATCGGGGGAAGTAAGTATGGTCTTGTAATTGTTGATGATTTTTCCCGCTTCACTTGGATGTTCTTTTTGCAGGACAAATCAGAAACTCAAGGGACCCTAAAGCGCTTTCTAAGGAGGGCTCAAAATGAATTTGTACTAAAGGTGAAAAAGATAAGGAGCGACAACGGGTCCGAGTTCAAGAATCTACAAGTCAAAGAGTTTCTTAAGGAGGAAGGCATGAAGCATGAGTTCTCCGCTCCCTAAACACCACAGCAAAATGGTGTGGTAGAGAGGAAGAACAGGACGCTGATTTACATGGCAAGAACAATGCTTGGAGAGTACAAGACGCCTGAGCGGTTTTGGTCGAAAGCTGTGAACACAGCCTGCCACGCCATAAACCGGCTCTATCTGCATCGCCTCCTCAAGAATACCTCCTACGAACTCCTTACCGATAACAAACCCAATGTCTCTTACTTTCGTGTATTTGGGAGCAAATGCTACATTCTAGTGAAGAAAGATAGACACTCTAAATTTGCTCCCAAGGCAGTAGAAGGGTTTTTACTAGGGTATGACTCAAATACAAAGGCGTATAGGGTCTTCAACAAATCATTAGGATTAGTTGAAGTCTCTAGCGACGTTGTATTTGATGAGACTAATGGCTCTCCAAGAGAGCAAGTTGATCTTGATGACATAGATGAAGATCAAGTTCCGACGTCCGCAATGCGCATGATGGTGATAGGCGATGTGCGACCACAGGAACCGCATGAAGAAGATCAACCATCTTTCTCAACAATGGTGCATCCCCCAACTCAAGACGATGTATAGGTACCTCAAGAAGAAGGGCAGGATCAAGGGGGAGCACAGAAAGATCTAATGATGGAGGAAGAAGCACCACGGGCCCCTCCAACTCAAGTTCGAGCGTCAATCCGAAGACATCACCCCGTCGATCAAATTCTGGGTGATATCAGCAAGGGAGTAACTACTCGCTCACGTTTAGCTAATTTTTGTGAGCATTACTCGTTTGTCTCTTCTATTGAGCCTTTCAGGGTAGAAGAGGCCTTGCAGGATCCGGACTGGGTGTTGGCCATGCAGGAAGAGCTCAATGACTTCAAGAGAAATGAAGTCTGGAGCCTGGTGCCACGTCTAAAGCAAAACGTTGTGGGAACCAAGTGGGTGTTCCGCAACAAACAAGACAAGCACGAAGTGGTGACAAGAAATAAGGCTCGACTTGTGGCAAAAGGTTATGCCTAAGTCGCAGGTTTGGATTTCAAGGAGACTTTTGCTCTTGTGGCTAGGCTAGAGTCAATTCGAATATTATTAGCCTATGCCGCTCACCATTCTTTTAGGCTATTTCAAATGGACGTAAAGAGCGCTTTCCTCAATGGGCCAATCAAGGAGGAGGTATACGTGGAACAACCCCCTGGCTTTGAGGATGACAGGTATCCCGACCATGTGTACAGGCTCTCTAAGGCGCTCTATGGACTTAAACAAGCCCCAAGAGCATGGTTTGAATGCCCTAGAGACTTCCTTATTTCTAATGCTTTCAAGGTTGGGAAAGCCGATCCCACTCTTTTCACAAAGACATGTAATGGTGATCTCTTTGTTTGCCAAATTTATGTCGATGACATAATATTTGGTTCTACTAATCAAAAGTCTTGTGAGGAGTTTAGCAGGGTGATGACGCAAAAGTTCGAGATGTCGATGATGGGCGAGTTGACCTACTTTCTTGGGTTCCAAGTGAAGCAACTCAAAGACGGCACCTTCATCTCCTAAACGAAGTACACTCAGGATCTTCTCAAGAGGTTTGGGATGAAGGACGCCAAGCCCGCGAAGACACCGATGGGAACTGATGGGCATGTTGACCTCAACAAAGGAGGTAAGTCCGTTGATCAAAAGGCATACCGATCCATGATCGGTTCATTACTTTATCTTTGTGCTAGTAGACCGAACATTATGCTTAGTGTACGCATGTGTGCTAGATATCAATCCGACCCCAAGGAGTGTCACCTTGTGGCTGTTAAGCGAATTCTTAGGTATTTAGTTTCTACGCCTTGCTTCGGGATCTGGTATCCAAAGGGGTCTACCTTTGACTTGATTGGATACTCAGACTCCGACTATGCCAGGTGCAAGGTTGATAGGAAGAGTACATCAGGGACGTGCCAATTTCTAGGAAGGTCTCTGGTGTTCTGGAGTTCCAAGAAACAAACATTTGTTGCCCTATCCACCGCTGAGGCCGAGTACGTTGCCGTAGGACAGTGTTGCACGCAACTACTTTGTATGAGGCAAACCCTCCGAGACTTTGGCTACATTCTGAGCAAAGTCCCACTCCTATGTGACAATGAGAGTGCAATCCGCTTGGCTGATAATCCTATTGAACACAGCCGCACTAAGCACATAGACATCCGACATCACTTCCTGAGAGACCACCAGCAAAAGGGAGATATCAATGTGTATCACATTAGCACCGAGAACCAGCTAGCTGATATCTTCACTAATCCTTTAGATGAGAAAAGGTTTTGCAGGTTGCGTAGTGAGCTAAATGTCTTAGATTTGCGTAACTTGAATTGATCTATAGCACACATGTGTTCTATGCCTTTGATCATGTTACTTTATGCATTTACATCATTTGTTATCTATTTATGGTGCTCAAGTTGTACAAGTGATCCCCGGACCTCACAAGTCCATACGCAAATGAAGCACATGTTTAGGGGGAGATGTGTTACAACTTGATCCCTTTGAGACTAATTTGTTTGTTTAAGTACACTTGATGTAGTCTCAAAGGTGCATTGAAAGGGAAAATGAACTTGGACGCCGCAAAGACTTCCACTGCACTCTGGTATTAGTGTATTTAATTCCAAGTTCATACTTATGCTCTCATTGCCCTTTTGCTCTTAATTGACATTTTTGGTGAGGCAATGGGGTTAAAGGGCAAAAAATGATCCCGTTTTGGTGCTTAATACCAAAGGGGGAGAAATTAAGACCAAAGCAAATAGATCAGCCAACCACTTGTGAATTTCGAAAACACTAGAGTTAGATTTTGTGTTTTGTCCAAAATAGTCTTATTGCAAAAATTGGTCTCTTATGGGGGAGAATTTTGATTATGGGGAAAAGGGGGAGTTTTTGGTACTTAATAAATTTTACTCTTGGAATATCTCTCGATTTGCCCAAACAAGTGTGTTTGACTTAGAAAAAGAATTTGATTTGCAAAAACAAACCAAGTGGTGGCAAAGAGTGATCCAAATATGCCAAATCACAAGCAAAAATAATTTGGGCTTCATTTGGATTGATGTTGCACTTCCTTTTGTTGCTTTTTGATGTGTTGGCATAAATCACCAAAAGGGGGGAGATTGAAAGGGAAATGTGCCCTTGGGCAATTTCTATAAGTATTTTGGTGATTAGATGCCCAACACATGTTAATTGAGTCCTCATGTGCTAAATGTGTGAAATGGTGCAAATCAAGTTACAAGGTATGTTTCTAGACTTAGTACATTGTTTTTTAGTACTAACATGTTTATCTAAGTGCTAGAAACAGTGCCGAGAAGAGAAGAAACGAATTGGAAAAGAGTTGGATGCGTACAGCCAACACCTACTCGGGTCTAGCACACCGGACTGTCCGGTGACGCACCCGACAGTGTCCGGTGGTGACAGTGTTCGGTGCCCCAGGCTGGTCGATGGTGAACCGGCTGCTCTCGGGCAATGACGGAGTTGTACGACTATAATTCACCTGACTGTCCGGTGAGTCACCCGCGACGAACTCGTCGCTCTCGGGAAATGGAAAAGGCGATGTGGCTATAATTCACCGGACTGTCCGGTGGTGCACCGGGCTGTCCGGTGAGCCAACGGCGCCAGCAGCAACGGTCGTCCACACGATCAACGTGCGACACGTGGCTTGCTCCAACGGTCGGCTGGGTGCACCGAACTGTCCGGTGTGCACCGGACAGTGTCTGGTGCGCCAACCAGCCCCGAGGAGCAACGGTTGGATGCGCCTGATTTGGAAGGAGATCACACACCGGACTGCTACAGTATCTGTCCAGTGGTGCACCGGACTGTCCGGTGCACCAACCGACAGAAGGCAAGATTGGCCTTCCAAGATTGATCTCCAACGGCTCCCAACTGCCTTGGGACTATAAAAGGGACCCCTAGGCGCATGGAGGAGGACACCAAGCTTACAAGAAACATCCTAAGGCACCTAGACTCTGCACTCACGCATTCTGATCATAGTTCTTGAGATTTGAGCACTTTCGAGTTGTAAACTCTTCGCGCTGTGTTGTGTGCTCGCCTCTTCACGTGTGTGCGTGATTCTGCTACGAACTTGAGTCTTGTGTGTGTTGGGGGCCTTCGGCTTCCGAAGGTCCTCAAAAACATGATTTGATAATGTTTTCCAAGTGAAATATGTGAACAGGTATCTTCGGATCCGGACCATGAGCATACAAAGCATGGTTAGGACGAAGCCTGAGCGAGACGAAGGGTGATTATGATGAAGGACAAGGTGATCACGAAGCTGTACACAGGAAAGCTTCGGCATGACAGTAGAAAAGGGGAACCGACTTAAAGATGAAAAGGCAAATTAGACCTTGAAGGATTACTATAGTGTTATTGGCAAATATAAAGGGCATGAATGTAATTTTACATGGGCTGCGTCCCTTGCCTATAAATAGATGAACAGTATTCCCGTACTGTTCACGCTGACTCAGCATTCGCTTTCCGCATCACGCCTGTACCTTTACTTTTCGTCAATCCGAAGGTACATTTATAATTTGTTATTTTGAATATGATAATGCAAATAAATATAAGTTGATAATAATATCTAAATTATTCTTCGTATTAGGTATATGAATTCTTCTTTATTATCTATCGAGCTTACGAAGGTTTTTTCCTTCATAACCTTCGTCCGGAATTCATTATATCCGAAGGGATATAATGTCTTGAAGGACGAAGGACTTTAATATTTAACACTTTTTATGTTGCCTTGTTCTTAACTCTTAGCATTTGAGAACAAGTCCCCAACAGTGTGCGTTGCTTTCCCTCCCTTATTCTTGTGCTTCCTTGTGATCTCTATTATAAGGGCGAGAGACTCCAAATTGTGGAAATTCCTCGTAACCGGGAAAGATACTCTAAAGAAAAATACCGTAGTATTCAAGTTGATCATTGGATCACTTGAAAGGGGTTGAGTGCAACCCTCGTCTATTGGGACGCCACAACGTGGAAGTAGGCAAGTGTTACTTGGCCGAACCACGGGATAAAAATTGTGTGTCTCATGTGTTGCTTCTTGTGATTGTCTTGTTCGCACGAGCGTGTTCAATAGCCACTTGATTTCACTAACATCTCTATAATCAAGTTTGTGGCTATTTGGTGTTTGATTTTACAGGATCACCTATTCACCCCCCTCTAGGTGCTCTCAGCACTGACACGTCCAGTGCGTATGCATTCTACATCACTTCCAATAATTAGCTTTGTGCTTGGGACCAATATATACCACTCCAACCGGACATTTGATATGAGTGGGAGTTGCAAAATATTGCTAGAGAGTCAAAACTCCATTCTTATGGCTCAAGACACCTATGTGCTCAAAGGTCACCTGATGATTAGCTTAGGTGCTTTTGTGAAGTGCTTAGGTTAGTTAGACCACTTTATTAGAGCTTGCCCTAGGATTTCCATAGTGATTAGAAGTGAGGTTAGACACCCTCAAACCTTTTATGCTTGCGTGCACCATTGTATTTGTACCAAGTGGGGCTTGTAAGTCTTGTGAGATCACACCAACTATGTTTGTAGTGTGGTCACTACCATATACTGAAGGAAACAAGGCCCATACCATTTTTAGCCGAAAACTCAATAGTTAAGACGGTAAGGAGCATCCATGAGAGGACAAAATTGAACCACCACTTTCATGTGGAGGAATCCTAGGGCTATCCATGGAGTTTCCTAATTAAGAGCTCGGTCCTTGCGTAGCATTCCCTTGCATGGGGCTCTAATAAGGATTAGGGGGAAGCTTGTGCACTTCTCGATACCTTGATAAAAATATTGACGTATCAACAAGAGTTTGCATCTCTATCGTATTGAAGCTTCTGCATTTATATGGTGTTATTTTGGTTATTTGTTTTACCTTTCTAGCTTAGTTATATGCTAATAGATAGGTCTAAAACCTAGGTTGTATAACTTGTTACGGTGGAGATAGTAACACTTAGTCAAAACCATAGGTGCATATACGGTAGCTTTGTTATTTGCATAAAAATTTAACCAAGATAAAAATTGAGGCGATAGATTAGAAATTAATTAGATTATCTAATTCACCCCTGTATTAGGTATCACTATTCTCTACAAGTATTATCAGTATAGATGACTCATTTGGAAGTTTTTGCTTAACCGTCATTGAGCCAACACTATTAAGAGAGGGACGTATGGATACCTCTAGGTCACCTCACTTCGATAGCAATAACTTCCCATATTTTAGTGCTAGAATGGTTGGTACCTATTGGGGCCCTAACGAAGTTCCTTCAAAGCTTCCCTAAGCTAACCCTAGCACATGAAGATTGCAGATCTTCAGACTCTCTTTTGGACGATGGTACTATAGACTCAGGACATGCAAGTGACTGACCCCTATAGCAGTGATACTATACACCTATTTTATAGGGTCAAGACTACATACATCTCTATCTAGAATTACAAGGATGTCCTCTCCTCTATACAAAGGCTATGTACAATAGAAGGCTTGTAATTATGTCTTCCTGCAAGGGAAAAGTGTCATGTACATCTTATCGTCCTCTTTCTTAGCTTCCTTGTT
The DNA here is from genome assembly GCA_029449295.1 of Zea luxurians. Classification (NCBI taxonomy): domain Eukaryota; kingdom Viridiplantae; phylum Streptophyta; class Magnoliopsida; order Poales; family Poaceae; genus Zea; species Zea luxurians. The sequence goes on along the minus strand of JAOPSE010000001.1, from coordinate 144,768,970 downwards.
ACATCCAAAGGTGCCATGGTCTTGGTCAAGCTTCATCTTCTCCTTCTACTTCAGCTCACCATTCGTAGGTGAAAAACTAGTTGAAGCTTCCAATTCAGATAGATGGTTTGAAGGTAACTTCCTAAAACACACTAAAACAACAATTTTCGTTAATCATGGATATTTGGCTAAAAGCCTTCTCTTCAACAGTAGCCTCTTGTAGGATTAGTTTGTTTTTCTATAAAAGGCTCAAACCGTGAAACACAACTGAGAGGCCTTGCACCGAAGATATAAAAACACATTTCTTTGAGTTCGTTATTAGAAATGGGTACTTAGTGAACATGCCATCTATAGAGAAAAACAGGGGGATTAAAGGGGCCACCATTCAGTGGGTGTGCTCAGGGTGACTTCTTCACTTCTGAGGAGTGACCACTATATAAGCTGCCTTGATCTCTAGCAACACTACGACATTTATTGCTTTTGAGCCTTGGTCTTACTTCAACACACTTTGCCTCTCCACAAACTTTGCTTGCATTTTCGGTATTGGCTCACATTAAGTGAATTGCCATGTCTGCAACTTTGACTTCTTCCAAAGCATTGCAGCACGACAACGCTAGTAGCATCGAAGAGCACTTCAACAATGTTGCTCTCAAAGCCATAGAGGTACTGGAGGATGCCACAAGTCAGGTTTTCCCTTGCTTAGATGAAGGGCGACTACGAGAATGTGCTTCCTTGGCGGATGACCCTAGATTTGAGGATGAAGTAGATGAAGACGAAGGGAGCTTCGGCCACAAAAGCGCAACTATGTTAATATCGGGGCTTCCGGTGTTAAAAGCGCACGTCTAAATGTTTTCAACATAGTAATTATGCATACCACTATATATTCCACTACTTTAAACTTTGCAAAACCTACCTAGCCAAATCGCCCCACACTCATAACCTCCACTAAATACACCAAATAAATTGCAACCAGACATAACACATCATCAAAGCCATCAGTTCAGATCGCTGGATAACCCCATCTCTCTTACTCTCTCAAATTCAATGACCAATATTATTTAGACCATCCCTCAACCCCCTCCCCTCCCCACGTCCATGCCACCCCCTCCCACTCACTCACCGTCGTCCACTCCTTCCCTCGTGTTGATGCCACTGCCGTCGACCTCTCTCATCATCTCCGTGGGTATGCTAGCATTTTAAAAACATTACCGGCAACTACTAGCAGTAGTCAAACAATGCCAAATGCAACCTAAGGGGGTGTTTGAGAGTGAAGTTTTTCCACAGTTTAAAAAGAATACTACATTATTCTCAAATACTACAATATTATATACAGAAAAGATTTTTGGGAAGCTAGCAAAAATCTCTGTTTTCAAAACTAAAGTATTACAAATACTGTAGTTGTTTTAAAGTATTCTGAACTTAGATCTTGACCCCAGTTTCTGAAATTGTAGTATTTTAAACTATGGCATCGTTATAACTAAAGTATATTGTAGTATTTGAAAATTTATGGTTTTTAAAAAACTTTATTAACAAACAGGGGCTAAGGTCCAAAGGCCATACTGTCGGTCTCTATAACCATAGCCCAAGGTAAAATATCCATCAGCCAGAACGATTGGCAGTTTAGCTGCAGCATGCCATGCAAGAATTCTATCCATGATGACACACTGCACGATCGCAAATCTCCCTCGCAGGGCCCCTCTGAGCGGGAGATCTCTCTTGGTATGGGTACGCTGTTCCTGTCGCCTTGCTTGCTTCTCTATACCATCTCCTCCTCCTCCTGGCCTGGGTCCTGGCTCCTGCTGCCGCTCCGTCTCTCTCTCCAAGATCCGTCTGACCACCTATCACTGAGCGAGTCTGAGCTCCATTGACAGCGACCTTGCCTGCAGGCTTCCTGCCTAGCTGGTCCTGGCCAATTACTGTCACCAGTGTTCATCTTTCTTCATTATAATCGCCCTCCTCCAAATCCTTCTCCATTCTGCCGCTTCTCCTATATAATAAATGCGTCGCCTCCCCATGTAGAAAGCCTCCAAGGTCCAGCCTCTCCTCGTTGGCGCATCTGCGTCCATTCCAATTCCAGGGAAGGGCGAGCGTCGCAGGAATAACCGAGAGGGGGAGGCGGAGAGGGAGAAGCAGGGGGAAGATGAAGGAATACTGGACGGCGCTGGCGTCGCTGATGGGCGCGTTTGCGTTCCTACAGGGGGTGGTGCACGCGGTGTTCCCGGCGGAGCTACGGGCGGTGGTGGTGCGGCTGCTGGGCAGGCTCACGCGGGCCTTCTCCCCCTACTGCTACTTCGACGTGACGGAGATGGAGGGCATGAGCACCAACGAGATCTACGACGCCGTGCAGCTTTACCTCAGCAGCACCGCGGCCCCGGCGTCGGGGGCGCGCCTCAGCCTGTCGCGCCGGCTCAACGCCTCCTCCTTCACCTTCGGGCTCGCCGCCAGCGACCGCGTCGTCGACACCTTCGCGGGGGCGGCCGTCACGTGGGAGCACGTGGTCGCGCCGCGCCAGGGCCAGGGCTTCTCGTGGCGACCGCTCCCCGAGGAGAAGCGCCGGTTCACGCTCCGCATCCGGCGCGGCGACAGGGACAAGCTGCTCCCGGCGTACCTCGACCACATCATCGCCGCGGCTGTCGACATCCGGCGCCGCAGCCAGGACCGGATGCTTTACACGAACGCGCGGGGCGGGAGCATGGACGCGCGCGGCGTGCCGTGGGACCCCGTGCCGTTCAAGCACCCGAGCACGTTCGACACGCTGGCCATGGACCCGGCGCGGAAGGCGGCCATCATGGCCGACCTCCGGGACTTCGCCGAGGGGAGCGCGTTCTACGAGCGCACGGGGCGCGCCTGGAAGCGCGGGTACCTCCTGTACGGCCCGCCCGGGACCGGCAAGTCGAGCATGATCGCGGCCATGGCCAACTTCCTCGGCTACGACGTGTACGACCTGGAGCTGACCGAGGTGAGCAGCAACGCTGAGCTCCGGAAGCTGCTGATGAAGACGACGTCCAAGTCCATCATCGTGATCGAGGACATCGACTGCTCCGTGGACCTCACGAACCGCGCGGGCGCGGCGCCGAGGCCGAAGCCGCGGGCGAGCATCGACGGCGCGATCGAGCAGGACGGGGGCGCCGGCGCGGGGCGGTCCATCACGCTCTCCGGTCTGCTCAACTTCACGGACGGGCTCTGGTCGTGCTGCGGCGCGGAGCGCATCTTCGTGTTCACCACCAACCACATCGAGAAGCTGGACCCGGCGCTGCTCCGGTCCGGCCGCATGGACATGCACGTCTTCATGTCCTACTGCTCGTTCCAGGCGCTGAAGATCCTCCTGAGGAACTACCTCGGCTTCCAGGGCGACGAGGAGCTGGACCGCCTCAGCGACCCGGCGGTCCTGCGCGGGCTCGAGGAGTGGGTGGACGCTGCGGAGATCACGCCGGCGGACGTGAGCGAGGTGCTGATCAAGAACCGCAGGAGCGGCAAGGCGGAGGCAATGCGGGAGCTGCTGGACGTCCTCAAGGCCCGCGCCGAGAAGCGGCGCCGGGGCAGCGCCTCCGGCCCGGCCGCGGCGGGGAAGGCGGCCGGCGGCGGCGAGAAAGAGGAGGAAGAGGAGGAGGAGGAGAAGCGGGCGCTGGAGAGCCCCAAGGAGGGGAAGGAGCAGGCCGGCACTGAGAGCCGCGGGAGCGGCGGACAGGACGAGGACGCGGACGGCAAGAAACAGGTGTGAACAGAGCAGGACGGACGGCCAGGCCGAGGCTGGAAAAGAACGAGGGAAAGCGAAAGGTTCAAAAATTTTCCCTGTTCCGTGGCCATTCTTCACCGGAGAAATCGATGCGAGAAAGAAACTTGTAGGAGAGCATTGCTTTTTTGGTTTTGTTTTGGTTTTGATTATTCTTTGTTTATCTCCCACTTTTGATTTGATTGATGCTCGTCGTTGATGTCTTCTCTCTAGCTATATGTAGTTGCAATAAGAAAAATCAATTAATTCTAGTGGTGGCGTCATATTATTATCAGATGAGCTAGCAGTAGTAAAATCTATTGCCCTGTTTGTTTCTGTTGGGCGTGGGGATGACAATGAGCTTTTAAATGTTACACTATAAAGTTTAGAATCAGAATCTATATATATTCATTTTTAAACTAAAATTAATTAAGAAACTGTGAATAAGCACTATAAACTGTGAATAAGCACTTGGACAATGATTCATTGGAACCCCTAGTTGTACGTGCTCTGATCCCTTTTTCTTAAGTCAGTTACAGTGCTAAAAACCTCATATAGTTTCTATCGCCATTAATTTATATACAGTACACATAATAGATAGTTTGTACAAAATATCTTTTTTTTTCTAATCGTACTCTTATCTACCAATCGCATCCCTTATTATATTGATTTACATATAGACATACATTCGTAAAAATAAACATTTTCTCTGTCTCTTCTTCTTAAAAAAACCCCCAAACCAAAAACAAAAAACAGATCATGTCGTTTCTAGGCTCGTAGGGCAGGGGCAACGGCGGTTGCTGGGCACTGTTGGAAGATCAACCGTGCCGATTCTTGACGACAAAATTGAAAATTCCTTGTCCTTGACGCCCGTCGTTTTGCGGTTGTCGTAATAAGCTTGGACTCTGTGAGTCTGAAAGAGAGGTGGGCGAGGGTTGTCATGGCTTTGGGGTTAGCAGGCAGAGACAGCGAGACTCGCTTGGTGTTGTTTCTTTGGATCCCCCGTCGTATCGTATCCAAGGCGCTCGCTTTCCAGCTCGCCGCCCCCGCCGGCAATCCATAATTCTTTTTTTTTTCTAACTGGAATGAGACGATCGGAAAACGACCGCTCTGTACTAGTACTAGTACGTCGCGCCGCCCGTGCGTGCTAGTGCTAGCTGTGGTTTGTGGTGCAGACTTTCTTCTCTAGTTTGCGTTAATACTTATAGAGCATACATAGTAGTAGAGGCGCCAGCCAAACAGCAAAAGGTTTGGCGTGCCCGTGCGACGGTCCGAGACCGGATGCGGATTCTGATGGCGCGAGCGAGCGCGATCGGGCGGGCCCTCGGCTTTTCCTGCATCGAGAGGCCGTGTTTCCATGTGCCTTGGGATCGCGCTCGCACGCACATGCCCGCTTTGCTATCCTGTCGTCAATGATCTCCGCCGCGGCTCGTAGCGCTCCACCACCACCAGTAGCAACGAACCAAGCTCCCCCTTCAATTCTCTCCGACATTTTTAGCGGTTCCGACACTCAAAAGTGTGACGTGTCACGTGCGGCATCTGCCACGCTATCGTAGTACATTCGTATTACCAGCGTGTCGCATGGTTCACAGTTCGCGTGATTGGTAGACTGCATGAGTACAGAAGTTGCATGCACCCGCACATATGTAAAGTTGTGTTTGTGTGGTTCGCTTTCTTTACACATCCAAGCTCCACGTATGAACAAAAAGAAAATCGGGCACACCCAGACCCGCGCGGAACGCTCCTAGCGAGCGTACGCAAGACCGATGGTTTGCAACGAAACAGTTTTTAGGAACACTCATGCTACATATTATTTGAAGGTTTTTTTTATATACTCTTCTCTAATAAGATACATTTTCAGTGTAATCAATTCATTAAACAAAGTCTATAACTGTTCTGCATGAGTCTATACAAGCAGGAGGTTGCCCATGGACCTATCAGTTCTCAGGTACACATGTCTTCCTGTTTGGCCCATTATTCCACCAGCAGGAGGTTGCCCATGAGTGCTGGCCCATTATGCCATCGTACGCAGGAGCTACGGAGGGGCTGGTTTGGCTTTTTCCTTTTCTTTTGCCATTTCCTTCTCCTTTTCCTCTCCATTTTGTTTTGTGCATCTCCTTTTGTTTTGTGAATACTTGTTATTCAGATCTCCATCACATATAATTTTTTTTTCATGTTTTGTGATTATATAGCACAAATAAATCTGAACCAAGCCACGATGCACAGGCCCAAATCAAAATTGACATCGGCCACGACGGGAAGGCACCTGCACCCCTGCGGACGCTTGGGCCATCATGATGGCGTCCTGGTCGGAAGACGCCATGTACTACCAAGCTGCCGTCACTAACGCGAATGCCATGGGCTTGGCTCTGTTCAGAACTACGTTACCACGGATCACCAGATCCGCTCTCTTCCCTCCCGTCAGCAGTAGAGGCGCGAGAAGTTGTGGAAGACCCGTCTCCCTTCCCATAAACACGACAGAGGAAACACACGAGACACTGGATATATGGTTGGGCCTCTGGCCTCTTTCTTATCTCTATTCCATATGAGGGGTACAGGTTCTATATATAGAGACGCGATAGCCCTCAGGGCTATATTCGGTATTTGCCCACATAACCCTTCATTAGGGTTTCTCAACACTCCCCCTTGGCGAATACCGCGACCAACACATGCCTCGTTAAAACTCCAAAAAACCCAGTGGGAAAAATATGGAGAAAGAGTGCATGGTGATACAAGTTGCATTTGCACTTTGTTGCCTCGTTAAAAACCTCATGTGAGAAACTTCAAGAAAACTCACCAAGGGAAAAAGAGTACAACAGCTGTCATCGGGACAGATTTCGATCCTCTGGGATCTAGATTCTACCGGATCTTCTACAAAGGCTAACTTTAGAAATGTGCTCCCCCTGATCCTTACAAAACTATATCAATATGGCAAAATATTTTCTTCTAGAAGTATATGCACATATAGATTTAGCAAACAAATTGTATATCCTTGCAAAGATTATTTCAGGAACTTCACCTCAACTCACTTCTAGGATACACGAGGTAAGTGCACGTATCAACATAAATAAGCCACTTCGACTAGTGGTGTTCAATCGACTAGATCTACATATTTGATAGAAACTTCCATAAAGGTTCACATATTGATCATCAAGCTGACGCCTTCAGGGCATAGAATATGACATTTATTGTCACACGATTGTGATCAATATAAGCATTCGCTCCCCCTGACGATGACATATGTCAAAGTCGTTATCCCTCATAACTCAAGCATATTCTTCAAGATATATATCTCATTGTTCATCTAGAATAACGAGAATGGATGAGGTTGGGTGCTATCATTTTCTATCTTACACCACAATTTATACATAGTTGTGCAAAGCAAATAACATGTCCTTCAATAGGACTTAGGGGATAATATAGTTGCAATAGTACATATTCTAAATATGACACATCGCTCGAGGCGTTCATCCATTGCAACATCTATGATGGTGTCACAAAAGTCCATCTAAGATCGTAATCCATCAGGGATTTTTCATCGATCAGATACATCATTATAGTCTGTCATTCTCGCATAATGGGGATATTTTGCCAGTAACACTTAAACCTTATAGGTTTCTGCCATCAGGGCTTTAGAGGATACCGTAATTCCACATCTAGTGGAAATTACCATTAGTAAAACTCATGGAATGCACATGTGCTTATTTGGTGAACTTCAAGTCCTTTGGTACCTCATCTTATTCCTTTTTGGGTCTGTATGGGTCTTTATCCCTTTATAGGGATTATCAAACTTTGGTGTTCAACACAGACTTTGTTTCTTCTGGATAGGTTCCATCTAGGAACGATAGTCTCAACTACGAGATATTCTCCCTACATAGGAGAGTGATCATTCATCAGGAATGTATTATTCGGTATGAGATTTATATGTTGCATATTTATAATTCAAAGATATGTGTCCTCCTAGGATCTCATGACGGATCTTCAGAATCCTATTAACTGCATATTTTAATTCATGCCATTTGCCAGATATATTACATAGCGGAACAGTGTTTATTCAACACATACGTGGGATGGGTCTCTCACAAGACCGCTTGAACCATCGCATTCACCACACATTATTTCAATAGTGCCCATAAATGTCCAAACTTCAAGCTCATGACTTTCATTTTGCGATTATTGGTTCAGCCTCGATTGCATTTATCAATGACCCGATAAGAGAGCTTAAAGCACTCATGCCTAGGACTTTGTTTTGGATCCATTTGCAATCTAGAGAGGCAATATAGGTGTCGACATATTTGTCTCCCACATTTAATAATGATCTACGTTATTTCCCAAAACGAAAGATTCATTGTTCCGTATTCCCAGCACAATGATATTGCGCGCATTGCTAGGAACTTCATCATGAAGATGAACCTCTTCGCGAGGCAAATCACCAGCAGGGCGAGTTCATCGGAGGAGAGTTATTTACAGACCACGTGAATCTGCAATCAGAACATATGCTTTGACTAAGGCCAATGGATCATATTCGCAGGCGTCCCCGAGAATAGATCAAATACCGATAAGTCAAATGTGGATATGATATTAATCCCGGGTATATCCACATCTACATCAGGTAGAAGCATTCAGACCAATATGGTTACTCCTCAACGATTTCTGGCAAACTCCATATACACAGGAGTACACACCGAACGACAGGTTCAGTTTAGCTTTTGTGCGTTTTATAGAATATTGAGGCATTACACTATATGGGCATTCCTCCCCCTAATGCCGAGATGTTTTAAAAGCATACAGATAAAATCCCTAACCACAATCATCCAGTTGTGGGCAATGTATGCTATTGTGGTGATTTATTTGGGAAATCTTACGCACATTACAGAGAGAGGTTTTATGCAGTGAGCTTTGGACTTAGATTAATGTAGTGGCATGAATACTACATATTTGTCCTTCAACATGAAGGGTTAGTCTCAACATCCAGCGAGACACGCAACAACAAGTTGCTTCATGGTTACAATTCTGCAAACTTATTGTTATTACTACCAAATGCATAGTCAATCATTAAGATTTAGACTGATATGCGCAACACTATTTTATCCATAAGGGTCCTTCAGGGGCTCATGCATACCATTCGTTTGGAGCCATTAGTTGACTTCAGATCAACAAGTAAAATGACCATCAGGGTCTAACGCTCACAAAGTCATTCACTGGTTGCATTGTGCTTTTAAGCACATAGGAAAAATGTGTGTGTTTATATTGGTAGTGAAGTGCACGGCATCAGGCCAATGCTGCCAAGCAAAGATTTTTATATGCAGAGATGTATAGTCCAGCTCATTTTATTATTGCCCATGATTTACCCAATTACTCATACCGTTCTGAAAGTGGGTATCGATTTATGCAACATTTTTAGGTATTATAATTTTGAGAGAGAATTTATAACAATAGTTAATAAATTGTGGTGTTGCTAGCAGGGCAAACATTTCTCCTCATATTATATACCAAATTGTTCTATAAAGCATTATTTCGATCTCTTCATTGTTCAGCAAAAAGAGAAGCTTTGAAATAGAACAGACAAGGCCAAGAATTCATTTTATCTGGGAAAAATCACCATATAACTAGCTTTTGATGAAGCAAATGATGATAACTGCTTGACAAGAGCGAAACAATATTGGTATCCGCCTAGGATCCATCTTCAACACCAGATAGTACTGCTCTCGTACGAAGAAAACATCAGGAGTAGAGAGGATACAACAGGTCTCTACAAGATCTTCATATTTCTATCACAAATTATCATCACTAGTAGTCTAGTGGTCAAGACATATGACTCTTCTGGCTCCGAGGACCAAGGACATGTTAATGTCTAATTTAGCTTCAAGCTCTGTTGTGATGTGGGATTTCATAGTTATTTGTCTACTCTTCTCACTTCTGGTAGATCGGAGGTAGATAATGGTAAGCATGCCAAAGTGTGGAATTCAGTGTAGTTCGGCTACATAAACCCCAGGTATGTGTCCATTCAGGATCGACCTTTACCATTTAGCTTATAGTGTATACCAAACTTGTTAAAGGACTATCCTGAGTCAATTCAGTGACTATAAGTATTTACATTTCCGAGAGATGTATGCGACACAAGCATAGAGGTCCTCGATAGAACGAGTAAAGTGGTTCGACGGGAACACACTATGGTTTTCACACCAACATAGTGAAAATTTTCTTAGAATAACCTCTCGGTATACTCGCAACTTCGTGTTGCTAGCGGTTACATGTCCTTTTATCTCATTGTTTGCTTCATGTCATCCAGCGACAAAGAGAGCAATGTGCTAACATCTGGTTGAGCAATGTATGACTAAGATTTCTGATCTTAAATCATCTGGTAAGGTCTTTTTGCTTACTAATATAATCCCAATTTGTGATATCTTCTATGCCGAAAAGGCTTTCATGCATTATATTATATACCTTCGGGTTACTTCGAGTAAAACTTTATGCACGAGGAGAGAGCGGAGAATTAACTTATCTGTGTTTTATAGATATTTCAATTTAATTTCCCAGATTTTCAAGCACTATATAGCTTGATATAGTTGTTATGGCCACTTGGCGATATATAAATATATAACGCCACACAACACAGTCTAATAAAATATAGAGCCAAACAAAATTGTTTATGAAGGTTGCGCATAATGTGACTTTAGGGTCTTGAACAACCCACCACAATCTAACGAGTACAAGCTCTAGCGTCTGGTGTCAACGTGTGTGCGACCATCAGGGCTACGACAGTATAGCAAGCCTTCATAATAAGCGCAACAGGCACAATTATGGCTCGGTAATTGGGGTACACGATAAATCCACGCAACGTGCGCAACAGGCGCAATTGTGGCTCGCGGCAGACAGACAGTGCCTACAGAGCATGCAAAAAATATGTGACTCAGCGATGGCGGTCGAACTCAACGGAAGCGATCCGATTAATGGAGAGCGCGACATAGCAATCACATGACGCAGCGAAGTTCGAACGACACAAATATTGCGTCGTGTTGCCAAGGCGCAGTCAATATTCAGCTAATGTCATAACTCAGACGATTATCAACGTAGCCTGATCGGCGTGTCCGAATACCCACTATACAATTTAATCGCTCGATGTGAGCCTAAAAGCTCAACATAATATAAATATTTAGAGCGATTTAAGTATGTACAGACAGTATAATGTAGCCTTAACATGCATTTTAATGACTTTCTACTGTATATCCAACACAAGAATAGAGCAGAAAGATAATAAGCTTATCATGTGCAAGAAGGCATTTTTCTATGTTTAGGCATGTATTATTCTATTCATTATTTTCAGCAGAAGAATAGAATAAAATAAATATACATAACATGCCTACATTTTAAAACGTGCGCACAAACTAATGAATAAATTCATCAAAAAATTATTTAAGTGCAACAATTATAACATGAATTGATCAGCGTAAAATATTAAAAAACGGTGCAGGAGGTGGGGTTCGAACCCATGCCCTGATAGAAGAAGGTCAAGAGACACTAGGTGAAATTGTCTAACCACTAGAATATCACGCTAAGATATTTTTAATATTAAATATAAATTGTATATAGGTATATACGTTTTTTTGTAAAATAAAAAAAATAATCGTGTCGGGCCGGGCCAGCACTACGGGCCGAGGCTATAGCCCAAACACGACACGACGTTCTTGGCTCTTGCAAGCATTAGGTCGTTTCTGAGACCATATTGGCGCAATGGACTACATGGTGTTTGAGGTTATTGAATTGGATGGAGCAGCAATGATTTGTCACACTAACAGCAAAATGAAAGGTTATTTGTTGGTTTTAAACGTTAGTAATTGCTACGAAGTAACATAATTTATATGGACCGTATCCAGTTTTATTGATGCCTGACTTTAGCAATCACTCCATATTTTGATCTATCTTTTTTATAAGTTTGACTTCATGAGACTTATTTTAGAAACTTGATCTTATAAACTTTCTCTTATTTAGTCTCTGTATAATGAAATTATGTCATTTTATAATCTATGTTCATTCAGTCAATCATTGTGAACTCTCTTCTAATCGCTCACTTTATTAGCCGTGTTGTACCAACTACCAAGACATATTTGCATGGAGTAAACAATAACATCAGTTAGCCAAATCAAAAAATATATTATACAGAGAGCGGAGACAATCAATAAAAAATCTTGAATTTTTTTTGATGAATAGTTTACGTGGGTATTGTTGTAAGCCGTCGCAACGCACGGGCAACCGACTAGTGTAGAAATTAATTCTACATATACGGTCAATCAGTAAAAATCTCTTTTTTTGTTTGTTTTTCTACTAATTATTCGTGCCAAAGAATAAATAATAGAGATAAAGAAACATGTTTAGCCGCCACTTGCATGCAATGCTAAAGGCGTGACTTTTTCTTAGCCGCATGCATGCATGCATGCAGTGGAGTGCCCTCACCCTGCTCCTTTCTTTTAGCGGCACTACATGCGCATGCAGACTAGATAGCAGAGAAACGAAAGTGCAAGCGGACAACTCGGTCAAGGAGGTGCCCACACCATTTGCGGATCGTGGCGCTAGAAACCAGCGGCATAGACGGACCCACCTGGTCGCCATTCTCTGGCTAGCCACACGCATGAGCACATCGCTTTGGCCAGCGTGTTTCTCTCCCGTGCGCGCGTCTTTCTTCCAATTCACAGATACTGGCACGAGCGCATCACCACGACGGCGAGGCAAGATCGTGGCACATGGGTACAGATCAAGAATAGTAAACATACCGCGCTCGGTTGAACAGAGGAATTGAAGCATGTCGCGTAGGACAGTTCGGCTAGGCCGGGGACCTGCCGGCGTGGTGGAGAGTCGATGCAGATCAGGTCCACAGCAACGTCGAGGTAGAGCGTGCTGATAACGTGTTGAGAACTACGTTACCACGGATCACCAAATCCGCTCCCTTTCCTCCCGTCAGCAGTAGAGGCACGAGAAGTTGTGGAAGACCCGTCTCCCTTCCCATAAACACGACAGAGGAAACACACGAGACACTGGATATATGGTTGGGCCTCTGGCCTCTTTCTTATCTCTATTCCATATGAGGGGTACAGGTTCTATATATAGAGACGCGATAGCCCTCAGGGCTATATTCGGTATTTGCCCACATAACCCTTCATTAGGGTTTCTCAACAGGCTCGACCATTATACGAGTTTAAAAATAAGCCTTGAAGTTAGCTCATGAGCTAGCTTGGCTCAGCTTACGAGTCGCATTCTAATGACTATTATTGTATTATAAAATATTAAAAATATATAAATATGGAGTATTATGAGTAATCTAAATTATGAACGTTATACTCAGCTTACGAGTCGCATTCTAATGACTGTTATTGTATTATAAAATATTAAAAATATATAAATGTGGAGTATTATGAGTAATCTAAATTATGAACGTTATAAATTCATCATCAAAAGCTAAGAAACGATCCTATTATGTATAGTGTTGAACACCAAAAGTGACAGACGGTCTGGCTCTAGGGCCCGGACGGTCCGTGCCCCGTGATTAGATTAACTTGAGCGATTTTTCTTATCTCGTGCGTGGCTATTCATGTAATCATATGAGATTTGTTAACTATCGCCTAGGAATGGGTCCAGGCCTCCCCACTATATAATGAGAAGGAGTACCACCGATTGAGAACCCCCAAATATATTCCAATCGGACCAATCACTTTCTTTATCATTCATGCACTAGAAGTAGAAGTAGCATAGTCTAGTTATAGCTTCACATATCCAACTCCAGCCCTATTCGATTCTACGTCATCTAGATCTGTCTTGGGTGGTTTGACGATCCCAAGACGACTCTAGGATCTTACCTCTCCCCGGGGCAAGATCTAGTTGTCAATTTAAGATACACTACCTCGACTATCTCTTATATTCTAGGCGACTCCATGTCGTCTGGGGACACCTCGGGTGACCTGTCGACCCGGAGCACCCTAAGGTCTCTCCCACAGAGGCAGGATCTAGATTCCAACGAGGACGAAGACGATCTCGCGCCATCGTGGACCGTCTGGCCTAGAGCGTGGACCGTTTGGTGTGACGCAGGGGAGGCGCCGCTCTTGCGCTCAGGTTGTGGACCGTCCGATCCAGAGCCATGGACCATCCGTGCCGCCACAGAGGGCACCGTCGAGCGGTACACCCCTTGTGATTGGAGATACCCAAATCGACGCCAACACATAGAATTATCCAATATTTATTGTTATTTTATAGATTAATTAATTTGGCACAGCTCATGAGCATGAACGAGTCGTCTCGGCTCGGCTCGTTCTTTCGACCAGCTCGAAAAACAGGTCCACTTTGGCTCGCCCGAGACTCGCAAACCGCTTCGAGTTCGAACCGACTCGCAAGCCTCAACAGTGGCGGATCCAGGATTGGATCAAAGGAGGGGCTATAACTTAAAGCATGTTTGGCGGAGCTACCAACGACCATCTTGGGGATGAGTGCCACAACGACGTCCTCACAGGCCTGCCATGGTGCCGCTTGCAGCCTGCCCCTTGCGTTGGGCACATGCACGTTGGCTCATGACTGCGTCCTGTGTGGTAGCGTGAATTTTCACTACTGAAGCATAGACGGGGTCCAGCATGGATGCGCGCGCTACCACCTAGCGTGCTAGTGGCACGGATGGAGGCCAAATACATGTGCTGAATGACACGATCACAAAGCAGGTTGCGGCTATCTTAGTTAACCTTTATAGGCTGTATTTATGTTATAATATACTCCCACGTTCCAAAATAGTTGTCCTTTTAGCTTTTGATTTTTATGTCTATATTTAAATGGATGATGACGAAGACACATATATAAAACACATGCATCAATCAAAAATTGTATAAATCTACTAATTCTCTAAAGTGACGACTACTATTTTAAGACAGATAAAATATGTATTATTAGGACACGTATAAAATAAATGTTATGGGGGGCGACTAGGGCGGCAGCTCCGACAGTCCCCCTCCTAGATCCGCCCCCGCCCCTGAGCCTCAACCTTTTTTCCTAGGGCATGGACCTAACCGTCTCAGCGGTTGGCATGTTGTCACAGGCAAGGTGGAGGAAGCTGATATGAAGCTGTCTGAGGATGGGAAGGATACGGCTCGTGTGCAAGACCTAACGAAGAAGATGGCTGCGTCGTTGTCCCTGGAGGAGCAGAAGACTATCAAGCGCATGCGGTGGCCCAACGTGCGTGTGTGCGGCCCAGAGTGGCAGGTGTAACACTCCTGCGTGAGCGCTATGCGGCCCATGGGGCGGTGTGTGAGTTCCTGCGTGAACTCTGGTGCGTGCGTGGACACGGGAAATAAATATCCTAGCCGAACAGGAGTCTGTAAGCAAGTTTAGAACCTTCAGAAATATAAATCCTCCTCTGTCACTGCCCTGTCTCCTTCTTCCTTATTGCCCCTTCTCCACGTATCTACTCTCTGTTACATTTGGTATCAGATAGCCACCGATCTCTCGGGACTGGCATCAATCTGGATCAACGTCCGACCCATGACTACGACACCAGATTTCAACGCCGACAAAGCAAGATGGATCAGTCTTCCAAACTGCTGCTGGATGAAATTGAGAAGAAGTTCACGGCTCTAGATCTCAAGTGGGAATAGCGCTTCGCTGACTTCAACCGTACTAAGGAGGAATGCCTGGTCGCCCTTGAGCACTCGAGCGCGGAGCTAGGCAAGTGGCGCCCCAAGATTGAGGCAACCCTGGACGACGTCAAACTTGAGTTGCAGAAGATGAACAAACAGTGGGATCAGGCGATGCTTGACATGGCAAGCGTCGAGCAGGGCCTCCTCGGCAAGCCAGAGCCACCGATCGACCACCACACACCGATCCTGCAAGCTGACGGCCCTGCTGGGCACCGTGAAGAGTTTCACCACCAGGATCAGGGTTATGGGTCAGTCACGACCTTCATCCCTTCCCCGGTCAAGGGTACGCACACATCTCCTCATCCGCGTTTTCACGGTCCTTTGTTTGATCTATCCAGTAATCGTACTCGGGTATCGGATGTGTTAGCGTGTTCTCTGGGCAAACTTCCTAAGTTGCCATTTCCCATGTTTGACAGTGATAATCCCAGACTCTGGATATCACGCTGTGAAAATTACTTCGACATGTACGAAGTAGAACCCGAAGCTTGGATTAAGGTAGAATCCATGTACCTCTCACCCCAGGTAGCATGCTGGTTCCAAGCCATTGAACGTAAACATCACAATCTGAATTAGCCACTGTTATGTAGGTTGTTACATGATCGTTTTGGTTGTGATCAGTTACATACCTTGTTACGTCAGCTGTTTCGTATACAACAGCAAGGGAGTGTGGCCGAGAACCAGGATCGATTTGTTACTCTTGTAGATCAATTAGCAGTATACGAGTCTGTTCTTGATCCACTGTTTTTTGCCACACATTTTGTGGAAGGTTTGCGTAGTGACATTCGTGTTGTTTTCATGCTTCAATGTCCTTTGGATTTGGACTCTGCGTGTTCCTTGGCCTTATTGCAGGAAGAGGTGACCCAGCCGTCCATGAGTGCTGATCTGCGCAAGGGTGAATTTCGTGCTTGGCCAAAATCTTCAGCGCCAAGCCCTCTTCCTTTACCACAACCTCCTCGACATACTGGACATAAAATGGGAGTTCCAGAGAAGAAGCTAGATCACTCGTCATCAGTGGACAGTAAGCTGAGTGCCCTTAAAGCATATCAGCGTGCTCGAGGCTTATGTGATCGTTGTGCTGAAAAATGGCACCGTGGCCATACTTGTAATGCAACTGTGCAACTACATGCTCTTCAAGAGGTGTGGGATTTATTGCCTCAGGTGTCTGCTGATGACATTTCTGCTAATGATGCCCCACCGGATGAATCCATACTCATGTCCATCTCCACTAAAGCTATGTCAGGGTTATCTGCTAAACGATCTATGAGGTTTATGGGTCTTATGCAGGCAGTGGACATATTGATTTTGGTTGATTCAGGAAGCACTAACTCCTTTCTCAGCCAGTCTACAATTTTTAAACTGGGCCTGGAATCGGTGTCCGCAAGTCCTCTACGTGTTCAGGTTGCAAATGGGGGTTTGTTATCCTGCACAAGAATGGTTCCCCAGGCGGTATGGAATATTTAGGGATACAATTTTGTTCAGGATTTGTATGTGCTAGACTTACCTTCCTTTGATCTCATATTGGGTATGGATTGGCTTGAACGTTTCAGCCCTATGCAGGTTCATTGGCAGCAGAAGTGGTTGTGTATACCGTATCAAGGCATGCAAGTGATATTACATGGGTGTTCTGCTGTTGTGCCAACAGATATTCTGTTGCACATTACTCCTTTCAGTGCATCTCCTATTTCTACAGATGAGGTTGCTTTAGATCCAGCCATATCTTCTTTGTTGTCCCAGTTTGCTCTTGTTTTTGCCAAACCTACTTCTCTTCCACCTGTTAGGGCTTGTGACCATACTATACCTCTCATTCCTGGAGCCACTTCAGTGAATATAAGACCCTACAGATATCCCCCTGCTTTAAAAGATGAAATAGAAAAACAAGTTACAGAGATGTTGCAGACTGGCATTATTAGACCCAGTTCATCTGAATTTTTCTCTCCTATTTTATTGGTGAGAAAGAAGGACGGTAGTTTCAGGTTTTGTGTGGATTATAGGTACCTCAATGCACTTACTATCAAATGGAAATTTCCTATACCAGTTTTTGATCAGCTTATGGATGAGCTAGCAGGAGCTTCATGGTTTTCAACCTTGGATTTATTGTCAGGATATCATCAAGTTAGACTTAAGCCCGGGGAAGAATTTAAAACAGCGTTTCAAACTCACCATGGGCAGTTTGAATTCCTAGTCATGGCCTTTGGGTTGTGTGGAGCCCCAAGTACCTTTCAAAGTGCTGTGAACACAACATTATCTCCTCTGCTTCGAAAGTGTGTCATCGTCTTTTTCGATGACATTTTAATATATAGTGCCACTTTTGAAGATCATTTAACACATCTGCAACAGGTGCTGTCTCTCTTGCAGCAGGAGAGTTGGTTTGTTAAAATGTCCAAGTGCAAGTTTGCTCAGAGAGAAATCTCATACTTGGGACATGTGATCAGTGCTAGTGGGGTAGCCACTAATCAGACCAAAGTAGCAGTCGTGATGAACTGGCCGACACCCCTTAATGTTAAAGAATTGAGAAGTTTCTTAGGGCTTGCAGGATACTATTGCAAGTTTGTGCGGCACTTTGCTATTATTGCAAAACCACTACATCTACTTCTGAAAAAGGGGGTTATGTTCATATGGACTTCTGATCATGATGTGGCGTTCAGCTCCTTGAAAGCTGCCTTGAGTTCTGCACCTGTCTTAGCACTCCCTGATTTCAACAAAACATTCTGTCTGGAGACGGATGCCTACAAGAATGGAGTGGGAGCAGTTTTGCTTCAAGAAGGGCACCCTTTGGCTTTCATCAGCAAACCTTTAGGTGTTAAAACTCAGGGACTATCTACTTATGAAAAGGAATATTTGGCTATCCTAGTGGCTGTGGAACAATGGAGACACTATTTGTTACATGCTGAATTTGTCATATTCACAGATCAAAAGAGTCTCATTCACTTAAATGAGCTACGGTTGAATACGCCCTGGCAACAAAAAGTGTTCACTAAACTGCTTGGTATGCAATATAAGATTGTATACAAACAAGGTTCGGAAAACCGTGTGGCTGATGCCTTGTCTCGAAGAGCCCATGCTGCTGTGACATGTTTAGCTGTGTCAGTCTGCTCTCCTCAGTGGTGTCAATCTATTATCGATGGATATTTGCGTGATGAAGATACAAAGCAGCTGCTATCAAAGTTAGTGCTGGATGGTTCTTTAGTGCCTAAGTTTTCCTTGCACGAAGGCCTTCTTAAGTATGACAATCGCATTTGGGTGGGTAACAATACACCTGTACATTAGTCTATTTTGCAGGCTATCCATAGTTCGGCGGTGGGAGGTCATTCAGGGTTTCCGATGACATACCATAAACTAAAACAGTTATTTGCTTGGCTTGGTATGAGAAAGTGTGCAAAGAACTTTGTAGCATCTTGTACTGTATGCCAGCAGTCCAAGACTGAAAGGACCAAGTATCTAGGGCTCCTACAACCCTCCCTGTTCCAGCTGGTGCGTGGCAAACTGTCTCCATGGACTTCGTTGAAGGTGAAAGTCGCATAGAGGGGGGGGGGTTGTAATACCCTGAATTTGGGGGTATAAAATTTCTTTTCTAATATCCACCAAATTCAGGTGTTACCCTCTACTTAATTTGCTTTACTTCTTTTTATCTAAATATTGAGGAGTTATTTTGTACTATATAAGCATTAATCATAGTATGTTCAAAACCCTAGGGAATTTTGATTGTTGCATCATGTAGGAGTGCATATTTCTTTTGATTGACGATTTTGCTTGCTGTGAATTCTTCTCATTTGTGAGGGTGTGCTCGAGCTTGAAATTAAATCAGAGGGAATAGAAACAAAAGAAAGAGGGAACAAAAAATAAATAAATAAATAAAAAGGAAATAAAAAGAGACCCAGCCCCCTCCTTTTCCCCTGGCGGCCCACCCCGCTTCCCCCTTACGTGGCCCGCGGCCCAGCTCGGCGCCCCCTCCCCCCATCAGTCGCCTCGCCAGCTGGCAGGAGCGCGCGGGCGGTTTTACCTCCGCTGCCACTGTCTGGTGGGCCCGCGCGCACCCGCCTCCTCCCTTCTCTCTCTCATGTCGCCCAACGCCTTTCCCCTTCTCCCTAGCCCCCGCAGCCGCCCTGGAGCCGTCCCTGCCCCACGGAACCGCTCGCCCCGTCATCCTCGCCCGCGGTGAGCCCTCCCCCGCTCCCTTCTTCCCTGTTCCCCCCTCCTCCTCGTGTTCGCGGAGCTCGGCGTTGCCCCGGCGCCCGCCGCGGTGCGGCCTCGGCTCGCGGCCATGGCGGCCTCGCCCCCCTTCTTCCCCAACCCTGGTCCCTGCGCAGCCCCGCCCCCAGCCCGGCGCGCTCGCCCAGCAGCTCCAGCGTGCGGCCAAGGCGGCCTGGCGTGCCATGCGCGCGGCCGTGGCGCCCCGCCCGGCGTGGCACGGCTCCCCCTCGCGCGCTCTCGTTTCCCGCTGCGGCGCGGACGCGGCATGTCCGCCTCGGCGCGGCCTGCCCCCGGCAGGGCGCTCGCGCGGATCGGCGCGGCGGCCCGGCGTGTCCTAGCCCGCGGCGCGCCCAGGCTCGCCCGCCCTGCTCGCGGCGGCCCAACGCGGCCAGCCAGCGCGGCGGCTCGGCGTGGCCAGCTCGCGGTGCCCGCGGCATGGCCAGCCTGCCCGGCGTGGCGCGCCCCACCTCCTCGTGCCCCCTGGCCTGACCATGGCGTGGCTCGTGGCCACAGCGCGACCCCGACATGGCGCGCGGCGCCCTCGCTCGGCCAGCGCGGCTCGAGTAGCCCCGGCGCAGCTGCTCACGCCCTTGCTCGTCGCGCAGGACTGGTTCGTGGGTGAGATGGATTGTGTCCACGTGAGATCCCATCGTATCAAATCGTGAACGAGTACGTATTCAATGTGTATGCATAGCAGATACATCTAATCATGTTCTAATTGTGATAACTTCGTAATCATGCAGAATGCACGTTAATAATAGTATGTTGCCGCACCACAGGTTTTGGCTAACTAATGTATTGTTTGCTTGTCAAATGGTTAATAAAATCGTTGTGTCACTTCGTTAATGTTAAATAAGTGATTTCCGATTTATTTGTCGGTCATTCAATTAACAACTTGTAACACCCAGATTTTAGGGGTCCAAAACCCGGGCGCAAACATAAACACCAGGTATGCTGGGACCAAGTCTCACACATATGATGTATAGTGGCACAGGATCGAATGTCACATCTTTATATATAACAGGAGTTCTATACAAAATAAATAATTACATTATAAGGAGACAACGGTCCAGCAACCCAAAGTTGACTGGGAGACGACGGCCTAGATCTCTCACGAACACATCACAGCATCCTCCATGCGCCTCATCCTGCGGTACCTGTTCTTGACCTGTGGGGTGTGAGACAGCAAGAGTGAGCTCACATACGTTCATCGCTCAACAAGTTGTGGGAAATAATGTGCATGAACTCGCCAAAGGTGGGAGCTCACGTGAAGTGTAAGGCTTACCAAAGAGGATGGTTAGAGCTGAGCATTGCTTTTAAAGTTGGTCAAAATTTTATTAGCAGTTACTAAGTATAAGTAAATACCAACCCAATTAAGTAATAGAACAAAAGTAACAACCACTTCACCTGCGATGCAATGCATATGACAAATTGAATTTAGTTCCATCATTTAATCATGTGAGTGTCCGAGCTGCTCATGACCGTGAGCACGACTAGTATACCAGTTTTACACTCTGCAGAGGTTGCGCATCTTTACCCACAAGTCATGTTACCCATCTGCCAAGAGACGGCCAATCCCATACACCTCTACCGAGGAGGCGAGGCAGGGTAACACTACGAGGCCTTTACAAAGTTCCACTAGCTTCAGAAAACCCGCTACAGTTTATAGGAAGTTCCAGTGCAGGAATCCCTTGCAGGACCGCCATCGCAGCAAAATCCTCCCGAGGGCCTCCCTACACTGACCACTCCCCTACTGCCCTTGCCCCTTTCGGGTAAGGTAGTCTTCCACTAGCTTTCCTAATTAATCGGCCAAGGGCGTCCCATTCCACCCTTGTGGTAGCACTGTTTTCCCGGGTGGTTCTCCATGTTCCAATTAACATAATGATCTTATCATGAACAATAAATAACAACTGATAACAAAAGTATAATCATGAATAGTGTAATCTTCATACCCAAAACCTCATATAGCACTAGCAAGTACTACCCAGAATGTTCAGTGGTAAACAAGGTATAAAGATAGACAAACTAGGGTAACCTATTGGGTCCCATCAAAATTAACCTATGCAGATCATTATGATTAATTAGAACATGAGTGGGTAAAAAGAAGTGATCAAGGGCACAACTTGCCTGGGACTTGAGAATCCAGGTACCAGGATGATCTTCAGATGACTCGTGACCTCACTGCTAATCGTAGTAATTCAAACATACATGGTATAGGCAAAATTAACATTACACCAAACATATATGCAAAATGCATATTAATCATCTATATATTGAAATAAGATCACAGGAACAAGAATTATTAATTTTGGAATTATAGATTTTAAGTTATGAGTTTTCAAAGGTTTTATGTGTTTAAAATGGATTAAGTGAGAGATTAAATTTCTAATTGTTTTCATGACAAAACAGAGGCACTAAATGATGAAGAATATTATTACAAAATTTTAGAAACTGGAATGGTTCAATTTGGAGCTAAAATGAATTTTCTATGAATTATCTAAGTTCTAGCAATTATTTTCATATTAAAAATCTATTTTCTATTTTATTTATTCAATTTAAACGAGTTCTGGACTGGGCGCCAATTTCTGGAAAGCACAGGGTTCACGGCGCAAGATTCCCGAGACACAGGGAATAGTGACCATGGACTGCGGGTTGATTAACACATTTTCTGGGGTCTCTTATGTAAGTTTGTAACGACGAAGGGGTATCGAGATCACAGGGCCGTCCGATCAACAATCAAGGGCTCGGATTATATCGTGGGTGGTCATGAAGTCGTCATCCCCTGACCCGATCCTAGCCGCCCGATCTTGAATCTACGGGTGAGATTTTAAGTGGACGAGATTGACTGGGGACCGTTCGATCCAAACCCACGGCCCGGATCCATTCAACGAAGCGGTACGTAGTCGTCTAATCCTGGCCGTTAGTTACGCGATCGACGAACAGGGGTCATCCCTTTCTCACGCGCTGAAACACGGCGGCGCACCCGAGCTCAGCACGGCGGAGCACACGCCGGCGAGGCGGTCCCAGGGCATGTCACGGCGCCATCCCCCGATCCGAAGACTTCTACACAACGCCAGAACGATAGCGCATCGATTGGAGGCACATACCATGGATTGAAGATGGCAGGGAGATCCGGCCGCGGTGTAGAGCGGGTTGGCGGCAAGGAGGTCGCTCCGACGAGCAATTCAGGCGGTCCGGAACACGGCACCGCCCGGGCAAAGACGCTATCGTGTACAACGCGACATGGCGAAGCTCCTGGGAGGATTTGGGTCCTCCCGTCGAGGCCAAACCGAGGTTTCCCCCACCGGCGGCCAGCCTTCTCTCTCCCACGACGGCAATGGCGTATGCAGTACCAGGCGCTGTGGTGCGATGGCACGGGGTCGCGAGGCCATACCTTTATAGGAGCAGGAGGTGAGTCCGCACCGAGAAGATCGGCGCCGAAAGCTTACCAACCCCGCGGAGGATCCCGGTGAAGCGGACCGCAGAGAAATCGGCGTGTCTGTTACGGTGGAGAAGATACTCCTGACGAAAGGGGCCCACCAGTCAGCGATAGGGAGAGCTGAGGCTGACGGAGAGTAGATTGGCTGACGAGGCGGGCCCACTCGCAAGCGACACGGCGCATCAGAGTAGCGCGAGCGGATGCTTGGGCCGCCCGGAGACAATTCGGAATTGGGCCAGAAAACGGTTAAGCCGGCCCAGTTAGGTTTTATTCTTTTTCCCTTTTTGTTTTCCTTTTCTTTTATCTTTTCCTTCTTTCCAAATTCAAACTTCAATTTGAATTCAAACTTTGTGGCTCTTCATTCTCGACTATATTTGTGCAATAACAATACCAAGTCTGAAAATATTTATTTATATATTTTATTTATTTATATGTATCCTTTCTCTTTTTCTTATTTCCAAACTCTAATTTCAATTTAGGGTTTAATCCATCTTCTAGTAATTATTATCTTATTATTATTATCCTTATTATTTTATGTAATGCACAAACACATAGAACTCCAACAAGATGCACTTTCTTTTATTTTGTATCATTTGTTTTAGTTCATCTCTTAATTATAGGTATGTTCTTTTCATGAGGCAAATAAGACACACAAAATGAGAATAACTCTCTATTATTATTTGTATACAATTTTGAGTATTACAAATCCTACCCCCCTTAAAAATAATCTCGCCCTCGAGATTTGTAAGAAAGAGGATATAGGAAGAGTGATTTGAAATCTAGCTTTTAGTTTCTAATTAGTTCAAAATCAAGAGTCTCTCTTTTTTTTATTAGTTAGTTTTTTTTAGGAGAGCATAGGTATATATGGTTATAGACACTTTATTATGCAGGATAAAAGATATCTTTTAAAGCCTATATAGGTTTGGGCGAGAAAGACTAGGGTAAGGAAAGACTCCATCCAAGATTGTGGATCTTGATTCCGCTGGCGATTCAACTTGATCTTTGAAGACTTGAGTTGATGCTTATCCCTTCCTTGATGAAGTTGATCATGTTCTCCGGTCTTGTCTCTTTGATTAGGAGTTAGTGTATATTATCGGAGTTGGGGAAATATGGTTAGAATAGTTATGGGTGAGATGGACTACAGGATGTAGGTTAAAAGTTTGTTTGTTATTAGGTGGGAATAGAAAGGTTATACCATTCATCATGGCTTTATTGGTTGGGTTAGCTCATGGTTGAATTAATCCAATGTGCTAAGTTAAGTTAATACATGGCTAGTGGGGTCTAATCTCTTCTACTAGTGTCATTAATCTGTTTAAGTGGACCACATTAAGTTAGATAACATTAGACCACACTAGATCAGGTCACATCAGGTAAGATAAGATCTAGATTAAATTGGATATGACCAGATTAGACTAGTTTAGGTTAGATAGGTCCAACAGGGTAGAATATGTATTATTAAGATATGTTAGGATGTTTTTGAGATTAGTTAGATATGTTATGATAAGATAGAATCTCTTGCTAGGTTAAAATTGAGGGGTTATGCAACTATCAGATGGTTAAGGTAGTTGCATATGGCCAAGTCGATCTGTCATTCTTAATTTAGTGCAGGGTGAACTAAGTTAAGACCTGTTCTATAGGGGTAGAGTCTAAACTATTTCATCAGTATTATCTAACGTGTTTGATAAGTCACTTTAGATTTGATCAGATCTAGGTTAGATTGGTGTGACTAGTTTGACTAGATAAGATCTAATTAATTTGCATTAGATCATGGTTGTTAAACTAGGGTGGATAAGTATGCTTATTAGGATAAGACAGATCCATAAAGATAAGATAGAATCTTCTGAGGCCAGTTAGATCTATTAGGATAAGGATAAAATCTTTTCAAGACAAGATGAGTATCTTTTAAGATGAGATGGATCTGTTAAGATAAGGGAGAATCTTTTAAGATAAGATGAATTGGTTAGAATGAGATCTTTTTAGGATAAGATAAATCTCTTAAGCTAGATATGTTCCAATGGGGACAATCTAGGTTGTCTAGTTATTTTATAATTATATTTTTTTTATATACCTATGTGTATATGTAGATGCAATTGTGGGCATTACTCCACAACTCATCACACTCAATCAAAGATCCAAATCAGGCATGTATCATAAGAACAAACATTCAAATACATAGACACTTATATAAATAGTTTTGTTTTTGTTCCTAGGATTAGGTCTCCTATTCCTAAAATCAATTTAGGCACAGGATTTCAAAGTGTGAAATCCACATTTGTCTTTTAGAAAGAAAAGATAAGAATAATCAGAGTAAAGCGGAAATAGATGAGAATAGATTAAGATAAGTTTAGAAAAGAATCAGAGTAGCAAAGGTAAGTAGACAATGGTTGTCCAGTTCTATCTAGGTTTCGTCCTACAGTCAACATTCCTCTGATACCACTTCTGTAACACCCGGATTTTAGGGGTCCAAAACCCGGGCGCAAACATAAACACCAGGTATGCTGGGACCAAGTCTCACACATATGATGTATAGTGGCACAGGATCGAATGTCACATCTTTATATATAACAGGAGTTCTATACAAAATAAATAATTACATTATAAGGAGACAACGGTCCAGCAACCCAAAGTTGACTGGGAGACGACGGCCTAGATCTCTCACGAACACATCACAGCATCCTCCATGCGCCTCATCCTGCGGTACCTGTTCTTGACCTGTGGGGTGTGAGACAGCAAGAGTGAGCTCACATACGTTCATCGCTCAACAAGTTGTGGGAAATAATGTGCATGAACTCGCCAAAGGTGGGAGCTCACGTGAAGTGTAAGGCTTACCAAAGAGGATGGTTAGAGCTGAGCATTGCTTTTAAAGTTGGTCAAAATTTTATTAGCAGTTACTAAGTATAAGTAAATACCAACCCAATTAAGTAATAGAACAAAAGTAACAACCACTTCACCTGCGATGCAATGCATATGACAAATTGAATTTAGTTCCATCATTTAATCATGTGAGTGTCCGAGCTGCTCATGACCGTGAGCACGGCTAGTATACCAGTTTTACACTCTGCAGAGGTTGCGCATCTTTACCCACAAGTCATGTTACCCATCTGCCAAGAGACGGCCAATCCCATACACCTCTACCGAGGAGGCGAGGCAGGGTAACACTACGAGGCCTTTACAAAGTTCCACTAGCTTCAGAAAACCCGCTACAGTTTATAGGAAGTTCCAGTGCAGGAATCCCTTGCAGGACCGCCATCGCAGCAAAATCCTCCCGAGGGCCTCCCTACACTGACCACTCCCCTACTGCCCTTGCCCCTTTCGGGTAAGGTAGTCTTCCACTAGCTTTCCTAATTAATCGGCCAAGGGCGTCCCATTCCACCCTTGTGGTAGCACTGTTTTCCCGGGTGGTTCTCCATGTTCCAATTAACATAATGATCTTATCATGAACAATAAATAACAACTGATAACAAAAGTATAATCATGAATAGTGTAATCTTCATACCCAAAACCTCATATAGCACTAGCAAGTACTACCCAGAATGTTCAGTGGTAAACAAGGTATAAAGATAGACAAACTAGGGTAACCTATTGGGTCCCATCAAAATTAACCTATGCAGATCATTATGATTAATTAGAACATGAGTGGGTAAAAAGAAGTGATCAAGGGCACAACTTGCCTGGGACTTGAGAATCCAGGTACCAGGATGATCTTCAGATGACTCGTGACCTCACTGCTAGTCGTAGTAATTCAAACATACATGGTATAGGCAAAATTAACATTACACCAAACATATATGCAAAATGCATATTAATCATCTATATATTGAAATAAGATCACAGGAACAAGAATTATTAATTTTGGAATTATAGATTTTAAGTTATGAGTTTTCAAAGGTTTTATGTGTTTAAAATGGATTAAGTGAGAGATTAAATTTCTAATTGTTTTCATGACAAAACAGAGGCACTAAATGATGAAGAATATTATTACAAAATTTTAGAAACTGGAATGGTTCAATTTGGAGCTAAAATGAATTTTCTATGAATTATCTAAGTTCTAGCAATTATTTTCATATTAAAAATCTATTTTCTATTTTATTTATTCAATTTAAACGAGTTCTGGACTGGGCGCCAATTTCTGGAAAGCACAGGGTTCACGGCGCAAGATTCCCGAGACACAGGGAATAGTGACCATGGACTGCGGGTTGATTAACACATTTTCTGGGGTCTCTTATGTAAGTTTGTAACGACGAAGGGGTATCGGGATCACAGGGCCGTCCGATCAACAATCAAGGGCTCGGATTATATCGTGGGTGGTCATGAAGTCGTCATCCCCTGACCCGATCCTAGCCGCCCGATCCTGAATCTACGGGTGAGATTTTAAGTGGACGAGATTGACTGGGGACCGTTCGATCCAAACCCACGGCCCGGATCCATTCCACGAAGCGGTACGTAGTCGTCTAATCCTGGCCGTTAGTTACGCGATCGACGAACAGGGGTCATCCCTTTCTCACGCGCTGAAACACGGCGGCGCACCCGAGCTCAGCACGGCGGAGCACACGCCGGCGAGGCGGTCCCAGGGCATGTCACGGCGCCATCCCCCGATCCGAAGACTTCTACACAACGCCAGAACGATAGCGCATCGATTGGAGGCACATACCATGGATTGAAGATGGCAGGGAGATCCGGCCGCGGTGTAGAGCGGGTTGGCGGCAAGGAGGTCGCTCCGACGAGCAATTCAGGCGGTCCGGAACACGGCACCGCCCGGGCAAAGACGCTATCGTGTACAACGCGACATGGCGAAGCTCCTGGGAGGATTTGGGTCCTCCCGTCGAGGCCAAACCGAGGTTTCCCCCACCGGCGGCCAGCCTTCTCTCTCCCACGACGGCAATGGCGTATGCAGTACCAGGCGCTGTGGTGCGATGGCACGGGGTCGCGAGGCCATACCTTTATAGGAGCAGGAGGTGAGTCCGCACCGAGAAGATCGGCGCCGAAAGCTTACCAACCCCGCGGAGGATCCCGGTGAAGCGGACCGCAGAGAAATCGGCGTGTCTGTTACGGTGGAGAAGATACTCCTGACGAAAGGGGCCCACCAGTCAGCGATAGGGAGAGCTGAGGCTGACGGAGAGTAGATTGGCTGACGAGGCGGGCCCACTCGCAAGCGACACGGCGCATCAGAGTAGCGCGGGCGGATGCTTGGGCCGCCCGGAGACAATTCGGAATTGGGCCAGAAAACGGTTAAGCCGGCCCAGTTAGGTTTTATTCTTTTTCCCTTTTTGTTTTCCTTTTCTTTTATCTTTTCCTTCTTTCCAAATTCAAACTTCAATTTGAATTCAAACTTTGTGGCTCTTCATTCTCGACTATATTTGTGCAATAACAATACCAAGTCTGAAAATATTTATTTATATATTTTATTTATTTATATGTATCCTTTCTCTTTTTCTTATTTCCAAACTCTAATTTCAATTTAGGGTTTAATCCATCTTCTAGTAATTATTATCTTATTATTATTATCCTTATTATTTTATGTAATGCACAAACACATAGAACTCCAACAAGATGCACTTTCTTTTATTTTGTATCATTTGTTTTAGTTCATCTCTTAATTATAGGTATGTTCTTTTCATGAGGCAAATAAGACACACAAAATGAGAATAACTCTCTATTATTATTTGTATACAATTTTGAGTATTACACAACTCAATCGAATCAAATTTATAATGTTAATTATGTGTTTGTCACGCGCCTTTAGCGTGTGTCGTGCGTCTCACCGCGTGTGGCTCGCGCATGTTGCACGTGCTATTTCGCGTGTGGCCGCATGTTGTTTCACGTGATGTCGCGTGCGTCGTCGCGTGTCGTCTGCGCGTGTTGTTCGCCCGCGTTGTCGCGTGTGTCACACGCCTTGCCGCGTGCGAGATTAAACCATTTGTTTATAATTACTCATGTGAATTAATTAATTACTTATTTGATCATCAACTATTAAAAGGGTAAGTTAGACAAGAACTAAGTAGTAGTGTTAGTTTACATTTAATTAATATCAATTAATATAGAGATATTGGATTAAATATTCCAATTAATATTTGCTTAGCGTAAACCCGTTGACTTCTCGACCATAGCTCCAACTACCGCGTTTCTTTGTCCTCGTGTGACCGTAGTGTAGTAGCACACTCTATTTTAGCTTGCGTATTTTACTATGTTTTACTTGAATGGTGTAATGTTCTTATGCATATATATGGTTGTTTGTTTGTTCCTGTTTGTATTCGCTATGCGTCGCGAATAGACTGCGATCCAACTCCGAGCTTCGAGGAATTGACGATCAAGCTTCGGCGACCAAATGACCCAGCTCTTCGAGTTCTACAAGGCTGAAGATTCTGAGCATCTGTTTGGTGAAGGCAAGTGTCCTCTGACCTATTATGTCCCATTTACTTTATAATTCATCAACCCGCATACCATGATCAACCTAAGGATTGACTAGCTTTTTATTTACCTTGTCCTTGATTACCTTTTGGGTTATTATGGTTAGCTTCATGCTATTGCTTTACTTTAATCAATGAACATGATGTGAACACTTATGATACGATGTTGTCTCTATGATTATGATGTTGGACTGGTGATACTTTAGGGGGCTCGAGCGGTTTCTCGAGTGCCTCTCCGTAAGGACCTGTTCGTTGGATGACCGCCCGGGAAAACAGTGCAACCATGAGGGCGGAGTGGGACGCCCTTAGCTGAATAATTAGAGGAACTGAGGTGTAGTTCGCTTCGCCGTCGTGCCGTCAATAGGGCTCGGTGTATGCGGCTCGCTCTGCCAAGGTTGGTTTGCCCCTTGGGGAGGAGTGCGGTACATTTAGGAAACCTAACGGGCGGCTACAGCCTCAGGGAATCTTTGTAAAGGCTACGTAGTGAGACCCTGCCTATTCACCTTGGTAGTGTTTAAGGGTTTGATCGGCCCGAGGTAAGAGGGAATCACGGCTTGTGGGTAAAGTGCGCAACCTCTGCAGAGTGTTATGAAACTGATATATCAGCCGTGCTCACGGTTATGAGCGGCCAAGGTAGCTCCATTGATTAGAGATACTTTGATCAGAGATGGTTGGTTTACAGGTGTGATGAGGATGATGGTTTATGGTTATGATTATGGTAATGGTAAGTGGTATTCTTTCCATTTGGAAAGGGTACTTTTGGGTTAACAACTTGGGTTAATGCTAAAACCTGGCTTTCTACTAGTAATAATAACCTGACCAACTAAAAGCAACTGCTTGACTTAACCCCACATAAAGCTAGTCCACTACAGCCAAACAGGACATTTGCTGAGTACGTTGATGTGTACTCACCCTTGCTTTCACAAAACACCAGGTTGCCTTTGGCGCAATCTATGCTCAGGTAAAGAAGAAGGAGAATGGTGTCGAGGCGGATCTCCAGGAGTTCCAGGACTTCGACGAGTTCGAGGACTAGGCTAGCGACCTCCCCCAGTCAGCTGCCTGTAGTGGGTTGTTTATGTTGGCTACGTTTCGATTCTGTGTACTTAGATTTATATTATGTAAATGGCTCTAGTCTGTAATACTATTACTTACTCTTTATTGTAAATTCGAAGCATTGTGCTATGATGAGTCATTTATGTAATAGCTATGTACGTGAATTACTGATCCTGGCACGTACATGGTTCGCATTGGGTTTACCTTCAAAACCGGGTGTGACAGGGGTGAATAGGCAAAACCTGAAAATTAAAACTTTATCCCCCAACTAGATCCCTTGATTAGTGGTTAGAACAAGATATACAATTATCGGAGTATAAAAACTAAGTCCTTGCTTGTAAAGAGTATTGCTTTCAAATAATGCGGAATTGATAAAACAATACAACTAATAGGTCTATGAGAATACAGCAAGGGGGCTTAGATAAGAAGAGCAATAACACAAGTTCTTTCTTGCAAAGTGTTGCTTCACCAAATGAGAATTTAACTTAAGGCAACACCAAATAGTATTAGCAAAGAATAGTGCAAGAAGAAACTTAGAAAGGGAAAGAACAAACAATTCACAAGCAATAAGCACACGAGACACGGGTGATTTGTTTTACCAAGGTCTGGCCCTCGAAGGCCTAGTCCCCGTTGAGAAGTCCACTAAGGACGGGTCTCTTTCAACCCTTTCCCTCTCTCCACCGATCACCAAAGACCGGCGAGCTCTTTTTCTTCTCAAGGATCACTTAAGATCCCGCAAGGATCACCACACGCTTTGGTGTCTCTTGCTAGCTTTACAAGCCTCCAAAACTTTGGAGGAAGTTCAATGGGAGTCAAAACTCCACGCGCAAATGAACACAAAGATGTAGCACACACTATCTCTCAATGAATCTCACAAGGCACTAGTGCTAAACTCAAATAAGTAGCTCTCTTTTGCTTGCTCTCTCTTTTGTGGCACTTGTGTTGGTTGTAGTGGTCTAAATCTTGTGTATAGGATGGATCAATGAATAGATGTGGTTGGGAGGGCTTGAGTATGTCAACTAGATGACTTGGAATGTTGCTTGGGCTCCCTCACCTTGAAGTGGTCGGTTGGGGTGGTATTTATAGCCACCATCCAAAATGTAGCCGTTGGAGAAGTCTGCTGGCGATGGGCGCACCGAACAATGTCCGGTGTACCGCCACGTCATCCTCCCGTTAGGGCTTGGAGCTGGTCGACCGTTGGAGGCTTTGTCCTCATGTGGCACTGGACAGTCCGGTGCGACACCGGACAGTCAGGTGCCCCTCTGTCCGTCTGCTCTGACGTCTGATTTGCACTATTCACTTTGCAGAGTCGACCGTTGCGCGCAGATAGCCGTTGCTCCGCTGGCACACCGGACAGTCCGATGGCCCACCGGACAGTCCGGTGGCCCACTGGACAGTCCGGCGAATTATAGCGGAGCTGTGCCTGGAAAACCCGAAGTTGAAGAGTTTGAGGTCGATCCTCCCTGGTGCACCGGACACTTGTGTGGTGCACCGGACACTGTCCGGTGGCACACCGGACAGTCCGGTGCGCCAGACTAGGGAGCACTTCGGTTTCCTTTGCTCCTTTATTCTTGAACCCCTTTTAATCTTTGTATTGGTTTTGAGTTGAACCTTTGGCACCTGTAGAACATAAACTCTAGAGCAAACTAGTTAGTCCAATTATTTGTGTTGGGCATTTCAACCACCAAAATCATTTAGGAAAAGGTTCAAAGCCTATTTCCCTTTCAATCTCCCCCTTTTTGGTGATTGATGCCAACACAAACCAAAGCAAATATATAAGTGAAAAATTGAATTAGTTTGCATAAGATAAGTGCAAAGGTTGCTTGGAATGAAACCAATATTATTTCTTTTACCAGATATGCATGGTTTGCTTTTCTTCTTATTTAATATTTTGGACCACTTTTGCACCACGAGTTTTGTTTTTGCAAATCCTTTGTAAAATTCTTTTCAAAATCATTTTGCAAATAGTCAAAGGTATATGAATAAGATTGAAGAAAACATTTTCAAGATTTGAAATTTTCTCCCCCTGTCTCAAATGCTTTTCCTTTGACTAAAACAAAACTCCCCCTAAATAAAATTCTCCTCTTAGTGTTCAAGAGGGTTTTGCAAGTTTTGAAGATACTACTTTCTCCCCCTTTTGAACACAATAAGATATTAATTTGAAAAACTTCATTTTTAAAATTTGGTGGTGGTGCGGTCCTTTTGCTTTGGGCTCATACTTTCTCCCCCTTTGGCATGAATTGCCAAAAACGGATACTTGTGAGTAAAATATAAGCCCTTGAACTTTCTCCCAATGGCAAATAAATAAATATGAGTGAAGATTATACCAAAGAGAAGAACTATGCGGGATATCGGCAAAGAGTGGTTAATACCGATGGAGTTGAGTGGAAGCGCCGTCTTTGCCGAATACTCCATTTCCCTTTCAATTCTATGACTAAGCATGAGAATACACTTGTGAACACATTAGTCATAGACATAAAAGAGATATGATCAAAGGATATATCAAATTAAGCATAATCATAGTTCTATATAACATAGATTGCTCCCCCTAAATATGTGCATAGAGAGGAACACATATGTTGGCCTTAAATGCCAAATGCACATAATTAGGTTAATGAGAACATATCTATATCATAGAGAATGTGAAGTGCATTGTGTCATAGAATAAGTGTGATGCTCATGACAGTTTATGCACTTATCAAAGCATGTTATAAACATCTTAAGCATTTACCCTTAAGGATTTCAAAGAGGCTTAAGGACCATCCACCTTTGGAACAAAGACATCTTATCCTCGTTACAAGGTTAAGCTTTAAGCTCTTTGACAATAAAATCACTTCATCTAGTTTTAACAAAGGATGCATTAATGCAGAAGTGAGATTTTTGAGAAGTTAAACTAGATATGAAGCAGGGATAATGCATGGACATGCTTTCTCTTCCTTTTATACAAGATATGCAAAGAATGTATATAAAAGGGAGATTTAGGTACATGTATAAATAAGATGAAGTAGTTTTACCCTTTTGTACCTTCACATGGAGACGCTCTCTTCATTGTGCTTTGTCCTTAGTCTTAGATGCTTAAGACCTATACTCAAGACAATATATGGAAATATTTTGCACAAGAGAGAGTTCTACAACTAGTGATCCTTTTCTAAGTCATTGTCAGCATATATCAAATGGATCACAAATTGCATAGATGTATCATGAATTCTCCTTTTAACTTAGTGCACATCAAGAGAGATATCGATTGATAGTGAATGCGGCACTACGAAACATAAGCATTTATTCAATGATCAAACAAATAACAGATATGATCAAAAGAACAACATGTGCATTAGATAAGCTTGAAATAGGAGAATCCAGCAAATATGCTACTTTAGCAGTGAAGGATAAGTACTGAAAAATAGTAGCATACTTCACGAGAAACTCATTCTCATGCAAAAGACTATATGAGATTACTAAAGTAAAGCGATAGTCTTAACATAATCAAGATATGGAAAGAGGCTCCCCCTAAAGATATGCATCAAGTATTTGAACGTATTGAATGGATGAATTTACTTTAAAGACAAATAGGGAGAAGCATTATACATCTTGATCAAGGCTCATAAAATTTGCAATAAACAACTTAGGCCTGGTATTCTCACAATGAAAAAGGTTTAGAATGCTTACAACCACACCATTGATTGTTTTGAGGATCTTATTATCCAAGTGAGTGTTGTTGTTCTTGATGTCCTTCTCTTTCATGTGAGTGTCCTCCCTTTGTAGTTGTTTCTTTTTCCTTTCAAACTTATTGAAAATACTCAAGAAAGATGTTAATAGCACAAGGGAGCATATGATGAAGGATGACTTCTTTAGATAAGAAATATAAACAATTCATCATCCATAATTCACATGAAGTAAAATCCTTATCCTTAGTGCATATCATTAGAAAGGAGGAATATGCACCTTTTAAACATTTTGATCAGTCATAGGAATTTTACTTCTTCATATTGAATTTATTATCATAACTTAAAAGCATATCAATATGAGAATGGTTATTGTGGGGGACAGATATCCCCTAGGTCCACCAGAAGGATAAAAGACCTCACGAAAGGCCTAAGGGCCCCATAATTCGTAAGGTCATCCCCCTTGTGGGCCTGAGGAGGAACGACCAATGAAGCAAATCGACACAAGGCCGTATCGACACGAGCCCAAGACGGCCCAACGAATTCGAGTAGTAATCACAACAGAGGCCCGACCTTCCCGTGCAGGAGCCCCGTACAACGGAACCAAGCGAGAATGGGTCGGCAGGATTATAGGAGGATAGACTCAGTTGGTTCACTATTTCTTAGGTACACATTGTTGTAATATCCACCTGTACCGCCCCACGGTCGAATATATAAGGCCTAGGTGCACCCCTTCAGATCAGATACTCGCTACTTAGCCTCCCACCCAACTCTCTACGTTCTCAGCGCTAGAGAATCCTCTTGTAACCCACCACATAAAGCACTCTCGACAGGACGTAGGGTGTTACGCATCTCAAAGCGGCCCGAACCTGTAAACCATTGTCCATTGTTTCTCGTGCATCCAGCATGAACCATCGAGCTATAGTTGATAACACCATCCTACTCCTAAAAAGCACCTTGAGGGGTAACCCCAGTTGCGCAGTCGGACCCAAAACACCGATAGTTGGCGCGCCAGGTAGGGGGTGTGTCATCGATCCAAGCTAGCTCAATGGCCGTCACCTTCTAGCACAAGATCATCCTCTGTTCCCGGGTCCACATTCTGCTTCGGAACTATCTCATCTGTAGCAGATGAGGAAGGAACTCTGCATCGCATCGCGGATCCACCGGAGAGAAAATCTTCCTCAGAAATCCCCGGGAAAATTAGGGCAAAGCAGGAAAATGCGCAACCTCCAGCGCCCCGGAAAAAGATCACCTTCAATAAACTAGGAGCCCAGGGCTCGTCAACCCAGAGAACTCCGTTGTCCACCTCTCCGATGGGAGAATGGACACGGATCACGAGGAAGAAAGAAACGAATGAGATCGAAAGGTGGCAAGCTGTCCTTTCTGTACCTTCGTCCTCAAAGGAGGGCAGAAAGAAGGTCGCCACGACAACTATTCCATTCTACCCTGACATCCTCTTCATTGGAAGGGCAGAATCGCCCCCCATCTCTGAAGATGAACCGACTGTACCTGGAGAGGAACTTCCTCAGCGGGAATCCCGCCGACGAAGGAACCGACGCCGAAATATCCGACGACATCACAAGGCCGGAGAACTGGACCCGACGCAACCTGTATTGCGAGACAAGGTCTCAGAGATAGGAGAAACTCCGGAGGAACGTGTCTTCAGGGAAAGAAGGAATTCCGGACGACGCGATCATCGACGGGCTCAAGAACAGGCCGAGCAGGAAACAAGACAACGCCGGGAAAATCCACTCTTCGGACGCAACCTGAACCCCGATTTCGCCAGAGCCATGAACACGCCGAGTGAAGTCGGTGGAGTATTGGCTCGGATAGCAGATGGCCTCCCGCGGACTCCCGATGCCGAGGGCTATCGGCGGCTGTTCACTCAAGCAGCCAATCATCTCCTACCCCTCGCTCACTCGCCGAACGATCTACGACACGCCATCAACAGTCAGCGGGACGCACGGAGCTCCATCAATGTTTCGCGCGAACGACGACACGAGAACGAAATTCGTCGCCGGGAAGAGTACGACCGGGATCATGGCATCCCAGCGCGAAGTCAGGCTACCAGGACCGAGTCGGCCACGGCTTCGACTGGTGGCACCACCCGGGGACGGTCGAGGCACCACGACAACCACTCTCCTCCCCGGGACCAGCATCATCATCAATGACAGGAGGACACGTGTGGAGTATCGGCACTTACTCCACACCTCAGGGCCATTCAATGCCCCCTAACTTCAAGGTCTCCAACGTCGACAAGTACGAACCTAAGCAGGATCCGGGAGGCTGGCTGGCCGTCTACACCACCGCCGCCCGAGCAGCAGGGGCAACCGAGGATGTGATGACTGTGTACTTGCCTATCGTCCTCGGGCAAGACGCGCTACAATGGCTGTGACACCTACCCCGACACTGCATCGACGACTGGAGCGATTTCAGTCGGCGCTTCACCACCAACTTTCAGTCTCTCTCCGACAAACCGGCGCAACCATGGGACCTCAAATCCATCAAGCGCCGAGGGGACAAAACTCTTCAGTCGTACCTAAAAAGATTCCAGACCATGAGAAATTGTATCCCCGAAGTCACGGAAGCAACAGTGATCGAGGACTTCTACAGGGGATCCAATGACTCGGCATTCGTCCGAGCCATATTACAGAAGGCGCCGACTACCTCTGAGCAACTGTTCCGAGATGCCGACCTCTACATCACCGCGGACGAATGAGCTCAGGACCTCATTGGAGGAGCGAAGCCTGCACCAGCGGCGCCACGACACGACACGAACCAGCAACCCGATAAGCGCTGGGAGAAGAGGCCTCATGAGGAGGTCCACGCCGCCAGACCGCCCGCCTCTCGCGCCCGAGGAGGACCTCACGGAGGCGAACGCACGCTGGACGACATCCTCGACGCGCAGTGCCCATACCACAAGGACATGCGCCACACCCTCCGGAACTATAGGGACTTCAATCACTCCGTCGGGCACGGTCGACCTTTTCAACCTCTACCTCCTCCCCCGCCGCGAGGAGGACCGGGAGAACCGCAACAACCCCGGCAGCAGGAGGAGGGAAGAGGAGGAGCCTTCCCACGCGTCGATAGAGAAGTCAACGTCATCTTCGGCGGACATGGGTCACAAGAAAGCAAGAGACAACAAAAGCTCAACGATCATCAGATACTGGTGGTGGCCACCGGCCTCCCGCCCCGTACCGATGGTCCGAGCATCCGATCACCTTCACCCGGGCAGATCAATGGCTTAACTTCGATCACCCAGGCAAATACCCGCTTCTCGTCGATCTAGTGATCCGAGAGAGCAGGGTAAAGAAGGTACTAGTGGACAGGGGAAGCAGCATCAATGTCACCTTCCTCCGGATGCTCCAAGGCTTGGGAGTTCCCCCTCAAAGAGCTCCATGAGTTGGACACACCCTTCTTCGGCATCGTGCCGACCGAAGGAGAGTACACGCTGGGCCACATATACATGCCAGTCACCTTCGGAACTCCGGAAAACTACAGAACCGAGTTCCTGAGGTTCAAGGTGGCAAACTTCGATCGCGGATACAACGCCATCATCGGGAGGCCCAGATTAGCGAAGTTCATGGCTATTCCACATTATACGTACATGATATTGAAGATGCCAGGACCACAAGGGATCATAACTATGCGCGCCGACTTCCAAGGCGCCGCAGAATGTTTCCGAGTGGCCATTCAGGCGGCCCTCACCACCAAACCATCGACGATTTCCTCTGCACGGGCAAACTCAAAGCCTAAGGAAGACATCGCGGTCCCCGCGAACGAAGCTCAAGCCATGACCTCTATGCGGCTGACTGAAGAAACCAAAAGGATCAACCTCGGGTTCGCTGACGAGCGCAAAACCGCCATCATCAGCTCCAGCCTAGATGACATATAGGAAAGCACGCTCGTCCAGTTTCTGCAAGATAACCGAGACGTATTCGCATGGCAACCTGCGGATATGCCAGGAGTCCCAAGAGAGCTGGTCGAGCACAAATTGAAGGTCTACCCCCAGGCGAGGCCAATACGACAAAAATTATGTCGCTTTACGCCCGACAAGAGAGAAGCCGTCCGTGCTGAGCTGGCTCGCTTGGTCGCGGCCGGATTCATTAGAGAGGTGTTACATCTTGAATGGTTGGCCAACCCTGTTCTTGTACTCAAAAAGAATAAAGTGGATTGGCGCATGTGCGTTGACTATACGGATCTCAACAAACACTGTCCGAAGGATTCCTTTGGGCTTCCTAGAATCGACCAGGTGGTGGACTCAACCGCCGGATGCTCTATGCTGTCTTTCTTAGATTGCTACTATGGGTATCATCATATTAGTTTGGCAAAAGAAGACGAGGAAATAACGACATTTATCACCCTGTTTGGAGCCTTCTGCTATACCTCCATGCCGTTCGGCCTCAAAAACGCTGGAGCAACTTATCAGAGGGCTATTCAGACATGCTTAGCCGATCACTGGGGCAAGCGTGTGGAAGCCTACGTGGATGACGTGGTGATCAAGACAGAGGATTCAGAAAATTCCATCGAAGATTTACAGCTGGTCTTCAATAGTTTACGACGATACAGATGGAAGCTTAATCCCGAAAAGTGTGTTTTCAGAGTGCTGGCAGGAAAGTTGCTAGGGTTTATTGTTAGCCACCGGGGAATTGAAGCCAATCTAGAAAAGATCGAAGCTATCATGAGGATGGAAGCACCACGATCACAAAAGAAAGTTCAAAGACTCACCGGGTGTATGGCAGCCTTAAGCAGGTTCATATCAAGGCTGGGAGAAAAAGGCTTACCATTCTATAAGTTACTTAAGAAGGTGGACAAATTTCAGTGGACTTCAGAAGCACAAGAAGCTCTAGATGTGCTGAAAAAATTCTTGACAACACCACCAGTGCTGAAACCGCCACACCGAGCCACGCCGACTCAACCAGCAGAAGATCTGCTATTATACATCTCTTGCACGACTCACGTGGTGAGCACCGCGTTAGTAGTCGAGCGAGCGGAAGAAGGACATGCATACCCAGTACATCACCCTGTCTATTTCATCAGTGAAGTTCTGGGCTCTTCAAAGAAGAAATATCCTCAGGTTCAAAAGCTATTGTATGCAGTACTTCTAACTGCGCGCAAACTTCGGCACTACTTCGACGACCACAAAGTCATAGTAGTCACTGGATTTCCAATAGGGGATATTCTCCACAACAAAGAAGCCATCAGAAGAGTAGCCAAGTGGGCCTGTGAATTGGGATCTCATGACATCGAATTTTGACCTCGCACTGCTATCAAAACTCAAGCACTGGTTGACTTCGTGTTAGAATGGACCGAGCAACAGGTACCGGATAACCCGGAAACCGCAGAAGTATGGCGAATGTATTTTGATGGCTCATTGAAGCTGCAGGGAGCAGGTGCAGGGATCCTCTTTATTGCACCCGGAGGCGAACAACTCAAGTACGCTCTTCAATTGTTATTCTCGGCATCTAACAACGCAGCCGAGTACGAAGCTCTGATTCACGGGCTGAACATTGCCATATCACTGGGCATCAAGAGACTGATGGTATATGGAGATTCTCTGGTGGTCATAAGTCAGATAAACAAAGAATGGGATTGCTCGAATGATTCCATGGGAAAATATTGCACTGCTATCCGGAAACTAGAAGATAAATTTGAAGGTTTGGAATTTCTTCATGTGGAGAGAGACCGCAACGCGGCGGCTGACGCATTATCTAAGCTAGGGTCCAGTCAGACTCAAGTCCCGCCTGGAATTTTTGTCCAAGAAGTGTCACGCCCGAGCATTTCCGTGCATCGGGTAGAAGAATGCAATACTCTGAGCCAACCAGAGTCAAATCCTGATGACTGGAGGGAGCCAATCATCAGATATATAAGAAATGAAGAGGAACCAGATGACAAAAATACCGCCGAGCGCATTGCAAGGCAGTCAACTCACTATACACTCATTGGGGAAACACTATACAGAAGGGGCGCGTCAGGAGTCCTCATGAAATGTATTCTCTCAGCTACTGGAAAGCAACTTCTGGATGAGGTCCATGCTGGGCAATGTGGAGTACACGCAGCACCCAGGACCCTGGTTGGGAAAGTCTTCAGGTCGGGTTTCTACTGGCCAACAGCAAAAAGTGATGCAACCAAGTTAGTTCAGAGGTGCGAAGCCTGCCAGTACTTGTCAAAACAGCAGCATCTACCGGCACAGCAACTACAAATTATACACGTAACCTGGCCATTCGCATGCTGGGGATTGGATATGATTGGACCTTTCAAAAAAGCTCAAGGAGGATACACTCATGTACTGGTTGCTATCGACAAATTCACCAAGTGGATAGAATTCAAACCCATTGCTTCCCTAACTTCAGCTAAGGCAGTGGAATTCATACAAGATATAATATTCAGGTTTGGAATACCAAATAACATCATAACCGACCTAGGATCCAACTTCACAAGCTCAGAGTTCTTCGATTTCTACGAGCAAAAGAGCATTCAGATCAAATATGCCTCGGTGGCACACCCAAGAGCCAACGGGCAGGTAGAAAGAGCCAACGGGATGATATTAGAGGCGCTTAGAAAGAAAGTCTTCGACAAAAATGAAAAATTCGCAGGAAAGTGGATCAGAGAATTGCCATACGTCATTTGGAGCCTGAGAACTCAACCTAGTCGAGCCCTGCATGGAAACACTCCTTTCTTCATGGCCTATGGTTCGGAGGCAGTGCTACCTGCTGATCTCAAGTTTGGGGCACCAAGGTTGATCTTTGAAAACATAGCAGAAGCTGAGGCTACTAGGCTGGAGGATGTTGATGTGCTCGAAGAAGAACGACTGAACGCGATAATTCAATCAGCACAATATCAGCAAACTCTGAGGCGCTATCACGATAAGGCCATACGACCTCGATCCTTCACAGTGGGAGATCTCGTCCTCCGCCGAATTCTAACGGGGGAGGGACGACACAAATTGTCACCTCTATGGGAAGGACCATTCGTAGTAGCTGAAGTCACTCGACCGGGATCATACCGCCTCACTCAGATGGACGGTACGGAAATTGGGAACTCATGGAACATAGAACACCTCAGGAGGTTTTATCCTTAGCTATATTTCAAAAGCTATTGGGGCGGCAATGTATTCTGTAAACCGGGAAACACATCATCAATAAAAAGACTTCAGGAATTGTTCATTGTCAATCTGCATTCTTGCTCAACTCGAGGTGACCACTATACCCTACTGACGGAGCAATCGGCTTAAGTCGGCGGTTACTTAAGACGGTGCGACATGCTCATGCTTACTTAACTCGGGGTGACCACTATACCCTACTAACGGGGCAATCGGCTTAAGTCGACGATGACTTAAGACGGTGCGACATGCCTGTCGGGGACCATAATTAGGGGTACCCCCAAGACTCCTAATCTCAGCTGGTAACCCCCATCAGCACAAAGCTGCAAAGGCCTGATGGGCGCGATTAAGGTCAAGGCTCAGTCCACTCAAGGGACATGATCTCGCCTCGCCCGAGCTCAGCCTCAGGCAAAGGCAGCTGACCCCGGAGGATTCATGTCTCGCCCGAGGGCCCCCTCAAGCAACGGACACACCTTCGGCTCACCCGAGGCCCAGCCTTCACAGAGAAGCAACCTTGGCCAGATCGCCACGCCAACCGACCG
Organism: Zea luxurians; assembly: GCA_029449295.1. Taxonomy (NCBI): domain Eukaryota; kingdom Viridiplantae; phylum Streptophyta; class Magnoliopsida; order Poales; family Poaceae; genus Zea; species Zea luxurians. Next base: position 144,727,214 of record JAOPSE010000001.1, on the reverse strand, counting down.
TATCGCAGGAGCATTTAATGCAAGGATCGCCTGACATCTTATCCTGACGCGCGCTCCAGTCGACAAGGCCGAAGTGACCGCAGTCACTTCGCCGCTCCACTGACCGACCTAACAGGAATACAGCGCCGCCTGCCCTGCTCCGACTGCCGTGCCACTCGCCAGAGTGAGGTCGACAATGGCTAAGTCCAGCCTCGGGCGACATAGGAAGCTCTGCCTCGCCCGACCCCAGGGCTCGGCCCCCGTCTCGGCTCCGGAAGACGACGAACTCCGCCTCGCCCGACCCCAGGGCTCAGACTCGGCCTTGGCTCCGGAAGACGACGAACTCCACCTCGCCCGACCCCAGGGCTCGGACTCGGCCTCAGCTCCGGAAGACGACGAACTCCGCCTCGCCTGACCCCAGGGCTCGGACTCGGCCTCGGCTCCGGAAGATGACGAACTCTGCCTCGTCCGACCCTAGGGCTCGGACTCGGCCTCAGCTCCGGAGGACGACGAACTCCGCCTCGCCCGACCTCAGGGCTCGGACTCAGCTTTGGCTCCGGAAGACGATGAACTCCGCCTCGCTCGACCCCAGGGCTCGGACTCAACCTCGACCTCGGAGGAATTGCCACCTCGCCCAAACTCGGGTTCGGACTAGCCACGTCGCCAGGGGGGCCATCATTACCCTACCCCTAGCTAGCTCAGGCTAGGGGGAACAAGACCGGCATCCCATCTGGCTCGCCCTAGTAAACAAGTAATGATGACACCACATGTTCCATGACGGCAGCAGCTCCCAGCCCCTTATATCAGCAAGGAGACGTCAGCAAGGACCCGACAGCCCCGACAGCTGTACTTCCACAGGGCTCCAGCGCTCCTCCGATGACCATGACATCACATGAACAGGGTGCCAAAACCTCTCCGACTGCCACGACGGCATGTACTTAGGGCTCTAGCTCCTCTCTGCTAGACACGTTAGCACATTGCTACACCCCCCATTGTACATCTGGGCCCTCTCCTTACGTCTATAAAAGGAAGGTCCAGGGCTCTTGTACGGAGAGGCTGGCCGCGCGGGAGAACAGGCCGGCGCATAAGGCTCTCGCTCTCTCTCTCTCTCTCTCTCTCTCTCCCACGCGAACGCTTGTAACCCCCTACTGCAAGCGCATCCAGCCGCCCTGGGCGCAGGACAACACGAAGGCCGCGGTTTCCCCTCGCTGTTCTCCCCCTTTGTGTCCCGTCTCGCGCTGACCCATCTGGGCTGGGGCACGCAGCGACAATTTACTCGTCGGTCCAGGGACCCCCCAGGGTCGAAACGCCGACAGTTGGCGCGCTAGGTAGGGGCCTGCTGCGTGTTGACGAACAGCTTCCCGTCAAGCACCAGATGGGTAGTCCCCAGCAACCTTTCCAACCTGGGACGACGCTCCGTTTCAGGAGTCTCGAGTTCATGTCTCTCGACGGCAGCTACGACATGGTACTCCTTCTTCCTCCGCGCGACGACAACAATGGCGGCCGTCAGCCCACCCGCCGGCGGCGGAATCGACGACGTCTTCCCCACGTGGCGGAAGAGCAACATTCAGTTCTGTCCTGTCACCTCCCCTGCCCACGGAGGAGGAGGCGGGGCAGGCATGGCCAAGCAGGGGGCAACACCTCGTCGGCTATCGAGCGAATCGACGGCGCCCCAGCGGGGGACATGTCGGGCGTTGACCTCGCGTCGGAGACGAAGACGAGCGCCGTTTCCCCGCAACACGCCAACATCGAGCTGACGGATGACGCCAGCACGCTCGCGAAGGGCTTTGTAATACTCAAAATTGTGTACAAGGAATATATAGTGTTTTCCTTATTTGATGTGCCTCATTTGCATCATAAAAAGAGCATACACAAAATTTGGAGTATAATTCAAACAAATGATAAAAAAAAGAATGCATCATGTTGGAGTTTATATGTTTGTGCATTAAATAAAATAATAATGTTAATGGTAAATAGATAATAATTACTAGAAGTTGAATTAAGCCCTAAATTAAACCTAGGGTTTTTGAAAATGAGAAGAGAAATGATATATATAAAAAAAGATATAAATAATATAATTATATCTCTGAAAACTTGTATTTTAACTTCACCATATGATTTGGGAATAAATTTGGCCTAAGTTTGATTCGAAATTTGAATTCAAATTGGAGTTGAAAATAGAGAGGAAAAGGAATAGAAAATAAAAAGAATAAAACAAAACCAGCCTCATGGGCCGCCATACCCCAATCTGGCCCATCCAGGGAAACCCCTCCACCGCGCGGCCCAGCTTTTCCGCGCCCACTCGCGCGCGCCACTGACCCGTGGGCCCCCGCGTGCAGCCTCACCACTTCTCTCGCGCGCTCATCCGTTTGGCTGATCGGTGGGCCCGGCCGCTCAGGGTTTGCCATCCGTGGGTGTCTCTCTGCCGGACTGGCCCACTCGTCAGTCGAGCCTCAAACCCTCCCAGTCATCGTCTCCACGGGATTTGCGGTCCACGCCGAACACCTCGGAGCTGCCGTTGGGTCACCCGATTTCCCCGTGGCTTGACTCTGTCTCGCGCTGGCTACAGAGGCGGACGACTTCCCCACATCCTGGTAACTCGTTGGTTCCTTCGGCTGCCTCTGTTTCTCCAGATTTCCACCCGCCATTGTTGCCGTGTGAGTGAACCGTCGCCGCCCTCGTGGGAATCACACCGACACCTCCGATTGGGTGCCTACACCTGCTCGCTCGTTCCACAGACCCGTGGGGAGTGTTTCTGTGGGCCTGCCGCCTCGCTCCCGTCATCGGGATTGCGGGGATTCGTCAACGGAGTTGGGGGTTCCGCCAAGTTCGTGCTTCACCGTGACCGGCCCCAACCCGTCGTCCATTGGCGGTAAGTTCCCTACCTGTACATTCCGCATCACCCCGTACTCCGTTTAAGCCGTGCCACAATAGAATGGGAGCGGCGTGTGGCCGAATCGCACAAGTCCGGCGATGGTCCACCGTGTACCCTGGGCGGCGCCACCGTAGCTCGACAAAGGTATTGGGGGAGACACCTGGGCCGTTGATGCGGAGATGGATGGCTAGGATAAGAAGCCGGGTAACGGTTCGACCTAGGCTTGTTAGGACCGTCCGATGCGGGGCCAGCGCGTAGGATTTAATGCAAGGCAAAGGAATCCGGATCCATCGGATCGCGATCCAACGGACTAGATCGCGTACCGATTGGGGATGGGGTCGGTCTAATCTGTACCGCCAGTCTCTAATCCAACGGCTAGGAACTATCGGTACCCCTTCGCGGGTGCGAATTGCTAAAGAGACCCTGGTTAAAGCGAAAATCAACCCGCCGTCCGTATAGACTGTTTCCTGAGTCTAGGGTATTTTGCGCCAGGGCCCCTGCGCTTTTCGATAAATGTGGTCCAGTCCAGAGAACATGTAAATTAGGTAAATAAATACAGAAATTGATTTTCAATGTATAAATAAGTGCTAAAACTTGTAAAATGCATAGAAAATTCATTTTAACTCCAAATTACTCCATTCCAGTTTCTAAAGTTTTGTAATTTTATTCTCCATCATCTAGAGTCTCTGTTTTGACATGAAAACAGTAAGAAAATTAATTTCCCATCTAATCCTATTTTAATCACATTAAACCTTAGGAAATTCATAACTTGAAATCTATAACTCCAAATTTAGTGATTCCAGTTCCTATGATTTCATTTAATGTGTAGATTTTTACTGTATATTTTCTTCATCTGTTTGGTGTGATGTTGATTTTGGCTATACTATGTATGTATTGTGTTGATGCGAATAGACGAGCAAGCCACTGTGGAAACTGAGGTTCAGCAAGTAGAGGTAGCTGAGCAGGAGCTCATTGAAGGCAAGTTGTGCCCTTGATCACTTACTTTTCCCAGCCATGTTCTTATTAATTATAATGATCTGCATAGGTTAATTTTGATGGGACCTAATAGGTTACCCTAGTTTTGGCTATCTTTATACCTTGTTTACCACTGAAATATTTCTTTGGGTAGTACCTGCTATTGCTTTATGTGGATTTGGGTATGAAGATACTTTATTCATAATTACTCTTTTATTCTCTTTTATTATTACTGTTCATGTTAAGATCATTATGTTAATGGGAACATGGAGCGACCACCCGGGAAAACAGTGCTACCACAAGGGTTTAATGGGACGCCCTTGGCTAATTAACTAGGAAAGCTAGTGGAGGTCTTCCTTACCCGAAAGGGGCAAGGGCAGTAGGGGAGTGGTCAGTGTAGGGAGGTCCTTGTGTTGATTTTGCTGCGATGGCGGTCAGGCAAGAACCCTGCACTGGAGCTTCCTATAAACTGTAGCGGGATTTCTGAAGCTAGTGGAACTTTGTAAAGGCCTCGTAGTGTTACCCTGCCTCGCCTCCTCGGTAGAGGTGTATGGGATTGGCCGTCTCTTGGCAGATGGGTAACATGACTTGTGGGTAAAGATGTGCAACCTCTGCAGAGTGTAAAACTAGTATACTAGCCGTGCTCACGGTCATGAGCGGCTCGGACCCTCACATGATTAATTATGGAACTTAAATTTAATTTGACATTTGCATCGCATTTGGGATTATTTTACTATTACTTTTCTTTATTATTATTAAGGTTTGGTATTTACTTACACTTAGTAATTGCTAACAAAATTTTGACCAACTTATAAAAGCAATGCTCAGCTCAGCCTTTATTTCATTGACTAGCCTTACACTTCATGAACTCCCACCTTTGGTGAGTTCATGCCACATTATTCCCCACGACTTGTTGAGCTATGAACGTATGTGAGCTCACTCTTGCTGTCTCACACCCCCCCACAGGAGAAGAACAGGTGGTCGAAGAGGAGCCACATTCGACTTGATCTAGGTGGCGTTTCTCAGTTGACATTGGCGCCAACGATCCTTAGTTCATTTTATATTTATCTTGTAATAAGTCTTCCGCTATGTAATAATTACTCTGATGTTTTATGACATTTATCTCTATACACTCTGTTATTATATATTTTGTCTTCTTGGCGCATGTATGAGATGCACCCGGCTTTGTTCCTTAAAAACCGGGTGTTACAGAAGTGGTATCAGAGGAAATGTTGACTGTAGGACGAAACCTAGATAGAAATGGACAAACCCTTACCTACTTACCTTACTCTAATTCATTATATACTTATCTCATCTTGGTCTTGTCTCACCTTCTGTTGTTCTACTCTGATTATTCTTACCTCCTCTACTCTGAGACAAGATGGGTTTCACACCTTGGAATTCTACCCTTATGACATTTCTAAGAGATAGGGAACCTAAGACGAAATTAAAATTATTTTCTCTATTAAAAAATGTTGGTTGATTGTTCTGATGATCAATGCCTGATTTGCTTCTTTGATTGATTGAAATAGTATAGACGGGCATCTTAGCATGTACCACCATAAGGTAATGTATTAGCTTTAGTGGATAACACATTAATCTACTTAGCTAATAAATCCCCCGCAGTAACATTTCTCGTAATTACTCGCCTTGCCAACAATTCTTCCTTTCTTACCCCGTGTTTCTAACCCAGATGGGCAAACCATAGTGTTAGAAGAGAGCAGTATAGACTTGATCCTTGTATGTCATGGTTAAGAAAGGCAAAGGCAGTTTATACACTGTGCTAAAGAAACCATAGAACTCACCAGTTCGAAAGGAGAAAGATTTGAAGTTGAAATTGCGGTAACTACCACCTCCAGATTAGCGACATTCTTAGTAGATGAGAAGTTCGTTGGTGACAACATCCGTGTGGTTAGAGATCTTCCGAATGTCTTCCCAGAAGAATTACCTAGGTCTGCCCTACTTTCAAACGGCCGTACAGGATGTCCATAGAAGAGTTAAAAGAACTTAAGAAGCAGTTAACAGAGTTACAGGAGGCTGGGTACATTCGTCCGAGTTCCTCACCTTGGGAGAACGCCAGTTCTGTTTGTACAGAAGAAAGAAGGATCACAAAGGATGTGCGTGGAATATAGGACCCTTAATGATGTTACTGTGAAGAACAAGTATCCATTACCCCGTATTGAGGATTTGTTTGATCAGATGAGAGGAGCCAGGGTATTCTCGAAGATTGATCTCCGATCGAGATACCATCAAATGAAGATTAGGCCATCGGATATTCCCAAGACGGATTTCTCGACTCGATATGGATTATATGAGTTCACCGTTATGACATTTGGACTAACTAATGCACCAACCTATTTTATGGATCTGAAGAATAAGGTGTTCATGATTTGGACAGATTCGTCGTGGTTTTCATCGATGATATTCTTATCTATTCTAGGAATGAAAGTGATCATGAACAACATCTAAGGTTGGTGCTACAAAAGCTGCGAGATAATCAACTCTACGCTAAGTTCAGCAAGTGCGAGTTTTGGATTGACAAGGTGCCATTCCTTGGTCATATTATTTCTAATGGAGGAATAGCAGTGGATCCTGCTAAGGTCAAGGAGATTATGGAGTGGAGAGTGCCCACTACAGTTACTGAGATTCGGAGTTTCTTGGGGCTCGCAGGATATTATCGGAGATTTATTGAAGGGTTCTCTAAAATTGCTAAGCCTATGACATTGCTTTTGGAGAAAGGAAGAGAATTCAAGTGGGATGAGAAGTGCCAAGAAAGCTTTGATCAATTGAAGGAGAGACTAATGTCACCACCAGTATTGATTATGCCAGATCTGCAGAAGGGATTTGACATTTATTGTGATGCATGTGGCCAAGGACTTGGATGTGTGCTTATGCAAGAAGGTCATGTGATCGCCTATGCATCTCGTCAGTTGCGGAAACATGAATTGAACTACCCCACTCATGACTTAGAGCTGGCTGTCGTTGTGCATGCACTTAAGATTTGGAGACACTACATTATGGGAACTAAGTGCCAAGTATACACGGATCATAAGAGTTTGAAGTACATATTCACTCAGAAGGATCTCAACCTTAGGCAACGCCGTTGGTTGGAGCTCATTAAGGATTATGATTTGGAAATTCATTACCACCCAGGCAAGGCAAATTCGGTTGCATATGCCTTGAGTCGGAAGGAGCATGTTCACTCCGCTTTCGTTGTCCAGCTACCTGATGAGTTAGCAAAAGATTTTGAGAGGCTCAACCTGGGAATTGTTACACATATGGAAGGAGTGACTATTGAATTAGAACCTACCTTGGAACAATAAATTCGTAAAGGTCAGGTTGGTGATGCTAAGATTTAGGAGATCAAAGATCTGATAACAGAGGGTAGAGGCCCGGAGTTCACAGAGGATGAGCAAGGCACGATATGGTTCAAGAATCGGATCTGTGTTCCCGATATTGATAGTCTTCGGGAAACCATAGTGAAGGAGGCACATGATTCAGTATATTCTATCCATCCTGGGAGTACTAAGATGTATCAGGATTTGAAGCAAAAGTATTGGTGTTATGGATTGAAGAGAGATGTGGCTGCACATGTGGCCATGTGCGATGTGTGCCAAAGAGTTAAAGCTGAACACTAGAGGCCAGCCGGACTATTGCATCCACTAAAGATACCGGAGTGGAAATGGGAAGAGATTGGCATGAACTTCATTGTTGGATTACCCCGCACGTCTGCTGGATATGATTCTATATGGGTGATTGTGGACAGGCTAACTAAAGTAGCCCACTTTATTCCAGTGAAGACCACATATTCAGGAGCCAAATTGGCAGAGTTGTACATGGCACGGATTGTATGCCTACATGGTGTGCCAAAGAAGATTGTGTCGGACCGGGGATCACAGTTTACCTCTCGGTATTGGAAGAAGTTGCACGAGTCATTGGACACGAGATTGAATTTTAGTTCAGCTTACCACCCCCAGACTGATGGGCAGACAGAAAGGACTAACCAAGTGCTGGAAGATATGTTAAGAGCTTGTGCTCTTAAACATGGTGGAAGTTGGGATAAGAGTTCGCCGTATGCAGAGTTCTCTTATAATAATAGCTATCAGGCCAGTTTGAAGATGTCACCATTTGAAGCTTTATATGGCAGAAAGTGCAGGACTCCATTGTATTGGGATCAAACGGGTGAAAGACAGTTATTTGGACCTGAGATTATACAAGAAGCAGAAGAACAAGTTCAACAAATAAGGGAGAATTTGAGAACTGCACAGTCCAGGCAGAAAAGCTATGCTGACACCCGGAGAAGACTGCTTGAGTTTAAAGAGGGAGATTATGTCTAGTTGAAGGTGTCACCACTCCGGGGTATGAGAAGATTCAAAGTCAAAGGAAAGTTGTCCCCTCGCTTTATTGGACCCTTCTTGATCTTAAAGCGAGTGGGAGAGGTCGCATATCAATTGGAGTTACCGGATCATCTTGCGGATGTTCATGATGTATTCCATGTGTCTCAGCTGAAGAAATGTCTCAGGGTGCCTGAGGAACAATTACCAATGGAAGACCTTAGTGTTCAGGAAGATTTGACTTATGCTGAGTATCCCACCAAGATTTTGGATACTTTGACTCGAGTTACAAGAAATAAGGTTATAAAGATGTGCAAAGTGCAATGGAGTCACCACGGTGAAGATGAAGCAACTTGGGAAAGAGAAGAAGAGCTTCGCATAGATTTTCCCCACCTTTTCCCTAGATCTTCTTAAATCTCGAGGACGAGATTATTTTTAAGGGGGGTAGGATTTGTAATACTCAAAATTGTGTACAAGGAATATATAGTGTTTTCCTTATTTGATGTGCCTCATTTGCATCATAAAAAGGGCATACACAAAATTTGGAGTATAATTCAAACAAATGATAAAAAAAAGAATGCATCATGTTGGAGTTTATATGTTTGTGCATTAAATAAAATAATAATGTTAATGGTAATAAGATAATAATTACTAGAAGTTGAATTAAGCCCTAAATTAAACCTAGGGTTTTTGAAAATGAGAAGAAGAGAAATGATATATATATAAAAAAGATATAAATAATATAATTATATCTCTAAAAACTTGTATTTTAACTTCACCATATGATTTGGGAATAAATTTGGCCTAAGTTTGATTCAAAATTTGAATTCAAATTGGAGTTGAAAATAGAGAGGAAAAGGAATAGAAAATAAAAAGAATAAAACAAAACCAGCCTCATGGGCCGCCATACCCCAATCTGGCCCATCCAGGGAAACCCCTCCACCGCGCGGCCCAGCTTTTCCACGCCCACTCGCGCGCGCCACTGACCCGTGGGCCCCCGCGTGCAGCCTCACCACTTCTCTCGCGCGCTCATTCGTTTGGCTGATCAGTGGGCCCGGCCGCTCAAGGTTTGCCATCCGTGGGTGTCTCTCTGCCGGACTGGCCCACTCGTCAGTCGAGCCTCAAACCCTCCCAGTCATCGTCTCCACGGGATTTGCGGTCCACGCCGAACACCTCGGAGCTGCCGTTGGGTCACCCGATTTCCCCGTGGCTTGACTCCGTCTCGCGCTGGCTACAGAGGCGGACGACTTCCCCACATCCTGGTAACTCGTTGGTTCCTTCGGCTGCCTCTGTTTCTCCAGATTTCCACCCACCATTGTTGCCGTGTGAGTGAACCGTCGCCGCCCTCGTGGGAATCACACCGACACCTCCGATTGGGTGCCTACACCTGCTCGCTCGTTCCACAGACCCGTGGGGAGTGTTTCTGTGGGCCTGCCGCCTCGCTCTCGTCATCGGGATTGCGGGGATTCGTCACCGGAGTTGGGGGTTCCGTCAAGTTCGTGCTTCACCGTGACCGGCCCCAACCCGTCGTCCATTGGCGGTAAGTTCCCTACCTGTACATTCCGCATCACCCCGTACTCCGTTTAAGCCGTGCCACAATAGAATGGGAGCGGCGTGTGGCCGGATCGCACAAGTCCGGCGATGGTCCGCCGTGTACCCTGGGCGGCACCACCGTAGCTCGACAAAGGTATTGGGGGAGACACCTGGGCCGTTGATGTGGAGATGGATGGCTAGGATAATAAGCCGGGTAACGGTTCGACCTAGGCTTGTTAGGACCGTCCGATGCGGGGTGAGCGCGTAGGATTTAATGCAAGGCAAAGGAATCCGGATCCATCGGATCGCGATCCAACGGACTAGATCGCGTACCGATTGGGGATGGGGTCGGTCTAATCTGTACCGCCAGTCTCTAATCCAACGGCTAGGAACTATCGGTACCCCTTCGCGGGTGCGAATTGCTAAAGAGACCCTGGTTAAAGCGAAAATCAACCCGCCGTCCGTATAGACTGTTTCCTGAGTCTAGGGTATTTTGCGCCAGGGCCCCTGCGCTTTTCGATAAATGTGGCCAAGTCCAGAGAACATGTAAATTAGGTAAATAAATACAGAAATTGATTTTCAATGTATAAATAAGTGCTAAAACTTGTAAAATGCATAGAAAATTCATTTTAACTCCAAATTACTCCATTCCAGTTCCTAAAGTTTTGTAATTTTATTCTCCATCATCTAGAGTCTCTGTTTTGACATGAAAACAGTAAGAAAATTAATTTATCATCTAATCCTATTTTAATCACATTAAACCTTAGGAAATTCATAACTTGAAATCTATAACTCCAAATTTAGTGATTCCAGTTCCTATGATTTCATTTTAATGTGTAGATTTTTACTGTATATTTTATTCATCTGTTTGGTGTGATGTTGATTTCATTTTAATGTGTTGATTTTGTGTTGATGCGAATAGACGAGCAAGCCACTGTGGAAACTAAGGTTCAGCAAGTAGAGGTAGCTGAGCAGGAGCTCATTGAAGGCAAGTTGTGCCCTTGATCACTTACTTTTCACAGCCATGTTCTTATTAATTATAATGATCTGCATAGGTTAATTTTGATGGGACCTAATAGGTTACCCTAGTTTTGGCTATCTTTATACCTTGTTTACCACTGAAATATTTCTTTGGGTAGTACCTGCTATTGCTTTATGTGGATTTGGGTATGAAGATATTTTATTCATAATTACTCTTTTCTTCTCTTTTATTATTACTGTTCATGTTAAGATCATTATGTTAATGGGAACATGGAGCGACCACCCGGGAAAACAGTGCTACCACAAGGGTTTAATGGGACGCCCTTGGCTGATTAACTAGGAAAGCTAGTGGAGGTCTTCCTTACTAGAAAGGGGCAAGGGCAGTAGGGGAGTGGTCAGTGTAGGGAGGTCCTTGTGTTGATTTTGCTGCGATGGCGGTCAGGCAAGAACCCTGCACTGGAGCTTCCTATAAACTGTAGCGGGATTTCTGAAGCTAGTGGAACTTTGTAAAGGCCTCGTAGTGTTACCCTGCCTTGCCTCCTCGGTAGAGGTGTATGGGATTGGCTGTCTCTTGGCAGATGGGTAACATGACTTGTGGGTAAAGATGCGCAACCTCTGCAGAGTGTAAAACTAGTATACTAGCCGTGCTCACGGTCATGAGCGGCTCGGACCCTCACATGATTAATTATGGAACTTAAATTTAATTTGACATTTGCATCGCATTTGGGATTATTTTACTATTACTTTTCTTTATTATTATTAAGGTTTGGTATTTACTTACACTTAGTAATTGCTAATAAAATTTTGACCAACTTATAAAAGCAATGCTCAGCTCAGCCTTTATTTCATTGACTAGCCTTACACTTCATGAACTCCCACCTTTGGTGAGTTCATGCCACATTATTCCCCACGACTTATTGAGCTATGAACGTATGTGAGCTCACTCTTGCTGTCTCACACCCCCCACAGGAGAAGAACAGGTGGTCGAAGAGGAGCCGCATTCGACTTGATCTAGGTGGCGTTTCTCAGTTGACATTGGCGCCAACGATCCTTAGCTCGTTTTATATTTATCTTGTAATAAGTCTTCCGCTATGTAATAATTACTCTGATGTTTTATGACATTTATCTCTATACACTCTGTTATTATATATGTTGTCTTCTTGGCGCATGTATGAGATGCACCCGGCTTTGTTCCTTAAAAACCGGGTGTTACAGGCTTGCTGGACATCGCCCTCGTATCTGAGACAACGGTGCAGTCCGCCCCTGATGCGACTTCGTCACCACCCGTCGATCAAGAGGTACCGTCCGTTTCTGGTCCCATGCCTTTCAGATTCATCTTTGACCCACCAAGCGACCCCGCTTCGGTGGAGGCCTTCGCAAAGGCATGTCCAAACCCTCCGGGGTACCATGTGCGGTCACCCTGGGACATACTGACGGCCGTCTCGACCTACAGGCCCTCGGGTTCCGAGGAAGATGACGAGCCCGACTCTGGTTGGGATTTCTCCGGGCTTGGTAACCCCAGTACCATGCGGGACTTCATGACTGCATGTGACTACTGCCTCTCCGATTGTTCCGATGGTAGCCACAGCCTCGGCGACGAGGACCGTGGCCCAAGTCGCGAATGTTTCCACGTCGATCTAGGGGTCTCGGCGAAGGTAACCATCTTGGTATGCCGGAGAACGGCGATCCCCCTAGGCCTGCGCCTCGCGTTGACACCCTTCAGGAGCTAGCTGTGGTCCCAGTCCCTGTGGGGGGTCAGGACGCACAGCTCGAGCAAATCCGCGAGATGCAGCTCAGGCTCGACGAGGAGGCAGGAACACTTGCGCAGCCTCGGCTGAACCTCGGACAGGGGTGGGCAGGCCGAGCTCCGGCCGAAGAAGCGCGTCATCTGGCCTAGGACGTCCAGCACCGCAACGCCGACGATACCAGGCCATGGCTGCCCCCAGTTTCCAGTGGGGTCGGCCAGAACCTGGCTGCAGCTATGATACTACTCCGGGCGATGCCGGAACCCTCCACCACCGAGGGGCGGCATATCCAGGGAGAGCTCAGGAACCTCCTGGAAGATGCCGTGGTCCGACGGGCCGAAAGCTCTACCTCCCGAAGGCAGGGGTACCCCTCGGAGCATCGCGCCGCGACTTTCCGATTCGTGCGGGAAGCCTCGATCCACACCGGGCGCACGCGCAACACGGCGCCTGCGGCCCCGGGTCGCCTCGGCAATGAGCACCACCACCGCGATCGTCGAGCCCACCTCGACGAGAGGGTGCGCCGAGGCTACCACCCTAGGCGTGGGGGACGCTACGACAGTAGGGAGGATCAGAGCCCCTCGCCCGAACCACCCGGTCCGCAGGCTTTTAGCCGGGCCATACGACGGGCGCCGTTCCCGACCCGGTTCCGAACCCCGACTACCATCACAAAGTACTCGGGGGAGACGAGGCCGGAACTGTGGCTCACGGACTACCGACTGGCCTGCCAGCTGGGTGGAATGGACGATGACAACCTCATCATCCACAACCTCCCCCTGTTCCTCTCCGACACCGCTCGAGCCTGGCTAGAGCATCTGCCTCCGGGGCAGATCTCCAACTGGGACGACCTGGTCCAAGTCTTCACCGGCAACTTCTAGGGCATGTACGTGCGCCCTGGGAACTCTTGGGATCTTCGAAGCTGCTGCCAGCAGCCGGGAGAGTCTCTCCGGGACTACATCCGGCGATTCTCGAAGCAGCGCACCGAGCTGCCCAACGTCACCGACTCGGACGTCATCGGCGCGTTCCTCGCCGGCACCACCTGCCGCGACCTAGTGAGCAAGCTGGGTCGCAAGACCCCCACCAGGGCGAGCGAGCTGATGGACATCACCACCAAGTTCGCCTCTGTCCAGGAGGCGGTTGAGGCCATCTTCCGAAAGGACAAGCAGCCCCAGGGCCGCTAGCCGGAAGACGTCCCCGAACCGTCCGCTCGGCGCGACACCAAGAAGAAGAACAAGAAGAAGTCGCAAGCGGAACGCGACGCCACCGACGCAGACCTTGTCGCCGCCGCTGAGTACAAGAACCCTCGGAAACCTCCTGGAGGTGCCAATCTCTTCGATAAGATGCTCAAGGAGCCGTGCCCCTATCATCAGGGGCCCGTCAAGCAAACCCTTGAGGAGTGCGTCATGCTTCGGCGCCACTTTCACAAGGCCGGGCCACCGGCGGAAGATGGCAGGGCCCACAACAACGACAAGAAGGAGGACCACAAGGCAGAGGAGTTTCCCGAGGTCCACGACTGCTTCATGATCTACGGTGAGCAAGTGGCGAACGCCTCGGCTTGGCACCGCAAGCAAGAGCGTCGGGAGGTCTACTCGGTAAAGGTGGCGGCACCAGTCTACTTAGACTGGTCCGACAAGCCCATCACCTTCGACCAGGGCGACCACCCTGACCGCGTGCCGAGCCCGAGGAAATATCCGCTCGTTGTCGACCCCGTCATCGGCAACGTCAGGCTCACCAAGGTCCTCATGGATGGAGGCAGCAGCCTCAACATCATCTATGCCGAGACCCTCGGGCTCCTACAGATCGATCTATCCTCGATCCGGGCAGGCGCGATGCTTTTCACGGGATCATCCCCGGGAAACGCATCCAACCCCTCGGACAACTCGATCTGCCCGTTTGCTTTGGGACTCCCTCCAACTTCCGAAGGGAAACCCTCACGTTTGAGGTGGTCAGGTTCCGAGGAACCTACCACGCAGTGCTGGGGGGACCATGTTACGCCAAGTTCATGGCTGTCCCCAACTACACCTACCTCAAGCTCAAAATGCCGGGCCCCAACGGGGTCATCACCGTCGGCCCCACGTACCGACACGCGTACGAATGCGACGTGGAGTGCGTGGCGTACGCCGAGGCCCTCGCCGAATCCGAGGCCCTCATCGCTGACATGGAAAGTCTCCCCAAGGAGGTTCCAGATGCGAAGCGCCACGCCGACAACTTTGAACCAGCAGAGGCGGTTAAATCCGTCCCTCTCGACCCTAGCAACGACACCTCCAAGCAGATCCGGATCGGCTCTGAGCTCGACCCCAAATAGGAAGCAGTGCTCGTCGACTTTCTCCGCGCGAACGCCGAGGTTTTTGCGTGGAGTCCCTCGGACATGCCTGGCATACCGAGGGAAGTCGCCGAGCACTCACTAGATATCCGAGCTGGAGCCCGACCCGTGAAGCAGCCTCTGCGCCGATTCGACGAAGAAAAGAGCAGAGCCATAGGCGAGGAGATCCACAAGCTGATGGCCGCTGGGTTCATCAAAGAGGTATTCCATCCCGAATGGCTTGCCAACCCTGTGCTTGTGAGAAATAAAGGAGGGAAATGGCGGATGTGTGTAGACTACACTGGTCTAAACAAAGCATGTCTGAAGGTTCCCTACCCTCTGCCTCGTATCGATCAAATCGTGGATTCCACTGCTGGGTGCGAAACCCTATCTTTCCTCGATGCCTACTCAGGGTATCACCAAATCAGGATGAAAGAGTCCGACCAGCTCGTGACTTCTTTCATCACACCCTTTGGCATGTACTGCTACGTTACTATGCCATTTGGTTTGAGGAATGCGGGTGCGACGTACCAAAGGTG
The DNA here is from genome assembly GCA_029449295.1 of Zea luxurians. Taxonomy (NCBI): domain Eukaryota; kingdom Viridiplantae; phylum Streptophyta; class Magnoliopsida; order Poales; family Poaceae; genus Zea; species Zea luxurians. The sequence goes on along the minus strand of JAOPSE010000001.1, from coordinate 144,711,954 downwards.
CATGAACCACGTGTTCGGGGAGCACTTTGGTCGAACGGTCGAGGCTTACGTCGATGACATCATAGTCAAGACGAGGAGAGCCTCCGACCTCCTCTCCGACCTTGAAACGACATTCTGGTGTCTCAAGGCGAAAGGCGTAAAACTCAATCCCGAGAAGTGCGTCTTCGGAGTCCCCCGAGGCATGCTCTTGGGGTTCATCATCTCCGAGCGGGGCATCGAGGCCAACCCAGAGAAAATCACGGCCATCACCAACATGGGGCCCATCAAAGACTTGAAAGGCGTATAGAGGGTCATGGGATGCCTTGCGGCTCTGAGCCGCTTCATCTCGCGCCTCGACGAAAGAGGCCTACCCCTGTACTGCCTCTTAAGAAAGACCGAGTGCTTCACTTGGACCCCCGAGGCCGAGGAAGCCCTCGGGAACCTGAAGGCGCTCCTTACGAACGCATCCGTCCTGGTGCCCCCGCTGCCGGAGAAGCCCTCTTGATCTATGTCGTCGCTACCACTCAGGTGGTCAGCGTCCCGATCGTGGTCGAGAGACGAGAAGAAGGTCATGCATTTCCCGTCCAGAGGCCGGTCTACTTCATCAGTGAGGTACTGTCCGAGACCAAGATCCGCTACCCACAAATTCAGAAGCTATTGTACGCGGTAATTCCGACGTGGCGAAAGTTGCGACACTACTTCGAGTCTCATCCGGTAACTGTGGTGTCATCCTTCCCCCTCGGGGAGATCATCCAGTGCCGAGAGGCCTCGGGTAGGATTGCAAAGTGGGTGGTGGAAATCATGGGCGAGACAATCTCGTTCGCCCCTTGGAAGGCCATCAAGTCCCAAGTCTTGGCAGACTTTGTGGCTGAATGGGTCGACACCCAGCTTCCGGCAGCTCCGATCCAACCGGAACTCTGGACCATGTTTTTCGATGGGTCGCTGATGAAAACAGGGGCAAGCGCAGGCCTGCTCTTCATCTCGCCCCTCGGGAAGCACCTCCGCTACGTGCTACGCCTCCATTTCCCGGCGTCCAACAACGTGGCTGAGTACGAGGCTCTGGTCAATGGGTTGCGCATCGCCATCGAGCTAGGAGTCTGACGCCTCGACGCTCGCGGTGACTCGTAGCTTATCATCGACCAAGTCATGAAGAACTCCCACTGCCGCGACCTGAAGATGGAAGCCTACTGCGACGAGGTTCGGCGCCTGGAAGACAAGTTCTACGGCCTCGAGGTCAACCACGTCGCCCGACGATACAACGAGACTACGGACGAGCTGGCAAAGATAGCTTCGGGGTGGACAACGGTTCCCCCGGATGTCTTCTCCCGAGACCTACATCAACCCTTGGTCAAGACCAGCGACACGACCAGGCCCGAGGCACCCTCGGCTCAGCCCAAGGCACCCTCGGCTCAGCCCGAGGCACCCGAGGGTGAGGCACTGCACGTCGAGGGAGAGCGGAATGAGGTCCCGCCTAATCGAGACTGGTAGGCCTCGTACCTGCAATATCTCCACCGAGGAGAGCTGCCCCTCGATCGAGCCGAAGCTCGGCGACTGGCACGGCGCGCCAAGTCATTCGTCTTGCTGGGTGACAGGAAGGAGCTCTACCACCGCAGCCCCTCCGGCATCCTCCAGCGATGCATATCCATCGCCGAAGGCCGGGGGCTCTTACAAGAAATACACTCGGGGGCTTGCGGTCATCACGCAGCGCCCCGAGCCCTTGTTGGAAACGCTTTCCAACAAGGTTTCTACTGGCCGACCGTGGTGGCCGATGCCACTAGAATTGTCCGCACCTGCCAAGGGTGTCAGTTCTACGCAAGGTAGACGCACCTACCCGCTCAGGCTCTGCAAACAATACCCATCACCTGGCCGTTTGCCGTGTGGGGTCTGGACCTCATCGGTCCCTTGCAGAAGGCACCCGGGGGCTACACGCACCTGTTGGTCGCCATCGACAAATTCTCCAAGTGGATCGAGGTCCGACCCCTAAACAGCATCAGGTCCGAACAGGCGGTGGCATTCTTCACCAACATCATCCATCGCTTTGGGGTCCCGAACTCCATCATCACCGACAACGGCACCTAGTTCACCGGCAGAAAGTTCCTAGACTTCTGCGAGGATCACCACATCCGGGTGGACTGGGCCGCCGTGGCTCACCCCATGACGAATGGGCAGGTAGAGCGTGCCAACGGCATGATTCTGCAAGGACTCAAGCCGAGGATCTACAACGACCTCCACAAGTTCGGCAGGCGATGGATGAAGGAACTCCCCCTGGTGGTCTGGAGCCTGAGGACGACGCCAAGTCGAGCCACGGGTTTCACGCCGTTCTTTCTAGTCTACGGGGCTGAGGCCATCTTGCCCACAGACTTAGAATACGGTTCCCCAAGGATGAGGGCCTACGACGACCGACGCAACTAGACCAACTGAGAAGACTCACTGGACCAGCTGGAAGAGGCTTGGGACGTGGCCTTACTACACTCGGCGCGGTATCAGCAGTCCCTGCGACGCTACCACGCCCGAGGGGTTCGGTCCCGAGACCTCCAGGTGGGCGACTTGGTGCTTTGACTACGACAAGACGCCCGAGGGCGGCACAAGCTCACGCCTCCCTGGGAAGGGCCATTCATCATCGCCAAGGTTTTGAAGCCCGGGACATACAAGTTGGCCAACAGTCAAGGCGAGGTCTACAGCAACGCTTGGAACATCCGACAGCTACGTCGCTTCTACCCTTAAGATGTTTTCAAGCCGTTCATATACCTCGTTTACATATGAAGTCTAACCATCAAGGAAGGGCCGGCCTTGCCTCGGCAAAGCCCGACCCTCCCTCGGGGGCTAGAAGGGGCGAACCCCCTCTGCGTCAAAATTTTCCTCGAAAAAAGTCTTTCGGCAAGAACATTTTTCGCGTTTTTCGACTACTTCGATGGTGGGATCCTGAAAACGACGGAGTACACGTAAGCAGGCAAGACTGACCGAGCCGAGGGACTCCTACGCCTCTGGGATACGGATACCTCACTCATCACCTTCTGTGATAAGTAACTCGCGCTCGGATAAACGGTTTCGCTGACCGAACAAGTCTTAACACTCGAAGACTCTTCTGCCGAAACGGTTTTTCGTGCCATCTCGACCATGTCGACAAAAGAATCCTACGGACGAGTAAGGGTACACGTAAGCGGCAAGGCCGACCGAGCCGAGGGACTCCTACGCCTCCAGGATATGGATACCTCACTCATCACCTTCCGTGAGAAGTAACTCTCGCTCGGATGAACGATTCTGCCACCGACAAGCAAGTCTTGATACTCGAAACAAGGGGAAAAGAAACGCAGCTTTACAACACGACGACAGTATGTTTGGGCCTCGGTGGCCGCAAAAAACATATGCATACTACAGGCGAACCGATGCTGCTGGCTCAGATGTCGATGGAGAGGGAGCAGCAGCACCCTCGGCGTCAACTCCACCTTCGGCGAAGTCCGACCGAGCCTCGGACGACAACACGGGCGAAGGATCTCCGCTCCGAAGGACGACGTCAGCACCACGCCCGGGCCATCACCGCCAAGGTCTCCTCCAGGAACCCGGCCCGAGCAGACGGCTCGGCCGGCCGCCCTGAAGCCTCAGCCAGCTGCCCTCTGAGGACACCAGCTCGGCTCGTGGCCTCGGCAACTCGACTCCGGCGTTGGTCCTGGCCAAGCCCCGGCCGATGAAGCTCCCTTTTTTGAGCCAACTCCGCCTCTGTCCACGCTGACACCGCTGCCCTCGGCCCCGGCTCACCGCAGAGCAGCCGAGGGTTTCTTTAACTAAGCAAGAGAAGCCTCGGGCGCAAGGCCGACCGAGCCGAGGGATTCCTACGCCTCCGGGATACGGATACCTCACTCGTCACCTTCCGCACAGAGCAACTCACATTTGGTTAAGCGGTTCGGCTAGCCGACAGGCGAGTCCCAGTGCTCGAAGAATGAGGGAAAACATGGTATTACACCCAAAAATACCTACATGTTCAGGCCTCGACAGCCACAATGAACAAACACCGGCACTCAAGGCGCCATTACAAACGGAACTTCGGTTCCACCCCCGCAAGTATGAACAACCCCCCATGTTGGAGGGCCTGCGGGGCGACAAAACCCCTGGTGGCTCGCCGACGCCCGCTCCGGCAGCAGCGACAATGACCCCCGCTCCGAAGTGGCCAAACAGCAGCAGCGATGACCTCAGGGCGGACGCTGCTGCGACGAGCTCCTCGCCCACGTCCCCACTCGAGGGGCGAGGACAAGCTATCAAAGCCAAAGAGCCGGAGGCCCGAAGCGCGGATGGTGGCAGTGATCTCATCGGCAATGAGGACTTCTTCAGCCGCCACCACCTCAACATCGACGACGGCAGCCATCTGCCCACCGGCGGATCCCCACTCGGATCCTCCTGGACAGACGAAGCACCGACCTCCGCGCAAGAGGCGTTGTACCGGAGCAAAGGCAGGACCGCCCAAGAACACGAACGCCGCCCTAGCAGCGCGCGACTTCTTGGGCGGCCCTCCAGTGCGCGCGGCGCGGCGACCGCTCGTACGGCGGGCGGGGGCACCGGGAGCCGAACCAGAGCCAGCTGAGCCAGCGAGCCCAACACGCTGAAGCTGACGATGCTCATGGCCAGCCCCGCGTTGTCGGAGTCCGCCCCTTTTGCTAGGCCAGTGAGCACCCTCTCCCCCGAATGCTGAAGGAGAGGATGACCCACGAACCCGTGCGAAAGGTAGAGCTCCGGCTCCGCCCGCTCTCCGCCCCAGCAAGGATGATGAAGATCCTTGAAGCTGAGGGCGGGGTAGAGGCCGCAGCCCGGCTCGTTTCTCCCCACTATCGAACTGGTGGTCACCGTCTTGGGTGACCACCGGCGAGGGGATACAGCCGGGCTGCCTGATGAAAATCCTTGAAGTCGAGCGATGGCTGAAAGGTACCAACTTCCGCGGAGTTGCGTTCCTCCAACAACAGCAAGACGAAAGCGACGCAAGCGCTCCCCATCCGGGGGCTCGGAAGGTGGAAGGATGCGATACATGGAGTGCGAAGACATGGTTGCCGTCCAAGGGGGTCACCCTCCTTTTAAAGGCGACTCTCCCCACTTGCGTCCTCAGCCGTCGTGGACTGAGTCTTCACCAACACGCTTCAAGGTCCTCCCCCTACGACACGGGGGCTGGGCCCCACGCGTCAGGCAAGCTGGCCTAGGACAGAAGAAGCCAGACCGCCGCGCACGGAGCGCACAACGGCCCAGCGGTTACAAGCATTCCTCCACTATCGCCCGACCCAGCCGGTGAAAGGGCGGACCGCCATGCAGGCGGCATGCAACCGCACCAAGAGGGCGCACCCCTCCGACTTCACCGCGTCCAGCATGGAGGCCCTGGCCCACACGTCATGTAACCGGCGTGCCGGTTACTACGTGCGAGAAACTGCACTGCCACTCGCGCCAGTCCCACGCCTTCTCGACTGCGGAACCAGTGCCACAACCCGAGGCAACCCCGCGCATGACCCAACAGTGCCAACCGAGCACATCGGTCACGGGTCAATCAGCCGCGGGAGAAGGTGCGATGGTCGATACGGCCAGAAATGGGTCGGCAGTAATGGCGGCAGCAGGCGGGCAGAAGCAGCGGTCAAGTCGTCTGCAGGCTCACGTCCCCTCCTGGAACAGCGAGAGAACCCTCTCCCACGGCGTGGAGACAACGCGCCCGTGTTCCGTTCCTCAAACGGTTCGTGCACGCACAATGGCTGCCCCGCGAATCACTCGTCCTATCGCATTAACTCTGCCGCAGGGCAGGTGGCACCTTTGGCAGGCGAAGCGGGCGACGCTTCACCTCCGCCATAATGACCGCGTCAAAAAAGAAAAGGTATGCCACGACGTTCGATTTCGTATCCTTTTCCACTTCCTCTTTCTCTCTCTTGCCATAGGGACCGGGAAAGGGGATACTCCGAAAGGGATCCTTCTCCACGAAGGAAACGGGCCCCGAGCCCCCCTACTGATCAGAGGTTCGAAGGCTGGCCCCTTGGAAGGGTTCGATAGCCGCCTCAGAGCACTCGGGCTCCACGCCCATTACTGGTCAGAGGTTCGAAGGCTGGCCCCTTGGAAGGGTTCAACGGCCGCCTCAGGCCACTCGGGCTCTGCGCCCACTACTGATCAGGGGTTCGTAGGCTGGCCCCCGAAGGGTTCGACAGCCGCCTCGAGCACGCAGAGCGAGGGATGACCCTGGGTACGTTCGATACATAACCAAGGCTCGGGCTACGCTCCCGAGGTACCCTAGGACATTTCCGAGACCAGCGGGAACGATTTTCGTAACGGAATCCCACCAGAGGGAGGCATCGAGCCCTCGGACCCCGTCAAAAGGGGACCGGGTCCGGCGAATCACCCGCAGGTACTTTTGGAACGCGCCTCCGGGCCACTAGCCGACCCCTAACGAATGGGGCACGGGCGTCCACTCGGATTACCTGCTAGCAACTCACTGGAGACACCATGTTCGGCGCCCTCCGAGGGCAGCATGGCGCTTTCCCCCCTCCTCCTTGCGGAAAGGCGACGCAGGGGCGTATGAAAAAAGCCGAGTCTGTCCTTGACCGTCCTCTTGCTCTGTGCGAAGGCTCGGGGGCTGCTCTCGCGAACCCGGCTCCGGCCAAACCATTGACAGCGTCAACATACCAGCCCGAGAACTTGGGACTCGACTATGCACCCAGGCTATGGCCAGTTCGCATGAGGGAATGACCAAACCGGCCGAGCCATCACGAAAGGCACTAAGACCTCGAAGGAGTCAAAACACTCCTCCGAGGCCTCGAGGGCTGCACCCGGCGAGTGCGCTCGCGCGCACCCACCAGAACAAAATGCAACCGAGAAAGGCCGATCCCCTTGCAAAAAAGTGCGACAAAGGCCTCCAAGCGAGTGCCAACACTCCCTTCGAGGTTCGGGGGCTACTGTCGGGGTCCATAATTAGGGGTACCCCCAAGACTCCTAATCTCAGCTTGTAACCCCCATCAGCACAAAGCTGCAAAGGCCTGATGGGCGCGATTAAGGTCAAGGCTCAGTCCACTCAAGGGACACGATCTCGCCTCGCCCGAGCCCAGCCTCAGGCAAAGGCAGCCGACCCCGGAGGATTCACGTCTTGCCCGAGGGCCCCCTCAAGCAACGGACACACCTTCGGCTCGCCCGAGGCCCAGTCTTCGCAGAGAAGCAACCTTGGCCAGATCCCCACGCCAACCGACCGTATCACAGGAGCATTTAATGCAAGGATCACCTGACATCTTATCCTGACGCGCGCTCCAGTCGACAAGGCCGAAGTGACCGCAGTCACTTTACCGCTCCACTGACCGACCTAACAGGAATACAGCGCTGCCTGCCCTGCTCCGACTGCCGTGCCACTCGCCAGAGTGAGGTCGACAACGGCTAAGTCCAGCCTCGGGCGACATAGGAAGCTCCGCCTCGCTCGACCCTAGGGCTCGGCCCCCATCTCGGCTCCGAAAGACGACGAACTCCACCTCGCCTGACTCCAGGGCTCGGACTCGGCCTCGACTCCGGAAGATGACGAACTCCGCCTCGCCCGACCCTAGGGCTCGGACTCGGCCTCAGCTCCGGAAGACGACGAACTCCGCCTTGCCCGACCCCTGGGCTCGGACTCGGCCTCGGCTCCAGAAGACGACGAACTCCGCCTCGCCCGACCCCAGGGCTCGGACTCGGCCTCAGCTCCAGAAGACGACGAACTCCGCCTCGCCTAACCCCAGGGCTCGGACTCAGCTTCGGCTCCGGAAGACGACGAACTCCGCCTCGCCCGACCCTAGGGCTCGGACTCAACCTCGACCTCGGAGGAATCGCCACCTCGCCCAAACTCGGGTTCAGACCAGCCACGTCGCCAAGGGGGCCATCATTACCCTACCCCTAGCTAGCTCAGGCTACGAGGAACAAGACCGGCGTCCCATCTGGCTCGCCCCAGTAAACAAGTAATGATGACACCCCGCACGTTCCATGACGGCGGCAGCTCCTAGCCCCTTATGTCAGCAAGGAGACGTCAGCATGGGCCCGATAGCCCCGACAGCTGTACTTCCGCAGGGCTCCAGCGCTCCTCCGACGACCACGACATCACATGAACAGGGTGCCAAAACCTCTCCGACTGCCACGACGGCATGTACTTAGGGCTCTAGCTCCTCTCTGCTAGACACGTTAGCACATTGCTACACCCCCCATTGTACACCTGGGCCCTCTCCTTACGTCTATAAAAGGAAGGTCCAGGGCTCTCGTACGGAGAGGTTGGCCGCGCGGGAGAACGGGCCGGTGCATAAGGCTCTCGCTCTCTCTCTCTCTCTCTCCCACGCGAACGCTTGTAACCCCCTACTGCAAGCGCATCCAGCCGCCCTGGGTGCAGGACAACACGAAGGCCGTGGTTTCTCCTCGTTGTTCTCCCCCCTTCGTGTCCCATCTCGCGCTGACCCATCTAGGCTGGGACACGCAGCGACAATTTACTCGTCGGTCCAGGGACCCCCCGGGGTCGAAACGCCGATAATGCCCATGCTTACTTAACTCGAGGTGACCACTATACCCTACTCACGAGGCAATCGGCTTAAGTCGGCGATGACTTAAGACGGTGCGACATGCCCACGCTTACTTAACTCGGGGTGACCACTATACCCTACTCACAGAGCAATCGTCTTAAGTCGGCGATGACTTAAGACGGTGCGACATGCTCGCGCTTACTTAACTCAGGGTGACCACTATACCCTACTAACGGAGCAATCAGCTTAAGTTGGCGATGACTTAAGACGGTGCGACATGCTCACGCTTATTTAATTAAGGGCGACCACTATACCCTGCTAACGGAGCAATTGGTTTGAGTCGGCGATCACTATACCCCTGATAGCGGAACGATCGATTTAAGTTGGCAACGACTTAAATTGGCACGGCACATTCGGTGCGTTCGCGACTATTCGTCCCAGGGTGATCTCTATGCCCCACAAAAAAATCAAAACCATCATAATGCACTTACTTTTACGACTGTAGATACCGTTGAATTCTAACAACGGGAAAACAATAACAGTATTCGGTACCGAAAAGTGTTTTCTAACGAAACATCCAAGCACACTAACCATATACTCAAGGCATTCAGTGTTTTCTATCTGGAAATGTTTTTCTCAGGAGCAACCAATGAGGAAGGACGACTCGAAGAATCAGGAGCGGCATTCACATCTGCCACTATGTCGTCGGGAACAACCACGCCGGGTCTCCTCATCAGAATTCGCCCCGCGCGAACGGCTTTGTCCATGGCTTTGTTGTGCTGGGCCTTCAGAGTAGCAGAAGCATCTTCAGCGGCCTTGACAGCCAACCGAGCGGCTTCTAGCTCCCGGACTACCGACTTTTTGGAAGCACGCAGATCCTTGATGACAGTATCCTTGTTCGACACCAATTGCCTGAGGCAAATCATATCATCTAGAGACTCTTGCAGCTTGTAGCGATGGTTATCCAAGTCCTCCATGGTAAAACGATGACTCCTCTCCAAGATAGTCAACGAGTTGCTGGCATCGCGGTATAACTTTTCCAGATTATCGCGAGAAGTAGCAAGAGCATGTTTCTCCTCCTGTAGACAAGAGCCGGTTTCTCCAACGTCAAGCAAGCACTAAAAGCATAACAGACAAGAGCAAGAGAAAGTTCAATTCAGTGGCCACCTTTTCAGAATCAAGTTGAGCACGGAGAGTGGAGTTAGCATCATTCAGAGAGGCAGAAACCTGGGCCAATGCAGCCTGACTTTGAGAATACCTTTCTTCAAGGTCAGAATATCGCCGGGCCATGTCTGTCAGGAAATAGTCAAGCAAGGGTGTTCAGCTATAAAGCAGATTACTCAAACAACCAATGAAGGAACAAAGGGCACTAACCAGCATTTGCCATCTCCAAGTCAGATACTCGTCGCTGAAGTAGCACTGGATTCCAATGCGTTAGGGATAAAGCCCCTTCTAGGATAGAGGTCCCCTATGATTTCAACCGGCCAGCCATCTCATCCACCAATGCCTGACATTAAGAACAGATGAGCATAATAACAGCAGTCTACCTGAAGTAAAAGTCAGGGCAGAAGAAACCAAGTTACTTGGAGGTTGGAGAAGAATGAGGGAACCCCCAAGTCGTGGGAAATCAACTGACGGCTTGCTGAAGGGTCACCAACTGGGACAACCCACAATGCATCATTGGGAACCAAGTCAGTGTCACCAGCAGAAGTCAGAACTCTGTCATCAGGAACGCTGACCTCTAAAGCGACCTCTCGACATGAAACCTGTGTTGCTGCCATACAATCAGAGTGCGGAGGAGAAGATACCACGTGAACATCCATGGAAGTGTTAGAGGGAGAACCAACTTGGACACCCTCGGGGGCTGGGTCATCGCTCGCGCTACCCATCCGAGCCGGATCATCCCCGGCAACACCCTCGGGGGCTGGGTAAGCACCAGCGCTATCTTTGAGGGCCGAGCCCTCTGAGGCAGCCACCTCTAAGGCTGAAGGACCTTCAACCACTTCCATAGGAACAGTGCAAGCCGGGCCAACCTCCTGACCCTTAAGTAGAACTGGGCAGAAAACCCGAGCCCGAAGCCCTAAACCCGAAATACCCGAACCCATACCCGTTTAGCCTGAAGCCCGTTACCCGAAGTGTTCTAACGGGTAACGAAATTAAATACCCGAATTTAGTTCGGGCCTAATCGGGTTTTACCCCGCGGTACCCGAAGTACCCATTAAACCCGAAATTCAAAGAACCGGTACTAGCTATAGCACTTTCTACTGGTCACTCTGCCTTCATCAGGAATGAAAGACGACGGAAGGGAGCCCAATCGTCCAACCAGCAGCGGCGCCTTGCTTACTATTATCGTCAGCAGCGGGGCCTCATCCCGTAGCGTGCTAACGGCCTGCCTGATGGACGGCCTCAGGGGCGGGTCTTGTTGGGTGCACCAAAGCCCCACAACCAGCACACACTCCATCTGCCTCAGGGTCGGGTCTTTGTAGATCCTTCCAGTCCTAGCCAGCTACCCCCGATGTGTGTGCTGTTCGATGAGTATTTGGTAATATCGGGTAGTCTGCGGGTACCCAAACCCGAACCCGTAATTGCTGGTACCCGAAATTACCGGTACCCGAAATTTCGGGCTCGAGTTCGGGTTGAGCTGCTGAAAACCCGAAATATTAAAAACCCGAAAAGCCTGACCCGAAATTTTGGGTAAACCCGAATGCCCAGCCTGACCCTTAAGAGTGCGCTCCAAGGTCGATGAGGTGCGGGACGCCACCTGGGACAACTCCAGCCCAGCATCAGCCACATCAGCGCAAACGTCCATCATGCCACCATCTGCTGGCTCGGACAACAGGTCTTCTGGGACCATATCCTCAAGAGTCTGATCAAAGTTGGCCAGAGACAATTCTTGTAGACCAACAAGAGCAGACAGGGCTGGAGAAGGAACACCACTACTTTCGCCACTGGCAATATAGCGTCGGCTGTTCTTCCGAGTTAGAGGGATTTCATCCTCCTCCTCCTCACCCTCATCAACAACGCGGACAGTACACCCATTGGGGTCAGCGTCATCCAGGTCACACCCATTGGGGTTAATAGCAGGCAGGCTACACCCATTGGGATCAGTTTCAGCAAATGCAGGCACTGGCACTTCCTCAGCAGCAGGAACAGAAGGACCAGCATCCTGATCCAAACTAGATACTCGATAAAGACGTCTCTTCTTCTGTTTCTTCCCCTCAGCAGGAAAAGCAGGCTGATTGGCTCGGCAAGAACGCTTCGGATGAACATTGTCAGGCTTCTGAATATCTAAGGCGTCGCTAACCTCTGGGATGGGCGCTACTACCAGTGTTTCAGCAGGGACTGCATCAGAAGAATCTTCAGCTAACATATCCAGCATGGCACTTATCTCTGCATCACTTGGATTTAAAGGCACCTCAAAATGAACCTGCCTCTCGTCGTCAAGAATCTCTTTAAGTGAGGCAACCAAAGCACTAACCTCTTCGGGAGAGGGTCGCACTCTAAGGCCCAAACTGCTATCACCAGCAGAAGGATTTGACACAAAACCGGTAAAGGTCTTGGAAGGAGGCAGATTCCAAGCCGAATATGCAACAGGAGCGCCGACGTTTGACACCTTGCCTCTGAGTATCATCTCGAGCCGGCCCACCAAGTCCACGGCAGGAATTCTCCTGTTGGTTACCCGAGTTGAATCAGCAACGCCTTGATACAGATAGGCTGGATATGCTATGTCTTTCAGTGGTCGAATGTTCTTGAAAACAAAGTCAGCGACCACAGCTTCTGCAGTCAGACCCCTTTCTTTCAGCAATCCAACTTCAGCTAGCAAAGCCCCTGCTTCAGTTACTTCCTGGTCTATGGGGGATTCGGTCCAGCTTGGAGTGCGAACATCCGACTGTCTTCCTGACCGTGAGGGGAGAGAATTCCCATGATTCTCCACGATGAACCATTCCAGACGCCATCCCTTGATGCTATCCTTGAGCGGGATGTCGAGGTAATCAGCCTTCCTCCCACGACGCATCTCCAAGCTCGCACCCCCCACCAGCTGGTGCTGCCCTCCGGCCATCCCAGGGCGACAGTGGTACAAATACTTCCACAGGCCAAAGTGTGGCAGAACTCCGAGAAAAGCTTCGCATAAATGAACAAAGATAGAGACTTGCAGAACAGAATTGGGATTCAGATGGGTCAGATTCAAGCGATAGAAATCAAGGAGACCGCGGAAAAAGGAGAAATGGGAAGAGCAAGGCCGCGGAGGAGAAAAGGAACATAGATGACAGATTCATGAGTGTCCTCTGTTGGAACAGTGACCCCACGGCAGATCCGCCAGGAACAGAGCTCCTTCAGAGAAAGAACCCCGATAGATACAAGATGGAGAAGGTCGGATTCAGAGACAACAGACATATGGTTACCTGCGAAAGGCAACTGACTGTTGGGGTCGATGGGGGGGATGACCGCGACGGACGAACTCGAAGCTTTCCGCTTGGGCGCCATTTCAACCTTGCCGGCGAACGGAGCGGAAGCAGCATTGCAAGAGAGTGGAGAAGGCCTGGGTGCAGAAAAGCAAGAACTAGGGCACAGAATGTGGAGGCGCATGACAGTACAGTGCATATGGGGTTTTCCAAAGCCAGATGCCGAATCTAAAAAGCGCTCAGTCATCACCCAGCTGTTATCTCTAAAACGCTGGCGTGCCACGTCATCGCTCGGCCGTTATTTCTAAAACGTGGGCATGCCACATCATCACTCGGCCGTTATTTCCAAAACGGCCGATGCGGTTCATTCTTACTCAGCGGTTATTTCTAAGAACGCTGACGTTACCAGACTCCACTCGGCCACTATCTCCAAAGCGGTCGGTGTGGCCCGTTATCACTCGGATGTTACCTCTAAAACGCCGACGTTGCCATCGATCACTCGGCTGTTACCTCTAAAACACCGACGTTGCCATCGATCACTCGGTGTTACCTCCAAAACGACAACGTCGTCATCAGTTGCCCGGTTGTTATTCCTAAAGCAGTGACGCAGTTCCAAAGGATTCGGGTGTTACCTCTAAAACACCGACATCACCAGTATTCGCTCGGTCGTTATTTCTAAAACACCGACGTGGCCGCTATCGCTCAGCCATTACTTCAGAAAAGTGCCAACATCGCCAGTAATAACTCGGCCGTCACTCCTAAAGCAACAATGTGATTTCAGATGACTCGACCGCTATCACCAAAGTGTTGACATCACGAAGAAAACAGTTAGAAGCATGATTCGTTGGTTCCAAACATCCTGGAGGCATTAATGAGATCGGCGAATGACAAGAAAGCAAAATAAAAGTGCACAAAAGTGAGGCAAAACCACTCTTCATTATAAGGGAAGCATTACCGAACTTACAAATCAACTCATTATGAGTTGATGACCTCCCTACTACTACAATATACTTCACTACTCTATACTACTAACTACTACTACATTATTTCATTATACTACTACTAATCTATACTAATAATTAAAACCAGTGGCATCTAGCCACTGGCCTTGTTGCTGCCCTTGATGCTGCCCCTGCTGCCGCCCCTGCTGCCGTCGCCATCGTCGCCATCGCCGTCGTCACCGCTGCCGTCACCGTCACCGCCATCGCCGCCGCCACTGCCCTCCTCGGACGAGTCTGAGGAGTTCTCCTCGTCCGAGGAGTACTCCGACTCATCCGAGCCCGCGAGCCCGGCGCGCTCGAAGGACCGGATGTAGGTTCAGACCTCCGCGGCAATCCCCTGGGAGTCGTCTGAATCATCAGACGACGCCGGGGGAGAGGCAGGAGCCGGAGAACCCTCGGACTCGGAGGAGAACTCCTCCTCCGAGTACTCCGAGTCGCTGAAGTCCTCCGAGGGAGGAGTCGGCTCACGCTTGCGTTTGTCACCAGAGCGATGCGAAGAACTACCACCTTTCTTACTTTTGCCCATGTTGGAAATGGAAGGAAGAAGAGGAGGGTAAATAGCAAGCAGCAGTAAGAGATGTGAAAATGCCGGAGAAGCAAGAGCACTATTTATAGAAGAAGAAGGCAACCGCTCACCTCCTACCACGGCCACTGAACAGTCGCAAAAATTCAATATGCAATTCAAACCGTCTAAAGACACATCAGGCGGCTGACGCCGTTTCACATAACACGACACCCATTGGGACTCCAGTCAACTACGTGGGCGATATGATTACGCCAGTGGTCACATCAAGTTACTACTCAGAAGCAGTTTGCTAAACGCTCAGCGTACCAAGCCGTCCCTTGCCCACACCCATTGGGAGGGACACCCAGGAATTATCAGTATATTTTCAACACTCTCACATCCGAACAGTATATGCAATGAATACTTCAAGACAGAAGAAAGATATCAGCAGGGATCAAAGGAAAGCCAAATATAGCCAATGAGGTACAAGTCTAATCGACAGAAGCATCAAAGCACGAAGTGACATGAAGACTTGCTAAGGGCCATCTATCGAACGTCCAATCAGTCGCAGATCAAATAAATGGCAAGACCTAGCAAGATATGGGCAGATCGCATACTCGGCCTCAAAGACAAAAATGTACGCTGACTTCTAAAACGTAGTATCAATAATATAATGCTGATCTCCAAGGCATTCGGCAAAGGGGAAGGATGATTCCTGGAAAAAAGGCACGAAATGAAGACCTTCGAGTGGATTATTTTCAAAAATCCACTCGAAGCTCGGGGGCTACACCCATTGGGTGCACCTCCGGTGCATCCAATGGATCATCATCCCTGAAGAAGTAAAGTGCTGACTTCTAAAGCATATGGCATGATCAAGACAAGGCTGACCTCTGAAAAAGCGCAAGTGGAAAATAAAAGTGATCTCTGATAATACTTGAAGTAAGGACCTTCGAGTGGATTATCTGCAAAAATCCACTCGAAGCTCGGGGGCTACACCCATTGAGTGCACCTTCGGTGCACCCAATGAAATTTGAAGTCCTACGGTACAAAAATGCTGACTTCCAAAGCATGAGTCTGAGACAGAACACCAAATTTCAAATAATAAAGGCAGAAAGAGACAGTGAAAAATTGTTTCCACCGGATCATTCAGAACTCAGAAGCAGTGGCCCGACAGGCTTATCTCCAAAGCATCCCTTGTTAAAATCAAAAACTGCAAGCTAGACCTAGGATCCTTGGGCCGTTTATTTCAGAATCGACCCAAAGATCAGGGGCTTGTGGGGGACAGATATCCCCCGGGTCCACCAGAAGGATAAAATACCTCATGAAAGGCCCAAGGGCCCCATAATTCATAAGGTCATCCCCCTCGTGGGCCTGGGGAGGAACGACCAATGAAGCAAATCGACACAAGGCCGTATCGACACAAGCCCAAGACGGCCCAACGAATTCGAGTAGTAATCACAACAGAGGCCCGACCTTCCCGTGCAGGAGCCTCGTACAACGGAACCAAGCGAGAATGGGTCGGCAGGATTATAGGAGGATAGACTCAGTTGGTTCACTATTTATTAGGTACACATTGTTGTAATATCCACCTGTACCGCCCCACGGTCGAATATATAAGGCCTAGGGGGCACCCCTTCAGATCAGATACTCGCTACTTAGCCTCCCACCCAACTCTCTACGTTCTCAGCGCTAGAGAATCCTCTTGTAACCCACCACATAAAGCACTCTCGACAGGACGTAGGGTGTTACGCATCTCAAAGCGGCCCGAACCTGTAAACCGTTGTCCACTGTTTCTCGTGCATCCAGCACGAACCATCGAGCTACAGTCGATAACACCGTCCTACTCCTGAAAAGCACCTTGAGGGGTAACCCCAGGTGCGCAGTCGGACCCAAAACACCGACAGTTATAGCAAAGGCACGAAATAGATTCTAATGGACTAGTGTATTTATGAGAACCTAGCAAGAATTAAGTCCAATACAGAATCTATTCTTCACATGGGTAGAATAAGATAATTTGGAGTAAATAACCATTGATGGGAAAAAGAGTTCCCATACCTTTGCTTTTACCTTTCTTCCTTAGGGTGAAGAGTAACCCTAGAGGCTTGTGTACTTTCTCTTTTGTCGATTTTCATAGGTAAGCTCAAGAGATATGTCGTTAGTAACACAAGCACTAGTTTCCATTTTTGTATTCATTTTTGATAAGGAATGAATATATTGATTACTAAAACATGGAAACTTCATAGCATGAACTAGATTATCCTATAGATGATGTTATGCTCAATTTTAACTCATAAAACAAGCATAAATAATTTCTTAAGATTATGGAACAACTCTAGTTCATAACATGGAGGGCGATAAATGTAGAAGAATCATATCCAATTTTAAGCAAGAAGCAAAATAATATAAGTCATTGGATTGATTTTTCTTTTTATGTTGGATTACACACTTCCAAAGAGAAACTTATTCTCTACAAGTGAGACTACTTGGGTTACTTAGACAAAAGCAATAGTCTCATTATTCTAGTTATAGAGAGAATTTTTTCTTTTATCAGTGTCCTAAGGATTTGAATTCCTTACATGACACCTTATTCTTTTTAAGAACTTGAAACATCTCCCTATATCTAGAATCATGGCAACAATAAGATAATTAGAGTAAAACATGCCATGAGGTACTTACAACAATTTAAAGCATGTAGATTGCCATAGAAATGATGAATATGCAATCTACCATATGAGAGGAATTTCTTCAAAGAATGGTGACATAATTTTAAGGACATTTAAAGTGCTTCTTTTTCTATGTGACTACACAAGACACATGAGAAAACATAGTTTAAGATGCGTGCACTTAAAACATAAGTGTTACCATCCTTTGGCTTTCCTCCATGTTGTAGGCCTTGATCTTTCTGCACAGGGTAATTCTTTATTTCCTACAACATCAAAATCTTTCCCGAGATGATATGAGTTTTGAATATAATAAATTTAAATAACTTTGGGTCAATCTTGGATATATAGATCATTGAAGATTGATAGCTTGAGTTAATAAAAATTGAATTGACTCTCTCAAGCATCTCTAAAGCTTCATATCATCTCCTTCTCCTGCAAAGCTTGTCAAGCATATTTTGGTACCCATTTCTTGATGGGTCCATCAAGGTTAGTCAACAAGGATCTAGGAACCCAAAAGTCCTTTGTGTTAGCACTAGGTAAACTTATTTCCTTTCTAGCACAAGTTGCAATTTTGGGTTGCCTAGTTACATGAGAATTAATTAACAAGCTAGGAGTGGGGTTGTTACCAATGGGACAATCTTTGCATTGATGTCCCTTCTTTTGGCATATGTAGCATAGGCGATCTTCAAGACTTGAAGATTTCTTTCTTCCTTGTTTCTTGCTTGCTACATGGTTAGTGGATATTTTCTTTTCTAACATAATGCCTTTTTGTTTTAAATAGGGACAAGACCTAATTAAGTGTCCCTTCTTTGAGCATTTAAAACAAAGTTTATTATCCTTGTTAATAATCAAGTCATTTTTTATATAGGGACATGACCTAATCGAGTGCCCCTTTTCAAAGCATTCACTACACTTCTTACTTCTCTTAGTGTGAAGTGTGGCTTGATTATTACCTTGGATGTTACCTTTTATGGAGGCGTGATTGAGGCTTTTGGAGGAGGCATTGATTTCATCTTTTGTTCCTTCCTCTTGGCAATCCTCAAGTCCTTGACATTTTCTTTAAGGGATTTAGTGCATGCCATGGTTGTTCCCGTCTCAAGCTTCTTCACCATGTGATCACGGTTATCTTGAGAAGGTTGAGCAATGCACTTCCCTTTTAGTTGTGTCAAGCTCATTTTTAGCCTCTCATTTTCTTCTTTGAGCTTTTGATATGTATCATCATTTGCTCCTGCAAATTCTAGCTCAAAGGAAGATTTGCTTGTCGACGGACAACAAGCATTAGCACATGGTAATGTAGTTTCAATTTGAATACATGTGCATGAGTGAGGTTGTTGGGATTTTAAGTTTTCTATCACAACCTCATGAGCAATATTTAATATGATATGATCTTCCATAAGATTTTCATGAGAACATAGTAGCATATCATATTTTTCTTGAAAAGCTCGATTTTCATCTTTTAGCTTTTCTACTTGCTCCTTAAGCAAGGCATTCCTATTTACTAATTGAGCGATACAATGTAAAGCGTTATCTTGCTCAATTGAAATAGTTTCATACCTTTGGACCAAATCAACATGAGAGCACTTTAGCTCCTCATGTTCTTTAGTCAACTCGTCAAAGTGTAGCATTTTCATGGAGAGAACATTTTCTAGCCTTTGACGAGCTTCGCTTTGCTCTCTCGCTCTTTCTAGAAGTTTGAGCATGACCGCCTTATCTTCTTGGCTTAGGCGAGCGTAGAGTTGCAAGAAGCTTCTTTCTTCCTCCTCATCGTCATTTGTGCTTCCGCTATCATTTTCATTAGCCACACAACATATGTGGGAATCGAAATGGGAAGACAAACCTTTTGGAGAGGTGGATTCATCGTTTGGTCTCCATCGTTCATTTTCTTCTTCTTCCTTCAAAGGGTTAGTTTCACAAATACCAAAGGAAGTAGAGGCACAAAATGAACTATCATGTTTGGACTCATCAAATTTGCTTTTAATTCTAGTCCAAATATCATGCACATCACAAATAGGTTTATCATATTTTATTATGAAGGCATGATAATCTTCTTTGCTAAGGGATTTACTTAAGATGTCATAAGCTAGATAGTTTAAGCGTATACATCTTAGATCTTCCTCGAAAGCATTTTCCCAAGTATAACTAGGAGGAATAATACTCTTGTCTAAAATTTGTTCTAATTGAGGATCTATGGTTCTAAAAGCATTTATCACTCTAGTAGACCATGAAACATAATTAGAACAATCGGAAAATAATATCTCAAGAGTTACCTCCTTGTTCTCCCGGGTCTTCTTGTTCTTTTGGGATCTTCTACGAGCCATCACTTCGAGTTGTTAGACTCAAGATGAAGTGCCTACCTTTGATACCAATTGAAAGTTGCCTAGAGGGGGGGTGAATAGGCAAAACCTGAAAATTAAAACTTTATCCCCCAACTAGATCCCTTGATTAGTGGTTAGAACAAGATATACAATTATCGGAGTATAACAACTAAGTCCTTGCTTGTAAAGAGTATTGCTTTCAAATAATGCGGAATTGATAAAACAATACAACTAATAGGTCTATGAGAATAGAGCAAGGGGCTTAGATAAGAAGAGCAATAACCCAAGTTCTTTCTTGCAAAGTGTTGCTTCACCAAATGAGAATTTAACTTAAGGCAACACCAAATAGTATTAGCAAAGAATAGTGCAAGAAGAAACTTAGAAAGGGAAAGAACAAACAATTCACAAGCAATAAGCACACGAGACACGGGTGATTTGTTTTACCGAGGTTCGGCCCTCGAAGGCCTAGTCTCCGTTGAGGAGTCCACTAAGGACGGGTCTCTTTCAACCCTTTCCCTCTCTCCACCGGTCACCAAAGACCGACAAGCTCTTCTTCTTCTCAAGGATCACTTAAGACCCCGCAAGGATCACCACACGCTTTGGTGTCTCTTGCTAGCTTTACAAGCCTCCAAAACTTTGGAGGAAGTTCAATGGGAGTCAAAACTCCAAGCGCAAATGAACACAAAGATGTAGCACACACTATCTCTCAATGAATCTCACAAGGCACTAGTGCTAAACTCAAATAAGTAGCTCTCTTTTGCTTGCTCTCTCTTTTGTGGCACTTGTGTTGGTTGTAGTGGTCTAAATCTTGTGTATAGAATGGATCAATGAATAGAGGTGGTTGGGAGGGCTTGAGTATGTCAACTAGATGACTTGGAATGTTGCTTGGGCTCCCTCACCTTGAAGTGGCCGGTTGGGGTGGTATTTAT
The DNA here is from genome assembly GCA_029449295.1 of Zea luxurians. Taxonomy (NCBI): domain Eukaryota; kingdom Viridiplantae; phylum Streptophyta; class Magnoliopsida; order Poales; family Poaceae; genus Zea; species Zea luxurians. The sequence continues at coordinate 144,691,682 of JAOPSE010000001.1, read as the reverse complement.
AGCCACCATCCAAAATGTAGCCGTTGGAGAAGTCTGCTGGCGATGGGTGCACCGGACACCACCGGACAGTGTCCGGTGTACCGCCACGTCATCCTCCCGTTAGGGCTTAGAGTTGGTCGACCGTTGGAGGCTTTGTCCTCATGTGGCACCGGACAGTCCGGTGCGACACCGGACAGTCTGGTGCCCCTCTGTCCGTCTGCTCTGACATCTGATTTACACTGTTCACTTTGCAGAGTCGACCGTTGCGCGCAGATAGCCGTTGCTCCGCTGGCACACCGGACAGTCCGGTGGCCCACCGGACAGTCCGGTGAATTATAGCGGAGCAGCGCCTGAAAAACCCGAAGTTGAAGAGTTTGAGGTCGATCCTCCCTGGTGCACCGGACACTGTCCGGTGGCACACCGGACAGTCCGATACGCCAGACCAGAGAGCACTTCGGTTTCCTTTGCTCCTTTATTCTTGAACCCCTTTTAATCTTTGTATTGGTTTTGAGTTGAACCTTTGGCACCTGTAGAACATAAACTCTAGAGCAAACTAGTTAGTCCAATTATTTGTGTTGGGCATTTTAACCACCAAAATCATTTAGGAAAAGGTTCAAAGACTATTTCCCTTTCAGAAGGGTTACCTATGTCTGGCTCCAAGAACTGTGTTATGGTTGTAGTTGACAAGTTTTCAAAGTTCAGTCACTTCATCGCTTTGAAACATCCATTCACTGCTTTGGTCGTTGCTAAGGAATTCATGCAACATGTGTATAAACTCCATGGTATGCCAGTGGCCATTATATCTGATCACGATAGGGTTTTTACCAGTCAGTTATTGTAGTCTTTGTTTCACTTGGCTGGTGTGAAATTGCAGATGAGTTCATCGTACCACCCTCAGACCGACGGTCAAACGGAGCGCGTAAATCAGTGCATGGAAACATTTCTCCGGTGCTTTGTTAATGCTTGCCCTACTAAATGGATTGATTGGATATATCTTGCTGAGTTTTGGTATAACTCTAGTAAACATGAGTCATTGGGTTTCTCCCCCTTCGAAGTGCTTTATGGATATACTCCCAAGCCATTCGGTCTGGAGGTGTTTTCAGACTTAACAGCCCCCGTTCTTGATGAATGGCTCCAGGATAAAGTGGTTATGACAGATCTGGTGTGGCAACACCTTGCTCGAGCCCAACTGAGGATGAAATCACAGGCTCACAAACATCGGGTGGAAAGATCCTTTGCAGTCGGTGACTATGTGTATTTACGGTTGCAGCCTTACATTCAGTCTTCCCTGGCACCCAGATCCAATCAGAAACTTGCCTTTCGTTATTTTGGCCCATTCAAAATTCTCTCCACAGTTGGCTCGGTTGCTTATAAACTTGAGTTGCCGGCTTCATCTCGCATTCATCCTATCTTCCATGTATCACAACTTAAAAAAAGCAGTGGCAGCTTCGGTTCCTGTTGCTCAGCTGCCTCAGTCTCTGACAGGTTTTCAGGTACCTGAAAGGATTCTGCAGCGTCGCCTAAATGATGATGGACTATCTCAAATCCTCATCCAGTTGTCTGGTATGCCTGCGTCTTTGGCTACATGGGAAGATGTGTTGCTGCTTCATCAACGTTTCCCTCACGCGCCTGCTTGGGGGCAAGCAGGTTCTCATCGCTGGGGGATTGTCACAGGCAAGGTGGAGGAAGCTGATATGAAGCTGTCTGAGGATGGGAAGGATACGGCTCGTGTGCAAGACCTGACGAGGAAGATGGTTGCGCCGGTGTCCTTGGAGGAGCAGAAGACTATCAAGCGCATGCGGAGGCCCAACGTGCGTGTGTGCGGCCCAGAGTGGCAGGTGTAACGCTCCTGCGTGAGCGTTGTGCGGCCCATGGGGCGGTGTGTGAGTTCCTGCGTGAACTCTGGTGCGTGCGTGGACACGAAAAATAAATATCCCAGCCGAACAGGAGTCTGTAAGCAAGTTTAGAACCTTCAGAAATACAAATCCTCCTCTGTCCCTGCCCTATCTCCTTCTTCCTTATTGTTGAGAACTACGTTACCACGGATCACCAAATCCGCTCCCTTCCCTCCCGTCAGCAGTAGAGGCGCAAGAAGATATAGAGAACCCGTCTCCCTTCCCATAAGCACGACAGAGGAAACACGCAAGACACTGGATATAGGGTTAGGCCTCTGGCCTCTTTCTGATCTCTATCTTATGAGGGGGTGTACAGGTTCCTTATATAGAGATGTGAGACCCCTCAGGGGCAAAGCAGGTATTTGCCCACATAACCCTAACTAGGGTTACTTAACACTCCCCCATGGGTGAATACCATGACCAACACATGCCTCGTTAAAACTCCAAAAAACCCAGTGGGAAAAATGTGGAGAAAGAGTGCATGGTGATACAAATTGCATTTGCACTTTGTTGCCTCGTTAAAAACCTCATGTGAGAAACTTCAAGAAAACTCACCAAGGGAAAAAGAGTACAACAGCTGTCATCATGACATATTTCGATCCGTTGGGATCTAGATTCTATCGAATCTTCTACAAGGGCTAACTTTAGAAATGTGCTCCCCTGATCCTTGCAAAATCGTATCAATAAGGCAAAACATATTCTTCTGGAAGTATATGCACATAAAGATTCAGCAAACGGATTGCATATCCTTACAAGGTCTATTTCAGGAACTTTACCTCTACTCACTTCTATGATATACGAGGTAAGTGCACGTATCAAGATAAATAAGCCAGTTTGACTGATGGTGTTCGATCGACTAGATCTATATATTTGATAGAAAGTTCCATAAAGGTTCACATATTGATCATCAAGCTCACGCCTTCAGGGCATAGAATATGATATTTATTGTCTCACGGTTGTAATCAATATAAGCATTCGCTCCCCGTGACGATGACATCTGTTAAAGTCGTTATCCCTCATAACTCAAGCATATTCTTCAAGATATATGTCTCATTGTTCATCTGGAATAACGAGAATGGATGAGGTTGGGGTGCTATCATTTTCTATCTTACACCACAATTTATACATAGTTGTGCAAAGCAAATAACATGTCCTTCAATAGGACTTAGGGGATAATATAGTTGCAATAGTACATATTCTAAATATGACACATCGCTCGAGGCGTTCATCCATTGCAACATCTATGATGGTGTCACAAAAGTCCATCTAAGTTCGTAATCCATCAGGGATTTTTCATCGATCAGATACATCATTATAGTCTGTCATTTTGGCATAATGGGGATATTTTGCCAGTAACACCTAAACCTTATAGGTTTCTGCCATCGGGGCTTTAGAGGATACCGTAATTCCACATCAAGTGGAAAATACCATGAGTAAAACTCGTGGAATGCACATGTGCTTATTCGGTGAACTTCAAGTCCTTTGGCACCTCATCTTATTCCTTTTCGGGTCTGTATGGGTCTTTATCCCTTTATAGGGATTATCAAACTTTGGTGTTTAACATAGACTTTACGTCTTCTGGAAAGGTTCCATCTAGGAACTATAATCTCAAATAGGAGATATTCTCTCTACATAGGAGAGTGTTCATTCGTCGGGAATGTATTATTCGGTACTAGATTTATATGTTGCATATTTATAATTCAAAGATATGAGTCCTCCTAAGATCTCATGACGGATCTTCAGAATCCTATTAACTGCATATTTTAATTCATGCCATTTGCCAGATATATTACATAGCGGAACAGTGTTTATTCAACACATACGTGGGATGGGTCTCTCACAAGACCACTTGAACCATCGCATTCACCACACATTATTTCAATAGTGCCCATAAATGTCCGAACTTCAAGCTCATGACTTTCATTTTGCGATTATTGGTTCAGCCTCGATTGCATTTATCAATGACCCGATAAGAGAGCTTAAAGCACTCATGCCTAGGACTTTGTTTTGGATCCATTTGCAATCTAGAGGGGTAAGATAGGTGTCGACATATTTGTCTCCCACATTTAATAATGATCTCCGTCATTTCCCAAAACGAAAGATTCATTGTTCTATATTCCCAGCACAATGATATTGCGCGCATTGCTAGGAACTTCATCATGAAGATGAACCTCTTCGTGAGGCAAATCACCAGCAGGGCGAGTTCATCGGAGGAGAGTTATTTACAGACCACGTGAATCTGCAATCAGAACATATGCTTTGACTAAGGCCAATGGATCATATTCGCAGGCATCCCCGAGAATAGATCAAATACCAATAAGTCAAATGTGGATATGATATTAATCTCGGGTATATCCATATCTACATCAGGTAGAAGCATTCAAACCAATATGGTTAATCCTCAACGATTTCTGGCAAACTCCATATACACAGGAGTACACACCGAATGACAGGTTCAGTTTAGCTTATGTGCGTTTAATAGAATATTGAGGCATTACACTATATGGGCATTCCTCCCCCTAATGCCGAGATGTTCTAAAAGCATACAGATAAAATCCCCAACCACAATCATCCAGTTGTGGCCAATGTATGCTATTGTGGTGATTTATTTGGGAAATCTTACGCACATTACAGATAGTGGTTTTATGCAGTGAGCTTTGGACTTAGATTAATATAGTGGCATGAATACTACATATTTGTCCTTCAACATGAAGGGTTAGTCTCAACATTCAGCGAGACACGCAACAACAAGTTGCTTCATGGTTACAATTCTGCAAACTTATTGTTATTATTACCAATGCACAGTCAATCATTAAGATTTAGACTAACATGCACAACACTTATTTTATCCATAAGGCATCTTCAGGGGCTCATGAATACCATTCGTCGTTTTGAGCCATTAGTTGACTTCAGATCAACAAGTAAAATGACCATCAGGGTCTAACGCTCACAAAGACATTCACTGGTTGTATTGTGCTTTGAGGCACATAGGAAAAATGTGTGTGCTTATATTGGTAGTAAAGTGCACGGCATCAGGCCAATGCTGCCAAGCAAAGATTTTTATATGCAGAGATGTATAGTCCAGCTCATTTTATTATTGCCCCTGGTTTACCCAATTACTCATACCGTTCTGAAATTGGGTATCGATTTATGCAACATTTTTAGGTATTATAATTTTGAGAGAGAATTTATAACAATAGTTAATAAATTGTGATGCTGCCAGCAGGGCAAACATTTCTCCTCATATTATATACCAATTTGTTCTATATAGCATTATTTCGATCTCTTCATTGTTCAGCAAAAAGAGAAGTTTTGGAATAGAACAGACATGGCCAAGAATTCATTTTATATGGGAAAATCACCATATAACTAGCTTTTGATGAAGCAAATGATGATAACTGCTTGGCAAGAATGAAAATAGGACTGGTGTCCGCCAGGATCCATCTTCAACAACAGATATTACTGCTCTCATACGAAGAAATCATCATGAGTAGAGATGATATAATAGGTCTCTATAAGATCTTTATATTTCTATCACAAATTATCATCACTAGTAGTCTAGTGGTCAAGACATATGACTCTTCTGCTCCAAGGACCAAGAACATGTTAATGTCTAATTTAGCTTCAAGCTTTGTGGTGATGTGGGATTTCGTAGTTATTTGTCTACTCTTCTCACTTCTGGTAGATCGGAGGTAGATAATGGTAAGCATGCAAAAGGGTGGAATTCAGTGTAGTTCGGCTACATAAACCTCAAGTATGTGTCCATTCAGGACCGACCTTTACCATTTAGCGTACAATGTATACCAGACTTGTCAAAGGACTATCCCGAGTCGATTCAGTGACTATAAGTATTTACAATTCCGAGAGATGTATGCGACACAAGCATAGAGGTTCTAGATAGAACGAGTAAAGTGGTTCGACGGGAACACACTATGGTTTTCACATCAACATAGTGAAATTTTTTCTCAGAATAACCTCTCGGTATACTCGCAACTTCGTGTTGCTAGCGATTACATGTCCTTTTATCTCATAGTTTGCTTCATGTCATTTAGCGACAAAGAGAGCAATGTGCTAACATCTGGTTGAACAATGTATGGCTGAGATTTATAGTCTCAAATTATTTGGTAAGGCCTTTTGCTTACTAATAGAATCCCAATTTGTGATGTCTTCTATGCCAAAAAGGCTTTCATGCATTATATTATATATCTTCGGGTTACTTCGGGTAAAACTTTATGCATGAGGAGAGAGCAGAAAATTAACTTATCTGTGTTTAATTGTATTTCAATTTAATTTCCCAGATTTCCAAGCACTATAGAGCTTGATACAGCTGTGTATGGCCACTTGGCGATATATATAAATATATGATGCCACACAACACAATCAAATAAAATATAGAGCCAACAAAAATTTAGGAAGGTTGTACATAATATGACTTCAGGACTTTGAACAACCCACCACAATCCACGTAAATACAAGCTCAAGCGTATCCGGTGTCAATGAGTGTGCAGCCACCAGGGCTACGACAACACAACAAGCCTTCGTAACAAACGCAACAGGCGCAGTTATGACTCGATAGTCAGGGTACAAGACAAGTCCATGCAACATGCGCAATAGGCACAATTGTGGCTCGATGATTACGACAGACGAGCAATGCCTACAGGGCATACAAAAAAATACGCGACACAACGATAACTGTCCGACTTAACGGGAGCGGTCCGATTAAACGAGACCGCGACATAGTAATCACATGACGCAGCCAAGTTCGTACGACACAAATACTGCGTTGTGTTGCCAGGGTGCAATCAATGCTCAGCCAATGTCATAACACAACCAATGAATAATGTAGCCTTATTGGCACGTCCGAGTACCCACTATATCATTTAATCGCTCAAGATGAATCCAAAGGCTCAACATAATATAAATATTTAGAGCGATTTAAGTATGCACAATACAGCCTTCATATGTATTTTAATTTTCTGCTAAGTATCTACGCTTAATTATGTAGAGGAGAATTGAAGCCTGTCGCGTAGGACAGTTCGGCTAGGCCGAGGACCTGCCAGTTTGACGAAGAGTTGATGCAGATCTGATCCCGCATCAATGTTGAAGTAGAGCGTGCTAATAACGTGTTGAGAACTACATTACCACGGATCACCAGATCCGCTCCCTTCTCTCCTGTCAGCAGTAGAGGCGCAAGAAGATGTAGAGAACCCGTCTCCCTTCCCATAAGCACGACAGAGGAAACACACGAGACACTGGATATAGGGTTGGGCCTCTGGCCTCTTTCTGATCTCTATCTTATGAGGGGGTGTACAGGTTCCTTATATAGAGATGTGAGACCTCTCAGAGACAAAACAGGTATTTTCTCACATAACCCTAACTAGGGTTACTTAACACTTATCGCCCCTTCTCCACGTCCTGTTACACATGTGCGCAGGCACATTTGGGCCCGGATGCGCACTCCCGCGACACTCCTGAACGCGCATTCGGATCCATGCATCGGTAAAGCTCAGGTCGTTGCCTCCTGCCATCCCGTCGGCGACGAGTTCGGTCACCGTAGCTTCGGCGATTTCGGCGACGTAGCTCCGGTCAGGCGCAGCGAGGTAAGGCTTGCCCCCATTTCCGGTACTTGACCGGTCCATCAGCAGCCACATTGTCAACGTTCTCCTTCGTTGCTGTACGATGGCGTTGAGCCATGGTGTAGCCCCCTTCCCCCACCCTGCTTGTATGGCATCGCGTACACGGTCCGGAGACAAGCTAGACTTGCCTATGCTCGATCGCGTTGTCGCTTGTAGCTCGGCTCGATTTGGATGTGACGTACGTTTGGTTGGCCAAGAATCAATACCTTAAATATTACGTATAAACAAGATTGTCCTTATTTAAAATAAATGATCTAGTTCTTGGGAGGAACAGTAAGGACAAGGACAAACCGTGTAAAAAGTAAAGTTTAGCCATTTTTAGTCACTACACGATGCCTAAAGGACGATAATTTAAGAACTAAAAATCACTAAAATTTAGGAGATGACAGCCAAGTGAGGCCCTTTGGAAAGTTACATCAGAGGAACCAGAAGCTTGATCACGCCGCATAATATAATACCTAATTAATTTACAGGCCAATTTTCAATTTCCTTTTCACGTAGCAATCCAGGAACCTTGAAATCTGCGTTTAACAAGAACCCAAATAAAGAACATCTTATCCCTTAATTAATCTGACATGATGATTTCCCCGAGGCAAAGATAAACTTTGTGAACAGGCAGATGCCCAGTCATCATAAACTTGTAGCGGTGTGGCAGACGAGAAGCTCCCGTTTCTCGAAATAAAAACACAGGCACAATATCATTTGTGTGCATCTGAAACGCCACTAAAACAGGATATATTTGAGCATGGGCTTCAATGGAAAACTCGAGACCCTGGGCGCTTTCTTCAGCTTGGAGGAGGCCTACCTAATTGCTGGACTGGGCTGGATACGAGGCCCAATTAAGGTGGAATGACATCTATAGCTACCTGCCATTTTGAAACACCCCAATGGATCGATCGGGCTCCAGCAAGGGCCCCCCCCCTAAGCGGCGCAGTTAGCACGCACAACGACGCAGAGCAGCGGGCGACAGACAGTGAACAGAACACTACTGGGGCGAGATCACCAGCAAATTAAATGGATGCACACGTTGCGCCTGCCCAGAAATCTGGTACTGCTACACACTACTGTTGCTATATATGGACGAGCGACTGACGGACACAAATTAACCATCCTCGTCGCCACGCCATACGTACGTTTGATCGATCGAGTCCAGTAGCACACTGTTTGACGACGAGGGCAGATCGAGACCGGCTGTGGGCAGCATATTATATATCGTGCGATGCCGTCGACACATTTACACACGTGCAATAATCGAAACGTGCGTGCATGGGCCCAGCTGAGATGCCGACCTATATATCTGTGGTAGCTAGGATAGGAGGCACAGTAGCGAAAGCTAGGCTCCATGATTTGATTGCTGTGCGGCGGTGCCCGCGTGAGAGCTCCTGGTTAATTAATCACAGTAACGAACGAGCTGGTACGTAGCTCGGTCCACGGTGCCGGTGGTAGCGCGCTGTTTAATTTGGTAGGGCTAGCTTTCAATACTACAGTTTTTGGAATACCAGGGTTGGTTTGCAGCTGCACATGACATACATACTTTTACTCCAGTAAAACTATAGTAGCGCCGGATGCTGCTTCTTAATTGCCATACTACAGAAGAAAAACTGTAGTGCAGAGTCAAGTAGTTGTCACTACTCCAAAAAAATATATATTATGGTACTAGCAAAACCATGGTTTTTGTTGAGTTTGTGATCCAAATTCTGAAGAAGGCGGCTAAGTTGGCGAGCGAAGCGGAGGCCCGTCGTCGGGAGGCTTGGGCCAGACCGAGGGGAGGGTACGGATCGTTTTCCTACTCGTTTTAGGGTTTCACCTCTATAAATATCTTTGTAAGCCGCAGGAGATAGTCATCTCATTGCAAATCTCCTGCGATCTGTAACCACCCGAAAATTAGTGAGATTGTTGCTGGCCGGCGCCCGTGATTTTTTTCTCTTCGCATCGGAGGGGTTTTCCACGTTAAATCTGTGTCTTCTATGTGATTGAGCTTCTTTGCGTCGTATTCGTTCCTAACAGTTTTAGATGCAGAGTTTTTGGATGAGCAACCAAACACCTTTTAGCCCAAAGTACTGTAGTATTCTCAGATACTACAGTATTGCCTTGGAACCAAAAAAATTTATCAAACACATCCATATATGTTTGTCGTGTAGAGATATAGGTTGCGTACATAGTGTGCGCTGGAGTCGACGCGTTCTAAAAATTCTCGATAGTTTCAGCTACCTCTGAGCGTGTCTTCAAACGTAGTTAGTTAAAATTTATACTATTATAAAGCACCAATTTTCAATAGTCATCCTGCATCACGCCTGTGAAACCTTTAGGATTTAGGATTTAGACGTAGGTATGTTTTTCTCTCTTTTAGTGAATCGTTACTGTTACACTATAGATAGGTCGTAGAACCCACCAAACCCAACACACACGACAAGGCAAGGAGTCCACAGATAGACCGTGACAAACCACCAAAGTGGCTAAGTCCAACACAATAGAAAGCCGCACGACAGCACAACGCTCTATATTTAATACCACTCCATGAGCTAATGGAGAATGAACGATCGAGCAAGTTATAAAAAAAGAGACCGAGCTTTTTTTAACTCATAATTTTCTTGAGCTTATAGCTAAAAGAAAATACAGTATTTATTTCTGCGGGTTTCGTACTGTCAAACTGTCTAGTTCTGCACTAGTGCACTCCAGTATCATACTGTCCCCTCAATCTTATATTGGTCATGCATACAGTATATCCGTGCGGTGGAGACCCACCTCCAGCCTGAAAAGGGTCATGAGTGGCGCCCCATATTTTTTGCTAACTGTGTTTGGACACGTGCTGTCAGAAGACGTCTCTGGTCAAGAGGTCGAGAAGATAAGATCGAACTCACGACAATGGCAGGCACCGGCCTTTTATCGTTCTTTAAAACCTGTTCTGGTATCCCTCGTGTTACCGAATGCAGTCACTGCCACGATGAGGATGAGATTTTGTCGGGACCGAGAGCGACTCACCCGCACCATTCCATTCTGAATCATCGCGTGTGTTAACTTTAGCTGAGCGTCTGTTTGGTTGCCTGTACGCGAGTAAAGGTGGTTGCATGAGTGGATGCAAAATAAGTCGTTCTGAGTTCATTTACGTGCATCTGCACATACGTCATAAATGATCGTACTTGGTCGGCCAGGCTCGCGTGGGACTAGGTGTACAGGCACAGTAAACCAATCAAGCGCTTATTGAATGCACGTCACTACAGGCCCCGTTTGTTTGTCGCTCCTAAATTTTAGCACCTATCACTAGAGATGGCAATGGGTACCCGAAACTCGAATACCCGACGAGTTTTACCCGATATGAAGGTGGGTACAAGATGATTTCTCTACCCGCGGGTATGTTAATGGGTAAAAACATCTACCCTTTGGGGTAAACGGGTACAGTTTGGTACTACTCATACCCGTCTACCCATGGGTAAAATATACCCACATCTTAGCTAAAATAAAACCCTTCTCTAGCAATCATTTGTTTAGATACTAATTTATGTAATCATATGATTTGTTATATGTGAAGTTGAAGTTGTGTTTGTATGTTTATTTAATATTTTGAGTGGTTGGTATATTGGAATTTAAGACTTTTCTAGCGGGCACGGGTTACGCAACGGGTAAAAATACTCACGCGAGTACGAGTATGTGTAAGATTTTATACCCGCGATCATATATGTGTAACCCGATGAGTAAATTTTTTTTGATGGATGTGAGTATGGAATGGTATTACCCGGCGGGTATATACCCGTTGCCATCCCTACCTATCACATAAAAATTAAAAAAATTAATCACAAAACTAATTATATAGATAAAAAGTAAACGATAAGACGAATCTATTAAGCCTAATTAATTCATGATTCGCTAATGTGATGCTACAATAAATATTTGCTAATTATTGATTAATTAGGCTTAAAAAAAATTATCTTATTATTTAGTCTTCATCTATATAATTATTGTGTAATTAGACTATATTCAAAACTTATATTTGACATTCAAACTTTCGATATGACACATACTAAACGTGAGGCCAACAAGTCACTACAGCTAGCAAGGACAATCAGGTCAGATTTAGAGTCTGTTTATTTGAGATTATAATTTACCCAGATTATAAAATCCAACATATTTTGAACTAAGTGTTAGTTCAAAATATATTGAATTATATAATATAGGCAGGTTATAATCCCAAACTAACATGCCCTTAGGATGTCTACTTTAGCTTATCCATCATATCTCCTATTTTAAATTTTACTCTATAAATACTTGTAACACCCAAATTCTGGATTGGGAATTGGTAGGAGAAATTTGAACAAAATATCATAATGTTTTGGAAATTGGGAAATAAGAAAATGATGGGAAAAGAATTTTTCTTTTTCTGTTAAGAGAAACCATTTATACATCTCATGAAATAAATAAAAAGGAGAATAAAAACTTAAGTTAGTAATATTAAAATAAGTATGGTTTATATTCACCTTTGGGTTTCAATTGATACATTTGAAAAACCTGAAAACTAAAATAAAAGTATAAATTTGGATTTGAACTAGAAATAGAAAAGAAAAGGAAAGGCTATATACTTATTAAAAATAAATAAGTAATCCAAACAGTAAAGTCTAAATTTCCTTCAGGATTATATTTGATTTTAGGAATCTGAAATTCAAAGTAAAATGTGAATTTGATTTTGAATAGTTAAAATTGAATTTGAATTTGAAAACAAAAACAGAAAACATATAAAAGAAAAAGAAAGTAAAAAGGAAAAACGTACCTGGGCCGAATTCTCCGTGGCCGGCCCATCTCTCATCCGCGTGCAGCCCAACCTGGAACCGGCGCCGACATGGAGGGCCCACGGGTCAGCCACACACGGTCACTCGCCTCGCGCCGGTCACTTACGGGCGGGTCCCACTGGACAGCCTCTCATCCTCGCGCACTGGCTCCCGCTATGTTTCGCTGACGATTGGGTCCCGCGTGTCATCTCCTTCCTCACCAAACTCTCCTCCGCCGCGGAGCTCGCGGGCCGTTGCACCGAACCACGCTTAAACCGCGGGACCTCACCGTTCGGACTCCGTCGTGAGCACTATAAAACTGAGCCCGTTACTCGAAGTCGCATCATCGACGCTTGGTTCGTGACCTCGCTGGCGACAAGCAAACCGAGAGGAACCATCCACCGTGGAACCGGGCCGCCGGCTTTGATCCACAAGTTCATCATCGTCCGAGCTCCGGTGTTGGGTCTGGGGGCTTCATCAAGTCCCGCTGATCACGTCCCCGACTTCGTTTGGAAGTATTGCGCTCCGGTCAGCCCGGAATTGCTCATCGGAGTCCATCCTCCGCCGCGGTCCGCCCCTCTCCGTGGCCAGCTCCCTCCACAGCCCTCCATCCGCGGTACGTGCTCTAATCGTGTTCGTCATCATTCCCTCTAGGTGTCGCACCGGTTAATTTGGGAATTTGTGGCGTTCGGGCGCGGATTTGGTTTACTCCGACGAGGGACCGCCGTGGTCGGGGGCGGCGCTGCCGTCTCGGGGGCTCGGGGTAGGGGATGGGTTGCCAGCCGTTGATCTGGTGGCCAACGGTTGAGATTAGATCAGGCGATACCCTTTCGGGATGACATCTGTGCCGTTGGATTTGGATCGGGCGTACGAGATTCTATCGCTAGTATTTTAAATCGTGACCGTAGCCTTTTGATCCGACGGTCTGTGTCGCGTACCGATTCACTGATATGAAGATCTAATCTGGGCCGTCCACTCTTGATCGGATGGTGCAGATTAGCGCGTACCCCTTCGGCCCAGCATTTTTGCTAAAGAGTCCCTGCGTTTAGTTGAAATCAACCCGCCGTCCACCGCGGGTGTAGCTTGAGTCTTAGATTTATTTGCACAGAGACCCCTGAGCTTCTTTGTATTAGTGCGCCCAGTCCAGGAAGTTAAGTAATCAAATAAATGATTTAGAAAATGATTTTTAGTGTTAAAATAAATCCAGAAACTTAATTAATTCATGACTAATTCATTTTAGCTCCAAATTGAGTCATTCTAATTCCTAAAATTTTGTAATAATATTCTCTACCATTTAGAATCACTGTTTTGACATGAACTCTGTCAGAAAATTTATTTATCATTTAATCATATTATAATCACCTTAAATCTTAGAAAATTCATAACTTGAATTCTACAACTCCAAAATTAATAATTCTTTTTCCTGTGATCTTATTTTAATATGTAGATTATTAATATGTATTTTGCATATATGTTTGGTGTAATGTTAATCTTGCCTATACCATGTATGTTTGTATTGCTACGACTAGCAGTGAGGTCACGAGGATCTGAGGAATCATCCTGGTACCTGGAATCTCAAGGCCCAGGCAAGTTGTGCCCTTGATCACTTCTTTTTACCCAGCCATGTTCTGATTAATCATAATGATCTGCATAGGTTAATTTTGATGGGACCTAATAGGTTACCCTAGTTTGTCTATCTTTATACCTTGTTTACCACTGAACTCTCTGGGTAGTACTTGCTAGTGCTATATGTGGTTTTGGGTATGGAGATACATTATTCATGGTTACACTTTTGTTATCAGTTGTTATTTATTGTTCATGATGAGATCATTATGTTAATTGGAACATGGAGAACCACCCGGGAAAACAGTGCTACCACGAGGGTGGAATGGGACGCCCTTGGCTGATTAATTAGGAAAGCTAGTGGAAGACTACCTTACCCGAAAGGGGCAAGGGCAGTAGGGGAGAGGTCAGTGTAGGGAGGCCCTCGGGAGGATTTTGCTGCGATGGCGGTCCTGCAAGGGATTCCTGCACTGGATCTTCCTATAAACTGTAGCGGGTTTTTGGAAGCTAGTGGAACTTTGTAAAGGCCTCGTAGTGGATCCCTAGCCATTCACCTCGGAAGTGTCTAAGGGCCTTGCAAACCCTGGCGACATGGGATACACGACTTGTGGGTAAAGATGCGCAACCTCTGCAGAGTGTAAAACTGGTATACTAGCCGTGCTCACGGTCATGAGCAGCTCGGACACTCACATGATTAATTTATGGAACTAAATTCAATTTGTCATATGCATTGCATTGCAGGTGATGTTGTTGTTACTTTTGTTCTACTATTTAACTGGGTTGGTATTTACTTATACTTAGTAATTGCTAATAAAATTTTGACCAACTTTAAAAGCAATGCTCAGCTCTAACCATCTTCTTTGGTAAGCCTTACACTTCACGTGAGCTCCCACCTTTGGCGAGTTCATGCACATTATTCCCCACAACTTGTTGAGCGATGAACGTATGTGAGCTCACTCTTGCTGTCTCACATACACCACAGGTCAAGATCAGGTACCGCAGGATGATGCTCATGGAGGATGCTGCGATGAGTTCGTGAGAGGTCTAGGCCGTCGTCTCCCAGTCAACTTTGGGTTGCTGGACCGTTGTCTCCTTATAATGTAATTATTTATTTTGTATAGAACTCCTGTTATATGTAAAGATGTGACATTCGATCCTGTGCCACTATACATCATATGTATGAGACTTGGTCCCAGCATACCTGGTGTTTATGTTAACCCTGGGTTTTGGATCCCTAAAATCCGGGTGTTACAGAAGTGGTATCAGAGGAATGTTGACTGTAGGACGAAACCTAGATAGAACTGGACAACCCTTGTCTACTTACCTCTGCTACTCTGATTCATTTCTAAACTTAACTTAATCTTTTCTCATCTATTTCCGCTTCACTCTGATTATTCTTATCTTTTCTTTCTAAAGACAAATGTGGATTTCACACTTTGAAATCCTGTGCCTAAAGTGACTTTAGGAATAGGAGACCTACTCTTAGGAACAAAATCAAAAATATTTTCTTAAGTGTTTATGTATTTGAATGTTTTGTTCTTATGATACTTGTCTGATTTGGATCTTTGATTGAGTATGATGGGTTGTGGAGTAATGTCCACGATTGCATCTGCATATACACATAGGTATTAAAATATATCTATAAAATAACTAGACAGCCTAGAGTATCCCCTTGGAACATATCTAGCTTAAGAGATTTAACTTATCCTAAAAGATCCCATTCTAACCAATTCATCTTATCTTAAAAGATTCTCCCTTATCTTAATAGATCCATCTCATCCAAAAAAAATACTCATCTTATCTTGAAGAGATTTTATGTCATCTTAATAGATCTAACTGGCCTTAAAAGATTCTATCTTATCTTTATGGATCCATCTTATCCTAATAGGCATACTTATCCACCCTAGATTAAACAACCATGATCTAATGCAACCTAATTTGATCTTATTTAGTCAAACTAGTCATACCAATCTAACCTAGATTCAATCTTGTGTAATAGATCCATCTTATCTTAAAGGATACTCTATTACCTTAATAGATTCATCTTACCTTAAAAAGATTTTATCTGGTCCTAATAAATCTAACTAACTTCTAAAGATTCTAACATATCCTAATAATATTTATCCTACCCTAGTAGATCTATCTAACCTAAACTAGTCTAATCTAGTCACATCCAATTTAATCTAGATCTTATCTTACCTAATGTGACCTGATCCAGTGTGGTCTAATGTTATCTAACTTAATGTGGTTCACTTAAACAGATTAATGACACTAGTAGAAGAGATTAGACCCCACTAGCCATGTATTAAATTATCTTAGCACATTGGATCAACTCAACCATGAGCTAACCCAACCCATAGAGCCATGATGAATGGTATAACCTTTCTATTCCCACCTAACAACAAATAAACTTTTAACCTACATCTTGTAGTCTATCCCACCCATATATATCTCTCATCTTGACAGATTCCATCTTACCCTTGGATATTCACCTTAAACAACTAGGTTATCCCAATCTGGACATAAAACAAAAATTAAGCCCTACCAAAGAATCTTTAGATTGAAACCAGCTACTAAGCTTATTCATTTCCGCTTATTGAATAAATTCCTTTGCAAAACTATTACCATGTGCCTCTAACTTTCATGGACAATACCAGGAAAGGAAAGATTATCGCATAACAACAAACAGAAATGAATCCTCCAAATCCTCCACCTGTTGAAATCGATCAAGTGGTTGCTACCCAAAGACTGGTAATACAACAGTTAACAGACATGGTGACCGAGATGCAAAATCAGATAAGACAACAACGCGAGGAAATACGTCAGGCCCGTCAAGAAATAAGGCAAGCACGGTTGGAGAGACAACAACAACAACAACCCCACCACCACCAGCTTCACCAAGCTACATAGATATAGATTATGATGATTTGTAGATCTAGATGTTACTTTAGTTAGTAGATAATATGATATTATTCTAGAAGGAACAATAAGGTCTATTGACCCTATGTTTTGTTAAAGAATTATACCTCATGCTGAAATTTCTTTGTTTGTGCATATATTCCGAGAACAATATGAGTATACATCCCTTTCTTATAAATCTCGAGGACGAGATTATTTTTAAGGGGGGTAGGATTTGTAACACCCAAATTCTGGATTGGGAATTGGTAGGAGAAATTTGAACAAAATATCATAATGTTTTGGAAATTGGGAAATAAGAAAATGATGGGAAAAGAATTTTTCTTTTTCTGTTAAGAGAAACCATTTATACATCTCATGAAATAAATAAAAAGGAGAATAAAAACTTAAGTTAGTAATATTAAAATAAGTATGGTTTATATTCACCTTTGGGTTTCAATTGATACATTTGAAAAACCTGAAAACTAAAATAAAAGTATAAATTTGGATTTGAACTAGAAATAGAAAAGAAAAGGAAAGGCTATATACTTATTAAAAATAAATAAGTAATCCAAACAGTAAAGTCTAAATTTCCTTCAGGATTATATTTGATTTTAGGAATCTGAAATTCAAAGTAAAATGTGAATTTGATTTTGAATAGTTAAAATTGAATTTGAATTTGAAAACAAAAACAGAAAACATATAAAAGAAAAAGAAAGTAAAAAGGAAAAACGTACCTGGGCCGAATTCTCCGTGGCCGGCCCATCTCTCATCCGCGTGCAGCCCAACCTGGAACCGGCGCCGACATGGAGGGCCCACGGGTCAGCCACACACGGTCACTCGCCTCGCGCCGGTCACTTACGGGCGGGTCCCACTGGACAGCCTCTCATCCTCGCGCACTCGCTCCCGCTATGTTTCGCTGACGATTGGGTCCCGCGTGTCATCTCCTTCCTCACCAAACTCTCCTCCGCCGCGGAGCTCGCGGGCCGTTGCACCGAACCACGCTTAAACCGCGGGACCTCACCGTTCGGACTCCGTCGTGAGCACTATAAAACTGAGCCCGTTACTCGAAGTCGCATCATCGACGCTTGGTTCGTGACCTCGCTGGCGACAAGCAAACCGAGAGGAACCATCCACCGTGGAACCGGGCCGCCGGCTTTGATCCACAAGTTCATCATCGTCCGAGCTCCGGTGTTGGGTCTGGGGGCTTCATCAAGTCCCGCTGATCACGTCCCCGACTTCGTTTGGAAGTATTGCGCTCCGGTCAGCCCGGAATTGCTCATCGGAGTCCATCCTCCGCCGCGGTCCGCCCCTCTCCGTGGCCAGCTCCCTCCACAGCCCTCCATCCGCGGTACGTGCTCTAATCGTGTTCGTCATCATTCCCTCTAGGTGTCGCACCGGTTAATTTGGGAATTTGTGGCGTTCGGGCGCGGATTTGGTTTACTCCGACGAGGGACCGCCGTGGTCGGGGGCGGCGCTGCCGTCTCGGGGGCTCGGGGTAGGGGATGGGTTGCCAGCCGTTGATCTGGTGGCCAACGGTTGAGATTAGATCAGGCGATACCCTTTCGGGATGACATCTGTGCCGTTGGATTTGGATCGGGCGTACGAGATTCTATCGCTAGTATTTTAAATCGTGACCGTAGCCTTTTGATCCGACGGTCTGTGTCGCGTACCGATTCACTGATATGAAGATCTAATCTGGGCCGTCCACTCTTGATCGGATGGTGCAGATTAGCGCGTACCCCTTCGGCCCAGCATTTTTGCTAAAGAGTCCCTGCGTTTAGTTGAAATCAACCCGCCGTCCACCGCGGGTGTAGCTTGAGTCTTAGATTTATTTGCACAGAGACCCCTGAGCTTCTTTGTATTAGTGCGCCCAGTCCAGGAAGTTAAGTAATCAAATAAATGATTTAGAAAATGATTTTTAGTGTTAAAATAAATCCAGAAACTTAATTAATTCATGACTAATTCATTTTAGCTCCAAATTGAGTCATTCTAATTCCTAAAATTTTGTAATAATATTCTCTACCATTTAGAATCACTGTTTTGACATGAACTCTGTCAGAAAATTTATTTATCATTTAATCATATTATAATCACCTTAAATCTTAGAAAATTCATAACTTGAATTCTACAACTCCAAAATTAATAATTCTTTTTCCTGTGATCTTATTTTAATATGTAGATTATTAATATGTATTTTGCATATATGTTTGGTGTAATGTTAATCTTGCCTATACCATGTATGTTTGTATTGCTACGACTAGCAGTGAGGTCACGAGGATCTGAGGAATCATCCTGGTACCTGGAATCTCAAGGCCCAGGCAAGTTGTGCCCTTGATCACTTCTTTTTACCCAGCCATGTTCTGATTAATCATAATGATCTGCATAGGTTAATTTTGATGGGACCTAATAGGTTACCCTAGTTTGTCTATCTTTATACCTTGTTTACCACTGAACTCTCTGGGTAGTACTTGCTAGTGCTATATGTGGTTTTGGGTATGGAGATACATTATTCATGGTTACACTTTTGTTATCAGTTGTTATTTATTGTTCATGATGAGATCATTATGTTAATTGGAACATGGAGAACCACCCGGGAAAACAGTGCTACCACGAGGGTGGAATGGGACGCCCTTGGCTGATTAATTAGGAAAGCTAGTGGAAGACTACCTTACCCGAAAGGGGCAAGGGCAGTAGGGGAGAGGTCAGTGTAGGGAGGCCCTCGGGAGGATTTTGCTGCGATGGCGGTCCTGCAAGGGATTCCTGCACTGGATCTTCCTATAAACTGTAGCGGGTTTTTGGAAGCTAGTGGAACTTTGTAAAGGCCTCGTAGTGGATCCCTAGCCATTCACCTCGGAAGTGTCTAAGGGCCTTGCAAACCCTGGCGACATGGGATACACGACTTGTGGGTAAAGATGCGCAACCTCTGCAGAGTGTAAAACTGGTATACTAGCCGTGCTCACGGTCATGAGCAGCTCGGACACTCACATGATTAATTTATGGAACTAAATTCAATTTGTCATATGCATTGCATTGCAGGTGATGTTGTTGTTACTTTTGTTCTACTATTTAACTGGGTTGGTATTTACTTATACTTAGTAATTGCTAATAAAATTTTGACCAACTTTAAAAGCAATGCTCAGCTCTAACCATCTTCTTTGGTAAGCCTTACACTTCACGTGAGCTCCCACCTTTGGCGAGTTCATGCACATTATTCCCCACAACTTGTTGAGCGATGAACGTATGTGAGCTCACTCTTGCTGTCTCACATACACCACAGGTCAAGATCAGGTACCGCAGGATGATGCTCATGGAGGATGCTGCGATGAGTTCGTGAGAGGTCTAGGCCGTCGTCTCCCAGTCAACTTTGGGTTGCTGGACCGTTGTCTCCTTATAATGTAATTATTTATTTTGTATAGAACTCCTGTTATATGTAAAGATGTGACATTCGATCCTGTGCCACTATACATCATATGTATGAGACTTGGTCCCAGCATACCTGGTGTTTATGTTAACCCCGGGTTTTGGATCCCTAAAATCCGAGTGTTACAATACTGTAGTTGTTGGACTCCAAATTTAGTACCTAGACGGCCGAACAGTTTGACTATGTGGCGATTAGATTAATTCAGACAATAGTCCGGACGGTCTATGATAACAACGCATCCACTATAAGTGGAAAACACTAATTGACTACCTTAGTAATTTAAAACTAGAAACTCCCAATATTAGTTATTATATCTACTAGCAACATATCTACTAGCAACATAGTACTAATTGATGTTGCATCTTTCTCCGCTACTCATGCATGGACTTAACCATTAAAACCTATTAATAAATACATGTATTGAACTTTTAATATTTATTAGAATTTCTATATATGAACATAAGAGAACTATACCATATAAATTCTACAAACCTTAACAAATGCCACCAGAAATGTGATTTGTAAGGAGGCTATGCTATGCTTCTAATATAATGAGAGTTTGATTTTGGAGTAGCTTCAACAACGCTACTAGTCCCACCTCCATCTCAAAATATAGGATGTGAATTTTGGGTTTGAATAATTGAGTTAAACTTTCATAAATTTAAATAAACTATATAAAATATTATAAATACTTATGGCTTTAATTAGATATACTATAAAAATATATTCTATATAGGTATATTATAAAAATATATTCTATGATTAACCTGATTATACACATTTATGGAGTTTCTTGAAATAATGACATGTAAAAAAGGCCCAGCAAAGCAGTAACCGTTTGCTTAAACTTATTGGCATTTCTTTTCAATAAATATTGATGATGCTAGCCCCACCAAAACAAGCCCATGCAACTCCTATAGGTACAGTCCAGTCACAGGTTTATGCCTTCTTTGGAGGTTGGTGTCAGAGGTACAGTCCACTCATAGATTGAGGCCTTCTTTAGATGTTGGCGTCAAGAAACACTGCAGTTTTAGAACAAATTGATGTGCAAAAGCATGGTTTAATACTCTAAAAAAAAGACTACAGACTACTGTGCTAGCAATATCATGGTATTCAAAATCCTAAAGTTTATTGTATTCAAACACTTCAAAACCAAAATATTTCACAAACAGAAAAGCTACATCTCATTTGCATTTTCTGAAGTATATATGGTGTAGTCCGCATACTAGCGACACGTACGTCTTGACAAAGGAGATGCGGCGCTCCAGGATGAAAGGACAAAAGATTTCGTCCGTCGTCTATATAGGTCCAACGGCACAGCTGGTTGCTGGCTGAGCACAGGTGTTATACGAGAGCGGCTACTTGCCTACCTGCTTGGACCAGTGAATGTGAGAAACGAAAATATACAACTTTTGGAGATAGTTTGGCAACCTATTTTTTTTTATCGGGTGTTTGGTTTGAGGAATGAGTCAGTCTATCGTCCTCCCACTCCTCATTTTATTTGTTTAATTTGTGAAATGGAATGAGTTGATCTAACACCATCTCATAGTTAGTTAATACTAATACGAGGAATGCGACCATCCCACCAAATTTGAGAAATAGATCCATGATGCACCACAGGTGATTAGTCAAACCAAACACTCTAAGAAATTTTCATTTTTACAAGAGGAATTAGTTTATTTTTTCTTGGAAAATAAGAATCCATTGAAAAAATAGAGTTGTCAAACTAACCTTAGGAGTTTTTAAAAAGAATACCATGGCTTTGTGAAGAACTTGTATACCTCTTATTAGTCTTGAGTACGTTGATTTCTTCTCACATTTATTTTTCCCATATCTTTATCCTTGTGACGTGGCCACAGCGACGACGCTTCATCATCGAGATTCTACCGTGTCATTCCTCCACCAGTTTCTTTATGTATGGGCTCTCTCATGTCCTAGTCTAGCCTAGCCGTCTCTTTTATCACTACTAAGAAATGTCAATCAGTATCAATTGAGAACCGACTACAGTATCAGATCTTTCTAACTGATATTAGGCAACCAGAACTAAAGACGATAATCTTTAGTGCTGGTTGTATTGTCCGACACTAAACTAATGTCTTCAGTACCGTTTCGTGGATCCCACCGGTATTAAAGAGGGTCTGGCGGCCACGCTTTATGGGACCTTTGGGACCTTTTAGTTTGGAGCAATCGAATGGTATTTAAAGTGTACAGAGACCTTTTATTTTATATATTTTAAAATTATATTGATGGATTATATATATATATATATATATATATATATATATATATACACATGTGTGTATTAGTTAATATATACAAATAAATAGTAATAGTAATATATATACAAGTAACTACTACAAAATTTACTAACTACTAAATATTTTATTACTAAATTCTCAATATTTATTATCTTTGTCTTCTGATTGTCTTCTTAAGTTATAGCCCTAAGTGCAAGTTTAATGAATTATCACTCATAGTCCTAAGGACTAGTTGGCTGAACCGTCTCATTTCTTTTCTAAGGGCTAGTTCATGATTCATGTTCTCCTCTATTTCATGGTGATCCATCTTAAAAGGATTCCTATGAAAAACATGTAAAACACAAAAATATAGTTTAAGGTTGAGCTCAATAATCGATGTCTTTGTTAAAATAGCATTACACCCAACTATTTTGAGTCACGACTTTCTTGATACTATATTCTATTCATTAATTGGAGAGATGTGACTCTATATTATACACCATGTGGGTATTATGGACCACAAGAAAAAGGAAAAATATGGAGAAACTTCAATTTTTATATATCAAGCTTGCAAGTGGGCGTGGGAAAATAGGAATTGTATAGCGAAGATGTGCAAGAATCTTTTATAGTGAAGACACACAAGAATACTACCATGAGTTAAATACACCAGAATTTTGTGATATATATTGCAATGGTTTAAAAAAACTTTGGTTTCTGATTTGCTCAATGTGGAGTTGGGCATCACTGCTGGTGGCGATGGCAATGGTGTGGAGTCGTTCGGAGCATTGGCGGTATAGAGAGGGCGTGAACACATGGTCTCAACGGGGGTGCAACAACAGTGCGGTGAGAGGGTTTGATGGGCTCACCAAGGATGAGACGAGAAGAAGAAGAGGAGAATGATAAGGGCATGGAGCTACTCCGAGTTATATATAGGGGGACACTTTTTATCTGTTCGTATAAAGAATCAATATTAAAAACCTCTTGCTGGAACCTTGAAAGGGATCATGGTTCATACAAAGAACCGATACTAATGGTCTCTAGGCAAAAGCTGAAAAGAGACATTTAGTACTAGTTCATGAAAGAACTGGTACGTAGTAAAGAGTTCTTCAGAGAGATGATAGACTACACAAGAGGCATACTTTAGAGAGATGGCACACTAAACAAACCAAGTAACTATTTTAACTTGAAGGTTATAGCACTAAGCTCCTATCTGTTCTTCACGCTAGCTCGTGGACAATGAGTGTTTAATTTATAAGGCAGATGTATTAGTATACCAGTTGAAGACACCAACCGATACTAATGTTAAGTTATTAATATTGGTTGATGTCTTCAACCAGTATTAATATTGTATATGGGGAATTGGGGATGCGGCATTTACAATCTAGACTGACATATTTAAGTCAGTACTAGTTTTGAAGCAACCGATATCGTTCTCATATGGGGCCTCTTGTCTCTTAAATTTTTCTTCCAAACCCGTCAGAGATATTAAAGAAAATAAGTAGAGAAAGAGAAAAGAAGAAAAAAAAATCAAGGGTCGGAACACTGAGTACGATGTAGCTTTTTTTTTTTGGATACATAAGGTCAGCTACATCCTTTCCTCTGTGTCTCTCTACACGTACATTAGTATATACGCGTACGTACTCGAGCATCCTGAGATTGATGCAATGGTGCAGCATAGTACATTAGGTGTTATCCAAAAAGAGGCAAACAACAACAGCTCTTCAAGTCGCTCATCACCTTCGTTTGGGGAGCCTGCAGCTGCAGCTTTGCCTGCTGTGCTGCCCCCTGCTGCCGCCATGGATCCCAATAAGGGCGAGAGTGCCGGCGGCGGCGGCGGCGAGGGCGAGGGCGAGGGCGAGGGCGAGGGCGACCTCGACCTCAACCTCTCCCTGCAGCCGATGTTGGCGCCCGAGCCGGAGCCGCCGGGTTACTTCTCCTGCACCTACTGCGACAAGAAATTCTACTCCTCGCAGGCACTCGGCGGCCACCAGAATGCCCACAAGTTCGAGCGCAGCGTGGCCAAGCGCGCCCGAGAGCTGGCTGCCGCTGGCCGCGCTGGCCACGGCGGCGAGCGCGCCAGTGGGGCTGGGGCCGAGGAGGAGGCGAGGTCCGTGATTGGGAAGGAAATGGGCATTGCGAGGTCGGTCTCGGCACCGAGCTCCTCGTCGTCGCACCAGATCAGGGCGCCGCCGGAGGCGAGCAGGAATAATAATCTCGCCGACGATATCGACCTCTCCTTGAAGCTATGATTGGCTGCGGGTGGTTGCTGTTGCTGCTCATCGGACTCGAGGTTCTCTTGTTGTCGCTGCCTAGGACACACACGAGCAATCACTGGATCCTTTGAGTTCTTGTTATATATATTATTTTTTCGCGTGCTAGCTCTGATTAATCCTCTGTGCGTGTTGGTTAATTTCCTGGACAGTGCATATCGACTGAAAGCAGCAGGTTACTGGTGAGATATATTTCTCTTGGGAACCAATTCATCTTCTCGGTTTTCCCCACTTGTGTTGCAACATTTCACTTGCATTGGGTATGTGATAGTATATGTTCTACTTCTACCTAGTGTTATTTTTTTTTCATGTAAAGCATAGAAATGGAAACATGAACAAGGTGAGGATTGGGTGCCTGCTGCTGGCTGGCTCAAGTGTACTACCGGGTGCAAGAAGGTAATTGTTATAGCAGGTACCTACACAATACTACTACAAGCTAGTCAGCCAGTAGGGAGGGACTAGCTAGGCAGCAGAGCAGTAGGAGTAGTAGTATGCACTGTGCAGTACAATATGCAGGGAGCTTCAGGTAGTAATTAAGGGGCAACTTTATGAGCTTTAGCTGTTATATAATCCTAAGTACAGTAATTTTTACATATCACATGATGCATCCAATAATCGAGAAAGTCTGTGGACTGTGGATGTACTGTGTGTGGTCCAGTAGGCCTTAGCTCTAGCTAGGCTCATCTGGATCTTTGTCACTGCCGATGCTTTGCCCATAAAAGCACGTGGCTTATTACCTCCATCCGTCACTGTCCAAGTAGTGATATCAACGACCGAGTAACCATAATAATTTGACGGAACCAGAGGCAGCAGCGACGGCAGGTGTGGCTGTGTGCCGCTTCGTGGAGGAAAATATAACAAGGAGCTCGATCATGCATGATGTGGATACGCTAATTCCCCTTGACTTGAGAAAAGAGAAAGAATCCATTTATTATATATTGGGAGCATTTTGTTGTGAATATATATGTGGCGTCGTTGGGCCTTGAAACTTCAAACTACATGTCGTAGACTTTGGTGTCACTGTTACCCCTTTCCGGACAATCATATCCGGTAAAATTGCAATATCTCTTATGGGATCCAAAGAGTTCCATATGCATGTTACTGTCTGCAACAACCTTTGTGTAGTGGCTCTATCACCCTTCCATTTCTTTGTTTTCTTTTTGGATACATAGGAGCCACACGGTTTCAAGAATATATGGAGTATATATGCATGGTCGGAGACTGCTACTTTATTTACGGTATTAGTGAATCGATGGCGATAGCTAGCGACCCTCACTACCGGAAACAGTTTCTCCGTGCACTCGACAAAACCTGAAAAACATTCGGTGAAGTCTTTGTCGAGTGTAACACTCAACAAACAAGTCTCAGTGAACCGTACATCGGCAACGGCTTCTTTGCCGAATACTTTTTGTTGGGCACTCGACAAAGACTTTACCAAGTACCACTTGGTACTCGAAAAAAGTCGCCGTCATGGCGCCAGGTGACGGTGATAGCTACACTCGGTAAAGAATTCTTTGCCGAGTGCCCAAAAAATACACTTGGCAAAGTGCCGGGTTCCGGTAGTGCCTCCTTTATTTTTCTTGCTGGTAAAAAATACACAAGAAATCAAATTCCGATTACTTAATTTCTTATAAATAGGCACATATATGCCCTTTTCTATAAATAAAACATCAGGAATTGGAACTATATGATCGTTGTTTCCTATATTGTGCTTAGAGTTTATGATTCGGTCGAAATTGAACTTTTGTGTTTGATCGAGAAACTTACCCATTTTTCTAGTATGCACTACCAGAATCTTTGCCGAGTGTTGTAGCCTTGGTGCTAGGCAAAGAAGCAAGCTTTGCCGAGTGCCTCCTAGTGCACTCGGCAAAGGAACTGACAAAGGGGCCCGCTGATGGCCATGTCGTCGAGTGTCACCTAATACACTCGTCAAAGGGATTCTCTTTGCCGAGTGCCATCTAGTACACTCGGCAAAGGTGTCGTCTCCGTCATCGGCCGTCGTGACTGCGACTTTTCTTTGCCGAGTACCGAGCGACACTCGGCAAAGACTTTGCCGAGTGCCCAACAATAAGTACTCGGCAAAGAAGCCGTTGTCGATGTATAGTTCGCCGAGCTCTCTTTGCCGAGTGTCACACTCGGTAAAGCCTTCGCCAAGTGTTTTTTAGGCTTTGCCGAGTGCTTCAGACACTCGACAAAGAGCACGATTCCGATAGTGATGGAACTATATACTAACTACTCTCTCTGTTCGTTTTAGCCTTTGATTTTTATATCTATATCAAATGAATGATAATAAATCTAGACATATATATAAAACATATGCATCAAATATTCATGAATCTATTAAAATCCTAAAACAAATTTTAATTTGGGACAGAAGGAGTATTAAAAAGTTATTATATGAAGTGGAAAACAAAATACTAACCGTGATTGATGTTTTAGCTTTGTGGTTATTGATTAATAAATATCTCATGGTCCAGAAGGTCTCTTTCTAGGGAAACGATTATCAAGCTTGGTGGAAAACCAAGTTATAATTTAATAATGTGGGAGGTTTCGGTACATGGGATCAAAAAATAGCTAGTGCTTAGGATCCATTACATCCCCAAGTCTTTCTTTTTCCGAACCATATGCATGTACTGTGTTTGTGGCGGAATTACTAAACTGATATTTTTTTATAACTGCACATTCAGGATTTACAAATCATGTCGACCACGTGAAATTATGATCACTAAAGTACATCAAATATACATGAACTTGAAACAACATGATAATCCTCTCTATATTTTCATGTGAATGATTTCGACACTCATTGTTAGGGACTTGTTCTCAAATGCTATGAATTAAGAACAAGGCAACATAAAATGTTAAATGTTAATGCCCTTCGCCCGCCGAAGCATTATTTCCTCAAGGATTTAATGAACTTCGGACGAATGTTAAAAACGGTGCAATTACGAAGGTTGAATCTTCGTAATTGAACTCTCAGAGATTGTATAAAACAATGCGAAATATGAAGCATTAAAGACAAGTAAATTATAAGTAAACGACATCATTTTTATATTGTATAAACTTGATGCATCCAGATATTAAATACATTTATACCTCTGCCTTGGCAAAGAGTAATTTCCGAGTGATTGCGATTGCAATTACAGGAATGCGTGAACAGTAAAGGAATACTGTTCACTATTTATAGGCACAGGACACAGCCTGTGAGGAATTACAATCATGCCCCTCATAAAAGTTTACAACATTGACTCAGACCTTTATGGGCTAAAAGGTCATTCTATCTTTAAGTCGGTTCGACCCTTCATCTTCGGATATGTTGCAATACTGAAGCTTCATGAATGGTGCCTTCGGCGTTACGTATGAGCAGCTTCAGCCGAAGCTGTCTCTTTCTACAGGACCTTCGGCGACGAAGCATGGTCCCAACAGTAGCCCCTTCGCGGTGCTAGATCGTTTTTCGTAACGAGCTTGATCCGTGAAAAAAGTCTCTTAGGCTTCAGAAAGCCGAAGGTCCGAAAAACACCTTCCCTGAGCTCGTTGTCGAGAAACGATACAGTTTCCGAGCGCGTAGCGGTCCCACCCTGCAGGTTTACTATTTGGTCTCTGCGGCCCACCGCGCAGCGGGTGCGAGCAGCTGTTTGCCTGGTGTAAAAATCCTGACGATTCACCTTCTTACCTGCAGTACTATATAAACAGACGGGTAGGTGTGAAGTTACCACAACATTCATTGCTATTGCACTGTTTTGCTGCCAAAATTTTTAACCATAGCCGAAGCTTGACTCTCGCAATCAGACGAAGTTCCAGTTTAGAGCCTACTTCGTCAGAAGAAAAGCTTCGGGAGAAGAAGTTATTTAGTTCCCAAGAAATCTTTCAAGAAATTCAGAATTAAATGGCCAGAGTGCGCTCTACCGCTAGAGTTGAGCGTGAGGGAGGCGAAGCCGAAGGAGCGGAGACTGTTCCTATCTCCAAAGTAATGCGACGATCCGGACTGGTGACCTCGGAAGGAATCCCCACTGCTGAGACAAAACAGACTGATGCCGATACAGAACAAGTTGCTGCCGAAGCGGAGGAAGGAGATATTGAGGAAGCTGATTCCGATGATGATTACCATATCGCCGTACCGAGCAAGCCCAGTCATTTGGACTTCGGAAAGTCGACTGTCTCCAAGGCTGATTTCTCCAAAATGGTGAAGTCGGGCTATTTCAGTGAAAATGAGAAGAAGCTGCTTCGCTTCGGGGGGAGGAAACTACCCCGAAGCCAGAAAAGGATGAAATAGTTATTTTCAAGAGTTTTCTGAAAGCTGGGTTGAGATTTCCTTTGAATAGAATGATTTCTGATGTGCTGCAAAGGTTTGGGATCTATTTTCATCAGCTGACTCCTAACGCCATTGTCAGGCTTAGCGTTTATATCTGGGCTCTCCGAAGCCAGGCGGTGGAGCCGTTTGCCGACAGCTTCTATCGAGTTCATGAGCTGCATTACCAGACTAAGGCCAGAAAAGATGGATTGCATGAAAATTTTGGTTGCTATAATTTTGCCTATTGGAAAACCACAAAGTTTCCTGTGATCAGCTACCGAAGCAAATGGCCGGCAGGCTGGAAGTCAGAATGGTTTTACGTCAAAGTTGACGAAGACAAAGAGAAGCTGGTTCAGAGCCCTCTTGAACTGGTCTTCGGAGAAACAAGACCCCGATGCAAAATGCCAGTAGAAGGTCCAACTTGGGCTGCACTGGGTGAGTTCAAAATTATTGCAGAACATATTGGCACTAGAGATTTAGTGCAAGAATTTCTGGCCTTCAGGGTATTTCCAACTATGAAAGAGTGGACTATGCCGAAGCTTAAAGGGGAAAAGAAAGAGGGGAAACTCGTTCGACTGCCCTATTATTATAAGTTTAAGAAATATTTTAAAGCACCCTGCCAAGAATGGCTCGATACAATTGAAATAATGAGTAATGAAATTCTTGGAAATTACTCCAAAAAAGAGGACCAACTGATGACAGCAGCCTTCGGCACTCGGCCGAAGCGAAGGCTGAACAGGGTGCTTGATGCTATAGGATTTGAATATGCTGATTATGGTCGACTGGGCGGAGATGCCGGAGGCCCGAAGCGAAAAAGAATTGCCAGCGCTACTGATGAAGAAGTCGCCAAGGTGGCCAAAAAGAAAAAGAAAGATTCTGAAAAACATAGCCCTGAAGAGTTAAACCCTGAGACGAAGGTGGCCACTACAAGAAAGAGAAAAAGTGCATCTCCAGAGCCGGAAACGCTGGTTCGAGAAGAAGATACTCCTGCTACTCCTTCTGCTGTTGAAGTAGAAGAGATTATGAAGGTAATGACTGAACCCTTGCCTATCAGGCTAAGTCCGCTGGCGCTGGAACTGACAAAGTTTTTTCAGAAGGACAAGGCAGCTTCGGCAGACGAAGGTCCTGCACTGCCGAAAAGACGAAGGATTATTCAAATAGCAGATGTAATTCATGGGACACCGTCTCCAACACCGGCATCAAAAATTGCCATTGATCAAACTGTCGAAACTGTCGAAGTTAAAGGCGCCGCAGCCGAAGCCACCAGAACGGAAATTTTCGAAGCCGATACTGGCGCAGCCGAAGCTACCGAGGCTGAAATCGGGGCCACAGAAGATCCAAACCTAGAAGAGACACTTGAAGTTATTGATAACATACTCCTAAAAATGACTGAGGAGGAATCTGTTGTGGCTGCGGCAAGCACAGCTACTGAAAAGGGGAAAAAACAAGCTGAGGACATTTTGGGGGAAGAAGATTTTGAATTTCAAGATTTACTTGGGCAAGGACTGACAGACGCTGAAAAAGCAGAGCTTAAAAAATGTGCTATAGCCTGCGGATATAAGCCAGGGGCTACACTGTTCGGCAGTGTTAACGAAGGAAAATTGAGGTGCCTTCGAAACCGCAGCGAAGCTAAAATTGTTAGAACTCTCTGCAAAAACATTGGCTTGCCGAAGCTAGAAACAGACCTGTGCCGTTATCAACGACACCATATCGCCGGAAGCTTGCTTTATGCTAACTTCAAGGTAACAAATATTCTTGTTATTTTATTACTATTATTATTATCTTTTAGGTCATGTTTTAACGAGGATCGCTTCGACAGAGCATATTATTAAGCAAGGTTCTAAAAATGCAACAAGATCTGGAAGAAGAGAAAAACAAAGCCGTCAATCAAGATTTGGCTGAAAAAGTTGAAAATTACGAAAGTAATCTGAAAAAGAAAGACTTTACAATCCAGGACCTTGAAATCATGGTCAAAGAGCACGAAGGTGCATTAGAAAAGAAAGATTTTGTTATTCAGACCATGGAGGGTTCTTTGGCTGAAGTCCAAACTGAGAATAACAAGTTAAAGAATGAATTGCTGCGACAGTCAGAAAAATTCGAGCAAGAAAAGAAATATCTTGAAGCAAGCCTCAAAACTGAAGGGATAAAAATTCAAATTTGCAGAAATCTTTTAAAGAACTTCAGGAGAAATGCTTAAGCTTCGGCAGCCGATGCGTGCAGCGGCTGAAGGATGTGTTTCACTCTGTTGGAGCTAGCTCTGCGAAATTTACACCTTCAGCTGAAAATCTGCCCAGAACATTAGAATATATTGAAGGCGAAGTTGATGCCCTTGATGAAGTTATTGGTGGGCACGCCGACTTCTGCGCCCTGGTAGCTTCTCGGGGCACAGCTACTGCTTTTTTGAAAGCTGGCTGCACGCATGGAAACATTGTGAACAGACCAAACTTCGGCCTGTCAGCATCAGATCTGATAGATATCCCAAGCCTAGCCCGAAGCATTGGAAATAGATTCATGACCCAGATCTTGGTAAGTGGCGGGTGAAAAATGGCAGGTGACGAAGCTCGAAGCCATCTTAAGCCGGTAAGAAACTTATGTTTGTTACTTTTACCTTCTCCTTTGAAATTTGCACCTTTCTTATTCTGCTGTTTGGTATACACAGGATGCCGAAGCTGAAGAATGATGAAGCTGAAGTTTGACGAAGCCGAAGATGAAACCTAGGCTTGTAATATATTCTGTCTCCCTTATCCGCATACAGTCTGCTTTGTTGTGGACGAAACTTCTCTTTTGAGCTGAAGGCGAAAAACACCTTCCCTTCTTTTCGTACACAACGAAGCATAAAAAAATATTTTCCTTCGAAGTTTTTCCTTATTTCTGAAGCACTTGTCTTCTTTGTGTAGCATGATGATGATTCTATATATGTCTAAATGAATGTTTATGAATGCAAATGACATGATGATATGTACTGTGCAAATGAATATTGGGACACATGTTCAAAAACCATAAGCACAGCCCTTCACCCCCTCAAGAATGATACAAATCTTTTTGCCGTTTACTTTTCGGCTTCATCGTTTACTTTTCGGTGTATCAGCGTTGACTTTTCGCTGTAAGCCTCCCTTGGGAGCTTCTTTGCCTTTTACTTTCAGCGGAATCAGCGTTTATTTTTCGCTGTAAGCCTCCCTTAGGAGCTTCTTCGCCTTTTACTTTCAGCGGAATCAGCGTTTATTTTTCGCTGTAAGCCTCCCTTAGGATCTTCTTCGCCTTTTACTTTCAGCGGAATCAGCGTTTATTTTTCGCTGTAGGCTCTGCATTCCCTTAGGAACGACTTTTGAGCTTCTCCCTGTTTCCTTTTCTTTTTTCCTTTGTGTTTACATTTACATTTTTGGGGGATGTCATTCTCATAGAATTGAAATAAGGAAAATTACATGTTGTGGCCCCATTAAAAACCTTTCTCCCTCTTTGGAAAGGAAAAGGGTGCCACAAAAAAGAATATAAAAATTACATCAAACTAAACATAATATCGTCGAAGCTCATCTGCATTCCACGATCTAGGAATGTCGTTGCCGTCCATATCCTTCAATCTGTAGGAACCGGGTCTTGACGAAGATACTACTAAAAAGGGGCCTTCCCACTTCAGCTGTAGTTTGCCTACTGTCTCAGGATTGGCTACTCTTCGAAGTACCAAGTGTCCTGGTTCAATGTTCTTCAGCTTAACTTTTCTGTCACGCCATTTTATTGTTTCAGCTTGATATTTATTGATGTTTTCCACAGCTTGAAGTCTGATCCCTTCAATAGCATCTTTTTCTACAGAGCAATCAGCTTCGTTTTCGCTTTCTGCCGAAGCTACTGTCCTTATTGATCCTGTTTTGGCCTCTTCTGGGGTTATTGCTTCGTCACCGAACAATAGTTTAAAGGGTGTAAAGCCTGTTGATCTTGACATGGTTGTGTTATGACTCCACACCACTTTGATTAACTCGTCTGGCCACTTTCCCCTAGGCTGATTGAAGATTGACTTCATTATTCCTGTCATTATGATCCCATTGGCTCTTTCGACAAGTCCATTTGACTCTGGGTGTCGGACTGATGCAAAATGGATCTTCGTGCCGATTTGATCACAAAATTTTCTGAAGGCTTCAGAGTCAAACTGTGTCCCATTATCCACAGTAATAGCCTTCGGCACTCCGAAGCGACAAACAATGTTTTGCCAGAAAAACTTTTGAATAGTAAATGAAGTTATTGTGGCTAAGGGCTTTGCCTCAATCCATTTGGAAAAATATTCCACTGCCACCACCATATATCTTAAGTTCCCCTGTGCTGGTGGTAATGGGCCTAGCAAATCAAGACCCCACCTTTGCAACGGCCAAGTGGGTTGTATTAATTGAGTTAAAGACGAAGGTTGTTTTTGATCCCTTGCACATTTCTGACAACCTTCGCACTTTTGTACTAAATCCGCTGCATCCGAAGCTGCCTTTGGCCAATAAAATCCTTGGCGAAAAACTTTCCCGAGCAAGGGCCTAGATCCAATGTGAGATCCACACAGACCTGCATGTATGTCCTTCATTAATTCTATACCTTCGGATCTGGATAAACACTTGAGCAATGGGGAACAGACCCCACACTTGTATAACTCCCCTTCTATTATGACATATGGTCGAGCTCTTGCTTCTATTCTCCTGTTATAAGCTTCGTCGTCTGAAAGAAAATTACCCTAAAGAAAAGAGATGATCTAAGTTCTCCAATCTTCACTATAAACAGGGGATATGTTAAGGATTGCTCTTTCAAGAAGCTCGACCGAAGGTGCTTTTATTGTTTCAAAAAATACTTCTGAAGGTATAGGCAGCCCCTGGGCTGCTGACTTGGCCAATAGATCAGCGTATTCATTTTCTCCACGAGGAATATTTTTGACAGAGAAACCTTCGAAGGAAGCCTCAATCCTTCGGACTGTATCTAGATACTTTTCAAGCTTCGGGTCTCTTGCTTTGTAGCTCTTGTCAATATGACCAGAGATAACTTGAGAATCAGTTTTAAGAATGGCCCTTCTGATTCCCATTGACTTTAATTTCCGAAGACCCAAAAGCAGAGCTTCATACTCAGCGATGTTATTTGTGCAACTAAAATCAAGTCTTGCCGCATAACAAGTTTTAACTTTGGAAGGTGAAACCAACACAGCAGCCGCTCCTGCTCCGAAGGTTCCCCAAGACCCATCGCAAAACACTGTCCATGCTTCGGCATCTTTATTTGTTTCTTCCTCCTGAGCCCCTGGCGTCTAGTCAGCAATGAAGTCTGCTAACGCCTGGGACTGAATCGAAGATCCATGAACATAATCAATACAAAATTCATTGAGCTCTGCAGCCCATTTTCCAATCCTTCCAGTAGCTTCTCGGTTTCTCATAATATCCTTCAGAGGTTGTGAAGAAGGAACAATTATGTTGTAAGCTTGAAAATAATGCCGAAGCTTCCTGGAGGCCATCAAGACAGCATACAGTACCTTCTCCAATTCTGTATAATTTTTCTTTGATAAACTAAGAACCTCAGATACAAAATATATTGGGGCCTGCCTTTTAACTTGGCCTTCAAGCTTCTCCTGAACAAGTGCTGCACTTACCGCTGAGTGCGAAGCTGCCACATATAATAACAAAGGAGCCCCTGGCGTAGGTGGAGTTAATGTTGTTAGATCTATCAAATACTGCTTCAGCTCTTCGAAGGCCTTCTGCTGGATTGGTCCCCATTGAAACACTTCGGCTGACTTCAGCACTTCGAAGAATGGTAAGTTTCTCTCTGCTGATCTAGATATGAATCTGTTGAGAGATGCCAGCCTTCCTGTCAATCTTTGAGCCCCCTTTTTTGTACTTGGCGGTTCCATTCGAAGTATAGCTTCGATTTTGCTTGGATTAGCCTCGATTCCCTTTGTTGAAACTAGGCAACCGAGAAATTTCCCCTTCTTTACTCTGAAGACACATTTTTCTGGATTCAATTTTAGACCAGCCTGTCTAAAATTAGCGAAGGTCTCCTGCAAATCAGCTATGTGGTTATCTTGCTTCGTGCTTTTTACAATGATATCATCAACATAAGTTAGCACGTTCCTGCCTATCTGAGAATGAAGGACCTTCGCTGTCATTCTACTGAAACTTCCTCCGGCATTCTTAAGCCCCTCAGGCATTCGAAGGTAACAATATGTCCCACTAGGGGTTATGAAGCTGGTTTTCGGTTCATCCTCCTTCTTCATCCATATTTGATGATAGCCTGAATAGCAATCCAGCAAACTCATAAGCTCTGATGAAGCTGCTGCATCAACTAAGGAATCTATCCTTGGCAATGGAAATTCGTCCTTCGGACAGGCTTTATTGAGGTCAGTAAAATCGATACACATTCTCCATTTACCATTGGCCTTCTTCACCATAACAGTGTTAGCCAACCATTCTGGGTATTTTACCTCTCTAATAACTCCGGCACTGAGGAGTCTTTTTACTTCATTCCGAGCACCTTCGGCCTTGTCATCAGACATTTTCCGAAGCCTCTGCTTTCTGGGTCTGAAGGATGGATCAACATTGAGCGAATGCTCAATAACATCCCTGTTAACTCCACAAAGATCATTAGCTGACCAAGAAAAAATATCTTTATTGTTGAACAAAAACCTTATCAAGGTTTTCTCCTGCTCTTCGGACAATTGAGATCCCAATAGCACCTTCTGCTCTGCTATATCCTCACATAAGAGCATGGGTTTCGGCTGGTCAGCCGAAGCAGCTTTTTCCCTTCTGAACTTGTATTGCTCACAAGCTTCAGTTCCATCTATATTATGGATTGCTTTTGAGTCTGTCCAATTTCCTTCGGCCCTTCTGGCAGCTTCTTGACTTCCATGAATAGCAATGGGCCCTTGGTCCGAAGGTATCTTCATGCAAAGATAAGCTGGATGCAGAATTGCCTCGAAGGCATTAAGAGTACCACGACCAATGATTGCATTGTAAGGGTATTCCATGTCAACAATATCAAACACAATTTGTTCAGTCCTTGTGTTGTTGATAAATTCGAAAGCCACTGACATTGGGATTTTGCCGAGTGCTACAATCTGCCTTCCTCCGAAGCCGCAAAGGGGATGTGTAGCATCAAGAATTTTATCTTCGGGCTCTTGCATCTGTCTGAAGGCCTTAGCAAATATGATATCAGCTGCACTGCCTGTATCAACCAAAACATTGTGGACCAAAAATCCTTTGATAACACAAGAGATAACCATAGCATCATTGTGTGGGTAATCCTTGAGTTGAAGGTCCTCTTGGGAGAAGGTA
The DNA here is from genome assembly GCA_029449295.1 of Zea luxurians. NCBI lineage: Eukaryota > Viridiplantae > Streptophyta > Magnoliopsida > Poales > Poaceae > Zea > Zea luxurians. The sequence continues at coordinate 144,655,452 of JAOPSE010000001.1, read as the reverse complement.
ATAGGAATGTGAGACCATTTTGACTTGATGAAGGGTCCTTGCACCCCAACATGCTGTACCCTTCTCTGTGCCTCCTTCTTCTGCTTCTTGTTGGCTGGCTCTGAACATGAACCGTCTGTTATCGGGAGTACCAGCTTCGAAGCCGAAGCAGCTCCAGCTTGAATGTTGAACGAAGCCATCAGCTCAGAAAAATGGAAGTGAGTTCACCGGAGGTGGGCGCCAATGTTGGGGACTTGTTCTCAAATGCTATGAATTAAGAACAAGGCAACATAAAATGTTAAATGTTAATGCCCTTCGCCCGCCGAAGCATTATTTCCTCAAGGATTTAATGAACTTCGGACGAAGGTTAAAAACTGTGCAATTACGAAGGTTGAATCTTCGTAATTGAACTCTCAGAGATTGTATAAAACAATGCGAAATATGAAGCATTAAAGACAAGTAAATTATAAGTAAACGACATCATTTTTATATTGTATAAACTTGATGCATCCAGATATTAAATACATTTATACCTCTGCCTTGGCAAAGAGTAATTTCCGAGTGATGCGATTGCAATTACAGGAATGTGTGAACAGTAAAGGAATACTGTTCACTATTTATAGGCACAGGACACAGCCTGTGAGGAATTACAATCATGCCCCTCATAAAAGTTTACAACATTGACTCAAACCTTTATGGGCTAAAAAGTCATTCTATCTTTAAGTCGGTTCGACCCTTCATCTTCGGATATGTTGCAATACCGAAGCTTCATGAATGGTGCCTTCGGCGTTACGTGTAACACCCCAGGTGTTTACCGTATGCTCTACAACGAGTATGGACTTAAGCACGAAATATCAGTGGATAATACGGATTTTAAATTTTAATCATTCTCGCTTATCGCGATTTTAATATCGCATCTGTTCCATTTGTCGCGGGTGCGACATCACGTGATGTTCCGAACATAGTCGTCCCGAAAATCGGTGCGTCCGATGATTAATTAAAATTCATCGCTCGCGCAAATCCGAATTCGAAAGCCCAACTCACTCGGATGATTTTATCCCGAGCAAATTAGTTTGAACTTGACGACTAAAATGTTCGGAGTAAAATAATCCGAATCGCGCATCGCCCAGGAGAAATCATGCGCGACACTAATAATCAGGAGTATTTGGTAATTAGAGTCGGACTCGAATAATTTCTAATCGGTTTAACTTCAACGAATTAGTTGTAAATTAAAATACCGAAGCCGAAATCCGTTAATTCAGTCCATTTACGTCCTGTTCGAAACAAACCAGACTACTGTAATAATTAGTACTAACAGCAAGTAATTGGTACATGATTTAGTTCGCTAAATCAAAACCGTAACAGCTCGTCGGAGAATTTATAATTGAGCTCTAATTCTCTGGTAAATTATCTATGACTGTGGGATCAGGTGCCTAGACCATAGATAAAATTTAACGAGTTTTGAATCGGATCAAACCGTGTCACAAATACTATAGACCCTTTGATTATAGCTACAAATCTCAATCCAAAATATCTTTGAATTTTGTTAAAAAAACGAAAAATATCTATCGATCCTATCCGCGCGCCGCTCATCGCTGGGAGAAAATATCCCGCGCGCGCGTCTGGCCGCTGGGCCTTTATCTTCTCCAACCGGATCTCTCTGCTCGGCCATCTCTTTTTTCCCTCCCTGCTTCCCTCTCTACCGAAGTTCTGCTAGCCGGCCGGCCGCTCGTCCCTAGCAGCTGCTTGCTTGCCACCACTTCGTCTCCAGCTCGCCCTCGAGGTTTCTCCTCTCAGTGTTTCTTCAAGCGCGGCTCCCAGGTGCGAGGCTTCTCGTCACCAGCCGCTGCATCCTCTCGGGCATGGAAGTTGCGCGTGCCCCTGCTCCTCTCTGTGCTTCGGGCGCACGTGCCTTCTGGTCGTGCTCGCCATCACTCATGGCCGCGCCTCCCCTTGCCAGGCTCGACCGGATCCCCACCTCCGTGACCTCGCTGGGTCTCATGCCACTATCATGTCTTCAGCTCGACGGGCTCCCCAAGTTCATGTTTATGGCATGGCTGCGAATTCTCTTCGCTGCGCGCGCCTAGCTCCAGCTCGGTCCCTGCTGCAGGTCGTCGTCGAATGACCTGCTCCTCTGTCCGCCCATGGCCGCTGCTCCTTCCCTGGTCGTGGCCACCGTCGAGTCGTCGGACTCGTCCCTTCCCTACTCGCCAGCACTTGTTCAGTCGTCTTAGCTCGCCCAACCTCCCTGCTCTCTGCTCCAACTTCCTGGTTGCCGCGCCCTGTGTCGCGTGCTCCCTGCCAGCCGAGTCCTTCCCCATCCCCATGGCGCCCAGCTTGGTCTGCGTGACGCTACTCTCACCCATGGTGGTCACCGTCGAGTCTTCCCTCGGCTCGCTCCTCCATAACTCGCTCCTGCGCGCTCTGCTCGTCCTATGGCGCTCGGCATCCAGTTTTCTGCGCGCCGACTCCTTGTTCCCAGCCTGTGCGCACTACAAGTTTCTTTCTCCAATCATCGCGCAGCTCCCTGGCGCCCTGTTTCCTTGCATCGCGCGCGAGCTCGACGCTCGGTCTCTAGCTGCCTGCGCACATCGGGTTATGGTCGTGGTGATATTGTGATGTGGCGTCATACGTGCCGCGACAGCTGTCATGGCCGTGAGGCAGTCAGCACCATAGAGTTCGCCCGGCCGTCACCTCACTTTGCTCTTCGCGTCGCTGTTCGCCGGGTCAGGCCTCATGTTGTCGCGTCTTGTGTCCTGCTCGCCAGTGCGCCCTCTCGGCTCACTCGGCTTTAATCCCTAATCGCGTCGTCGACCTCGTCATTCGCCGTTGTTCGTCGTCACGACGTTCGCCGTCAAGTTTCACTGCCATTCCTGCTGTGCCTCGCTTTCAATGTGTTCGATTAAATATCGGACCAAAAATCTAAGATGTCGCTCATCCTCGCTGTGAAATCCTCACGCTCACCATTCTCTATTCGATCTCGTCGTCAAGCTGAAGGCCGTTGTCGTTCAGGCAACTACCAAATCGAGTTGGATATTGCATAATTGTCATGCGTCCTCGTCATGTCCGTGAAGCTGATGTGGCGTGCCGTCGTTGCTTACCATGTCGGGACATCTCCCCTCGTGCTCAGACGCTCGTCTGGGACCCCATCGTCGACCACTTTGGTTCTACGTCGCCGGGTCCGTGTTTCGGACAGCAGGTAGGATATTCGGAAAATACCTTATGATCGACATCATCTCAATCCGTATGTAGTGATTTGTATTTTCCCTGTGATAGTATGTGCGAATCACAGCAAGCGATTGACATAGAAAGCTAGATGGTGTGTGTAATGAAATGCTTAGGCGACGCTTATTAGGTGCTCGACGTTATGCTTGAATTGGTGATCGTCGTGATTCTTGTAGAATCGGGCTTGGGATGGGGTAAGCCGGTTGATTATTTTGTTAGTTAGCTTGCGTCGGTAAGCTAGTCTACTTATTCGAGCTAGTTCTATTTTGTAGAGTGTAGTATTTCGGTGACGCGTAGGTTAAATTCAGTATTTTAAAATGTCTAAACAATAACATTGTTAATATTACTATTGACGAATTATAATTGTTTGGTAAAATTAAATTAGTTCTCGGAAAACAAAGTGGTATAATTCATAAAACGAGGGATAAGTTTAGAATTCAATTAATTAACTGATAAGTTGTGGTTAGGTTAATTGTATTAAAGGTGTATAATTTGTTGTTTTGTGATGTTCGCGTTAGGTTCGGTTAATCTAGAGAAGCGTAATTATTGCGCGTAGTCATATATTAATAACTAGTGTTTCCGTATAAAATTGTACAACGCCTCGCCGCTAGGTGTTTAAATTCGCCATCGCGTAGCACTATTTAGGGTTTTTGATATTCCTGTCTATATGCATTCATGTGCATAATGCATTTCATTTAGGTACGTTAATTAATCGCGCGATGCGGAAGACAAGCCAAGTCGACCCCAAGCGCGGGCTACTCTGCATGGTGAAGCTGATGGACAAACCTGAAGATGGTCGTCAAGTGGACGTCATCTAACAAACACTAACATAGTGTTTATTCCAGGCAAGCCCCGGTGCATGCAACCCCTTCCTTGTGTTTTTAAATTATTTTTACACACTTTAAGTCTAGTGAATGTGCATTAGGTTTATAGGAGTTGCTTGGAAACCCTTGGATGCATTGCCTTCCTTGATATCCATACCTTTATAGATACTTCTGATGAAGTATCAAAAATATGATTTACAAAAATGCTTAGCCCTGCTTCGATCTTGTGGATAGAGGTTGTCTTTTGCAATACTGCCTAGCTCAGGGTTATCCCGAGGAAGGATGGCTTCTACCTACAAGAATATATTTTCATTGGGAGCATGGTGGGATCTTACTGCAAAGTTCCCTGTGATGCTCTTTTCATCCTAAGGAACACAAACAATCCTAAGGATGGAAGTACATAAATCGGGACTTGGGCTAGGAACAGGTGATGTTCTACCCAGGTTGATTAAGGATTGGATGCGTATGTAGGCTTGATGATCGAGGACCCTTTAACTGGTCACATGCCTCGTCATGGGTAAGCTTTGCCTCGGGCAGACTAAGGCCAGAATAAGATAACACGGAATGGGCGTGGAGCGGTGGCGAGAGTAGCGTGTACCCTCCGTGGCAAGAGGCTGGACAGTGGTGTATCTGTGCTCTCGGTTCGCGTGAACCTGATCTGGTCTTAAGAACCCCGGTGGCGGGTTGACATATGCAAGGGTTAAGTGCTACATATGTCGTGTGATTGGAGATCCTCAGCTGAGTATAATCGATTCGGATCGCCGTACCTTCGCGGTTATGAAGACTTGGTCACTGACCTACAACTTAAGTCAGGATGTGAACCTCATGAATAAAAATGATGTTGTATTGATGAGATGGAGAAATTAGACCAGATGCACACAGAGTCTATTAATATTTAATCTGGCGTTAAAATATTGAAAGTAAGGACTCACTTTAGTAAGCTATTTCTGCAAAAGTATCTAAGTTGATTCTTGCTAAAGCCTCTCCTTGATTCCCAAATCCAGCATACCCTTGAGAGTCTTTTCTTTAGTCGGGTAAGTCTTGCTGAGTAATTCCATACTCAGGGTTTTATTCCCTGTTGTTTTTCAGGTTTAGTTTTGTGCTGCTGATGATGGTGTTTAAGTGCCGGTGGGCTCGGCCTTCTTATAAGTCTAAGTAACCCTTCTATACTTCTTAATGAGGATGGTCCCTTGAGCTAGCATATATTCCAAACTTATACTTTTGCAATCACTCCGATAAAATAATATAAAATTTTTATAACCTGTAAAATTTGGTAACAAGATTTCCGCTGCAAAAATGTTGTGTGTGTGATTTGTGTTACTTAATCCCGCGGTTCTGGTTGTAAGTGGTTTATCCGATGTCCTTGGGGCAATCGGACGGATCCTGTTAAGTTATTTAGTGCACATGCATAGCCGTCTGAGGTCTTTGAGACAAGGACAGGTGCATGTGGGCCCAATAACTTAGGAGGTTCTGCCACAGCTGGTATCGGAGCTGGATTAAGTATATACGGTCACATACATATTTTCAAAATAAAAGTTTTGGTTTTGAAAAACCTATTTTCAACTAAACACATTGTTTGGCTTTGAAAAACAGCTTTGAAAAACTATAATGCTAGCGACATCCTCTGTTAAGCCCTAAATTAAGGACTATCAGGTGGCTTAGTTGAAAACCCATAACCGGGTGGGTATTGCATACATGTGTATTGTTATTTTTGTGGCCATTCAGTTTTGAATGGATCGACGCTTAAGGTAAGGTGAGATGTGAGAGCATGACCGAACAACCGTCGGTCTAGGGAAGTGCTTAATTGTGGCGCTTGATTATATACATGTTTTACATATGTATATATGAAGGCTGCACTGTGGAGTATTTACTTTTCCGGGATTCAGTACCCCATGGATGTGTATGGGTATACATACATGGGAATACTGAGAAGTGTAATGTACTTGTAACGACACACCTACGCTCAGGTAAGAAGGTGAGTTACCATAATGAGTTGCCCTATGGTTAAAGTGTGGCAACGGCGCCTATGCGTGGCTCAGCGCTTAATGATGAGCCGGCCTCCATATAGCAATATATGGAGTATAAACTGTGATAAACTGTCATGTGTGAACTGCATCATGGGAAAATGGGCTGTGATGAAATTTTCTGCAGGTACACTAACCTCGAAAACGTATGTGTAGCTGACGACTAGAAAAATAACGTGAGAGTCGTAAGCATGCCACCGAGATAGAACGCTATCGCCACATTATGTTGGCAAAAAATCGTGAGGACGTGTAGGACGAGCATGCATCCTGATTGTTGCATCATGTTTATCACCTATACACCCAAAATGCTTCTCTCATCTTTATTCCAGTAACCAGTGATTGAAGATAATGTGGTGTATTGTTGTATTGTGAACTTCGATGAGATAGCTGTCCTCCCTTCTTAGGTAATCTATTTAGGAATTATATGTGTTGCTCGGGTACTTGATGTGTCGATAGAAGGTTAGTAGTTTGTTTGCTTAAACCGAAAAATTAGGCCATGTTCTTAGTTGGTGAACCATGACCCAAAGTTGATTTTTCCGTTATCACACCATGACCAAACATATACAAATAAATGCTTAGATAATTTCTTTGTTGGGCATAAAGTGTACCCAAGCTTAAAACAAGAATTTCGAGTCATGTCTCCATCCTAGACCATGCCCTTATTCGATTGGCGCAAGCTGATGTCCCTTATCCAGTTTACCTTTCCTGAAGGATCGCCTTGTTGTTTTATCAACCTAACCTAGGAAAAGCATGTCCGACCATTTTTTTGAAGTTTAATGCCTTTGGTTTCCTCGTATTTATCGAAGGCATACCAATTTAATCTTCTAATTGTTTTCCCTCCATATCTAATTAGATACTAATCCTTGACCTTGTAATCTCTATGATGGGCATAGAAATATGCTTGGGGCTGAAGTATCAGTCTCCCATCATACTCCTTTCATCAAGTTTAGGTTATGGCCATGTCTTGTTCATTTCATCAGGCCATGATCTATTTGGCTTTCTACTTGTAATCATTCTTACAAGTGGAATCTATCTTTGTATATTGTCACCCTTGCTCATTCTATTGGTGTGGCACGAGATTTCTTATTGGTTACGTCTGGTAATGGTGTTATGACTAAAGCCGATGGTGCCACGACGAAACCAAGGGCCTTCTGTGTGTGCGCACACATGGTCGTGCTGCTCGGCACGCGCTGGTATCACTATTAGTAGTTATAATCCATTATGAGACTATATCAATGTGTTATCTTGGCACAATCTGTTTTTGCTACGTGAGATTGTTATTGGTGCCAGTTCGGTAGTGGTGTCACGATTAAGGACTTATGGTGCCGCAGCGAAACTGAGAGCCCCTTGTGAATGTACACGCAAGGTTATGCTGCTTGGCGCATGCTGGTATCGAGGTCTCTGGTTATGATCCATTGTGGAACTACACTAATATATTATCTTCCGTAGATCTCTTCCTTGAAACGATTTTGGTGTTGTTTGTCAAAGTGATCAAGCAACATCTATCATCTCTGTTGGATTAAACGGGCATACCCCTTACATGTGTGGTCTTTTTTCCCTTGACTTTGATAGTGACTGCACGCATACACATTCCCTTTACATCCTTTGTGCAAAGGTGAAGCCTTGGAGCTTTTTAGTGTCGAGAGACAACTGATTAGCTCTCAGAATGGAGATATGTTTCCCCTACTGCTGAAATGCAGGAGTTTGTTCATTCGCTCTTTTATGTAATCCATGTATTCTTGAACCCAGTTAGTTCATCTCGCGTGGAGAAATAGGTGAACAACATGACCAAATGGACTTCTATTCAAATACATGATCTCTTGTTAACCAGAGTGAACTCTCGACCATTGGACTGCCGATGGTACTGAGAGAACTTGCTCAATGCCAAAAGTAGTTCAACAAGTTGGTTTTACTAACTTGTAACTGCCCAATGAACAAAGGTTGAGTTTAGAGATCGTTTTATCGAGTGTCTAAACTCACTTTTGTACAACCCCTCTAAAGGAAGTGCTTGCAAAAAAATCAAGTTAAGCCGACTGGTAACAACCTAGTCATCACTCTAGTCATGCCTCGATCGCGTCACGTGTGCTTTTCCAGCATGTGTGAATAAATCGAGCCGTGCTAAGTATTTGATGAAATAGGTTGGTCGTGAAGTCAACATCAACGGATCTCTTCATTGATTTTTTGAGTATCTATCATTTTTCTTGAACTTGGATTTTCTGGCTAACACGAGTTAAATGTGATGTTGTTCGACATCCACACCCATCTCGTGTGCTATGAACTTATCGCGACCACTTGTTGGTAAACCTCTTCCGGTGTGTTTTACCCAAGATGGCGCATCTGATTCTGTTTGGGTAAGATCGCGTAATTGCCACTTGCCCAATAGACTCAGATAGTACAGTGTCATCAGAGAAAGCAAACTGCACCCATGGAACCTTATGTGTTCCTCTGGCAGACATCGTCTCTACTGATGGACATATATGATTTAGCTTGTGGCGATACATGTTATGTCCACTAGAGAAACGATATTCTGAGACACTCGCCTTCGCCCAAGACTGCCTTATGATTATCGCTGGACATGGGGTACATGCTTCTCTACCCTTAGAAGTCTTTCACTCCGAATCTCGGGACGAGATTCTTTTAAGGGGGGAGGGCTGTAACACCCCAGGTGTTTACCGTATGCTCGACAACGAGTATGGACTTAAGCACGAAATATCACTGGATAATACGGATTTTAAATTTTAATCATTCTCGCTTATCGCGATTTTAATATCGCATCTGTTCCATTTGTCGCGGGTGCGACATCATTTTTACTTCTATTTATTTGGGCTCTTCTGAAATTTTCGTGATGTTCAGAACATAGTCGTCCCGAAAATCGGTGCGTCCGATGATTAATTAAAATTCATCGCTCGCGCAAATCCGAATTCGAAAGCCCAACTCACTCGGATGATTTTATCCCGAGCAAATTAGTTTGAACTTGACGACTAAAATGTTCGGAGTAAAATAATCCGAATCGCGCATCGCCCAGGAGAAATCATGCGCGACACTAATAATCAGGAGTATTTGGTAATTAGAGTCGGACTCGAATAATTTCTAATCGGTTTAACTTCAACGAATTAGTTGTAAATTAAAATACCGAAGCCGAAATCCGTTAATTCAGTCCATTTACGTCCTGTTCGAAACAAACCAGACTACTGTAATAATTAGTACTAACAGCAAGTAATTGGTACATGATTTAGTTCGCTAAATCAAAACCGTAACAGCTCGTCGGAGAATTTATAATTGAGCTCTAATTCTCTGGTAAATTATCTATGACTGTGGGATCAGGTGCCTAGACCATAGATAAAATTTAACGAGTTTTGAATCGGATCAAACCGTGTCACAGATACTATAGACCCTTTGATTATAGCTACAAATCTCCATCCAAAATATCTTTGAATTTTGTTAAAAAAAGGAAAAATATCTATCGATCCTATCCGCGCGCCGCTCATCGCTGGGAGAAAATATCCCGCGCGCGTCTGGCCGCTGGGCCTTTATCTTCTCCAACCGGATCTCTCTGCTCGGCCATCTCTTTTTTTCCTCCCTGCTTCCCTCTCTACCGAAGTTCTGCTAGCCGGCCGGCCGCTCGTCCCTAGCAGCTGCTTGCTTGCCACCACTTCGTCTCCAACTCGCCCTCGAGGTTTCTCCTCTCAGTGTTTCTTCAAGCGCGGCTCCCAGGTGCGAGGCTTCTCGTCGCCAGCCGCTGCATCCTCTCGGGCATGGAAGTTGCGCGTGCCCCTGCTCCTCTCTGTGCTTCGGGCGCACGTGCCTTCTGGTCGTGCTCGCCATCACTCATGGCCGCGCCTCCCCTTGCCAGGCTCGACCGGATCCCCACCTCCGTGACCTCGCTGGGTCTCATGCCACTATCGTGTCTTCAGCTCGACGGGCTCCCCAAGTTCATGTTTATGGCATGGCTGCGAATTCCCTTCGCTGCGCGCGCCTAGCTCCAGCTCGGTCCCTGCTGCAGGTCGTCGTCGAATGACCTGCTCCTCTGTCCGCCCATGGCCGCTGCTCCTTCCCTGGTCGCGGCCACCGTCGAGTCGTCGGACTCGTCCCTTCCCTACTCGCCAGCACTTGTTCAGTCGTCTTAGCTCGCCCAACCTCCCTGCTCTCTGCTCCAACTTCCTGGTTGCCGCGCCCTGTGTCGCGTGCTCCCTGCCAGCCGAGTCCTTCCCCATCCCCATGGCGCCCAGCTTGGTCTGCGTGACGCTACTCTCACCCATGGTGGTCACCGTCGAGTCTTCCCTCGGCTCGCTCCTCCATAACTCGCTCCTGCGCACTCTGCTCGTCCTATGGCGCTCGACATCCAGTTTTCTGCGCGCCGACTCCTTGTTCCCAGCCTGTGCGCACTACAAGTTTCTTTCTCCAATCATTGCGCAGCTCCCTGGCGCCCTGTTTCCTTGCATCGCGCGCGAGCTCGACGCTCGGTCTCTAGCTGCCTGCGCACATCGGGTTATGGTCGTGGTGATATTGTGATGTGGCGTCATACGTGCCGCGACAGCTATCATGGCCGTGAGGCAGTCAGCACCATAGAGTTCGCCCGGTCGTCACCTCACTTTGCTCTTCACGTCGCTGTTCGCCGGGTCAGGCCTCATGTTATCGCGTCTTGTGTCCTGCTCGCCAGTGCGCCCTCTCGGCTCACTTGGCTTTAATCCCTAATCGCGTCGTCGACCTCGTCATTCGCCGTTGTTCGTCGTCACGACGTTCGCCGTCAAGTCTCACTGCCATTCCTGCTGTGCCTCGCTTTCAATGTGTTCGATTAAATATCGGACCAAAAATCTAAGATGTCGCTCATCCTCGCTGTGAAATCCTCACGCTCACCATTCTCTATTCGATCTCGTCGTCAAGCTGAAGGCCGTTGTCGTTCAGGCAACTACCAAATCGAGTTGGATATTGCATAATTGTCATGCGTCCTCGTCATGTCCGTGAAGCTGATGTGGCGTGCCGTCGTTGCTTACCATGTCGGGACATCTCCCCTCGTGCTCAGACGCTCGTCTGGGACCCCGTCGTCGACCACTTTGGTTCTACGTCGCCGGGTCCGTGTTTCGGACAGCAGGTAGGATATATCGGAAAATACCTTATGATCGACATCATCTCAATCCGTATGTAGTGATTTGTATTTTCCCTGTGATAGTATGTGCGAATCACAGCAAGCGATTGGCATAGAAAGCTAGATGGTGTGTGTAATGAAATGCTTAGGCGACGCTTATTGGGTGCTCGACGTTATGCTTGAATTGGTGATCGTCGTGATTCTTGTAGAATCGGGCTTGGGATGGGGTAAGCCGGTTGATTATTTTGTTAGTTAGCTTGCGTCGGTAAGCTAGTCTACTTATTCGAGCTAGTTCTATTTTGTAGAGTGTAGTATTTCGGTGACGCGTAGGTTAAATTCAGTATTTTAAAATGTCTAAACAATAACATTGTTAATATTACTATTGACGAATTATAATTGTTTGGTAAAATTAAATTAGTTCTCGGAAAACAAAGTGGTATAATACATAAAACGAGGGATAAGTTTAGAATTCAATTAATTAACTGATAAGTTGTGGTTAGGTTAATTGTATTAAAGGTGTATAATTTGTTGTTTTGTGATGTTCGCGTTAGGTTCGGTTAATCTAGAGAAGCGTAATTATTGCGCGTAGTCATATATTAATAACTAGTGTTTCCGTATAAAATTGTACAACGCCTCGCCGCTAGGTGTTTAAATTCGCCATCGCGTAGCACTATTTAGGGTTTTTGATATTCCTGTCTATATGCATTCATGTGCATAATGCATTTCATTTAGGTACGTTAATTAATCGCGTGATGCGGAAGACAAGCCAAGTCGACCCCAAGCGCGGGCTACTCCGCATGGTGAAGCTGATGGACAAACCTGAAGATGGTCGTCAAGTGGACGTCATCTAACAAACACTAACATAGTGTTTATTCCAGGCAAGCCCCGGTGCATGCAACCCCTTCCTTGTGTTTTTAAATTATTTTTACACACTTTAAGTCTAGTGAATGTGCATTAGGTTTATAGGAGTTGCTTGGAAACCCTTGGATGCATTGCCTTCCTTGATATCCATACCTTTATAGATACTTCTGATGAAGTATCAAAAATATGATTTACAAAAATGCTTAGCCCTGCTTCGATCTTGTGGATAGAGGTTGTCTTTTGCAATACTGCCTAGCTCAGGTTTATCCCGAGGAAGGATGGTTTCTACCTACAAGAATATATTTTCATTGGGAGCATGGTGGGATCTTACCGCAAAGTTCCCTGTGATGCTCTTTTCATCCTAAGGAACACAAACAATCCTAAGGATGGAAGTACTTAAATCGGGACTTGGGCTAGGAACAGGTGATGTTCTACCTAGGTTGATTAAGGATTGGATGCGTATGTAGGCTTGATGATCGAGGACCCTTTAACTGGTCACATGCCTCGTCATGGGTAAGCTTTGCCTCGGGCAGACTAAGGCCAGAATAAGATAACACGGAATGGGCGTGGAGCGGTGGCGAGAGTAGCGTGTACCCTCCGTGGCAAGAGGCTGGACGGTGGTGTATCTGTGCTCTCGGTTCGCGTGAACCTGATCTTGTCTTAAGAACCCCGGTGGCGGGTTGACATATGCAAGGGTTAAGTGCTACATATGTCGTGTGATTGGAGATCCTCAGCTGAGTATAATCGATTCGGATCGCCGTACCTTCGCGGTTATGAAGACTTGGTCACTGACCTACAACCTAAGTCAGGATGTGAACCTCATGAATAAAAATGATGTTGTATTGATGAGATGGAGAAATTAGACCAGATGCACACAGAGTCTATTAATATTTAATCTGGCGTTAAAATATTGAAAGTAAGGACTCACTTTAGTAAGCTATTTCTGCAAAAGTATCTAAGTTGATTCTTGCTAAAGCCTCTCCTTGATTCCCAAATCCAGCATACCCTTGAGAGTCTTTTCTTTAGTCGGGTAAGTCTTGCTGAGTAATTCCATACTCAGGGTTTTATTCCCTATTGTTTTTCAGGTTTAGTTTTGTGCTGCTGATGATGGTGTTTAAGTGCCGGTGGGCTCGGCCTTCTTATAAGTCTAAGTAACCCTTCTATACTTCTTAATGAGGATGGTCCCTTGAGCTAGCATATATTTCAAACTTATACTTTTGCAATCACTCCAATAAAATAATATAAAATTTTTATAACCTGTAAAATTTGGTAACAAGATTTCCGCTGCAAAAATGTTGTGTGTGTGATTTGTGTTACTTAATCCCGCGGTTCTGGTTGTAAGTGGTTTATCCAATGTCCTTGGGGCAATCGGACGGATCCTGTTAAGTTATTTAGTGCACATGCATAGCCGTCTGAGGTCTTTGAGACAAGGACAGGTGCATGTGGGCCCAATAACTTAGGAGGTTCTGCCACATTACGTATGAGCAGCTTCAGCCGAAGCTGTCTCTTTCTACAGGACCTTCGGCGACGAAGCATGGTCCCAACACTCATGTATTATTATAATTCTGAAGTTATGAAAGGTCAGACGATGCATTATAGAAAAGAATGCCTACTATATATAGTATTCATGTGCACAATATGATTATTATGAATATTTTCATCTTTCAATATAATTTCCAAAATGATAGATATATTCAATATTAGCCTTAATTTATTGGTGTCAAAGAATTCTTAGCTATGTCATTTATTTAAACCAAATTTCTACTTACTAGCATACAGTTCGAGTGAAATTATATTCTAGTTTTGTGCCTTTTATATGTTAAAATGAAATGTGACATAGTGGAACAAATATTGATTTTCAACGATAGAAATTTCTAGGCGGATCGGATCTAAAGGCATAGATGAAATACATTTAGAGATTATGCCACTTTGATTTTTTTAATTTTTTTTAGGACAGAGAGAGGCCCGGTATGTCTCTCTCCCCCAACCCGTCCCCCAGCCCAGCCGCCCGCCTCACCCTAGCCGCCTGCACCAGCCCCCAACCTCTAGATCCAGTATCAGAAAATGTCCAGCAGGCGGAGCTTCGGTCCTTGGTTGCGGGTTCTTTGTCCGGAAGGCTTCATCACAAGGGAAGTGTCTCCGCCTCTCCAGATGCGATTTTGGTGGGATCTGCTGGGACGGTACAGGATTTGCGATTCGATGGTGTTCGTCCTGCTCAGTCTCTCTGCGTCAATCCGGCGGAGTCTGCGGATTTGGTTTCAGGTGAAGGGTGCCGTAAGGATGTTCATTCGGAGTTGATCTTCAAGGCAGATCTTGCAGAGCAGATTTCGCAGAACAGGATCCCTGCATCTGAGAAGTTGAAATGGGGTCTGGATGAGCACGTCTTCAATGCTTCGGGGGTCTTGAATGCGGGTGGTGACTTGTCCCGTCGGTGTGGGGTGTCCGGCGGAGCAGTGCCGAGGGACACATCTCGTCGCCCTATCCGTAGGTCGTGCAGTTGGAAGGGGATGATAGGTGCTTCGTCGATTGATGATGAAGGCTGGTCCGTGGTGAAGCCAAAATTCTGGTGGCGGAAGAGCTATGATTCTTATGGGAAGTTTCCTCTCAAACAGCATAGTGAGATGAAGGGCACCAGTTTTTATGAGGAAGTTAAGTGGCAAATGCTTCAACTGCCTGGTGTCTGACCACTACGCCTTTCTTTGCTCGGCGCCGGTACGCTGCTGGCAATGTATGCAGGCAGGACATAGGGCTAGGTCTTGTCATAGAGATATCTTCCATGGAAGATCTCATTCAATTCGTGACCTACCTGTTTCACTCAATCATTCAATTCAGAGAGGCAGTTCTTTCTCCTCGAGCCACCAACGCTGCAACCTTTCCTAGGCCCTCTTCAAAAGGGGCAGGAGATGCATCCTGTGCAAGCACCACCCACTTCTCCTTTGCTACAACGGAAGTCTTACCTCCATGCTATCCAGGGTGGTCAGACCATGGATGCTCGCTACCCTAGAGACCCAAGGGCTCGACCTGCAAGAGTTGTCTGCGCCATCACTGCGACCGGTTTGATCCGTCGGCGTAGGGATGAATTAATCAGTAAGGCGGTGGTCTACTCCTTTGATGGGAACAACCATGAGGTGGACGTTCTGGCAGTAGGGGATATGGTGAGGGATTCTTTTGATCTTCATCACGGTCAGTATCAACTTGTCAAGCACTTTCCTGAACAGTTCTTTATCATCTTCTCTGATTCAAGAACCAAGCAGTGGGCTCTCGATAGGAGGTTGGTCTCCTATCATGGTCGGGTTTTTCACTTTGGGGACTGGTCTGAAGAGTGTTATGCCAGGAAGACTTGCTTTGAATTCAGAGTGAAGGTTAGGGTTGAGGGGTTCCGGTTCACTGTTGGGGAGAAGATGTGGCTGCTAGGGCTTTGGGCAGGAGCTGCGCTATTCACTATGTCCAGGAGCCCTCGAGGCGCAGGGAGCGCACTAGGTCCTATGATCTTTGGGCTTGGTGCTTGGATCCTTGTGATATCCCCAAGGAGGTCTGTTTAACGGTCACAGTACCTGATAGGGAGCTTCCTCCTTCTAGTGCCCTGCTACCTCTAGTTGGGGCGCTGCATGACTCACCAACTGAACTAAAGGATGGTCATGTGTACACCATTCGCAACCACATTGAAGTTGTCGAAGATCTCTCCTTCATCCGAGGAAGGGATGTTAGAGGGGGTCCCCCTGGCCGCAGGCCACACAGAGAATTTGTTTGGAGCTACGGTGCGCCAGATTCGGTTGGAGAAAAAAGAGAGAGATCAGAGGATCGCAGAGGCAGGGATTTTGTTCGACATGACTGGGGTCACGATGATGACGAGGATTTCCAGCAGACTAGGCATCATGGCACCCGGAGACATCACAGTCTCTCTGGCTGGGCACATTCATCACGGTGCCGTGGAGGTCCGGAGGATTGCATCAGTTCAAGCGGCAGATACAGACCTTCCACCCCGTTCCATCATCGTGGTTTGGTGATTGGGCCGACTGTGCACTGGATTCCCAACATTAAGACCAAGTCGGTCTCTTTTGCTGACCCTCTCATATCTGTTGTTTGGTCTCCAGCTGCTGTAAGCGAGCCGGAAGGTGAAAAAAGCCTGAAACCTGCTAGCAGATTGATCCCCGGCGATCTGGCAGCTCAGCAGCCTCTTTTTGCTGCTCCTTCAAAGGTATGTGGTTCGGAGCAAATATTTATTTCAGATAATGCGTTAAGTTTTAATTCAGCAGAGGCGACTTGTGCTATTCCTAGTTTAAACATGAGTTCTGTGCAACTACTAGATGCAGCAAGGACGACAGCAAACCCTAATTCACCAAACCAGCTGTTGACTGTAGACTCTAAATCTCTAGAACATTCAGATTTTAATAGTACTTCAGTCATTCCGTGCAATAACACAAGTTTGCAACTAGTAGAGGTAGCAAGGGCGGCAGCAGCTCCATTTTTACCAAATCAGTTGTTGAATGTAGAATCTCAAGCACCCCAACTCTCAGATTTTATTAGCTCATCAGTCATGCCGCACAGTTTAATAAATTCAGACTTAGTCCCTTCCGCTCTGTCATGCGACATACCAGATCCCTCAAACAATAGTCTAGAAGATTTCATTATATCTATCTCTGAAGCTCCTGAACCACCGCTAATTCGATCACAGCCCAACACTAGCTTAGTTGCAAATTTCATGGTTGAGGGGGGGGGGTCAGTGCAGCCTGTTGTTGATGTGGGTGTGATCCCATCTCCTATTGGCAAGAGATCTAGTGCTAGATTGGCTGCAAAGAAAAAAATGAAGTTTGGGAGAAATAGAAATGCCATAGTCAAAGCATAAGAAATTCTAGTTGCTAAGTTAAATAATTCTGCTTCATCACATTTTCAAAATTCAAAGGCTTCATTTTCTAATGACCAGGTGGATTTGGTTGAGCAGCTTGCGAGGCATTTCTCTAGGCCTCTTACTAAGGAACAAATGGAGGCAATTATGGAGCTGGCAACTCAGGGAAAGGAAAAGGAAGGGACCAAGAAGAAGGGCAACAAGGTGACACCTCTCAAGGCTCGTATCATCGAGGCTGCTGAGATGCTGAGGTGTATTATGAGATGTGTGGGTAGTTCTAGTGCATCATGTTATGTTACTGGGGTACTTGCCTATGGGTCGCCTAGGATCTTTTGTTGGCTGCTTTGTGTAGCAGGCTGTTGTCTGGGCAGTGGTGTTTTTTGCTTTGGCTAGCAATGCCTGTGTTTCTGTCTATCTTAGTTTCTGTTGTAAGTCGCATGTTGTTCGCTTCTGGAAGTGTGCTATGGACGTTGGAAGGCCGGTTGGGTGCTATTTTCCTTTCCTTTCTTGTGTACCCCATGTGTGACATTATTTGTTTAAGTAGGGGAGCTGTTTTTGATTAATGAATATCAACTGTTGTATTCTGTCTTGAAATGTGAGGGGGCTAAACGACCCAGCTAAAAGGGAAAGTGTGAAACAAACGATTCTCTCTTTTGGGGCAACTATTGTTTGTCTTCAAGAAACAAAGATAATGAGCTAGAACAACAACTTATTAAAGGAAACACTGGGGTGTAAGTTAGCAACTCAGACGATTCATTTACCATCCCCTGGAGCCTCAGGTGGGATTCTAATCGCTTGCGATGCAGATTTTTTTTGAAATGGTTACTATTCCCTACCCATCAGTATATTCGTTATCTGTCAGGGTCTGCTCCCATCTAAGCGACATGGCGTGGGACCTTACAGGAGTTTATGGCCCTCAACCTGAAAATGAGAAAATGACTTTCCTAACAGAGCTGTGTAATATTCGTAATATGATGAAGCCGGAATGGTTGATTTTAGGTGACTTTAACATGATAAGGAGAGCAAGGGAGAAAAACAAAGGTTCAATAAATAGAAGAGTGATGAGACAATTCAACCACACAATTGTCTACCTTCAGCTTTTAGAGCTCGATCTCAACGGTAAATTATACACTTGGTCAAACGAACAAGACGACCCTACGATGACTAGAATTGACATATTTTTTGCGACTACGGAGTGGCATGATATGTTTCCTCAAGCCGATCTACAAGCCATTGGGACCATGACCTCGGATCATTGCCCTTTAGTTATGCAAGGTTGCTCTGACTTTAGTTTCTATAGGGGGTTTAGATTTGAGGCTTTTTGGACAAAAATCGATGGGTTCAATGAGGTGGTTCAGCAAGCGTGGACATCTAGTGTTAGCTCCTCAGATGCCATCCTTCGGCTGCTTGTGAAAATGTCCCGAATGGCTAAAGCTCTAAAGATCTGGAGACGAAAGACTGTAGGCAATTTTAAAGTGCAACTAGCAATCATTTAGACCGTCCTTATCCTCCTTGAGAAAGCGCAGGAATCCAGACAGCTCTCTGAGGATGAGCTAGAATTTAGGAGAAGTCTCAAAATGAAAATCCTTGGGATAGTGTTAGTTCAAAAGGCAAGAGCTAAGCAACATTCCAGACTCGTCTGGATGCGCCTAGGTGATGCAAACACAAATTTTTTTCACTTGATGGCAAATAACAGAAGAAGAAAAAACTTTATTAGATTGCTGGTTCGAGACGACAGACTGCTCACTAGTCAGGAAGATAAATTGCATGAGGCCCATAATCATTTCACTCAAGTTATTGGCAGGACGGGTGCTAGACAATGTGTTGTTCGGTGGGACAACTTAGGCTATAGCCCTTTTGAGTTATCAGATCTGGATTCTACGATCAACGATGATGAGATTAAAAATGTGGTTATGGGGATGCACTCTGAAAAGGCACTGGGTCCATATGGTTTCATAGGGATATTTTATAAGTGTTGTTTTGAGCTGATTTAAGATGATCTATCCAATGCAATTCATGATTTCTATAACCATAGATGCAAAAGCCTGCATCTTGTTAATGAGGCAAATATCACTCTTTTACAAAAGAGGGAGGGGGCTAACAGGATTGACATGTTTAGACCGATCAGTCTCATCAACAGTTTTATAAAATTTTTAACCAAGATTTTAGCAAATAGACTTGCGCCAAGAATGAACGAGATCGTCTCCACTGCCCAAAACGCGTTTATTCAGAAATGATCAATTCATGATAATTTTCTCTATGTTCAAAAAGTTATTCAGAAGCTTCATAAGAGCAAACAGCTAGCACTTTTTGTCAAGCTTGACATATCAAAAGCTTTTGACTCCATCAACTGGGCATATCTGTTAGAGGTTTTAAGAGCTTTAGGATTTTCTCAGAAGTGGAGGAATTGGATCGCCACAATATTAGGCTCTTCCTCCAAAATCTTAATCAATGGCCAACAAACAAATGCAATCAGGCACATGCGTGGTGTTCGTCAAGGGGATCCACTATTGTCACACCCGGATTTCGGGGCACCAAGACCCGGGCGCGAACATAATCACCAGGTGTGCTGGGACCAAGTCTCACACATATGATGAATCATGGCATAGGATCGAATGTCACATCTTTACTACATAACAGGAATTCTATACAAAATAAATAATTACATTATAAGGAGACAACGGTCCAGCAACCCAAAGTTGACTGGGAGACGACGGCCTAGACCTCTCACGAACACATCAAAGCATCCTCCAAGCGCCTCATCCTTCGGTACCTGTTCTTGACCTGTGGGGGGGGGGGTGTGAGACAGCAAGAGTGAGCTCACATACGTTCATAGCTCAACAAGTTGTGGGGAATAATGTGCATGAACTCGCCAAAGGTGGGAGCTCACGTGAAGTGTAAGGCTTACCAAAGAAGATGGTTAGAGCTGAGCATTGCTTTTAAAGTTGGTCAAAATTTTATTAGCAGTTACTAAGTATAAATAAATACCAACCCAATTAAAAAGTAACAACATCACCTGCGATGCAATGCATATGACAAATTGAATTTGGTTCCATAAATTAATCATGTGAGGGTCCGAGCTGCTCATGACCGTGAGCACGGCTTGTATACCAGTTTTACACTCTGCAGAGGTTGCGCATCTTTACCCACAAGTCATGTTACCCATCTGCCAAGGGATCGCGACTTCCCATACACCTCTACCGAGGAGGCAAGGCAGGGTAACACTACGAGGCCTTTACAAAGTTCCACTAGCTTCAAAAAACCCGCTACAGTTTATAGGAAGCTCCAATGCAGGGTTCTTGCCTGACCGCCATCGCAGCAAAATCAACCAAGGACCTCCCTACACTGACCACTCCCCTACTGCCCTTGCCCCTTTCGGGTAAGGTAGTCTTCCACTAGCTTTCCTAATTAATCAGCCAAGGGCGTCCCATTAAACCCTTGTGGTAGCACTATTTTCCTGGGTGGTCGCTCCATGTTCCAATTAACATAATGATCTTATCATGAACAGTAATAATAAACATATAATAAAAGTGTGATCATGAATAATGTACCTTCATACCCAAAACCACATAAAGCACTAGCAAGTACTACCCAAAAAGTTCAGTGGTAAACAAGGTATAAAGATAGACAAACTAGGGTAACCTATTGGGTCCCATCAAAATTAACCTATGCAGGTCATTATGATTAATTAGAATATGAGTGGGTAAAAAGAAGTGACCAAGGGCACAACTTGCCTGGCACTCGAGATTCCAGGTACCAACTTGCTCTTCAGGTGACACGTGTCCTCACTGCTAAACGTAGCAATACAGACAAACATGGTATAGGCAAAAATTAACATTACACCAAACATAAGAATAAACTGCGTAATAATAATCTATGCGTCGTAACGAGATCACAGGCTCGAGAACTACTAAAATCAGAGTTACGGTTAAGGAGTTATGGTATTCGGAAGGTCTACGTGATGAAGTAATTAAAACTAGGTCTCGAGTTGGTTTTATAAATATAATCTAAATAAATAATCATTTCACCTTTAATCTTAATTATAAATTGACTAGAGATTATATTTTAATCAAATTATAATTATAAGAATACTATATTAATATTAGAATAAGCTAATCCACAAAACATATATTAATCAGATTAGTTACCTAACAATAAAAGTATGGGATATCATATAATAAATATCGCTACTTCTTAGTAAATATTTATACGACGCTAACGCAATTCGAACGGATCAAATCGGAGTCAAAATGAATTAGTTACGATTTTCCGAAGTTTTACATGTTTAATATAGAATAAGCTAAGTGCATAATTTAAATATATGTTTCATAACCAAACAAGGATACAAGGTGATAAACAACATTATTATGAATTTAATGCAACTGGAATGGGTCGTTTTGAAGTAAAAATGAGTTAAATATGAATTAAACTAGTTTCTAGAATTATTTCTAATCTAAAAATCGAAATCTGAATTTATTTTATAAATTCCGAAGGACACAAGGGTTGCGGCTACAAATTTTACAAAACCTAGGGTCTAAATCGTGAAAAACAGGACCGATCCGTAATATTAACAGTATAAGGGTGGACGGCGGGTTTATTTAAAAGAAGTCCGAGGGCTCTTTATGAATATTGCCACGACGAAGGGGTATGGGGTTACCTGGATCGTTCGATCAAAGATGGAAGGCCCAGATCACATCGGGATGGCATCGAACCGGTATAGGCCCACAGCCGTTGGATCCGAGATCCACGGTCGGGATTGGAAGCGCGTAGGGGTATACACGGCGCGATCCCAAGCATTCAACTAGCATCGAACGGTCGAGGCTTAATGTTTTCACGATCTAAACTTGACCGCCCCCTGCTCGATCTACGGTCAGGATCTAACCTGTGAAGGGCTATGGGATGGTTTAATCGGGACCGCTGGCCCCAGATCCAATGGTCAGGCGCGACCCCCCCGCTCATCTCCTTTCACGACCAGGAGCCCCAACGATGCCGTACCCGGACCACGGCGAGGGCCTCCCCAGAGACATCCATCCCGGCGATCTGGTCATCATTTATCCAAAATGCAAAAAAAACTACATGAAGCTACTACGACGACGATCACGAGCAGGTAGGTTTTACCGGCGATCGGACCCCCCCTTCTTCTTCAGCTCTCCCCCCACCGAAATCACAGGTTGCCCAGCCTAGCCCCGGAAGCATCAACAAGCGGTGAAGAGGGTACACAGAGGAAAGGATGGCTCACCGATGGTGATGGTGGGGCTAAGCGCTGCATGATTCGAGGCCGTATCCAGTCGCCACACGAACCCGCCCCGACTTGCTGACGGCGTGAGCCTGAGGATAGCCGCGAGCGGTCCGCCGCTTTTCCTCCTGTCGCCAATGGCGCTTCCAAGGAGCCAAGGGTAGATGGGGTGGGGGAAGGAGGGGTACAGACTTCGGCTTGTATGCACCTTGGCGAAGTCCGTGCAGTGGAAACCAAACAGCGAGCACTGCAGCGAGGATCCGCAGATCACGGACGGCAGGTCAGCGAAAGTCTAAGCTAGGAATCTGGCGCATTCAGTTGAGAAGATGACCCTGCCAAGGTGGCCCACCAGCAGTGGAACAACGGCGCGAGTGTGTAAATGGGCCGGTCAAGGCCATTTTGGCCCAGTCGCAGAAGGAGAATGGGCAGGGACAGGATGGGCTGAACTGCATTCGGCCCAGGAACATGTTTCTTCTTTTCTATTTCATATTTTCAGTTTTATTCCAAGTCTCAAATTCGTAAATCGGATTTGATTCAAAGTTCAAGGTTTCCAAGATTAAATTTAACAGCAAATAACTCCAATATGAGGTGCATAAATACATACCTATGTTTAGTTTTGTTTATTTTATCCAAACATTTTAAGTATTCAATGCACACACGTAAAAATGATTTCCTTGAACATATAGTCCGTTTAGAAATATGTTCATAGTTATTTAAAAGAGAAGATTTTATGGTGTATAATATTTGTTAAGGTATTTCTTAAACTTAATTCTTTTGGAGAATGTCTTTGGTCACATTATTCAACAAGAGTTGGTTTGAATTATATGAGGGTCTTTTATTTAATCTCTTATTATAAAATACTTAAATCTTGGAATACTATCTCTTAGTCTTAAAGTAGTTTTTTATATACACATTTTAGGCGTTACAAATCCTACCCCCCTTAACAGAAATCTCGTCCTCGAGATTTGCAAGAAAAGGGATATAAAAGAATTGGTTTGTGATTTTAGCCTTTACTTTCTAATTCATCCAAAAATTCAGAGTCTCACATTTTTTTAGTCCATAGTGGGTGATTAGGAGAGCATAGGTATACGTAGGTACAATAATATATTATGTAGGATAAAATGTGGGTAGGTCAGGGCAAGAATAGCCTGGGGCAAGACAGTTTATGGTGAGAAAGGACTCCTTGTTGGGTGGTCATGCCTCTGATGATCGAGTTTGACTTCTCTTCTTTCTTGACGAGGTTGATCCTTTTCCTTTTCCAATCTTGCTCTTTGGTGTCTCTATCCGGGATTGGGACAAGAGGCTAAGATAGATCTATTATGTAGGTCAAGTTGTTGGATATGACCGAGTTGATCTAGGTCACCAATTTAGGCTTAAGTGTATGGACTTATCCTTTGTACCAGCATCATGTAACTTACCCTAGATTATATCATAATAGATTAGATAAAATCTAGATTAGGTTAGTTTAGGTTAGATTGTTATGACTAGATAGACTTGATACGATTTTGGTTGTTACTTTAGGATGAGATAAGTAAAGTGGTTAGGATAGGATGAATCTATTAAGCTAAATATATTAGGATAAGTTAAGATCTTTTGAGATGGGATGGATCTATGAGTGTTGGTTAGAATCTTTTAAGATGAGATGAATATTGTTAGGCTAGATACTTTAATGAGAGGTAATCTAGTTTGTCTAATTATTTTTATAAGCATTTTTTCCTATATGCATATGAAGATGTAATTGTGGACATTACTCCACAACTCATCACACTCAATCAAAGATCCAAATCAAGCAAGTATCATAAGAACAAACATTCAAGTGCATAGATGTTTTTTTAAAGAAAATATGGTTCTGTTTTTGTTCCTAAGAATAGGTCTCCTACTCCTAAAAGTCACTTTAGATACAGGACTTCAAAGTGTGAAATCCACATTTGTCTTTAGAATGAAAAGGTAAGAATAATCAGAGTGAAGCGGAAATAGATGAGAAAAGATTAAGAGAAGTTTAGAAAAGAATTAGAGTAGCAAAGGTAAGTAAGTATTGGTTGTCCAGTTCTATCTAGGTTTCGTCCTACAGTCAACATTCCTCTGATACCACTTCTGTCACACCCGGATTTCGGGGCACCAAGACCCGGGCGCGAACATAATCACCAGGTGTGCTGGGACCAAGTCTCACACATATGATGAATCATGGCACAGGATCGAATGTCACATCTTTACTACATAACAGGAATTCTATACAAAATAAATAATTACATTATAAGGAGACAACGGTCCAGCAACCCAAAGTTGACTGGGAGACGACGGCCTAGACCTCTCACGAACACATCAAAGCATCCGCCAAGCGCCTCATCCTTCGGTACCTGTTCTTGACCTGTGGGGGGGGGGGTGTGAGACAGCAAGAGTGAGCTCACATACGTTCATAGCTCAACAAGTTGTGGGGAATAATGTGCATGAACTCGCCAAAGGTGGGAGCTCACGTGAAGTGTAAGGCTTACCAAAGAAGATGGTTAGAGCTGAGCATTGCTTTTAAAGTTGGTCAAAATTTTATTAGCAGTTACTAAGTATAAATAAATACCAACCCAATTAAAAAGTAACAACATCACCTGCGATGCAATGCATATAACAAATTGAATTTGGTTCCATAAATTAATCATGTGAGGGTCCGAGCTGCTCATGACCGTGAGCACGGCTAGTATACCAGTTTTACACTCTGCAGAGGTTGCACATCTTTACCCACAAGTCATGTTACCCATCTGCCAAGGGATCGCGACTTCCCATACACCTCTACCGAGGAGGCAAGGCAGGGTAACACTACGAGGCCTTTACAAAGTTCCACTAGCTTCAGAAAACCCGCTACAGTTTATAGGAAGCTCCAATGCAGGGTTCTTGCCTGACCGCCATCGCAGCAAAATCAACCAAGGACCTCCCTACACTGACCACTCCCCTACTGCCCTTGCCCCTTTCGGGTAAGGTAGTCTTCCACTAGCTTTCCTAATTAATCAGCCAAGGGCGTCCCATTAAACCCTTGTGGTAGCACTGTTTTCCCGGGTGGTCGCTCCATGTTCCAATTAACATAATGATCTTATCATGAACAGTAATAATAAACATATAATAAAAGTGTGATCATGAATAATGTACCTTCATACCCAAAACCACATAAAGCACTAGCAAGTACTACCCAAAAAGTTCAGTGGTAAACAAGGTATAAAGATAGACAAACTAGGGTAACCTATTGGGTCCCATCAAAATTAACCTATGCAGGTCATTATGATTAATTAGAACATGAGTGGGTAAAAAGAAGTGATCAAGGGCACAACTTGCCTGGCACTCGAGATTCCAGGTACCAACTTGCTCTTTAGGTGACACGTGTCCTCACTGCTAAACGTAGCAATACAGACAAACATGATATAGGCAAAAATTAACATTACACCAAACATAAGAATAAACTGTGTAATAATAATCTATGCGTCGTAACGAGATCACAGGCTCGAGAACTACTAAAATCAGAGTTACGGTTAAGGAGTTATGGTATTCGGAAGGTCTACGTGATGAAGTAATTAAAACTAGGTCTCGAGTTGGTTTTATAAATATAATCTAAATAAATAATTATTTCACCTTTAATCTTAATTATAACTTGACTAGAGATTATATTTTAATCAAATTATAATTATAAGAATACTATATTAATATTAGAATAAGCTAATCCACAAAACATATATTAATCAGATTAGTTACCTAATAATAAAAGTATGGGATATCATATAATAAATATCGCTACTTCTTAGTAAATATTTATACGACGCTAACGCAATTCGAATGGATCAAATCGGAGTCAAAATGAATTAGTTACGATTTTCCGAAGTTTTACGTGTTTAATATAGAATAAGCTAAGTGCATAATTTAAATATATGTTTCATAACCAAACAAGGATACAAGGTGATAAACAACATTATTATGAATTTAATGCAACTGGAATGGGTCGTTTTGAAGTTAAAATGAGTTAAATATGAATTAAACTAGTTTCTAGAATTATTTCTAATCTAAAAATCGAAATCTGAATTTATTTTATAAATTCCGAAGGACACAAGGGTTGCGGCTATAAATTTTACAAAACCTAGGGTCTAAATCGTGAAAAACAGGACCGATCTGTAATATTAACAGTATAAGTGTGGACGGCGGGTTTATTTAAAAGAAGTCCGAGGGCTCTTTATGAATATTGCCACGACGAAGGGGTATGGGATTACCTGGATCGTTCGATCTAAGATGGAAGGCCCAGATCACATCGGGACGACATCGAACCGGTATAGGCCCATAGCCGTTGGATCCGAGATCCACGGTCGGGATTGGAAGCGCGTAGGGGTATACACGGCGCGATCCCAAGCATTCAACTAGCATCGAACGGTCGAGGCTTAATGTTTTCACGATCTAAACTTGACCGCCCCCTGCTCGATCTACGGTCAGGATCTAACCTGTGAAGGGCTATGGGATGGTTTAATCGGGACCGCTGGCCCCAGATCCAATGGTCAGGCGCGACCCCCCCGCTCATCTCCTTTCACGACCAGGAGCCCCAACGATGCCGTACCCGGACCGCGGCGAGGGCCTCCCCGGAGACATCCATCCCGGCGATCTGGTCATCATTTATCCAAAATGCAAAAAAAACTACATGATGCTACTACGACGACGATCACGAGTAGGTAGGTTTTACCGGCGATCGGACCCCCCCCCCTTCTTCTTCAGCTCTCCCCCCACCGAAATCACAGGTTGCCCAGCCTAGCCCCGGAAGCATCAACAAGTGGTGAAGAGGGTACACAGAGGAAAGGATGGCTCACTGATGGTGATGGTGGGGCTAAGCGCTGCATGATTCGAGGCCGTATCTAGTCGCCACATGAACCCGCCCCGACTTGCTGACGGCGTGAGCCTGGGGATAGCCACGAGCGGTCCGCCGCTTTTCCTCCTGTCGCCAATGGCGCTTCCAAGGAGCCAAGGGTAGATGGGGTGGGGGAAGGAGGGGTACAGACTTCAGCTTATATGCACCTTGGCGAAGTCCGTGCAGTGGAAACCAAACAGCGAGCACTGCGGCGAGGATCCGCAGATCACGGACGGCAGGTCAGCGGAAGTCTAAGCTAGGAATCTAGCGCATTCAGTTGAGAAGATGACCCTGCCAAGGTGGCCCACCAGCAGTGGAACAACGGCGCGAGTGTGTAAATGGGCCGGTCAAGGCCATTTTGGCCCAGTCGCAGAAGGAGAATGGGCAGGGACAGGATGGGCTGAACTGCATTCAGCCCAGGAACATGTTTCTTCTTTTCTATTTCATATTTTCAGTTTTATTCCATGTCTCAAATTCGTAAATCGGATTTGATTCAAAGTTCAAGGTTTCCAAGATTAAATTTAACAGCAAATAACTCCAATATGAGGTGCATAAATACATACCTATGTTTAGTTTTGTTTATTTTATCCAAACATTTTAAGTATTCAATGCACACACGTAAAAATGATTTCCTTGAACATATAGTCCGTTTAGAAATATGTTCATAGTTATTTAAAAGAGAAGATTTTATGGTGTATAATATTTGTTAAGGTATTTCTTAAACTTAATTCTTTTGGAGAATGTCTTTGGTCACATTATTCAACAAGAGTTGGTTTGAATTATATGAGGGTCTTTTATTTAATCTCTTATTATAAAATACTTAAATCTTGGAATACTATCTCTTAGTCTTAAAGTAGTTTTTTTATATACACATTTTAGGCGTTACAACTATCCCCGTTCCTATTTATTTTAGCAATGGACCCTCTACAAAGGATGATTGAGATGGTGGCAGATGCTGGGTTTATGGGGAGGGTTCTGCTAAAAGCGGCTAAGCTTCGCTGTTCTCTTTATGCCGATGATGCATGAGTGTTTGTTAGAGTAGATAAAGAGGATTTGAAGGTTCTGAAAAGGATTCTGGAAGTTTTTGAAGGGTGTTCAGGGCTGAAGATCAATTTCGATAAAACTGAAAATTTCCAGATTCGTTACCCCGAGACTCTCTGGCCAGATCTGATGGATGTGTTCCCTAGCAAATACTCAAAATTTCCGGGGAAGTATCTTGGTCTGCCGCTTCATTTCAGGACTGTTAGGAGAGTTGATTTTCAACCATTAATAGATAAAATTAATAATAGGCTAGCAGGATGGAAAGGCAGGCTGCTCTCTAAGGCAGGTAGGGAAACCTTGGTTAAAGCGGTGTTATCTGCTCAGCCTATTTACCATCTGACGGTCTTTCTGGCGCAAAAATGGCTTCTTAAAAGAATTGACAAATTAAGAAGAAGCTTTCTTTGGAAAGGGAATAGTCCAGAATTTTGCAGTGGGGGTCATTGCTTGATTAACTGGCCCACAACTTGTCTGCCAAAGAATAAGGGGGGTCTGGGAATACTAGACCTGGAGCGTTTTGCAAGAGCGCTAAGACTAAGATGGTTGTGGCTATGGTGGACGGTTAAAGAAAAAGCATGGGCTGGCATGCCATTACCATGCGATAAGGTGGATGTGGATCTCTTCAACGCTTCAACAATTGTGACTATCGGTAACGGGAAGATGGCGGACTTTTGGGGATCCAGTTGGATTGAAGGGCAGGCTCCAAAGAATATGGCACCAAATCTATACAAGAAAGCAAGAAGAAAGAACATCACGGTGTTCAAGGCTCTTCGAAACAATTACTGGATACAGTTCTGCGCGCCGTTCACTCGGGAGGAGGATGTGAGAGAATTTGTCTTACTCTGGCATTCAATCAGCAGCACACACGACCTCAATGATCTCGACGACACCATTTCTTGGAGATGGTCGGCAGATGGGAAATACAGTTCAAGTAGTGCCTACAAAATTCAGTTCACAACAAACTTCTGTAAAATTAAAATCAATCCCATTTGGAAAGCAAAAACTGAACCAAAATGCCGTTTCTTTGCATGGACTTTGTTGCACAACAAAATCTTAACTTCAGACAATCTGTAAAAAAGGGGATGGCCTTGCAATCATAATTGTTCTCTTTGTAATTTGTCTCTGGAGACAGCGACACATCTATGTAAGGATTGCCCCTTCGTCGAGGAAGTGTGGAGCATGATCTTGTCTTGGGCTGATCTGCGGTTCCTTGTCGGTATTTCAAAGACGGGAACACTAAATGCATGGTGGTTTAGACTGAGGATGCTCTATAGCAAGCATTCAAGAAAAAGTTTCGATGGCCTTCTAATTTATTTCTGGTGGAGCTTATGGTTGGAGAGAAACAACAAAATCTTCAAGGGTCAATAGAGAACGACAGAGCAAGTGGTGCAGATGGTGAAAGAACTAGTGGGTGGAGGTTTAGCCTGCCTGTAGTGGCTGGGGGCCTTGTCAGGGGGTTCGTTTTTTTTGCTTTTTAAGTGTCAGTGTTCTAGCTAGGTCTTGCTTGGCAAGTGGTTTTGGTTTTGGCGTCAGTTTTTTGTGCCAGCTTTTGTACAGTTTTTCTCTTTCGTCTAATATATTGGAATGGCAAATCTTTTGCCTTTCCCTTTCATTTTTTTAATTTTTATATTGTAAGAGATCATCTATATCATGAATGGGAAACCTTATTTAGTTTCTTATACTTGTATTGTTTTTAAATTAATTTGTTTTTCAATTGTGAATACTACAGAAAGTGCCTTCCATTTGAGGACATCAACATCGCGGCCCTGTAGGGGACATTAGTGCTAGTTGGTGTCTCCAACCGATATTAAGGAGTTGACATTAGTATTGACTAGAGACACCAACCATTACTAATGTACCTACTTTATAAACTGTCTTCCTTTTTGAGCTGATGCCATGAATAAAGATGAGATGTACTCATGGTGCCATAATATTCAAGGAGGGGGGTGTTGTCTATTGTTTCAAGGATTTGTTAAAGTTTTTCATTTAAGCATGTAAAAAGGTTAGCAACTTCATCTCCTGATGTAGTATGGTTAAAACAATTATTTGCTTTGTTTACATTTCTAGAATTGTGTGGTTGATTATATTTAAATAAAAATCAATCTCTAAAAATATTGTGTAGATTGTTGATGGATGGTAGAAAATATATGTTATATGCATCTTACGTGAAAGGTTATACAAGGCTTTCTTGTTTTATTTAGATATTTAAAATTTCATGGTTTGTTTCAAATCCAAAATTTTAAATTTAGTGAGTTCATCATCTCATATGTACACCTCTATATAGATGTAATGTAATATTTTCTTTTTAAGTAGATATATAATATAGTGATTTTCCATTAAACCTTATATCGTTCGAGCTATATGTATGAAGGTAACATAATTTATGTAAAAATAGGAATTTTGATATTGTATTTACATACAAGTCCATCACTAAAGAATTATTATGTAGATGGTTAACCACATGAACCACTATCAGCTACAACCATGTTTGCTGACTACTAAAGGTATCTTGTCATAAAGAATGTGCCCATCACCATTTTTGTTGGGGTTTTCTCAAATGAACTCAAAACAAAGTGAACTCAGATCATGACCACAAACTGCTCAAAACTAGTGTTTGGAGTGGTCAAAAGATTATTGAGTTCCACCCTAAGGCAATCCCAACACAAACCACAACTCAAGAAATCAAAGATTCTCGCTAGAATCAAAGGAGAAGGGAGGGATCAAAAGCGAAGACAATACAAATCGAAACTGTAGCAAGAACAAACTGGACAATTGATTTGAACAATGCTGGATCATGTGTGGTTACGACCGCACTTCCTCACATTTTTTAGTACGTAGATGCGGAGTGCAAGTGCTCTAACCCAATAGCAACTACAAGGAAATGAAAATAAAGGGTGTAAGTGCTCTAAGCCAAAAGAGATGACTGCACACAAAATCCCTCCCACATATTTATAGGGGTTTTTTTCACTAGACTAAACTACCCCTAGATACATATAGCTCATCCACTTGTGTTCTGCGTACTTATCGATCAATCATATATACGAAGACATCTTACATATGGTGAATACTAGGACAAGAGGAGGTATTGACCAACCTGCACACATACGTCTAGGAAGGTCAAGGAAAAGTTCAGAATCACAAATGAATCCTTCACCTACTGGGTTGGAAGCGTTCCTTGCTGGCTAGACCCAGTTGCTGTAGAATATGGCCAACACCATGGCCAACATGCAAGTCCAGCTCAACAACAATCAGCAACACCCACACCAGCCACCTCCTAGGGACAAGCATAGAGAGTTCATAAGCCACAAGTCTCCCACATTCTCTAATTCCCTAGATTCACTTCAAGCTGATGACTGGCTGAAAGATGTGGAAAAGATGCTTAATATCGCACAATGCATTGATTGGGAGAAAGTCCTTTACGTGTCAGGTCACCTCACTGGCCCCGCTGCTGCTTGGTGGGATGGCTACTGTGCAGCCCATGCTGTCGTCGACACCATCACTTGGGTCGATTTCTCAACAAACTTTCAGAAATTACCACATTCCTGTCGGGTTAATGAAGATCAAGAAGAAGGAGTTCCTTTCACTATAGCAGGGAGGAATGTCAGTAAGCGAGTACAGAGACAAGTTCATTCAGCTATCTAGATATGCTCCTAAAGAAGTTGCAGGTGTTATTTCTGGAGGGAATTATTTGGCTCACTCCAATATCAGATGATGTCTCACTCTTTTCCATCTTTTTAGATACTTCTGGACAAGGCCATAGCTCTAGAACACAAGCGTGTTGAGCTAGGCGAGATGA
This sequence comes from Zea luxurians, assembly GCA_029449295.1. NCBI lineage: Eukaryota > Viridiplantae > Streptophyta > Magnoliopsida > Poales > Poaceae > Zea > Zea luxurians. The sequence continues at coordinate 144,623,673 of JAOPSE010000001.1, read as the reverse complement.
AGAGAAAGGCTACCAACTAAGGATAGGCTGGTAGTAGTAGCCGTCCCCGTTATGCTTCACATGGCACCCCAATTTGTGGCAGTTCTGGGCAACAATCTTCTCAAAACCAAAATCAAAAGGTCCAACCCACATGATCACAGATGTCAGGTTCTCACCAAGCAAGCATTCCAATGGGACCATTTGCCCCTAATACTTCCACAAACAAGGCATGTTTGAAATGTGGACATGTTGGTCATTATGCCAACAACTGCCCTATCAAGGATGCCTACACCACTCTAGCTCCAATGAAGTAGGGTCAATCCTCAGGGAATAAAAATCAGGCTCTATCAGTCAATCGAGGACAACAAAACTTATCACATGGCAAGGTTAACCATGTGAAAAGTAGGGGCTTCTCCTGAAGATCCTGAAGACCTAGAAGTTGTGCCTGAATAAAATGAAGAAAACTAGGAAGAAGTAAATGAGCAATAAATCAAAGTTCTCTTATCTTTCTCTAATCTCGGGTCGGGATTCTTTTTAAGGGGGTAGGATTTGTAAACCCTAAAAGGGTGTTTTAGAGACTAGGTAGTTTTTAGGCAAGAAAGAAAATTGGGAATTTATTTAAGTGTGTGCATTTTCTCTCTCTTCGTTTAAGATATGTTCTTTTAAATACTGAATAAAATGTATATATTTATGCATCATGATGGTATCCTTTGTTTGTTTCATTTGAATTGCTAAACTCAGATTTGAATTTGAATCTAGTTTGAAATAAAAATTGAAATAAGAAAAGAAAAAAAAGGAAAGAACAGAATCACACCTGGGCTAAATTCCCCTTCTAGGCTGATCTAACACAACCGCATAGCTTAGACAATCAGGAACCCCCTCACCGACATGCGGGCTCGCTGGTCAGACCTTGAGCTGGTGCCTATGCATGCCAGAGCCGAGATCCTTCTTCGCTTACATGTGGGCCCAGATTGTTGGACGGTCGTCTTTAGCACGTAACATTAATGGCTCTGTTTGTTTCGGCTTTTCGCAGCTTCTGGCCACCAAAAGCTGCTGCGGACTGCCAAACACTCAGCTTTTCAGCTAGCTTCTATAAAATTCATTTAGTTAAAAACCATTCAAAATCAACATAAACATATAATTGATTGAGTCGTCGCAATAGTAGTAATCCGTCACTTTATATATCCTGAGCCTCATGGACAACTTTATCTTTCTCCGCACGTAATCCTAATGATACTCAAATTCTCTACACAGTCAGATTCTCCCCACAGCTAGATTCTCGGAAAAGCTGGTCAGAAAAAAGCTGAACCAAACAGGCCCAAACGTCGTCGATTTTGTTGGGATTCTTCCTAACCGCGAATTGTAACAGGAAATCCTTCCTAGGATACATTATCATGGGGTGACTATATGAGATGAGACTGGCACCCCCTTGGCCATCCAAACTTGTGCCGCTGTGAGCCACCATCGCTGAGGAGAGAGCACAGAGAGAGATCGAGGGGAGCAGAAGGTAGATGCCGCTGACGTCCTTCACCCCAAAGTCGTTCAGAGTGCACGATGTGTTCAAGAGCAGAAGGTAGCTGCCGTTGACGTCTTTCACCCCAATGTCGTTGATCAGACAACCAGTAATCGTGATTAGATCAGGGCATGGGCGTCTCGTGGGCCGCAGATCTCTGGATGGATGGAAACAATTAGAAATTGGCGTACTGATTTGACCAGGGTCATCTCAGCCACAGATCTGTGGATGAGCGTACAATGTTAGATCGTGATGTGTCACTACAGGAAAATGCTGTATTTCCGACGGCCTCCACTAGTTCCAACGGTTCCTAGGGTACCGTCGGAAATAAGTCTATTTCCGACGGCCCACGGCCAGCCGTCGGAAATACGACTATTTCCGACGGCTCCCCAGCCCCCCGTCGGAAATAAGACTATTTCCGACGGCTGGCCAGCTTAGCCGTCGGAAATAAGTGGACGCCCCCTAACAGCCGTCCCCCGCGCGGCCTCCCGGCCGCGCACACAGCCAACGCACACACGCACGCACACACGTTCTAACGACTCCGCGCCGCCGCCGCCAGGACCCGACGGCGAAGGCACCTTCGCCGGCCACCATCGCCGGCCACCTGCCCGGACCGCCCCGATGCACAGGGCGCCGCCGCCCCGACGCCCGCGCTCACAGCGCGCCGCCGCCCCGACGCCCGCGCACAGCGCGCCGCCGCCCCGACGCCCGCACACCTGCCCCGACCCCGCACAGCGCGCCGCCGCCGCCGCGCCTCGAGCCGCCCGCGCCCGGCTTTGCCCACCGCCGCCGCCCGGGGCTCGCCAGAGCCGTCGCTGTCCATCACCGTCCGGGTAATGGCATCACTGTCGTTTAGTTTTCACTATGTAAATAGTTTTTTTAATATAATTAGATTATAGTCGTTCGAATATTTGATGTGACATGGAACCAAAATACCCGTGCAGTGCACATTGGCACGCTGCATCGAGCCGATCCGGCCCGGCCCGGACTGCGTGTTGCATGGCTGCAACGAAAATAGAATAGAACCACTGCTAGCTAGGTCGACAACTGGCGCCAACATGCTTGGCCATCATGCCAGACACGTAGGCAAGCTAGACGCAGTGGCGGCCTGTGACTCTCACCGTCTCCATCTACCATTAGTTTAAAGAAAAAATGGAGCAGAAGGCAGTACTGGCTGTGCGCCTGTGCTAGTGCTTCTCTGGTAGCGATAGCAACTGGCATGGCGTTAACGCTTAGCTTATCCAGTTGGAAGCACTGCTCGTTTAGAGAGGTGAGTTGACAGTAGTTAACGCATCGACTTTCATCTCTATTCCAAATCCTAGGTAACCAGTAGAGTCACGATGGGTGATAGTCGTCGCTGGATGTATGAAGGCTGGCGAAAAAATGATCCTTCGCTTGAGTGGATACAGAAAACCGAAGATTTTATCAATCGTGTTTTTTCTACGTCAAGAAATGGTCGAGTGTGGTGCCCATGCAGTGTTTGCAAAAATTATCAACATCAAACCAAGAAAGAGATGTCTGGTCATCTTTGCAAAAATGGCTACGTGCCAAATTATGAAGTTTGGGTGCATCATGGTGAGGAGCTTCCCCGTGGATATGCTGCAGAAGGTCAAGACAATTTTGACCCGGATTTAGACTGAATGGAGGAGATGGTTCAGGATTTAAGAGAGGATCCCGATTTAGTGTTTCCAGATAATCCTGAGGATCCTCAACCGCCGGAAGTTAAAAAATTCTTTGAACTTCTCAAGGCAGCAGAAGAGCCGTTGCACGAACACACGAGAGTAACCATTCTTGCTTTTGTGACGCGACTTATGGCTATCAAGTCTAAGTTCGCATTCTCCATCAACTGCTTAAATGAACTTTTGAATTTGATCAGCGACGTATTACCACCAAATCACAAAATGCCCAAAGACGTGTATCAGTCAAGAAAGTTACTCTCTGGCTTAGGTATGGAGTATCAAAAAATTGATGTTTGTCCAGATAACTGTATGCTTTTCTGGAAGGAAAATGAAAAATTAGACAAATGTTTGAGATGCAGCAAATCAAGGTTCGTTGAGGTCGTAAATGAAGATGGAGAAAAATTGACAACAGAAGTAGCAAATAAGCAACTTCGTTACATGCCTCTCACGCCTCGTGTAAAACGGTTGTTTCTCTCAAAAAACACCGCTAAGCAGATGAGATGGCACAAAGAACGTGAACGCGAGAACCCTCAAGTTATGATGCACCCATCTGATAGTGATGCGTGGAAGGCGCTTGATGATTTTGATTCGGATTTTGCTAGTGAAGCTAGAAATATTCGAATCGGGTTGGCGACGGACGGGTTCTCACCTTTCAATATGACTGCATCACCGTATTCTTGTTGGCCTGTATTTGCAGTTCCATACAATCTTCCACCTCACCTTTGCATGAAATACGATTACATGTTTCTGTGTCTAATCATTCCTGGACCAGAACACCCTGGAAAACATCTCAATGTAATGTTGGAACCTTTAGTCGATGAGTTGAAAAAATTGTGGGAAGGAGTCGAAGCTTACGATTGCTACAAGAAAGAGAGATTCAATCTTCGAGTTGCGTACTTGTGGTCGATTCATGATTTCATGGCCTACGGTATTTTTGCTGGATGGAGTTGTCATGGAAAGTTGACATGTCCAATATGTGGTAAGGATACAGATTGTTTTCGTCTTGAGTTTGGTGGGAAAATCTGTTACTTTGATTGCCACAGATGTTTCTTGCCTCTCGATCACCCGTTCAGATTTGAGGCAAATCAATTCAGAAAAGACACCATTGTTACCAAAGGCCCACCGAAACGTTTGAGTGGCGCAGAGATTCATGCTGCGCTCGATAATTTGAAACCAGACGGTACTGGTTACCTGGGATTTGGAATAGAACATAATTGGACACATAAATGTTCTTTGTGGGAACTCCCTTATACGGAGGCCTTGATTCTGATGCACAACATTGATGTCATGCACCAAGAGCGGAATGTTGCTGAAAGCATTATTAGTACATGTATGGATTTTCCCGATAAAACCAAAGATAATATAAAGGCCAGAAAAGATTTAGAGAAAATTTGTAACCGACCAAGCCCGGTCTTGCTTCAGAGTGGTGCTAAGCCACGTGCGTTATTTTGTCTAAAATCTAAGCAAAAGAAAGAGGTGATGGTGTGGTTGAAAAACTTAAAATTTCCAGATGGGTATGCCGCGGGATTCAGAAGGTCCGTGAATTTGAGGACAGGAAAAATGAATGGATTGAAGAGTCATGATTATCACATTATTATGGAAAGATTACTTCCTGTAATGTTTCGGGGTTACTTGAATAATGATGTGTGGACGGCGTTAGCTGAGTTAAGCTACTTCTATAGACAACTTTGTAGTAAAGAAATTAAAAAAGATGTGATGGAGAAATTAGAGAAGGAGATTCCGGTCCTTATTTGCAAATTGGAAAAAATATTTCCCCCTGGATTCTTCAATCCGATGCAACATCTACTTGTACACCTTCCATATGAAGCTAAGATTGGGGGTCCTGTGCAGTATAGATGGATGTATCACATAGAAAGGACACTTAAGAAGCTTAGTGCAATGGTTGGCAACAAGGGAAGAGTTGAAGGGTGTATTGCTGAAGAATTTAAATATAAAGAGATATCAGCCTTCACGAGTGTATACTTTGCAGAAGAACACAATGTAAATGCACCTACATTAAGGTATAATGTTGATCAAGCTGGTCCATGCAGTAAACTCAAAATTTTGTCATTCGAGGGAAAGACAGTTGGAGCATCAACTGAATATCACATTGGACGTGAAGAAAAGTTGGATGCATTACTCTACATGTATGAAAACATGAAAGAGATGACTCCATACTTCAAGTAAGCATAGATTTTCAAAATTGAAGAGCAACATGTGCTCATTACTCCTCGTAACTCTTTTATTTACTTTTTTTCAACAGAGAGTACGAACGACAGAATAAGGGTAAACTGTCGACGAGGCTGTATGAAATCATGCTTCGCGAAGGAAAAGAAGGCACTCCCAATTTCATTAATTGGTTTCGAGTTCATGTAAATATCACATCCGTTTTCTTATGTGTTCATATAGTTTATCTTTTTAATAGTTCCTCCTATTGATCTATATTCGTAACTGACAGTGCGAAAAAACTTCCAACGTTGACGAGGACTTACGTCAGATGTCACGTGCACTTGTCAAAGTCAGAAGCTATGGTCGTTATGATGTCAAGGGATATCGTTTTCGTTCAACCAAATTTGAATGTACTCGACCGTTAGCTGCGACAACAAATACTGGTGTGGTATGTTGGTCTTTTGATGAGCAAGGAAGGGAGATGAATTATTATGGAACTATCAAAGATATATTGGAATTCGACTTTGCTGGGGGAAAAAATCTGAAAGTTATGTTCTTCAAATGTGATTGGATCGATCCTAAACATGGGATACGACAAAACCAATTTGGTATGGTAGAAGTCAAACACGAGCGTATAATGACTCGTGGTTGTAGTAAATTTGTTCTTGGTTTTCAAGTGGACCAAGTGTATTATATGTCATATCCCTGTATCGATCTTAAAGACTGGTGGGTAGTGTACAACGTAAATCCCCGTGAAAGATTATATTTAAAGGGTGATACAAGTTATCGACAAAATGAGGTGGAAGCTGATGTTGAAGAAATTTATCAAGAAATTGAAGTTCCACCCGTTTTTAATATAGAAACAACAATGGAGCCAGATTCAGTAGCGGGCGATCTAAATGATGTAATAGTTCTTCCAAAAAGGAAACGAAAGTCGAAGAAGAAAAAGACGCCCGAGAGAAAGTCGACGCGCTTGAGAAGACAACAAATTAATCCTGATTTCGAATATGATTAAGAAGTAAATATTTATTTTGATGAATTAAAATTTAATTTATTGTTATACTATGTTGTTATCTCTTTATTGTTATACTAATATAATTTTCATTATGCAGGATGGCGGCTCGAAAGTTGAAGAATTTTGTGAAGGGCATGACGAAGGGCTCTTCTTCTTCTTCAGGAAGAAGCAAAGCACAGGAGTGTCTGTTCCAGGGTACCGAGTCGCTCTCGAGCAACAGACGACAGGCTTTGATGGAACATCTTCCACCTGATATGCAGGGACAGGTGTGATTACTCTAAATTATTATTTTATTTCAATATAGTAATGTTTATATGAATCTAATGATTAAAGTGTTTCATGTGCAGGATGTTAACGAGACTCGAGAGGAGGAGGTGAGGGGTGAGGATGCGGCCGATTACGATGCGGCCGATGCAGACTATGAGCAGGAAGATGATGCTGGAGGTGGAGATGGGTGGTCTTCCGGTGGTGGTCAGTTTGAGGGTGGATGGTCAGCAGGTGGATGGGACTCATGGCCTAGCAGTGATGCTGGAGCTTCTAGTGGTGGAGGGTCTTCTCGGGCACGAAAGTCGAGGAAAACACATTGGGTGCCTCCTCCTAAAGTTCCTGCTCGTGAGGAGGATAAGATTTTGATCGTACCGTGTGGCGACGAGTGAGTTGATTCTAATGTTAAATATTTGTTCATGCATTATATGAAATTTGTTAATGCTTCTTTTGTACAATGTGGTTGCAGGTCTTGGATTGATGCATCTTTTCAAGGTCAAGGACGTCGCACACAGGTGAATAAAGTTTTGGGAAGTATATGCAAATATCTCTGGCCTGGTGTAGTGATGGAGAAAGGCGTTGAGGTGCCTTGTATGTCTTGGGATCAGTACAGGCTCGCGTTCAATGCGGAACATAGGAATGCCCAAGGTGCTGTGTGGCATGAGTTCTGGGTATGTTCTCTAGCCCAACTTGAATTGATTCAACTATACAATGTGCTAAAAATCTTGTTTCTTGTTTTTTTCAGAAACGTTACAAGTTGCCTGAAGATGGAAGTATGAACGATCGTGCACGGATCGTTTTTAACAAGAGCGCGACTACCTTGGTTAGGGATCAGATGTATTATGCTCGGATCCAGGTCACTTCTGATTACATATTAAGGCAGGAAGGACGTCGGCCACGTTCCAAAAGTGAGGCATCAAACAAATACTTAACCGAAGAAGAATATCTTGAGGTAAATTGTTTTTATCCTAATTCATGTCCAAGTGTTAGTACTAACAATACATTGGATCGAAATAAAGTTTTCAGACTCGGTGCCATGGATGGCATCAAATGAGGCTGGTTGGCGGGCTGTATGCAAATATTGGGCAACAGATGGATTTAAAGGTGTTTCATTGAGAAACAGCTCAAATCGTGGGCATGATGTTCACCACAGATATGGTGGTGATGGCCACGTTCGTTTGGCAAAGCGCATGGTAAGTGTAATTTATGGTCGTGCATATCATGAATCTTCTATGTGTTTTATGTTATTTTCTTTTGCCTGTAGGAAGCTAGTTCTGGTGTTACGCCGAGTGATGTTCAGGTTTACCTTAGAGGTCACAGGGGGTCGGATCCTACAAATCCAGAACAGTTGTGTTCTCAGTCAGCTGCTGAGCGTGTGGTGAGACTTTCGCAACTAGTTACAATGCACTTCTATTCTAAGAGTCGAGAAAAATATAACTGCATTGTTTATTATTTGTCAGGCCTCATATGGTGCTTCCATGATGTCGGAGCATGGGCAAGACTATGATTGGATGAATCAGCCTATCGATCCTCAGGTTGTGTATGCTAGTGGAGGCGGAAAACCTCATGGACGGTGAGTTTGCTATTATGAATTCGTCGATTTGATCTTTTCTAACATGATGTGTTGCGTGTTTAACTTCTTTCTTTTTTTTGTAGTTACCCTATGTTTGGTAGTGTTATCGACTCGACTCAGGTGAGGCCTGAAAGGTCTCGCCCATCGAGGTCGTCTAGCCGTGGTCCTCGCTCTAGTACCCAAGGAAACGCCGAGCTGATCCGGGTGCAGGAAGCTTTGAGGCGGCAGGAGGAGTATAACAAGCAACAACAAGAGTACTGGGCTGCTCAATTTGCACGACAGCAGGAGATGATGCAGGTAATTAGATCCTCGTGAGCCTCTACTATAATTGGAGCACATATTTTGTAATATATCCTCGTAACATAGCTTTCAATTTCTTTCAGCAAATAGCACTAGGGCAACGTCCAGATTTTTCAGCGATGACTATGCCACCTCCACCACCTATCCCGCAGTTTGTACCGACTCCACAATTTAGTTGGCCCACACCTGCACCTCAGGTTATATTACTTGACTTTTTCTTTTGACGTTGCATAACAAGAATTTAACTACTAACACATTTTTTGAATGTTGTAGGTCCCTCCAGGAAACTTGCTAACTCCGGGAAATGAGGACTCTGAAGATGCGGTCGCTTCTTTTGTGGACGGTCTTCTAAACAGCGGAGGAGCTAGCGGATCAAATCAACCCCATCCATTTGATCAACCTCCTCCATTTGAGTAGCCTGTCTCCTTGTGTTTTTCTCGTACTATGGACTTGTGAACTTGTGGTATTGGGAACTTGTGAACTTGTGGTATTGGGAACTTGTGAACTTGTGCTATTGTGAACTTGTGAACTTGTGCTTTAATTTGTGGACGGGTGAACATTTTGTGAATTTAACTGTGTTTCATGTGAAACGATGAATTATGGATATTTGTGGTATTGTATATGATTCTGGATGAATTATTGAAAACTAGATATTGTGTGCAGATTGAATTTGTATGATTGTTTGTAAAACAAAAGCAGGAAAATTCTGTTTCTCTGTTTTTCAATTACTTCCGACGGCCTCTTATTTCCGACGGGGCCGTCAGAAATAAGCTGTGACGGCGTCAGACGCCGGCGGCCGGCCGTCTGCGGGGCCCACCTCGCTTTATTTCCGACGGCCCCACCCTGGCCGTCGGAAATAAACATACTTCCGACGGCCCCGTCGGAAACGCGGGTACTTCCGACTGGGTATTCCCTACGGCGTTACTTCCGACGGGACCCGCCTTAAGCCGTCGAAAGTAGTTACTTCCGACGGCTTAGGATTTACTTCCGACGGTTTAGGCCATCGGAAACTGGGCGTTTTCCTGTAGTGTGTGGAGGCTTGGAGCCATTGATCTCTAATTCGACAACCATCATGCGCGCGATGTATAATAGCGGTGGCAATTTTTCATTAAGAGCCCCTTAGTTTGTATGAAAATAACCTGCCGTTCAATTTAGTGTAAAGAATATTAAAAATATGTCCTAAAATTGGAACCTGTAGTCCAAAGAATTACAATATTTATAAAAATTAAAACAAAGAAATTGGTGTTTAGTATAAAATTTATTCCTAAAACTTGCAAAATTTGTATCTTTCACAATTTAACTATGATTTTAGTGGTTCTTGTACCTTTGGTTTCCTCTTGACGCGTAGAATATTATTACATTGTTGTTTTCATGTTTGATATAATGTTATTTTTATTTATTCTTTGTCTATCTGTACGTATTTTTGCGATAGAAAAAGCGAGGTTACGAGGAACCTGAAGTCCAACTTGGAGAACCAGAGTTGCACCAAAAGGGCAACTTGTGTCCTTAATCACGTTTCTTTGACCCAATAATATTTACTATTATGTTCTCACCCTGCTTGCACAGTAGGTTAAATTGATGGGACCTAATAGGTTACCTAGTCTTATTTACCCTACACCTTGCATATAAATGAATTATTGGGTAGTCTTGCTATTACTCTACCTGGTTTTGGGATTAATGCTACACATGAATTATGAGCATGCTTTACTATTATTGTCGACTTAATTATTTTTCATGATAAGATCACTTGGTCAATTGAAACATGGAGAACTACCCTAAAAACAGTGCAACCATAAGGGTGGGATGGGACGCCCTTGGCTGAGTAATTAGAGAATCTAGTGAGGGATAACCTTACCCGAAAGGGGCAAGCAGGGAGGAGTTGCTGCAAGTATAGGGATGTTCTCTGCGGATCATGCTACAATGACTTTTCAGACGAGGGATTCCTATACCCCCTCTGCCTGAATCCATAGTGGGTCTTCTCAAGCTACAGAAACTTTATAGAGGCCTCGTAGTGTACCATCCCCAACTCACCTTGGAAGTGTTTAAGGGTTCGTACAACCCAAGGCGAACACGACTTGTGGGTAAAGATGTGCCACCTCTGCAGAGTGTAAAACTGATATATTAGTCGTCCTCACAATTATGAGTGGCTCAGACGCTCACATGATTAAATGATGGAATTAAATTTAACCTATCATGCATTACATTGTGGGATTCATCATTTCTGATCTATTATTTATTTGGGCTGGTACTTACTTAAAATTTTGACCGAATTAATTAAGAGCTATTCTCAGCCTCAACCACATTCCTTGGTAAGCCTTACACTACACTTTTAACCACAATTGTTGAGTGATGATCGTATGGGAGCTCACCCGTGCTACAATCACACTAGGTCAAGAGCAGGTACCACTGGAGGAAAGATTATGAAGATGAGTTCATAGATGTCTAGGCTGTCGTCTCCCAGTCAACTATGGTTGTGGAGGATTGCTGTCGTCATATGGTATATTTTATTTAGTTATTTTGACATAAACTCCATTATGAAATAAAGATTGTGACATTGATTTCTGTACACCGAGTCATCATATGTGTGGGACTTGATCCTGGCACACATGTGAGGTGCTTCTGGATTTGTCCTTAAATCCGAGTGTGACACTAATAGGCTAGCTTTTTAGGGGGTGTTGGCCCAATAGAACTAAAACCCATTGTTGTGCATTTGGGTGCTTGTGTCGGGGTCCAACGACCTAGGTGTGTGTGTAGGCGACCCTGCAAGCGCGCCATGTGTCGGTGGTCCGGTTCCAACAATTGGTGTCAGATTCTAGCGCTTTTTGTTGAGTTTAACCACTAGAAGCGATGGTGGGATAAGATCTTAAAGGGAAGGGGAAGGTGGACGACCTCATAGAGGAGGACAAGATGCTTTTGGGGGACAAGACGAAAGATCAGAAGCCCACTGCCTCGAGCACAAAGAATGATGGCAAGAAGAAGAAGAAGATAATTGAGAAGATCGTCTACTACGAGACGAACTCCTATACATTGCCATCTCCTTCAAGCGGTGAGGAACACATCCCCGAACATCATCAACAAAATAGGTCAAAACTAAGTATATTCGCATTCCCTTCAATTACTCTCATATTTCTCACAATTCTGATGCCCATATACTCATATTGTAGAAAACAGAATGAAAATACTGAATAGTGATGATGAAAATTATAATGTTGTAGAAGTAGAAGAATGTATTGATAGAAATTCCTAAGCTACCACTATTTTGCTAGCTTCTATATGCAAGGAGGTACACATTAAGTTAAATGGCTTGAAGAATGCAAAGGAGATTTGGGACACACTAAAGATCATGCACAAAGGCAACGTGCATGACCAAGGTCACAAAGATGGACCTCATCGAAGGCGAACTTGGGAGGTTCGCCATGAAGAGGGGAGAAGGGCCACATGAAATGTACAACATGATAAAGTCCCTGGTGAATCAAGTGTGGAACTACAGAAGCAAGAGATGGATGGATCGTAAAATCATCCGACTCATGTTAAGGTCATTTACTATTTTAGATTGTACTCTTGTTTCTTTTATCCGTAAGAACCCCAGGTACATCAAGATGATGCCCGAGGAAGTTCTTGGTAAGTTCATTAGCCATCAAATGATGCTTAAGGATGTCAAGTACAACGATGACATCACCAACGGGAGCAACTCCACCACTGAGCAGGAAGACGTTGCCTTCAAAGCAACAAACAACAAGGAGGCGCTCCCTAGCAAGGTGGCACAAGTGGGGGCAGTTGACCTCAATGACGAGGACATGACCCTCATCATCAAGCACTTCAAGACCACATTAAAGGGGCACAAGAACTATGACAACAAATCCAAGGTGATAGAGGGCAAGGCCCAATCTTCCGTGAAGTAGGATAACTTGATTGGGTGGAGATCTTGACGTTGATGTTACAAGGCTCCAAGGGAATGGATCCTCACAATCACTACACCACTGCTCCATTGGTTATCACCTGTGACACACGAGTGAAATCGCCACGAAGGCTTATCCTTGCAAGCGCAATCAAGAACACAAGCAAGAATAGGAAGAACGCAATCAGAATCGTGTGATTACGAGTTGGGGTCTCACAAACCGATGAACCGAGGCACTGTTTGATGACAAATATGATCTAAGGAAAATCTAAACCCTAATGTGGTGACAGCTGCTGATAAAATAGAGGTTAGGGGCATGCACAACCCCTAGAGTACCCCTGATGGGCTCCAATATGATACACGGGCCAACAACCCAACAGACGGTGTCGCATCACCAAAATAGAATTAGTACCCTGACTTGTTTCGATGATTCCCATTGACTCCGATTGAATTTTAAGTTGGATCCAGTTGGGTTGGAAAGCTTATATCCTTATCTTTTGATCCATACAAAGCCCAACCTAATCGGAGTTCGGATGTATCTTGGGCATCCATTTTAGTGCAGACTGGTCTTGGACTCCGAGGTGGAGATGAAGTTGAGTCGGACTTGGACTTCTCTTATTGTGGATGTCCTAGAGTATCCTCATTGAAATCTTGGCCTTTCCAAGTCCTTTTTGGTCCTCTCCAAGGTTCCAAATAATCAAAACATCCATGACACCAATCGTAAGCTCCAAAAAACAATTGACTAGGTTAGAATGAACCTAGTGATTTAGCTGTCATGCACGTGCTCGTGTTGTTGGTCCATGCATTGTTTGTATGGGAGTGATGTCCTCACTCAGGCGGTGGCCAAGGGGGTGACCGAGCAATACTAGGGTGTACAAGGACTTCAGGCCCAAAAACAGGCGTCACTGATTTCTGGCAGATTCTGGATGTCATTCTGTTATGACGATTTCCATCAACTCTGAGCATATTTTGACTTGAGACTAGCTGGATTGTAAAGCATATCTCCTTAGCTTTCCAATAGTTCCTAGAACGTCCAAAATGGAGTCTGTATGTGGTCTGGGCGTCTATTTTCGTGAGGACCACTTCTACAGTCCTAGCCTGATTCGTGAATAAACTGGACTTCAACACCCCTTGAGCTTGGAACTCTATGATTGATTGGGCCTTGACAATATAGTTAATCTCTATGTACTCATCATTCTTCCCTTCTTGGTTTTGAGTTGTCCTCGACTCAAAGTATTTGGTGGTGTTGTAGGTCTTGACATCGTCCAACCTTGATCCCCTTCTTGAAGTTGACCCTGCTGTTGCAAAACATACAAAGGACAAGTGTAACTGTATATGATATGGTTACCTTTAACACATTCCTCTAGTTGATCATATTATTTCATGATAAAAGGAAAATTCATATTTGAACAAATATATACTCAATGCACCATATATTCTCCTTTCCAATTATATCTTCCAATAACATGATATGTATGTTTAGATGACCATGGCAATTCATCACCAAAATAAAGTTTCTCCTTTAAATTATTTAGATTACATACAACATCAAATTCAATATAGCCCAAAGTATTTAAAGAAGATAACAATTTCAGCTCATCATGCACACTAGTTATAGGATTGAATGTTCTAATTTTGGCACAATTAATAGGATCAGAAGTAACAATATCAAGTTTGTTCTCTAGTTATGGCATAGAAATAATAGTATTATCATCACACAACTCTTCTTTACCACAAGGAACAACAAGATAATCCGCTTGTAACAAAGGAAACTCAGATTTATCCGAAGGCATGGCATTAGTAGAATTACTCAAATTATTTTTAGTGTCATCTATATAAACAAATTGTTCTCTCATAAGTGCTTTCAGATCAGTCCAAGTTTATGGTTTCTCATAGTCATGCAAATTATTCCACCAAACTATCGCATCATTCGCTAAAGTACTAGCCACAATTTTAATTTTTGGCCTATCACATATACGACATCATGCAAAAATCTTATCCATTGGTACTTCCCATTCATTATACTCATTTGCAATATTTTCATCAAAAGACAAAAAGTATGGATATATCGAACATGAGGGAGATGAATCCACATCAATGGTGTGGCTCTCAAAAGCTTTAGTCATTGCGCGCATCATCTCCTTCAATTCTAGACGGTAGACACACTCACCACCAGTAGGCTTAGGGCCTTTATCCTTCTTCGTTTGGGCCTTTGTGTGATACCTAGTTTGCAAAGAAGAGAAGTTGGAGGTCATTTTTGCTTTGTTTTCTTTTGTTGTTTCTCTTTCGGGTGGTGCGTTTTTGGGGTTTGGAATTTTTGGGGAAGCATTCACCAATAAAATAGTAGAATGAGGTTTAGTCTCATGCGCTGAGGTCGAGAACTGACGTGTGAGCGAGTTAGGCCGTGGATCTCGATCCGGCCCACTAGTTCCCCCTAACCCTAGCCGCCCCCTCCCCCTAACCCCATAACCCTAGCCACCCCACCCCTAATCCTCTCTCTCTCTTGTGCAGCCGCCACCCCTTTCCCTCTCTAGCATTTGGCCGCCACCCCCCATCCTCCCTCTCCTCTCTTTTCCCAAGAGCTGCAGCCGCCCCCTCCCATCTTCTCTTCTCCAAGTGCCGCTCTTCCTCGCTAGATCTTCTTCGTGTGGGTGCAAATTTCGATTGGAGAATTGGTGGGAGGAAGGAAGGAGGAAAGGAAGAACCCAAGGTGGTGGACTTCCAGATCATACTTAGGGATTTGTCCAAACTTCCAGTTAAGTTATGCCGCCTCGTAGGGCTCGTGGCAGCTCGCAAGTCCCTAGTGGGGATTCTATGAGTGCGGCGGCAATGTTAGCCGCGATGCAGGCCATGCAGCAGGAGTTGGCCATTCTGAGGCAGGCTATTCCCGTTGCTCCTGCGGGTGCTGCTCAGGGTGCTTGTGGTAGAGGAGTGCCCAGGGGCGCTGTTCCCGCGGGTGCTGCTCTAGGTGGCGGGGCTGAGGTGCCTCTTCCCGTCAGTGGTCTTTCTCTGATGCAGTGGATGGGCATGAAGTTGGACACTTTTGATGGCAGTGGTACTCCGGTCGAGGCGGCAGATTGGCTAACTTACGTGGAGGATAAGATGAATGTCTTCGAGATTGTGTATGGTGATCGTGTTCACTTTGGCACACAGCTGCTGAAGGGAGAGGCTCAAATTTGGTGGAGAGGCGTGCAGGCAGCTCACTCCTCTTCACCAGGAGTCCTGTCCTGGGAGGTTTTCATCAGGCAGTTTGAGAGGAGGTTCTACCCGGTCACCTTCCTGGAGAAAATGAAGATTGACTTGCAATCCTACAAGCAAGAGAAGAAGTCTATCACAGAGTATGAAGTGGGCTTCAACAAGATGGTCCGCTTTGTTCCTTGTGTGGCTTACAATGAGTTGGAGAAGGCGAGCCAGTTTCGTCAGGGCCTGAAACCTTCTATTAGGCATGCCCTGGGAGCCTTTCCGTTGGTGGATTTCTGTACTACAGTGGAGCAGGCATTGGGTGTGGAGATGCAACACCAGTACACCATGGAGTCATAGAAGTCTTCGGGTGTTGATCAGTCTCGTGGCCAGGACGCGAGGAGGGGCAACACAGGAGGTCCAACCCACAAGAGGGGCAAGTCTCAGCACCAGCGCCACCACCCCTACCGTGGCAAATCCTCTGAATCGGGTACTTTGGGAGGAAGTAATCAGAGGTTTCGGGCTGTTCCTAAGCCCGGGCTGGGGCTAGTGTGTTTCCGTTGTGGTGATGTGCATCACCGTGCAGAGTGCTAGTGGAGTGGCAGTTGTTCTATCTGCAGTCATGACCACAAGGATGTGGTGTGTAGGAGGAATCCCAATGGGAAGCTCAGATGGGAGCCAGTGACTTCCTCCTCTTCTCAGAGCACTGTCAACATGATGTCAAGCACTGAGCAGCAATTTTCAGTTCCACTTCCTCCACAGCAGTTTTATGTGCCTAGGACTTCTCAGTTCGTGCCAATGCAGGGTTTTCCTCAGTATCTGGTTGCGCCTACTCCTGCATCAACTACTCCTATGTCGTCTTAGTTTGGAGCTCCGTGTCTGCCTCACCCAACGGCTCAGTGGGGTTCTTCTGTTAATTTCACTCCAGGAGCTTCCTCTTCTTCGGGTATTTCCGGAGCTTATGTGCTACCCGCTGTGGATGGCAGAGAGCAAGGAGACGTGGTGACATGTACAATTTCAGTTGATTCGTTTCTGGCCCATGCTCTTTTTGACTTCGGCGCTAGCTATTCGTTTGTTTTGGAGAATTTGTGTCGCAGGCTGGTATTTCGGTGCAGAGGTTGGGTCACCCAATTTTGGTTAGTTCTGCTAATGGCTCCATTAGTAGTTGTTCAGTTTGTTAGGGGTGTTCCGTCATTCTTGCTGATGAGGTCTTTTCAGCCAATCTTGTTGTGATTTCCTTGGGGGCTTTCGATGTTATCTTGGGTATGGATTGGTTATCTCTGTATCACACAGTTATATCCTGTTTTTGGAAGACAGTTGTCGGAGAGAAAATCCTCCGGTCGGGTGGTGGAATGCACCCGCCCTAATCCTAAGATGAGGAGGGGGCCTAAGCGTTTTGCCTATTAGGTGGATTTGGGGTGAACACAAGAGCACACAAGGGATTATAGTGGTTCAGGTCGCCGAAGCGTAATACCCTACCTCCACTGTGTATATGTTGTATTGAGTGTGTGTGTAAGCGTGTGTCTATGAACTTGAGAGCTTGTCCCTTGTCATGTTGTGTGCCTTCCCTTTTATAGTTTAAGGGAGGCACATACAAGGATGCTGAGCCCCGACATGCGGGCCCAGGAGCATAATGGAAGGAATACATTATGTGAGTAACTAATGCTAGTAACACCTGAGCAATCACCGGGAGTCTTGATGACCGCAATCCATGCAGCATTGATAGCCGAAATGTGCGAGTAATGGTGAGTAATAGCACGGCCCGCGTATCATGGACTAAGCACGCCGCCTGTCAGTGGAGTGGACAGGCGCACGTCTTATCCGCAATGAATGCGGAGGCACGCGTAGCCTAGAGGCGTCATGCTAGGTTCCGCCCGTTGGCTTATGTCGTGCGCAGTATGCCACATGGCAGCATCGGGTCTCCGCCTAAGCGGGGAGCATGAGTGTATGCGGATAGGTCCGGATCCCACCAGACCAGGTCTGGACACGTGTCAGCACCGGACCCCCGCCTGGGTCCTGTTCCAGTCCCGAGTATTTTCTATCCTAGAACCTTGGGAACCCATTGTGGGCGGCCCGGACCCCATACGGGGGGGGGGGGGGGGTCCGGATCCCATTTCAGGGGTCCGACTTGCACACGTGGAGGTCCTATACCAACCTTGGAGGTACAGACTGTATATCCAGGGGTCCGGCACTCTCCCTGGGGGTCCGGACTCACTGTTGATGCCTTGGAGTATATCACTTTCTCTGGACACGTGGCGGCCCCAGACCTGCCCATGTGGTGGGGTCAGGCACTGTTGTGGGCCTAGAGTAGTCGCTTGAGGCTAGGCGAGTCCTGGCCTGGTCCCACATATAGCTCTTTTACCACGCGACTAAGAGATAGCCGCGTGGGTACTGTGTCTTTATACAGTAGCAGGGGGTACCCTAGTTTCAGGGTACCGACAGTGGCCCCCGAGCCCATCTCAGGGGAGGATGCGAGTCTGCAGGTGGGGCCAAAACTTGTACTTTGCCTCAACATGGCCTGATTGGTGATTGGTGTGCCGTTTCAGCGCGTTTGCTGATGCACCCTCTATTAATCACCTTCGGTCATGCCAACTGCCATATCTGTCCCCGCGGCTGACTGACCCACGGCCCCCACTCCTGGTGGTTTCGTCGGGCCACGCGTGGGGCGCCTTATTACCGCTGCAATGGTTTAAAATATTACCTTCAATCTTCTGCAGCAGCCCCAAGGAGGCGCACTACCGGCGCGTGCGGCGGTTCGCTCTTTCCGCACCCAAAATCCGACTCGCAAAGTGTATGACCTATGGACCCGGGCCCCTGAGTCATAGACTGGGCTGCCTGGATCTAGGTGCCCATCGCGCGTGATCTCCTACGGCGATTGAGGGGCACGCGGAAGGGTTTCCTTGAATGAGGACTTAGGTTTCCTTGAAAAAGGATTCACCGCACATGCAACAGTTACCCTTTCGCATTCTCTTCCAATCGACTGTGCCTCTTTGCCTTCGTGCTCCTCTGCACCCCTTTGCCTCCGTGCTTTTCTGTTCTACACCCGCGCTGCCGCACAAGCCATGACTTCGCTTGGTCATCTCGACCGCTTCCAGTCTGAGGAGGCACTCAATCTGGTGCGCGGCTTGCTTGGGTGGAGCGCGCCAGGGCTCACCGAAAGAATCCGCGCCGGCGCTGTCCCCCTCGGCAATCTCACTGCCGGGGAGTTCGTGCTATTCACGTCCTACATCTCCTGCGGGTTGGCGCTGCCGATCTCACCCTTCTTCCTGCTGCTATTGGAGGAGTTCAGGCTTTAGCTCCAGCACCTCACGCCCCACTCCATCCTTCAGGCGGCCATCTTCGTCCACCTCTGCGAGATGTTCGTAGGTGTGGCCACCTGCACTTCTCTCTTCCGCTACTTCTTCGTGTTGGTCAAGTCTGGGAAGACCAGGGACCATATCGGGGCCTACTACTTCCAGACGAGGCCAGATCCGGCTGTCGTCTACATCCCCACCCTTGGTGGAGCGAGGTGGGAGAACTGGCGTAGCGACTGGGTGATCGCCAGTGCCGAGGCCAACGACCGCCTGGTCATGCCGTCTGTTGGGGGCCTTCGTCCTCCAAAGGTCCTCAAAAACGTGGTTTAACAATGTTTTCCAAGTGTAACATGTAAACAGGTATCTTCGGATATAGATCGAAGTTGTACACGACGTAAGAAGCATGGTTAGAACGAAGGATGATGCTGCTCCAAAGCTACGGGCGGAATAGCTTCGGCTCAACAGCGGAAAAAGGAACCGACTTAAAGGGGAAAAGGCCATCCAGTCCTCGATGAGTTGTCCATAATGCAGTAGTAAATGTGAATGACATAAATGTAATTGTACAAAGGCTGTGCCCTGTGCCTATAAATAGATGAACAGTACCCCCGTACTGTTCACGTTGACTTGCATTTGCTCGTGTGTCACGCTTGGACTTTTGCCTTCTGTCAAGCCGAAGGTATAAATGTAATTCAATATTGTTCACGTTCATTCATAATGATATAAAAAAGAAATATTAATGATGCCATGTGATCATTTAAGTTATTTCTCATGTTTCATATGCTTCTCCTTTCATTAATATATACTGTGATGATGAAGGTACGTCCTTCATGGCCTTCGTCTGAAGATCATTATATCTTGAGGGAAATAATGCTTCGAAGGACGAAGGGCGTTAACCATTAACCTTTTCTGTGTTGCCTTGTTCTTAATCCATAGCATTTGAGAACAAGTCTCCAACATTGGCGCCGACCTCCGGTGAACCCTTTTTTTCGACCACCTTCGGCAAGCACCGACCTTTGTCATGCCACCGAAGAAAACTTCAGCGCCAGGGGCTGCCGCACTACAGCCACTAGACCCAAATCAAGAGACCCTTTCTCTCCGAGAGGCCAGAAGCCAGAAGAGGAAGGCCACTAGTCCAACACTCCAGGAGGAAGAGTTGGACCAAGAAATCAGAAATATGGAGTTAATCCATCAGCAAGTACAAAGGAAGAAGGAGAAGATGGCCTGACTGGCTGATCTTCAAAGGCAGATCGACGAAGCCACTGAAGAAGTACGCCATCTTGTTCAAGACGAACAAGATCGAAGGCCCCAACACAGGAAGCTTCATCAAGAAGGTTTATTCAACGAGGATGGATGGTATGATGATTTTAATCATGATACCTTTACCTTTGATGCTGCTTCTCCCTTGGCACCAGAACTGCAAGCTATCCCATGGCCTCCATCATACAAGCCACCTCAGCTCCCTATGTATGATGGGCATTCGGATCCGAAGCAGTTTTTGATGAGTTATGAAGCAACCATATCTTCATATGGAGGCAATGCAGCTGTCATGGCCAAGTCCTTCGTCATGGCAGTTCGGAATGTGGCTCAAACATGGTATTCTTCTCTTTGGCCAGGGACTATTACTTCATGGCAGAAGCTCAAGGATATGCTATTGACAAGTTTCCAAGGTTTTCATACGAAGCCGGTCACAGCTCAGGCCCTGTTTCAATGCACGCAAGACCATGAGGAGTATCTTCAGGCATATGTCCAAAGGTTCTTGCGACTAAGGGCACAAGCGCCTACAATGCCCAATGAAATTGTCATTGAGGCCATGATTAAGGGGCTTCGTCCAGGACCTACTGCTCAGTATTTTGCTAGAAAGCCTCCACAGACTCTAGAGAAGCTGCTTCAAAAGATGGATGAATATATCCGAGCTGACAATGACTTCCGCCAAAGAAGGGAGGAGGCTTACAGGTTCTCTGAGATGACCAGGGGCTTCGGAGGAAGAATCCACCCGAGGCATGTCAGGTCAATTCACAACTCCACTCAGAGTGATGACAGAGGAAATCAGCCGCAGAGGTCACAGTATACTTCACAATCTTTGGGGCAGCAACAAAGTTCTTTCCGGCCACCAGCTCCAAGAGGTAGAGGCGCCAGGGGCTTCGGAGGAAGATATAGGGATCAGCCCAGAAAGATCTACTGTCTATTCTATGGAGAAGACAAGGGCCATACTACAAGAATGTGCCAAATCACTATCCAAAAGCAGAAGGAGATCGCAGAAGCCGAAGCTCGGCAAACCTACCGAAGCAGGTTCTGCATACTGCTTCGTGTCACTCACCCTACATATCAGAGTATGTGGGCAACCATCCTGTAGCCTCTGTTGCTTCGGCTAGTCAGCCACAGGCTTCCTGGCCATAGCTTCCACCTCCGCCGCCACTACAACCTGCCTATTCATGAGGTCAGCAGCCATAAGGGAGCCATCAGACCCATCAGCAGCATGACCTCAGAGAGGAATCCGAAGCTCGCACAGTCAACAGTACTGTGCCAGAATCAAAACACATCTATTGAGACATATCCTACCTCTGAAGCACTTTTATATTCCTTGTCATTTTCTTTTTTAATAAGCAACAATCAACGAAAACCTAATCTTCTTGTTATTTTTAAATAGCTTCGTTCTTGAGAAATATATCTTTTCACAGATTTACGAAGCCCCAAATTGCCGAAGCTTAAAAGTCGTTCCTAAGGGAATGCAGAGCTAAGGATCGCATTGTGACTTTTACTGAAGCTATAGAAAGTCGTTCCAAAGAAATGCAGCGTAAGTTCGCCGAAGCTACAAAAAGTCGTTCCCAAGGGAGCGCAGTGTAAGTTTTCTGCTCAAAAGTCGTTCCAAAGGGAATGCAGAGCCAAATACCACCGAAATATAAGGCGAAGCGCGAAAAGTCAACGTGAATACCGTCGAAATAGAAGGCGAAGAAGTTCAAAAGACGTTCCTAAGGGGATGCAGAACTTACACCGAAAAATAAGCGGTGAAGCCGAAAAATAAACGGCAAAGAGATTTTGATCGTTCCTAAGGGGACGCAAAGATTGTGTTTCAGTGGGAGTATGTGTCTTCGGCATTAGCATCATTCTTTGCATCATATCATCACATCATATTGCATAGCATCTCATCATACATCATACCACACCGATGACATCAATTAAAAACAAAGCCGATCTTCGGAGATTGCCTTACAAAAATGAAAAGGTGCTAAGACAAAAGCAAGCTAAGAATCACAGCTTCATCAATCCTGATATGGAAGAAGGGATCTATTGACTACGAAGCATCGATGTTTTCACGAAGTGTGAATGATTTTACAAAGGATAAAAATTCTTCTTTGCGAAGCATGAAAAGAAGGGAAGGTGTTTTTCGCCAACGGCTCAAAAA
Organism: Zea luxurians; assembly: GCA_029449295.1. Lineage (NCBI taxonomy): Eukaryota > Viridiplantae > Streptophyta > Magnoliopsida > Poales > Poaceae > Zea > Zea luxurians. The sequence goes on along the minus strand of JAOPSE010000001.1, from coordinate 144,601,407 downwards.
CGGTATGTACATAAAATTTCATGCATCGCAAAGAGTTGACTTACAAATAACTTACATATTACATTGAAAAATATAAACATCAAATATTACAAACTTAGTTCAGCAAATGTTGCATTAACACCCAAGAAATGTTTTTACAGTAACTCTTATTCTTCCTTTAGAACTTTCTCTGCAACTTCGTTAAGCAGTTTGGTAACAACTTCGTCGACAATAGCTTCGGCCACATTAATGACATCTATTGTTTTCCTCGTTTCTGGGTTAGCCAATGGGTCAAACGGCTCTGGAGGAGGAGGTAGTTCAGCTGCGGAAGAAAACACCAATTAGCTCGAAGTCACAAAAGTAAACAACAAAGCTAAAAGCCATTAAGAAATACCTATCCGTCTTTCGAGTTCCGCAGCTTTCTCAGCATTTTTCGTCGCTTCCCGAGCATTATGAGTATCTTTTTCGCTCTTTTTTATTATTTCATGAGCCATCTTTCGGCCACCATTTTCCTAGATATCAGTAAAAAAATTTCCGCCTATTAAACTTGCTTCGGCTGACGGATCCTTCGTATCGTCAACAGAGAAGGCACCTTCGGCCTGGGCCAAGGATTTAACATGTTTGCAACCCGCCTTCTCTAGGATAGCAGCAACTCCTCTCGCGCCAGAGAAGGCGCAGACGTCCCCTTGATCACTTAGGATTTCCTCAAAAGCTTCGGCTTCACAACTAATCCACTCAATAACGCCCTCAGGGTCGCCTCATATGAAATTGTCTTCGTTAGAGTAGGCACCCACGTTGGCGAAGCTAGTCTTCATCTTTTTCACGCACTCCACAGATTTTTCGAAACACCTTTCCTTTGATGCACGAAGCTCTACAACTGTCTTTTCAAAATAATTTTTCCAGTACTCACTGGCATCTCGATCAGCTTCAGCGACAGTGCATTTTAATTTGGCCTCAGCCAATTGTTTCTGAAGATCTTCAGTTTCACTCTTCTGGGCCTCAGCTTGAACTTTCAAATTAGCTTCGTCTTCTTTTATTTTGTTTATCAATGAAATTAATATTTTATCTTTTTCAAGGCCTTCGTTTCTTAGCTCAATCACCTCTGAGCGAAGGTTGTCCAGAGCCATTCTATACCCTTCACCTTTGATATTTTTCTGTGCCCTGAGGGCATTGCTAAGGATCAAGACCTACAAGAGGAGTACAGAGTTAAGTATAAATAAATAAAATAATTCGTTTTCAAATATAAGAATTGATTTTCGTACCTTTATGCTATTATATGCTAAACTGTCAGCTAGCTCATCTTTTGACAATACAGAGAGGCCGTCTTCTAGCTTCGGAAATCCGAAGCTTCTTCCTATCTCCCAGCTGATGGATATCTCTTTGTTATCCGGGAGATAGTATAAAAAGTCTTCTTCTCCGCTGCCATTAAACACCAGTGCCCCTTTCGGGTATTTTAGTCTTTGGGCATAATGCTGGGCTTCTCGTTTTTCATCCGAAGTAAGCGTCTTTCCCGAAGCATGGCGGATGATGTAATCAATGCTCTCTTCCAAAGCTTCGGGAGCAGGAGTAGCAACCTTTTCAGGCAAAATTTGCTCTGAGTTTTTTTTCTTCTGTTGCCTTTTCTTTAGTTTCCGAAGGTCTTTTCTCGGCAAGTTCTGAAGGCCCAGCTTCGGCACTAGCTCGGCCTACTGCAGCTTCGATTTCAGCCGGTTTTGTTTCAGATTCAGTTTGCAGTTTCAAAACCTCGACGATTTTCTCTGAAGGAGTAGAGCTTAAAGCCTTTACTGATTCTAACACATCTAGTACATTTGCCATCCTTCTCCTTTTGGGAGTTGCGGCAGAACTTTTTTGTGCCTTCGGTACTGTTACTTCTGATGAAGGGCTTAAAATTTTTAGCACTTTTGTTTCTACAATATTTGGCTTTTCAGCCTTATCTTTCTTAGTCTTTGACTCAACCAGATCATCCGAAGCTTCCTTCAGCATTGTAGCCGGCTCTCTAGCCTTTTGCGTAGGGGGAATGGCCTCTCTTGGTTCAGTAGCTGAAGAAGTCTCCCCGCCAAACTCAGGCACCACGACCGGTTCAATATAGCGTGGTCGATGGGTAAGGACCTTCAACTTTTTACCCTTCGGAGCAGGCTCGACTGGAGTGGCCAAAGCAGCAGTTTTCCTCTTCTTTCCCTGACCTCGCAGTGGATAGCGGTAGTCAGGGTAGACAAAACCAATGGCATCAAAAACTCTATTCAGTCTCTTTTTCCCCTACCTCTGAAGGCTGTGGATAGTGCATTGTCTTCCGCCTTGGAATATGATCCAAGCAGTTCATCACTGGTAACTTCGATGCATTTTAGCCAGTCATCGTTTGGTTCATCGAATTTATCTTTGTATCTGAATGAGTACTTCAGCCGGACCAGTTCACCTTCACTAGATTCGGTGATGGTCTCCTTCGGCATTTCCCAGCTCTCTATAAGTGGCCATACTCTGTATGCTATGTGCTCTTGAACAAAATCTCTTGTACCAATAAAGAAGCAGACAGTACCAAATGCCTTCTGACATGCTTCGGCGGCTTCGTCAATTTCAACCTTCGGCCTTCGAAGGCCGAAGCGGGACCATATGGGACACATAATGACCTCCTTAACATCCTCTCTCTCTGCTAAGTCGTTCTTCACATAGAACCATTCCTCCATCCAATTTCCCGGCCATCTTTTCCTAAATGTTGGTACTGGATGGCTTGCGTTGGGACGGGCGGTAAATCCATAACAACCGAAGTTGTTGTGATACTGTTCCTTTCCCGTAGCCTTTGTCTCATACGCAAGTTCATGCATATTGCAGAAACATTTTGCGCTTGGCTCTATCCCTTGGCTCCTTACTGCGTAGACGAAGACTGCCATCCTCAATATGGCTTCGGACATCAGTTGATGAAGGAAAATTTGGAAGGTTTTCAACACTTCCACCACGAACCTGCTCAGTGGGAACCGAAGCCCAGCTTTAAACAAGCTTTGAAAGATTACAACTTCATCCTTCTCAGGCGCAGGAGTGGTATTGTTTTCGCCAGCCCTCACAATAGATAAATCCCGAAAGTACCTTCCCCTCATGCTCCAAGGTGACTTTGCTTGATGGTCGACTTTCCGAAAATTGTATGGCTTGGCCTCCACAGCCGATCTTCGGAATCTTCACCCCCACTCTCTGCATCATAGCTATCACTGTCACTAGTATCCTCAGACAAGCCCTCCAGCATTTCTTTTGTAATTTTCTCTGTATTTGATTTTGCCATTGATTCTAGAAACCCAGCTATATAAAGATCCGCAGCCTTCTTCTATTCAAAGAGCTTCTCCTCTTCGGTTAGCTTCATCTCAACAACAATTTCTTGTCTTGAGACATCTTCTCTTCGAAAATAATGAAAACGTGCTCTTCAAGACGAAGCTTAAAGAACTCAAAAAACTAAGCAAACGTTGGTGAGCAAGAGCTATAAAATTGAGCAAATAAAGCAAGCGACACAAATAGCGTACCAAATGTGGTCAGGGTGAGTTCTTATTTATACGCTCGACGCGCCCCGAGTTGGAGGGTCCCGTCTATCATTGACTGTTGCTATTCTAGCAAAGGGAAGGTGTTTTTTCGGACCTTCGGCTTAAGGCCTTCGTCCAGGTCGCAGTCTGAATTTGTTATCTTAAACGAATTAATACCACGAGGGGCTACTGTTGGGGGCCTTCGTCCTCCGAAGGTCCTCAAAAACGTGGTTTAACAATGTTTTCCAAGTGTAACATGTAAACAAGTATCTTCGGATATAGATCGAAGTTGTACACGACGTAAGAAGCATGGTCAGAAGAAGGATGCTGCTGCTCCGAAGCTACGGGCGGAATAGCTTCGGCTCAACAGCGGAAAAAGGAACTAACTTAAAGGGGAAAAGGCCATCCAGTCCTCGATGAGTTGTCCATAATACAGTAGTAAATGTGAAGGACATAAATGTAATTTTACATAGGCTGCGCCCTGTGCCTATAAATAGATGAATAGTACCCCCGTACTGTTCATGTTGACTTGCATTGCTCGTGTGTCACGCTTGGACTTTTGCCTTCTGTCAAGCCGAAGGTATAAATGTAATTCAATATTGTTCACGTTCATTCATAATGATATAAAAAAGAAATATTAATGATGTCATGTGATCGTTTAAGTTATTTCTCATGTTTCATATGCTTCTCCTTTCATTAATATATACTGTGATGATGAAGGTACGTCCTTCATTACCTTCGTCTGAAGATCATTATATCTTGAGGGAAATAATGCTTCGAAGGACGAAGGGCGTTAACCATTAACCTTTTCTGTGTTGCCTTGTTCTTAATCCATAGCATTTGAGAACAAGTCTCCAGCACCATCCGATGGGCCGACCCTCGACCGCAAGCAGTGGAGGACCAAGCCGTCCCTGTCGCCAGAGCTCCTGCCCATATTGGACAGGATCAAGGCCTTGGCCACGGACGGCCTGACGTTAATGCACATGGTCGGTGACCTCCTGAAGCGCCGGATCACGTCACTGCAGAGGAGGCCGCGCCTGTGCTGCTGGTTCACCGGCCCGAACGACATCGGCAGGATCCAGCGCGGGCCAGGGACCGATTTGTCCTAGGACGAGTTGGCTGTCCTAGTGGGAGGGATTACTGGGGAGACTTTTGTTCCTGAGTCCCTGATCCTCCCCTAGGCCACCCCAGCGATGTGCGACGACCCAGGCTTGAGGACGGCGATTTTGGCCACGCTGCCGACCCTCGACGAGAGCGATGTGGCAGTTCGCCAGACCGGCAGCCGGGACCCCCTCCGCGGGATCCGGATCTCCGATGCACCAGCTGGAGGTCCCCAGCCCGCCGGTGTGGCCCCTAGCGCCAACCCCACCGCGGCCCCTAGCCCCTTGGACAAGGGCAAAGGGGCTGCAAGCAGTGCCTCCGCCCCTAGTAGCTCCGGGGGGTCGGAGGAGGAGAGGCAACGCAGGCTACGTCGGGCTGATGGGTCGCTTGTCTCGGACCCCCCAGAAGCGCCAGAAGATTGCTGGTGGGGCTGAGGAGGCAAGCTCCCAGGCCCACGGCGTGTAGAGGCGCGTCAGTCCTCCGGTGCCGCCACCGCCACCACCCTCTAGGGGTGATCACCCCCAGGGGCACCAGCAGCAGCAACAACAACAGCAATAGCAACAGCAGCAGCAACAGTCGCCCCGCTTCCAGGGTCGCTGGAAAGTCCAGGGCCCCAAGTAAGTGTAGCCCCTTTTTCCATGAGTCTATTTATCATGCCGACAGGTCTTAACCCATCGTCTGATCGCCAGGGCTTCCTCCTCCACCGCTCCTAAGGCCACGCCTCCTCCGCCAGGCACCAGGCCCACTGATGGGTCTAGCTCTTAGTAGCAAGAATCTGCTGGGAGTGGTGCTGGCGGTCAGCCTCCAACCGTTGCCTAGCTAGCGCCAGCGGCTTCTCATGCCCCAGCTGGGGGTCTGGCGGCAGCAGCGCCAGCATCAGGGGGCGTCGTAGTGACAGAGGAGGTCCTAGCTAGGGGATCCACGCCCACCTCTAAAATCGCGCCCACTCCCGACGCTGGGGGTGACACCGGAGGCGCGTCCAGCTCCAACCCCCCCTGCCTGCACCGGAGAAGATGGAGGTGGTGTTCAAGCGACGGCTCCGGTCAGGTGCCGAGGAAGAAGCTGCGCCAATCCCCCTCCCCCACATGCTGTCTCGCGCCCACCAGGTCCTTAGTGACACTGGGGCATCAATTTTGCGGGAGTGGGAGGCGCTTGAGGCTGAGCACCAGTGCCTCAGCGACTGGCGCACCCAACTGGAGGAGCACACCAGGACGGCGTCTCGCCAGTTCATTTTCGAGCGGTCCCAACTCGAGCCAGACCGCAAGGAGTCCAAGAAGGACCTCCAGAAGGTGTATGCCAGGGAGCTGGAGGTGCACCAAAGGGAGAAGAAGGTGGCCAAGAGGGAGGAGGCCTTGAGCTAGAGGGAGGCCCTCACAACAGAGCTCTAGGCCAAGCTGAATGCCCTGGACCAGACCCTGGAAGCGCAGCGGGTCCAGTAGGTCAAGGCTATGGAGAGGCTGCAATAGTGGCAGCAGGAGCTTGAGGGCAAGGCCAGTGATGCCGCCCTCGCCGAGGAGAATCTAAAGGCGAAGGAACAGTCCTTGGACAGGCGGGAGACGGACCTCGCTAGGTGAGAGACGGATCTCACCTTCAGGGAAGAAATGCTCACCCGGCGAGGCGAGTTGCTGGCCGAGCACGAGCTCGAGGCGGAGAAGAAAGAAAAGGAGCTGGAGGAGTAGATCCGCCAGTTCAACGCGGCACAGGCGGCGCAGGGTTCCCAGGCGGTGGAAGCCACCAAGGAGGCCCTTGAAGATCTCCAGGTGGAGCACCGCACTGGCGTCCAGCGCATTGCCGCGTGGGCCGGTGAGGCAAGCATGACATTGGTGCCACTAGGGATGAGCCCCATCCCAGTGTCAGAGCTGCCGGCGTGGATCTCCGATGCACTCCTGGTGCTGGACTCTGCCACTGATTGCCTCCGATGCCTGGACCAGATCCTTGGCGCCCGCCTGGAGGCAGAGGGCAGCAAGCTCTGCCAGGCGGTGACCGCCATATCCTTGGCGCCGGTGATCGCGGGTCCGGTGGCTGCTACAGAAGACACCGCCCAGGAGAGCATACAAGACGCCGTGGAGCTAGTGGCCAAGCGCTTCCAGCGCGATTCTACTGACGACGAGTAGTTGTACCTATAGAGACAAGGCAAGGGTCCCGCTGGAGTGTGGCTTGTAATAATTTTTGGTTTTGTAAGATACTTTTGAGAACTATTAATCAAACAACACTTATCTGTATACTATTTGCCATTGTTATGTGTAGCGTCACCAACTTCCATCCGGTACCTGGCCCCCCTGGTATGTAGGTTCGACGTGTCGAGGCTGGATACTAGTACACCAAAGAAAAAGTTGGTGGTCCGGCCCCTAGGGGGTATCTCTACAGTTTAAGACTACCTACCTCTGGACGGGGACCTAGACCTACACACAGCTTCGGCTTTGAAGTGTTAGTAGCACACCCATAGAACCCATCATCTGGTATCTGCCATCCTTTGATTCATACAACAGGACCTGCAGGATTTAGCCTGGGAAGCCAAGCCGTATGTCCGGATCCACAGGATCACAGCTCCAAATACTAGGGTACCCGTTCCAGAGTGGTGGAGGTGCAGGCTTAGGGTACGGAACCAGGCTAAGCGGCTACACAGCTCTGGACCACTCCAGGAAACGAGCGCCCATTCTCTAGAACCGGACCCGCAGGTTGCCGGACCCCCTGCAGCAGTAGAGGGGTCCTGAACTGCAAGCCTGGCTTACTCAATTTGGATGTCATCATACCAGCAAGGGTGAGAACTGTATGGGTGGGTTAGATAAAAAATAATGCTCGTAAACTGAAGTAGAATGAAACATCACAAAAGCTCCTCTGGGAGGTAAATTCTTTCCTTATAACTTGATATACATGGGTGCAGATCAATAGGCGGGCTTACGAGGGCGGACCTCACTAGATTGACGTACACATATGCACAACCCAGTTACAAAGGAAGAAAACTCAACCCCCTAGTTTTGCTGTTATGGATAGAACTTACGGAGATGCTCTATATTCCAGGGATTGGGCAGAGGCACTCCTTCAGTTGTGGCAAGGCGAACACGCCCGGGTCGGCATATTTCTGTCACCTTGAAGGGTCCTTCCCAACTGGGGAGAGTTTGTGGAGCCCTTCTCGGTTCCGTACTCACCTTAGGACTAGGTCCCCGACCCTGAGCTCCCTACTATGCATGAACCGTTGGTGGTAGCGCCTGAGCGCTTGGTTGTACCATGTATTTCGGATCACCGCTCGCCATCTGCGCTCGTTGATGAAGTCCACGTCCTCACGCCTTAGCTGTTCCTGCATAGACTCATCGAAAGACTGGACCCATGGGGAGCCCATAATGATTTCCGAGGGAAGGCAGGCTTCGGCCCCGTAGACCAGGAAGAACGGGGTCTCCCCGGTAGCTCGGCTGGGTGTGGTCCGGTTCCCCCATAGCACGGATGGAAGCTCGTTGACCCAATTTGCACCATGCTTTTTCAAGTAGTCATAGGTGCGTGTCTTGAGCCCCCTGAGGATTTTTGCGTTTGCCCTCTCCGCCTGGCCGTTGCTCCTTGAATGAGCCACAGACGCAAAGCAGAGCTAGGTGCCGATGCCCTCGCAATACTCTTGGAAGAGCCAATTTGTAAACTGGGTCCCGTTGTCCGTAATGATACGGCTTGGGACCCCAAATCTACAGACAATCGACTTGAGGAAGGCAACAACATTACCCTGGGTGATACTGACCGCAGGGGTGGCCTCTGGCCACTTTGTGAACTTGTCGATGGCAACAAAGAGGAAACAGTACCCGCCGACAGCCCTAGGGAATGGTCCCAGGATATCCACCCCCATACGGCGAATGGCCAGGAGGGTGGAATCATTTGCAGAGCCTGAGCCGATGTGTGTATCTGCTTTGCATGGAACTGACATGCTTTGTAGGACTTTGCCAACTCAGCTGCATCCTGGAGAGCGGTTGGCCAGTAGAAGCCGTGCTGGAAGGCCTTACCGACCAGTGTGCGGGATGACGAATGACTTCTGCACTCACCTCCATGGATCTCCGCGAGCAACTCACGGCCCTCCTCCTAGGTGATGCACCGCATGAGAATGCTGTTGGCACCATGGCGGTAGAGATCCCCTTCCACCACCGCGTATCGTTTAGCCAACCGCACTATGCGCTCTGCGGACACATGATCTTCAGGAAGGATATTTTCCTTCAGGTAGTCCCGGATCTCGGAGATCCATGCATCGGGACCACTCTGAGACACTGGCTGTGGCGCTAAGGGGTTGGCAGGACCGCCTATAGCACACACAATCCTTGGTGGGTTCTGCAGATGTAACGCCACCGGGACCGCTAGCTTCGAGGTGCTAGGCTCATCCCCTTCGCCTGGCTCGGCAGGCTGGGCGGTAGGTCTCAGCAGCCGTCTTTTGAAGGCGCCCTCGGGCACGAGTGCCCAAGTTGATGCCCTCGTGGTGAGTTCATCTGCCGATGAGTTGTTAGCCCGAGGAACATGTTGCAGTTCCAGGGCCGTGAAGTCCTTTTCCAGCTTCCTTACGTGGAGGAGGTAAGCTGCGAGCCTGGGCTCGTTGCAGCTACATTCTCCGTGGACCTGCTTGATGATCAGCTGGGAGTCCCCCTTCACGAGAAGCTGGCGGATCCCTAGGGATAGGGCCACAGACAAGCCGAAGATAAGTGCCTCGTACTCTGCCATGTTGTTGGTAGCCTTGAACTCAAGGTGCACCATGTACTTTACTTGATCTCCGCTTGGGTCGACGAGGACCACCCCAGCTCCGCCACATTACTGGCGGGCAGATCCGTCGAAGAAGAGCGTCCAGTGGGGCTCGGTGAAGGCCGGGACCCTGGGCTCCGTAGGTGTGGGGTCCGAATTGGGATCCGGACCCCCAGGAGCGCTCGGGGGAGGGGTCCACTCCACGATGAAGTCAGCCAGGACTTGGCTCTTGACTGCGTGGCGAGGCTGGAAGTCCAGTTGGAACTCAGCAAGCTTCGCGGCCCACTTGGAGATGTTGCCTGTGGCGTTAGAGTTGTGGAGGATGGCCCTCAATGGGAAGGAGGTCAACACCACAACCCTGTGTGCCTGGAAATAGTGGCGCAGCTTCCTGGACGCAACAAGCACAGCATAGAGAAGCTTGTGCGTCTCAAGGTACCTGCCTTTGCTTCATGGAGGACCTCACTGACGTAGTAGACCGGCTTCTGTATGGTCCGGACCCCTACGGTTGACCCCGGGCCCTCAAGGTCCATGGTGGTCGGACCACCACCTTCTCCTAGGGGAATCTCCTGACTCCCCTGGGGATGTTGCGCCGTCCTTTCGACGACCAGCACCACGCTCACCGCCTCTGCAGTCGCTGCAATGTACAAGTACAGCGACTCCCCTGGCTCCGGAGCTACTAGTATTGGTAGGGACACAAGGTGCTGCTTCAACTCTTGGAAGGCTCGCTCTGCCTCCTTGGTCCAAGAGAATGGGCTAGACTTTCGTAGGAGCTTGAAGAAGGGTAGCGCCCTCTCAGCCAGCCGTGAGATGAAGCGGCCAGGGACCCCGTAAGCTTCTGGACGTCCTTGATCTGGGCCGGAGGCCTCATTGCCTCAATTGCCCTAATCTTCTCTGGTTTTGCTTCAATGCCCCGGTGTGAAACCAGGAATCCCAGCAACTTTCCTGCGGAGACACCAAAGACGCACTTCTCCGGGTTCAGCTACGTGCGTGTTGCTCGCAGCTTGTCAAAGACCAGGGTCAAGTCTTCCACTAGGGTCGACCCTCTCTTAGTATTGATCATGATGTCATCGACGTATATCTCTATCCTGTCCCTAATCAGGTCCTCGAAGGTCTTACTCATCGCCCGTACAAATGTTGGCAAGGCATTCTTCAGACCGTAGGGCATTACAACATAACAGTAAAGCCCATCCACTGTTACAAAAGCGGTATGCTTCCTATCTTCCCTAGACATCTGGATCTGATGGAAACAAGAGTAAGCATCTAAGAAGGACAAGAGGTCGCACCCAGAGGTAGAATCCACGATTTGATCTATGCGTGGAAGTGGATACGGGTCCTTGGGACAAGCCTTATTAAGGCTGGTGTAGTCGATGCACATCCGAAGCTTCCCGTTTGCCTTAGGAACGATGACTGGGTTGGCCAGCCACACTGGGTGATGAACCTCTTCGATGAAGTCAGCGTGTAGCAGCTTCTGGACCTCCTCGCGGATGAAGTCCTGCCGCTCAACGGACTGTCTTTGAGGCTTCTGACTCACCGGTTTGGCGTCAGGGTGGATCTTCAGATGGTGCTCAATCACCTCCCTGGGGATCCCAGGCATCTGCGATGGTTCCCATGCGAACACGTCGGCATTTGCCTGGAGGAAGGCGACGAGCGTGAGTTCCTATTTCTCCTCCAGATTGCCCGCGATGCAGGTGGTCTGGGAAGAATCTACGCTGACCAAGATGGTCTTGACGGGACCGTCGTCTGCTCCGGATGGCTGCACCTTTGGCACCTTGGTAGGCGCCTTGGTACCGGAAGTCGAGGGGTCCCTCCCTCCATCATTCGAGCGAGCAGTTTATGCCGCCAGGGCGTGCAGCTTCTCGACGGCCGCAAGCGCAGCGGTGCAGTCGCCCCGCACGGTGAGGACCCCAGTCGGGGACGGCATCTTGAGGACCAAATACCCATAATGGGCAATGACCATGAACCGGTACAGGGCTGGCCTGCCAATGATGGCATTGAAGGGGAGGTTAACCTCAGCGACGTCGAACTGGACGTTCTCTGTGCGGAAGTTTTCCTCGGTCCCGAATGTAACCGGGAGTGCGATGCTCCCAAGGGGATACACCAGTTGAGGGCCCACTCCGGAGAATGGACGAGAGGGTCCCAGTCGGGACCCTGGGATCTGCAGCTGCTTGAATGCAGCATGGCTGATGACGTTGAGCCTAGCCCCACCGTCAATCAGAACATGGTGCTGCCGCATGTTGGCAATGACGGGGGCGGTAATGAGCGGTAGTATACCAGCCCCTGCCATGTCTTCGGGGCAGTCGGATGCCCCGAAGGAGATAGTGGTGCCCCTCCACCGCTGATGTGGAGCAGCCTTTGGGACCCTTGGGACCGCTGAAAGGACCTCTCAGCGCATGGACTTCACGTTCCTACGGGAGGTGAGCTCCCAACTTCCGCCGTACATCATGTACAACTTCTTGCGGCGGTCGTTGTCGTCACCGGAGTCGGAGTCTCCAGTGAAAACGTCCTTGAGGACCCCCTCAGGTGACTGATACCCGAGGTCCCATTCTCCTGCGGCCGTGTCACCTTCGTTGACCTTCTCCTTGCTAGGCCGGCAACGAGGCGGCGAGTCATCCTTGGAAGCCTGCTCGCGTCGCTCGCGGATGCGCTTCGCGAGCTTGATGATCTCGCGGCATTCTGAGGCGCTGTGGTGACTGTTGGGGTGCACAGGGCATGACCCACTGTTGCCTCCCTGTGGCCATGGGCGCTTGCCACGCTCGTTCCAGCCCCCAGTCGCAGCTGCCACGACCGGAACAGCAGACTGCGGCCTCTCGTGGCCGCAGTTCTTCTTCTTGTTGTTGTTGCCGCCCTAGGTGACGGCACCCGAGCCACCCATCTGGGTAACTCCGGTCTGTGGTGTCGAGTGCCATGCACGGCCCTCGGCAGCTCTGGCACATTTGTCGGCCAGAGCAAAGAGCGTGATGACGGTTTCCACATCATGTGTCGCTAGCTTCTCCAGCATCTTCTCATCACGCACCCCCTGTCGAAAAGCAGTGATAATGGAGGCATCAGATACATGAGGTATAGTCACTCGTACCTTGGTGAAGCGGGCGATGAAAGCCCGAAGAGTCTCCCCGGGTTCTTGCTTTACGATATGGAGATGAGCCTCCACACCATGCTGCTAATAAGCACTAGCAAACTTCGCTGTGAACCATGCACAAAGCTCTTCCTAGGAGTAGACGGGTCCCAGGGTAAGGTTCATGAGCCAGGTCCGGGCCAACCCGGTCAAGGCTACATGGAAGTAGCTTGCCATGACGACGGTGTTTCCACCAGCTGCCATAATGGCGGTGATGTAGACCTACAGGAATTCCGATGGGTTTGACGTACCGTCGTACTTCTCTGGCAGGTGTGGCCAAAACTTGGGTGGCCAAGTCACCGCGCGGAGGTGATCCGCTAGCGCGGCACAGCCCACACCGACTAATGGGACACCCGTGTGGATTCGGGCACTCCTTGGAGTTTGTGGCGCAAGCGGAGTGAAGTCTTGGTCGAGGTTGCGACCCTCGAAGTTTTGCCGGCGCTCCCGCGCCCTCTCCAAAGAGACTCGTGCGTCCTCGCCCGCACGCCTACAGTTGAGTTCTGCCCGCAGGTCATCAGGTCTCTCTAGAGAGATTGGAGCATCCTTGCCCACACGCCTGTGGTTGAGCTCCGCCCGTAGGTCCTCAGTCGGTGTGGCCTTCACTGAGGGTGAGCGCACAGACTCCGACACCTCGTGTTGACGCCGAAATGACCGAGGCCTGGGCCTACCCGAGCCAGAATGCGCCATGCCGAGGAGATGGTCGACATCGTCACGCCACTGCTTCATGGCCCCGGCGAGGCCATGGAAATTGGAGGGTGGCGTAGCAACTCCCTGGCTGCAGATAGCGCCCTAGGAGCAGCCCTTGACGGAGCCCTGGATGTCTGTGCGGGAGTGTGCTGCCGTGCAGCGTGCACAGTAGCAGCACCAGGCGCAGGGCGGTTGGAGCACCATGGCATAGAAGACGCAGCCTCTTCCTCCATCAGGAAGTCCTCAGGTGTCAAGCCAAAGTGCTCGACGATCTGGACCATCGTGTCGAGCAGGAAAATAGGCGAAAATCTAATGCCAAAGCCCCTACCTGGAGCGCCAAATGTCGAAGAGAAAATCCTCCGGCCGGGTGGCGGAATGCACCCGCCCTAATCCTAAGATGAGGAGGGGGCCTAAACGTTTTGCCTGTTAGGTGGATTTGGGATGAACACAAGAGCACACGAGGGATTATAGTGGTTCAGGCCACCAGAGTGTAATACTCTACCTCCACTGTGTGTATGTTGTATTGAGTGTGTGTAAGCGTGTGTCTGTGAACTTGAGAGCTTGTCCCTTGTCACGTTGTGTGCCTTCCCTTTTATAGTTTAAGGGAGGCACATACAAGGATGCTGAGCCCCGACATGCGGGCCTAGGAGCATAATGGAAGGAATACATTATGTGAGTAACTAATGCTAGTAACGCTTGAGCAATCACCGGGAGTCTTGATAACCGCAGTCCATGCATCATTGATAGCCGAAACGTGCGAGTAATGGTGAGTAATAGCATGGCTCGCGTATCGTGGACTGAGCACGCCGCCTATAAGTGGAGTGGACAGGCGTACGTCTTATCCGTAATGAATGCGGAGGCGCGCGAAGCCCAGAGGCGTCATGCTAGGTTCCGCCCGTTGGCTTATGCCGCACGCATTATGCCACGTGGCAGCATCGAGTCTCCGCCTGAGCGGGGAGCAGGAGTGTATGCGGACAGGTCTGGATCCCACCAGACCAGGTCTGGACACGTGTCAGTACCGGACCCCCGCCTGGGTCCTATTCTAGGCCTGAGTATGTTTTGTCCTGGAACCTTGGGACCCCATTATGGGCGGCCCTGACCCCATACGGGGGGTCCAAATCCCATTCCAGGGGTCCGGCTTGCACACGTGGAGGTCCTAGACCAATCTTGGAGGTTCTGGACCAACCTTGGAGGTCCGGACTGTATATCCAGGGGTCCGGTACTCTCCCATGGGGGTCTGGACTCACTGTTGATGCCTTGGAGTATATCACTTTCTCTGGACATGTGGCGGCCCCAGACCTGCCCATGTGGTGGGGTCAGGCACTGTTGTGGGCCCAGAGTAGTCACCCGAGGCTGGGGCGAGTCATGGCCTGGTCCCACATACAGCTCTTTTTAGCACGCGACTAAGAGATAGTCGCGTGGGATCTGCGTCTTTATACAGTAGCAGGGGGTACCCTAGTTTCATGGTACCAACAATAGTGTTATTGCAGGCGCCGTTGGGTGGGGAGGTGGTATTCTTAGGAAGTTCCCCAAAGTTCACGTTATCCTTGTTGGCATAATTGCTTCCGGATCGCTGGTCAAGGAAGTCGGGAATCTTTTTCTCCATGGTGGTGGAGGGTGAGGCTGCCTATAACACCCTGATTTTGGGGGTATAAAATTTCTTTCTAATTACCACCCAAAATCAGGTGTTACTCTTCCTTTTCTCACTCTAGGTTTTCCCTCTCCCTAGATTCTTTCTCTCTTTTTCCTTTTGATTAGAAATAGATTAAACTAGTGGAGGTTAATTATTTATTTTTGCCAAAACCTTTTGAGTCATGACACATTGCATCATGCTGAGCTTAAAATATTCTTTGAATTGTTGCACATGTTTGAATTTATTTGAATTTGAAACCTAGTTTGAATTTGGATTTGAAAACCCTATAGAAAAGAAATAGAAAAGGAATTAGAAAATCCAGAGTAAAAGAAAAAGAGAAAGCAGCCTAGCCGGCCTAGCTAAGCCCAGCCAAGCCGCGCGCCCGCGCCGCCTGACAGGCGGACCCCACCTATCAGCGGCAGTTCTCCTCTCCTGGCGCGCTCTCTCTCGCTCGCTGCCCAGTGGGGCCGATCTGTCGGCGCCAGTTTTCCTTCACCCGCGCGCTCTCTTTCTCTCTTTATCTCGCGGACCCGGATTGCCAGTCATCGCGTCGTTGCCCGCTCGCCCTTGTCCTCTCTCCCTGCGCCGTGGGCCAGCCCTGTCAGCTCTGCCCTCTCCGCACTCGCCATGGACCGACGCATGTGCACTCGCGCACGTCGCCGGGTTTCTCGGCCATGACGCCCACCCTCGCGTCCAGCTCCCTTCTTATAGCCCCGCCTGTGCCCCGCACACACCCCTCACCTCATTTCGCACACCCTCACCTTCTCTCGCGCTCTGCCCACGTCGCCAGCTGCCGCCGGAGACCCGCGCCCGCGTCCCTGGCCATCCAGCTCGCCGGAGACCGCTCCAAGCCTCCCCGAGCTCCGCCCCGAGGTGAGACACCTTTGCCTGTGAGCAATTTCCCTTATTGTGCTCTGTGTTCGGCTAATTTCGCCTTCACCGGTGCTCGGTCGCGGCGGTTCACCGTGCTCGCACGGTGGCCGACCGATTTGGCTCGGTTTAGTTCACCGGAGTAGGTCTCTGTGTCACCCCTACCTCTGCTGAAGTTAGCCAAAGCCTTAGCGCGCCTTAAGTCCCTCCCCCGTGGTCGGAATGGCTCACCGGAGTTTCTCCGGCTCGCCCGAGACCACCTCACCGCCGCTCTCCCCTCTTTGCCCGTGGATTCATGGCCTCTTCCCCGCCATCGAGTTCGTCATGGCGCCCTCTTCCCCTCTGCCCAACTCCGGTGACCTTGGGGCACCCTAGCTCGCGCCAGCCTCAACTCCGGCGACCTCACCGCCGCGGAGAGGAGCGGCGCCGCCCGCAGCCATCTGTTTTCCCTCAGTCTGATTTCCCCACCGTCCGATTCAGATCGCACGGCCCGGACCGCGGGATACCGCTTCGCGCACGCACGCCTGGCGCCCTGACCCGCCTGTAAGCGCCGCCCGCTCGGACCCCCTTGGACCCCTTCGAACCGCTCGGACCCACTCGGACCCGCTCGGACCCCTTCGGACCCGCTCGGACCCCCTTCAGACCCCCTCCGTCTGATCTTGATCGAACGGTTCGGACCCCCCGGACCCCTGCAGCTGCCTGTCAGCGCCCCAGTCCTCTGGCGTTGGACCCGCTCGGTCAGTGCACTCTCCCCCTCTGTCGCTGACACTCCCTGGCCCACTTGTCAGTGCTCGTCCGCGCCCTCGCGCGCGCTCTCGGCCGCAGATCTAATCTCAGCCGTTGGTTTTGGATCTGATGGTTAGATTCACCCGATACCCCTTCGCGTGGTAGTTTTCTTAAAGAGACACTCGGTTTACTGGAAATCAACCCACCGTCCCTGGTTTTCGCGCGCAGGCCCCTGTAATCTTGCAGATTTAGCCCTGGACTTAAAGTATTCACAGAATTAGCCTTAAATTCATATTTTAAATTCCCAAACTTGTTTATTTCATAACTTTTGCATATGAACTCCAAATTTAGTGATTCAAATTGCAGAATGTTCATAGGATTATTCTCTATTTAAATAAAATAGTTTCACTTACTGTCTGCACACTCTAATTATTTTAGGATTGAATGTGAACTAAGGTAGATGCATTTTTATTTACTTAATAAAATAAATAAAAGGAGAACCCTAGAGATTTAAACCTGCTTAGTCTTGTGAGACTAATAATGTGTATTACATGAAATCACCTTTGTTCTAAATTATAGGTCATAATAAAATAAATTGATCTATTATTATGTACTTGTAAATAACACTTAGGGAAATAATGATCTATTTTCAAATAAAATTAATATATGCCATAGTTCATTTTATACCTTGAATTCATTATCTCTTATGTAGTATTATGTCTTTTTAAGATGTGTTCCAATATTTGTACATGTTTGGTGTGATGTTCATTTGTACTTTCTAAATGTATTGAATGCATGCTCGCTTTATTTAGACAACGAGCAGTCCGCAGTTCCTGAGTGTGTTGTTGGAGACCTTCCTGAGCAGCAACCTGGTGAAGGCAAGTGTCCTCTGACCTACTACGTCCTACATACTTTATAATTTATGGTCCCGCATTACTTTATGAAACCTAAGAATTGACTTGTCTGTATTCACTTATCCTTGTTTACCTTTTGGGTTATCATGGTTAGCATGTTGCTATTGCCTTAACTTAATCAATGAACATGATGTGAACATTTATGATACGATACTGTTATCCTGAATTTGTGGATGATTTTGTGCTACCTTAGGGGACTCAGGCTTTTTCCTGAGTACCTCTCCGTAAGGACATGTGCATGGAGTGACCACCCGGGATAACAGTGCAACCATGAGGGTGGAATGGGACGCCCTTAGCTGATTAATTAGATGAACCTGGGGGTGTAGTTGGCTTTGCCAGAGGGCCGTCAATGGGGTCCAGGGCGTAGTGCTCGTTCTGCCAAGGTTGGGGTGCAGAGGTTCATTCAATTAGGTTTTTGTTGGTCACCCACCTTGGGGAGGTGTACTGCGTTTGTACGACAGGCGAAACCTAACGAGCAGTTATGCACCAGAGGAGTCTTTGTAAAGGCTACGATGTGAGACCCTGCTAGGTCACCTTGGAAGTGATCAATGGAGAGTCATGATCTCCGGGTAGAATGGGAATCACGACTTGTGGGTAAAGTGTACAACCTTTGCAGAGTGTTAGAAACTGATATATTAGCCGAGCTCATGGTTAAGAGCAGCCTTGGGATCCTCTTTAATTAGAAGAACTTTGGATACTTTTATGTTGATGATTAACTATGAGGTTATAAAATCTGATCTTTGGTATTTCCTCTTTTGAGGAGGTACTTTTGGGTAATAACTGGGTTTATTACTAAAACTTGGCTCTACTAATAACAATAAATACTTGACTAACCTAAAAGCAACTGCTTAACCCCAACCCCACATACAGCTAGTCCACTTTAGCCAAACGGGACATTTGCTGAGTACGTTGATGTGTACTCACCCTTGCTTTACAAACCACCCCACCCCAGGTTGTCCCCACTGTTCTCAGTACTCAGGAGGTGAAGCTGGCAACATGGATGACTTCGAGGAGTTCCAGGAATACGACGAGTTCTAGTTTATCTTAGTGGCAAACCCCTAGTCAGCTGCCTGTGTAGGCTTAGCATCTACATTTCGCATTTCCGCACTTTGATAATTATGTTGAACAACAGTTATGTATTAGACTATGTGGATGTCTTGGACATCTTGATGTAATAAAGTATCTTTCCACTATTTATTTTAAACATTATGTGATGATGTCCAATTATGTAATCGTTGTGTACGTGAGTTTCTGATCCTGGCACGTACATGGTTCGCGTTCAGTTTGCCTTCCAAAACTGGGTGTGACACTGCCTTGCGGGTGTAGGACATCCGGGTGGTGTGTGACTTTACCGACGTGTTTCCGGCAGAGCTTGCAGGCATTCCTCCAGAGCGCGATGCAACTTTTGAAATCAAGCTGATTCTGGGTACGCAGCCTATTCATAAGGCACCGTATCAGATGGCTCCAAAGGAGCAGGTTGAACTGAAGCGGCAATTGGATGATCTGCTGGCTAAGGGTTTCATTAGGCCTAGCAGGTCGCCATGGGCTTCCCTAGTATTGTTTGTTGTAAAGAAAGATAAAAGCAAGAGGCTATGTGTGGATTATCGTGCTTTGAATCAAGTGACAATCAAGAATAAATATCCACTACCTCGTATTGAGGTTCTCTTTGAACAGTTGAGGGGTGCCCAAGTGTTCTCTAAAATTGATTTGAACTCTGGTTATCATCAATTGAGGATTCGTGAGGAGGATATTGAGAAGACAACCTTTTGCACCAGGTATGGGCATTACGAGTTCATAGTCAAGTCTTTTGGCTTAACTAATGCCCCTGCTGCTTTTATGGAAGCAATGAATAGGATGTTACATGAGTTCTTGGACGACTTTGTGGTCGTGTTCCTGGATGATATCCTGATCTATTCAAAGATCGAGGAAGAGCATGAGCGGCATCTCCGTCTTGTTCTGAGTGCTCTTAGGAAGAATCAATTTTATGGCAAATTGAAGAAGTG
Source organism: Zea luxurians (assembly GCA_029449295.1). Lineage (NCBI taxonomy): Eukaryota > Viridiplantae > Streptophyta > Magnoliopsida > Poales > Poaceae > Zea > Zea luxurians. The sequence continues at coordinate 144,582,178 of JAOPSE010000001.1, read as the reverse complement.
TGCCTTTTGGCTGTCTGAAGTGGCTTTCCTAGGGCATGTGATTAGTTAGCAGGGCATTGCGGTTGATCCCAAGAATTTTGCGGCTGTGGTGGAGTGGAAGAGACCCTCCAGTGTCTCTGAAATCCAAAGTTTCTTGGGGTTCGCTGGATATTATCGATGCTTCGTACCAAATTTTTCCATCATTGCTAAGCCTTTGACTAGACTTTTGGAGAAGGGTGTTTTGTTCGTCTGGTCCAGTGATTGCGAGGTCAGCTATCAGACATTGAAGAACAAGTTGGTGAGCGCCCATATCCTAGCTTTGCCTGAGAGTGGTAAGCGTTTCATAGTTTATACAGATGCTTCTCGAATTGGTCTTAGCTGTGTGTTGATGCAGGAAGGCAGAGTGATCGCTTATGGCTCAAGGCAGTTGAGGAAGCATGAGGGGATTTATCCAACTCATGATCTTGAATTGGCCGTGGTGGTCTTTGCTCTAAAATCGTGGAGGCATTATCTTTATGGCGAGTCTTGTGACATTTACACCGATCATAAAAGTCTCAAATATATTTTCACTCAGAAGGAGCTGAATTTGAGGCAGCGACGGTGACTCGAATTGATTAAGGATTATGATTTGACCATTCATTATCACCCAAGAAAGGCAAATGTGGTGGCTGATGCCCTTAGCAGGTCCGGGGTTCCAAAAGTGGCCTTGCCTTTGATCGCTGATCTGGACCGTTTGGGGATCGCTTTGTGCTATGTCGGCACCGCTAGTGAGGAGACTCGGATGTTTATTCAATCCTTGTAACGCCCCGAATTTTGCAGTTGAATTTTTTCTTTTCTTTACTCGCCAAAATTCGGGCGTTACCTTTTCTTTTTCTTTTTTTCCCTCGCTAAACCTTGACCTTTTCCAAAGTTTTAGCGGGATTCGGTTTGGATTTCCCGTGTAAGAAAAACTCTAAAAATACTTTGTGTTGTTTGATGCACCATGCCGAACCTTGCATTTTTTTTGATTGTTTGAAAGTGCAAATGCATTCATCTAGAAAGATCGGATTTCGAAAACAGGGAAATAATCTTTTCTTTTTCTTTCTCTCTCTTTCTCTCTCCTCTTTTTCTCTCTCTCCCGCGCCGTGGGCCGACCCCGGCCGGCCCAGCCGCCCCTGGCGCCCCCCTCTTGGGCCTTGGCAAGGCCCAGCCGCCCCCCCCATCTCCCTTTTTCCCCAAACCCTCTCCCTCTCCCTCTCATTTTCCCTCTCTCTCTCCCTAGCGCCGCCCCTACCCCTGCCCTAAGCCGCCGCCGCCCCCTGCCTAACCGCCGCCCTCGGCCGCCCCTGCCGCCGGCCGCCCCTCGCCGTCGCTCCCCGACGCCGGTGAGCCCCCCCTCCTCTCTCCTCTCTCTCCCTCTCCCCTCTCCCCTCCCCTTTCCCCTAGCCCGCCGGCCGCGCCTGGCCCTGGCCGCGCCTGGCCTCTGGCCGCGCTCCCCGGCCGCCTGGCCGCGCCCTGGCCGGCCCCGGTCGCGCCTAGCCGCGCCCCGGCCAGCCCCCAGCCTGCCCCAGCCGCGCCCCGGCCGGCCGCTGGCCGCGCCTGGCCGCGCCCCAGCCGGCCGCTGGCCGCGCCTGGCCCGCCCGCCTGGCCCTTGGCCGCGCCCCCTGCGCAGGGCCGGTTCAACCGCCCGGGGGCCGGCTCAGCCGCCCAGCCGCCCCAGCTCGGCTGCCCGCGCCCGCGCCCCGCCCCAGCTCGGCCGCCCAGCCCAGGGCCGGTTCAACCGCCCTAGGGCCGGTTCAACCGCCCCCCCCCCTCTGTTTTTTTTATTTTTTTTATTTTATTTTATTTACTTTCTGTGATCATGATTACCTTATTTTAGGTAGGCTAATCATTGTTCATGCTATGGAAAATAGGAAGTTTAATTTAAAATTCCGTTATGCTATTGATTCACGTAGTTAATTGTTTATCTCGTGCAATGTTGACCAACTTAAAATGATTAGGTTTTCATTAGTATATATAACAGAATTCTTTTGTTAAGAACCAATTGTAACTGATCATTAGTGCATAAACTTTAACCCCCTGCGAGATCTTTCCCGTTTCTTTCTAACCATAACAAATGCGATGTCAAATGTCATACTTGATGCATATTCGTTTTACCTGTTCCCTTGTATGGTGTACTGTTCTTTTGTATTAAATGTGTGGATGTATGTATGTTTGCGCTCGCATAGAGAACGATCTGGTCGAAGAGCCCGAGGAATTCGCAGGAGAAGCCCCTGAGCAGCAGTCGGTTGGTGGAGGCAAGTGTCCTTTGACCTATCTTTGTCCTATTCATTCTTTAATTCACCTCCCGCATTACACATTTATACTTAAGGATTGACTAGCTTTTGTTACCCATGTCCTTGTTTACCTATCTGGGTCGGATTATTACTGCTTAGTTTGATGCTATTGCTCAACTCTAATCAATGAACATGATGTGATTATCTGTGATACGCTGTTTTCCCCTTCTTATTTATGATCATACTTGTGGCATTTAAGGGGACTCGAGCGGTTTCTCGAGTGCCTCTCCGTAAGGACCTGTTCAATGGATGACCGCCCGGGAAAACAGTGCAACCATGAGGGTGGAATGGGACGCCCTTAGCTGAATAATTAGAGGAACCGGGGTGTAGTTCGCTTAGCCGTTGTGCCGTCAATGGGGCTCGGTGTATGCGGCTCGCTCTGCCAAGGTTGATTTGTCCCTTGGGGAGGAGTGCGGTACATTTAGGAAACCTAACGGGTGGCTACAGCCCCGGGGAATCTTTGTAAAGGCTACGTAGTGAGACCCTGCCTATTCACCTTGGTAGTGTTTAAGGGTTTGATCAGCCCGAGGCAAGAGGGAATCACGGCTTGTGGGTAAAGTGCGCAACCTCTGCAGAGTGTTATGAAACTGATATATCAGCCGTGCTCGCGGTTATGAGCGGCCAAGGGAGCTCCAGAGATTAGTGATACCTGATCAGAGATATTTTGGTACAGGTGGCAATGAGATTGATGGTTCCGATTATGATTATGGTATTGGTAAGTGGTATTCTTTCCGTTTGGAAAGGATACATTGGGCTAATAACTTGGGTTAATGTTAAAACCTGGCTCTCTACTAGTAAGTAATAACCTGACCAACTAAAAGCAACTGCTTGACTTATCCCCACATAAAGCTAGTCCACTACAGCCAAACAGGATACTTGCTGAGTATGTTGATGTGTACTCACCCTTGCTCTACACACCAATCCCCCCCCAGGTTGTCAGCATTGCAACCACTGCTCAGGAGAAGATGAAGCTGTGGAAGGAGACTTCCAGGAGTTCCAAGACTACGACGAGTTCTAGGTGTGGGTTAGCGGCAACCCCCAGTCGGCTGCCTGTGAAGGCCGCAGTTATCTACGTTTCGTTTTCGCACTTTGATTTATTGTAAGAACTATATGGACGTCTCAGACGTATGATGTAATCGACTATTATTTCCCCTTTAAATACTATTTGAGCACTGTGTGATGATGTCCATGTTATGTAACTGCTGTGTACGTGAATAACTGATCCTGGCATGTACATGGTTCGCATTCGGTTTACCTTCTAAAAACCGGGTGTGACAATCCTCCCTCATGGAGAGAGTGCGTGTGGCTCAGCAGTAGGATTGATTATTGCAGGAAGCTCGAAAGAGGGTTGGCGATGGTAAACCCTGGGAGTTCACCATTAATGAGAATGATTTGGTTCGTTTTAGGGGCCGTCTTTGTGTGCCTCAGGAATCAAAGGTGAAGATGGGTATCTTGAGAGAAGCTCATAAAACGCCTTACACCGTTCACCCTGGAGAAACCAAAATGTACCGAGATTTGAAGCAAAACTTCTGGTGGAAGCGGATTAAGGTTGACGTTTCTAAGTATGTGGACGCCTGTGAAGTATGTCAGCGCGTGAAGGCCGAGCATAAGCGGCCTACAGGTTTACTGCTATGAAATCATCTGGAAGAAGACCCCTCAAACCAATAGGCATGAGCTGTTGCATCAGGACATGACAGTCATGTGTTTTAAGACCAACAATCTTCCCTTCAACAACATTAACACATTTTGATATGTTTCTACAATAACCATCAGGAACTTTTACCTTTCTAAGAAAATCACATAATGCTTGTCTCTCACTTTTAGACATTGCAAATAAAGCTGGTGGCAAGTTAAACTTTCCTGAAGGTTTTTCTTGTGGATGCAAGTCCGGTCTAATGTTCATCTCTACAAGGTCTAGACGAGCTTGTAGGTTATCTTTTGTCTTTCCATCCAAATTGGATATTGTACCATAGCAATTTTCAAAGACATTCTTCTCTATATGCATCACATCAAGATTGTATCGAAGAATATTATCATCCCAATAAGGCAATTTGAATAGACTACTAACTGACTTGTAAGTTTTTGAGTTCTTGAAATCACCAAGTGCCATGATTTCATCCAAAATTGGACGATGATAATAGGTTTTAGGTTCTGTTCGAAGCTCTATTGTTCCATCAAATGAATCTGCATCCAAGCGATAAGAATGATCAAGATCGATATATTGGTGATTTCCCATAAAACAAGATTTACGGCCATTCTTCAATTGTTTTGTCCAGACATTTTCACCACACGGAGGACATGCAAATTTCCCATGAACCTTATGAGAAGCAAGCATTCCTAAACCAGGAAGATCATTTATGGTCATAAGCATAACCCCTCGCACAGTAAAACTCTCATTTCTTGATGCATCATATGTGTACAAGCCGGTTAGAAATAAATCCTTTAGGTCATCCAATAGTGGCTCAAGGAACACATGAATTCTATCTCCAGGACTTTTAGGACCAAGAATCAATAAAGAGAGCATAAGGTTGTGATCTTTCATGCAAAGCCATGGAGGAAGGTTATATACCACCAATACAACAGGCCAACAACTATGCGTTGCAGTCATCATCCCAAATGGATTAAACCCATCAGTAGCCAAACCAAAACGAATATTACGAGATTCTAATGCAAATCCTAGGAACTTTTCATCAAACTTCTTCCACACTGGTGCATCAGCTGGATGTCTTAGTGCACCATCCTTAATGCGCTCCTCGTCATGCCATCTTAGAAGAGAAGCTGTTTCTCTACACATAAACATTCTTTTCAACCTCTCTTTAATTGGAAAATATCGTAATACTTTGCATGGTGTTTCTTTCTTTCTTTCCTTCTTTGTTAATACAAATTTGGGATCCTTATCCTTCCACCTCGAAACCTTACAGGTTGCACAAAAATCATCATTCTTCTTTTCCTTCCAGTACAACTGACAATTGTTTGGGCAGGCATCAATATTTTCTTATCCAAGTCCAAATTTAGAGATTATTTTCTTAGCCTCATAAAAGTTCTTGGGCAGTTCATTTCCATTAGGAATAGCCATATGCAGAACCTCAAGTAGATCCCCAAAAGATTTATTTGACCATTTGTTCATGAACTTGATATTAAACAAAAGCACAAATAAAGTTAGTTGTGTGAGTTCACAACCTATCCATAATGGCCTTTTGAATCTTCAAGCTGTTTATAAAACTGGTGTGCTTCTATATTGGGTCCCTGGTCCGATTCTTGACCATCAGTCATAGGTGTGTCATCATACAACTGACCAACGGCGTCTTGAATTAGCTGGTCAACATGAACATACCTTTCATCAATATTCGAATTTGGTTCTGGACTACTTGTGTGTTGCACTGAAACATTACCTTGAAAACTCCATTCATCATAATTCTCAATTATCCCGTTGCACACCAAATGCCCATACATGTCATCCCTTGTTTGAACAGTAGTGTGCACACATGTCTAACTTGGACAATAAATCTTGATACCTACAGGTTTATCTTTAAATGCAAATTCAAGGAATTTCTCTACACCAGCTAGATATGGATCAGAACCTTTAGAGTAACGCAGAAGACGCTTGACCAGGCCAATATCCATTCCGACACTGGAACAAAATACAACCATTCATCTACATATGTTTATTTCTCCAAACGTAACTACAATACATTGATCCAAAATTCATAGATAGCTATCTTTGAGACATTGGTAACTCCATTGAGTAAATGAGTAGTCAGTTTCAGCATAGAATGATGTCTACACAGCACACCAATATCTCCAAGGTGGGGAATGAGAGGGATACCTTGCCTGAGCGCTTGTGGCGGGGATAGGCCTTAATGAAGTCGTGGGGATCACGTCCTTCACTGTGGGAGACCGGCGCGATCCTATTCCTCGTCTCCTCTCGCTGTCCTACAGAAGGCGCGCGCTAACTTTTGTGGAGGCGTTGGTGCGCAGCGTCCAGCAGGGCGTTGGTGTGGCCATGTGGGCGGGCTTGGCAGGCGGCACCGGGCTCGGCCAGAAAATGGACACGGCGAGCTTGGCAGGCGCCGCCGGACGCAGCCAGAAAATGGAGGCGCGGATTTCTAGGATCCAGGGAGGCCGAGTGGTTGGTCTTGCAGGGATCTAGGGAGGCCGAGCGGATTGCAAGAATTGTTATAAGAAACTGAAGTGACATCCATACATGCAAATCTATTAGAGTCTGTTGGTTAGCTGGTGTTAATGTTGAATAGTTGGTCTTGAGTTCGAGGTTGCTAAAGGCCTTTTTTGCCGAATAAACAAATATAAAACTTTAAGCTCTTTTTTGCCGAATAAACAAAATTACAACAAATATATAACTTTAAGTGCCTTGACAAATCGCAACTACTATTTTCACATGGCTAGCGGGTGTTTGATAAGTAAAATCATAAAAAGGATGCAAAAAATATTTTAATAAAATAAAACACCAATACAAAAGTGGACCAAAAGGACTTCATACTTGAGTTGGTTGCCTTTGTTACATTCTACATGTTTGTTGTTCAATTTCTCATTCTATATTTTTGTACAATTAAGTAACATACCACTATGCTTCATTAAAAATAAAATAAACAACACAGTTTCATTATTGCCTCAGTACCAAAATTACTCAATAGATGTAAATGTTGCCACCATTCAAATTACTCTACGCATACAAATATAAAACTTTAAGCTCTTTTTTGCCGAATAAACAGAATTACAACAAATATATAACTTTAAGTGCCTTGACAAATCGCAACTACTATTTTCACATGGCTAGCGGGTGTTTGATAAGTAAAATCACAAAAAGGATGCAAAAAATATTTTAATAAAATAAAACACCAATACAAAAGTGGACCAAAAGGACTTCATACTTGAGTTGGTTGCCTTTTGTTACATTCTACATGTTTGTTGTTCAATTTCTCATTCTATATTTTTGCACAATTAAGTATCATACCACTATGCTTCATTAAAAAAAATAAACAACACAGTTTCATTATTGCCTCAGTACCAAAATTACTCAATAGATGTAAATGTTGCCACCATTCAAATTACTCTACGCATACGGTTGCAACGCATGGTAAACGTTGTCGTGATCGTAGTTACTCTACGGATGCAGTTTGCAACGCATGTTAAACGTTGCTAGTACCATTATTATTAACGAATGTGGCTTGCAACATATAACAAGCGTTGCAACCTAATCACTTCCAACACATATAACTATAGGTTGCTAGGTATACGTTGCCATAAGGGGGTTTGTTTTGTAGTGTTAGTGCGGTAGCCGATCACCGGGGTCTTGGTGTCTTTCTGGTATGCAAAATTATAGCACCCAAAGTTTTTATGTAGCCCATCGGCTCTGGCCTTCGTCTGGTAGTGCAACACATGCACTCGACAGAACCCTTCGACATTTGCACTCTTACCCTGGCTTCGGAGAGCCCATATGTAGACGCTAAGCCTAACAATGGCATTTGGCGTCAGCTGATGAAGATATATTTCAAACCTTTTCAAAACTTCTCCTATCATACCATACAGGGGATACCACAGTCCTGCCCTGAAGAAGCTCCTAAACATGACAACTTCATCTTCCTTCGGCTCTGGAATCACTTCTTTGACAGCAAAGCGAATAAGTTTACCTTCATCTTCCCTAAAATAGCCCAACTTTTTCATCACGTCTAAGTCCTTTTCTATTACAGTTGATTTTATGAACTCAATATGACTAGGTTTTGATGGGCTCAGAATGTTGTTATCCTCTTCATTCTCATCATCACTTCCATCTTCTGCAACAGTATGCTCAGCTTCGGCAGTAGCTTCTTCCGACACAACCAGACCTAAACGTCTCATTACTTCTGATATCGGTGCCGTTTCGGTCACTTCGGCCTCATCTCCCTCACGAGACACCCTAGTGGTTGATCTTACTCGGGCCATTTCAATGTTCACTCCTTAAGATGAAGCTAATTTCAGTTGACGAAGAGCTTGTTCAGAAGCATAATCCAGAAAGCTTCGGCTTTGATTAAAATTTTAAACAGCACAACAGTGTGATGGCAATGAATGCTGTGGTAACTTCTCACCAACCCATCTGCTTATATAGTGCTGCAGGAGAAGAAGGCGAAACGCTAGGCCGTCCACACTAACTGAATGGTGGACCACCTAGCGCCTGGAATATTTTAATCGTTTTTCGATAACAAGCTCAGGGAAGGTGTTTTCAGACCTTCGGCATTCTAAAGCCTTCGTGTTTTTCGCAGACCGAGCTCGTTATGAAAAAACGATCTGACACCACGAAGGGGCTAATGTTGGGGGTCTTCTTCTCCGTCGAAGGTCCTCAAGATATAAATACCTTCGGCAAAGGTTCCCAAAACGAAGACCTTGGGAGGAAGCAGCAACACAGAACACCGAAGCTCAGTAGCTTTGGCTCAGATCAAGCAAAGAAGGAAAAGACTAAATAGACCCTATTAGTTTAAGTTGCTTATAAGCAAATGTCCAAGGGCATGGATGTAATTTTACCCGAGCTGCGTCTCGTGCCTATAAATAGACGAACAATAACACCGTACTATTCACATTAGATTGTAATCACTCTCCCGCATTCACGCCTTCGAGCAAGCCGAAGGTATCAATGTAATATTAATACTGTTAAATGTTCATTTATGTTTTATGGAATACGAATACGAATGGATTAATAAGATGCAGTCATCATATTTATCCTTTTGCATTCCTATTCACGTAGTAAATAATGAAGGTATGTCTCTCTTGACCTTCGTCTGATGAGTATTATTCTCATGTGGAGATAATACTTTGGAAGATGAAGGTCCTTAATCGTTAACGATTGTGTTGCCTTGTTCTTGTTCTACGACATTTGAGAACAAGTAACCAACACTTTTAGAAATGGTACAGAACTCATGGGAAGCCCACCACCTACACAAGGCCCGTTAACCATCTGATTAGGTGGCCATCCAAGAAACATACACCTACATGTATTGCTCCTTGGTCAGGTACATTGATGCATTAACATGTTCCCAAAACAAGAATTAGCCAAAAAGATAAAAGACTCAACAACTTGTTTACCTCAAGGTATTGTGCCTCAATAAGGTAAATTATTGACCACTCCACCATGGTCTCAGACACAAGCCGGTCATCACTACTTGCCTGGTACCACACCTTGATAGCCTAAATCTAGGCATATTACATTGCATGTGCAATGACATCGTTCGTGTTATACTCAAACACGTAATGGGTGTTCAGATCATATGACCCATCTTCAGGCAACTTGTACCATTTCTATAAAAAAGAGTGTTATATTTAAAAATTCATATATAAATACAATAAAGAAGTTAATAAGGAAACATCATACCTAGAATCTGTCACAAAATAGTGCTTGTGTGTTGTCGAATTCTCTAGGGACACAATAGCGATAGTGCTCCCAAGAGGTGGCAGGGATATACTCAACAGTTGACAAAGTCACAAGACCAGGCCAGTGAAGATGAACAAGATTACCTAGAACCATGTTCACCTACCTATAGTGTCCTATGCCTATGAACGACGCATTGACCCAAGTCCTGCAAGCACAAAACAATTTAGAAATAAATCCGTAAGCAATACAATGAAACAAAGACTATGTCAATCACATTCCACTTAGCTTTACCAAAATCCAGGAATTAGTTGGAAGCTCCAAAGTTCGGTCGACAAAATGCAGTTTCCATGTTCTCCTTGCTCGAGATGTTCTAGACCCACCTGGCGACTCTCCATCAGCCCTAGAATCCCTACCTTGTGGCTTTAACTCTCTCCACCAACCTCATCATCGTCACCCACACCGTCCCCATCATTCCCATCGTTGTCTCCTCTCACTAGGTCTTGTACCTCCACACCCACTGCTAACTCTCCTCTCTATAGGTCCTATACCAACTTTCACTTGATTTCATCATCCTATTAAAAATAAGAATGAGATTAAATTACAGAGTTGTCCTGTAAAAAAGAATTAATTTAAAAAGTAACTTACATTGTGTTGATCGTCTAGAGGCAAATGTTGTGCCAGCACTTAGCGTCTGCTCAAGGAAGAACTAATGCCTTAAAACACTGAGTCCTCGCTCCTAGAGCTCCTCCTCATCCATAGCAAACTCCAAGCTAAGGACTTCATTTTTTGACATCCTGTTTCAACAAGAAGTTAGTAAATCAAGACAAATATGAATATAGAATGAAATACAAAATAATACAAGAAATACAAAATTGTATAAATAAAGTACAATTCCATACTCGTCAATCATAATGGAAATCAAAACTAGGATCAAGTTGTTTTTGTTGATTCAATGGACACCAAGTAGCTTTCTTTTTTCTCGACTCTCAATTTCTTTTTGGAGGAACCTCTACATCATTGTAGTCTCCTGTTAAGGATTCCTCCAACTTTCCTCTTTCTATATTAAACATGCTCAAAAGTTCATCATCTTGCAACATTTCTCTAGTTACAACTTCGGAATTGGTTGTGGCTATAAGAAAATGAGCAGCTTCAAACCTTGTAGAACGCAAACGGAAACCATTGACATCATACCGACCATAGCTTCTGATAGTTCTTTCTTGTAGCGACAGTTGTTGAAGTTTAGGTGTATCTACATAACCTTGAAACCAACATAGTAAATTAGGCCTTCCATCTTTTCCCTCTTGTCGCAACTGATCACGTTGATTTGATGTTGGTTCACTACTACACATCCAATTTTTATAATCAAACTCACCGTTAGTACATGGAAAGAAACCGATCAGGACAAGAAAAAGGCTAGCGATAATGACTACAAATTAAGTTTGCACTTACATGAGGAACTAATTCATCTCTTCCATGTTGTTATACATGTAGAGAAAAGCAGCTTTACATTCATCATCAGTGAAATAGTACGATGTGTTGGGGCCTACAGTTTTTCTCCTCCATTAAAAAATTTCATGATCACTATAAGGGGAAGTTTCATCAACATGATACTGCAATGTAGGTGCATTGACGTTGTGTTCCTCTATAAAGTACAAGCCCATGAACGATGTTATCTCTTTGTATTTGAATTCTCAGCAATGCACCCTTCAACTATTCTCTTATTACCAACCATTGCATAGAACTTCTTTAGTGTCCTTTCAATGTGATACATCTATCTATACTAGACAAGGCCACCTAACTTAGCTTTCTATGGAAGATGAATAAGTTGATGTTGCATTGGATTGAAGTAACTAAGAGGAAATATTTTTTTCAAGCTTGCATACCAAACCGGTAAATTTGCTCTAGCATCTCTTTATTTATTTCTTTAGCACAAATATGTTATTAAAAGTAGCTTATCTCCGCTAATGCCTTACACACATCATTTTTCACAAAACCACAACATATAACAAGAAATTTTTCCATGATTATGTGGTAGTCATGACTCTTCAATCCGGAGAACTTGTTGGTCTTCACATTCACAGATCTTCTAAAGCCATCGTGTAAACATCAGGGAACTTTAAGTTTTTCAACCACCTCATTACTTCTTTCTTCTTTTTAGGTTTCAAACTATAAGGAGCATGTGGCTTCTTCTCACTTTCTCCCACCTCTAGAGTTGGTCGAATAAAAATTAAGGCTAAGTTTTTCTAGCGTTATGGTTGTCTTTTGTTTTGTTAGCGATATTCAAACAAGTGTTGATAAGCTTTCATCAATATTTTGTTTCTAGTGCATGACGTCAATGTTGTGCATCAGAATCAAGGCCTTGACATAAGGGAGGTCCCATAATCCACATTTGTGAGTCCACTTATGTCGGTTCTAAAACCTTCAAACACTTTCCATGTTTATTTAGTTTCAAATCATTAAGCCTCGCGAGAATCTCTAGACCTAAGATGCCTTGGGTGGCCCCTCATCACAATCGTTCCCTTTCTAAAGCGTTTCTTTGGAACCTGAATGGGTGATACTAAGGCAAAAAGCATCTATGGCAATCGAAGTAAGAGATCTTTCCACCAAACTAAAGTCAAAAACAACCAGTGCCTTCAGCACATATTAGACATGTCAGAATTCCATGACAACCCCATCTAGAAAAGACACCATAAGTCATAAAATCATGAATCAACCACAAATACACAACTCTAAGGCTGCGCTTCTATTTCTTATAACAATCATACGCTTCGACTCCTTCTCACCAAAGTTTCAAGTCTTCAACCAGGGGTCTCATCATGACATTGATATTTGTTCCAGGATGATCCAGACTAGGTATTCCAATACACAAGAAAATAAATTCATATTTTATGCAAAGATCTGGCGGAAGGTTGTATGGAATAGCAAACATGGGCCAACATGGGTTTGATGGTGCATTTAGATTGAAAGGGGAGAAACCATCTGTTACCAAACCGATGCGGGCATTTCTCGCTTCGCTAGCAAATTTGGAATCAAAGCCATCTAGTGCCTTCCATGCATCTCTATCCGCTAGGTGTGCCATCACTTCGGGATTGTCACATACACCTTCCTTGTGTCATCTCATGTGTTTGGCAGTATTCTTCGAGATAAACACATGTTTCAACCGAGGTATAAGAGACATGTAATGAATCTGCTTATGTGCTACCTCGGTCTTCATGGTCACACCATCATCGTTTCAGCCTCTACAAATCTTATCTCGTCCCATATTGCACACTTCTTCTCATTCATGGTCTCCTTTTAGAAAAGCATACAATTATTGTCCCATATATCATTTTTTCGTAGTGCATACCGAGACCTGAGAGTAACTTCTTGGACAGGTACATGTCTTTGGCCATCTTGTGATTCTCTAGAAGTACATCACTAATCAAGTTCACAAGCTCCTTGTAACAGCTGTTTGAGAATGTTAACTTGGACTTAATAGCCATATGTCGAGTCACGAAAACAAGGACAAACACTTTTGTGTGCTCGTTCAACGGCTCTTCGGAAGCCTTAAAGAGCTCGAAGAACTTTAGAACCTCAGGCATAAGAGGATCCTCAGAATTGGGGGGTCAAGGTGGATCGTCGGATAGAAGCTAATGTCGACATCATCAAGCATCTCTTCCATCCTATCATAGCCCCCCTATTCATTTGACTAATCTTTCGATACATTAATTATGACGAGGTGGGTCCTCACCGTAGTGCACCCGCACCTCATAGACAGGCATGCATATAGCCATTCTTACAAAGATCTATCAACATAGGCCTTCTATCAAGGAAATAAATGTTTCGATACTTGCTATAAGGGCACCTAGCGTTGGTTCCGATTTCTGACCTAACAAAAGCACGATCGAGAAAATTGTTGGTCTTAGCAACCCAGTCACTTGGTAGAGCCCCTCTCTTCTTCTAACCTTCATACATCCATCGACGATCCTCCGCCATACTAGATGCAGAACCTTAACTGAGGTAAGTAATGCACGAACCATCGGTTATACAAAGAAATCACCCCCTATATCTATAGGAAAGGCATGACCTCGAGCGAAATGTCAGCATCATAACCCCGTTGTTCTCTTTTTGTATGCCTAAAAATGGTGCAACGGAGAACAAAGGGGATATGCTACCAAAACTACCCTCGAGCCCATGCCTTGTCACAAATACTCTCGAAAATTACAAATTTAGCTTATCTAAGCACCTCTAAGTGAACTAAAACAATATAAATAAATTGTGTAATCACTTTTTGGCTGCCAGAGATAACACACTACACGATTTTTAACGTACAAATTAATTATTTGTATGTAAACTAACTACAATCAATCAACACATCTACACATTTCTACAAATAGTGTACTTCCTTAGCGGATGGTGGTGATGGCTTTCTGTAGGGGCAACAACGGCTACGGGGACGAGGCCAACCATGCACGGCTTCTAACGATGGCATGCAGGAGACACGGACGCAGTAGGCTTTAGGTGGTGCGGGGGCGGTATCGGGGAGCACAGTGTGCGAGATGGAGGCGGCGCCGACGAGCGTCAAGTGAAAGGGGAGAGTACGAGCGAGGGAGAGAAAGAGTGGAGAAGTAAGACAGCGGTCGGATCATCATTTCCTTAAAATGTTTTCTCCGACAGTTTGTCTAAAACTCATCGAATGTAAGTCTTATATCTAATAGCTTATCTAATAGCTGTCAGACATAAGTCTTATGTTCGACAGTCATTACCTTCGACGGAGGGCCCTTGACACCGTGGGAAATAAATAGTTTATCGGACGTTCCTATGTTTCCTGTTATGTAGAGCACATTTCACTTGGCTCATATATGTACGGACTACAGGAATAGTTAAGAGCAGGGGAGAAATAATCATGCATAGTCAAAGTTGACTGATGAAGCATGCACAGTTCCAGAAACGTGCGCATATATACATGCGTATGTGCAGAAGTGATGGCCAGCGCCATGTTCCAGGACTGTTTCCGTGGCGGGAATATTATTATGCGTGGGGGCGGTGGGGCAGAGCTCTGAGCCAACGTGAGCCACAGAAAACATGAATAGCTGAGGGTTCGACAACACATTGGGATAGCGACGTCTCCTAGGGACGAGGGTCCACTGTTCTGTCAGGTGTCAGCAAAGCAACAAGGCAGCGGACCAAACGGCAGCTAGCCTTTTGTAATAAACAGTGCAATCAAATTCAACATGGAACTAGCAGGTGAGAGGAGATTATATTAGGAGAACAGAGACTCGGAATTCGGAAACGCTAGAACACCCGAATATTTTGCGTTGTACTTTTATTTGTCGCTGTTAATCTCAGACTAGGCTAGAAAAATTGGCTGTGAACAAAGGCATGCGATAACAGTGACCAGTAAATATAAAAAATATCGACTGACTGACCAATGCAAGTATTGAGTATGTAACTGCAATTAGGAGAATGACAGAAACGGAATTTACCAAAATGTAAACTGCTGGGGTGAGTTCCCATAGTTTTTTTTTTGTATAATGTTTTAGTACAGGCATTCAGTGAATATTTTCTCTAGCACTCCAGTTTTAATTGATTGGCTTTTGACGGATCGATCTATCAATACCACTCTGATCTGTACATGTGCATGAATGAAAAAGTCCAATTTTATGTTGTACACTAGATCCTCAAAATTTTAATTTGAAAATCGCTCTTTCTTCCAAAAAAACACACTCTGTAACAAATAGTGTATTTTAGCTCAAAATTAAATACAATATAACGTACTGTGTATTTTTAGAAATATAAAATATATCTGGTTCCAAAATGTCATCTCCCGGACATACTCGGTTCGAATTTTTCAATGCAAATCACGGGTTTATTATCTGAACGGCGGTGGCAAAAGTACATACTTTTGTGTACAATAAATGGTGAAATTAAAGCATCATCAACAGTTCGGTTCAAAACATTCTAGTACATCTATTTTGCACCAGGCGCAATACACGAAATGCAAAATACAACACAGCCTGCAACTAGGTTTTGTTTTCTTCTAATAATGCAGTGGCCTTTAAAATACAGAAAATTATAAATCATGAGCAGATAATGGTCACAATATAATACCATGCAGTATATTAGGGCCTAGCTAATTGTTTACTCGGGAACGGTTTCATTGGAACTGTTCCACAGCTAGAATGATAAGTTTATTTATATTAATATTAATTAGCTGGATTAATTTCTTGCCTCAATCCAATACAAATTTAACCCGTGAGGTCCCCTCGGCCTCGAGCGAAACTTGTGAATGATCTTTCAGCGGTACCACATATTGATGTTGACAAGACTTTGAGCTTATCGCTCTAAAAAATACTATCGCATCTCTGGTTTAGCTCCAAATTCATTGAAAAGGGTATAAATGTATTTTATTTCAAGTAGATGTATTATGAAAAATATCTTATAATTAATCTAAGATTCTAAGCATACTTATTTAGTGTCATAAATAATTATATGTTTGTTATCTAAATTTGTTTAAAACTCGAAATAGTTTGACCTAAAGGACTATATAACTGCTAGAACTATATTATATTCTTATTGGGATGAAGTTAGCACTATTACTGCATGTACAACCTAAGCCCTTAAATCGTTTTTTCAAGTGTGATAGACAACTAAGAGACTGCATTATACAATTCTAAGCATTTAGACCATAAATACAATCAAAACATAATATGTGTAGAGAGTCGTGTAGAGATATACTCTTCAGGAAGAGCATGTCTCTTGATTTTTTTCTCACTTACCCCTAAAGATCTATCACGAAACTCATAATTAGTGGGTTGCCCATGCCCTTATATTGCATAGGTCATATTTAATGACTTAAACCTCACATAGCTAATTACAGAGCTAAATGACACTATAGTTGACTATATAGCCATTATATTATACAAATAGCTATTGGTCACTCTCAAACTTCTATAGTGTGCCATAGCCATAAATATATTCGGAAATTTAAAAGCTTGGTCAAATCTGAAACAACTTTATGTCACAACCTTTCTTAGGGAGTCTTGTCACTACTGGACTTGCCTTCTTTGCCTAGCGCCCTATATACCCGACGAATGACCTTTTGTACTCAGCAAAGGCTTTATCGAGTGTTGCACACGACAAAAAGCCCTTAGTACAAAAATATCGGAAAAGCCTCTTTTGTTTATTATCTCGATAAAAAATATCGGCATCATTTTTATCTTTTGTTTGACAATGCAAGGTTTTGAATGGACATATACGTAAAATTATTATCTCTATCTACATTTCATGATTTTTAGGCTAAAAACCTTATTAATCACTACATGACATTAGACATTTTTAGTTGTACTTGTTTCATGGTTATTTCAAACATCTTTTCTCTGCAACGAGAGGCAATGATAAGTCTCTCATGAAATAGTGACCCACTATATACATATATTCCATTTTAGATGAACGATCACCAACGAAGATGCCTTATGAAATGTAAATGGTGCAAACCCGAGTGTGGCTACAAAAGAAATACACTATATAAGTGCTAGGACATGAGGGCCTATTAGTCCTAGAACTAAAGTTTTATCTAAGGAATAAACTTTAGTCCCTATTCTGTTTGGTTGTAAAGACCTTTATCATTCTCATGTTATTATCATAACTGAAATAAATAAAAGACTAAATGAGACTAAAATGTTTTAGTCCTTCCAATAAAACATGTCCGAAGAATACCAATATACCATAATGCAAGTGGCCCTATATAAAGACTAGTCCGTACATAGTTGGTGGACATCTAGCCTGTAGAGTGACAACTTGCTAGATTATTATGTGGATCTACATGGTGCCCCAGTAGGACCCAAGCATTTATTGTATTGCATATGGTAAACCATAGCTTGAGAGCGCCACAGTTCGCAAGAATGTAAATAGTAAATATATTATCGGTTTTTATTCGAATTTGACCCGGCCCGTTCTAAGATGATTGAGAATTTTCGTATCCGAGTTAATATTCGATCATTATTTGTATTCGTATATTCAAAATTAGATATTTAACTTATCAATATTTATTAAAATTTTATGAGACGCAATCCAAAAATATATGTATCCGGTCTTAATTTAAAGAGAAAAATATGAAAACAAATGTTGAACTAGCTAGTAATATCCATAATCCGATCATATCCCTGATGTAGAGTATATGTTTCTCGTAAGGCCATGCTGCAGTACTCTGTTCCATTTCCGTTTATCAAAGAGAAAGGAGGTACGTCTACGTTCACCAGAGCTTTGTCGTCAGTATGGCTCGATCTAGCAGTGCGTACAAGGTAGCCAGGATTAGGCAGGACAGTGGGTGAATGGGGAGCTACTGAGCTAGCTAACCCATGGGTGAACTGGAGAAGCTAGAAGCGCCATATATACATGGAACTGTGAGCGAGCGCGGGGGCCAAAATGTTTATCGGAAAGCCGTTCCACGACTTAACATCAGTACGTAATCGATCTAGGTTTGGATATCGAGCTAAGTCGATTTGGCTCGACCGAGTTCAAACTGGCTTGTTAAAGTAACAAGCTGACTTAGTTAGACTCGTTAAAAAACCAAGCTAGAGAATTAGCTTGGCTCGGAACGTTTACGAGATCAAGTTATCTCGTTTAGCTTGCGAGCAAAAAAAATTTATGTATATATATAACAATATAATAAATTGCTAATTTATCTAGAACAGTTTAACACTAAAAAGAGTAATATTACTTAAAATTTCATATATCACATCAATTTAACATCAAATTAATATAGTTCATCACTTATTAGCTAATTCAACACAAGTAAAGACTTTATTTTGTTGACAAATACTAACTCGATCGAGCAAACGAGCTTGCTCGAGCTCAGCTCAAGCTGATTGTTAATAAATCGAACTAAGATACTAGCTTAGCTTGTTACGAAACTAAACGAATCGAGCTGATTGTAAGCCGAGCGAGACTCACTAGTATTTGTCCAGTCCTAACCGTATCCACTTTGGCCAAACGGATCGGACAAACCGTCGTGCGCACATGCAGTTTAGATGGATGGATATGGATGTGCGCCAGCACGCAGGCGGGGCAGCTGCGTAACACACCAGACAGAGGAGCCAGCGCAGCAGACACGTACTTTTTCTCCTAATAATCGGCCGGAGATCTGAGTATCCAATTGTACATACGGGTTTAGATTACTATAGGATATTGATGCAGCGCCCACACTTGGACAAATGATTACACTATTAAATTAAAAAAACAGTTATGTGTTGTGAAAGTATCTTTTTAATATATCTAGCAAGCTTATATGCACACTATCTAAAAAAATATACATATTTTATACTAGCAAAGTAAAATAATATTTGACAATAAAATAAAATAAAATAAATAATCTACAAGTAAACTTGCATTTTTAATCCGAGAAGGAAGTACCACTTCCACGCAAGTTGCCTTAATGGATCACATCATGTGTGTCATAGTGAGTGGATCACATCATATGATATATGCTACGTATATCTATGCCTTATAATTCTTATCCTTACTAAACTTCAACCTTCACATACAAATCAACCAGAATAGCAGGGCTACTAGCACATGCAATTATAACACCTATCTACTTCTGCAAATTATCTATATTAGCATGCTATACATCATTCTCTAACACGGGCTGTATTTATTTATCACTACGAGAATTGTGTCGATCCATGATAATTTCTAAGTGATATATTTTAATAAGTCAGGCATGCATCACGAATGGGCTCATGTGGATTCCAAGAGCCGGCCCATTACAAGTATCGTGTACTACATAATTTCTGGTCTAGCCATCTTCCACCAGCAGCCATTTCTTCTCTCGACTCGGCTCTCGCTCTCATCGTCATCGATGCGGCACCTTGGGGCCCCCCTCCGGTGGTGGCCAGTGGCCTCCTCTGATTACGGAGCCCGTAGCGGTGTGGCTCCGCTCCTCGTCCATCTTACCTCCATTGGATATGAAAGTTTGGTTCTTTCCCATCGTCGATGGTGCCTCCCTCCCTCAGCTGCGGAGCTCGTGATCTTTCCCCTCCACTAGAGGTACGGTCGCGTTCAGTGGCTCCTTCAGCTGCGGAGCCCCTCCCTCCAGCAGCGGCTAATTCCCATCCATCATCCCGGCAGCGATGGTGCCTCCCCTCCTGATCCTCCCGGCTATGTAGCTCGAGTGTCACGGCAGGAAGTGCCATGGAGAGCAAGGAAGCGGGAGAAGAGAGGCCGGAAGACTGAAGAAGCAGGAAGTGTGTGGTGTGCGTGCTGTTGGGCTCAATGTGTGTGTGCGTGAGTTTGGTGGGTTCGGCCCATGTAAGAGACGTATAACTTTGTTGCGAACGGAGAATAACGCAGACAAGAAAATAGAACCAGAAAATTCTCAAACCGTAACCTGGCAGCGTACCTGGCGGCGGCAGAGAGCTCACGTCGCGGCGGTTCTCCCGTCGGCGGCCACGGGCCATTACAAGTGGTATCAGCTTCAGGCGTCCTCGGCGTGGATCTCCTTCATCGCGTTCCCGCACCGATTGCCGCTACGGCACCCACACCGAAGCCGTCGGCGCAGACCAAGATTCTCCTGGAGGTGATGACGAACAAGGAGCGAGATGATGTCGATCGTTGGGATCGGGTGATGGCGCAGCTCGATCGGCTCACGGAGAAGGTGATGAGCATGGATGATGTTCAACAACAGCTGCTGGCGCAAGCGGGGCTGGCGGCCGATGTGGCTCGGCAGGCGATGGAAGAGCGAGTTCGCTTCGCGCAGCAGTTGGACCAAGCGGAGAAGGCGCTCGCGGAACTCCGTCTGGAGCAGATGGCGCGGGACATGGAGTCAGCGCAATCTGTGCGCAGTGAACGGCATCGCGGCGGGCCTCCACCATCTCCGCCGCTGGTTCCTCCAGGTCCACCGCGCAGGTATGCAGGGGTGCCATTCGGTCGTCCGCGAGAGAATGGAGGGCGGAGGGTTGAGGATTTTGAAGGTGGGCATCTCCCAATACCACGGATGCCATTTCCCAAATTTGAAGGGGAGGAACCTCGTATCTGGATTGATCAGTGTGTGGATTATTTCACTTTGTATCGGGTCCCGGAGTCAGTTTGGGTGATGTCAGCATCGTTGAACATGGAGGGGAATGCTAAGAGGTGGTTTCAGATTTTTAAGATTCAATATGGTCCATGTTCGTGGGAGGAGTTTTGTGACGCGGTGCTGTTGAAGTTTGGATCCGAGGAGTATTCTCAGGCTATGCAGTCTTTGCTGGACATTAGACAGTCAGGGTCTGTGGAGGAGTACAAAAAGCTGTTTGATGAAGCAAGATATGCAACTTCTGTCCACAATCATGATTTGGATGAGACTCTGTATGTGGCTCATTTTATTAAGGGACTCAAGCAAGAATTACAAGGACCGGTTAAATCTCATATGCCGGCTTCCGTTGAACGAGCGGCATTATTAGCCAGGATTCAGCAGGGTATCTTGGATAAACAGCGCCATAAACCATTCTCGACTAGCAGTCAAGGTCGATTTGGTAGTACTGTACCCAAAGTTGACAGTAGAAGCTCGGTTTCGTTGCCCGAGTTGTCTAAAGAGCGATTGGTGAAAGAGTATCGGAAGCAAAATGGTTTGTGCTATACCTGTGGTGACAAATTTGAACCCGGCCATCAAGCTCGCTGTCCCAAAAGGGTGCAGATGCAGTTGAGTGCTCTTACCGCTGAAGAGTTGGGTATGACCCTATCAGAGCAAACATTGACACAGATTGAGTTGGAGGAAAAAGGGGAAGAGGAGAATTTTCGATTGTCTCTGAATGCTCTCAGCGGTACTACCAATGACGAATGTATGGCTGTGCGCGCCTTGCTGCAGAATCAAGTCATGTTGGTCCTGGTGGATTCGGGGAGTTCTACGAGCTTTATTAACAAGCAGCTGGTCGATCGAATGGGCCTGACCGTGCACCCTTGTGCTTCATGTAAAGTGAGGGTGGCAAATGGAGAGATTATGTATAGTGACACAATGGTGCGATCACTGGAGTGGTGGGCCAACGGACACACATATCAGAATGATATGAGGGTGCTAGGGCTGGGGGCCTATGATGCTATTTTAGGCTATGATTGGTTGAGAAGGCACAGTCCTATGCATTGTGATTGGGAAGCTCAGGTGATCAGTTTTGTGGACAAAGGGATCGAGGTCCAGTTGGTGGGGAATCATCCACAACAGCAAGTGGTGCAGGAGGTATCTTCTTTACAAGTGGAGCGGTGGTTGCGTGGAAATGATATCTGGGTGTTTGCTCTGCTGGAAGAGGTGACGGCAGCGAGCAGCAACGAAATTCCTACAGAGTTGCAAGGGTTGCTGGGAGAATTCATGGATATTTTTGAGGCACCTACAGTCTTACCTCCATCTCGGCCATTTGATCATCACATTCCTTTGCTTCCGGGGTCCATACCAGTTAATGCTCAGCCCTACAAATATTCCCCTCACCATAAGACCGAGATTGAGAGACAGGTGGCGGATTTGTTGAAATCCGGTTTGATCACTCCAAGCGTGAGCCCATTTGCGTCTCCAGTCCTCTTGGTGCAGAAGAAGGATGGTACATGGCGTTTTTGTGTCGATTATCGCAAATTGAACGATATGACTATTAAGAATCGGTTTCCCATGCCAGTGGTGGAGGAAATTCTGGATGAATTGGCGGGTACTGAAATCTTTTCAAGTATGGACATGACTTCAGGTTACCATCAGATACGCATGGGTGTCTCCGAGGAGTTTAAAACGGCATTCAAAACTCATCAGGGCCATTATCAGTTCCGAGTCATGCCTTTTGGTCTTACCAACGCTCCGACCACCTTTCAGTGTGCCATGAATTTGGTGTTAGCTCCTTTTCTTCGCAAGTTTGTCATGGTCTTTATTGATGACATCCTGGTTTATAGCCCCAATTGGCAATCTCATTTGGAGCACCTCAGGCTGGTTTTCACTGCCTTGCGGCACCACAAATTCTATCTCAAAGAAAGGAAGTGTGTCTTTGGTCAAAAGGAGTTGTCATATTTGGGTCATATTATTTCTGGGAATGGGGTAGCGACTGACCCCAAGAAAACTGATGCTATGCTCAAGTGGCCCAAGCCGTTGAATGTCACAGATCTCAGAGGTTTCCTCGGTCTGACAGGATACTACAGGCGGTTTGTGCAGGGTTATGGTGCCATTGCGAGGCCTCTCACCAGGCTGTTACAAAAAGGGGCATTCCAATGGACAGCAGAGGCAGAGATGGCTTTTTAGAGGTTGAAGCAGGCCATGGTGTCCACACTGGTCCTTGCATTACCAGATTTCAATATTCCTTTTGTGGTAGAGACTGACGCTTGTGACGATGGAGTGGGGGCGGTACTAATGCAGAGGGGCCGACCAATAGCTTTCTTGAGTAAGGCTTTGGGCATTAAAAGCCAGAAACTGTCAATATATGAAAAAGAATTCATTGCCTTGATCATGGCTGTCGATCGTTGGCGCCATTATTTACAGCGGAGTGAGTTTGAAATTCGGACCGACCACAAGGCTCTCAGTTTCTTGGGAAGTCAAGATTTACATTCCGAGTTGCAGCGAAAGGCGATGGCTAAGCTGATGGGTCTGCAGTTTAAAGTGGTTTACAAGCAAGGTAAAGAGAACAGGGTTGCAGATGCACTTTCTCGGGTGGGGGCAGTGATGGCATTAACAACAGTCAGTGAGGTTCAACCACTTTGGATCCAAGAAGTTACAAATTCCTATGTGACTGATCCTGCTGCTCAATCTCTCCTGGCTCGGCTATGTGTCCATAATCCTGATGAACACGGTTATTCTTTATCTCAAGGGGTGATCAGGAAAGGAGGTCTGATTTGGGTGGGCCAGAATTCTGCTCTTCGCACTAAATTGGTGGCCGCGGTTCATGACAGCGCGGCTGGGGGTCATTCTGGGATGCATGCCACTTACCATCGCCTCAAGAAGTTGTTTGTGTGGAAGGGAATGAAATCTGATGTGGCTGATTTTGTGCAACAATGCCAAATCTGCCAGCAGGCCAAAGGCGAAAGAGTACACCCCGCTGGTTTGCTGCACCCCCTTCCCATTCCTCAAGGTGCTTGGCAGGATATTACAATGGATTTTATCGAGAAATTACCACAATCTGGTGGATGTGATACTATCCTGGTTGTAGTGGATCGTTTCACGAAGTATGCTCATTTTATTGCCCTGAAACACCCATTTACTGCTTCCCAAGTGGCTCAGGTCATTTTGGATCAGGTGGTCCGGTTACATGGCCTTCCCAAGTCTATTGTCAGTGACCGGGACAAGATCTTTACCAGTGCCTTTTGGACTCAATTGTTCAAGATTTTGGGTACTAAGCTGAATTTAAGCACCGCATACCATCCACAGACCGACGGTCAAAGTGAGCGTGTAAGTCAATGTGTTGAGATGTATTTACGATGCGCAGTTCATGCTCAACCAACTAAGTGGAAGACATGGCTACCGCTTGCTGAATTTTGGTACAATACCTCTTATCACACATCTTTAGCTTGTTCTCCATTCAAGGTTCTGTATGGGTATGATCCTCCCTTTGCAGCAGCACCTTCTGAGCCTTCCGATACTGCAGCTGATGTGGCACAAGTTTTAGTTGAGAGAGCACAGTTTACAGCCATGTTATGGGAGCAGCTGGCCGCAGCCCAGAATCGCATGAAACTGCGAGTAGATCGTCTTCACATTGATCGACAGTTTCAAGTGGGCGATATGGTGTTGCTCAAACTCCAGCCGTATGCACAACATTCCGTGGTCAGTAGACCTTGTCCGAAGCTTGCATTTAAGTTCTTTGGACCTTACAAGATCGTGGAGCGTGTGGGAGCAGTGGCTTACCGTTTGGAGTTGCCTGCGTCAGCTCAAGTGCATCCGGTGTTTCATGTCTCACAGTTGAAACCATTCATTCCAGATTACACTCCTGTTTTTTCTAATCTGCCTGCTTACTCTGATTTGAGTAGTCGCAATGTTCAACCTTTGGAGATTCTGGATCGCCGATTGGTCAAGAAAGGGAATCGTGCCGTGCCCCAGGTGTTGATCCGGTGGAGTTTGCTTCCAGATGATGCCACCACATGGGAAGATTACAATGTTCTGCGACAGCGCTACCCGGATGCCCTTGCTTGGGGCCAAGCAAGCTTTGAAGGGGGGGCGAATGTCACGGCAGGAAGTGCCATGGAGAGCAAGGAAGCGGGAGAAGAGAGGCTGGAAGACTGAAGAAGCAGGAAGTGTGTGGTGTGCGTGCTGTTGGGCTCAATGTGTGTGTGCGTGAGTTTGGTGGGTTCGGCCCATGTAAGAGACGTATAACTTTGTTGCGAACGGAGAATAACGCAGACAAGAAAATAGAACCAGAAAATTCCCAAACCGTAACCTGGCAGCGTACCTGGCGGCGACAGAGAGCTCACGTCGCGGCGGTTCTCCCGTCGGCGGCCACGGGCCATTACATCGAGCCCTTCCCCCCACCAGATGCGTATCTAGGAGGTAGCAACCTCTTTCTCTCCTCCAATATTTGAACTTCATGGGAAATTCGTTTGGATTTCAGATTTTATTTTTGATTTGGATCCGAGATTGGCCTAGCGACCATCATGGATGGGATGGAGATTCAGATAGCAGTACAGTTGGGTAATGTACAGGAGGTGATGGACAAAATTAATGAATGATGTTCACCCCACGGTTTATCATTCTGTCTCTATTCCTAGCAAAATTAGTTCCAGCTTAGCGCTAGTTTGGCAATAGATTTTTATTCTACAATAAAAAATAGGTCATTTTCCTTTAAAAAAATAGTGTTACCAAATTAGCCCTTAGCCCCTTACGCTCGAACATGTCCAGAAATTTGGAACGAAGGACTAGTGACCGAGTGCACATTTAGGTATTTTATTGCTTTGTTGATCGCGAAGTAGGTCATTGTCGCTGGATTATACAGTTTTAATTCCTATTCTCTCTATAGGTATGAAATAAATATGGTCAACTTTAGAATCACTCAGTTTTGCAATATATATTACCGATGTGTTCGTCCGCGCGCACTGGCGGAGCCAACCATGGGCCCTGACATCTCGTGTGCTGGGCCGTTCAGGAGTACACCACAGGTCTTGACACCTTCGGTGCTGGGTGTGGAGTGTGGACCAAAGATTGATTTCAAATTTAAAAATATGAAAGTAATTTTTTCTGGTCAAAACGAAATTCCTGAACAGTGAAACAAAAAGGTGAACCCTGGTCCCTGGTGTGGACCAAAGATCGGGCACATAACCGGATAGGCCAGATCTTGACTCCTCCACTGTTCATGAGTAATTTACAGCTGCAACAAATCTAAAATATAGGAATGGAATGGTTTGATGACGTATCATGTGTTTGGAGATTATGCATATAGTTAGCTTCCTGTTGTATAAATGATATGTTTTGGATCTGATCGTCTATATATATATATATATATATATATATATATATATATATATATATATATATATATATATATATATACGGCGCTGCTAAAATACACCTGGGTGCATTCTCTATATTGAATGCACCCAGGCGTTTTCGCGCGCCTCCCAGCCCTCCGCCGCCGCCGCGCGCATCCCTTTCCCCGCGCCGCCGTCTTCTCCTCGATGCTCCTCCCCTAAATCCCACCGCCGCCGAGCGCCTCCCTGTCCTCGCGGCGCCGCGCGCCTCTCTGTCAGCGTGTCTCTGTCCCCCGCATTTGAATAACTCTGAGAAATTTTGTTAAAAAATATGATTGCAACTGTTGGTCTGATGTAATTGCAACTGCTGGTCTGGTGTGATTGCAACTTCTATATAACTATGTCCAAAAATCTATTAAACAAACAAGATTGCAACTGCTGGTCTGGTGTAATTGCAACTGTGGGTCTGGTGTGATTGCAACTTCTATATAACTATGTCCAAAAATCTATTAAACAAACAAGATTGCAACTGCTGGTCTGGTGTAATTGCAACTGTGGGTCTGGTGTGATTGCAACTTCTATATAACTATGTTCAAAAATCTATTAAACAAACAAGATTGCAACTGCTGGTCTGGTGTAATTGCAACTTCTGGTCTGGTGTGATTGCAACTTCTATATAACTATGTCCAAAAATCTGTTAAACAAACAATGATTGCAACTGCTGTCTGGTGTATTTGCAACTGCTGGTCTGGTGTGATTGCAACTCCTATATAACTATGTCCAAAAATCTGTTAAACAATGATTGCAACTGCTGTCTGGTGTAATTGCAACTGCAAGTCTGGTGTGATTGCAACTTATGTGAAGAGGTTGAGCCGTTCACGGAGGAGCCGTTCACGGAGGAGCCGTTCACGGAGAAAGAGGGGCGGGGGCGGGAAAGTTAAAATATTCTGTCGGGAGCGTGCGGGAGGGACGAAACGGCCTGGGTGGAACGGCTGGCTCGGACCTGGCACGTAGGTTCGGCCTGGGTGCATTCTCTATATTGAATGCACCCAGGTGCAATATATAAATTATATATATATATAAAAGTGGCAATCATGAACAATGAGAATGCTATTAAAACTTTAGTATAGAAGTGCATTAGCAAGAGTATATATATGTCGGCGTTTCGACCCCGGGGGTTCCCTGAACCGACGAGTAAATTGTCGCTGCGTGCCGCAGCCCAGATGGGTCGGCGCGAGACGGGACACAAAGGGGGGAACAGCGAGGGGAAACCGCGGCCTTCGTGTTGTCCTGCGCCCAGGGCGGCTAGATGCGCTTGCAGTAGGGGGTTACAAGCGTTCGCGCGGGAGTGAGAGAGAGAGAGAGAGAGAGCGAGAGCCTTATGCGTCGGCCCGTCCTCCCGCGCGGCCAACCTCTCCGTACGAGAGCCCTGGACCTTCCTTTTATAGACGTAAGGAGAGGGCCCAGGTGTACAATGGGGGTGTAGCAATGTGCTAACGTGTCTAGTAGAGAGGAGCTAGAGCCCTAAGTACATGCCGTCGTGGCAGTCGGAGAGGTTTTGGCACCCTGTTCATGTGATGTCGTGGTCGTCGGAGGAGCGCTGGAGCCCTGCGGAAGTACAGCTGTCGGGGTTGTTGGGTCCTTGCTGATGTCTCCTTGCTGACATAAGGGGCTGGGAGCTGCCGCCGTCATGGATCGTGCGGGGTGTCATCATTACTTGTTTACCGGGGCGAGCCAGATGGGACACCGGTCTTGTTCCCCGTAGCCTGAGCTAGCTAGGGGTAGGGTAATGATGGCCCCCCTAGCGACGTGGCTGGTTTGAACCCGAATTGGGGCGAGGTGGCGATTCCTCCGAGGCCGAGGTTGAGTCCGAGCCCTAGGGTCGGGCGAGGTGGAGTTCGTCGTCTTCCGGAGCCGAGGCCGAGTCCGAGCCCTGGGGTAGGGCAAGGCGGATTTCGTCATCTTCCGGAGCCGAGGCCGAGTCCGAGCCCTGGGGTCGGGCGAGGCGTAGTTCGTCGTCTTCCGGAGCCGAGGCTAAGTCCGAGCCCTGGGGTCGAGCGAGGCGGAGTTCGTCCTCTTCCGGAGCCGAGGCCGAGATGGGGGCCGAGCCCTGGGGTCGGGCGAGGCGGAGCTTCCTATGTCGCCCGAGGCTGGACTTAGCCGCTGTCGACCTCACTCTGGCGAGTGGCACGACAGTCGGAGCGGGGCAGGCGGCGTTGTTTTCTTGTCTGGTCGGTCAGTGGAGCGGCGAAGTGACTGCGGTCACTTCGGCTCTGTCGACTGAAGAGCGCGTCAGGATAAGATGTCAGGCGATCCTTGCATTAAATGCTCCTGCGATACGGTCGGTTGGCGTGGCGATCTGGCCAAGGTTGCTTCTCTGCGAAGACTGGGCCTCGGGCGAGCCGAAGGTGTGTCCGTTGCTTGAGGGGGCCCTCGGGCGAGACGTGAATCCTCCGGGGTCGGCTGCCTTTGCCCGAGGCTGGGCTCGGGCGAGGCGAGATCGTGTCCCTTGAGTGGACTGAGCCTTGACCTTAATCGCGCCCATCAGGCCTTTGCAGCTTTGTGCTGATGGGGGTTACCAGCTGAGATTAGGAGTCTTGGGGGTACCCCTAATTATGGTCCCCGACAATATATATAAGGAGTTGGCATGCTAGAGAGAATCATCTTAGCTACCGTCGTCATCTCTCTCCTGGGTTGTGGATGTCCAAGATGACGCTGTCATTTCTCTTGTTGCACGTGTGGTGCCAGCACACATACATTACAGTGTTTCATCTCTGTATGTGTGGATATCGTGGAGATGTTGTTGCTATTGCTATGGTGTTGATCACTAATCAACTCGCTCTTCTTCCACTGTGTTGTGCGTCTACTAGTAATGATCCATGATCTTCTACTCACATGCTATCTTGGTTGAACATTGTAGATATTCTAATGTGTACATCAAATATTTTCCTATAATTACATCAGAGCTAGGTAATGCGTAGTTTCTGATCTATATGGTTATATATAGAAGATACACCTAGTAGATTGGACCCACTCTTGCTTTGGTTGTAGCATGGATTGGGACGGATGAGGTAGTTTCCGGTATAGTCGCACAACTTGTTTGCTCCTACCTGTTAGAATCACCATCGAGTCATAAGATCAATTCACTTTTCCTTTTCATCACTTGCACATCATGCTCATATCGACAGGTATAACCGTCAATGCTAATAATGTGTGTATCTTTCAAGTCGAAAGGCAACAGATCTATATCAAGTGTACTGTTATTGTTCTACCTCATGCGATAGCCAATATGGTTGATGGTGAAAATATAGATATTTGGAACGTCACCAAATTAGATTGATTTGATCAACTCGATGCGATTTTCATAACATTCCATTGATATGATCAATGAATTTTGAATGAGTTTTAGGGTGCTAACCTTAGACCCACAAGGGGTAGCTTCTCCTTCGACCCCTGCCCGCTAACTAGTAAGTGATATCGCTGTTTGCATACAACGCATAAAGTTTTGGACACCTCCTTTTCAAAACACACAGTAGTATCTAGTTCTTCGCTTAACTTGGTTTTGCAAGGAATATAGTGAATGATCCAAATGTAATAGCCACAAACATAACTTAGTGATGGAGATCACCAAGATTAAGGCCATATTATCTCACATTCAATATGATTATCTATTATATTTTATTTTATTTCATACTATTTATCAATGTATTAAATGTGAAGAATAGTTTCCCTCACAAAAATTAAGAGTTAACTTTGATGCACTTCCAATTGTTGCACTTAAAAAGATTCTAATCATCGGTAGATAGGTTTGCTAAAGCAGAGTTCGCTTTAGGAGGAAGAGAGATAAGAGAAATGAGTTTATGGTGGACAACAGGAACATGTATTGCCCCACCCATGGCATACATGATTCTATGATCTAGAAGCGTGCTGCTAGGCCTAGAGGTACTTTTCCTTAGGTTGCTAGACCTCAAGCAATGAGACCACCCTATGGTCATGGCAGTTGAGTCGATGGGATGCTGGTCATGGGCAATATGAGCAAGGACCCCATGATAATGCCCTTGTATCAATTACTTTAGAGGGCTATAGTTTCCTCCTCGGGTACTTTCTATCGCTTATGGAACTAGGGATGTTTGATTCTTTCCCTAACACTTTTTAAGGCAAATGTCACAACACTAGTATCCTTCATAGTTACTAACCCTAGTGTTGTGTCATTTGCTCACCCCATGGCCTTTTATGGATATAGAATGGATGCCTAGAGAACATATGGCTCATGGATTCTAGTTGTTCACACCATATGACAATAAAACACTAAATGGTTCTCTAGCCTTGACTCCTTGATTAGAAAGGAGTACATCACTTTTGGGGATAATAATAGATGTAAGGTTGTCTCTTGGGCACCGATTAAGTAAATGAGAGCTTTATTCTCAAGGATGTTGCATTAGTTTTGGACTTGCATTTTAATTTGCTCTTTATTTTGTAACCTTTGAAGACATTTTTGAAGTGTGCTTAAGAAGGGCTTGTCAGTACAATTCAACATACTCATTGGACCCTTAAAAATATCTTGTGTTGTTCTTTTGTCTTCTTTCATAAGCCTATAAAATCAATGACCAATGATTGATTCCAAATGGGAAGTAATAGCTCGGTAGGACCTCTTGAACCTCTTTGATTTGGATGGAAAACATGCTTTAGGAGAATGCTTGATGACATCAGTAGGGGAGTCGATGGGACAATGTTAGGCATAACATATTGTAACACATAAAGCCATGTATGCAAATTCTCCTCAATTGACTCAATTCCTTACTTTATAGCAAAAATGATAGTATAGGAAGGGTCCTAAGATGAAAATAAGTTTTGGATTATAATATGGGTTGCATTGTTACCTTATGAAGTTTGACTTTCTATTATATTCCAATAACATATTCTCTTAGTTCATCTATAGTCATATCCGTGCATACTCAACCCTATGTAGCCATTCATGTACATGCATGGCCACTAGTAGCTCTTCATTCATTGCCTCCTTGAAATAAATACTTGTTATTATATAGAATAAGAAGGAGTCTTTTTTCTTTTTCGTCAATTGATTATAAATATGAAAATAAACTTACACTATCCAAAAGTTTTTTTTTTGAAAATGTATCCAAAATTTCTTATATAAACAAAAAGCATTATAAAACCTCATAGGTGAGCTTCCACATGATTCTGGCTGCAGGTTCGACCAAGGCGCAGGGGATTTGTTGATGGTATGATATAAGGCTAAATCTATAGTTGTTCATGATCATAAAAATCAACATATTTAATATACTTGTGCAAAGTCTTCTAAACTTATGGATCCTCTTCAATCAAATCTAGAAAATCTTCTAGTACGTGCAGTCCTAATAAAAGAAATAGGCATAACATCTTTATCTGGTAACTGGTCGGGTAGAGACTAACAAGGTTGGTCGCTTGGGGGTGGGTACGCGCAACTAAAGCAAGACGAGTGAGTTTCTCTCCTAGGGTTGAATGTGGCACTAGGAGCTCGGTGGTCGGATCGGAGCAACAACTTAGTACCTATGATGGAGTAAGAACCCAAAGAAGTGCATTCCATTTGGATGGTGGTGCAATTCAATGTTATTTACTAGGGCGATTTTGTGTCACTTATGGGGTGATTCAATGGAGAGAGGCATAGGCCGGATTCAATGTCGCTAGTAGTGATTAAAAGTTTGGGTAGCCTATTGTTTTGATCTAGCTCCGACAAGTAAATTTATTTGTGTGCATTCTGGGGTCGAGATAGTGTACCTTGTGGGCACAAGATTTATACTGGTTTAGGATGAACTGTTAGAAATATGCCCAAGAGATAATCATAGAGATGTGCATATTTCTTTGTATCCATGATATATATATATTTCTTAATTAAATATCCATGAAAGACATCTTGTATTGATTAGCAATTATGTGAATTGATTGTGAGATTCTTTACTTATATGGTTATTCTAAATTGTGTTCGTGGTTAGAGTTGATGACTAGCACATGTATTAGTTGATGACTATATTTCACAAGTTATAGATATGGATATGCCAAACTAATAATGTGGGTGCATGTATGACATGAGGCTGGGCAGATCCAACGTGAGATATTGTAATATAGTTCTCTTTTTTGCAACATGTACATTGTGTCCTTAGACCTAAGATTGTTGCATGTTCTCAAGATGTGAATTGACCTACTTAGGGACTATCAAATGCTACTCTATAACTAGGTATTTATTAAGGTAGTTTTGGGTTTGTCAGGAAGCATGTTGTGAGGCATGGTCAGTCAAGATGAAATTTGTCCCTCTCTTCTTGAGAGAGATATCTCTGGGCCCTGCGAGTGATTGGATCAAGAAATGTATGCCCATTCTAGGGTTAAGTGTTAACCTTGAAAGGATTCCAATTCATAGTATTGAGAAAGAGGGGTCAGCTTAGAGCCAGACCAAATATCATGAGACAAAGGGATCAACGTGTACGTAATGTTGCAATGCTTCGTCTGATATGATCTTTATGTGTGCATATGAGTTTTCATGTATTATATTGCTAGAGGTTTCTGTCAATTATTGGTCCATGTAAGAGTCCTCGGGCCATGCTTGTGTACGAGAACCTATAGGGTCACACACTTAATGGAAGGAAGCCTAACTCGGATAGGATTCGAATTAAACTGTTTTTAGGGTTGATGATGGGCCTTGAAATCAGAAGCCCACTAGAATGCCTATATAATAAGGGATGGGGCGAGGTTAGGGTTAACCTAATTCGCCACCAAAAAACCAGCATCCGCATCCCTCTCGCCCTCGCCAAGCTAATGTCGTGAACCTAGCATTTTGGTACACAACGCTTCCTCCTTGTACGTATGGATACCTCAAAGGTGTTGCATCTGGAGAACTAGGATGAACTGCGTGAGGACGTTATGGACACCAATGACTTCACAGCATTGTCGACGCGTTCATCTATATCGAGATGACTTCCGTTGCCTTGCGCGTCTAGTGTTAATTCTAGGACCTATTACAATAGTAGATCTTGGTTTATGGGGTTGAAAATTTTGTTTTGCGTTAGCGTAGCCTCCCCATAATCCTACAAGAACGTCCCTATATCCAGTCTTCGGCAGCTCGCACTACCGACACCTTTATGGCTCAATGCTCATAATAGGGGCTAGAAGTGGGAGAGAGAGGGAGGACCTCCCAAGTCTCTTATGCATGGTTAGACCTAAGGACTACAAAACTGGTGCTCTCTACTAAGCCCTGGGTGTCGTGGTGGTTCGCTCCTTTGCTTTGGCCTCCGTAGTCCTTTGGGTCTTCGGGTGTGGTCGTCTGTGGGTGTGTCTGTGTATCTTCGTCTGTCATCTGGCCAACCTCCCCCTTTTTATAGGCCAAGGTGGGCATCGACTACCGATAGCTTCTCAAGAAAGAGCTACGTCGCCATGGTAGAATTGGGTGTTCTACCCTAGTAAAGTCATGCTTGTTCGCATGTGCCTCGGTCGTTTCGGCTTGCCTGGTCACGCTCTTTATGGCTAGCGACACGGACGATGAAGAGCTCCAGCATCATCATTACCGTCTCTATGTCGAGCTGACCCATTGCCTTCGTAGCCTGGGTCTCGGCGTGGCTCGTTGTGCTGCGGGCCTTGTAGACGGTCAGTGCACTCAGGCCTAGGGTTGATAGGTCATTTGTGGGTCATAGGCCTAGGGTCCATACGTCATGAGTGGAAGGAGGACACACTCTCCCACTGTGGCTCGGCGCTAGGCGTAGTTAATGCAGTCGGTCACTTACGATGGGCCAGTCCTAGGTCAAGCACGGAATCCACTCGAGTGGCTTCCTATCGATCCACCTGACCCACCTTCTGGCTCCACCACGCCCGACACTTGCCTTGGTGCCTCGAGGCTATCTGGCAGGCGGGTCCTTCTAGGGCAGAACTTTCCCTCATCCTTCTGCTAGCTAGTAGGCCCCAAGGGCCCGAGGATCTTTTCCTCAACAGTAGCCCCCGAGCCCTTGACGAGAGAGTGTCTCCCCTTGGTGGCTTTGCCTGGGTCAGGTGGAGATTGCTCCATCTATGTTGTCTTCCGATCACTATACTTTGGGGCGCATCGGGCTTGTTGCCAGTTTCATTAATGCAATCCGTCACGGTTTACACATTCGAACTTGAACCACCGCCTTATTTCCATGCATGGTGATGGTCGTTGGAATGCGTCGTTTAGTTGTGCCCTAGTCTTTTTTAAATAGTCCTCTCAGGTGGCCTTGCCTTACCTCGTTCTACCCCTTTCGTCGAGAGGGGAGCATCCTCCTCCCAGTTCCTCATGGATCCAGGCAAACATCTAGCGGAGGATCGTCCCCCAGTGCTGAGGCCTCTCAAAGAGTGCATGATTTATTCGAGGTATGGGTTCCCTTTTCGCCGAGGAGTGTTCAGGTTTCTGGACTTACTTTTTACCTTTCGTGCCTTCCATAGGCTGGTGATTTCAACGGGCCAGAGGAAAGACTTCGGGATGCCCTTTGGTTAAGGCCAGGTTCCCATTCTCCTGACGTAGACGTCATCAGATTAGTAGAGGGTGGCAAAGATGTTCCACTACATGCAGTGCCTTGGTGCCGCATAGGGTTTTGTTCCACCACCTCCGTTGTTCCCTCTAGCTGACCTTGCTCTATTCCATACTCCTTTGAGTATCAAAATTTTAGTTCTACGTGATATATATCCATCTGGTCTCACACATGCAATTTCTTCTCTATGCAGGGACAATCGGCGGCATCAAACAACCCTCATGGATCACCTAGCCCATCGCCAAACCAGTCCCGCCGCCCACCTCGCTGAGATACTTTGTGCACATGATCTTATGTTTGTTGGTCTTGTTAGTACTTTGTGAGATAACTTGGTCTAAACTTGTTGATGTTGGTAATACTTCGTGAGATACTTGAGACTTCTTGTTTGTGAGTGTTGGAGACTTATGTTTGTGTCTGAACTTGTTTGATGTCGTGACATTTGTGAGATATATGGTGTTTGTGATACATGTGCTGACTATGTGACATATGTGATGTCAATGATGTATATCTTTTGTTTGTTTGGATGTAATAATACAAAGAAATAAAAAGGGTATTCTGGTCACTTTGTCAAGTGTTACACTAGGCAAATAGGGTCTTTGTCGAGTGCCATGACCATAGCTCTCGGCAAAGAAGGTACACCTGGGAATCAGCAAAGCTTCTTTGCCAAGTGTTGTGGCCTCAACACTCGACAAAGAAGCACCCTTTGCCGAGTGCATCCTAGTTCACTCAGCAAAGGGCCTAGCAGAGGGACCCACTGGTGCTCCCTTTGTCGAGCGCTAGTCCAGTAGGCACTCAGCAAAGATGGACACTTTGCCGAGTGCCTCCTAGTTGACTCGATAAAGGGTGTAGCAAAGGGGCCCACTGGAGCCTTCTTTGCTGAGCATTAGTCTAGCAGACACTCAGTAAAGAAGGAGCCTTTACCGAGTGTCAGGGGGGACACTCGACAAAGACTTTGTCACCGTCACTTGGCACCACGATGGTGACTTTTCTTTGCCGAGTACTAGGTGGCACTCGGCAAAGCCTTTGCCGAGTGCCCGACAAAAAGTACTCAGCAAAAAAGACATTGCAGATGTACAATTTGTCGAGACTACTCTGCCAAGAGTCACACTCAGCAAAGAATTCATCGAGTGTTTTCCAGGCTAAGAACTCGGCAAAGCAGTTATGTCCGGTAGTGAATGGGGTTAAGGCCAATAGTTTCTCTGTTTTGGTGCTTAATGCCAAAGGGGAGCAAATTAAGGCCAAAGCAACTGGATCAACCACCACTTAGAATTTTAAAAAGATTTGAGATTTTTAACTTGTCTTTTTTATCGAAACCCTGTTGATTGCAAAGAGGTGCCCTCTTATTGCAAAAACTGCTCTCTTATGTGGGAATAGTTATCTTATGAGAAAAGGTGGAGTTTTTGGGAGTTTGATCAAAACAAGAGTTTTAAACTGATTTTTTTGCCAAATCAAGATTTTTAACTTAGAAGTTAGAAAAATGTGTTTGATTGCAAAATTCAAAACAAGTGGTGGCTAAAGTATCCAAATGTGCCAAATCCTATGTATATCTCTTTTAGTTGAGTTTGAACTTCAATTTACCTCTTTTGACTCATATTTGGTTAAGTTATTTTTTTTGAGTTGCTTTAGGTGTGTTGGCATAAATCACCAAAAATGGAGAGATTGAAAAGGAAATGTGCCATCAGGCCATTTCTACCTGTTTTGGTGATTAAGTGCTCAACACACCATATTGAACTATCTATCTTCATATGAATATGAGCACATGTTGACTTAAAGCAAGTTGAAGAGACAATGTCCAAATGAGCCAAAATGGAGGACCAAAAGTTCAACTTTGGGTAAAATAATACAAATATGAGGATTAAGTGTTTACATAAGTTGCACATGCCCATTACTATGTTTCTTGCACCTTGGTTTGGCTACTAACTCTCATGCAAGAAAAGTGCATTTTGGACTTGAAACAAGGCATATTGCAAATCCTGGTGAATCCGAGAAGAAAATGTATGTTTCCTACACTTAGTCAATTGGATTAGGTGTTATTTATCTTTGTCTAAGTCGTAGAGAAACTACAAAGGAAAACCAAAAAAGTTTGGAGAAGTTAGGTTGAAAAGAGCCTAACTTGGTCTAGTATGGGGAGCACCGGTTCGGTGTGCACCGGACCGGGTCCGTGCGACCTAGCTGAACTCGATGCTCTTGGGATTTTTCTTTAAAAATCACTGGACCCCAAATAGTGCTAGTCCAGTGCACCTGACCGCCTCTCCAACAGCTATCTCCAACGGCTCTTCGGTGACCAATGGCTAGCTGACATCACCAGACGGTCTAGTGGCGTAGTGGACCGGTCTGGTGCTGTCAGCTAAGGAAGGCAACCAATCAGGATCCTAGACTTCATGCTACAAGACCCGGTCCAGTGCACTCGCATATAGAAAATTTTCAGGGCTTCCATATGGAGGAGCCAATGGCTCCTAGGTCCCTTACGGCTATAAAAGGACCACCTATGCGCTTCCAACCAACACCCAAGCACTCTAAGAGCTATACAACACTCCGATACACTGTGACCACGCCTGCTAGTGATTTTAGTCAGATCCGAGCGCGAGTTCTGTGCTTTTCTGTAATATTGTGTTCTTGCATTCGTTTCTTTGTGATTCTTGTGTGTGTTGCTGCAATGTGATCTTGTGTGTACTCTATCTCCCTCCCTTACTCTGAATTGTGATTTTGATTATTTGTAAGGTTGTGAGAGACTTCAAGTTGTGGAGATTCCTCACAAATGGAAATACTGATATAAGGAAGAAACTGTGGCACTCATGTTGATCTAGGTGATCACTTGAGAGGGGTTGATTGCAACCCTTGTCCAAAGGAGGACACCACGACGTGGAGGTAGGATTTGGCCGAACCACAGAATAAAATCGATGTGTCCCTTATCTCATTTACTTTATTGTGATTTTTCCTTCTTCGTAAGCTCTCTCTACTCACTTGGAATATTGCTCTTAGAATCTTTCATATCTTGGAAGAACAATCAAGTGAAGGGAACTTTTCTATCGTCTTCTCCTCTCAAACTTGGTTTTAGTATTCTCTAACTTAATTATTAGACCATGTTTATGTTGTTTAGCTATTTTTGCAGGATCACCTATTCACCCCCTCTAGGTGCTCCTAATCGACCTACAACACCTGAGCGAAGGTTACTGTGACGCCTAGAGCAATGTGGAGCTCACCGAGATGGTCAAAGCTTTAGAACACTTTGCTAGGCAGTGCTCCCTGGGAGGGGTCAGGGGAAACCCGCGCCTTTGTAATGTCAACGGGTGGAACCTTCCGACACCCTATCAATACTATGAATGTCTATGTCGTTTGCTTCTTTAGGACACTCCTCTTATTGAGCCTACAATGAGGCTGCAAAGGAAACACAAATTACGAGCGTCTGGCTCATGGATTACATATTTGTTTGTCATTGCTCTATTCTAGGAGGCTTCAATGCCTTCTAGAAGGTCGTCGCTGACTTCCATACGGATTGTGGGGAGGAAGGTGTCAAGAACGCGCAAGGCCCCTACCTGGCATACCAACTGTTGGAGTTTCGAACCAGCTTCGACAAGTAAATTTGTTTGTGCGTGTTTTGGGGGTCCAGATGGTGTGCCCTATGGTTGCGAGATTTATACTGGTTTAGGAAGAATATCTCTACATCCAGTCTTCGGTGCACGCCCTACTGGCACCTTTGTTGCTCAACGCTCGTAGTAGGGGTTACAAGCGGGCGAGAGAGGGAGGACCTCCCAGGTCTCTTATGCATGGTTAGACCTAAGGAATATGAATCTGGTGCTCTCTACTAAGCCTTGGGCTTCGTGGTGGTTCGCTCCATGGCTTCGACCTCTGTAGTCCTCCGAGTCTTCTAGTGTGGTCGTATATGGGTGTTTTTCTGTGTGTCTTTATGTGTCTTCTAGCCGACCTCTCCCTTTTTATAAGCAAAGGTGGGGGTCGACTACCGGTCAAGGAAGGATTTACGACGCTGTGGTAAAATGGGGTGTTCTACCCTGGTAAAGTCGTGGTTATCCACATGTGCCTCAGTCATCTAGGCTTCCCTGGTTGCGCTCTTTATGGATGAAGACATGGGTGGCGAAGAGCTTCGACATCATCGTTACCGTCTCTATGCCACACCAACCCTTAGCCTCCATAGCCTAGGTCTTGGCGTTGCTCGTCATGTTGTGGGCCCTACAGACGGTAAGTGCACTCAAACCTAGGGTTGATAGGTCAAGAGTGGGTTGTAGGCCTAGGCCCCATAGGTCATGAGTGGGAGGAGAACTAACTCTCCCACTGTGGCTCGGCACCAGACGTAGTTAATGTGAAATCCGCTCGACTGGATTCCTCTCGATTCGCCTGAGCCCCCTTCTGGCTTCGCCTCGTCCGACCCTGGGCTCGATGCCTCGGGGCTATCCAGGGGTGGTGATTAATTTAAGAAGCCCACATGCAAAAAGTTTTATTACATATGACCAACATAAATTACTATTTAAAGTTTTTTTTTGCAAACAACCCTCTTAAGCAACGGCTTGCAAAATTTTTTATTGCAAGTGTCCCAACTAAGTTAACCGCTTTCAAAAAAATTGTTGACTGACTTATGTCATGTGGAGAGGATTGCAAGTGGCTACTTAAGATGACAGGATGCAAAATATATATTTTTGTATACAGTCATCTTATGGAGCCCAAGAATGGGCACATAAGTCCATACCCGTACCCACTAGAGACAAAAAATACCCTTTTACTGGTACCTACTACCCATCATGGGTACAAAATTAGCTTATACCGATATGCATCACACGTAGCGATTATCCTCAGTACCTATACCCACCAACATTCTAATAGGCATGATCATTTTAGTCACAAAATTAAGTACCAAGTACAAAATATTAAAGACCCATACCTCATCATCAATGAAAGATACTATAAAAGTATATTATCTTGGTGTCCAGCATAACAAATGCGTCGAACCCAAGATAATTTTATTACAAGTTTAGCATTATATTTTATATGAAACACTTCTAATAATCTAGACGCATATGTCATAGGTTAGCGGTTTTCCCAATCGATAGCAGGTATGGGACAAGATAGAACATACCCATACCCACCATATCCGATGGATATAGTAAATGGTCCAATAAAATACACGTGGACATCAACATTCACCATATCCATGACCTATTATCCATCGAGTACCTAGTTATAAGTACACATTGACATTGCTAAACGAGCAATTTACAAAAAAATAGGACGTATTTTAGAAGCAGATGTCTTAATGCAACCCCTTCTAATATTTTTTCTAGCTTCTATATTGGTGGATCCACTGCAAGAAATAATGCATTCAATTTCCTTATAAGTGCCACTTGAGAAAAACCAAGGTGCTTGTAAAGACACTGTTGAGCACCAAAAGTGACGGATAGTCTGGTCCTATGGCCCGGACGGTCCGCGCCCCAACGATTAGATTAACTCGGGCAATTATCGCGTGGTTATCCATCTAATCACATGGGGTTTGTTAGCTATCACCTAGAAAGGGGTCCAGACCCCCCTATATACATGAATGGGTACGATCGATTGAGAACCCCCAAACACATTCCAATCGAACCAATTACTTGCTTTATTATTCCTACCCTAGGAGTAGATGTAGCATAGTCTAGTTATAGCTTTCCGCATATCCACCTCCACCCCTATTTGACTCTACGTCGTCTAGATCCGTCTTGGGTAGCTTGCCCACTACAAGACGACCCTAGGATCTTACCCCTCCCGGGGGGCAAGATCAAGTTGTCTACTCAAGATCTCTTACTCGAATTGATCTCTTAATTTCTAGGCAATTTACGTCGTTTAGGGACGCCCTAGGTGACCTATCAACCCGGAGCGCCCTAAGATCTCTCCCCTAGAGGGCGAGATCTAGATTCCAGCGAGGAGGAAGACGACCCTACGCCATCGCGGACCGTCCGGCCCAAAGTGCGGACCGTCCGGTGCGATGCAGGGAAGGCGCCACTCCTGCACCCAGGACCATCCGGTGCGACGCAGGGAAGGCATCGCTCCTGCGCCCAGGTCGCGGACCGATCGGCCTAGAGTTACGGATCGTCTGTGTCGCTGCAGAGGGCACCGCCAAGCGGTACACCCCTAGTGACTGGCGCTGCCCAGATCGGCGCCAACGCACATTTTGTGACTCTGCTGGGGAACAAGGTTGCAGATCTACAAAATCAGGCTTATATGGCCGATTCTAAAGATCTCAACGGTGCTTCTCCAAACAACGACACAAGGCTGATTAATTTGTTGGCCGCTAAGCATAAAAATTACAAGATAACATGAAGAAAATGGACAAGGAGATCCAGCGACAACAAGATCAGGTGCTCAAGGTGGCAGAGAAGTGGTTCCTCTCGCACTTTCGGGTAGATTGCCACCAGAAGAATGCCCGAGAGAGGGAAATAAACGTCGATTACATGTCAGTCGTGCTGCAACAGCTCCCCACGCTAGGTGATGCCAGGTCAGTCGATGATATTCCATCTATTAAAATTTCTTTTGATAATTAGATTAAAAGTATCACAGAGGATATAGAGAAGATAGCACATGCATTAGGAAAAACTCACATGCCTAATTTTTTATCACATAAATTAGGCACCAAAACAATTGCACCAAACACATCGGTGACAAATGGGTTTCCCCAACCATATTCTGGTATGCCAATGGACTTATATCCAGGACAACCGTCACTACCATCTTCGCTAAACAGTGGGTCGACTCTGAGCACGGCCGGACCATATGCACACGATTTTGGACTGTCTGACCCTCCGTCACCCTACACTGGATGGTCCGGAATCACAAAGAACCCATCACAAGGGTCGCAGGCGTTGCTCGGCGTGACCGGACAGCCCGGGAATAGTATGGGACCGTCCTATCCACTCATAGACCGTCTGGCTGCACAAGTCGGACCTGTTAGACAAATAGGTATTTTCAGTTTTAATCTAATCTAGAAAATCACAGTGATGTATGTGATGACATGTATGTGCATATGTGTATCACTACTAACATAAGCAGTAAACAACAGTAAAATATGCACAAATACAAAGAACAGATTGTACCCTGCCAAGGGACCGATGCTCAACGCATCAGTGGCTCCATTCACACGAGACATCTCATGTGTATGTTCGATGTAGTCGTACACAGTCGACGCAAGCAGATGTACGTAGTGCAGTCCCTCGAACGGTTCCGGCGACGAGGAATTTGATCAGCGTTGGTCGGGCAGATGAAGCGAGCAGTCACGAGTACGCTCTCCAAAAACCTAATCGCCCGCACACCCGTGCAAGTGTTGCTCTGCGAATGGCGATTCCGGAGGCCTGATCTCCCACTCTCTATGCTCGCAGAAGGTGGGACGAGAATGGCTGTGTGCAATGCGTCTAAGACTGTTTGGTGTTTATATGTTCTGTTATTTTCAGAAGCATCCTCCCCTCCTCCATATATATACACGCGCAGAGGGAGGCTGTCACACCCGGGTTTCAAGGCACCAAGACCCTAGCGCGAACATAATCACCAGGTGTGCTGGGACCAAGTCTCACACATATGATGAATCATGGCACAAGATCGAATGTCACATATTTACTATATAACAAGAGTTCTATACAAAATAAATAAATAATTACATTATAGGGAGACAACGGTCCAGCAACCCAAAGTTGACTGGGAGACGACGGCCTAGATCTCTCACGAACACATCACAGCATCCTTCATGCACCTCATCTTATGGTACCTGGTCTTGACCTGTGGGGGGGTGTGAGACAGCAAGAGTGATCTCACATACGTTCATAGCTCAACAAGTTGTGGGGAATAATGTGCATGAACTCGCCAAAGGTGGGAGCTCACGTGAAGTGTAAGGCTTACCAAAGAGGATGGTTGAAGCTGAGCATTGCTTTTAAAGTTGGTCAAAATTTTATTAGCAATTACTAAGTATAAGTAAATACCAAACCCAATTAAGTAGTAGAACAAAAGTAACAACATCACCTGCGATGCAATGCATATGACAAATTGAATTTAGTTCCATAATTTAATCATGTGAGGGTCCGAGCTGCTCATGACCGTGAGCACGGCTGATATACCAGTTTTACACTCTGCAGAGGTTGCACATCTTTACCCACAAGTCATGTTACCCATCTGCCAAGGGATCGCGACTTCCCATACACCTCTACCGAGGAGGCGAGGCAGGGTAACACTACGAGGCCTTTACAAAGTTCCACTAGCTTCAGAAAATCCGCTACAGTTTATAGGAAGCTCCAATGCAGGGACCCCTTGCATGACCGCCATCGCAGCAAAATCATCCCAAGGGCCTCCCTACACTGACCACTCCCCTACTGCCCTTGCCCCTTTCGGGTAAGGTAGTCTTCCACTAGCTTTCCTAATTAATCAGTCAAGGGCGTCCCATTAAACCCTTGTGGTAGCACTGTTTTCCCGGGTGGTCGCTCCATGTTCCAATTAACATAATGATCTTATCATGAACAGTAATAATAAACAGATAATAAAAGTGTGATCATGAATAATGTATCTTCATACCCAAAACCACATAAAGCACTAGCAAGTACTACCCAAAAAGTTCAGTGGTAAACAAGGTATAAAGATAGACAAACTAGGGTAACCTATTGGGTCCCATCAAAATTAACCTATGCAGATCATTATGATTAATCAGAACATGGCTAGGTAATAAGAAGTGATCAAGGGCACAACTTGACTGGGACTTGAGATTCCAGGTACCAGGATGATCGTCAGGTGACTCGTGACCTCACGCTAAACGTAGCAATACAGACAAACAGTGTATAGGAAAAATTAACATCACACCAAACATATATGCAAAATTCATATTAATATTCTACATATTAAAATAAGATCACAGGAACAAGAATTATTAATTTTGGAGTTATAGATTTTAATTTATGAATTTCTGAAGGTTTTATATGTTTTGTTCAAGATTAAGTAGGATATAAATTTTATTGTGATATTCATGTCAAAACAGTGGTATTAAATGATAAACAATAATATTACCAAATTATAGGAATTGGAATGGATTAATTTAGACTTCATATGAATTTTCTATGAATTAAACAAATTCTAGCCATTATTTTCATATTAAAAATCTATTTCTAAATTTATTTCCCTGATTTCTTAATTCTCTGGTCTGGCGCAATATTATTAGAAACAGCAAGGGCTAACTCACAAATCTCCTCAAGACTCAGGATTCCCCACAGACAGGACTGCGGGTTTATTATTAAAATGTCCAGGGTCTCATATGCATAATCCCCCGGCCGAAGGGGTATGGGCGGATGAGAACCGTTGGATTCCCATCAATGGCTCTGATTAGATCAAAGTCCCGTGAACTGGTACTCAATCTCCACCCTTGGATGTAGATCGAGTGGCCTGAGTTTTATCGCGTAGATCCAATCCGGGCTGCCCATTAAGATCCAACGGTCTCGGAGCCCACAGTCGATCTGGTTCGGTATGACTTAATCTGGGGCGTTCATCACGGAGTCAAGGGCCACCGCATCGCCCCCAACCACACCCCGGCTGAGCAGAGCAGCGACGCTCGAGCTCTCGACGATGCATCGCCGGAGCAGCTTCAATCCGGCGCCCCCACGTGCCATACCCGAAATCGCATAGTGCGAAACAGTGTATAAATTAAGGCGAAACACAGGGAGTAGCATTTACCGGCGATAGCGGCGCAGGACTCACAACCCACGGGGATTGGCGATCCACGGTGATGATTCAGCTCCGACGAGCAATTGCGTTGATCCCGCGAGCTCCTAAGCGCTACCACACGCACGCGTATACTCCACGGTTCTTGGAGAAGGTTATTAGCCGATCTCCGAGCGCTGATTACTGGCAGAGATGAGCAATGGCGGTGGCGGCTCCAAGTCCTCTCTGCTCTCAGTGTCGTGCTTGTTTGAGAGGACCAGGGGGTCATAAGCATGGTTTATATCGTCTCTAGGATTCGTGGTGGCCTACGGATTACGTGGAGTTTAACCACTGGGCAACCGCGCGGAGGTCGATGATGGCGGAGTCCGATTTGCCGGGGATCTCCGCGAGCAGTTGGGGAAAGATGGAGCTGACGCCTTGGGCCCACGTGGCAGAGGCTGGCGTGAGGCAAGCGACGGCTGCCGCACGGTTCCACCACCCGTTGTAGCGAGCACGGCCCTGAGCGCATATGGGCGAAAGTGACTGGCAATGCGGGCCCGACGCGTAGAGAAAGGCTCCAACGCGC
Organism: Zea luxurians; assembly: GCA_029449295.1. Classification (NCBI taxonomy): domain Eukaryota; kingdom Viridiplantae; phylum Streptophyta; class Magnoliopsida; order Poales; family Poaceae; genus Zea; species Zea luxurians. The sequence continues at coordinate 144,537,388 of JAOPSE010000001.1, read as the reverse complement.
TTGCGGCAGGGATGCACTGACGAGGTGGGGCTCACCAACCAGTGATACCCAGAGCCCATCCGGGGTGGGACTGACTCACGGGGTCCATCGGTCGGAGCCAAGGCGCGTAGTGGCTGAGTGGGCCGCGCAGGGGTTAGGCTATGGGCCGAAAACAAGGACCCCAACCCAGGTAGCTATTCATCCTTTCCCTTTTTTTCTATTTTTCTCTTTTTTTCATTTGAATTTTTGTTTTATTTCTATCTCTATTTATTTGAAATTTTCAAATTCAAATTTGACTCTAGTTTCACATTTAATCTTCAAACTAAAAGTACAATCCAAATCCAACATGTGAGGCAGTATTATTTTATTTATTTATTTGTTTATTATCTTACATGAGTACATACTTTTGGATATGTTACTCCACCCGATTATTTTGAAAAATATTTTTGATTGTATAATCTTGATTAAACAAAGCTCTAATATTTATCCTTATAATACCTATCAACTTCATCAAAGAATAATTTATAGAAGAATCTTTTTATTGAATCTTTACTATAAAACTTTTATTTTAGGAGATGTAACTTCAAAAGTTATGAAAAAAAATTCTAATTCAAGATCTTAAAAAAAATTACATAATTCTCAAAAATGCGCGCCTTGGCTCCGATCGATGGACCCCGCGGGTCAGTCCCGATCCTGTGCCATGATTCACATATGTGTGAGACTTGGTCCCAGCACACCTGGTGATTATGTTCGCGCCCGGGTCTTGGTGCCTTGAAACCCGGGTGTGACAGAAGTGGTATCAGAGAAATGTTGACTGTAGGACGAAACCTAGATAGAACTAGATAACCATTATCTACTTACCTTTGCTACTCTGATTCTTTTCTAAACTTTTCTTAATCCTTTCTCATCTAATTCCGCTTTACTCTGATTATTCTTACCTTTTCACTTCTAAAGACAAAGGTGGATTTCAAACTTTGAAATCTTATGCCTAAAGTGACTTTTAGGAATGGGAGACCTATTCTTAGGAACAAAAACAAAACTATTTTATTCTAGATATCTATGAACTTGAATGTTTGTTCTAACGATACTTGTTTTATTTGGATCTTTGATTGAGTGTGATGAGTTGTGGAGTAATGTACACAATTACATCTGCATATACATCTAGGCATAAAGGCTAGTATTTATAAAATAATTAGACAATCTAGATTATTCCCCTAAAAAAGATATCTAGTATTTCGTATCTATCTCATAGAGATCCCTCTAATCTTAAAAGACTCTCCCATATCTTAATAGATTCATCGTATCTTATAAGATTCTCTCTTATCTTACTAGATCCACCTCATCTTAAAAGATTCTTCTTACCTTAATAAATTCATCTTATCTTGAAGAGATTTTATCTTATCATAACATATCTAACTAATCTCAAAAGATTCTAACATATCTTAATAATACAATATTCTACCCTGTTAGACCCTACTAGCCATGTATTAACTTAACTTAGCACATTGGATCAACTCAACCATGAGCTAACCCAACCCATAGAGCCATGATGAATGGTATAACCTTTCTATTCCCACCTAACAACAAACAAACTTTTAACCTACATCTTGTAGTCTATCTCACCCATATATATCTCTCATCTTGACAGATTCTATCTTACCCTTGGATATTCACCTTATACGACTGGTTACCCCAATCTGGACATAAAACAAAGATTAAGCCCTACTAAAGAATCTTCAGATTATAACCAGCTACTAGCTTATTCATTCTTCTTATTGAATAATTTCCTTTGCAAAACTATTACCATATGCTTCTAACTTTCATGGTCAATACTAGGAAAGGAAAGATTATCACGCAACAACAAACAGAAATGAATCCTCCAAATCCTCCACCTGTTGAAATCGATCAAGTGGTTGCTGCCCAAAGGCTGGTAATACAACAATTGACAGACATGATGACCGAAATGCAAAATCAGATAAGACAAGAACGCGAGGAAATACGTCAGGTCCGTCTGGAGATACGTCAAGAAATAAGACAATCACAGTTGGAAAGACAACAACAACAACAACAACCTCCTCCTCCACCACCACCAGCTCCACCAAGCTACATATATATATATATATAAATTACTACTATTTGTAAAATCTAAGTGCTACTCTAGTTAGTAGTTTAGTTGGTATGATACTATGTTAGGAGGAATAATAAGGTCTAATTGACCCCATGTGTTGTTAATAAACTATGCATTATGTCGAGATTTTTGTTTGTGCATATGTGTTGAGACAATATGAGTATACACCCTTTTTCTTACAAATCTCGAGGACGAGATTTCTGTTAAGGGGGGTAGGATTTGTAACACCTCAAAATCTCATTTTGAGAATTATGTAATTTTTTTAAAGATCTTGAATTAGAATTTTTTTTCATAACTTTTGAAGTTACATCTCCTAAAATAAAAGTTTTATAGTAAAGATTCAATAAAAAGATTCTTCTATAAATTATTCATTGATGAAGTTGATAAGTATTATAAGGATAAATATTAGAGCTTTGTTTAATCAAGATTATACAATCAAAAATATTTTTCAAAATAATCGGGTGGAGTAACATATCCAAAAGTATGTACTCATGTAAGATAATAAACAAATAAATAAATAAAATAATACTGCCTCACATGTTGGATTTGGATTGTACTTTTAGTTTGAAGATTAAATGTGAAACTAGAGTCAAATTTGAATTTGAAAATTTCAAATAACTAGAGATAGAAATAAAACAAAAATTCAAATGAAAAAAAGAGAAAAATAGAAAAAAAGGGAAAGGATGAATAGCTACCTGGGCTGGGTCCTTGTTTTCGGCCCATAGCCTAACCCCTGCGCGGCCCACTCAGCCACTGCGCGCCTTGGCTCCGACCGATGGACCCCGCGGGTCAGTCCCACCCCGGATGGGCTCTGGGTATCACTGGTTGGTGAGCCCCACCTCGTCAGTGCATCCCTGCCGCAAGCACGTTGGAGCCTTTCTCTACGCGTCGGGCCCGCATTGCTAGTCACTTTCGCCCATACGCGCTCAGGGCCGCGCTCGCTACCGTTGGTGGTGGAACCGTGCAGCAGCCGTCGCTTGCCTCACGCCAGCCTCTGCCACGTGGGCCCAAGGCGTCAGCTCCATCTTTCCCCAACTGCTCGCGGAGATCCCCGGCAAATCGGACTCCGCCATCATCGACCTCCGCGCGGTTGCCCAGTGGTTAAACTCCACGTAATCCGTAGGCCACCACGAATCCTAGAGACGATATAAACCATGCTTATGACCCCCTGGTCCTCTCAAACAAGCACGACACTGAGAGCAGAGAGGACTTGGAGCCGCCACCGCCATTGCTCATCTCTGCCAGTAATCAGCGCTCGGAGATCGGCTAATAACCTTCTCCAAGAACCGTGGAGTATACGCGTGCGTGTGGTAGCGCTTAGGAGCTCGCGGGATCAACGCAATTGCTCGTTGGAGCTGAATCATCACCGTGGATCGCCAATCACGTGGGTTGTGAGTCCTGCGCCGCTATCGTCGGTAAATGCTACTCCCTGTGTTTCGCCTTAATCTATACACTGTTTCACACAATGCGATTTCGGGTATGGCGCGTGGGGGCGCCGGATTGAAGCTGCTCCGGCGATGCGCCGTCAGGAGCTCGAGCGTCGCTGCTCTGCTCAGCCCGGGTGTGGTTGGGGGCGATGCGGTGGCCCTTGACTCCGCGATGAATGCCCCAGATTAAGTCATACCGAACCAGATCGACTGTGGGCTCGGAGACCGTTGGATCTTAATGGGCGGCCTGGATTGGATCTAGGCGATAAAACTCGGGCCATTCGATCTACATCCAAGGGTGGAGATTGAGTACCAGTTCACAGGACTTCGATCTAATCAGAGCCATTGATGGGAATCCAACGGTTCTCATCCACCCATACCCCTTCGGCTGGGGGATTATGCATATGAGACCCTGGACATTTTAATAATAAACCCGCAGTCCTGTCTGTGGGGAATCCTGAGTCTTGGGGAGATTTGTGAGTTAGCCCTTGCTGTTTCTAATAATATTGCGCCAGACTAGAGAATTAAGAAATCAGGGAAATAAATTTAGAAATGGATTTTTAATATGAAAATAATGGCTAGAATTTGTTTAATTCATAGAAAATTCATATGAGGTCTAAATTAATCCATTCCAATTCCTATAATTTGGTAATATTATTGTTTATCATTTAATACCACTGTTTTGACATGAATATCACAATAAAATTTATATCCTACTTAATCTTGAACAAAATATATAAAACCTTCAGAAATTCATAACTTAAAATCTATAACTCCAAAATTAATAATTCTTGTTCCTGTGATCTTATTTTAATATGTAGATTATTAATATGAATTTTGCATATATGTTTGGTGTGATGTTAATTTTGCCTATACACTGTTTGTCTGTATTGCTACGTTTAGCGTGAGGTCACGAGTCACCTGACGATCATCCTGGTACCTGGAATCTCAAGTCCCAGGCAAGTTGTGCCCTTGATCACTTCTTATTACCTAGCCATGTTCTGATTAATCATAATGATCTGCATTGGTTAATTTTGATGGGACCCAATAGGTTACCCTAGTTTGTCTATCTTTATACCTTGTTTACCACTGAACTTTTTGGGTAGTACTTGCTAGTGCTTTATGTGGTTTTGGGTATGAAGATACATTATTCATGATCACACTTTTATTATCTGTTTATTATTACTGTTCATGATAAGATCATTATGTTAATTGGAACATGGAGCGACCACATGGGAAAACAGTGCTACCACAAGGGTTTAATGGGATGCCCTTGGCTGATTAATTAGGAAAGCTAGTGGAAGACTACCTTACCCGAAAGGGGCAAGGGCAGTAGGGGAGTGGTCAGTGTAGGGAGGCCCTTGGGATGATTCTGCTGCGATGGCGGTCATGCGAGGGGTCCCTGCATTGGAGCTTCCTATAAACTGTAGCGGGTTTTCTGAAGCTAGTGGAACTTTGTAAAGGCCTCGTAGTGTTACCCTGCCTCGCCTCCTCGGTAGAGGTGTATGGGAAGTCTCGATCCCTTGGCAGATGGGTAACATGACTTGTGGGTAAAGATGTGCAACCTCTGCAGAGTGTAAAACTGGTATATCAGCCGTGCTCACGGTCATGAGCAGCTCGGACCCTCACATGATTAAATTATGGAACTAAATTCAATTTGTCATATGCATTGCATCGCAGGTGATGTTGTTACTTTTGTTCTACTACTTAATTGGGTTTGGTATTTACTTATACTTAGTAATTGCTAATAAAATTTTGACCAACTTTAAAAGCAATGCTCAGCTTCAACCATCCTCTTTGGTAAGCCTTACACTTCACGTGAGCTCCCACCTTTGGCGAGTTCATGCACATTATTCCCCACAACTTGTTGAGCTATGAACGTATGTGAGCTCACTCTTGCTGTCTCACACCCCCCACAGGTCAAGACCAGGTACCATAAGATGAGGCGCATGAAGGATGCTGTGATGTGTTCGTGAGAGATCTAGGCCGTCGTCTCCCAGTCAACTTTGGGTTGCTGGACCGTTGTCTCCTTATAATGTAATTATTTATTTATTTTGTATAGAACTCTTGTTATATGGTAAATATGTGACATTCGATCCTGTGCCATGATTCATCATATGTGTGAGACTTGGTCCCAGCACACCTGGTGATTATGTTCGCGCCCGGGTCTTGGTGCCTTGAAACCCGGGTGTGACAGAGGCCAACGGACAGTAATGGTCGCCATCAAAGCTACCGTTACAGCTAGCCAGAAACTAATGCCATCAGCGACGTCCATTACTAGCTGACAACCATTACAACTCGTCCACTACTAGCCATAACATAGGAAACGACCAGTGTGCAACGCGTCTAAGACTGTTTGGTGTTTCGGACAGTACCAGTCACCATCAGAGCTACCGTTACAGCCTACCAGAAACTGACGCCATCAGTGACGTCTGTTACTAGCTGACAGCCATTATAGCTCGTCCGATACTAGCCATAATGTGGCGGAACTGCCCGAATTATTCCAACTTAAGTGCCTAGCCCTGCCTTAGAGGCTAGACCACACTTAACTGGGAATAACCCGTCAATCCCTCGGATCTAGTCCGACACGGCCACTGACAGGATCAAGTACCACAATCTCACTCGATGGTGAGTCACAGAGCAAATACAATAAAACATAAAACCATGCATGTGAGAGTATTAAATTATTACATCATCATCATTGGAGTTTCTGCAAAAGTAACTATCATTGTTCAAAGTGCAGCGGAATAAAACTAACGGCAAATAAATAGAGAGATGGGGAAGCCTGTCCCATCACTCCTCATGCTCCTCCTCAACCAAGGCGGGGTCCCACTCGACAGTCCAACCCGGTGGCAAGGCGGACGGCCAAGTCACTCCAGCAACCATGTCCTCCAGAGAACCTGTAAAATTATGCCACAAGCAAGGCTGAGTATACTAATACTCAGCTAGACTTACCCGGTGTGAGGAGTCTACTCCTCTACCTCTAGACATGCAGCTGTTTGGCTGTGGGGTTTGGTTTGCCAAAAGCACTAGCTGAGTTTCTAAATCAAGTTTAACTTTGTCAAATTTAAGTGTGACTCTCTTAAGGCTAAATGTGTACTGTCTACTCATACATAGTAGCAAACATTTTTAGCAATCAACATCTTGTATCAACTCATCATATTTCCACTTGTTACTCAATGAAGCAGCATGGATCAAGCAGTCTCATTAGCTGCGAGAAGCAGACGATTCGAATCGAGTTTTTAAACCTTGCAAGGTAAACCTAAACACACGACGTGGCGAGGCACTCCGTCCCCACACACATCAATCGTCCCCATCGATTCCCTGGCAACAGAAAGGGGCTCACCGCCTTGGCGTACAATGCCCCACTGACCCCGACTACCGTCGTGCAGTGGCCGCACTTGTACCCACCATAACCAGAATGGGAGACCATGTCTCAGGTCGTGTGAGGAGGGCAATCTGCGGGCAGGTTCACTCAGGTACTAGGCTTACTGATCTACCATATTTCTCGGCATGTGCTTAGTACGTTCAAACGCTTGACTCACGGTACCACACCTTAATCCTTATTCAAATTTTATCCCGTAGACAACCAATCCCCATGGATTGTTGCCCACATACCAACATCAATATGATAAGAAAGTGGATACAGCCAATTCCTAACCTCGCGCGAGTGCTAGAAAAATCACTCGACTTCTACCGAGTTCCTATTTAATAAAGCAGCTACTCATCTTAGCATACTAGTATTCATCTCAATGGGGTTCCTGAGATCATGCAACTAGGGTTTCAAACAACTCCTACACTTAAGTGCACAGTACAAGCCTACAAACATTAAGTGTAGTAAAATAGCATATATAAACGGTTGTGCATAAAACCGGGGCTTGCCTTCCAAAGCTGGGGCAGGCAGGTCCTCTGGTGCAGACTCGGGTGCTGGATCTGGGGCTACCTCCTGAGCAGCTCCTTGCTCCGGCACGAGGACGTACTCTCCGTCAGCGAGGTTACAGTCTATCGAAATGCAATGAACAAGTATGTCATGATTATGCAGGATTTAAAAACATTATGCTAAGAGAAGAACACTAAATTAATGAGTAACTTAGGGTTTCCGGGTCATACGTGGCCTTTGGTGGTTTATGTTTATCACCTTTAGGGTTAAGTTTTTATTGAGGATAAGTATAGGGAATTGGTATTGCCTTCATATACTTCAGTGGACAAGTTATAAAGAGTTTTTAGGATGACACCAATTTCCTGTTATTCACTTTTCCCCTTCCTTCATTTTCTACTTATGGTTTCTAGTGTAGGTTTGAACTACGACAGTGGTTTAACATTTTCCAAAAATTCTGTAAAAATTACAGTGGGTTGCCATTGGTCATTATAGCCTGTTCTAGGAATTTGGGGCTTAAAATAAAAAGGCTATGCTTTTAGACAAAAATGACAAAGTTGGGTCAAATGGGCCACTTTCACCACATCTCTTCATTAGAGGTGAGTTCCTTCCTAAGGGTTATTTTTGTTGGTATCTAACAGTAATAATAAACCTCTGTGCCAAAAATGACAAAAAGTTAATTGGTGGTTATTTAGTTGTGATTTTCTAAAGTTTTATGCCAAAAAGGTGCTTATAACTCACTTGTCATTTGAAAAATATCAAACAACAGATTTTTCATTTTTCTTATGTTCATAATAACAAAACATTAGATATCCCAAGGGTTGGGGTGTTTTCATCTTAGGGTTATTTTTGTAGGGTTTTTCTAAGCTTTCCTTGTTTTCTTAAAATAAAAGGGATCCTACTTATTTTATACTTCACCAGGGTATGATAGATTTTTCTAGTAAACTACATGGAATAAGTATTCTAACAAAAATAGGGGTGCCCTCTGGTTCATTATTTAAATCATCTTTTCTATTTTTCTTAATCTTAAGCATATTGTAAAATGAATGGCAAAAACTAATTTAATGGGGTGGACAAAGAGGCTTAACATTTTTAAACAGGTCAGGGAGTGGATAAAAACTCCTCCAAATTTTTCTAACCCTAGTCAAAAAGTACAACTATTTTTCTTTCTATTATTGAGCTTTTGGCCAAAACTATAATTAAATCAGAACCTTATAGTTTTCTATAGTACATAGGGGTTTTCATATTTTTATTAAGTAGGTCACGTTATTTAGAGTCTGACAAAATTGGTTTGACCAAATTTGGATGAACTAAACAGAAGTTATGGATTTTCCAAGTTTCTGTTCAAATTTAAAATTAGTTTTAATAAGGTTTTCTGAAAAAGTAGTTTACACCGAGGTCCTTGGGTTTAAACTAAATCAACCCGCACAAATCTACCCCTGCGCCACTATTCCCCGGGGTCGCTGACAGTTCAAAAAGCCCCTGACCTTCTCTTCCTCTCACCCGCGGTCCTTCCCCCAATGTAAACAGTACCCGCGGGAAAGAAAAGGGTGGCGCGGCTTACCGGCGGCGAGATAGGTCCGGCGAAGGGCAGGGTTGGCTCGGGGAGGCTCTGGCGGTCATAGCGAGGTGCGGCTCGATGGCGGGGATGGCCGGAATCGCCCGGTCCACGTGCACAGGCGGGTGTCCTTGTCGGCGGCGAGTGTACCGGCCAAACCACGGTGATCTGGTTCAATCCAAGGGCACGGTGAGCTTCACGGGGTAACGTGGAGACCGTGTGCACAAAGAATTGGAAAATGGTTGAGTGGATTACCCGGTCCACACACACCAGCGGGGTTGCGAACTCCGGTGACCCTCAACTGACCTCTCCGGCGAAGTAGGTTTTGATTCCTCGCTCGGGGAGCTTTACTGAGATGTGCACACTCGCCTCCGAGGGTTGGACGGGGCTGGGAAGGGCTAAGCTGGCCAGTCCACGACGGCAAGGGCTCGGGTGGCCGTGGACTTGCCGTGCACGGGAAAACGACGGTGAGTTGAGCTCCGGTGAGGTTTGAGCGTGCGCGGAGAAGTGTGGCCGATGCCTTAGTGGGTTTTATAGGCGTGGGCGCACACAGGGGACACGGGCGTGGCTCGGCGTGGCGCGGGGTCGGGCGCGGGCGTGCTCTGGCGCGGCAGAGCGCGTCGAACACGTGGAGCTTTTCTTCTGCCCTTGTTCCACAGCTCACCCAAGTCGCAAACGTGCGAATCTTGGCATAAATCCGGCGCGAGTCTTTTCCTGACACCTAGGGCTATCACTCATCTGTGAGACGCCATGGCAGATATGGCCTAGGGAGGGAGATCTTGGGTCGCCAAATCGGGTGTGTCACTCAGCCCACCTCGCGACAAAAACCATGCCAAGGCATGTCAAACGTCCAATTCTCGGGCTTAGCTTTTTCCAGTGGGTGCCCTAGGTGGTATGCCACATTTTTGGTATAGAACACAGGTGGATTTGGTGCCAGCTTCGAGGTGAACACGACTGATCTTTGGTGTAGGTATAGTTTTTAACTTAGAGAGAAATAGAGAGCTCTAGCTCTCTCTCCACTTGGAGATTTGATTTGGGGTTTCTCTAGGGGTCTTTTTGCAATATTTCCTTCCCCTAATTGCTGGTTATAAGGTTCCTTAAGGTTTGGTTAAAGATTACTCAAGTTTTGCACACTTGCTCACTCTCTCTCCCCCCTTCTTAACCATGGCTTTGGGAGGTAGGGTTAAAGAGAGGTCCCTCCTCTTGTCCAAGGTAGTAAGTGCACAAAAACTTGAGTGATACTTCATAGGTCATTTAGAAATCTTGGTTAGCCCATGGTCTCCAAGGTTCTTATGTTCTTCTTAAGTCATTACCACATGTGATCACAATCCTTAGTGCCAAGGGGTGCTCTAGCCATGGTAACACCTGAGGTGTCACAGCCCTCCCCCCTTAAAGGAATCTCGTCCCGAGATTTTAGGTAGGGTCCTCAAAAGGTGTGCTGGTGTGTGGCTTCTGCTTTCCTTTATTTCTCTTTAGTTAACTGTTCTTCGAATATCATCCTCTTTGCAACTTCAGAAGGAAGTCCTTTTTAAGTTAAATCCACAACTTAGACTATCCTTGTTATCTAAGTTTTTCTTATAATTGAGTTCAAAAGGGCAGGTGGGGGTTTTGGGTTACATACCGACTCCTTTGGGCAGAAAGTCGGGGAAGCGTGAACGTAGAAAATCCTCAGTCTCCCATGTAGCTTCTTCTGCTGAATGGTGACTCCACTGAACTTTATACATTTTAATTGATCTTGCCCGTGTTGATCTCTCCTTCTGATCTAGTATCTTGACGGGGTACTCTTGATAGGACAAGTCTGGTTCTATCTCAATTTCTGGTCCCGGTAGCACTTCGGTGGGTAGGCGAACACATTTCCGCAGCTGAGATACATGGAATACATCATGAATAGCTGACATGCTGGGTGGCAACTTCAATTGATATGCTACAGGTCCACAAGCCTCCTTGATCTCGTAGGGTCCAATGTAACGCGGAGCTAACTTGCCCTTGATCCCGAATCTCTGGACACCCTTGGTGGGTGATACCTTAAGATAAACATGATCTCCCACCTCGAACTGTAGAGGCTTCCGCCTCTTATCATGATAGCTCTTTTGCCTGGCTTGAGCAGCTTCTAAGTTCTTCTTGATGACTCTGACCTTTTCCTCTGCTTCAAGTACCAAATCTGGCCCAAATATTTCCCTTTCTCCTGCTTGAGACCAATTCAGCGGGGTTCTACATCTCCTCCCATATAAGGCTTCAAAAGGTGCCATCTTCAGAATGGACTAATAGCTGTTATTATAAGAAAACTCTGCCAAGGAAAGACACTTGTCCCAATCCTTTCCGTAGTGTAGTGCACATGCTCGCAACATGTCTTCCAAAATTTGATTCACCCTTTCTGTCTGACCATCTGTTTGGGGATGGTATGCTAAGCTCCGTATCACATGGGTCCCAAGTGATTCCTGCAATTGTTCCCAAAATCGTGCCACAAACGGTGCTCCTCGGTCTGAGACTATAGTCCTTGGTATCCCATGCAAACGAACTATCTGGTCGATGTAAATTTCCGCATACTTCTCCGTCCTGTGGGTGGTGTGCACCGGCAAGAAGTGAGCGGTCTTGGTCAATCTGTCCACAATAACCCAAATGGAATCATGATGCCTAGATGTGTTGGGCAATCCCACGATAAAGTCCATGCAAATGTCCTCCCATTTCCAAGATGGTGTGGGAAGGGGTTGCAAAGGGCCTGCTGTCTTCAAATGACTGGCTTTGATCCTTTGGCAGGTGTCACACTCGGATATATACTTGGCAATTTCCCTCTTCATTCTGGTCCACCAGTACAAAGATCTGAGATCATGGTACATCTTGTTGCTACCAGGGTGCATGGAGAACTTGGAAAGGTGAGCTTCATCCAGTATCTTCTTTCTGAGCTCAGGGTCCTTGGGAACAACCAATCGATCTCCAAACCATAAAATTCCTTTACTGTCCTGATGGAAGCACTTGTATTTTTCTGCCTTCTGCTTGAGCATGTCTTTGATAACCTGAACACCTTTATCCCCAATCTGTGCTTGGACTATTTGCTCTTGCAATGTGGGCTCCACCGAGATATAACTTAATTCACCGGAGGGAACAACCTCCAGGTTCAGTTTACACAACTCATCACATAGGGTGGTAACTCTTGCATCCATGCTCATACAGTTACACTGGGCCTTTCTGCTCAAGGCATCTGCCACAACATTGGCCTTGCCAGGATGGTAATGCACCTCCAAATCGTAATCCTTGATTAACTCCAACCATCTTCTCTGCCTCATGTTTAGATCTGCCTGAGTGAAGATGTATTTGAGGCTCTTATGATCAGTGTAGATGTTACAGTGAGCTCCCATCAAGTAGTGTCTCCATATCTTAAGGGCATGAACCACAGCTGCCAACTCCAGATCATGTGTAGGGTAGTTCTGCTCATGGGGTCTGAGTGCTCGGGAAGCATAAGCAATCACTCTGTTCTCTTGCATCAAGACACATCCCAATCCCGTACCAGAAGCATCACAATAAACTTCAAAGGGCTTGGTGTTATTGGGTTGAGCCAGCACTGGGGCTGTTGTCAAATGCTGCCTCAAAGTATGAAAGGCATCTTCACACTTTTGGCTCCAATCATACTTGGCTCCCTTCTTTAACAGTTCGGTCATTGGTTTGGCAATCCTGGAGAAATCTGGAATGAGTCGTCGATAATACCCGGCCAATCCTAGAAAACTCCGAATCTGCTTCACTGTAGTTGGGGGTTTCCAGTCCATCACCTCTTGTACCTTCTCAGGATCAACTGATATCCCTTCCTGAGAAATTGTGTGACCCAAGAATTTAATCTCCTTCAGCCAAAATTCACATTTAGACAACTTGGCATACAACCGATGGTCACACAGTCTCTGAAGTACAGTATGCAAATGTTTAGTGTGCTCGGCTTCATTCTTGGAATAGACTAGGATATCATCGATGAAAACGACCACGAACTTGTCCAACTCTGGCATGAATACCGAGTTCATCAAGTACATAAAGTAAGCCGGGGCATTGGTCAGCCCAAAAGACATCACCAAAAACTCGTAAAGCCCATATCTGGTAGAGAAGGCAGTCTTTGGAATATCACTGGCACGGATCTTGATTTGATGGTAGCCCGAGCGAAGATCTATCTTGTAAAATACCTTGGCTCCTACCAACTGATCAAACAGAACATCAATGCGGGGCAGTGGGTATTTGTTCTTGACGGTCACCGCATTGAGAGGGCGGTAGTCAACACACATTCTCAGACTCTCATCCTTCTTCTTCACAAAGAATGCAGGACATCCCCAAGGTGAAGTACTTGGGCGAATGAACCCTTTGTCCAAAAATTCTTGCAATTGCTTCTTCAGTTCTGCCAGTTCCGCGGGAGGCATCCTATAGGGTCTCTTGGAGATAGGAGCAGTCCCGGGTTGCAATTCAATGGCGAACTCAATGTCTCGGTCAGGTGGCATTCCTGGCAACTCATCCGGAAAAACATCTGGGTAGTCACAAACTACTGGGATCTTTCCCACTGGGGATTCTATCATAACGAAGGCACAAGAACGGGTACAACCCTGATCAGGCAAATATAAAACAGTCTCGCCATAAGCAAGGGAATGAATCTCAATTGCTCTGGCTGCAATGTCCAATACTGCCTGATGCCTGGTCAACCAGTCAGCTCCCAATATAATATCCACGCTATCCAATCCTAAGATGAGAAGGGTGGTTCTAATCACAAGGCTACCAAATTTTATAGGCACTTGCCTGCTGATTTGATTGGTGGCAATCCTGCCTCCGGGTGTTGAAATTGTGATACCCCATTGGTGTGATGAAAGGGCAGTTGACACTTGGCACTAAACTTGGCACTAATAAAGCTATGTGATGCACCAGAATCGAAAAGAATAATAGCAGGACAATTTAAAACGGTAAAGATACCAGTCATGACGGGTGCTCCCTCTAGGATATCAGCCTTGGTGGTAAAGTTCAGCTTGCCCTGCCTCACTTGCACCTTCTGCCTTTTGCCCTGGTTTTGATTGACATTCTGCCCCTGCCTCTGCTGGTTCCTGGGGTAATTTTTGGCATAATGCCCGGTGTTGCCACATGTGAAACACCTGTTGTCATTTGCCTGGCGATACTGCTGCTGCTGCTGCTGATTGTTCCTCTGAGCGGGAAACTGGGTGCGGTTGGGTGCCTGCTGCTGCTGCTGTGGTCGGATCACCCATCTCCCTTGCTGCTGTTGGGGTCCCCTGTTCTGAGTGTCGGACATAATCCTGAAGCGCTGTGGCTGAGCTGAGGGTCCTGCCACAGGGGTCTTCCTCTTCTTCTCTGCCTGACGAGCTGTGATACAGTCCTCCTGGGAAATGGCCATGTTGACCAACTCATTATAGCTGTTGGCCCTGACAGTGTTGAGACGATCACGGAGCTTAGTGCTGAGCCCCCGTCTGAACCTGTCCCTCTTCTTCTCATCCGTATCTGCATGGTACCCAGCATACTGGCACAGATCATTGAAAGCCTGAGCATACTGCAACACTGTCCTGTTGCCCTGAGTGAGTGCCAAAAACTCGTTGAGCTTACGGTCCATAATGCCAGCTGGGATATGGTGCCCTCTGAAAGCTGCCTTGAACTCCCTCCAATCCACTTCATGGTCAGCTGGTTGCATAGCGAGATAGTGGTCCCACCATGTCCGTGCGGGTCCGCGAAGCTGCTGGGTGGCGAACCTGACCTTAGTCACCTCGGAACAAACTCCATTGAGTAGTGGGAATTTAGATTCCACTACCCTCAGCCATACATCAGCATCAAGTGGATCCTCCGCCCTGGTGAACAACGGTGGCTGGGTACTGAGGAACTCCTGGTAAGTGGCTACTGCGGGGTGACGCTGATGATCTCCACCACCATAGTGCTGAGGTGGTGGCTGACGCTGAGCTAGCTGCCTCAAGATCTCATTCTGCTGAGCCATTAGCTCCTGCAGAGTGGGAGGCGGTGGCGGCGGTGGAGGAATGCGCTCATTCTGGCCACGACGTGCTCTCCCAGCCATCTAAAAAATCACATATATACTTAACACCACATCTCCAAGTTCAATGTTTAATCGCGGCGAAAGAGTCAAAAGCAATTTGATAGATCCCGACATAAACCAAAAAGCATAACTTTCCGTTCAAATTTAAAACTGACATCATTCATGAACCAACTTCCAAGAGAGTTTATCATGGTTACATTAATGGTCCCAAAAGACTCAACTCTAACTAGCCTAGTACCTCAAGGGTGCAAAAGCCAAGCTAGTTGCAAGGAGTCCTAACATTACCAACCTCTAACCCTAACCCCCGACACCTAATGAGCGAACGAGGCAACACTCGACTCGGGGGAAGGTGGCCTCCCTGAGCTGGCAGTGTCTACGCTGGAAGCAGGCTCCTCCCCTCCCTCAATGTCGACGTCCTCGTCAGCCTCCCCATCATGAATCTCCTGATGATGCATGTCTAGGTGCTCATTAGCCTCTGCGAGCTGCTGCTGGGTGTTGAGGAGCTGATCTTCGAGAACCTCGATGGTGTTCTCCCTCGTCCCCACCAATTCCTCTAGCTCATGGATCTCATCAGACAACTGCTCCACTTGTAAATCTTTTTTCCACCAGCTCCTGGGACAAGTCAACCACGAGCTCCTCCCTGTTATCCAGGGTGATCTTGGTTGCCTCCAATAATGCCATCAGATGAGACATTGCCTCTCCACGCATCACTTGCAGACGATACAGGGCGTTCATGCATCGTACCGACAAGTGAGCAGTGTGGCCTGGGTAGAGAGCCTAGATGTCCTTGGCATGCTCCACCTGATCCTTCCACATCGGGTCGTCCTCCTTTTCCGCGGGGAACAAGCCAATGGGGTGGGTAGAGAGCTCCAAGGGATGGAATCCGCAAAAAGTAGTCAACCCATGCAGAGCGATCGCCTCGATCGTGTCCTCCGCTCGGTATCCGAAAGACTCGAAGTCCAGTGAACGCCAGCCTGGCTGCAGGGGATGAGGCTCCAAGGTCATCCTCACCCTACAACGGGGCACCCGGTGCTTCTCGAACTGCTGCACAACGTACTGAGGGGGTGTCATGTACCCGGCCCCCTGAAGTACCTCCCACAAAATACGGGGGAAGCCCTCACGTGCAAGCCCGTCAGTGTGGGTTAGTGCATTCCCGTCGTCTGAGGATCCGTGGGAAGTCATCTGTGTACGGGGAAGCGTAAGTGAAAGAAAAAGAATTATAAAAAGACTCAAGAAAAAGAATAAGACTCAGCTTCTCTCCATTTATAAAATAGTACTGAGGCACTTAGTTGGTCATCATTTTGTATTTAAGTCCTTGCCAAATTTTCCTCCTTTTTTTATCTAATGTAAAAATGCATGCAAGCTCGTCCTGAACGACCTCACATCGGTATCAAGGGAAAATAGGGAAGAACTCCCATCCCCTAAAGTGGCCTATGGGGCCTAATTATTTAGCCACCTAGCTACCCTTCTATCATCCTAAGGCTTCACGTCCTAGGTCTATCCTGCTCGTCCTACGATCTATCCAACATTGTTTCTATCAAGTTTTATTTTGAAAAGGGATGGTATTCATATCTTTTTGATTCCTCTGTGGTGGTACAAGCTCCGATACCAGCTGTGGCGGAACTGCCCGAATTATTCCAACTTAAGTGCCTAAGCCCTGCCTTAGAGGCTAGAACACACTTAACTGGGAATAACCCGTCAATCCCTCGGATCTAGTCCGACACGGCCACTGATAGGATCAAGTACCACAATCTCACTCGATGGTGAGTCACAGAGCAAATACAATAAAACATAAAACCATGCATGTGAGAGTATTAAATTATTACATCATCATCATTGGAGTTTCTGCAAAAGTAACCATCATTGTTCGAAGTGCAGCAGAATAAAACTAATGGCAAATAAACAGAGAGATGGGGAAGCCTGTCCCATCACTCCTCATGCTCCTCCTCAACCGAGGCGGGGTCCCACTCGACAGTCCAACCTGGTGGCAAGGCGGACGGCCAAGTCACTCCAGCAACCATGTCCTCCAGAGAACCTGTAAAATTATGCCACAAGCAAGGCTGAGTATACTAATACTCAGCTAGACTTACCCGGTGTTAGGAGTCTACTCCTCTACCTCTAGACATGCAGCTGTTTGGCTGTGGGGTTTGGTTTGCCAAAAGCACTAGCTGAGTTTCTAAATCAAGTTTTAACTTTGTCAAATTTAAGTGTGACTCTCTTAAGGCTAAATGTGTACTGTCTACTCATACATAGTAGCAAACATTTTTAGCAATCAACATCTTGTATCAACTCATCATATTTCCACTTGTTACTCAATGTAGCAGCATGGATCAAGCAGTCTCATTAGCTGCGAGAAGCAGACGATTCGAATCGAGTTTTTAAACCATGCAAGGTAAACCTAAACACATGACGTGGCGAGGCACTCCATCCCCACACACATCAACCGTCCCCATCGATTCCCTGGCAACAGAAAGGGGCTCACCGCCTTGGCGTACAATGCCCCACTGACCCCGACTGCCGTCGTGCAGTGGCCGCACTTGTACCCACCATAACCGGAATGGGAGACCATGTCTCAGGTCGTGTGAGGAGGGCAATCTGCGGGCAGGTTCACTCAGGTACTAGGCTTACCGATTTACCATATTTCTCGGCATGTGCTTAGTACGTTCAAACGCTTGACTCACGGTACCACACCTTAATCCTTATTCAAATTTTATCCCGTAGACAACCAATCCCCATGGATTGTTGCCCACATACCAACATCAATATGATAAGAAAGTGGATACAGCCAATTCCTAACCTCGCGCGAGTGCTAGAAAAATCACTCGACTTCTACCGAGTTCCTATTTAATAAAGCAGCTACTCGTCTTAGCATACTAGTATTCATCTCAATGGGGTTCCTGAGATCATGCAACTAGGGTTTCAAACAACTCCTACACTTAAGTGCACAATACAAGCCTACAAACATTAAGTGCAGTAAAATAGCATATATAAACGGTTGTGCATAAAACCGGGGCTTGCCTTCCAAAGCTGGGGCAGGCAGGTCCTCTGGTGCAGACTCGGGTGCTGGATCTGGGGCTACCTCCTGAGCAGCTCCTTGCTCTGGCACGAGGACGTACTCTCCGTCAGCGAGGTTACAGTCTATCGAAATGCAATGAACAAGTATGTCATGATTATGCAGGATTTAAAAACATTATGCTAAGAGAAGAACACTAAATTAATGAGTAACTTAGGGTTTCCGGGTCATACGTGGCCTTTGGTGGTTTATGTTTATCACCTTTAGGGTTAAGTTTTTATTGAGGATAAGTATAGGGAATTGGTATTGCCTTTATATACTTCAGTGGACAAGTTATAAAGAGTTTTTAGGATGACACCAATTTCCTGTTATTTACTTTTCCCCTTCCTTCATTTTCTACTTATGGTTTCTAGTGTAGGTTTGAACTACGACAGTGGTTTAACATTTTCCAAAAATTCTGTAAAAATTACAGTGGGTTGCCATTGGTCATTATAGCCTGTTCTAGGAATTTAGGGCTTAAAATAAAAAGGCTATGCTTTTAGACAAAAATGACAAAGTTGGGTCAAATGGGCCACTTTGCACCACATCTCTTCATTAGAGGTGAGTTCCTTCCTAAGGGTTATTTTTGTTGGTATCTAACAGTAATAATAAACCTCTATGCCAAAAATCACAAAAAGTTAATTGGTGGTTATTTAGTTGTGATTTTCTAAAGTTTTATGCCAAAAAGGTGCTTATAACTCACTTGTCATTTGAAAAATATCAAACAACAGATTTTGCATTTTTCTTATGTTCATAATAACAAAACATTAATTATCCCAAGGGTTGGGGTGTTTTCATCTTAGGGTTATTTTTGTAGGGTTTTTCTAAGCTTTCCTTGTTTTCTTAAAATAAAAGGGATCCTACTTATTTTATACTTCACCAGGGTATGATAGATTTTTCTAGTAAACTACATGGAATAAGTATTCTAACAAAAATAGGGGTGCCCTCTGGTTCATTATTTAAATCATCTTTTCTATTTTTCTTAATCTTAAGCATATTGTAAAATGAATGGCAAAAACTAATTTAATGGGGTGGACAGAGAGGTTTAACATTTTTAAACAGGTCAGGGAGTGGATAAAAACTCCTCCAAATTTTTCTAACCCTAGTCAAAAAGTACAACTATTTTTCTTTCTATTATTGAGCTTTTGGCCAAAACTATAATTAAATCAGAACCTTATAGTTTTCTATAGTACATAGGGGTTTTCATATTTTTATTAAGTAGGTCACGTTATTTAGAGTCTGACAAAATTGGTTTGACCAAATTTGGATGAACTAAACAGAAGTTATGGATTTTCCAAGTTTCTGTTCAAATTTAAAATTAGTTTTAATAAGGTTTTCTGAAAAAGTAGTTTACACCGAGGTCCTTGGGTTTAAACTAAATCAACCCGCACAAATCTACCCCTGCGCCACTATTCCCCGGGGTCGCTGACAGTTCAAAAAGCCCCTGACCTTCTCTTCCTCTCACCCGCGGTCCTTCCCCCAATGTAAATAGTACCCGCGGGAAAGAAAAGGGTGGCGCGGCTTACCGGCGGCGAGATAGGTCCGGCGAAGGGCAGGGTTGGCTCGGGGAGGCTCTGGCGGTCACAGCGAGGTGCGGCTCGATGGCGGCGATGGCCGGAATCGCCCGGTCCACGTGCGCAGGCGGGTGTCCTCGTCAGCGGCGAGTGTACCGGCCAAACCACAGTGATCTGGTTCAATCCAAGGGCACGGTGAGCTTCACGGGGTAACGTAGAGACCATGTGCACAAAGAATTGGAAAATGGTTGAGTGGATTACCCGGTCCACGCACACCGGCGGGGTTGCGAACTCCGGTGACCCTCAACTGGCCTCTCCGGTGAAGTAGGTTTCGATTCCTCACTCGGGGAGCTTTACTGAGCTGTGCACACTCGCCTCCGAGGGTTGGACGGGGCTGGGAAGGGCTGGGCTGGCCGGTCCACGACGGCAGGGGCTCGGGTGGCCGCGGACTCGCCGTGCACGGGCAAACGACGGTGAGTTGAGCTCCGGTGAGGTTTGAGCGTGCGCGGAGAAGTGTGGCCGATGCCTTAGTGGGTTTTATAGGCGCGGGCGCACACAGGGGACATGGGCGCGGCTTGGCGCAGCACGGGGTCGGGCGCGGGCGTGCTCTGGCGCGGCAGAGCGCGTCGAACACGTGGAGCTTTTCTTCTACCCTTGTTCCACAGCTCACCCAAGTCGCAAACGTGCGAATCTTGGCATAAATCCGACGCGAGTCTTTTTCTGGCACCTAGGGCTATCACTCATCTGTGAGACGCCATGGCAGATATGGCCTAGGGAGGGAGATCTTGGGTCGCCAAATCGGGTGTGTCACTCTGCCCACCTCGCGACAAAAACCATGCCAAGGCATGTCAAACGTCCAAGTCTCGGGCTCAACTTTTTCCAGTGGGTGCCCTAGGTGGTATGCCACATTTTTGGTATAGAACACAGGTGGATTTGGTGCCAGCTTCGAGGTGAACACGACTGATCTTTGGTGTAGGTATAGTTTTTAACTTAGAGAGAAATAGAGAGCTCTAGCTCTCTCTCCACTTGGAGATTTGATTTGGGGTTTCTCCAGGGGTCTTTTTGCAATATTTCCTTCCCCTAATTGCTGGTTATAAGGTTCCTTAAGGTTTGGTTAAAGATTACTCAAGTTTTGCACACTTGCTCACTCTCTCTCCCCCCCTTCTTAACCATGGCTTTGGGAGGTAGGGTTAAAGAGAGGTCCCTCCTCTTGTCCAAGGTAGTAAGTGCACAAAAACTTGAGTGATACTTCATAGGTCATTTAGAAATCTTGGTTAGCCCATGGTCTCCAAGGTTCTTATGTTCTTCTTAAGTCATTACCACATGTGATCACAATCCTTAGTGCCAAGGGGTGCTCTAGCCATGGTAACACCTGAGGTGTCACACATAACACAGGATAGGGCCAGTAATGTACGACAATAATGGACAATAATCACTCTAAGCAAAATGTGCAACTGTTAGGAAGGAATATTCGAACAAAGATCCGATCTACCATGGCCACGGCCTTGGCCTCGGCCCGGCCCGACCGGTGCCGCGTGCGTGTGGCAGTCCTTCATCCTTTTCTCAGCTTCTCAATAGATGCATCAATGGTCTACCTATTTAAGTTGATTGAATTATCCCTTGAACTTTTGGTATGGTACTAAAGTACTAGTACACCGTAGCATTAAAGTGGGCCTTTAGCATTGACTATTATTGAATATTAATATGGGTCAGGCCCACATTGATTCAATAATCCCCACCAAATGCTAAGTCACACTAAAATGCTCTCATCATCTCAAATGTTTGATATACTGATGTTTCGATGGAGACTGTTAAGTTGAACATCCACCTAGAATCGAGACTACACTTGACCACAACTGCACAATGGACTAGGCCTTAAATTGGAAGTTTTGTGTGGAATAAGTTTCATCTAAACTCTTTCCCAGTACTAGATTGTCGAGAGCATCGCCTCTGATTGGAGCATATAAGTCAAACTCCATAGCCTTTCATGGGTATCTAGAGACCACCTAGATCTCATAAACTGTGACTAGTAGTTAACCCATATAGGTATGTTCCTCTAAAGATGTTCTGTAGGACAACATTTTTGCTTCACAAAGCCACTTGGAACATATTAAGGTGTAAACACCAACCTACCTTAAAGTAAGGAAAGATGTGCATCTGAAATGAACCTTATTAAGGGTCTTTTCTCTTAGTCTACCACAAGCTTGTTTCACCATTCTAATTCACGGGATCTTCGATCACATAGAACAGGTTACCACTATGATAAACATTAGGTGGGTCTCAGGCCCATCTCACTCGGTGCACTATCTATCACACTACGTGATAGCCCCTTAGTGAATTGATCTGCTAGTTTTTTAGACGTATGGACATAGTCCAACACTATTACTCCGGAGTTTCTCAATTTTCTAACAGATTTTAAATGCCTCTTTATGTGCATTGTCAACTTCATATTATCCTTAGAACTGTTTATCTTGATTATCACAGTCTGATTATCACAGTTCATAGGAATAGCCGGCACATGTTTTTCAACCACCGGTAAATCCATAAGGAGTTCACGAAGCCTCTCAGCCTCAACTGAAGCGGTATCTAATGCTGTGAGTTCTGCTTCCATAGTTGACCTCATTAAGATGGTTTGCTTGCAAGACTTCCACGAAACAGCACCACCTCCAAGTGAAAACACATATCCACTTGTGGCATATATCTCATCAGCATCGGATATCCAATTTGCATCACAATAACCCTCCAGTACTGTTGGGTACCCGGTATAATGGATGCCTAAACTCATAGTACCTTTTAGATAACGCAGAACTCTCTCAAGAGCACGCCAGTGATCATCTCCTGGATTTGAAACAAACCAGCTAAGTTTGCTCACAGCAAACGAGATGTTAGGCCTCGTAGCGCTAGCTAAGTACATGAGTGAACTAATTATTTGGGAATATCTCAATTAATCCCTAGATATCCTTCGATTTTTCTTCAAAAGCTTACTAGGACCATAAGGTGTTGGAGCAGGTTCACACTCGCTATAACCAAAGCGACTCAAAACCTTTTCCACATAATAGGATTGCACAAGTGTGACCCCACCATTGCCTTCTCTTAGTAGCTTAATGTTAAGAATAACATCAGCTTCTCCCAAATATTTCATTTCAAATTTATTGGACAGAAAGTCTTTTGTCTCTTTAATCACATCAAGACTCGTCCCCAAGATTAGAATGTCATCAACATATAGGCATAAAATTACTCCCTCGCCCCCACCATACCGATGCAACATTTGTTTGCTTATGCAACATATAGGCATAAAATCACATCAAGACTCTTCTCTCAGTATACACATTTGTTTGCTTCGTTCACAACAAAGCCGATAGATGTCAAAGTTCTATTGAACTTTTCATGCCATTGCTTAGGTGCTTGTTTTAGGCCATATAAAGATTTCAATAACTTACTCACCATGCCTTCTTGTCCGTTTGCTACAAACCTAGCTGTCTACTCCATGTATATTTCCTCATCTAGCTCTCCATTTAGGAATGTTGTCTTAACATCCATTTGATGGACGAGAAGACCATGAGAGGCAGCAAGAGAAAGTAGCACATGAATTATGGTCAATCGATCCACAGGTGAATAAGTATCAAAGAAATCCTCACCTTCCTTCTGTGAATAGCCTTTAGTTACAAGCCTCTCCTTGTACCTTTCAATAGTACCATCAGGCCTAAGCTTTTTCAAGAAATCCTCACCTTCCTTCTGTGAATAGCCTTTAGTTACAAGCCTCGCCTTGTACCTTTCAATAGTACCATCAGGCCTAAGCTTTTTCTTGAACACCCATTTACTCCCAATGGGCTTACACCCATAAAGACGCTCAACGACCTCCCAAGTTTTATTAGACATAATATAATTCATCTCACTCCTTATTGCTTCCTTCCAAAAGTTAGCATCAGGAGAGGAATATGCCTCTTCAATGGTTCTTGGTGTGTCATCCACAATATATACAATGTAATCATCACCGAAGGACTTTGCAATCCTTGGTCTCTTACTCTTTCGAGTTGATACATTGTTATCTTGCACAGGATTATGTATATGGGATTCCTCAGTGTGGTCTACCAGAATAAAATGCTCATGGGGTATCGTTGGTTCATCAGTAGACGTATCATGTGTAGCTTTCATGGGAAATTCGTCCTCAAAAAGCATAGCATCTCTGAACTCCATAATAGTACCAACCAACATGTTCGGTACTCTATGTAACACCCTAGGTGTTTATAATCCGCTTGACAACGAGTACGGATTTAAGCACGTAATCAGTGGCTAAAATGAATGCTAAATTTTAAACATCTTCATCTATCGCGATTTCAATATCGCATCTGTTTGTTTGTCGCGAGTGCGACATCATTTTTATTTTTATCTATCTGGGCTCTTCCTAAATTTTCGTGATGTTCGGAACATTGTCGTTCCGAAAATCGGTGCGTCCGGTGATTATTTAAAATCCATCGCTCGCACGAATATAAATTCGGAAGCTCGACTCACTCGGATGATTTTATTCCGGACAAATTAATTTGAACTCGACAACTAAAATTGTTTGGGGCAAAATAATTTGTATCGCGCGTTGTCTGAGAGAAATCATGCGCGAAGTTAGGATCCAATTTATCCGTCCGCACGCTGTTTTGGCGATGGCAACGAGTGAACAATAGCGGATCGGTCTTTGGCTAATTTCGGTCGAATCACGCAGAACAAATTATCAGTGCCGAAATCAGTTTATTTCGGTCTATTGTTCTCGCCCGGATCCAAATTTTCGGATATAAATAATTATAAAATAAATCGGTTCCCACTCGTCCATCGTGAAATCGCGTACGAGGATCTGTAATTGAGCCTCGATTCACTGGTAAATCATCCGTGGCTGTGGAACCAGATGTTCAGACTGCAGGTAAATTTATCAGATTTCGAATCGAATCAAACTGTGTCGCAATACGGTCGACCTTTTTATTATCGCTAGAAATCATGATCAAAATATCTTCGGTTGCCGTTAAGAAAAAAAGAGAGAAAAGAAAATCCGGAAAAAAGAAAAATATCCCAGGAATCCTTATCTCCAAGCCGCCTCTCAGCCTGATATTTTTCAATCTCCGCGCAAGGCTTGCAAAAATCTGCCGCCCCTGGTTCCTTTTTATCTGCGCGCAGCCTTCTTCAACCCCGCGACTCCCTCCTCCAAGCCCCATGGCATCTTCCCCTGCTGGCTCGCCGGCTTCCTGCTCCCGGTTTTGGAGCTTCCATGGCGCCGTGGCTTCTCATCTCCCTCCCATCCCCTCTGTTCCCTGCGCCCAAGTTCCATTTTCCCCAGCCGACTCTGCTGCTTGCTCCCCTATGCGCGCAGCTCCCTCAGCTCGGCTCCCCAGTGCCCTGCCGGACCTCTGCTCGGCCATGGAGGTCGCGATCCCTTAGCTCGGTTTCGAGCTTCTTCCTCCCTGCTTGCTCCTCTGCTGCGCGTCTTCCTTCGAGCTCCCATGGCATGCTCGGCCGGAGCTCTGCTCCCCCAGCTCCTCTGCGCGCCGTCCTTGCTCCAGTCCTCGTCCTCGCCGCGCGTGCTCGCTCCTAGCTCGCCCTTTCTGTTTGCCGAGTGCCCCTGCCCTACTCTCTGTCAGCCGGGCGCTGTGCGCCCTGGCTCCCTCACCATTGTCGGAGCTCTCTGCTCATCGCGACCCTACAGCTCCCTGTGCTTTGCTGTGTTCTCTGCCGCGCTCCATCTTCAAGCACGCCGCGCCCAGCTGTAGCTCGCCGGATCTCCCCGCCCCATGCTCGCCCCCATGGTGCCGGCCGAGTCCCTCCCATCTCTCTCCCTCACGTTTTCCTCTGTCTGCCATGAACGCCGGAGTTCTTCTGTTTGGCCCCAGCTCGATTTGGTCTTCAGCTTTCTGCGCGCGCGAATCCGCCATCGTGTCTTGCTCTCTGGTGGTCGAGCTCGTCCAGCTCTGTTGCCATGCCCATGGCCGGCGCTCCCTGCTCGATTCCGTCTGCCGCGCCGTCGCCTTGCTACGTGCGCCGTGGTCTTCTTCCTCCGCGCGCCAGGCCATTCTAGAGCTTCCTTTTCTCTATTCCATGGTTGCGTGCCGAGCCCCTCGCGCAGGCCATGAGCTCTCTATTTGCCACGCACTCTGGAGTTCTCCCTGCATGCGCTCAGCTTCAATTCTGTTGCCGCGCCCACTGCTTATTCTCCCTGCTCGCCTGGCTTGTCGTGGAGCTTTCCTACGTGCGCGTTCCGTTGTTCCTACACGTGCTGCCGCGAAGCTCCCTGTTCAGTTCGCCTTCGTCGCGTTGTCGTGCACGCGGAACTGCTCGCAGTCGACATTGAGTCCGTGACGCGCGCGTTGGACATGGTGAAACGCTGTGGGTGCTTGTGTCCAAGCCCGCCCGGCCGCAACCTCGCTTTTCTCTCCGCATCGTTGTTCGCCGCATCAAGCCCCATGTTGCCGTGTCCCTATTTCAGTTCGTCGTGCCGCGTCATGAGCCGATATTCTCTCCCGGCAGACCTCGCCGTCGACCATGTTCAAGTGATTGCTCGGCTCCTCGCATCCCGCCTATTCGATAAAACACCCAAATCCATAGACTATCGACGTACTGCTGCCATACGCAGCTGTCTCCGTCACTTGCGTCAGCTCGCCAGACCTACAACTCTATATACATCACCCTCCCATATCGTCGTCGAGCCCGTCGAACCTCGTTCTTCTCTGCTCGATCTCGTCGAACCCCAAATCCCGGACTTTAGACAAAAATAAGCGAGGTCCCTGTGCATCGCTTATCAAGTACTCGATCGAAGACTTCAATCGAAGATCATCGTCATTCTGTGCGTCATCAAGAAATCCCAAGAATCGGATGAAGACGAAGCTAACAGCGTGATATTCCCCAAGTGCTCGACACAGGAGCTGAATCAGAATCCTTGTCGTGTTCGCGGATAGCGCGTCAGATTTAGAATGGTAAGCCGATTCAAAATTTCAGTTAGCTTAATTATTGAAGTAGTTCGATGAATGTGATGTGCTTATTTTCATGATTTTGAAGCAGTCACGTCGCGGTAGGATTAAATATATGTGAAATACGATGGAGTTAGTAATGCGAAAGATAGATTAATTTAGGTAATATTCGGGCAAGCTGATGACGAAGGAAATAAGCTTAGTATTCCTATCAGCTAGTTAATAGAATTTTCTAGTGTCGTTATGTCAATTTGATTAATTGATATAGTCGATGCCCTGCTGTGATATCCATGGTGCTTCATGCTTGGTTTTAAGTGTTTCATTTTTTTAGTGTAGATTATCTATATTATACTCGTTATACTCATGCTCATACATGTGCATCATGCATCTCATGAGGTACGATAAATAATCACGTGATGCAGAAGACGACCCAAATCGACCCCAAGCGCGGGCTAATCTGCAGGATAATGCCGATGGACAAACCGGAAGATGGATAATCTGAACAAGTGCCAAGCCAAAAGCTGATCGTCAAGTGGACGTCACCTAACAACACTAACCTAGTGTTATTCAGGCAAGCCCCGGTGCATTCGCCACCTCCTTGATGTTTTAAAATCTTTATCACCTTGTTTGATGCATTAGGTGATAGGAGTTGTGTGCTAAACCGTTGATGCATTTCCTTCCTTGGAAAAAAATTGATTACCCTTCCTTAACACCCTTTTTGAAAAGAATTTTCTAATGCTTAGCCTTGCTTTAGTAAACAAAAATGTTTTGTTTTAAAACAAAGGTGATGCTTCAGTGGGTGGGAATGTTTTCATAAATAAAACTTGGTGGTGAATCCATCATGGCCGTGATGGGTTCAACATCAGAAAAGATGTACCTCTGCCAGGTACCAAACTTTGGGTTGAAAATAATAAGGCTGAGACCGGCCGGTTGACTTGCACGAGAAAGGAGTCTCGATGTAGTGTCTCCGTCTGAGTTGATTAAGGACCATGTCGATGTAGGCTTGCTGATCGAGGACCCTTTAACTGGTCACATGCCTCATCATGGGTAAGCTTTGCCTCAGGCAGACTAATACTAGAATAAGATAACACGCAATGGGAGTGGAGAGATGGCGAGAGTAGCGTGTACCCTCCATGGCAAGAGTCCGGATGGTGGTGTATCTGTGCTCTCGGTTGGCGTGAACCTGATCTGGTCTTAAGAATCCTGGTGGCGAGTTGACATATGCAAGGGTTAAGTGCTACATATGTCGTGTGATTGGAGATCCTCAGCTGAGTATAATCAATTCGGATCGCCATAACTTTGCGGATATGAAGACTTGGTCACTGCCCTACACGTAGCATTCCAGTGAACAAGATGGGTTGATAAGAAAACGGCTAGTATAGGCCAAGTGCTTGAACTAGGGTAGAAAGAACTCTAGATGTAGGTAACTTTACTTAACCTGAAATTTAAAAATGGATTTTTAAGGATCCACTCATAGTAAGCTTTTCTACAAAACAGAGTCTTTGATTCTTGATAAGCCATACCTTGAATCCCTCTAGCCAGCATACCCTTGAGAGTCTTTTCTTTAGTCTGGTAAGTCTTGCTGAGTAATTCCGTACTCAGGGTTTTATTCCCTGTTGTTTTTCAGGTTCTAACCTTGTGCTGCTGACTGCTGTGATGGTGCTAAGTGCCGGTGGGCTCGGCCTTCTTATAAGTCTAAGTAAACTCTTCTATACTTCTTATTGAGGATGGTCACTTGAGCTAGCATATATTTCAAACTTATACTTTTGTAATCACTCTGATAAAGTAATGTAAAATTTTTGTAACTTGTAAAATTTGGTAATAAGATTTCCGCTGCAAAAATATTGGTGTGTGTGATTTGTGTTACTTAATCTTGCGATCCTGGTTGTTCGTGGTTTATCCGATGTCCTTGGGGCAATCGGACGGATCCCGTTAAGTTATCTGGTGCACATGCATAGCAGTCTGAGGTCTTTGAGATAAGGGCAGGTGCATGTGGGCCCAATAACTTGAGAGGTTCTGCCACAGGCTGGTATCGGAGCAAGATTAAGTATATACGGTCACATACGTGTTTTCAAAACAAAGGTTTTGGTTTTGAAAAACCTATTTTCAACTAAACACATTGTTTGGTTTAAAAAAAAGTTTTGAAAAACTATAATGCTAGCGACATCCTCTATTAAGCCCTAAGTTAAGGACTATTAGGTGGCTTAGTTCAAAACCACTAACCCACAACCGGGGGTATTGCCTACATGTGTATTGTTATTTTTGAGGCCATTCAGTTTTGAATGGATCGACGCTCAGGTAAGGTGAGATGTGAGAGCATGACCGAACAACCGTCAGTCTAGGGAAGTGCTTAATTGTAGCGCTTGATTATATACATGTTTTACGTATGTATATATGAAGGCTACGATGTGGAGTAATTATTTTTCTAGGAATTCAGTACCCCATGGATGTGTATGGGTATACAGACATGGGAATACTGAGAAGTGTAATGTACTTGTAACGACGCACCTACGCTCAGGTAAGAAGGTGAGTTACCATAATAAGTTGCCCTATGGTTAAAGTGTGGCAACGGCGCCTATGCGTGGCTTGGCGCTTAATGAAGAGCTGGCCTCCATATAGAAATATATGGAGTATAAACTGTGATAAACTGTCATGTGTGGATCTTGCATCATTGGGAAAATGGGCTGTGATGGAATCTTCTGCCGGTACACTAACCTCGAAAACGTCTGTGTAGCTGACGACTAGCAAAATACCGTGAGAGTAGTAAGTATGCCGCCGAGATAGAACGATATCACCACATTATGTTGGCAAAAATCAGTAAGGACGCATAGGACGAGCATGCATCCTGATTGTTGCATCATGTTTGTCACCTATACACCCAAGATGCTGCTCTCGTCCTTATTCTAGTAAACAGTGATTGTAGATAATGTGATGTAATGTTGTGTTATGAACTTGAAAGGGAAATGTGCCTTTGGGCAATTTCCATTATGTTTTGGTGATTAAGTGCCCAACACATTTAAATGAATCCCTCTTGTGCTAAATCAAGAGAAAAGTGATAATCAAAGCAAAGGTATGATTCTAGACTTAGTACATTGGTTTTTGTGTACTAATATATTTGTCTAAGTGCTGGAATCAGAGAAAAGAGAAGAAGAAAAGAACTTGGCTCGAAGCAGCCAAGACTCAGCGCAGTCTGGCACATTGGACTGTCCGATGGTGCAACAGACAGTGTCCTGTGCGCCAGGCCAGCCTCCAGTGAACAGGCCACTTTCGGGAACTGACGGCGTTGTACGGCTATAATTCACCGGACTGTCCGGTGGTGCACCAGACTGTCCGGTGAGCCGTCTGCGGCGAAGTCGTTGCTCTCGAGAATCGTTCAACGGCGTACGGCTAAAATTCACCGGATGGTCCGGTGAGGCACCGGACTGTCCGGTGAGCCAACGGTCGACTGTGCCAACGGTCGGCCGGCAATCCGCGCGCGAAGCGTGGGCGCGCCAACGGTCAGTAGGGAGCACCGAACTGTCCGGTGTGCACCGGATAGTGTCCGGTGCGCCAACGGCTCCAATTCTGCAACGGTCGACTGTGCTATTTTTGGAAGGAGATCTGCACCGGACTATGAACAGTACCTGTCCGGCGCGCCACCCGACAGAAGGCAAGAATTGCCTTCCCAGATTGCTTCCAACGGCTCCCAGCTGCCTTGGGGCTATAAAAGGGACCCCTAGGCGCATGGAGGAGTCACCCAAGCATTCTTTGATCATCTCTAAGCACCAAGACTCCATTCTCGCGCATTCGATTCTTTGTGATAAGTGACTTGAGCTCTAGTTGAGTAGAGAACTCCCGCATTGTGTTGTGGGCTCAAGTTGTAGCTTGTGTGCGTGTTTGTGTTCGTGCTTTGAGTCTTGTGTGTGTTGCTCTCCCCTCCCTTACTTCCGTGCTTCTTTGTGATCATCATTTGTAAGGGCGAGAGGCTCCAAGTTGTGGAGATTCCTCGTGAATGGGAGATAGTAAAAGAAAGGAAAACACCGTGGTATTCAAGTTGATCATTGGATCACTTGAAAGGGGTTGAGTGCAACCCTCGTCCATTGGGACGCCACAACGTGGAGTAGGCAAGTGCTACTTGGCCGAACCACGGGATAAATCATCGTGTCTCTTGTGCCTATTTTTTCCATGACTATTGTGTTTCACAAGAGCTCGGTCCTTAGCCACTTGTTTCTATTGAGCTAACACTTAACCAAGTTTTTGTGGCTACAAGTGTTTGATTTTCACAGGATCACCTATTCACCCCCCTCTAGGTGCTCTCAATTGGTATCGGAGCCGTTCTCTTCACGCATGGGACTAATCGCCCGAAGAGATGGATCCTAAGGGAAAGGGGATGGTGGTCAACGACAAGACAAAGGAGTCCATAGTCAACGAGCCAAGAGATGATAAGCCCTCGGACTCTGGCTTGAGTCATAAGAAAAAGGACAGGAAGAAGAAGAGGTGCATCAAGAAGATCGTCTACTACGATAGCGGCGAGTATTCTTCTTCCCAAAGAGACGACGACTACGACGAGAAAAAGAAAATGGTCAACTCAAACTTTTCTTTTGATTATTCTCGTATTCCATTTAACTCTAATGCTCATTTACTTTCAATTCCACTTTGGAAACCTCCGCACTTTGATGGAGAAGACTACCCATTTTGGAGTCACAAAATGCGTAGTCACCTATTCTCTCTCCATCCAAGCATTTGGGAGATTGTTGAAAATGGAATGCTTTTTGATAGTACTGACAACCCCGTTTTCATTAATGAGCAACTCCATAAAATGCACAAGCTACCACTGTTTTGTTAGCATCCTTGTGCAGGGACGAGTACAATAAGGTGAGCGGCTTGGACAACGCCAAGCAAATCTAGGACACCCTCAAGATCTCTCATGAGGGGAACGACGCCACCATGATCACCAAGATGGAGTTGGTGGAAGGCAAACTAGGGAGGTTCGCAATGATCAGGGGAGAGGAGCCAACACAAACGTACAACCGGCTCAAGACCCTGGTCAACAGAATCAGGAGCTATGGAAGCACGAGATGGACCGATCACGATGTCGTCCGGCTTATGCTCAGGTCCTTCACTGTTCTTGATCCTCATCTTGTGAATTCAATTCGTGAGAATCCTAGGTACACAAGGATGACGCCCGAGGAAATACTCGGAAAGTTTGTAAGCAAGCGTATGATGATCAAGGAGGCAAGATATGTTGATGAGGCATTGAATGGCCCAATGCCTATCTACGAGCCTCAAACCGTTGCTCTCAAAGCAACAAGCAGCAGGGAGGCGCTACCTAGCAAGGTGGTGCAAGTTGAGGCGGTCGGGCTAAACGAGGATGAAATGGCCCTCATCATCAAGCGCTTCAAGACGGCGCTAAAAGGACGCAAGGAGCATCCCAACAAAAGCAAGACAAAGGGAAAGCACTCCTGCTTCAAGTGTGGTAAGACTAGGCACTTTATCGCTGTCCCGATAATGATAGTGACTAGGGACAAGAAAAAAATGGGAAGACGGAGAAAAAGAAGTCCTACAAGAAGGCGAAGTGCGAGGCGCACCTTGGCAAGGAGTGGGATTCGGATTGCTCTTTGTCCGACTCCGACGACAAAGGACTCACTGCCTCGGCCTTCAACAAGTCGTCTCTCTTCCCCAACGAGCGCCGTACCTGCCTCATGGCAAAAGGAAAAAAGGTAAACGCTCGAGATACCCCTACGTATGCTTCTTCAAGTGATGATGAATCTAGTGATGATGAAGTAGACTATACAAGTTTATTCAAAGGTTTAGATAGAACTAAAATTGATAAGATCAATGAATTGATTGATGCTTTAAATGAGAAGAATAGATTGTTAGATAAGCAAGAAGATATTTTATATGAAGAGCATGACAAATTCATTAATGTGCAAAAATCTCTTGCTTTAGAAGTAAAAAGGAATGAGATACTTTCCTCCGAATTATCTACCTGTCATGAAACTGTGTCTAGCTTAAGAAGTATTAATGATGATTTAAATGCTAAGCTAGAAGTTGTTAATAAATCTAGTTCTTGTGTAGAGCATGTCATTATCTGTAATAGGTGTAAGGATTTTGATGTTGATGCATGTGTTGAGCACCTTACTTCTATTACAAAGTTAAATGGTGAAGTGGCTAGTCTTAATGCCCAACTTAAGACTAGCAAAAATGACTTTGATAAACTAAAATTTGCAAGGGATGCCTACACTGTTGGTAGACACCCCTCTATTAAGGATGGGCTTGGCTTTCGAAAGGAAGCCAAGAACTTAACAAGTCAAAGGGCTTCCATTTCCGCCAAGGAGAAAGGGAAGTCTGTGGGGGACAGATATCCCCCGGGTCCACTGGAAGGGTAAAAGACCTCACGAAAGGCCCAAGGGCTCAATAAATCGTAAGGTCATTCCTTCATGGGCCTGGGGAGGAACAATCAGTAATGCAGATCGACGTAAGGCCGGATCGGAGCAAGACCGGACGGCCCCACAGCGTCAAGCAAGAAACCACAACAGAAGATCCGACTTTTTCGCGCTGGAGCCCCATGCAACGGAACCAGGCGAGGATAGGTCGGCAGAATCATAGGAAGATAGACTCAAACAGTTCACTATCTTTTAGGTGCACATTGTTATCATATCCACATGTATTGCCCCACGGTCGAATATATAAGGCCCAGGGGGCACCCCTTCAGAACGATCGATCTCACTACTCAGCCATCCACCTCAACTCTCCACGTTCTCGCTCTAGAGAACTACCTTGTAACCCATTACATAAAGCATCCTCACCAGGACGTAGGGTGTTACGCATCTCTAAGCGGCCCGAACCTGTAAACACTGTCCATTGTCCCTCGTGCGTCTGGCACGAACCATTTTGCTACAGTCGGCGACACCGTCCTACTCCTAAAAACACCTCGAGGGGCAACCCCGGGTGTGCGGTCGGACCCAAAACACCGACAGCTGGCGCGCCAGGTGTGGGGTGTGTCGACGATCTAAGCTAGATCAATGGCCGTCACCTTCCACAGCAAGATCACCTTCCATCCCGGATCCATGTTCTGCTTTGGAACGATCTCATCCATAGCAGACGAAGAGGGAACTCTACACCGCATTGCAGATCCACCAAAAAAGAAGTCTCCTCCAACAAACTTCGAAAATACCGGAGAAGCGCAACCTCCAGCTCTCCGAAAGAGGATCGCCACGATAGCCGCACCATTCTACCCCGACGTTCTTTTCATCGGGATAGTGGAGTCGCCTCCCGTCTCCGACGACGAGCCGACCGCGCCTGGGGAAGAACCACCTCAGTGGGAGTCCCGTCGACGAAGAAATCGGCGCTGAAACATCCGGCGACATCACCAAGCCGGAGAACAGGATCCGGAGCAGCCTGTCTCGCGAGACGAGATCTCGGAGATGGGAGAAACTCCGGAAGAACGCGTCTTCAGAGAGCAAAGGAACTCCCGGCGACGTGATCGTCGACGAGCTCAGGAACAAGCCGAGCAAGACGCAAGGCAGTGCCGGGAAAATCCACTCTTCGGTCGCAACCTGAACCCCGACTTCGCCCGAGCCATGAACACGCCGAGTGAAGTCGGAGGAGTACTAGCTCGGATAGCTGATGGACTCCCTCGGACTCCCGATGCCGAGGGCTATGATGCCTATTCACCCAAGCAGCCAACCATCTTCTACCTCTCGCTCACCCGCCGAACGATTTGCGACACGCCATCAACAGTCGCCGAGACGCGCGGAGCTCCATCAACGCTTCGCGTGAACGACGGCATGAGAACGAGATCCGCCACCGGGAAGAGTACGACAGGGATCATGGCATCCCAACTCAGAGTCAAGCTACCAGAGCCAAATCAACGAAGGCCTCGACTAGCGGAACTACCCGGGGACGGTCGAGGAACCACAACAACTACTCCCCTCCCCGGGACAGACATCATCCCCGACGACAGGAGGACACATGTGGAGTGTCCGCCCTTACTCCACGCCTTAGGGCCATTTAGTGGCCCCCTAACTTCAAGGTATCCAATGTCGACAAGTATGAACCTAAGCAGGATCCAGGAGGCTGGCTGGCCGTCTACACCACCGCCGCCCGAGCCGCCAGGGCATCCGAAGACGTGATGACTGTGTACTTACCCATTGTCCTCGGGCAAGACGCACTGCAATGGCTGCGACATCTACCTCGACACTGCATCGACGACTGGAGCGATTTCAGCCGACGTTTCACCGCCAACTTTCAGTCCCTCTCCGACAAACCGGTGCAACCATGGGACCTCAAATCCATCAAGCGCCGGGGAGACAAAACTCTCCGGTCATACCTCAAAAGGTTCCAGACCATGAGAAATCGTATCCCCGAGGTCACGGAGGCGGCTGTGATCGAGGACTTCTACAGAGGATCCAATGACTCGGCCTTCGTTCGAGCCATATTGCAGAAAGCGCCAACTACCTCTGAACAGCTGTTCCGGGAAGCCGACCTCTACATCACCGCCGACGAGCGAGCTCAAGACCTCATCGGAGGAGCGAAGCCCGCACCGGCAGCACCACGGCGCGACGCGAACCAGCAACCCGACAAACGCTGGGAGAAGAGACCGCGCGAGGAGGTGCATGCCACCGGACCACCTGCCTCTCGCGCTCGGGGAGGACCCCGCGGAGACGAGCGTACGCTGGACGACATCCTCGACGCCCAGTTCCCGTACCACAAGGACATGCGCCACACTCTTCGGAACTGCCGGGACTTCAAGCACTCCGTCGGGCACTGCTGACCCTTCCAACCTCTACCTCCTCCTCCGCCGCGAGGAGGACCAGAAGAACCACGACAATCCCAGCAGCAGGAGGAGGGAGGAGGAGCTTTCCCGCGCGTTGACAGGGAGGTCAACGTCATCTTCGGCGGACAAGGATCGCAGGAGAACAGAAGACAACAAAAGCTCAACGATCGCCAGATATTGGTGGCGACCACCGGTCCTCCCGCCCCATACCGGTGGTCGGAGCACCCGATCACCTTCACTCGGGGCGGATCAATGGCTCAACTTCGACCACCCAGGCAAATACCCGCTCCTCATCGATCTGGTGATCCGAGAGAGCAGGGTGAAGAAGGTGTTAGTGGATGGGGGGAGCAGCATCAACGTCACTTTCCCCCGGACACTCCGAGGCTTGGGAGTTCACCTCAAAGAACTCCACGAGTCAGACACTCCTTTCTTCGGCATCGTGCCGACTGAAGGGGAATATCCGCTGGGCCACATCTACATGCCCGTCACCTTCGAAACTCCGGAGAACTACAGAACCGAGTTCCTGAGGTTCGAAGTGGCGAATTTCGACTGCAGGTACAACGCCATCATCGGGAGGCCGGGATTGGCAAAATTCATGGCCATTCCGCATTACACGTACATGATATTAAAGATGCCGGGACCACAAGGAATCATAACTATGCGTGCTGACCTCCAAGGCGCCGCAGAATGTTTCCGAGTGGCCATCCAGGCAGCCCTCACCACCAAACCGTCGGCGACTTCTTCGATCCAGGCAAACTCTAAGCCTGAGAAAGACCTTACCACACCAGCGAATGAAGCTCAAGCCGCGACCTCTATGCGGCTGACTGAGGAAACCAAAAGAATCAACCTTGGATTCGCTGATGAGCGCAAAACTGCCATCATCAGCTCCAGCCTGGACGATAAATAGGAAGGCACACTCGTCCGGTTCCTGCAAGACAACCGAGACGTATTCGCATGGCAACCTACGGATATGCCGGGAGTCCCGAGAGAACTGGCCGAGCACAAACTGAAGGTCTATCCCCAGGCAAGGCCGATCCGGCAAAAACTACGTCGTTTCACGCCCGACAAGAGGGAGGCCATTCGCGCTGAGCTGGCCCGCTTGGTCGCGGCTGGGTTTATCAGAGAGGTTGTAATGCCCAAAAATTGGTAGAATAAAAAAATATAATAATAAAATAAATAAACAAATATAATTATGATAATGCTTTAGGGGTATGAAACCTATGTAGATTAATTTATTCCTTTTCCCTTGAGCAAAGTCAATTAATGGAATTAGATGAGTCGAATAACAAATAAATGAATACGAAAATATTCATCTCATTCTTGTAATATTGCATTTGTATCCAAATTCGCAAGACAAGTTTGAAAATGAAATAAAGGAGAATAGAGAGAAAAAAAACAAAGGAAAATAACTTACACTGATGAATATATATATAAAAATATATATCACTTCATGCTTGCACTTTTAATTGTGCACTTGATCTCTGTATGAAATCCACAAATAAATTTGGAATCAAATGTTAGATATTTAAAATAGGGAAGAAATTCAAATCTGGAATTCAAATGGGAAATAATAAAAAAAAAGAAAATGAATTTCTTGCGCCATGGGCTGAATCCCTTGATTGTCGGCCCATCCCCACCTCCCAACCAGCCCACACTACCTCAGCCCATTTCCCTTTCTCTTCACCGCCTGGCCCACTCGGCTGACCCAACTGTAGCGCGATCACCACACCCTCTCTGGTGTGTGGGCCACTGCCCGTGGACCTCATTCCGCAAATGCACCCATATGACTGGTAGGCCCGCCTCATCAGTCGTTTCTTCCCCAATGGAGCTGGCGCAGCAAATCTTGGGTCAATCCCGAACAAATCGGTGGCCATAACAGACCTCCGCTCCCGCCGGGCTCGGCTCTCCAGTCAGGTGCGCCCTCAAATAGGATCGACCCCCTCCTCTCGCCATCTACCTGGTGCCGCAGCTTCTTTCGCCTCGCAGCAGCGCCACCTCGTGAGAAAACCAATGAGCAGCGGCGGGGGGGAAGGCGCGTGAGATCCGTCGCACGGGCAACACCTCTGTGTGCCCGATGGGATCGCAGGGGTTGGCGTTGGAGAATCGCATGGCCATCGTCGATCTGTTGGTGGCAACCGGGGGCGCTGGGGACCTATGGCGAAATGGGAATTCGTCGTCGGACTCGTGTTGCGGCAGGAACACCACAGTGTCGCGTGGACAGGACCCCTGTTGCCCCAATCCATGGTGAGCTGCCTACCACATCGATCACCTTGTCCAATCCTGTGCGTAGATACCATCGTCCATGTGAATCGTGCACCGGAACACGCTAACTGGGTGGCCCAGCCATGGTGACCACCGCGGGCGGGGCTTTGCGAGCCGCCGCGTCCGACTGCTATGTAGAAGATGATGTCGCGGCCGCTGGATCCATAGCAGACGGCTGGGATCGCTCCTGGTATACCGGTTCGACCGTGGGAGTGATGATGCGCGTGAGTCGTCGGATCAACCACCAGTGGATGAGATTAGATCCTTACGTACCCCTTCGCGCTGGGAGTCGTGGACCGCGGATCGGGAATCCAACGGTTGCTGGCGCATTAGAGTACATAACCAGCTCGATCTAATCCGGGCGCTTGA
This sequence comes from Zea luxurians, assembly GCA_029449295.1. Classification (NCBI taxonomy): domain Eukaryota; kingdom Viridiplantae; phylum Streptophyta; class Magnoliopsida; order Poales; family Poaceae; genus Zea; species Zea luxurians. Next base: position 144,499,507 of record JAOPSE010000001.1, on the reverse strand, counting down.
TCTCTGATCGGACGGCTCTGGGCGCGTACCCGTTCGGTATAGATTAAATCTAATCTAGGCCGCCCACTCTTGATCGGATGGTGTAGATTAGCGCGTACCCCTTCGGCCTGGCCTTTTTGCATATGAGCCCCTATAGAATACAGAAACCAACCCGCCGTCCACCTGGGTTGCAGCCTTCGAAAGGACGCTTTGAGAAAGTGAAAATTGTGTAAAGTCACGAGGGAATACAATGATAATCTTCGGAATACAGCTTCGGAGAATATTTTTACGAAGCATGGACGAGCTTCATCAGAGCAATATCGAAATTGTATAGCTTCGGAGAATGTTTTCACGAAGCATGGACGTGTTTCATCAGAATAATTTTAACGGAGAATGTCTTCTTCACGAAGCATGAAAAGAAGGGAAGGTGTTTTTTCGCCGAAGGCTCAAAAATGGTATGTATGTAGAGTTTCATGCATCGTAAAGAATTGAATAATGAAAAGAGACTTGTATATTACATTCAAATGTACAAAATGTTACATAGATCACACTTTAAATGTTTTTTCTAAATAGCATCTAGTCTTCTCTTAATACTGCTTCGGCGGCCTCATTTAGAAGTTGATCAACAACTTTATCCATGATAGCTTCGGCCATTTGTTTAATTTCGTCATCCCCTTTTGTGTGAGGGTCAGCAGACGATCCAGCAGGTTCTGAGGGAAGAGAACATTTCTTTATTACTATTACAAATCGCGAGCAAAGTTTGAAATAAAAATTGCAACACAATAAGAACGACTAATTAATACCTAATTGCCCTTCGGGCTCTGTACTTCTTTCGACAGCTTCTGCTACTTTCCTAGCATCATGGATGCCTTTTTCACTTCTTTGAATAATTTCTTGTGCCATTTCTCGGCCGCCGTTGTCCCAGATATCAGTGAAGAACTTACCGCCAACCATGCTTGCTTCGGTTGAGGGATCTTTGATGTCTTTAGAGGACAGGGCAGCTTCGGACTGAGCTAAGGATTTTATATGTTCACAACCTTTCTTCTCCAAAACAGCAGCAACTCCTCTGGCGCCTGAAAAAGCGCAGATGTCACCACGGCCGCTCAGGATTTCCTCGAAGGCTTCGGCTTCGTGACTAATCCAGTCCAGTGGACCTTCGGGATTGCCTCTTGAAAAGTCCTCTTCACTAGAAAAGGCGCCAACGCTGGCGAAGCTGGATTTTATCTTTTTGACGCATTCTACAGATTTAACATAGCATTTCCTCTAAGATGCACGAAGCTCTTTAACACTTAACTCTAAATTATTGACCATATGATCACTAAGTTCTCGTTTTGTTTCCTCAAGCACACGCTCCTCTTTAGCTCTAGCTAGCTGTTTCTGAAGATCTTTAATTTCACGTTTTTGGGCTTCCGCCTGGGCTTTTGAAGCAGCTTCGTCCCTCTTTACCTTATCTACCAGCGTAAGCAGAATTTTATCCTTCTCCAGAGCTTCGTTTCTCAGTTTAATAACTTCTGATCGAAGGTTGTTGAACGCAATTTCATAGCTTTCATCTTCGGCTCTCTTTTGTGCTCTTAGTGCGTTGCTCAGGATCAAACCCTAAACAAAAAAGAATCCATATAAGGGTAAAGGAATGAATTACGTATTGTAAAATTTTTCAAACGACTAATTCTCATACCTTTAGGCTATTATATGCAAGACTATCCGCGAGATCTTCCTTCGTCATAGCGCATAATCCAGCTTCAAGCTTCGGGAATCCCATACTTCTAGCCATCTCTCGGCAGACAGATAGTTCTTTATTATCAGGAAGGCAGTACAGGAAGTCATCTTCATTAGTCCCGTTAAACACTACTGCCCCTTTCGGATATTTTAGCTCTCTGGCATAGTAGTTAGCTTCGTAAGTTTCCTCTTCGGATAATTTCTTCCCCGAAGCATGTCGCACGATGTAATCGCGTGCGCTGGAAGGAGCTTCGGGGGCGGCAGTGTCAATTTCTTTAACCAAAGCTGGTTCTGATATTTTCTCGGTCTCCAAAGATTGTTCCTTGGTGGGCTCTGAAGGCCCAGCTTCAGCTTCAGGTTGTTGCTTCGAAGCTTCAGCAACTTCAGCCTCGGTAGACACTTCAGCAACTTCAATAGTCCCTTTTGGAGTTGTGCTTGAAGACTTGATTGTCTCCAAAACATCTAACACGTTCACCATTCTTTTTCTTCTCGGGGTCACCGACGGGCCCTTTTGATTTTTTGTTGTTTCAACAGTTGCTGAAGGACTTAAGATTTCCGATATTTTTCGCTCTTCAATCTTCGGTTTTTCTGCTTTTTCGGCTGAAGGTGCTTCAGTTTTCTCTTCTATCTTCGGCACTGGAGCTGGTTCTGTAGCTTCAGAGGCCAAAGAGACTTCACCAATAAATTTTGGTACTGTGGCCGGCTCAATAAAGCGCGCTCGGTGGGTGAGCACCTTCATCTTTTTCCTTTGCGGCGCTGGCTCACTAGTGGCACTTGTGGTAGCTTCTGTCGCAGGAGAAGTAATTTTTCTTTTGCGACCCAATACCGGATAATGATAGTCAGGGTAGACAAACCCGATTGCGTCAAATACCCGGTTGAGCCTTTTCTTCTTTTGGCCTCCGAAGGCTGCTGATAACGCAGTATTTTCGGCCTTCGAATATGCCCCAAGCAGTTCGTCACTTAATGTTTCAATGCTTTTCAACCAGTCATCATCAGGTTCAACAAATTTATCTGCATATTTGAATGTGTATTTCAGTCGGACCAGTCCGCCTTCGTCGGACTCTTTAATGGTCTCCTTCGGCATTTCCCACTTTTCTGCAAGTGGCCATACCCTGAAGGCAATGTGCTCTTGGACCAAGTCCCTTGTCCCAATGAAAGAGCAGATTACGCCGAAGGCTCTTTGGCATTCCTCGGCTGCTTCGTCCATTTCAACCTTCGGCCTTCGAAGTCCGAAGCGTTGCCAGATGGGGCACATAATGATACTCTTAATATTTTCTTGCGCTGATAAGTCATTCTTTACATAGAACCACTCTGTCATCCAGGCTCCGGGCCACCTCTTCCGAAAGGTTGGCACAGGGCGGCTTGACCCGGAGCGGGCACCGAAGCTGTAACACCCAAAGTTGTTGTGATATTGTTCTTTCCCCCAGGGCTTCGTCTCATATAACAACTCATGAATATTGCAAAAGCTTTTAGCATTTGGTTCTAAACCTTGGCTTCTCGCAGCCCAGACAAACAACCCCATTCTTATGATAGCTTCGGGAGTAATTTGATGAATGTAGACTTGAAATGTCTTCAGGACTTCAACAACAAAGTTGCTTAGGGGGAATCGAAGCCCAGCCTTGAGAAAGCTTCGGAAGATTACGACTTCATCTTCTTCTGGGGTGGGAGAAGTCTTTTCTCCAGCGTCAGCCCTCACAATAGATATATCTCGAAAATACCGCCCCCTCATATTATCAATATGACTCTGCTTGATAGTGGTTTTCCCGAAAACCGTGTGACTTGGCCGCCATGGTCGATCTTCGGCCTCTTCCCCACCACTTTCTACATCATAGCTGTCGCTGTCACCAGTATCTTCGGACAAACCTTCAAGAATCTCCTTGGTGATTTTCTCCGTATTGGTCTCCGCCATCGCTATGAGGAACCCCAAATTCTTCTCTTCGTCGAGACTCAGCTTCGTCTCGGCAGGGATCTTCTTACCTTCAGACATCTTCGGAAACGCTAAAAAACTGTTTTCGAGGCCGAAGCTTCAAAATCAAAAAGACCAGCAAATCTTAGTGCACAAGAGCTAAAAATTTAGTGGGCCGAAGCAGATGGCAAATGTGCGTACCAAATAAGTTTGCGGTATGATCTTATTTATACCCCCAGGGCGTTGAAAATTGAAAGATCCCACTTGTCAGTGAATGTTGCTATTCTAGCAAAGGGAAGGTGTTTTTTCGGACCTTCGGCTCAAGGCCTTCGTCCATATCGCAATCTAAATTTATTATTAACAAATTAATATTGCGAGGGGCTACTGTTGGGGGCCTTCGTCCTCCGAAGGTCCTCAAAAACATGATTTGACAATGTTTTCCAAGTGGATTATGTGAACAGGTATTTTCGGACTCAGAATTATGAACATGAAGCACGGTCAGGACGAAGCTTGAACCAGACGAAGGACGAGCTGATTACCAAGCTCTACGAAGGATGGTGCACAGCCGAAGCTGTGCGCAGGGAAGCTTCGTCGCGATAGCAGAGGGGGGAACCGACTTAGAGATGAAAAGACTACGTGGACCTTGACAGATTTTCATAAGTCATTGACAAATGTAATGGACATGAATGTAATTTTACGTGGGCTGCGTCCCACGTCTATAAATAGATGAACAGTACTCCCGTACTGTTCACGCTGACTTGGCATATGCTTTTGCGTCACGCTTGTACTTTTTACCTTCTCTCAAGACTGAAGGTACATTTGTAATTTGTAATCATTTCTATTTCTTCATGTTAATAAAATAGAAATGATTCTATGATGATGCTTATATTTCATGCTTTATATGAATCCTTCGTCATTACTTGTTATATTCACGAAGGTATGTCTCTTGTGACCTTCGTCCAAAACTCATTATTTCCCGAAGGGGAATAATGTTTAGTAGGACGAAGGGCTTTAACACTTAACACTTTTTATGTTGCCTTGTTCTTAACTCTTAGCATTTGAGAACAAGTCACCAACAATAGATATAGAGATGGATTTTTAAATGTAGAAATAAATGCTAGAATTGGTTTAATTCATAGAAACTTCATATGAAGTCCAAATTAATCCATTCCAATTCCAATAATTTTGTAATATTATTGTTGATCATTTAGTACCACTGGTTTTACATAAAAGTCACATTAAAATTGTTATCTTAATTAATCTTGTACTAAGCACATAGAATCTTTGGAAATCCATAACTTAAAATCTATAAATCCAAAATTAATGATTCATGTTCCTAGAATCTTATTTTAATGTGTAGATTATTATTATGTATTTTGTTTACATGTTTGGTGTGATGTTAATTTTGCCTATACACTGCTTGTTTGTATTGCTACGACTAGCGTGAGGTCACGAGTCACCTGAAGATCATCCTGGTACCTGGAATCTCAAGTGCCAGGCAAGTTGTGCCCTTGATCACTTCTTTTTACCCACTCATGTTCTAATTAATCATAATGATCTGCATAGGTTAATTTTGATGGGACCCAATAGGTTACCCTAGTTTGACTATCTTTATACCTTGTTCACCACTGAATCTTTGGGTAGTACTTGCTATCGCTTTATGTGGTTTTGGGTATAGAGATACACATTACTATTCATGATTATACTTTTATTGTCAGTTGTTATTTACTGTTCATGTTAAGATCATTATGTTAATTGGAACATGGAGAACCACCCGGGAAAACAGTGCTACCACAAGGGTTTAATGGGACGCCCTTGGCCGATTAATTAGGAAAGCTAGTGGAAGACTACCTTACCCGAAAGGGGCAAGGGCAGTAGGGGAGTGGTCAGTGTAGGGAGGCCCTCGGGAGGATTTTGCTGCGATGGCAGTCCTGCAAGGGATTCCTGTTAGGGAGGCCCTCGGGAGGATTTTGCTGCGATGGCGGTCCTGCAAGGGATTCCTGCATTGGAACTTCCTATAAACTGTAGCGGGTTTTCTGAAGCTAGTGGAACTTTATAAAGGCCTCGTAGTGTTACCTTGCCTCGCCTCCTCGGTAGAGGTGTATGGGATTGGTCGTCTCTTGGCAGATGGGTAACACGACTTGTGGGTAAAGATGCGCAACCTCTGCAGAGTGTAAAACTGGTATACTAGCCGTGCTCACGGTCATGAGCAGCTCGGACACTCACATGATTAATCTATGGAACTTAAATTCAATTTGTCATATGCATTGCATCGCAGGTGATGTTGTTACTTCTGTTCTACTACTTAATTGGGTTGGTATTTACTTATACTTAGTAATTGCTAATAAAATTTTGACCAACTTTAAAAGCAATGCTCAGCTCTAACCATCCTCTTTGGTAAGCCTTACACTTCACGTGAGCTCCCACCTTTGGCGAGTTCATGCACATTATTCCCCACAACTTGTTGAGCGATGAACGTATGTGAGCTCACTCTTGCTGTCTCACACCCCCCCACAGGTCAAGAACAGGTACCGCTGGATGAGGCGCTTGGAGGATGCCGTGATGTGTTCGTGAGAGGTCTAGGTCGTCGTCTCCCAGTCAACTTTGGGTTGCTGGACCGTTGTCTCCTTATAATGTAATTATTTATTTTGTATAGAACTCCTGTTATATATAAAGATGTGACATTCGATCCTGTGCCACTATACATCATATGTGTGAGACTTGGTCCCAGCATACCTGGTGTTTATGTTCGCGCCCGGGTCTTGGTGCCCCGAAACCCGGGTGTGACAGAGGTGTTGCATCCCGAGTGGTTAGCCAACCCTGTTCTTGTACTCAAAAAGAATAAAGTGGATTGGCGCATGTGCGTCGACTATACTGATCTCAACAAACATTGTCCAAAGGATCCCTTCGGGCTCCCAAGGATAGATCAGGTGGTAGACTCCACCGCTGGATGTTCTGTGTTGTCTTTCCTGGATTGCTATTCCGGATACCATCAGATCAGTCTGGCAAAGGAAGACGAGGAAAAGACAGCGTTCATCACTCCCTTCGGAGCTTTCTGCTATACCTCCATGCCATTTGGCCTCAAAAACGCTGGAGCGACTTATCAGAGAGCCATTCAAACATGCTTAGCCGATCACTGGGGCAAGCGTGTGAAAGCCTACGTAGATGATGTGGTAATCAAAAAGGAGAACTCGGAAAACTTCATCGAAGACTTGCAACTGGTTTTCAACAGTCTACGGCGGTATCGGTGGAAGCTTAATCCCAAAAAATGCGTTTTTGGGGTACCAGCAGGAAAGTTACTCGGATTTATTGTCAGTCACCGGGGAATTGAAGCTAATCCGGATAAAATTGAAGCTATCATGAGAATGGAGGCACCACGATCACAAAAGAAGGTTCAGCGACTTACCAGATGTATGGCAGCTCTGAGCAGGTTTATATTTAGGCTGGGAGAAAAAGGTTTACCATTTTACAAGCTACTCAAGAAAGTGGATAAGTTTCAGTGGACTTCAAAAGTGCAGGAAGCCCTAGATGCACTGAAAAAATTCTTGACGACGCCACCAGTACTGAAGCCGCCACGACGAGCCACGTCAACTCAACCAGCTGAAGATCTGCTGCTGTATATTTCTTGCACGACTCATGTGGTAAGCACCGTGTTGGTAGTCGAGCGAGCAGAAGAAGGACATGCCTACCCAGTGCAACATCCTGTTTATTTCATCAGTGAAGTTCTGGGTCCCTCGAAGAAAAAGTATCCTCAAGTTCAGAAGCTATTATATGCTATACTTCTAACTGCCCGCAAGCTACGTCACTACTTCGACGACCACAAAGTCATAGTAGTCACTGGTTTTCCGATAGGGGATATTCTTCACAACAAGGAAGCCATTGGCCGAATAGCCAAGTGGGCCTATGAACTCGGGTCTCATGACATCGAATTTCGACCTCACACTGCCATCAAAACTCAAGCATTGGTTGACTTCGTATCAGAGTGGACTGAACAACAAGTACCAGATAACCCAGAGACTACAGAAGTGTGGCGAATGTACTTTGATGGCTCGCTGAAACTGCAGGGAGCAGGCGCCGGAATTCTCTTCATCGCACCTGGAGGCGAACACCTCAAATATGCCCTCCAGTTGTTATTTCCAGCCTCCAACAATGCAACCGAGTATGAAGCTCTGATCCATGGACTAAACATCGCCATATCATTAGGCATCAAGAGACTAATGGTATACGGAGATTCTCTGGTGGTCATAAGCCAGATAAACAAAGAATGGGACTGTTCGAATGATTCAATGGGAAAATATTGCACTGCCGTCCGGAAACTAGAAGATAAATTTGAAGGCCTAGAATTTCATCATGTAGAAAGGGATCGAAACACCGCAGCTGACGTATTATCCAAGCTAGGATCCGGTCGAACTCAGGTCCCACCCGGAGTCTTTGTGCAAGAAATACTACAGCCGAGCATCTCAATGGATCAAGCAGAAGAATGTAATATCATGGATCAACCCGAGTCAGACTCTGATGACTGGAGATGGCCGATCATCAGATATATAAAGAATGAAGAGGAACTAGATGACAAAAATGTAGCCGAGCGCATCGCCAGACAGTCAGCCCACTACACACTCATTGGGGAAACATTATACAGAAGGGGTGCATCAGGCGTCCTCATGAAGTGCATTCTCCCATCTGCTGGGAAGCGACTTCTGGATGAGGTCCATGTTGCCCAATGCGGAGTACACGTAGCATCCAAGACACTAGTCGGGAAGGTCTTCAGGTCAGGATTCTATTGGCCAACAGCGAAAAGCAATGCAGCCGAGTTAGTTCAGAGGTGCGAAGCTTGCCAGTACTTGTCAAAGCAATAACATCTACCAGCACAGCAATTGCAGACCATACCAGTAACTTGGCCCTTCGCATGCTGGGGACTGGATATGATTGGACCTTTCAAGAAAGCTCAAGGAGGATACACTCATGTACTGGTAGCAATCTGTCGGGGACCATAATTAGGGGTACCCTCAAGACGCCTAATTCTCAGCTGGTAACCCCCATCAGCATAAAGCTGCAGAGGCCTGATGGGTTTGATTAAGTCAGGGATCAGTCCATACGAGTGACTTGACCACGCCACGCTCGAGCCTAGCCTCGGGCGAGGGCAGCCGACCCTAAGATGACTCCGTCTCGCCTGAGGCCTCCTCTTTCACGGCAGACGCATCTCCGGCTCGCCCTAGGCCCCACCTTCGATAAGAAGAAACCCTGACTAAATCACCGCGCCAACCGACCGAGTCATCGGGGCGATTAACGCAAAAGGTAAGACCGACGGGCGACTAGACTTCGCCAGAGGTGCCATAGGAGGCTCCGCCCGACCCAGGGCTCGGACTCGGGCTAAGGCCCCGGAAGACGGCGAACTCCGCTCCGCCCGACCCCAGGGCTCGGACTCGGGCTAAGGCCCCGGAAGACGACGAACTCCGCTCCGCCCAAGGGCTCGGACTCGGGCTAAGGCCCCGGAAGACGGCGAACTCCGCTCCGCCCAAGGGCTCGGACTCGGGCTAAAGCCCCGGAAGACGGCGAACTCCGCTCCGCCCGACCCCAGGGCTCGGACTCGGGCTAAGGCCTCGGAAGACGACGAACTCCGCCTCGCCCGACCCAGGGCTCGGACTCCGCCTCGGCCTCTGCCGAACGATCTCCGCCTCACCCGACCCAGGGCTCGGACTCTGCCTCTGTCTTGCAGGACGGACTCGACCTCGGCTTCGGAGGAGCCTCCACGACGCCCGACCTAGGACACGAGACCGCCACGTCAACAGGAAGCGTCATCATCACCCTGCCCTGAGCCGACTTGGGTCGCAGAGAACAAGACCGGCGTCCCATCTGGCCAGCCACGCCAGATAGGCAAATGATGGCGCCCCGCTAGACCATGACGACGGCGGCTCTCAGCTCCCTTACGAAAGCAGGAGGACGTCAGCAAGGGCCCAGCCACTCCGACAGCTGTCTCCCCGTCCGGCTCCGTTACTCCTCCAACAGCCACGACGCCACACCAACAGGGTGCCAAGATCTCTCCGGCTGCCACCTTGGCATGTACATAGGGCGCTAGCTCTCCCTCGCTAGACACGTAGCACCTTGCTACACCCCCATCTTGTACACCTGGATCCTCTCCTTACGACTATAAAAGGAAGGACCAGGGCCTTCTTAGAGAAGGTTGGCCTCGCGGGGACGAAGGGCAGGGGCAGGCGCTCTCTCGGGGGCCGCTCGCTTCCCCTCACCTCGCGCGGACGCTTGTAACCCCCTACTGCAAGCGCACCCGACCTGGGCGCGGGACGAACACGAAGGCCGCGGGAATTCTCCGACTCCCTCACGACCCGGCTCCGGCCACCGACCTCTCTCTCTGTTCCCCCCTTCGCGCTCGCCCACGCGCTCGACCCATCTGGGCTGGGGCACGCGGCACTCTCACTCGTCGGCTCGGGGACCCCCCGGTCTCGGAACGCCGACAGTTGGCGCGCCAGGTAGGGGCCTGCTGCGTGTTGACGCTCGATTTCCCGTCAAGCTCCAGATGGGCAGTCTCCAACGACCTCTTCAACCCGGGACGGTGCTCCGTTTCGGGAACCTCGAGTTCATGTCTCTCGACGGCAACTACGACATGATACTCCTTCCACCGCCGCGCGACAGCGACAATGGTGGCGGACAGCCCGCCCGCTGGCGGCGGAATCAACGACGTCTTTCCCGCGTGGGGGAAGGACAACTTTCGAGCTCGCCCCATCCTCTCCCTCGCCATCGGAGGAGGAGGAGGCGGGGCAACCGGGGCCGAGCGGGAGACCGCGCTCCGACGGCTGTCGAGCAAATCGACATCCCCGGCGCCTCAACGGAGGACACGCCAAGCGTCGCCCTCGCGTTCGAGGCAAAGGCGAGCGCCACCCCCCCCGCAACACGTCGACTCCGAGCAAGTGGACGACGCCAGCACGCTCACGGAAGGCCTGCAGGACGTCGCCCTCGTACCCAAGACGACGACGCGATCTGCCCCCGACGTGACTTCATCGCTCCTCGTCGACAAAAAGGTACCGACTGCTACCCATCTTTCGTCATTTCGACTCGGCCTCAGCCCGCCTGGCGACCTCGCTTTGGCGGGCGCTCACATTGAGGCGAGTGCAACCTCTCTGGGGTTTCGAGTGCGGTCGCCTTGGGACCGATTGACGGGTGTCTCGACCTACGGATCCTCTGGGTCCGAGGAAGATGACGACCCCAGCATCTGCTGGGATTTCTCCGGATCTGGCAACCCTAGTGCCATGCGGGACTTCATGACCGCATGTGACTACTACCTCTCCGACTGTTCCGACGGCAGCCACAGCCTTGGCGACAAGGACTGCGGCCCGAGTCACGAATGTTTCCACATCGAGCTAGGGGATCCCTCCGGAGGCGGCTGTCTCGGCATGCCGGAGGATGGTGATCCCCCTAGGCCAGCGCCTCGCGCCGACATCCCGCGGGAGCTAGCTGTGGTCCCCGTTCCGGCGGGGGGTCACGACCCACAGCTCGAGCAAGTCCGCGGGGCGCAGGCCGGGCTCGATGAGGGAGCAGGAGCGCTCGAGGCAATCCGCCAGAACATCGGGCAGGTATGGGCGAGCCAACCCCCGGCCGGAGGAATACGTCACCTGCCCCAATGTCTCCAGCACCGCATCGCCAACGATGCCAGGGACAGACCGCCACCCGCATCCGGCGGAACCGGTCAGGACCTGGCCGCTGCAGCGATGCTCCTCCGCGCGATGCCGGAGTCATCAACCACCGAGGGTCGGCGAATCCAGGGAGAACTCAAGCATCTCCTGGAAGGCGCTGCGGCCCGGCGGGCCGAGAGCTCTGCCTCCCGCAGGCAGGGATACCCCTCGGAACCTCGTGCCGCGACTTCCCGACTCACGCGGGAAGCCTCGGTCTTCACCGGGCGCACGCGCAACACCGCGCCTGCGGCCCCGGGCCACCTCGGCGACGAGCACCCTCATCGAGACCGTCGGGCACGCCTCGACGAGAGGGTGCGCCGAGGCTACCACCCCAGGCGTGGGGGACGTTACGACAGCGGGGAGGATCGGAGTCCCTCGCCCGAACCACCCGGTCCGCAGGTCTTTAGCCGAGCCATTCGACGGGCGCCGTTTCCGCCCCGATTCCGACCCCCGACTACTATCACGAAGTACTCGGGGGAGACGAGACCGGAATTGTGGCTTGCGGACTACCGCCTGGCCTGTCAACTGGGTGGGACGGACGATGACAACCTCATCATCCGAAACCTCCCCCTGTTTCTCTCCGACACCGCTCGTGCCTGGTTGGAGCACCTGCCTCCGGGGCAGATTTCCAACTGGGAAGATTTGGTCCAGGCTTTCGCCGGGAACTTCCAGGGCACGTACGTGCGCCCCGGGAATTCCTGGGACCTCCGAAGCTGTCGGCAACTGCCGGGAGAGTCTCTCCGAGACTACATCCGGCGGTTCTCGAAGCAGCGCACCGAGCTGCCCAACATCACCGACTCCGATGTCATCGGCGCGTTCCTCGCCGGCACCACCTGCCGCGACCTGGTGAGCAAGCTGGGTCGCAAGACCCCCACCAGGGCGAGCGAGCTGATGGACATCGCCACCAAGTTCGCCTCCGGCCAGGAGGCGGTAGAGGCCATCTTCCGAAAGGACAAGCAGCCCCAGGGCCGCCCGTCGGAAGATGCTCCCGAGGCGTCTGCTCCGCGCGGCGCCAAGAAGAAAGGCAGGAGGAAGTCGCAAGCGAAACGCGACGTTCCCGATGCAGACCTTGTCGCCACCGCCGAGCACAAGAACCCTCGGAAGCGCCCCGGAGGTGCTAACCTCTTCGACAAGGCACTCAAGGAGACGTGCCCCTACCATCAGGGGCCCGTCAAGCACACCCTCGAAGAGTGCGTCATGCTTCGGCGCCACTTCCACAGGGCCGGGCCACCCACAGAGGGTGGCAGGGCTCACGACGACGACAAAAGGGAAGATCGCCAAGCAGGAGAGTTCCCAGAGGTCCGCGATTGCTTCATGATCTACGGAGGGCATGCGGCAAACGCCTCGGCTCGGCATCGTAAGCAAGAGCGTCGGGAGGTCTGCTCGTTGAAGGTGGCGGCGCCAGTCTACCTAGACTGGTCCGACAAGCCCATCACCTTCGACCGGGACGACCACCCCGACCACGTGCCGAGCCCGGGGAAGTACCCGCTCGTCGTCGACCCCGTCATCGGCGACGTCAGGCTCACCAAGGTCCTGATGGATGGAGGCAGCTGCCTCAACATCATCTACGCCGAGACCCTCAGGCTCCTGCGCGTCGACCTGTCATCCGTCCGAGCAGACGCTGCGCCCTTCCACGGGATCATTCCCGGGAAGCGCGTCCAGCCCCTCGGACGGCTCGACCTCCCTGTCTGCTTCGGAACACCCTCCAACTTCTGAAGGGAGACTTTGACGTTCGAGGTGGTCGGGTTCCGAGGAACCTACCACGCAGTGTTGGGAAGGCCATGCTACGCGAAGTTCATGGCCATCCCCAACTACACTTACCTGAAGCTCAAGATGCCGGGCCCCAACGGGGTCATCACCGTCGGCCCCACGTACAAACACGCATTCGAATGCGATGTGGAGTGCGTGGAGTACGCCGAGGCCCTCATTGCCGACCTGGAAAGCCTCTCCCGAGAGGTGCCGGACGTGAAGCGACACGCCGGCAACTCCGAGCCAGAGGAGACGGTTAAGGCCGTCCCTCTTGACCCCAGTGGCGACGCCTCCAAGCATGTCCGGATCAGTTCTGGGCTCGGCCCCAAATAAGAAGCAGTACACGTCGACTTCCCTCGCGCAAACGTCGACGTTTTTGCGTGGGGTCCCTCGGGCATGCCCGCCATGCCGAGGGATGTCACCGAGCACTCGCCGCATATCTAGGCAGGAGCCTGACTCGCCAAACGGCCTCTGCGCGAACGACGCCCGGGGGCTGCGCCCTTTCCCCACTCACACATAAGAATCAATTATCAAGGAAGGGTCGGCCTCGCCCCGGCAGAGCCCGACCCTCCCTCGGGGGCTAAAAAGGGGGAACCCCTCTCGTCGAGTTTGGACGTACCGTTCCGCGTCAGAAAAACTCTTTTTTCGGTCAAGAAGGGTTCTTTTTGCGTTCTCCCGGAGGCGTCAGAAGCAGGGTCCTGAGGAGCGAACTTGGGTACGAGTAAATGGCGAGACCGACTGAGCTGGGGAACACCTATGCTTCCGGGCTAGGGACACCTCACTCGTCGCCTGCCACGAAAAAGGACCCAGCTCGGGAAATCACCCTGTTGTCGACACTACGGGCCAGGCGCGAAAATCAAAACAAAAAGGAGCATGACTTCACGGAAGAAGAAGTAAAATGTTCAGGCCTCAGTGGCCGCGGCAAATCACACATCCAACAGAAATTGTCCCAACTAAAATCAGGCGTCGCCTCGGGCAGGAGCCGCGCCCTCAACTCTGCCCCCGCCGTCGGTAAGGTCCACCTCTGCTTCCGGCGGCGGCGCAGGAGGAAGAATCTCCGCTTCGAAGACGGTCGCCAGCGCCGCGCTCGGACCCGCAGCGACCGCGTCGAGCCGCTGAACCTCCGCCAGGGCCGCCTCGTCTTCGTCAGGCAAGCAGTACCCCTCGCTGACCCGCTCCAAGTCCACGACGTAGTGGGAAGCGAGCACGGCGAAGGCCCGCCTGACGCCGTGGTGCAGCGCCCCGCGGACTTTACCGCGCGCGTAATCGCCTAGGGCTTGAAGACGGCTTTGGGGAGAGCTCCCTGAAGGGACGTTGCCGGGACCGAGTTTCCGATAGACCTCCGAGACGGCCTCGGACATAGCCGCGAGATCGGCTTCCCTTTGCTCAGCAGCCCCGTCGAGCGCCTCGGCAAGCGCCTTGGCAGACTCGTCGAGGGCAGACTCGAGCTCTGCGAACAACCAGAAGAAAGACCTCAAACCCAAGCGGAAGAAACGGACAAGATTGAGAACCGAGGACGGTCGAGCCATACCTCTGGCTCGGACGTGCTGCTCTGAGGCTGCGACTTGGGCTGCGGCCAGATCGGCCGCAAGGATCTTGGCCCGGCTCTCGGCCTCGGCAGCCTGGCCCCGAGTTTGGTCCCGCTCCTCGGCAACCTGGGCGAGCTCTGACCGCCGTTGTAGCACCTCCGTGCGCGCTGCCGCCGCCTCGGCCTTCAGGTCAGCGCAGAGCAGCTGGAGGTCCGCTATCTTAGCGTCTTGCTGAGAGAGGCGCGCGGTAGCCCCGGCGAGCGAAGTCCTCAGGGACCGCAGCGAGCCCCAGACGACGGCCTCGCGGCGAATGAACGACGACTTGGCAGTGCTCCGGTCCGTCAGGTCCTAGAAAGGAAAACAAGATATCACGACGAACGCCTCACTCGCAGAAGCAAGAAGGTATGCCTGAAACCATTACCTGAAGGATTTTGGGGACGTCCCCGCAGAGAACCTCCAGCGACGATCGGAGCAACCCCACTGTCGCCTCCGCACGCTTGCGGAGCTCGTCCCAGGACTGGTCCTCCTCTTCGTCGTCAAGAACGAAGATAGGGCCCGAAGCCTCACGGGTCCGGAATCGGAGCAACTGGCCCCGGGCCTCGGGGCTCCGCCCCACAGCGACAAGGCTGCCGCCCGCCTGGGAGCACTGCGCGTCCGCGCCCACCTCTTCCGAGGCTCCGGGCGCCGACGCCGCGGCCGTCCCGACGTCGGCGGCGACCGTACGCTCTCCGACCGGGACGGTGCCAGCTGCGGTAGCGGCAGACGCCGGCATGGCCAACATGGCTGGCGAGCTCGGGACCGCATCGGCGCCGGCCGCCTCCCCGATCACGATGGCCACCTCGGCAGAGGAGCCCGCCTCGGGGACCTGCTCCCCCAGAACATGCGACGCCTGAGCCCCGTGCGGCGGAGCACCCTGCGAAAGGGTCGGCTGAGCGGCAGGGCCCGAGGTGGCGCCAGCTGCCTGGACCAACGCCGTCTTGAGGGCCTTCCGAGGCGCCAGGTCGGTAGGGCCATGGCTCCGTTTGCTGAAGAAAACAAGAAAGGGAAAATCACGGCCTAGACATATGAATGAAGCGTCGGGACGGAGAGATTCCAAGGTACCTACCCGCTCCGGATCATGATCCACGGTGTCTGGGGGGAGGTCTCTTGGCTCCCGCTTCCTGGAACCACCGCCGAGGTCCGCTTCACCAACAGCCCCGGCGCCGCCCTCGCCTCGAACGCCCCTGAGGCCCGGGAGGCGGACTGCCCAGGCGCCGCCATGGCAACCTGAGGGCCGCTCCCCCATGCTGCCGGCGCGGGCGACGGTTCCCGAAGAACGGACCCCTCGGCCCGGCTCCCTGGAGTGGCGTCAGCTCCCCCAGCCGAGGAGTCAAGAACCCTCTCGGGTTGCCCCCGCTCCTCAGGTCGGGGATCCGGCACCTCGGCTCCAGGGACCGACGACGTAGGCCCGCTCGGGGGCTGGCTCGACGACCCCCGGCCACATCCCAAGCCGGGGCTGAGGCCGAGACGGGCGGCCATGTCGTCCTCCTCCTCTTCGTCGTCGACGTCGTCGTCATCATCGGACGTCTCCGGCGACAGCTCCCTGGGAAGCCCTTCCCTCTCCTGCTGACGACGGCGTTTCTCCAGGGCGTCCCGAGCCCGCCTCCGCCTGCGGGCCCGAGCCTTCTCCGCATCCTTTTTCTTCTTCTCCTCCTCCGCGGCGACCCGCCTCGCCGCCCGACCCACCGCGTCCTCCGGGACCGGCGGCAGGGAGGGTTTGTGCCGCCCCACCTCCTAAAAAGGGGGGAGAAAGAAAACCGATAGTGAGAATCAGGAGCAACCCGGTATGTGAAGAAGGGAGGGACGAACACTCACCAAAGCGACGCACCCCTGGTCGGGGCGCATTCGAGGCTGGGAGAGGGCGTGGGGGTCCTGCTTCCCCATCGCGACCGACACCCGCCGGTAGAGGGCGTCGTGGGGAAGAGGATCAGGGGACATCCGTGACCCCTCCCAGTCGGCCTCCTGAGTCATCTCCCAAAGCGACAACCGCCGCTCCGCCAGGGGGAGCACCCTCCGGCGATGGATGGCGGCAACCACTCCCGCGGCGGTGAGCCCTTCCTCCCGCAACGCCTTCAGGGCCTGGAGAAGAGGTTCGAGTTTCTTCTGCCTCTCGTGTGGAGTCCCGTGACGCCAGGCGTCGGGGGCGGCGGTGACAACCCGCTGAGAGAACGGCGGGAGCGACCCTCCGTCATTCCGGAGGTAGAACCACCGGCGCTGCCAACCCTTGTTTGAGGGTGAAAGGACGGCAGGAATATACTGCAACGACCGCGACTGCCTCAGCAAGAGGGTGCAGCCGCCGGCCCGCACCGCCGCACGGACCCTCCTCTCCCCCGTCGACGAAGCAAAAAGCTCGGCAAAGAAGAGGTGAGTCCACAAATCCCAATGGGGGGCGATCCCCAGATACCCCTCGCACACCGCTACAAAGATAGCGGTTTGCGCGATGGAATTGGGGGTGAGGTTGTGCAGTTCCACCCCGTAGTGGAACAGGATGGCCCGCATGAAGCGGCTCGACGGCACTCCAAATCCCCGCTCATGGAAGGAGATGAAGCTCACGACATACCCCGGCGGAGGGGATGGAGCGACTCCGCCCGCGGGAGGAATCCATTCCGGCCGCTCCTTATCGGTGAGGGGGCGGAGCAAACCCTCGCCGACGAGGTCCTCCAGGTCACCCGCCGTCACCGTGGAAAAGGGCCATGGGTCGCGCGGCGAGAGGATGGTCACCCGGTCAGCCATCGCCAAGGCAGAAGGGGTGGCGGCGTGAAGGACAGGGGAGGGCGGTTTCCTTTTCCTGGCTAGATCTCTCAGGCTGCGAAAAACCTGAGAAGAAGGCGAGAAGTGAAGTCGAGAACCGTCACTGGGCCCTCTCCGGGGCACATAAAGGCCAAGGTCGAGACGGTTCCAACGTACCGCCCGAACCGGACGCGGGGTTCAAAAAACGCGAAGCAAAACAGCCGTTCCTCGAACGACTCGCGCACGCAACGGCAGCTTCGCCGACCGCTTACCCCGGCGCATTAACTTCGCGGCGAAACAGGTGACGTTTCTGGCAGGGGCAGCTGGCGACGCTTCGCCTCCGCCAAAACGACCACGCTGAAAAAGGTACGCCACGACGTTCAATTTCAAATCCTTTTTCCCTTTTCCTTCTTTCTCTATCTCTTGCAACAGGGACCGAGAAGGGGGATAACCCCAAAGGGATCCTTCCCCGTGAAGGAACTAGGCTCCGAGCCTCCCTACTGATCAGGGGTTCGAAGGCTGGCCCCCCGAGGGGTTCAACAGCCGCCTCAGATCGCGTGGGCCCGACACCCACTACTGGTCAGGGGTTCGAAGGTCGGCCTCCCGAAAGGTTCCATGACCGCCTCAGGCTACTAGGGCTCCGTGCCCCCTACTGATCAGGGGTTCGAAGGCTGGCCTGTCGAAGGGTTCACAGTCGCCTCAGACGCCGAGCGAGGGATGACCAGGGGTACGTTCGATACATAACCAAGGCTCGGGCTGCGCTCCCGAGGTACCCTAGGACATTTCCGAGACCAGCGGGAACGACTCTGTAACGGAATCCCATCGGAGGGAGGCAACGAGCCCTCGGACCCCGTCGCTAGGGGACCGGGTCCGGCAGATCACCCGCAGGTACTTTTGGGCGTGCCTCCGGGCCCCTAGCCGACCCCCAACGAACGGGGCACGGACGTCCACTCGGATTACCCGATTGCAGCTCACCGGAGACACCATGTTCGGTGCCCATCGAGGGTAACATGGCGCACTCCCCCCCTCCTCCTTGCGGAAAGGCGACGTAGGGGCGTATATAAAAAGTCGAGTCTGTCCCTGATCGTCCTCTCGCTCCGTGCGAAGGCTCGGGGGCTGCTCTCGCAAACCCGGCTCCGGCCGAACCGTTGACAGCGTCAACATACCAGCCCGAGAACTTGGGCCCCGACAGTGCACCTGGGTTACGCCCTGCTCGCATGAGGGAACCGCCAGACCAGCCGAGGCATTACGCAAGGCATTAAGACCTCGAAGGAGTGAAACCACTCCTCCGAGGCCTCGGGGGCTACACCCGGCGGGTGCGCTCGCGCGCACCCACCGGAACAAAGTACCACCGAGAAAGGCTGGTCCCCTTGCAAAAAAGTGCGACGCAAGCCTCCAAGCGAGTGTTAACACTCTCTTCGAGGCTCGGGGGCTACTGTCGGGGACCATAATTAGGGGTACCCTCAAGACGCCTAATTCTCAGCTGGTAACCCCCATCAGCATAAAGCTGCAGAGGCCTGATGGGTTTGATTAAGTCAGGGATCAGTCCATACGAGTGACTTGACCACGCCACGCCCGAGCCTAGCCTCGGGCGAGGGCAGCCGACCCTAAGATGACTTCGTCTCGCCTGAGGCCTCCTCTTTCACGGCAGACGCATCTCCGGCTCGCCCTAGGCCCCGCCTTCGATAAGAAGAAACCCTGACTAAATCACCGTGCCAACCGACCGAGTCATCGGGGCGATTAACGCAAAAGGTAAGACCGACGGGCGACCAGACTTCGCCAGAGGTGCCATAGGAGGCTCCGCCCGACCCAGGGCTCGGACTCGGGCTAAGGCCCCGGAAGACGGCGAACTCCGCTCCGCCCGACCCCAGGGCTCGGACTCGGGCTAAGGCCCCGGAAGACGACGAACTCCGCTCCGCCCAAGGGCTCGGACTCGGGCTAAGGCCCCAGAAGATGGCGAACTCCGCTCCGCCCAAGGGCTCGGACTCGGGCTAAAGCCCCGGAAGACGGCGAACTCCGCTCCGCCCGACCCCAGGGCTCGGACTCGGGCTAAGGCCTCGGAAGACGACGAACTCCGCCTCGCCCGACCCAGGGCTCGGACTCCGCCTCGGCCTCTGCCAAACGATCTCCGCCTCGCCCGACCCAGGGCTCGGACTCTGCCTCTGTCTTGCAGGACGGACTCGACCTCGGCTTCGGAGGAGCCTCCACGACGCCCGACCTAGGACACGAGACCGCCACGTCAACAGGAAGCGTCATCATCACCCTGCCCTGAGCCGACTTGGGTCGCAGAGAACAAGACCGGCGTCCCATCTGGCCAGCCACGCCAGATAGGCAAATGATGGCGCCCCGCTAGACCATGACGACGGCGGCTCTCAGCTCCCTTACGAAAGCAGGAGGACGTCAGCAAGGGCCCAGCCACTCCGACAGCTGTCTCCCCGTCCGGCTCCGTTACTCCTCCAACAGCCACAACGCCACACCAACAGGGTGCCAAGATCTCTCCGGCTGCCACCTTGGCATGTACATAGGGCGCTAGCTCTCCCTCGCTAGACACGTAGCACCTTGCTACACCCCCATCTTGTACACCTGGATCCTCTCCTTACGACTATAAAAGGAAGGACCAGGGCCTTCTTAG
Organism: Zea luxurians; assembly: GCA_029449295.1. Classification (NCBI taxonomy): domain Eukaryota; kingdom Viridiplantae; phylum Streptophyta; class Magnoliopsida; order Poales; family Poaceae; genus Zea; species Zea luxurians. The sequence goes on along the minus strand of JAOPSE010000001.1, from coordinate 144,479,542 downwards.
AGAAGGTTGGCCTCGCGGGGACGAAGGGCAGGGGCAGGCGCTCTCTCGGGGGCCGCTCGCTTCCCCTCACCTCGCGCGGACGCTTGTAACCCCCTACTGCAAGCGCACCCGACCTGGGCGCGGGACGAACACGAAGGCCGCGGGAATTCTCCGACTCCCTCACGACCCGGCTCCGGCCACCGACCTCTCTCTCTGTTCCCCCCTTCGCGCTCGCCCACGCGCTCGACCCATCTGGGCTGGGGCACGCGGCACTCTCACTCGTCGGCTCGGGGACCCCCCGGTCTCGGAACGCCGACACAATCGACAAATTCACTAAATGGATAGAGTTCAAACCCATTGCTTCTTTAACCTCGGCTAAGGCCGTGGAATTCATACAATACATAATATTCAGATTCGGAATACCAAACAATATCATAACTGACTTAGGATCCAACTTCACAAGTTCAGAATTCTTCGATTTCTGCGAGCAAAAGAGCATTCAGATCAAGTATGCTTCGGTAGCACACCCGAGGGCCAACGGGCAGGTTGAGCGAGCTAACGGGATGATACTGGAGGCACTCAGGAAAAGGGTCTTCGAAAAGAATGAAAAGTTCGCAGGAAAGTGGATAAGGGAATTGCCCTACGTCGTTTGGAGCCTAAGAACCCAACCTAGCCGAGCTCTACATGGAAACACTCCTTTCTTCATGGTCTATGGGTCAGAGGTAGTATTACCCGCCGATCTCAAGTTCGGGGCACCGAGGTTGGTCTTCGAAAGCATAGCAGAAGCCGAAGCCACTAGGCTGGAGGACATTGATGTACTCGAAGAAGAGCGGTTGAATGCAGTAATTCAATCTGCACGATACCAGCAGACTCTGAGACGCTATCACGACAAGGCCGTGCGACAACGATCCTTCTCAGTGGCAGATCTCGTCCTCCGCCGAATTCTAACGGGGGAGAGACGACACAAGTTGTCGCCCTTATGGGAAGGACCATTCATAGTAGCAGAAGCCACTCGGCCGGGATCATATCGTCTCACTCAAATGGACGGCACAAAAATTGGGAATTCCTGGAATATAGAACACCTCAGGAAGTTTTATCCTTAGCTATATTTCAAAAGCTACCAGGACAACGATGTACTCTGTAAAACGGGAGATATGTCATCAATAAAGAAGGCTTCAAAGATACTCAATTTGTTCATGACTGACTAGCACTCTTACTTAACTCGGGGTGACCACTATGCCCTGCTAACGGAGCAATCGGCTTAAGTCGGCAACGACTTAGGGCGGTGCAACATGCTCACGCTTACTTAACTCGGGGTGACCACTATGCCCTGCTAACGGAGCAATCGGCTTAAGTCGGCAACGACTTAGGGCGGTGCAACATGCTCACGCTTACTTAACTCGGGGTGACCACTATGCCCTGCTAACGGAGCAATCGGCTTAAGTCGGCAACGACTTAGGGCGGTGCAACATGCTCACGCTTACTTAACTCGGGGTGAACACTATGCCCTGCTAACGGAGCAATCGGCTTAAGTCGGCAACGACTTAGGGCGGTGCAACATGCTCACGCTTACGTAACTCGAGGTGACCACTATGCCCTATTAACAGAAGCAATCGACTTAAGTCAGCAGCGACTTAAGGCGATCTGACGTGCTTACGACTACTCATATAGGGATGACTTCTATATCCCGTAAACAAGTTTCAAAACCATCACACAGCCTTTTATTACTGCAAATTTACGTACTGTTGAATTCTGAAACAATAGGAGAATAACAATATCATTCAAGGGCTAAACTGGTGACCTCTAACAAATGTCTGACCATGCTAACCGCGCGCTCAAAGCACGCAAAATATTTCTCTATTTCGCGATATCTTTCTCAGGAGCAGCCGACGAGGAAGGGTGACTTGAGGAATCAGGAGCAGCATTCACGTCAGCCCTTATATCTTTAGGAACAACCACACCGGGTCTCCTCATCAAGATTCGTCCCGCCCGAATGGCCTTATCCATGGCTCTGTCGCACTGGGCTCTTAGAGTAATGGAAGTTTCTTCAGCAACCTTGGTAGCTAATCGAGCAGTTTCTAGCTCCTGGGTGATGGATTTCTTAGAAGCACGGAGTTCTTTGATAGTAGCATCCTTAGCCGATATCAACTGCCTGAGACGGATCACGTCATCCGTGGATTCCTACAGCCTACCGCGAAGATTATCTAACTCCTCCATGGTGAAGCGATGACTCCTCTCCAGGATGGTCAACGAGTTGCTAGAGTCGCGATACAGTCTGTCAAGATTGTCGCGAGACGCAGCAAGGACACGTTTTTCTTCCTGCAAACAAGAATCAACTCCTTCAAACATCAAACAAGCAATAGGAACATAGCAATGCAAAGCACAGTTTCATAAGTAACCTTTTCAGAATCAAGCTGAGCGCGAAGGGAAGAGCTCAGTGCATTGGCGTCATCCAGGGTAGCAGAGACCTGGGCTAGTTCAGTCTGGCTTTGAGAATACTTTTCTTCAAAATCAGAGCACCGCTGGACCAGCTCAGCCTGATCTCGAGAATGTTTTTCTTCAAGAGTGGAAATTTGCCGAGTCATATCTAGCAGGAAACAATCAAACAAAAAGGGTCAGAGTGTAAGGCAGTTCAATAATGAAGACAAAGAGAAGCAAAAAGCACTAACCAACATTGGTCGCCTCCAAGTCAGAGACACGATGTTGAAGTAACACCGGATTCCAACGTGCAAGAGACAAAGCTCCTTCTGGAACAGAAGCACCCTGCAACCTCAGCTGGCTAGCCATCCCGTCCACCAAAGCCTGATAAGGAGAACAGATGAGTGTAATGACAGCGGTTCATACGGTGCAAAAGTCAGGACAGAATATATCACAGTACCTGGAGATTGGAGAAGAACGAAGGGACTCCCAAATCGTGAGAGATCAATTGATGACCGGGCGTAAGGTCGCCACCCGAAGCAGCTTGCAACAAACCAGCGGGAACCAACTCAGTGCCATCAACAGAGCTCAAAACTTGGCTAGCGGGGACGCTGCCCTCTAAAGCGACTCCCTGGTCCAAAGCTTGGGCTACCACCATGCAGCCGGAGTGTGGAGGCGATCCCGCATGTACGTCCATGGAAGTACAAGAGGGAGACCCCACTCGGACACCCTCGAGGGCTGGGTCATAGTTTGCGCTATCCACGTGAGCCGGATCATCTCCGGCAGTACCCTCGGGGGCTGGGCAGTGGCTTGCACTTCCCACCCGAGCCGAGTCACCCTCGGCAACACCCTCGGGGGCTGGGTAAACGTCAACACCATCCTTGAGGGCCAGGTTCTCTACAGTAGCCGCTTCTAAGGCTGAAGGTCCCTCAGTTACTTCCATGGGACCAGGATGATCCAAGTCAGTCTCCTAACCCTCAAGACCATGCTCTAAGGTCGATGAGGTGTGGGATGACCTCAACCTAGCATCGAGCACATCAGCACAAACCTCCATCACACCATCATCCGCTGACTCTGATAATAGGTCCTCTGGAACCATATCCTCTAGAGTCTGATCAAAGTTTGCCAGAGATAACTCCTGTAAACCAACGAGAGCTGACAGAGCAGGAGAAGGAACCCCACTGCTTTCCCCACTGACAATATACCGCCGACTGTTCTTCCGAGTCAGAGGGACCTCATCTTCTTCCTCCCTGTTGTTTTCATCAACAACACAAGCAACACACCCATTGGGATCAGCATCGGATGGAGCACCCCCATTGGGATCAGCAGCAGATGGAGCACCCCCATTGGGGTCGGCGTCAGTAAAATCAGGCACGGGAACCTCCTCAGCAGCAGGAACCGAAGGACCAGCGCCTCGATCCAAACTAGATACTTGCCGAAGACGTCTCTTTTTCTTTTTCTGCTCATCAGCAGAAGGATCAAGTTGATTGGCTCGGCAAGGGCGTCTCGGGCGAGCACTGGCAGGCTTCTGAATATCCAAAGTCGTACTAGCTTCTGGGAGAGGCGCCACCACCAATGTCCCGGCAGGAGCAGCATCAGGAGAGTCCTCAGCCAGCAAATCAAGCATAGCACTTATTTCTGCGTCACTAGGATCCAAAGGCACCTCAAAGTGGACTTGCCGTTCGTCATCAGGAATTTCCCCGAGCGAGGCAACCAAAGTGTTAACTTCTTCGGCAGAGGGTCACACTCTAAGGCCCAAACCGCCATCAGCGACAGGTGGATTCGACACAAAAAGAGTGAAGGCCTTGGGAGGAGGCAGGTTCCATGCCGAGTATGCCACTGGGGCACCAATATTTGATACCTTGCCTCTAAGAATCATCTCAAGTCAGTTCACCAAGTCTACAGAGGGAATTTTCCTGTTGGTAACCCGAGTTGAGTCAGCTAGACCTTGGTACAGATAAGCCGGGTATGCCCTGTCCTTCAATGGCTGAATATTCTTGAAAACAAAATCAGCAACCACAGCCTCAGCAGTCAGACCCCTTTCTTTCAGCAGTCCAACTTCAGCTAGCAAAGCCCCCGCCTTAGCTACCTCCTGATCCGTGGGAGACTCAGTCCAACTCGGAGTGCGAACATCCGGCTGTCTTCCCGACCGTGGGGGGAGAGAATTTCCATGGTTCTCAACAATAAACCATTCCAAGCGCCATCCCTTGATACTGTCTTTGAGAGGGATTTCAAGATACTCAGTCTTCCTCCCACGGCGCATCTCCAAACTAGCACCCCAACCAGCTGATGCTGACCCCCGGCCATTCCAGGGAGACAGTGATACAAGTACTTCCACAACCCAAAATGTGGTAGCACACCAAGAAAAGCTTCGCACAAATGGACGTAAATAGAAATTTGCAGAATAGAATCGGGATTCAGGTGGGTCAAGTTAAGGCGATAAAAATCAAGGAGGCCGCGAAAAAAGGGAGAAATGGGGAGAGCGAGACCGCGGAGAAGAAAAGGAACGTAAATCACGGATTCATGGGTATCCTCTGTCGGGACAGTGACCCCATGACAAATCCGCCAAGAACAAAGCTCCCTCGGGGGAAGGACCCCGATGGACACGAGGTGGAGAAGGTCAGGCTCAGAGACAACAGACATATGGTTACCCGCGAAAGGCAACTGGCTATTGGGTCAATGGGAGGAATCATCGTAGCAGACGAACTCGAGGCCTTTCTCTTGGGCGCCATCTCAACTCTACTGGCGAACAGAGCGAGAGCCGAATTGCAGAGAGGATCTGGAGGCAGGAAAGCAAGAACTAGGGCACGGAAAGCAGAGACGGCTGAAAGCACAGTATATGCAGGATATTCCTGAGTCAGATACCGTCTCCAAAAGCGCCCAGTCAGCACCCGGCGGTTACTTCTAAAACACCGGTGTGCCACGTCGTCACCCGGCGGCTACTTCTAAAACCCCGGTGTGCCACATCGTCACTTGGCTATTATCCTCAAAGTGGCCGACACGGCCCGTTTTAACTCGGCTGTCGTTTCTAAGACGCTGACGATGTCTTCAGTCGCTCGGCAGCTATCTCTAAAGCGCCGACGATGCCCTCAGTCGCTCGGCAGCTATCTCTAAAGCGCCGACGATGCCCTCAGTCGCTCGGCGGTTACCTCTAAAACGCCGACGATGTCTTCAGTCGCTCGGCAGCTATCTCTAAAGCACCGACGATGTCCTCAGTCGCTCGGCGGTTATCTCTAAAAAATGCTGGTGTTGTTACAGGTCACTCGGTCGTCGCATCTAAGAGCGCCAACGTGGTCAACAGTTATTCCGACGCTGGCATGGTTTCATCATCACTCGGACTCTATTTCAAACGCGTAAATATCGACAATAATAAGCTCGGCCATCACCCCTGAAGCGGCGATATGATGCTCGAGTTATTCAGTTACTATTCCGAATGAATCAACTTCACAAGTAAGAGATCGACTTATTACGAAGCAAAGTATTTGGTGCAGGAGGAGACAAAGCCATTCTTCATTAAGGGAAGTAACAATACTTACAAATCAACTCATTATGAGTTGATACTTCCCTACTGCTGCTACTACTACTACTACTACTACTACTACTACTACTACTACTACTACTACTACTACTACTACTACTGCTGCTGCTGCTACTACTACTACTACTACTACTACTACTACTACTACTACTACTACTACTACTACTACTACGCTACACTAAACTACTCTACATTACTAATACTACTACATTATTTCACTATACTACTTCTAATCTATACTAATATTTAAAAACCAGTGGCATTTAGCCACTGGCCTTGTTGCTGCCCCTGCTGTTGCCGCCGCCGCCGCTGCCCCTGCTGCCGCCCCTGCCGCCGCCGTTGCCGCCCCTGCTGCCGTCGTCGCCGCCATCGCCTCCGTCGTCGTCGTCGTCGTCGTCGTCGCCTTCGCCGTCGCCGCCACCGTCCTCCTCGGACGAGTCCTCCTTGTCCGAGGAGTACTCCGACTCATTTGAGCCCGCGAGCCCGGAGCACTCGACGGCCCGGATGTAAGTCCAGACCTCCGCGGCGATCCCCTGAGAGTTGTCCGAGTCATCGGACGACGCTGGGGGAGGGACGGGAGCTGGAGACCCCTCGGACTCAGAGGAGAACTCCTCCTCTGAGTATTCCGAGTCGCCAAAGTCCTCAGACGGAGGAGTCGGCTCGCGCTTGCGTTTCTTGCCCATGGTGGAAATGCAAGGAGAGGAAGAAAGCAAGCAGTGGAGAACAACAAGAGATGTGAAAAAACCAGAGAGGCAAAGGCACTATTTATAGAAGAAGAAGGCAACCGCTCACCTCCAACCGCGGTCACTGAACAGTCGCGAAGCATTCAATACACACTTCAACCCGTCTGAAGACGCGCGGCTGACGCCGTTTCACGCAATGCAACACCCATTGGGACTCCAGTCAACCACGCAGAAGATATGATTACACCCGCTGTCACATCACATTACTACTCAGAAGCAGCCGGCTAAAACACTCAGCGTACCAAGCCATCCCTTGCCCACACCCATTAGGGGGGGACGCCCAGGAATTATCAGTATATTTTTCAAAAACTGTCACAACCGTGCAGGGCGTGCAATGAACACCTCAAGACAAAAAATGAGATATCAGTAAGGATCAAAGGAAAGCCAAATATAGCTGGTGAAGTACAAAATCTGACCGACGGAAGCGACGTGAAGACTAGCCAGGGAACGTCCATCAAATGTCCAATCAGTCGCAGAGCAAATAAATTGCACCACCTAGCGAGATATGGGCGGATCACGAACTCAGCTGCAAAAGACAAAATATATGCTGACTTCTAAAGCATAATATTGATGACATAATGCTGACCTCTAAGGCATTCGGAAAAAAGAAAGGATTATTCTCAGCAGAAGGACACGAAATGAAGACCTTCGAGAGGATTATTTTCAAAAATCCACTCAAAGCTCGGGGGCTACAACCATTGGGTGCACCTTCGGTGCACCCCATGAATCACCATTTCAAGCCAAGATAGTGCCGACTTCTAAGGCATAAGACAAGATTAAAGACAAGGCTAGCCCTCAACCAAAGTATAAGAGGAAAATAAAATAATTTCTGATGAAGACCTTCGAGTAGATTATCTTCCAAAATCTACTCGAAGCTCGGGGGCTACACCCATTGGGTGCACCTCCGGTGCACCCAATGAAGTTCAGGGTCCTACAATATAAAATGCCGACCTCTAAGGCACAAGCATGAAACAAAGCTCCAGTTTACGAGTGATCAGCAGCAGAAGGAGACAGTAAGAAATCGTCTTTCTCCAAATTACCTGCAAGCTAGGCCTAGGATCTTCGAGCTGATTACCTCAAAATCAACCCAAAGATCGGGGGCTTGTGGGGGACAGATATCCCCCGGGTCCACTGGAAGGGTAAAAGACCTCACGAAAGGCCCAAGGGCCCAATAAATCGTAAGGTCATTCCTTCATGGGCCTGGGGAGGGACAATCAGTAAAGCAGATCGACGTAAGGCCGGATCGGAGCAAGACCGGACGGCCCCACAACGTCGAGCAAGAAACCACAACAGAAGATCCGACTTTCCCGTGCTGGAGCCCCATGCAACGGAACCAGGCGAGGATAGGTCGGCAGAATCATAGGAAGATAGACTCAAACAGTTCACTATCTTTTAGGTGCACATTGTTACCATATCCACATGTATTGCCCCACGGTCGAATATATAAGGCCCAGGGGGCACCCCTTCAGAATGATCGATCTCACTACTCAGCCATCCACCTCAACTCTCCACATTCTCGCTCTAGAGAACTACCTTATAACCCATTATATAAAGCATCCTCACCAGGACGTAGGGTGTTACGCATCTCTAAGCGGCCCGAACCTGTAAACAATGTCCATTGTCCCTCGTGCGTCTAGCACGAACCATTTTGCTACAGTCGGCGACACCGTCCTACTCCTAAAAACACCTCGAGGGGCAACCCCGGGTGTGCGGTCAGACCCAAAACACCGACAAAGTCCCCTATGGCTAATAGTGCTCAAAGAAATCATGCTTTCATCTATAGTGATAGAAAGTTTTCTAGAAATGCTCATAGGAGTTATGCTTATGATTCACATGCTATGATTGCATCAAGTTCTTCTTTTGTGCATGGTAGAAATATGCCTAGGAAAAATGTTGCTCATGTGCCTAGGAAAGTGTGTAATGAATCTTCTACAATTTACCATGCTTGCAATACTTCTTTTGCAATTTGTCGTAAGAATAAGAAAGTGATTGCGAGGAAGTTGGGGGCCAAGTGCAAGGGAGACAAGACTTGCATTTGGGTCCCAAAGTCTATTATAACTAACCTTGTAGGACCCAACAAGAGTTGGGTACCTAAAACCCAAGCCTAATTTGCCTTGCAGGTTTATGCATCCGGGGGCTCAAGCTAGATTATCGACAGCAGATGCACAAACCACATGATGGGGGAGAAGAAGATGTTCACCTCCTACATCAAGAATAAGGATTCCCAAGATACAATAATATTTGGAGATAGGAATCAAGGCAAGGTCAAAGGCTTAGGCAAGATAGCTAACACTAATTAGCACTCTATCTCTAATGTATTTCTAGTAGAGTCGCTAGGCTATAATCTGCTGTATGTTAGTCAATTGTGCCACATGGGTTATAATTGTCTATTTACAAATGTAGATGTGTCTGTCTTTAGAAGGAGTGATGGTTCACTAGCTTTTAAGGGTGTACTAGAAAGAGGAGGCTGATCTAGATGCATGCTTAATTGCTAAGACTAGCATGGGCTGGCTGTGGCATCGCCGTCTAGCACATGTTGGGATGAAGAACCTTCACAAACTTCTAAAGGGAGAATATGTGTTAGGTCTAACAAATGTGTTTTTCGAAAAAGATAGACCTTGTGCAGCTTGTCAAGCAGGCAAACAGGTGGGAAGCGCTCATCACAGCAAGAATGTGATGATCACATCAAGACCTTTGGAGCTACTTCACATGGACCTCTTCGGACCCGTCGCCTACCTCAGCATAGGGGGAAGTAAGTATGGTCTTGTTGTTGATGATGATTTTTCCCGCTTCACTTGGGTATTCTTTTTGCAGGATAAATCAGAAACCCAAGGGACCCTCAAGCGCTTTCTAAGGCAAGCTCAAAACGAATTTGAGCTCAAGATGAAAAAGATTAGAAGCGACAACGGGTCCGAGTTCAAGAACCTTCAAGTGGAGGAGTTCCTTGAGGAGGAAGGAATCAAGCACGAGTTCTCCGCTCCCTACACACCACAGCAAAACGGTGTGGTAGAGAGGAAGAACATGACACTTATAGACATGGCAAGGACGATGCTTGGAGAATTCAAGACACCCGAGCGGTTTTGGTCGGAAGCTGTGAACACAGCTTGCCACGCCATAAACTGGGTCTACCTTCATCGCCTCCTCAAGAAGACGTCGTATGAACTCCTAACCGGTAACAAACCCAATGTTTCATATTTTCGTGTATTTGGGAGTAAATGTTACATTCTAGTGAAGAAAGGTAGGAATTCAAAATTTGCTCCCAAAGCTGTAGAAGGGTTTTTGTTAGGTTATGACTCAAATACAAAGGCGTATAGAGTCTTCAACAAATCATCGGGTTTGGTTGAAGTCTCTAGCGACGTTGTATTTGATGAAACTAATGGCTCTCCAAGAGAGCAAGTTGATCTTGATGATATAGATGAAGACGATGTTCCAACGGACGCAATTCGCACCATGGCGATTGGAGATGTGCGACCACAGGAACACCAAGTGCAAGATCATCCTTCTTCCTCAACAATGGTGCACCCCCCAACTCAAGATGATGAACAGGTTTCTCAAAAGGAGGTGTGTGATCAAGGGGGAGCACAAGAAGATCAAGTTATGGAGGAAGAAGCACCACAGGCCCCTCCAACTCATGTTCGAGCGACGATTCAAAGGAATCATCCCGTCGACCAGATATTGGGTGATATAAGCAAGGGAGTAACCACTCGCTCTAGATTAGCTAATTTTTGTGAGCATTACTCTTTTGTCTCTTCTATTGAGCCTTTCAGGGTAGAAGAGGCCTTGCTAGATCCGGACTGGGTGTTGGCCATGCAGGAAGAGCTCAACAACTTCAAGCAAAATGAAGTTTGGACACTGGTGCCACGTCCCAAGCAAAACGTTGTGGGAACCAAGTGGGTGTTCCGCAACAAACAGGATGAGCACAGGGTAGTGACAAGGAACAAAGCTCGACTTGTGGCAAAAGGTTATGCCCAAGTCGCAGGTTTGAACTTTGAGGAGACTTTTGCTCTGTGGCTAGGCTAGAGTCGATTCACATTTTGTTAGCCTATGCCGCTCACCATTCTTTCAGGTTGTTCCAAATGGACGTGAAGAGCGCTTTCCTCAATGGGCCAGTCAAGGAGGAGGTGTATGTAGAGCAACCCCCTGGCTTTGAGGATGAATGGTACCCCGACCACGTGTGTAAGCTCTCTAAGGCGCTCTATGGACTTAAGCAAGCCCCAAGAGCATGGTATGAATGCCTTAGAGATTTTCTAATTGCTAATGCTTTCAAGGTTGGGAAAGCCGATCCAACTTTGTTCACTAAGACTTGTGATGGTGACTTATTTGTGTGCCAAATTTATGTCGATGACATAATATTTGGTTCTACTAACCAAAAGTCTTGTGAAGAGTTTAGCAGGGTGATGACTTAGAAATTTGAAATGTCGATGATGGGCAAGTTGAACTACTTCCTTGGATTCCAAGTGAAGCAACTCAAGGAGGGCACCTTCATCTCTCAAACAAAGTACACGTAAGACTTGCTCAAGCCGTTTGGGATGAAGGACGCCAAGCCCGCAAAGACTCCAATGGGAACCGACGGACATGTCGACCTCAACAAAGGAGGTAAGTCCGTTGGTCAAAAGGCATACCGGTCTATGATAGGGTCTTTACTTTATTTATGTGCTAGTAGACCGGATATTATGCTTAGTGTATGCATGTGTGCTAGATTTCAATCCGACCCAAGGGAGTGTCACCTTGTGGCCGTTAAGCGAATTCTTAGATATTTAGTTGCTACGCCTTGCTTCAGGATCTGGTATCCAAAAGGGTCTACCTTTGACTTGATTGGATACTCAGACTCCGACTATGCTGGATGTAAGGGTGATAGGAAGAGTACATCAGGGACGTGCCAATTCCTAGGAAGGTCCCTGGTGTCTTAGAGTTCTAAGAAACAAACTTCCGTTGCCCTATCCACCGCTGAGGCCGAGTATGTTGCCGCAGGACAGTGTTGCGCGCAACTACTTTGGATGAGGCAAACCCTCCGGGACTTTGGCTACAATCTCAGCAAAGTCCCACTCCTATGTGACAATGAGAGTGCAATCCGCATGGCGGACAATCCTGTTGAACACAGCCGCACAAAGCACATAGACATCCGGCATCACTTTTTGAGAGACCACCAGCAAAAGGGAGATATCGAAGTGTTTTATGTTAGCACCGAGAACCAGCTAGCCGATATCTTTACCAAACCTTTAGATGAGAAGACCTTTTGCAGGCTGCGTAGTGAGCTAAATGTCTTAGATTCGCGTAACTTGGATTGATCTAGAGCATACATGTGTTTTATGCCTTTGATCATGTTCCTTTATGCATGTTATTGCTTATTTATGGTGCTCAAGTTGTGCAAGGGATCCCCGGACCTCACAAGTCCATGTGTGAATGATGCACATATTTAGGGGGAGAAATGCTACAACTTGACCCTTTGAGACTAACTGTGTGCTTGAGTTTTCTTAATTTAGTCTCAAAGGTGGATTGAAAGGGAAAAGGTGAACTTGGACCATGCAAGACTTCCACTGCACTCCGATGAGAGGGTAATTTACTCCAAGTTCATCTCCATGCTCTTATTGCCTTTTTACTCTTAATTAACTGTTTTGGTGAGGCAATGGGGTTTAAGGGCCAATAATGATCCTGTTTTGGTGCTTAATGCCAAAGGGGGAGAAATTAAGGCCAAAGCAAATGGATCAGCTACCACTTGAGAATTTTGAAAATAGTAGAGTTAGAACTTTTGTTTTGTCAAAATACTCTTATGTGCAAAATTTGGCCTCTTGTGGGGAGAATGTAGGATTATGGGAAAAAGGGGGAGTTTGTGGCTTTTGATCAATTTTTCTCATGGAATACCTCTCTTTATGCCTAAACAAGTGTATTTGACTTAGAGATAGGAAAATGAATTTGATTTCAAAAACAAACCAAGTGGTGGCAAAGAATGATCCAAATATGCCAAATCAGAGTTTAAAACAATTTGGTCTTCAATTTGAATCGATGTTGCATGTTTTGCATTGCTTTTGGATGTGTTGGCATAAATCACCAAAAAGGGGGAGATTGAAAGGGAAATGTGCCTTTGGGCAATTTCCATTATGTTTTGGTGATTAAGTGCCCAACACATTTAAATGAGCCCTCTTGTGCTAAATCAAGAGAAAAGTGATAATCAAAGCAAATGTATGATTCTAGACTTAGTACATTGGTTTTTGTGTACTAATATATTTGTCTAAGTGCTGGAATCAGAGAAAAGAGAAGAAGAAAAGAACTTGGCTCAAAGCAGCCAAGACTCAGCGCAGTCTGGCACACCGGACTGTCCGGTGGTGCACCGGACAGTGTCCGGTGCGCCAGGCCAGCCTCCGGTGAACAGGCCACTTTCGAGAACTGACGGCGGTGTACGACTATAATTCACTGAACTGTCCGGTGAGCCGTCTGCGGCGAAGTCGTCGCTCTCGGGAATCGTTCAACGGCGTATGGCTAAAATTCACCGAACGGTCCGGTGAGGCACCGGACTGTCCGGTGAGCCAACAGTCGACTACGCCAACGGTCGGCCGCGCAATCCGCGCGCGACGCGTGGGCGCGCCAACGGTCGGCAGGGAGCACCGGACTGTCTGGTGTGCACCGGACAGTGTCCGGTGCGCCAACGGCTCCAATTCTGCAACGGTCGACTGTGCTATTTTTGGAAGGAGATCTGCACCGGACTATGAACAGTACCTGTCTGGTGGTGCACCGGACTGTCCGGTGCGCCACCCGACAGAAGGCAAGAATTGCCTTCCCAGATTGCTTCCAACGGCTCCTAGTTGCCTTGGGGCTATAAAAGGGACCCCTAGGCGCATGGAGGAGTCACCCAAGCATTCTTTGATCATCTCTAAGCACCAAGACTCCATTCTCGCGCATTCGGTTCTTTGTGATAAGTGACTTGAGCTCTAGTTGAGTAGAGAACTCCCCGCATTGTGTTGTGAGCTCAAGTTGTGGCTTGTGTGCGTGTTTGTGTTCGTGCTTTGAGTCTTGTGTGTGTTGCTCTCCCCTCCCTTACTTCTGTGCTTCTTTGTGATCATCATTTGTAAGGGCGAGAGGCTCCAAGTTGTGGAGATTCCTCGTGAACGGGAGATAGTAAAAGAAAGGAAAACACCGTGGTATTCAAGTTGATCATTGGATCACTTGAAAGGGGTTGAGTGCAACCCTCGTCCATTGGGACGCCACAACGTGGAGTAGGCAAGTGCTACTTGGCTGAACCACGGGATAAATTATCGTGTCTCTTTTGCCTATTTTTCCGTGACTATTGTGTTTCACAAGAGCTCGGTCCTTAGCCACTTGTTTCTATTGAGCTAACACTTAACCAAGTTTTTGTGGCTACAAGTGTTTGATTTTCACAGGATCACCTATTCACCCCCCTCTAGGTGCTCTCAAAACCCCAATGAAATAGGTGTCCTACATTCTTTAGATAATATGTTTAGGTGCTATATCTGTTTGCTCTTGTGCTTGATGTGTCGATAGAAGGTTAGTGACTTTTTTGCCTAAACCCAAAATTAGGCCATGTTCTTAGTTGGTGAACCATGACCCAAAGTGATTTTTCCGTTATCACTCCATGACCAAGCCCATGCAAATAAATACTTAGATAATTTCTTTGCTGGACCTAGAGTTTACTCAGGCTTAAAATAAGGATCCCAAATCATGTCCCCATCCTAAACCATGTCCTTATTCAGTTGGTGCAAGCTGATGTACCTTATCCAGTTTGCTTGTTTTTAAAGATCGCCATGTTGCTTTATCAACCAAATCCAGGAAAGACGTGTCCGATCATTTTCTTGAATTTGGTGCCTTTGATTTTCTCGTATCTATCGAAGGCATACCCACTTAATCCTTGACTTTGATGGTGACTTCACACATACACATTCCCTTTGCATCCTTTGTGTAAAGGTGAAGCCTTGGAGCTTTTTAGTGTCGATAGACAACTGATTAGCTCTCAAAATGGAGATATGTTTCCCCTGCCACTGAGATGTAGGAGTTTGTTCATTCGCTCCCTTATTTAATCCATGTATTCCCTAATCAAGTCTATTCACCTGGCATGAAGAACCGGATGAACAACATGACCAAATGGATTTCTACCCAAATGCATGATCAACTGTTAACAAGAGTGAACTCTCGACCGTTGGCTTACCGATGGTACTGAGAGGACATGCCCAATGTCAAAAGTAGTTCAACAAGTTGGTTTTACTAACTTGTAACTGCCTAGTAAACAAAGGTTGAGTTTAGAGATCATTTTATCGAGTTGTCTAAACTCACTTTTGTACAACCCCTCTTAAGGAAGTACTTACAAGAATTGAGATTAAGTCGGCCAGTAACCACCTAGTCATCGCTCTAGTCATGCCTCGATCGCCTCGTGTGTGCTTTTCCAGCATGTGTGATCATGTCGAGCCACGACTAGTGCTGGATACAATGGACGGGTTGTAAAGTCCGTATCTACAGATCCCTTCACCGGTGATTTTTCGAGTCTCTATCATTTTCTGGGACTTGGATTCTATGGCCGACACGAGTCAACTGTGATGTTATTCGACATTCACACCCGTCTCGTGTGCTACAAATTTACCGTGACCACTTGTTGGTAGACCTCTTTCTATGTGTTTTACCCAAGATGGTGCATCTGATTCTGTTTGGGTAAAATTGTGTAATTGTTGCTCGCCCAACAGACTCAGATAGTACAGTGTCATCAGAAAAAGCAAACTGCACACATGGAACCGTATGTGTTCTTCTAGCAGACATCGCCTCTACTAATGGATATCTCTAAGTTAGCTTTCAGCGATACATGCTATATCCACTAGTGAAACCCTATCCTGAGGCACTCGCCTTTGCTCAAGACTGTCTTATGATTATCGCTGATATGGACTGGGTTACATGCGTCTCTACTCTTAAAAGTCTTTTGCTCCGAAACTCGGGACAAGATTCTTTTAAGGGGGGAGGGCTGTAACACCCCAGGTGTTTATATTCTGCTCGACAACGAGTACGGATTTAAGCACGTAATCAGTGGATAAAATGAATGCTAAATTTTAAACATCTTCGCCTATCGCGATTTCAATATCGCATCTGTTTCGTTTGTCGCGAGTGCGACATCATTTTTATTTTTATCTATCCAGGCTCTTCCTAAATTTTCGTGATGTTCGGAACAGTGTCGTTCCGAAAATCGGTGCGTCCGGTGATTATTTGAAATTCATCGCTCGCGTGAATACGAATTCGGAAGCTCGACTCACTCGGATGATTTTATTCCGGACAAATTAATTTGAACTCGACAACTAAAATTGATCGGGGCAAAATAATTTGTATCACGCGTTGTCTGAGAGAAATCGTGCACGAAGTTAGGATCCAATTTATCCGTCTGCATGCTGTTTTGGCGACGGCAACGAGTGAACAATAGCGGATCGGTTTTCGGCTAATTTCGGTCGAATCACGCAGAACAAATTATCAGTGCCGAAATCAGTTTATTTAGGTCTGTTGTTCTCGCTCAGATCCAAATTTTCGGATATAAATAATTATTAAATAATTCAGTTCCCACTCCTCCACCGTGAAATCGCGTACGAGGATCTATAATTGAGCCTCGATTCACTGGTAAATCATCCATGGCCGTGGAACCAGATGTTCAGACCACAGGTAAATTTATCAGATTTCGAATCGAATCAAACTGTGTTGCAATACGGTCGACCTTTTTGTTATCGCTAGAAATCGTGATCAAAATATCTTCGGTTGCCGTTAAGAAAAAAAAGAGAGAAAAGAAAATCCGGAAAAAAGAAAAATATCCCAGGAATCCTTATCTCCCAGCCGCCTCTCAGCCTGATATTTTTCCATCACCGCGCAAGGCTTGCAAAAATCTGCCGCCCCTGGTTCCTTTTTATCTACGCGCAGCCTTCTTCAACCCCGCGACTCCCTCCTCCAAGCCCCATGGCGTCTTCCCCTGCTGGCTCGCCGGCTTCCTGCTCCCGGTTTTGGAGCTTCCATGGCTCCATGGCTTCCCATCTCCCTCCCATCCCCTCTATTCCCTGTGCCCAAGTTCCATTTTCCCTAGCCGACTTTGCTGCTTGCTCCCCTACACGCGCAGCTCCCTCAGCTTGGCTCCCCAGCGCCCTGCCGGACCTCTGCTCGGCCATGGAGGTCGTGATCCCTCAGCTCGGTTTCGAGCTTCTTCCTCCCTGCTTGCTCCTCTGCTACGCGTCTTCCTTCGAGCTCCCATGGCGCGCTCGGCCGGAGCTCTGCTCCCCTAGCTCCTCTGCGCGCCCCGTCCTTGCTCCAGTCCTCGTCCTGGCCGCGCGTGCTCGCCCCTAGCTCACCCTTTTTGTTTGCCGAGCGCCCCTGCCATGCTCTCTATCAGCCGCACGCTGTGTGCCCTGGCTCCCTCGCCATCTCCGGATCTCTCTGCTCATCGCGACCCTCCGGCTCCCTGTGCTTTGCCGTGTTCTCTGCCGCGCTCCATCTTCAAGCACGCCGCGCCTGGCTGTAGCTCGCCGGATCTCCCGCCCTGTGCTCGCCCCCATGGTGCCGGCTGAGTCCCTCCCATCTCTCTCCCTCGTGTTTTCCTCTGTCTGCCATGAACGCCAGAGTTCTTCTGTTTGGCCCCAGCTCGATTTGGTCATCAGATTTCTGCACGCGCGAATCCGTTGTCGCGTCTTGCTCTCTGGTGGTCGAGCTTGTCTAGCTCTGTTGCCGCGCCCATGGCCGGCGCTCCGTGCTCGGTTCCGTGTGCCGCATCGTCGCCTTGCTACTCGCGCCGTGGTCTTCTTCCTCCGCGTGCCAGGCCGTTCCGGAGCATCCTTTGCTCCATTCCATGGTTGCGCACCGAGCCCCTCGCGCAGGCCACGAGCTCTCTATTCGCCGCAAGCTCTAGAGTTCTCCCTGCACGCGCTCAGCTTCAATTCTGTTACCGCGCCCACTACTTATTCTCCCTGCACGCGCATTCCGTTGTTCCTACGCGTGCTACCATGAAGCTCCCTATTTAGTTCGCCTTCGTCGCATTGTCGTGCGCGCGGAACTGCTCGCAGTCGACATCGAGTCTGTGATGCGCGCGTTGGACACGGTGAAACGCTGCGGGTGCTTGTGTTCGAGCCCGCCCGACCGCAACCTCGCTTTGCTCTCCGCTTCGCTGTTCGCCGGGTCAAGCCCCATGTTGTCGTGTCCCTGTTTCAGTTCGTCGTGCCGCGTCGTGTGCCGATATTCTCTCCTGGCAGACCTCGCCGTCGACCATGTTCAAGTGATTGCTCGGCTCCTCGCATCCCGCCTATTTGATAAAACACCCAAATCCATAGACTGTCGACGTACTGCTACCATACGCGGCTGTCTCCATCACTTGCGTCAGCTCGCCAGACCTGCAACTCTATATAAGTCACCCTCCCGTATCGTCGTCGAGCCCGTCGAACCTCGTTCTTCTCTGCTCGATCTCGTCGAACCCCGAATCCCGGACTTTAGACAAAAATAAGCGAGGTCCCTATGCATCGCTTATCAAGTACTCGGTCGAAGACTTCAATTGAAGATCGTCGTCATTTCGTGCGTCATCAAGGAATCCCAAGAATTAGATGAAGACGAAGCTAACAGCGTGATATTCCCCAAGTGCTCGACACAGGAGCTAAATCAGAATCCTTGCCGTGTTCGCGGATAGCGTGTCAGATTTAGAATGGTAAGCCGATTCAAAATCTCCGTTAGCTTAATTATTGAAGTAGTTCGATGAATGTGATGTGCTTAATAGAATTTTCTAGTGTTGTTATGTCAATTTGATTAATTGATATAGTCGATGCCCTGCTGTGATATCCATGGTGCTTCATGCTTGGTTTTAAGTGTTTCATTTTTAGTGTAGATTATCTATATTATAGTCGTTATACTCGTGCTCATACATGTGCATCATGCATCTCATGAGGTACGATAAATAATCGCGTGATGCGGAAGACGACCCAAATCGACCCCAAGCGCGGGCTAATCCGCAGGATAATGCTGATGGACAAACCGGAAGATGGATAATCTGAACAAGTGTCAAGCCAAAAGCTGATCATCAAGTGGACGTCACCTAACAACACTAACCTAGTGTTATTCAGGCAAGCCCCGGTGCATTCGCCACCTCCTTGATGTTTTAAAATCTTTATCACCATGTTTGATGCATTAGGTGATAGGAGTTATGTGCTAAACCGTTGATGCATTTCCTTCCTTGGAAAAAATTGATTACCTTTCCTTAACACCCTTTTTGAAAAGAATTTTCTAATGCTTAGCCTTGCTTTAGTAAACAAAAATGTTTTGTTTTAAAACAAATGTGATGCTTCAGTGGGTGGGAATGTTTTCAAAAATAAAACTTGATGGTGAATCCATCATGGCCGTGATGGGTTCAACATCGGAAAAGATGTACCTCTGCCAGGTACCAAACTTTGGGTTGAAAATAATAAAGCTGAGACCGGGCGGTTGACTTGCACGAGAAAGGAGTCTCGGTGTAGTGTCTCCGTCTGAGTCGATTAAGGACCGTGTCGATGTAGGCTTGCTGATCGAGGATCCTTTAACTGGTCACATGCCCCATCATGGGTAAGCTTTGCCTTGAGCAAACTAATACCAGAATAAGATAACACGCAATGGGAGTGGAGAGATGACGAGAGTAGCGTGTACCCTCCGTGGCAAGAGGCTGAGACGGTGGTGTATCTGTGCTCTCGGTTAGCGTGAACCTGATCTGGTCTTAAGAACCCCGGTGGCGAGTTGACATATGCAAGGGTTAAGTGCTACATATGTTGTGTGATTGGAGATCCTCAGCTGAGTATAATCGATTCGGATCGCCGTAACTTCGCGGATATGAAGACTTGGTCACTGCCCTACACATAGCATTCCAGTGAACAAGATGGGTTGATAAGAAAATGGCTAGTATAGGCCAAGTGCTTGAACTAGGGTACAAAGAACTCTAGATCCAGGTAACTTTACTTAACCTAAAATTTAAAAATGAATTTTTAAGGATCCACTCATAGTAAGCTTTTCTACAAAACAGAGTCTTTGATTCTTGATAAGCCATACATTGAATCCCTCTAGCCAGCATACCCTTGAGAGTCTTTTCTTTAGTCGGGTAAGTCTTGCTGAGTAATTCCGTACTCAGGGTTTTATTCCCTGTTGTTTTTCAGGTTCTAACCTTGTGCTGCTGTGATGGTGTTAAGTGCCGGTGGGCTCGGCCTTCTTATAAGTCTAAGTAACTCTTCTATCCTTCTTATTGAGGATGGTCACTTGAGCTAGCATATATTTCAAACTTATACTTTTGTAATCATTCCGATAAAATAATGTAAAATTTTTGTAACTTGTAAAATTTGGTAATAAGATTTCCGCTGCAAAAATATTGGTGTGTGTGATTTGTGTTACTTAATCTTGCGATCCTGGTTGTTCGTGGTTTATCCGATGTCCTTGGGGCAATCAGACGGATCCTGTTAAGTTATCTGGTGCACATGCATAGCAGTCTGAGGTCTTTGAGATAAGGGCAGGTGCATGTGGGCCCAATAACTTGAGAGGTTCTGCCACACTCCAGAGTTTATAATTAAGAACCTATATCCAATGTTGTGAAAAGCATACCCAAGGAAAACACAATCAACAGTTAATTGACACATTCACTTTAGCCAAACAACCCCAGATGTGCAAATAGGAGATATTTAATTTCCTCTTTTCCCATTCCTCAAATGGTGTGATTTCTTTGTTCTTTGTGGGAACTTTATTTAGGACATGACACACCGTCAAGATCGCCTCAACCCACCATTCCTTAGATAGTCCCGAAGTATCTAACATGGCGTTAACCAAATCAGTTAGAGTACGGTTCTTTCTCTCAGCAACCCCATTGGATTGTGGTGAGTATGGAAGTGTTCTCTCATGAATAATACCATGTTCCACACAAAAATCAAAAAAGTCACCTCAAAAATATTCTCCACCACGATCAGACCTTAACCGTTTAATTTTCCTCTCGAGTTGATTTTCCACTTCAGTTATGTAGGTCTTAAAATAATGCAAAGCTTCGTCTTTTGATTTTAAGAGATACACATAACAAAATCTAGTAAAATCATCCATAAAAGTAATAAAATATCATTTGCCTCCCTTCATCAATATTTCGTTCATCTCACATAAATCGGAATGTATTAAATCTAGTGGTGTCAAGTTCCTCGTCTCCGTAGCCTTATGAGGCTTGCGAGGTTGCTTAGATTGCACGCACACCTGGCACTTAGAGCCTTTGACTAAATCAAATTTTGGGATTAAATGTAAATTTGCTAACCATGACACACAACCAAAATTGATGTGACAAAGTCGTGAATGCTAAATATACGACTCATTCGAAATCACACTGTTCACAGACTTATTACACACATCATGCAAAGATAAGTGGAAGAAGCCTCCACTGTCATAGCCTTTTCCAACGAATGTCCCATACTTTGACAACATACATTTATTGGACTCAAACACAAGTTTACAGCCATCTTGACATAGCAACGAGCCACTAACAAGATTCTTTTTGATGGAGGGTACATGTTGCACGTTCTTCAATAGCACCGTCTTTCCCAAAGTAAACTTCAGAATGACTGTACCCACACCAAGAACACGCGCATGTGATCTGTTCCTCATCAGCAAGGCTCTAGCCCCTTTACACTGATAAGAAGAAAACAAAGAAATATCAGCACACACATGAATGTTAGCACCAGTGTCAGCCCACCACACAGGGGATTGGCACACTGAAAGAACAATAGGTAAAAGATTACCATACGTTGATGTTCCTTCTGCGGTCTCGCTAACAACCATGTTTACTATTTTCTTCTCTTGAGCTGGTTTTTTCTCTTGCTTAAATTTGCAGTCTAGACAAGAGCTTGCCCAGTGATCAGTACTCCCGTAAACAAAGCAACCGGCTCCTTTGTTCTTCTTTTTAAATGAGGCTGCCTGCTTGGGCTTCGTGGCATTGGTGATGAGGCCTTTAGCATTGACTATTATTGAATATTAATATGAGCCAGACCCACATTAATTCAATAGGACCGTCTAGAGCACCAGCAGTCACCTGTGATCTGCTTAGTGAGGAAGGCCGATATAAAGATAGCCGGGCACCCAATCCCCAAGAGCCGAAAAAGTCACCTGTCGCTGAGCTTGTTTGACCCGCTAAGGCCAAATCTTCTGTTCTCTCTCACCCACACTCGACACAAAAGGAGAAAGTTAAGTTCACATTTAATATTACTAAGTGTGATAAAATATTTGAGGAGTTACTTAAGCATGGTAATATTAAATTGTCACATATAATTCCCGTGGTTGAAGAATTAAAAGGGCATATATATTTTAAATGGCACGGCTCCTTTCTTCATGATACCAATGATTGTGTTGTCTTCCGTCAGCAAATACAATCGGCTATAAACGAAGGCCGGTTGAGATTTCAAAAAAATGTGTAGATTGACAAGCCACTTATCCCTGTTACTACATTAGAGCCAACGAGAAAAAAAGTCATAGTTCGTCCATGTCCGACCGATAAAAGCAAAGATAAAAATATTGTCATTGGTGATCTTTGCATGCCAAATATGTCACGCAAAGTGGTTACTCAGAAGGCTCCGGACAAAAGAGATACCAGAGACACCAGGGGGCAAGCACGATCGAACACCTGACCACGGTCACTGACAGCGTACGCCGGACGGTCCAGGTACTAAGGCCGGACAGTCCGGGATAGGCGTGGACAATCCGGCTATGAAAGTCGGACGGTCCACAGGCAACCAGAAGCAGCAACAACCTCAAATCGTCGGACCACAACGTTCCAAAACAGATATTAGGAAGGAAAACACTTGCAAGACGTCTGGTCGACTTAGCAGAGTCGGCCCTACTTTTGATCAGCTACTTGCTAGATATATGAAGAAGAAGGCCGTTCCACACAACTGGCCAATAAAACAAACGAAGTCAAAAGGATGATCTGTGCGAAAGCAAAGGCCTACTAAACCGGGCCAAAAGGTAGCACAACTAAGATCACCTGGTCATCCTCATCCAGGGATGGCATGGTGCTTACCGGTCTATCCATCACCGATGTGTTGTCCTACTCAAGTGTAGGGTGGTACGTCGATGAATCCATATTGCTGGCTCAATCTGTTTGCTTATTCGGGCTAGGGCGCACCACAAGTTTTTGCTTATTTACGTGTTGATCAGACAGACATGGCCGAAGAAGACGCAATCCAAAACGGCCACTGTTATTAAAAGTTCTATCAAATATTTATATTATCTGATCACAAGAGTCGATGACTTGCATCGAGTTGAGTCCTTACTTTGGGAACAAAATAACTCATGAGGTCAATTGTTTCTGAAGTTTTCGCTGGCGCTTTTGGTTCGCCAAGCTCCACTAAAAGGCAGGGGGCATGTATTGAGTACCAAAAGTGGCGGACGGTCTAGCCCTAGGGCCCGGACGGTCCGCGCCCCGTGATCATATTAACTCCGGTGATTATCCTTATCTCGTGTGTGGTTATCCATCTAATCACGGGGGGTTTGTTAGCTATCGCGTAGGAACGGGTCTAGACCTCCCCTATATGTATGAAGGGGTATAGCCAATTGAGAACCCCGAACACAATCCAATCCCATTTACTTTCTTTATTATTCCTGCCCTAGAAGTAGATGTAGCATAGTCTAGTCATAACTTTCCGCATATCCACCTCCAGCCCTATTCGACTCTATGTCGTCTAGATCCGTCTTGGATGGCATGCCGATCCTAAAACGACCCTAGGATCTTACCCCTCCAGAGGGCCAGATCTAGTTGTCCACTCAAGATCTTTTTCTTGAATTGATCTCTTAATTTCTAGGCGACTCTACGTCGTCTGGGGACGCACCGGGTGACCTATTGACCCGGAGCGCCTTAAGGTCTCTCTCCTAGAGGTGAGATCTAGATTCCAGCGAGGAGGAAGATGACCATGTGCCATCGTGGACCATCCGGCCCAGAGCATGGACTGTTTGGTGCGACGCAGGGAGGGTGTCGCTCCTGTGCACAGGTCACGGACCGTCCGGCCCAGAGCCGCGGACCATCCGCGCCGCCGCAGAGGGCACCGTCACGCGGTACACCCCTATTGATTGACGCTGCCCAGATTGGTGCCAACAGACGCCTATTTATAGTAGTGAAACTAAAGAATTATTAATTTATGTGAGACAACCTAATAGAAAACTTATTGTTCAGGTTGTCTAATAAGTCGACTAATAAACATTAACTGTCACTGTAGGAGACCGCTGTCAGATAAGACTAATGTGTTATACTGTTATATACTTTCTAAATGTGCAGCATTATTTGTAAATGTCCAGCTTGTATCCGCACCTCCCTTCCACTCAACTGCACTGTCTCAGACCTTTCACTTGCTCCTTTCTATCGTTTCACTACCGGAATCCGAGCCTTTGCCGAGTGCCGGCCGCTTTGCCGAGTGCCTTTTCTCGGGCACTCGGCAAAGACGGCTTTGCCGAGAGCCGCACTCGGCAAAGCTTGGCTCTCGGTAACGAGCGTCTTTACCGAGAGTAGGACACTCGGTACAGGTCCACACTCGGCAAATCCATGTTTGCCGAGTGTCAAACACTCGGCAAACGGGGCTCTCGGCAAAGGGCCGTCAGCGGCCGTCCCAAAGCTGACGGCCGTCAGTCTTTGCCGAGCGCCAACGGTTGGCACTCGGCAAAGAGTCTTCTTTGCCGAGTGTCGCCCAGTTGACGCTCGGCAAAGAACTCTTTGCCGAGTGCCATCCCTAGACACTCGGCAAAGTATATTTTTATTTCTTTTATTTTGTCTCCCAAACTTTTTGTGGTATGTTCCTACACTATGTAGACCTACATGTATCATTTGTGGACAATTTTAACAGAGTTTCAATCGTTAGTAGATTTAGTTCGTTTATTTGAATTTCTTCGGAAAATTTAGATTTGAACTGCAGGTCACTCGAAACTTGGAAAACCGTGCATGAAAAAATGATATTCATGTTACTTAGCATAAGTTACGACCGATTCCAGGAGCGGACCAAAAACTTCGAGCAACATGCTCACTAAACATGGTCGTGAACTTGTCATCAACATGTTTAAAACTTGTATAAAACACAAACAAAGTCAGAAAATCTTGAAACTTGTCGACGTGTCATGATATCATATGTACAGGCTGCGATAAAAAATTGAAAAAATTTCGAGAAAACTATGACGCGCTATGTGTACAAACCTAAGAGATCCACATTGAAACTCTATGATTTCATGTGTAGTTCTCTTAGGTTTCTACACATAGTGTCTCACAACTTTGTCCAAACATTCTCAATTTTTTATCACAACCTGTACATATGATATCATGACACGTGGACAAGTTTCATGATTTTCTGACTTTGTTTGTGTTTTATACAATTTTTAAACATGTGGATGGCAAGTTCACGGCCATGTTTAGTGAGCATGTTGCTCGAAGTTTTCGGTCCGCTCATGGAATCGGTCGTAACTTATGCTAAGTAACATGAATATCATTTTTTTCATGCACGGTTTTCCAAGTTTCGAGTGACCTGCAGTTCAAATTTGAATTTTCCGAAGAAATTCAAATAAACAAACTAAATCTACTAGCTATTTCAAACTCTGTTAAAATTGTCCACAAATGATACATGTAGATCTACATAGTGTAGGAACATACCACAAAAAGTTTGGGAGACAAAATAAAAAAAATACAAATGCACTTTGCCGAGTGTCTAGGGATGACACTCGGCAAAGAAGTCTTTGCCGAGTGCTAGATGTGTGACACTCGGCAAAGAGGTAGTAAAGAACCTTTGCCGAGTGCCGCAACGGGGGACACTCGGCAAAGAACTCTTTGCCGAGTGCCGCTGATCTGGCACTCGGCAAAGAATATTTTAATATTTTAAAAAAATCTTTGCCGAGTGCCGGATCACGGGCACTCGGCAAAGAAACAAACTTTAACCGGCCGCGCGGCCGGCTTTCTTCTTCCTTCTGCTTTGCTTCTTCTTTCCCGCGCCTCACCGCCGCCGCCTTCCCACGCCTCATCGTCGGCCGCCTCACCGCCGGCCGCGCCCGGCCGCCCGCGCGCGCGCCGTCGCCTGCCCTCGCTGCCGCACTGCCCGAGGTCGCCTGCCCGCCGCCGCACTTTTTCGCGCTCGCCGCCCGCGCGCGCTCGCCCTCAACGCCGGCCGCGCCGCCGCCCTCAACTCCTGCCCTCAACGCCGGCCGCGCCCGTCCGCCCGCGCCCCACCGCCTCCGTTCGCCCGCCTCCAAGGTAAACACTGCTTTCCCTCTCCAGCTGTTTGCACAGTGAAAACTCTGCGATGGTGTCGGTTTGTGGTCAGTACCCTTTGCTTCTGGAGATTGGAGTTGTGAGTGCGAAGGCTTTTGACCAGCAGTTGGTCCTCAGAGTTGATGCCGAGGTCTGGGTTGTCCTATAAGTATTCGTCGTCGTTTTCCGATGGCATCCCGAATGGGTGGCGAGGGCCTGCTGTGGCGGGACACGAGAGGCAGGATCCTTGCCATGTCTGGCCAAACCTTGGCTTGGTAAGGTTGGTTTATGGAGGTCTCCTGAGTCTTCTAAGTTGGTGGTATGGACTCACCTGCTTGCTCGATGGAGACTACTGTCTGCTTTTGTTTTGCAAGGAAGTCCTCACCCTGTGGGTCAATGGTAGCCTTCAGGCTAGGTGGGGGATGATCGGCGGCGAGGGCTACCTTGCCTGTTCGGGGGTAGGTGGTCCAAAGTACGTCCCTACCCCCGACTACCAACTATATTCGAGGGATAACTCGTGTAATGGAGTAATTACAGTGTTGCCCTTATAGTAATCCGCACACACCAAACAACACACTCACACGCTACGCTGACGGGTGGGCCCTTGGCGATGTCTTCTATTGCACTGGGAGGGGTACGGGGTCGACCTTTAGCCTTCGCCCCGAGAGCCTTAGCATCAACGCTCCCCTTGATCGTGTTTGACTAGGCGGGCCTTTAAGTCGATGTGGGGCGAAGGTCTCGACCATCGACGACTCATTGTGGTTGCCCGCCGGATGGAAGATCCATCCGCTTGTGATCATGTGTATAGTCAATACAAGACAAGAAGTATGGTCTTCGCTTGTGATCATGCGTATAGTCAATACAAGACAAGAAGTATGGTCTTTGCTCTGTGATTGAGACCATGTTCGGTCTTCGGCTGCTTGACCATTCTGAAACCTCGGTATGACGTAGTCCCCTGCATCATTCTATTAGAATGAAAATGATGACTTCGCTCATGGATCTGTGAAAGCCATTAGGACAGAATGAGGGTCTTCATTTGAGGGTATGTTCGGCCTCCGCCCAACACTTAACACATTGGGCAAGCGACAATGAGAGAGAGGAGAGACGTGGATGAGAGAAGAGAGATGGATCTGACGTAGGAGCCTCACGTGATGGATCCACGTTAATATAAGATCAGTGTAGCATGTTTTAAGATCCTTCTAGATTTGGATTATATGAAGAACTAAGTTCTTTTTAAAAAAATACTTTTAAAGTGTAGACGTAGTTATAGATGATGCGAGCGGCAAGCGGCAGCGGGGCAAGGGGCAGGGGCAGGGGCAGCGGGGAGGTGGAGGAGCCTGCAAGCGGCAGCGGGGCAAGGGGCAGGGGCAGGGGCAGCGGGGAGTAGCTTGTGAGACGGTGGTGGTGGTGGCATACCAGGGTGGTGTTACTGGCAAGGTGTTACTGGTTCCGTGTGCCCATCTGCTGGGTAGTGGTGGTGGTGCACGTGCGCCGCCCACGGCGCGTAGGGGACGACGGCGGAGGGGAGAGGGAGGCGGTGGTGGTACTGGTGGTGCACGACGGGCGGGTCGGGTCGGCACCGCCAGTCGATGAAAAGCCTGCCGCGCGCCGCCTCGCTGATGCCGCGGCCGAAGGAGACTGTGTCCCCGGCGTCGAGGCGCTTCTCCTTGACGAAGCGGCTCCAGCCCTTGGTCATCACGTAGCTCTGGCTACTGTTCCAGTAGGAGTAGCGGAAGCGCCAGGGCTTCCCCGTGCGGTCCTCGAAGCTGAGCAGGAGGCCCTTCTCGTTCGCCGCCGCGTCCAGCGGGAAGTACTTCTCCGCGTGCTGCTTCGGGATCACCAGCCGGTTCAGCTTCCCGACGTCGCTCTCCGATCGCGGGCGGCGACCGGGTCGCGGGCGGGGGAGTGGTGAACTCCATCGATCTCCGATCGATGACCGGCGATCGGTCGAGATCGAGCCGGCCGTCCGTCGAGGCAGCAAGTCGAACGTAGGCCGTAGACGCCGGCCGATCGATCGACGCTGCTGCCGCTACCGCCTCCGCGTTGAGACTTTACTTTGTTTTGGAGGTCGGGTAAAAACCAGAGGTGGGTGTTGGATCAAGATCGCTGGCGAAAAATTGGAGCTGCCTCGAGTCTGGGTGTGTTGAGGCCCGGCAACGATAGCTCTTTTGGCCGTGTGCGGCCCGTCTGGCAAAGTCGGAGCTGCTTTTACCTTGTGTTGAGCTCGGCAACGATGACTCTGAATGTGCTCACTTGTTCTCAGCACTAATTAGATTGCTCTATTACCTTTGCAGTGTATACTTTAGGTGATTTTTTTGTATTAATAGACTTGTGTTTCTTTTTTACAGAGAAGATACTTGTCTTCCTAGCCGCTGCGGGTCTGCCTGCACCGCGTCGCGTCGCCACTGCACCGACCCGCCACAGCCCCACTAGCCTGACTCCACCGCCACCCTAGGTATAACCTCTATTTCCGCATCATGGTCGTAGATCACGTAACCCAGTTAGGCGTCTCCCGTTCGAAAGTGATACGGTGTAGATATGCAGATCTTTGCATATCTACAAATGTATCAGTTTCGAATTGTCCACGTTTTTTGGACAGCCCGCGGTTGCGTAGATGGTGTTAGTTTCCATGCTCTACTCCGGTCCGAGAAAGAGTTTCGGCGTCACCTCCCTGTTGTTCTCCGGACAGTACACTCTCCCTGCCAGGACGTGTATCCGGAGAACAGCGGGGAGGTGCTGCCGAAATTCTATCTCGGATCGGAGTAGAGCATGGAAACTAACTCCATCTACGCAACCGCGGGTGGGATTAGGACCTATCCTCACCTATTAGAAGGTAGGAACGTAGTGTACATGCATTACATGTCTATATTAAACTATACTCGGTTATATATGTTAGAGGATGGAGGACCGTGAGTGGATGTACACGGGCCGCGTTCGACGTAATGATGTCACCCCAGAATGGATTAGGAAGACCGATGCTTTCGTGGAACGGGCATATGGCGAAGCTGCTAAAGGAGCTAGCCTAGTCCCTTGTCCGTGCAGCAAATGTGACAACCGGAAAAGAAAACCAAAGAAGGCCATGGTAGAACATATTTGGAAGAATGGATTTACGCCGGACTATACTCGGTGGATCTTCCATGGTGAAGCGCATCGCACGAGAGAGGAGGTGGTGAGACAACGCGTCGAGGATTACGATGCTGATGCCGGGGTAGCAGACATGTTGAACGACTATCACGAGGCACAATTCGCCGAAGGACGTACGGAGGACGAGCCAGAGGCGACCGCAAAGGCATTCTACGACATGTTTGACGCGGCACAGAAACCCCTTCACGGCAAGACAAAGGTTTCTCAACTGGATGCCATTGGGCGTATAATGGCGTTGAAGTCGCAGTATAGCATGAGTCGAGACGCCTTCGATGGTTTGTTGACAGTTATTGGCAGCCTGCTTCCGGAGGATCACGTTCTGCCAAAGAGCATGTACGAGGCACAGAAACTCCTTCGTGCACTCAAGATGACGTATGAGCAGATACATGCTTGTCCGAAGGGCTGCGTCCTATTTAGGAAAGAACACACTGAGGCAAAGTACTGTCCGAAGTGTAAATCGTCTAGGTTCATGGAGGTAGACTCTGGTGATGGACAGAAGAAGCAGCTCGACATCCCCGTGACAATCCTACGCCACCTTCCGTTCATACCGAGGATCCAGCGTCTATACATGACAGAGGAATCCGCGAAACAGATGACATGGCACAAAAAAGGCAAACGATACAATCCTGACAAGATGGTTCACGCATCCGATGGTGAAGCATGGACCCACTTTGATGCCATTCACCATGAGAAAGCCAAAGAGGCTCGACATGTTCGTGTTGCGCTGGCCACAGATGGGTTCAATCCCTATGGAATGACCGCTGCCCCATACACATGTTGGCCCGTGTTCGTTATCCCCATCAATCTCCCCCCCGGCGTATGCTTTCAAAGACAGAACATATTCGTGTCGTTGATAATTCCTGGACACCCGGGGAATAAAATGGGCGTGTACATGGAGCCTTTGATTGATGAATTGGTCCGTGCTTGGGAGGAAGGGGTATGGACGTACGACCGAGCTACGAAGACAAACTTCAAAATGCATGTTTGGTACCAGTACTCCATGCATGACTTTCCGGCGTATGGGCTATTTTGCGCCTGGTGTGTTCACGGTAAGTTCCCATGCCCAGTTTGCAAGGAAGCTCTTAGGTTCATTTGGTTGAAGAAGGGTGGCAAATATTCGTCATTCGATAAACATCGACAATTTCTCCCTCCTGACCATGCATTCCGACAAGACATCAAGAACTTTACGAAAGGTGTCGTGGTGACAGACCGCCCACCTGCAATGATGACTGGTGCCGAAGTTCGCGAACAGATAGATGGTCTCGTGGCCAACCCAGAAGGTGGTTTTGTGGGATATGGTGAGCAACATATGTGGACACATAAGTCGGGCTTGACTCGGCTCCCCTATTATGATGACCTGCTCCTTCCACACAACATTGACGTGATGCACACTGAAAAGAATGTCGCCGAGGCACTTTGGGCGACAATTATGGAGATTCCTGATAAGTCAAAGGATAACGTAAAGGCAAGAGTGGATCTGGCAGAGTTATGTGATAGACCAAACCAAGAGATGAAGCCGCCTAGTGGTGGTAAGACATGGAGAAGGCCTAAGGCCGATTTCGTCCTGAGCAGGGCCCAGAGGAAGGAAGTACTACAGTGGATCAAGATGTTAATGTTCCCTGATGGGTATGCAGCTAACCTTAGTAGGGGGGTGAACTTATCTACTCTGCGAGTCTTAGGGATGAAGAGTCATGACTTCCACATATGGATTGAACGAATTCTTCCGGCGATGGTTCGAGGCTATGTCCCTGAGCATGTCTGGCTAGCGCTTGCAGAGTTGAGCTATTTCTTTCGCCAGCTTTGTGCAAAAGAGTTAGCTCGGACCATGATTGCAGACTTGGAAAGGATGGCACCCATGTTACTGTGTAAGTTGGAGAAGATCTTTCCACCCGGCTTCTTCAATCCGATGCAGCATTTGATTATTCATCTCCCATATGAGGCACGAATGGGGGGGCCCGTGCAGGGACGTTGGTGCTATCCAATCGAGAGATGTCTAAAGAGTATCCGAAAGAAATGTAGAAATAAATGCAAAATCGAGGCTTCCATTGCAGAGGCATACATACTGGAGGAGGTGTCAAACTTCACAACAACTTACTATGGTGACAAACTGCCGAGCGTGCATAATCCACCCCCTCGTTACAATGATGGCGGCAATGAATCGAACCTCAGCATTTTTCGAGGGCAACTCGGAAGCGCGAGTGGTTCGACCACCAAGACCCTGAGACATGAAGAGTGGCGCCATATCATGCTATATGTATTGACCAACCTTGAAGAGGTGACGCCATACATGGAGCAATTTCTTCATGAATTCTGGCGTCGATCAAGGGACCCAACTCCACAGGAATATGATACCCTTCTTAGAAAGGGTGCGGGAAATGGATTGCCCGATTTCATTTCCTGGTTTAAACATAAGGTACGTGCTTAGTTTGTTATTCCAAGTTGCTCTTACGTGCGAATAATATAACAATCTAGCGTGTTTGAACTTGCAGGGCCAAAGAGAGCCGTCTATGAGTGCCGAGTTGAGACAAGTAGCCAATGGCTTTGCCTATAGGGTCAGGAAATTTTCTGGGTATGACATCAATGGATACCGTTTTCGCACAACAAGCTACGACCAAAGTCGGCCCAATCGAAAAACCACGTGTTCTGGAGTCTTTACGCCCGGGCTTGACGAGGTCGAGTATTATGGAAGAATTGAAGAAATATATGAACTCAATTTTTATGGTTCCAAACCTCTTACTCCAGTGATATTCAAATGTCATTGGTTTGACCCTCAAGTGACGAGACGGACACATTCTAATCTTGGGATAGTCGAAATTCGACAGGATTCCACCTTAGCAGGAGACGATGTCTATATCGTTGCCCAACAGGCCACACAAGTGTATTATCTCCCATATGCGTGTCAAACGAAAGAACATCTTAAGGGTTGGGATGTTGTGTATAAGGTATCGCCGCACGGGAGGTTACCTGTTCCTAACGATGAAGATTACAACTTAGACCCGAACACATATGATGGAGAGTTCTTCCAAGAAGATGGGCTAGAAGGGCGATTTGAGATAGACTTAACCGAAGCTATCGGAATGGACGTAGATATTGAAATGCTTGTTGATGAGGAGGAGGATGAGGTGCAAAATGATAATGACTTAGTAATCCTTGAAGGCAATGACATTACTGACGAACTTGCTTCTTCCGATGGTGTGGAGATTGAAATGCTTGATAGTGATGATGAGAGTTATGATCCGGCTAACCCCGACACATATGAAGATTATTTTTAATCGATGTAATGCTATATGACTTTTTATTTCGCACCTGTTTTTAAATACATCTTTTTATATGTGCTTATTTGTTTACTCTTAATTGCAGGTTGTTGGACAAATATGGTGGGCGGTTTCCTGAGGAGGAGGAGGGGGAGGAGGAGTAGGACGGCGGACGATGCACAGCAGGCAGCGCAACAGGACGAGGCAGAGCAGGCAGCGCAGCAGCAGGCGGCGCCTCAGGACGACGACGGCCAGCAGCAGGACGACGACGATCAGCAGCAGGACGCCTCAGGTTCAGGCGGCTCTAGTTCGAGGAGCATCTACCTGCGAGGCCCCGCGAGTCTCCCTCAGCGTCCCATACTTCGGGACAGACGACCGCTGATTCGGCCGGAAGGGGAGAGGTATGTAACTTTATGTTCTTCATTCTTGTTCATATTATGTGTTCAAAATCATAATATAAACTAATACTTTTTATTTATCACTTGGACAGGTCTTGGACGGTTTTGGATTATGCTGGGGGTCATCGTCGCCCCCCCAATGGCATCCTCGGCCTGCTGTGCAGGGAACACTTCCCTGGACTTGTGGAGTACGCCGGAGTGACGGGCCCAGCCTTCACCTTTGACCACTACGCCGTCGCCCCCGATGCAGTAGACCGGGACGGCAGGGAATTCAATAACAAGGCGGAGCGGGTGAAGCAAGAGCTGTGGGTAAGTCTTAGTATAATGTAAAATATGTCGCATTCGTTGCAAATTCTTGAAATAATGTATGGATACATCGTTTTTGTATGCGGGATTTCTTCAGATGCGATGCTGGATACGAGGCTAGGGCGGATGTGGTGGCCACCACGAGCTGTAAGAAGCTCGTCGTGGACATGCACTATGAGGCCCGCATCCAGGCCATCATCACCTACCACGGCTCCGTCCTTGGGGAGAAGGTGACCAAAACTCAAGCCCGAACCATGTCGTTGACCAGGGAGCAGTACCTGCAGGTAAAGTCATGCATGTTTGGTACCAGTACTCGATACATGAATTTTATTTTATCTTCTGATATGCACTTTACGTGTTTACTTTGCAGATGATTCCACATTGGTGCGCCGCACATCCTCTGTGCTGGGAGCAGATGGTGGATAGGTGGTGTTCGGCTGAGTGGGACGAGGCGCACACAGCTAGCCGGGAACGGCGTTTGATGATGCAAGGCCCCTCCCACCACCAAGGCAGCCGGAGCCTGGGCCAATATGCCGAAGCATGGGTACGCCACCTTTTTTTTTAGATATATAGCACTAAGTTAGATATTATTTCTAACTATCTCGTTGGTTTTCGTTGCAGTCGGCGTCACATGGTGGAAGGCCTTGCTCCACCTTCTCGGCCTATGCTATGGCCCATAAGGGTAAGGCGACGTCCGACGTCACCTACAACCCGGATGACGGGCCCGAGGCCTACACCAACCCCGCCGTCTACAGCCGCCTCCATGACTACACCGCCATGGCGCAGGAGGTCCATGGCCCAGACTATGATCCGAGCACCGAGCCGATCGACACCGATGTGCTCATGAGGGTCGGAGGAGGCAAGAGACATGGGCGGTACTGGATTGCCGACGGGGCAATCGACTCGTCCTCCACTCCCACTCTGTCTCAGGTGAGAGCAAGGAGCACGGGCTCGAGTCCAGTCATACGACCTCGGCACGACAGCTCACAGCATCGCATACAGCAACTCGAGGTTAGTGTAACTCGTCCTTCCTTGAGTTATATACCTACTCTTTGAGTTACTATAACGTTGGCTTGTAATATTACAGACCCAACTAGAAGAAGAGAGGAGGGAACGTCGCGAGATGGAGGCGAGGATCATGGCGGAGCGGGAGGCGGAGCGGGAGGCCCGCCGGGCAGATCAACAGAGGATGGCGGAGATGTTCCAGTACATGCAGAGTCTTGGCGCCGCACAGGGCATCGCTCCGCCACCTCCATTGTTCCCTCCAGTTGACCCTGCTCTCTTCCACACTCCTGTGAGTATCAAAATTGTAGTTAGATGTTTGTAATGCATCTGGTATAACACATGCAATCTCTTCTCTGTGCAGGGCCAATCTGGGGAGGCATCCAACAATCCTCCGGAAGGGTTCAGCCCAACGCAGCCCCGGTCAAGCCGCCCTCCTCCATGAGTGTTGTGTTTTCATTGCTTTAGACTTCTGTACTTGTGTATAATACTTATGTCTGTGTTTGATACTTATGTGAGAGCTTGCGACGTTAGAGACTTATGTTTGTGTTTGATACTTATGTTGAACACTTATGTTTGTGATGGATATTTATGTTTGTGGTGACGGTTTTATGTTTGTGTTGGCTATTTATGTCTGTGATGATATGTGTGATGTATATATGTGATATATATGTGATATCTTCTGTTTGTGTGGATGGAATACAAAAAACAAATAAAAAAGGTATATACTGGTCACTTTGCCGAGTGTAACACTCGGCAAAGAGGCTCTTTGCCGAGTGTCAAGGTCATAACACTCGGCAAAGAGCACAGACCTGGGCACCGGCTTAGGTTCTTTGCCGAGTGTTGCGTCCCTGGCACTCGGCAAAGAGGTCGGCTTTGCCGAGTGCCACACGGGACACTCGGCAAAGAACCTGACATGGGGACCCTCCCTGGCGGGTTCTTTGCCGAGTGTCCCACGTGGCACTCGGCAAAGATGGATTCTTTGCCGAGTGCTGCACGGAAGGCACTCGGCAAAACTAACTTCTTTGCCGAGTGTCAGGTGGGACACTCGGCAAAGCCGCCGTCTCCGTCACTCGACGCCGTAACGGCTGCTTTTCTTTGCCGAGTGCTCTCTGGCACTCGGCAAAGATCTTTGCCGAGTGCCCGATAAAAAGCTCTCGGCAAAGAAGGCTTTGCCGATGCACTGTTCACCGAGCCTTCTTTGCCGAGTGTAACACTCGGCAAAGCTTTTGCCGAGTGTTTTGAACGCTTCGCCGAGTGCTCCAGGCACTCGGCAAAGCGATTGATTCCGGTAGTGTTTGGTCATCACTAACTAGGGGTCTGTTTGTTTTCTTACAAGATTATATAATTCAACTTATTTTATATAGATTATATAATCCGGATTATATGATCTAGTTTATATAACTCTATTAGAGATGTTTGTTGACAAATTATTAGTGTGTAAAAAATCAAACAATAATCTAAAATAAACACCTAATTAATGATCTGTATAAATTATCCGTGTTGTTTGTTTGCCTCTTAATATATTTAAGCTAGATTATATAATCTAGAGAGCAGGGCTTAGGTCACCAATTAATCTGTTCCCGGCTAAGTTTTAATTAAGCCGCCAAGGAGGTGAGGATCAGACTTGGGTGCTTGGCAAGAAAGCATGGGGAGTGTGTAGCGTTGTCAAGCCATAAATAGAAGACAGAAACACCAGCACCACGCGGATCCGGAGTACTGTCACCTGATAGCAATGGATTACGTGAAATCGATGAAAAGTTATTGTACATATAATAAGACAATGATACACAAGACCATAGCATCAAATGACAGTGACACTAATACATGTTTTGTGATTCTAGATCCTCTCTTTGCGCACATGTCCCTCAACTCCCTTGGGAAAGCGTATTCTTGCAAGAAACAGGCAGACAGCTGCAATGGCAACTGGATTATCATCCCCAACGTGCAAGCCGCGGATGTTATTCAATATAAAATACTTGTTTGACACCCATATAATAATGAGGGATTTATACCATAGCAGGGTTCAAATTTTCCTATATATGGCACTTCCAGTTTTGATGCCTAAACTGACAGCACCATCCATTCTCAACACTTACCATGTTACATGGTTCTCTATGACACTGCATATCTAGAGTTAAAAGCAGGTTACACTAGATAGAACCGAGCTTCGGTTTTGGACTTTAGTCTTGAGTCTTGACTAGAGTTGGACGACCTAGAAATAATATAAGCATTAGTCAAAACCATAGCATTCAATGCGTCGCCTAGGCTGTAAGGCGCTCCGGTGACGCAAGGCATCCTCCACGCCTTGTTCTGCCATCTAAGACGGGTGGGAGAGAGGTTGCACCATGGTGGCATGGCCGCAGGAGGCAGCACGGAAGCACGGCGGCGCAGCGGCTACTGCAGTGGCATGACGACAGCTACGGAGGGTGGCGAGGCGGCATGGCACGACGGCAATTTCAGAGGGCGGCACGGCGACGGCACAGGAGAGAGAGAGAGAGAGAGCTCGCTAGGAGACATATTTGTGAAGAGTTCTCTGCTTTATCCATTCCAGGGTCATAGAAGTTAGCAACTTCATCCTGACATTTTTATTGCTAGTATAGCTTATTTTAGGGTTTATAAATGGTGGAATTTATAGTTTTTTACATTGGAAATTATAACACCCTACTTTTATATAGCACACCACTATGAATACAACAACACATGTCACAAGTTTTGGAGATGGATTTGATTTCTTTTCCTTTTAAACATGAGTTTACATATTTTTCCTAAATAAATAAATAAAAGGAAAATTTTATTTTTGTATAAAAATATTCATCATGAAATGAGCCCAAACTTTGCTGATATATTTTTTCTGTTTATTTTTTATTTTCTAAAAAAATATTTGACGTGGTCTGGACTTTATTTGATTTTAATTTGAAAATTAAACTTAAATTCCAATTCTAAAAAAAAGAAAACAAGGCCAAGCAGGCGGCATAGTGGCTTTCGGCCTAACGCTGCACGCGCCCCACCTCGTCTCACTCAGTGACAAGCAGTGACAACAGGTCAACTACATCCCCGCGCTCTCTCTGCCTATCTGACACGCGGGCCTTGCAGTCATCCACAACCTTCTGCTTGCTCTCTATTCAACGGCGCACACATCAACGCTGATTTCGCCCCTGCGAGACTAGAACACCACTCTCGTGTCCGTCATCTGGCGGTAGAGACCTCATGTCTTCACCTCGGCCGTTGCTCCCCCATTTTCCCCCTCGGATGCCTGTGCCATACCCGCCTCGAGCGATTTCACTAGCATAAACGCTGTGATAAAAATTTGAAAAAGTTTTGAGAAAACTGTGACGCACTATATGTAGAAACCTAAGAGATCCACATTGAAACTCTATGATTTCATCGACTTTCTTTGTCGAGTGTCAACTGTGATAAAAATTTGAAAAAGTTTTGAGAAAACTGTGACGCACTATATGTAGAAACCTAAGAGATCCACATTGAAACTCTATGATTTCATCGACTTTCTTTGCCAAGTGTCAACTGGTTGACACTCGACAAAGAATCTAGAACACATCTTTGCCGAGTGCCCGCGATCTGGCACTCGGCAAAGAATATTTTAAAATTAAAAAAAACCTTGCCGAGTGCTAGATCACGGGCACTCGATAAAGAATAAAAATAAACTGGCCGATACCTTCTCCTTTCTCCTTCTTCCTCTCCTCTCACTCTCTGTCACTCTCTCTCGCCCGCCACCTGCCGCCGCCGGTCACCTCGCCCTCTCCCTCTCCGCCGCCGCCGCTCACCTTGACCGCTCCCTCGCCCTCTCCCTCTCACCTCACCCTCTCCCTCTCCCTCGCCCTCTCACTCTCCCTCGCCCTCGCCCTCTCCCTCTCCACCGCCGCGCCGCACCCCCACTCCGCCGCGCCCCAACACCGCCGCGCCCCACACCGCCGTCGCCGCGCCCCGGCCTCAATCGGCGTCCCCACGCCTCGCCCTCAACCGCCGTCACGCCCGGCACCACATCGCCGCTTGGTAATGTGATTGTTAATTCTCTATATATGTGAGCATGTGATTGATAATGTGATGGATAGTTAGAGTTATATTATCTCTAACCACTAGGTACTTAGAATTTGCATTGTGTGGATAGTTAGAGTTATATGAATTATGCCGTTGAATTATGCATGGATGTCTCATGGATTGAATATATATATGTGTGATTGTCGGCCATCGTGCCGTTGAATTATGCGTGTACGTCAGCCATCGTGCTGATAGTTTTATTTGCAGGATTTCGAAACCTCCCCGTGCAGGGGAGGTGCTGCCAAAATTTTCTTTTGCTAGGCTTCTGTTAGAGGATGGAGGACCGTGAGTGGATGTACACGGGCCGTAGAGGAAGGAACGATGTCACCACTAAATGGATTAGAAAGACCGATGATTTCATGGAACGGGCATATGGCTAAGCTGCTAAAGGAGCGAGTCTAGTCTCATGCTCGTGTAACAAATGTGCCAACCGGAAAAGAAAACCAAAGAAGGCCATGGTAGAATATATTTGGAAGAATGGATTTACGCCAGACTATACTCGGTGGATATTTTATGGTGAAGCGCATCGTACGAGAGAGGAGGTGCTGAGACAACGTGTCGAGGATTATGACGCGGATGCGGGGGTAGCGGATATGTTGAACGACTATCAGGAGGCATAGTACACGGGAGGATGTATGGATGACGAGCCAGAGCCGACTGCAAAGGCGTTCTACGACATGTTCGACGCGACACAGAAGCCCCTTCACGGCCAGACAAAGGTTTCTCAACTGGATGCCATTGGGCATGTAATGGCGTTCAAGTCACAGTACATCATGAGTAGAGACGCATTCGATGGCTTGTTGACGGTTATTGGGAGCCTGCTTCCGGATGATCACGTTCTGCCAAAGAGCATGTACGAGGCACAGAAACTCCTTCGTGCACTCAAGATGACGTATGAGCAGATTCATGCTTGTTTGAAGGGCTGCGTGCTATTTAGGAAAGAATACGCGGAGGCAAAGTACTGTCCCAAGTGTAAATCGTCTAGGTTCATGGAGGTAGACTCTGGTGATGGACAGAAGAGGCAGCTCGACACCCCCTTGACAATCCTATGGCACCTTCCATTCGTACCGAGGATCCAACGTCTGTACATGACAGAGGAATCCGCGAAACAGATGACATGGCACAAAAATGGAAAACAATACAATTCT
Organism: Zea luxurians; assembly: GCA_029449295.1. Taxonomy (NCBI): domain Eukaryota; kingdom Viridiplantae; phylum Streptophyta; class Magnoliopsida; order Poales; family Poaceae; genus Zea; species Zea luxurians. Next base: position 144,440,349 of record JAOPSE010000001.1, on the reverse strand, counting down.
GACAAGATGGTGCACACATCTGATGGTGAAGCATGGAAACACTTTGATGCTATTCACGTGAGAAAGCCGAAGAGGCTCGTAATGTACACGTTGCGCTGGCCACACAATCCCTATGGAATGAGTGCTGCCACGTACACATGTTGGCCCGTGTTTGTTACCCCAATCAATCTCCCCCTGGTGTGTGCTTTCAAAGGCAGAATATATTCATGTCGTTGATAATTTCCGGACACCCGGGGAATAAAATGGGCGTGTACATGGAGCCTTTGATCGATGAATTGGTACGTGCCTGGGAGGTGTAACACAGTAACACCTCAGGTGTTTATATCCCGCTCGACGACGAGAATGGATTTAAGCACGTAATATCAGTGGATAAAACAGATGCTAAATTTTAATCATCTTTGTCTATCACGATTTTAATATCGCATCTGTTTCTGTCTATTTAGACTCTGCTTAAAATTTTCGCGAATTTCGGAACGTAATTGTTCTGAAAGCTTGCGAGTCCTGTGCCTATCTAAAATTCATTAATTACGCGATACGAGTCTGGAAACTTCACCTAGTCTTGTGATTTTTGTCCTAGGCAAATTAATTTGAACTTGGTGACAAAAGTTTTAATGTAAAATTAAATCGGACCATATTCGGAATCCGAGAAAAAAACCAGGCGCATGATTGTTAATTGAATTGTTCTCCAATTGAATATTCGGATAGCAGGCAAAATTTGTTTCGGTTCAACTAAATCAAACGTCGACTAAAATATCGAATCTGATTTCGTCTGGTTTAATCCGTCTATATCTGGCTCCCGTGACAATGCTGACGTCGTCTCCGGGGAATTCCGATTGCGATGCCGCATTCGGCTCGCATCGTTTAAAATATATTTATGTCTAAAATGTCGAGTCTTGTGCCTGTTTAAAAGTTATAGATTAATAAAATAGTTTTCAGTCTGAAACAAACCAGACCAGTATAAATAGAACTGAAAGCGAGAAATTGGTAAATAATTTGGTTTGTTAAAGTCGGAGACTGAAATGTGTAGCTGTATAACGTATCGACCTAGTATACATCGCTAAAAATCGTGATCCAAAACATCTGCGATTTTTCTTTAAAAAAAGAGAGAAAATGAAAAAAAATCTAACAAAAAAAATCTGCTCATTATCTCCCACCGCTCAACCTCTCTCCCCTTGATTTTTTCCCACGCGAGGCTTATCTTCTACCGTGCTCTGCCGTGCGGTATTCCCTCGCCGAGCTCTCTCTCCCTTGCTTCTCTCACTGCATTTCTCTCTGCTCAAGCTTGTCCTGCGCTGGTTGTTCATGGTCGTGGTCTGCTGCTCCAGACGCATTCTCTGCTCAAGCTTGTCCTGCGCTGGTTGTTCATGGTCATGGTCTGCTGCTCCAGACGCATGGTGTGGACACCTGCGCCTCTTCTCCAGGAGCCGCCATGGCCTCGCCAAGATACCAGCCGTGCTCCTCCTCAAGCCATGCCAGCCGCTGAGCCACCTCCACCCACCATCTCCTCTAGTCGGTCGCCATACATGGACACAGGCCACGAGCCGTTCCTATCCCGTCGCTGATTTTTTTTCTGAAGTCTGTACCGCGCCGAGCTCCTCATTGCTGTCCCAGCGCGCGCGTGCCTGCTCCCTCTGTCCATCCATGGCCACGCGCGATGCTTCTCCATGGCTGCGCTCGGACCGTGGTGCTCTAGCTCGTCTCCATGGCACTGGCCGCCCCTTTAGCTCCAGCTCGGCCTCCCAGTTCGCCAGCGTGCCCTCTCTGCTCGCTCGGTGTCACCTCCGATGGCCGCGCCTCTGCTCCTCTGCTCATCGTGAAGCTTTATCTTCTCCAGCAGCTCGCCGTCGGCCATTGCCATGACACCATCGTGCCTTGGCCATGCTCGGCTTCCCCAGCACCAGCATCACTGCGCTTGCCTTTCTATCTGCTTCAGCGTCCGCATAGTGCAAAACAATCCTGGCCGCTTTCTACTCCGCTCCAACTCGTGTTCATGCCCAAGATTGAGCTCGCGCTCGGAACGCTGGACGTCATCCTCGCGCTTGCTTTGCTCAGCGTCAACCTTCCGACCGTACGTCATCTTCGTGGGTCTCTGCCTCATCATGCTACGTCACGCATCGTCGACCCCTACGGTCTCCAATCGCAGCACGCATATCTACGTCGTCGTCTCTGACTCCGCCTACGTCTTGCATCGTCAAGTCGCCCGCAACCGTGATATCAGCGTTCGTCTGCCGGTGGTCGCCGTCTCCTCGTCGCTCGCTGTGAGCGTCATTCTATGACCACGTATGCATCTGTGGTGTTGATGGTGATGTCCGCGCCGTGCCGCCTGGTGCTCGGTGAAAGGCTTGAGCCATGGGTTGTTGTCATGTTCGGGGATTTCCATTTGACTTGGTAATAATGCTTTGACTCGCTATTTCTACTAGTTAGTTTAATGAATGGATTGAATAGTTATAGTGTTAAGATAAATCTTTTATATATAACACATATGTGACGGATGTGCTTGTTAACCGCATATTGTAGCTTTGGTGCTGTGAATAGTTTGAAATGTTAATTCGTAGACCTGTATGGCTGTTGATGCCTGGTTAGTATTTTTAGTGTTTTATTGATGAGTAATATTCATATTGCTTTGGTGAATTTTGTTGATATAGTGATATTAATGACTGGTCTCAGTAAATAACATTTTAAGCATGTCTAGTGTTTCTAACGGCTAATTAGAAAATTTTACTAGACCCGCTTAATTAAATTGTGTGATGCTCTAATTAGTTGGCGTGCTATTCAGGTTAAATTATAATATTAGGTTAGAAAGTTAACTAATGGTTTCTATCCTTAGTCTGAGTTAGGTGTCCCTAAATAATAAGCCTAAGTCTCGTTCGCCTTTTGGTGTGTTCTCTAACTAAGGGAGATATAAGGCTTTGCGTAGTTTAGTGTTTCGTGATGTTTGAACTAGCATCGGTTGAGCAGGAAAAACACAAGTATTATACTTAATATGTCTAGTTTATTACTTTGTGATGTTTGTGTTTGATCTGGTTAATCTAGAAATGCATAATTATTGTGCTTAGTCGTAGGTCGATAATTAGTGTTTCTGTATGAAATTGTACAATGCCTCGCCGCTAGGTGTTTAATTCACTGTCGTGTAGCATTATTTAGGTTTGTGATATTCCTGTCTATATGCATTCATGTGCATAATGTATTTCATTCAGGTACGTGAATTAACCACGTGATGCGAAGAAACAGAATTGAGTCGACCACAAGATGGTGCTGATGAACGGAACTGAAGATGGATAATCTGAACGAGTGCCAAGACAAAGGATGGTCGTCAAGTGATCGTCGGCTAACAAACACTAACGTAGTGTTTATTCCAGGCAAGCCCCGGTGCATGCAACCACTTCCTTGTGTTTTTAAATTATTTTTACACACTTTAAGTCTAGTGATTGTGCTTTAGGTTTATAGGAGTTGCTTGGAAACCCTTTGATGCATTGGCCACCTTGAAATCCATTCTTGTTATAGATACTTCTGGTGAAGTATCAAAATATGATTTACAAAAAAATGCTTAGCCCTGCTTATAAGCAGATAGAGTTTGTCCTTTGCACTAATGCCTAGCTCAGGTTTATCCTGAGGAAGGATGGCTTCTACCTGCAAGAATATTTTCATTGGGAGCATGGTGAGATCTTACTGCAAAGTTCCCTGTGATGCTCTTTTCATTCTAAGGAATACAAACAATCCTAAGGGTGGAAGTACTTAAATCGGGACTTGGGCTAGGAACAGGTGATGTTCTACCCAGGTTGATTAAGGATTGGATGCGTATGTAGGCCTGTATGATCAAGGACTATCTTAACAGGCCACATGCCTTGGATATGGGACAGGGTAAGCTTGAACCCGGCTATTCCATACGTGAAAAGACAACCGCGCACTGGGCGTGGGAGATGGTGGGAGTAGCGTGTGCCCTCCTGGCTAGAGGCTGGATGGAGGAGTACTGTGCTCCCGGGTAGCGCGGACCGGTTCACGTTGTGGAGGATCTGTGGGAATGGTTGACATATGCAAGGGTTAAGTGCTACATATGTCGTGTGGTTAGGGATCCCCAGCTGGGTATAATCGGTTCGAATCGTCGTTGCTCCTCGGTCATGGAGACTCTACCCTCCGACCACTCATTGTAGTTGACAAGTGAAATATGAATTGGCTAAAAGAAAGCTAGACCAGGACAAGTGAATGCTCTAGATTAGGTAAATCTAGATTCAGGAAAAGTACTTAACTTGTGAAGTAAAATTTTAGCATAAGGATTCACTGCTAGTAAGCTCTTCTACAAAATGAGTCCTTGAAAATTTGGTAAGCCTTACCTTGATTCCTAATCAGCCAGCATATACTTGAGAGTCTTTTCTTTAGTCGGGTAAGTCTTGCTGAGTAATTCCGTACTCAGAGTTTTATTCCCTGTTGTTTTTCAGGACATAACTTTGTGCTGCGGTTGATGGTGTCAAGTGTCAGTGGGCTCGGCCTTCTTATAAGTCTAAGTAACTCTTCTATACTTCTTATTGAGGATGGTCACTTGAGCTAGCATATATTTCAAACTTACAAAAAGTTTTGCAATATTTAAAAGTGAAATTCTTTTGTAACCACTCCGATAAATACAATGTAAACTTGTTGTAACTTGTAAAATTTGGTAATAAGATTTTCTCTGCAAAATTGTTGGTGTGTGATTTGTGTTACTTAATCCTGCGGTCTTGGTTGTAAGTGGTTTATCCGGTGTCCTTTGGGCACTCGGACGGATCCTGTTAAGTTATCTGGTGCACATGCATAGCAGTCTGAGGTCTTTGAGACAAGGACAGGTGCATGTGGGCCCAATAACTTGGGAGGTTCTGCCACAACTGGTATTGGAGAATGATTAAGTATATACGGTCACATACGTATTTTCAAAACAAAAGTTTTTGTTTCAAAAAACTTATTTTCAACTAAACACATTGTTTGGCTTTGAAAAACAGATTTGAAAAACTATAATGCTAGCGACATCCTCTGTTAAGCCCTAAATTAAGGACTATTAGGTGGTTTATTTAATACCCACTAACCCACAACCGGGTGGGTATTGCATACATGTGTATTGTTATTTTTGAGGCCATTCAGTTTTGAATGGATCGACGCTCAAGGTAAGGTGAGATGTGAGAGCATGACCGAACAACCGTCGGTCTAGGGAAGAGTATAAAAAGGCGCTTGATTATATACATGTTCCACATATGTATATATGAAGGCTGCGAGGTGGAGTAATAACTTTTCTGAGAATTCAGTACCCCATGGATGTGTATGGGTATAAAAACATGGGAATACTAAGAAGTGTAATGTACTTGCAACGACACACCTACGTTCAGGTAAGAAGGTGAGTTACCATAATGGGTTGCCCTATGGTTAAAGTGTGGCAATGACGCCTATGCGTGGCTCGGTGCTTAATGATGAGCTGGCCTCCATATAGCGATATATGGAGTATAACCTGTGATAAACTGTCATGTGTGAATTGCATCATGGGAAAATTGGGCTGTGATGGATTTTTCTGCAGGTACACTAACCTCAAAAACGTATGTGTAGCTGACGACTAGCAAAATACCGTGAGAGTCGTAAGTATGCCACCGATATAGAACGCTATTGCCACAGTATGTTGGCAAAACTAGTGAGGACGCATAGGACGAGCATGCATCTTGATTGTTGCATCTTGTTTGTCACCTATATATCCGAAATGCTTCTCTCACCTTTATTCTAATAACCGGTGATTATAGATAATGTGGTGTAATGTTGTGTTATGAACCTCAATGAAATAGTTCTTTAGGTGATCTATTTAGGTGTTATATGTGTTTGCCCTTGTATTTGATGTGCCGATAGAAGGTTGGTGATTTGTTTGCCTAAACTCAAAACTAGGCCATATTCGTAATTAGTGAACCATGACCCAAAGTTGATTTTTCCATTAGCACTCCATGACCAAACACATACGAATAAGTGCTTAGATAATTTTTTGGTTGGGCATAAAGTGTACTCAGGTTTAAAACAAGAATCTCAAATTACATCTCCCTCCTAGACCATGCCCTTGTTCGATTGGCACAAGCTGATGTCCCCATTCCAGTTTGCCTGTTTTTGAAGATCGCCATGTTGTTTTATCAACCTAACCTAGAAAAGACCTCTCCGAGTATTTTCTTGAATTTGATGCCTTTGGTTTCCCCATATCTATCGAAGGCATACCAACTTAATTTGATGATTGTTTTCCCTCCGTATCTAATCAGATACTAATCCTTGACCTTGTAATCTCTATGATGGGCATAGAAATATTCTTGGGTTGAAGCAACAGTCTCCCATCATACTCCTTTCATCAAGTTTAGGTTTTGGCCATATCGTGTTTATATCATCGGGCCATGATCTATTTGGCTCTCTACTTGTAACCATTCTTACAGGTGGAGTATCTCTTGTATATTGTCGCCCTTGCTCAATCCAGTTCTGTGGTGCGAGATTTCTTATTGGTTACATCTGGTAAGGGTGTTATGACTAAAACCGATGGCACCGCGATAAAACCGAGGGCCTCCTGTGGATGCATACACATGGTTGTGTTGCTCGGTACACGTTGGTATCACAGTTAGTAGTCATAATCCATTATGAGATTATATTAATATGTTATCTCTGCACAATTTGTTCTTATCATGTGAGATTTATTATTGGTGCCAGTTTTGTAATGGTGTCATGGTTAGGAACTTATGGTACCGCGGCGAAACTGAGAGCCTCCTGTGAAGGTGCACCCAGGATTTTGCTGCTTGGCGCATGTCAGTATCAAAGTCTCTAGTCATGATCCATTATGGAATTACACTGAGGTGTTTTCTTCTATCGACCTTCCCTTGAAATAATTTCGATGTTGTTTGTCGAAGTGATCAAGCAACATCTATCATCTCTGTTGGATCAAAAGGGCATACCCCTTTCATGTGTGGTCTCCTTTCCTTGACTTTGATGGTGACTTCACACATATACGTTCCCTTTGCATCCTTTGTGTAAAGGTGAAGCCTTGGGACTTTTTAGTGTTGGAAAACAGCTGATTAGCTCTCAAAATGGAGATTGACTTTCCCTGCTGCTAAGATGCAGGAGTTTGTTCATTCACTCTCTTATTAATCCCTATATATTCCTTAACCAAGTGGATAATTCATCTCGCATGAAGAAACGGATGAACAACCTGACCAAATGGATTTCTACCCAAATGCATGATCAACTGTTAATAAGGGTGAACTCTCGACCATTGGCTTACCAATAGGTAATAAGAGGTCTTGCTCAATGTCAAAAGTAGTTCAACAAGTTGGTTTTACTAACTTGTAACTGCATTTTGAACAAAGGTTGAGCTTAGAGATCGTTTTGTTGAGTTAACTAAACTCACTTTGGTTCAAACCATCCTAAGAAAGTACTTACAAGAATTGAGATCAAGTCGGCCAGTAACCGCCTAATTATCGCTCTAATCATGCCTCGGTTGCCTCATGTGTGCTTTTCCAGCATGAGTGATCAAGTCGAGCCATGATTAGTGCTAGGTAAAATGGACTGGTTGCAAGGTCTGCATCTACAGATCCGTTCACTGGTGATTTTTCGAGTCTCTATTATTTTTCATTGGACTTGAATTCTCTGGCTATCACGAGTTAACTGTGATGTTATTCGACATTCACACCCATCTCGTGTGCTATAAACTTACCGTGACCACTTGTTCGTAAACCTCTGTCTGTGTGTTTTACCCAAGCGGTTGCATCTGATTCTGTTTGGATAAAATCGCGTATTTGCCGCTTGCTCAACAGACTCAGATAGTACAGTGTCATCAGAAAAAGCGAACTACACACATGGAACCTTACATGTTCTTTTGGCAGACATCGTCTCTAATGGTGGATGTCTTTAAATTAGCCTAAGGCGATACATGTTATGTCCACTAGAGAAACAACATCCTGAGACACTCGTCTTTGCTTGGAACTACCTTATGCTTACCGCTGATATGGACAAGGGTTACATGCTTCTCTACTCTTAGAAGTCTTTCGTTCCGAATCTCAGGACGAGATTCTTTTAAGGGGGAGGGTTGTAACACCTGAGGTGTTTATATTCCGCTCGACGACGAGAATGGATTTAAGCACGTAATATCAGTGGATAAAATAGATGCTAAATTTTAATCATCTTCGTCTATCATGATTTTAATATCGCATCTGTTTCTGTCTATTTAGACTCTTCTTAAAATTTTCGCGAATTTCAGAACGTAATTGTTCTGAAAGCTTGCGAGTCCTGTGTCTATCTAAAATTCATTAATTACGCGATACGAGTCTGGAAACTTCACCCAGTCTTGTGATTTTTGTCCTAGGCAAATTAATTTGAACTTGGTGACAAAAGTTTTAATGTAAAATTAAATTGGACCATATTCGAAATCCGAGAAAAAAACCAGGCGCAGGATTGTTAATTGAATTGTTCTCCAATTGAATATTCAGATAGCAGGCAAAATTTGTTTCGGTTCAACTAAATCAAACGTCGACTAAAATATCGAATCTGATTTCGTCTGGTTTAATCCGTCTATATCTCGCTCCCGTGACAATGTTGACGTCGTCTCCGGGGAATTCCGATTGCGATGCCGCATTCGACTCGCACCGTTTAAAATATATTTATGTCTAAAATACCGAGTTTTTTTTGAAAGGAAGGGGCAAAAGACTTGCCTCTCCGGAATATATTATATTAGAGAGAAAAGAAATGGATAATACAAAACCAAAGCGACTGGAGGCAGAGGAAAAGAAAGAAAAATAAAAATAAAAATAAAAAGAGCAAAAGAAGGACCCACTAGATCAGACCAATAAGACCACAGCTACAAGCAAAATCCGATGACTGCAAGGGCCACTTGATTAACGCTTCTATGCTGACTTTGGAAAATTCTGTTATTTCTTTCCAGCCATAAATTCCACCAAAAATGAATTAGCAGGCCGTCGAAGCGTCTTCTTGACTGACTGTTGCAAAAGTTACGTAGACCCGTCCACCAATCATACAAAGATGTATCGCTGAGAATCCCATACGAGGGAGGAAGGTTGGCCCAGGACAACACTTTGTTCCACACCTCTCTACTAAAGGGGTAGTCCTTGCATAAGTGTAGAATAGTTTCTGGGGCCGAGTTACAAAGACAGCATATTGGGTTGCAAGGCCAACCCCTTTTAAGAAGGTTATCGGCCGTTAGAATTTTGTTATGTAGTAATGTCCAGGCAAAAAACGGCACCTCGGTTCCGTCTTAGCCTTCCAAATAGGGCAGAGATTCATTGTACTGTAATTAGATGAGAATTGGATGTTGTAAGCACTGCTTGCACTGTACTGCCCATCTGCCGACCATCTCCAAGTAATGGTGTCCTCCAAACCATTGAGCTCTTGCATGTTACCTATGGCTTGCCAAAGAGAGACGAACTCTCTAAGCTCAACCTCCCCCGAGCATGGGAAGCATAATCGTATCCAATTGTTGTTAGTGAGAGCTTTGTCAACCGTGATGTTCTTCCTCTTTGTCTTCCTGAAGAGTGAAGGCGCAATGCTCTTAGGGGCTTGACCTTGGATCCAGCTAGATTTCCAGAACTCAGCTGTCTTTCCATTGCCAACCGTCACCAATGTGGATGCATTGAAGAGATCTTCATCAGTTCTGTCACAAGGAAGCTTCATGGCATTCCACGCCCTGTCTTTGCTCTTCCATCGTAACCAAAGCCATCTCAGTCTTAACCCCCTCGCAAAACGATCAAGGTCCAGAATTCCAAGACCCCCCTTGCTCTTTGGGAGGCAAGTTGTGGGCCAGTTGATAAGGCAGTGACCCCCGGAGCAAGCCTCAGGATTATTCCCTTTCCACAGGAAGTTTCGTCTCATTTTGTCAATTGAATGCAGCAACCATTTTTGAGGCGGAAAAAATCGTTAGGTGGTAGATTGGCTGTGCGGATAGCACCGATTTTACTAAAGTTTCCCTACCAGCCTTGGACAGCAGTTTACCTTTCCAACCAGCCAATCTGTTGTTAATTTTTTCGATTAGTGGTTGGAGATCAGACCTTTTTACATTCCTGTAATGAAGGGGTAGCCCTAGATATTTTCCAGGGAGGCTAGAGTACTTTGCAGGGAACACGTCCATTAGCGTTGGCCATAATGGTGCTGGATATCGGATTGGGAAAATTTCTGTTTTGTCATAGTTGATCTTTAGTCCTGAACACCCCTCGAACGCGTTGAGAATCCCTTTCAGCACCCCCAAGTCTGATTTGTTCGCTCTGACAAAAACACCCGCATCATCCGCGTAGAGAGAGCACCGAAGCTTAGCTCCTCTAGGCAAAACCTGTCCAAGCAGTCCATCCTGAGCGGCCTTCTCAATCATCCGATGCAGCGGGTCCATCGCTAAAATGAATAGGAAGGGAGATAGAGGGTCCCCTTGTCGAACCCCACGTCTGTGTTTGATTGCCTTTGAACGTTGCCCATTTAAAATTATTCTTGAGGAGGATGATCCCAGGATTTCAGCTACCCAATTGCGCCATTTCTGGGAGAACCCACAGGCCCTTAACACATCTAAGAGATATGCCCAATTCAGGGTGTCGAAGGCTTTAGAGATGTCAAGCTTGACAAAAAGAGCTGCATCACCTTTTTTATGCAGCTCCATAATCACCCTCTGCACGTATAGAAAGTTGTCATGTATTGATCGGTTCTGGATGAAGGCGTTCTGAGCGTTGGATATAATTTCGTTCATTCTTGGCGCAAGCCTATTTGCCATGATTTTTGTTATAATTTTCATGAAGCTATTGATCAGACTTATCGGCCTAAACCTATCAATTCTGTCAGCATTTTCCCCCTTGGGTATGAGGATGATGTTTGCTTCGTTGACCAGATGCAGGCTTTTGGATCTGTGATGGAAAAAATCATTTATTGCCATGGAGAGGTCGTTCTTGATCAACTCAAAGCAGCATTTGTAGAACTGTCCAATGAACCCATCCGGCCCAGGAGCCTTTTCAGATTGAAGCCTCATGATCACGTCCTTAATTTCACTATCATCAATCAAGTTGTCCAGCTCAGCTAGCTCAAAAGGAGCATACCCCAGATGGTCCCAGCAAACAGCACTGCTCCTCCTTCCTGTCATGCCAAGAATCTGACCGAAGTGATGCTGTACCTCGTACATCTTGGCTTCCTGGCTCGTGTCATCAAGTGTTAGGCTGGCTGCGAAGAAAAACTTTAATACTGGTACTAACCGAGATGCAATATCCAAAGCTCAGGAAATCATTCGCGCCAAACTTAACAATTCTGTAGTTAAAATTCCAGACTGCTCTAGTTCTTCAGACTGTACTGATTTTGATGATTCATTTGAGCAGATCGCAAGTCTATTCACAAGGCCTCTTACCAAGAGCCAAATGGAGGCAATCATGGAGCTGATAAATCAAGACAACGTGAAGGCAGGGAAGACTAAAAAGAAGGGTCGAAAGGTGATGCCAACCGCCGAAGCCGGGAAGGCTAAGGGGTTCTGAGCTGCTGCGACTGGGTTTGTTGGTGGTTCTTTTGCTGATCAATGGTTCCTCAGATGGATAGGCGCTTTTGGCGCGGTTCCGGGTCCACCCCACCCTTTTTTCTCTTTTTAATTCCTGCTAGTTTTAGCGTGTCTGGGCAGTGCTATAGCGTGCCTCTGTATCCCTGTGCTCCCAGATTGTCCTTTGGTTCTGGGCTTTGTACTAATTCGGCGAATCCTTGTTCGATATTATTATTCACAGTTGGTCTGCTGCAGCAGGGTCCCTGGCTGGGATTTGATTGGCGGCTGCGTTCTATCTCAACTAGAGTGGTTTCTATTGCTTTATGAATCCGAATTGCACTATTTTCTCCTGGAACGTGCGGGGGTTAAATGACCATGCTAAGAGAGAAAGCGTAAGGCATACAATTCTATCCACTGGCGCATCCATTGTTTGCCTTCAAGAGACAAAGATCTCAAGCTGGTCAAATATATTATTAAAGGAAACTGTTGGTGCCAAGCTTGCAAATCAAACTTTTCATGTACCTTCTCAGGGCGCCTCGGGTGGCATCCTAATCGCTGCCGATTCGGACTACTTTGACTTGGCCCTCTTACCAGGCTCTGCAGCCTATTCGCTGTCTGTCCGGATCTTTTCCAGATTGGTGGATGAAGTTTGGGATCTCACGGGTGTTTACGGCCCCCAACCGGATAATGAAAAAATGATATTCCTCTCTGAGCTCAGAAATATTCAAACCATGGTGAGGCCAGAATGGGTAATTTTAGGTGACTTCAACATGATTAGGAGAGCAAAAGAAAAAAACAAAGGGTCAATCAACAGAAGGGTGATGAGGCAGTTCAATAGCACAATTGATGATCTACACCTCTTAGAGCTAGATCTCACCGATAGAGCATTTACCTGGTCAAATGAACAAGCTAACCCTACCATGACTAGGATTGACAGATTCTTCGCGACAACTGAATGGCATGATCTGTACCCCGCAGCTGATCTACTCTCCATGTGCACCATGACGTCGGACCACTGCCCACTGTTAATACAAGGCCACTCTACGGTTAAATTCTACCGGGGGTTCAGATTCGAATCGTTCTGGCCACAGATTGAGGGGTTCAATGAGGTAGTCCATCAAGCATGGAATTCTACAGTTAACTCTGATGATGCAATCCTTCGCCTTCACGTGAAGATGACTCGCACGGCCAAGGCTCTTTTGATCTGGAGACGCAATACAGTTGACAACTTCAAAGTGCGGATGGCTATCATTCAGATCATTCTCACTCTTCTGGAGAAAGCACAAGAAATTAGACAACTCTCCTCTGAAGAATTGGAATTCAGGAGGATCCTCAAAATCAAGATTCTGGATATTGCCTCTGCTCAGAGGTCACGAGCAAGACAACATTCCAGACTTACTTGGATGCGATTGGGCGATGCTAAAATACCGAGTCTTGTGCCTGTTTAAAAGTTATAGATTAAGAAAATAGTTTTCAGTCCGAAACAAACCAGACCAGTATAACTAGAACTGAAAGCGAGAAATTGGTAAATAATTTGGTTTGCTAAAGTCGGAGACTAAAATGTGTAGCTGTATAACGTATCGACCTAGTATACATCGCTAAAAATCGTGATCCAAAATATCTACGATTTTTCTTTAAAAAAGAGAGAGAGAAAATGAAAAAAAATCTACTCATTCTCATCCTCCGATCCCACCGCTCAACCTCTCTCCCCTTGATTTTTTCCCACGCGAGGCTTATCTTCTACCGTGATCTACCGTGCGGTATTCCCTCGCCGAGCTCTCTCTCCCTTGCTTCTCTCACTGCATTTCTCTCTGCTCAAGCTTGTCCTGCGCTGGTTGTTCATGGTCGTGGTCTGCTGCTCCAGGCGCATGGCGTGGACACCTGCGCCTCTTCTCCAGGAGCCGCCATGGCCTCGCCAAGACACCAGCCGTGCTCCTCCTCAAGCCATGCCAGCCGCTGAGCCACCTCCACCCACCATCTCCTCAAGTCGGTCGCCGTACATGGACACTGGCCACGAGCCGTTCCTATCCCGTCGCTGATTTTTTTCTGAAGTCTGTACCGCGCCGAGCTCCTCACTGCTGTCCCAGCGCGCGCATGCCTGCTCCCTCTGTCCATCCATAGACGCGCGCGATGCTTCTCCATGGCTGCGCTCGGACCGTGGTGCTCTAGCTCATCCCCATTGCACTGGCCGCCCCTTCAGCTCCAGCTCGGCCTCCCAGTTCGCCAGCGTGCCCTCTCTGCTCGCTCGGTGTCACCTCAGATGGCCGCGCCTCTGCTCCTCTGCTCGTCGTGAAGCTTTATCTTCTCCAGCAGCTCGCCGTCGGCCATTGCCATGACACCATCGTGCCTTGGCCATGCTCGGCTTCCCCAGCACCAGCATCACTGCACTTGCCTTTGTATCTGCTTCAGCGTCCGCTTAGTGCAAAACAATCCTGGCCGCTTTCTACTCCGCTCCAACTCGCGTCCATGCCCAAGATTGAGCTCGCGCTCGGAACGCTGGACGTCATTTGTGGTGTTGATGGTGATGTCCGCGCCGTGCCGCCTGGTGCTCGGTGAAAGGCCTGAGCCATGGGTTGTCGTCATGTTCGGGGATTTCCATTTGACTTGGTAATAATGCTTTGACTCGCTATTTCTACTAGTTAGTTTAATGAATGGATTGAATAGTTATAGTGTTAAGATAAATCTTTTATATATAACGCATATGTGACGGATGTGCTTGTTAACTGCATATTGTAGCTTTGGTGCTGTGAACAGTTTGAAATTTTAATTCGTAGACCTGTATGGCAGTTGATGCCTGGTTAGTATTTTTAGTGTTTTATTGATGAGTAATATCCATATTGCTTTGGTGAATTTTGTTGATATAGTGATATTGATGCCTGGTCTTAGTAAATAACATTTTAAGCATGTCTAGTGTTTCTAACGGCTAATTAGGAAATTTTACTAGACCCGCTTAATTAAATTGTGTGATGCTCTAATTAGTTGGCATGCTATTCAGGTTAAATTATAATATTAGGTTAGAAAGTTAACTAATGGTTTCTATCCTTAGTCTGAGTTAGGTGTCCCTAAATAATGAGCGTAAGTCTCGTTCGCCTTTTGGTGTGTTCTCTAACTAAGGGAGATATAGGGCTTTGCGTAGTTTAGTGTTTCGTGATGTTTGAACTAGCATCGGTTGAGCAGGAAAAACACAAGTATTATACTTAATATGTCTAGTTTATTACTTTGTGATGTTTGTGTTTGATCTGGTTAATCTAGAAATGCATAATAATTATTGTGCTTAGTCGTAGGTCGATAATTAGTGTTTCCGTATGAAATTGTACAATGCCTCGCCGCTAGGTGTTTAATTCGTTGTCGTGTAGCATTGTTTAGGTTTGTGATATTCCTATCTATATGCATTCATGTGCATAATGCATTTCATTCAGGTACGTGAATTAACCACGTGATGCGAAGAACCAGAATTGAGTCGACCACAAGATGGTGCTAATGAACGGAACTGAAGATGGATAATCTGAACGAGTGCCAAGACAAAGGATGGTCGTCAAGTGATCGTCGGCTAACAAACACTAACGTAGTGTTTATTCCAGGCAAGCCCCTGTGCATGCAACCACTTCCTTGTGTTTTTAAATTATTTTTACACACTTTAAGTCTAGTAAATGTGTTTTAGGTTTATAGGAGTTGCTTGGAAACCCTTTGATGCATTGGCCACCTTGAAATCCATTCCTGTTATAGATACTTCTGGTGAAGTATCAAAATATGATTTACAAAAAAATGCTTAGCCCTGCTTATAAGCAGATAGAGTTTGTCCTTTGCACTAATGCCTAGCTCAGGTTTATCCTAAGGAAGGATGGCTTCTACCTGCAATAATATTTTCATTGGGAGCATGGTGGGATATTACTGCAAAGTTCCCTGTGATGCTCTTTTCATCTTAAGGAATACAATCAATCCTAAGGGTGGAAGTACTTAAATCGGGACTTGGGCTAGGAACAGGTGATGTTCTACCCAGGTTGATTAAGGATTGGATGCGTATGTAGGCCTGTATGATCAAGGACTATCTTAACTGGCCACATGCCCTGGATATGGGACAGGGTAAGCTTGAACCCGGCTATTCCATACGTGAAAAGACAACCGCGCACTGGGCGTGGGAGATGGTGGGAGTAGCGTGTACCCTCCTAGCTAGAGGCTGGATGGAGGAGTACTATGCTCCCGGGTAGCGCGGACCGGTTCACGTTGTGGAGGATCTGTGGGAACGGTTGACATATGTAAGGGTTAAGTGCTACATATGTCGTGTGGTTAGGGATCCCCAGCTGGGTATAATCGGTTCGAATCGTCGTTTCTCCTCGGTCATGGAGACTCTACCCTCCGACCACTCATCGTAGTTGACAAGTGAAATATGAATTGGCTAAAAGAAAGCTAGACCAGGACAAGTGAATGCTCTAGATTAGGTAAATCTAGATTCAGGAAAAGTACCTAACTTGTGAAGTAAAATTTTGGCATAAGGATTCACTGCTAGTAAGATCTTCTACAAAATGAGTCCTTAAAAATTTGGTAAGCCTTACCTTGATTCCTAATCAGCCAGCATATCCTTGAGAGTCTTTTTTTTAGACGGGTAAGTCTTGCTGAGTAATTCCGTACTCAGGGTTTTATTCCCTGTTGTTTTTTAGGACATAACTTTGTGCTGCAGTTGATGGTGTTAAGTGCCGGTGGGCTCGGCCTTCTTATAAGTCTAAGTAACTCTTCTATACTTCTTATTGAGGATGGTCACTTGAGCTAGCATATATTTCAAACTTACAAAAAGTTTTGCAATATTTAAAAGTGAAATTCTTTTGTAACCACTCCGATAAATACAATGTAAACTTGTTGTAACTTGTAAAATTTGGTAATAAGGTTTCCGCTGCAAAATTGTTGGTGTGTGATTTGTGTTACTTAATCTTGTGGTCCTGGTTGTAAGTGGTTTATCCGGTGTCCTTTGGGCACTCGGACGGATCCTGTTAAGTTATCTGGTGCACATGCATAACAGTCTGAGGTCTTTGAGACAAGGACAGGTGCATGTGGGCCTAATAACTTGGGAGGTTCTGCCACAGGAGGAAGGGGTATGGACGTATGACCGAGCTACAAAGACAAACTTTAGAATGCATGTTTGGTACCAGTACTCCATGCATGACTTTCCGGCGTATGGGCTATTCTGCGCCTGGTGTGTTCATGGTAAGGTCCCATGCCCAGTTTGCAATGAAGCTCTTAGGTTCATTTGGTTGAAAAAGGGTGGCAAATATTCGTCCTTCGATAAACATCGACAATTTCTCCCTCCTGACCATCCATTCCGCCTAGACATGAAGAACTTTACAAAAGGTGTCGTAGTGACAAATCGCCCACCTGCAACGACGACTGGCGCCGAAATTCGTCAACAGATAGATGAGCTCGTGGCCAATACAGAAGGTGGTTTTGTGGGATATGGTGAGCAGCATATGTGGACACATAAGTCTAGCTTGACTCGGCTCCCCTATTATGACGACCTGCTCCTTCCGCACAACATTGACGTGATGCACACTAAAAAGAATGTTGCCGAGGCACTGTGGGCAACAATTATGGACATTCCTGATAAGTCAAAGGATAACGTAAAGGCAAGAGTGGATCTGGCAGCGTTATGTGATAGACCAAACCAAGAGATGAAGCCGCCAAGTGGTGGAAAGACATGGAGAAGGCCTAAGGCCGATTTCGTCCTAAGCAGGGCCCAGAGGAAGGAAGTACTTCAGTGGATCAAGATGTTGATGTTCCCTGATGGGTATACAGCTAACCTGAGTAGGGGGGTGAACTTATCTACTATGCGAGTCTTAGGGATGAAGAGTCATGACTTCCACATATGGATTGAACGGATTCTTCCTGCGATGGTTCGAGGCTATGTACCTAAGCATGTCTGGCTAGCACTTTCAGAGTTGAGCTATTTCTTCCGTCAGCTTTGTGCAAAAGAGTTATCTCGAACCGTGGTTGCAGACTTGGAAAGATTGGCACCCGTGTTACTGTGTAAGCTTGAGAAGATATTTCCACTTGGCTTCTTCAATCCAATGCAGCATTTGATTCTTCATCTCCCCTATGAGGCACGAATGGGGGGGGGCATGCAGCGACGTTGGTGTTATCCAATCGAGAGATGTCTAAAGACTATTCGAAAGAAATGTAGAAATAAATGCAAAATCGAGGCTTCCATTGCAGAGGCATACATTCTAGAGGAGGTGTCAAACTTCACAACAACTTATTATGGTGACAAACTGCCGAGCGTGCATAATCCACCCCCTCGTTACAATGATGGCAACAATGAATCGAACCTTAGCATATTTCGAGGCCAACTCGAAAGTGCAAGTGGCTCGACCACCAAGACCCTGACACATGATGAGTGGCGGTATATCATGCTATATGTATTGACCAACCTTGAAGAGGTGACACCATACATGGAACAATTTCTTCATGAATTCTGGCATCGATCAAGGGACCCCACTCCACAGGAATATGACACTCTTCTTAGAAAGGGTGCGAGAAATGGGTTGCCCGATTTCATTTCCTGGTTCAAACGTAAGGTACGTGCTTAGTTTGTCAAAGAGATCCGTCTATGAACTCAATTTAGCGTCTTTTAACTTGCGAATACTTGCAGGGCCAAAGAGATCTGTCTATGAGTGCCGAGTTGAGACAAGTAGCCAACGGCTTTGCTGATAGGGTCAAGAAATATTCTGGGTATGACGTCAATGGATACCGTTTTCGCACAACAAACTATGACAAAAGTCGGCCCAATCGGAAAACAACATGTTCTGGAGTCTTTACACCTGGCCTTGACGATGTCGATTATTTTGGACGAATCGAAGAAATATATGAGCTCAATTTTTATGGTTCCAAACCTCTTACTCCAGTGATATTCAAATGTCATTGGTTTGACCCTCAAGTGACGAGACAGACACATTCTAATCTTGGTATAGTTGAAATTTGACAAGATTCCACCTTACCAGGAGACGATGTCTATATCGTGGCCCAACAGGCCACACAATTGTATTATCTCCCATATGCGTGCCAAACGAAAGAACATCTTAAGGGTTGGGATGTTGTGTATAAGGTATCGTCGCATGAGGGGTTACCTGTTCCTAACGATGAAGATTATAACTTAGACCCGGACACATATGATGGAGAGTTCTTCCAAGAAGATGGGCTAGAAGGGCGATTTGAGATAGACTTAACTGAAGCTATCGGAATGGACGTAGATATTGAAATGGTTGTTGATGAGGAGGATGATGAGGTGCAAAATGATAATGACTTAGTAATCCTTGAAGGCAATGACATTAATGACGAACTTGCGTTTTCCGATGGTGTTGAGATTGAAATGGTTGATAGTGATGATGAGAGTTATGATCTGGCTAACCCCGACACATATGAAGATTATTTTTAACATAATGCTATATGACTTTTTATTTCACACCTGTTTTTAAATATATCTTTTTATATGTGCTTATTTGTTTACTCTTAATTGCAGGTTTTTGGACAAATATGGTGGGTGGTTGGCTGAGGAGGAGGAGGGGGAGGAGGAGCAGGACGACGGATGAGGCAGAGCAGGACGAGGCACAGCAGGCGATGCAGCAGGACGACCTTGTCCAGCAGCAGGCGGCGTAGCAGGACGACGACGAAGCTCAGCAGACCGCCTCAGGTTCTGGCGCCTCAGGTTCGAGGAGCATCTACCTGCGAGGTCCCGCGAGTCTCCCTCAGCGTCCCATACTTCGGGACAGGCGACCGCTGATTCGGCCGGATGGGGAGAGGCATGTAACTATATGTTCTTCATTCTTCTTCATATTATGTGTTCAAAATCATAATATAAACTAATACTTTTTATTTATCACTTGGACAGGTCTTGGACGGTTGTGGATTATGCTGCGGGTCATCATCGCCTCCCCAATGGCATCCTCGGCCTGCTGTGCAGGGAACACTTCCCTGGACTGGTTGAGTGCGCTGGAGTGACGGGCCTAGCCTACACCTTCGACCACTACGTCGTCGCCCCCGATGCAGTAGACCGGGACGGCCGGGAATTCAATAACAAGGCGGAGCGGGTGAAGCAAGAGCTGTGGGTAAGTCTTAGTACAATGTAAAATATGTCGCATTTGTTGCAAATTCTTGAAATAATGTATGGATACATTGTTTTTGTATGCAGGATTTCTTCAGATGCGAGGCTGGATACGAGGCTAGGGCAGATGTGGTGCCCACCACGAGCTGTAAGAAGCTTGTCGTGGACATGCACTATGAGGCCCGAATCCAGGCCATCGTCACCTACCACGGTTCCGTCCTTGGGGAGAAGGTGACCAACCAGCAAGCCCAAACCATGTCGTTGACCAGGGACCAGTACCTGCAGGTAAAGTCATGCATGTTTGGTACCAGTACTCCATGCATGAATTTTATTTTATCTTCTGATATGCACTTTACGTGTTTACTTTGTAGATGATTCCACATTGGTGCGCCGTACATCCTCTATGCTGGGAGCAGATGGTGGATAGGTGGTGTTCGGCTGAGTGGGACGAGGCGCACAACACTAGCCAGAAACGGCACATGATGATGCAAGGTCCCTCCCACCACCAAGGCAGCCGGAGCCTGGGCCAATATGCCGAAGCATGGGTACGCCCTCTTTTTTATTTAGGTATATAGCACTGGATTAGATATTATTTCTAACTATTTTGTTGGTTTTCTTGCAGTCAGCGTCACATGGTGGGCGGCCTTGCTCCACCTTCTCGGCCTATGCTATGGCCCATAAGGGCAAGGCGACGTCCGACGTCACCTACAACCCGGATGACGGGCCTAAGGCCTACACCAACCCTGCCGTCTACAGCCGCCTTCATGACTACATCGCCATGGCGCAGGAGGTCCATGGCCCAGATTATGATCCGAGCACCGAGCCGATCGACCCCGATGTGCTCATGAGGGTCGGAGGAGGCAAGAGACATGGGCTGTACTGGATTGCCGATGGGGCAATTGACTCGTCCTCCACTCCCACTCTGTCTTAGGTGCGAGCAAGGAGCACGGGCTCGAGTCCAGCCATATGACCTCAGCACGCCAGCTCACAGCATCGCATACAGCAACTCGAGGTTAGTGCTTCTGTAACTCGTCCTTCCTTGAGTTATATACCTTCTCTTTGAGTTACTATAACATTGGCTTGTAATATTACAGACCCAACTAGAAGAAGAGAGGAGGGAACGTCAAGAGATGGAGGCAAGGATAATGGCGGAGCGGGCAGCGGCTGATCAGAGGATGGCAGAGATGTTCCAGTACATGCAGAGCCTTGGCACCGCACAGGGTTTCACTCCGCCACCTTGTTCCCTGTAGTTGACCCTGCTCTGTTCCAAACTCCTATGAGTATCAAAATTGTAGTTACATGTTGGTAATGCATCTGGTATAACACATGCAATCTCTTCTCTGTGCAGGGCCAATCTGGGGCAGCATCCAACAACCCTCATGAAGGGTTTAGCCCAATGCAGCACCAGTCGAACCACCCACCTCCATGAGAGTTATGTTTTCAGTGTTTCGAACACAAAACTTATGTTGAATACTTGTCAGAGCTTGTGAACTTGTGTTGATACTTCTGAACTTCTGTTAATACTGTTTGTGTTGAGAACCTCTCAACTTATGTTGAATACTTATGTCAGAATTTGTGTTAATACTGTTTGTGTTGGCTATATATGTCTGTGATGATCTGTGATGTATATATGTGATATCTATGAAATATCTTTTGTTTGTTTGGATGAAATAGGGAAAACAAATAAAAAAGGTGTGTACTGGTCACTTTGCCGAGTGTAACACTCAGCAAAGAGGTACTTTGCCGAGTGTTAGGACCATAGCACTCGACAAAGAACCAAGACCTGGGCACCAGTATAGGTTCTTTGTTGAGTGTAATGGCTTTGGCACTCGACAAAGAAGCACGCTTTACCGAGTGCCACACCAAGCACTCCGCAAAGTACCTGACATGGGGACCCCTCTGACGGATTCTTTGCCGAGTGCTGGTCGGCAGACACTCGGCAAAGGTAACTACTTTGCCGAGTGTATTAGGAGACACTCGGCAAAGGTAACTCCTGGGACACTCGGCAAAGACGCCGTCTCTGTCACCCGGCGCCGTAACGGCTGCTTTTCTTTGCCGAGTGCCCGATAAAAAGTACTCGGCAAAGAAGGTTTTGCCGATGCACTGTGTGCCGAGCCCTCTTTGTCGAGTGCGACAATCGGCAAAGTCATTGCCGAGTGTTTTTAAGGCTTTGCCAAGTGCTTCAGGCAATCGGCAAAGCCGTCGATTCTGGTAGTGGTGCACGAGTAGACTTAGGTCCTTGTAATTGCATCGAGGGGCCCGCCTTTGAGGACCTCGAGAATCTCAAAGAAGGCAAGTATTCCATGACCCTATTACCTATTACATTAAATGTTAATATTGTTTACATTAAAGTATTGCTCCTTGTAGGATTCACCGTAGTATTAATTTACCCTATCCTTGATCACCCGAGAGATTTGGGTATATTTTTAGTAGATGATTGCTAGTGCTCCACACCTTTCAAAAATAGAATTTTCAATTGTTTATGAAACCATGTTTATAAAAGATGCTTTTTAGCAAACCATGGGACTTGATGCATGGGTTAGAATTGCTCAATTACCTGACCCTAAGGACTGGTTTGCCGAGTGACCACCCGGGATAATAGTACAACCACAAGGATTTTATGGGCTCTAGTCTTAACCAAGTAATTAGGAGAACATGTGTGGAAATTAATCATGCCAGATGGCCACACCTACGCTTGACTAGGTGGTGGGGTTGATGCCCTCGGAGGGCATTGTGTGAGGTAGTGCCCGCACAGATATTACGTGAGATTGCATCAAAATATTTTGTCATGGAACTAATATGCATAGAGTATCCTTTGTAAAGGTCTCATAGTGAACCTTGCCTCACCTCCTTAGAATAGGTATATGGGTCTTACATACTCTGGCAGTCGAGTAACATGACTTGCGGGTAAAGTTGTACAACCTATATAGAGTATTGTTGGGGGCCTTCGTCTTCCGAAGGTCCTCAAAAACATGATTTAACAATGTTTCCCAAGTGTAATGAATGTACAGGTACCTTCGGATTCAGAACAAAGCTGTACACAATATGAAAAGCATGGTCTGAACGAAGGTAGAACCAGCTCTGAAGCTACGCGCAAAGAAGCTTCGACTCAGTAGCAGAAAAAGGAATCGGCTTAGAGGGGAAAAGGCTATGTAGTCTTCGATAGATTGTCCTTAAGTCAATAGTAAATATAAAGGGCATGAATGTAATTTTACACAGGCTGTGCCCTGTGCCTATAAATAGATGAACAGTACCCCAGTACTGTTCACGCTGATTTGTATTCGCTCGTGCGTCACATTCGTATCTTTGCCTTCTATCGAGCCGAAGGTACAGATGTAATTCAATATTGTTCTTATTCATTCATGACTATATAAAAAGGATATATAAATGATATTATATGATTATTCATGTTATTTCTCATGTTTCATATATTTGTTCTTTCATCAAAGTAAACTATGATGGTGAAGGTTTGTCCTTCATGACCTTCGTCCGAAGATCGTTATATCCTAAGGGAAATAATGCTCCAAAGGACGAAGGCCATTAACCATTAACTTCTTTCTGTGTTGCCTTGTTCTTAATTCATAGCATTTGAGAACAAGCCCCCAACATTGGCGCCCATCGTGGGTGAACTCATTCGACCACCTTCGGCAAGCTGTGACCTTCGTCATGCTGCCGAAGAAAGCTTTAGGGCTAGGGGCTACAATGCAGCCACTAGACGTCAACCAGGACATGCTGCGTGAAGCCCGAACTCAAAAGAGGAAGGTTACAAGTCCAACCCCCCAAGAGGACGAGCTGGATCAGGAGATAAGGGACCTCGAAGCTATTCATCAACAGGTCCAGAGGAAGAAGGAGAAGATGCTTGGCCTCTCCGAATTACAGAGGAATATTGATGAAGCTGCTGAGGAAATGCGTCATCTCACTCAAGATGACCAGGACCGAAGACCTCCACAGAGAGAGCTTTGTCAAGACAATTGCTACAGTGATGATGATTGGTATGAAGATTTCCATCATGGAAATTTTGCTTTTGATGATGCTTCTCCTCTATCAGCAGAACTATAGGCTACAGCATGGCCCCCATCATACAAGCCACCTCAGCTCCCCATGTATGATGGGCACTCAGATCCGAAGCAGTTTCTGATGAGCTACGAAGCAACTATATCTTCATATGGGGGCAACACTACAGTCATGGCAAAATCCTTCGTCATGGCAGTCCGAAGCGTGGCCCAGACATGGTACTCTTCTCTTTGGCCAGGGACGATCACATCATGGCAAAAGCTAAAGGACATGCTGGTCACCAGTTTTCAAGGCTTTCAAACGAAGCCAGTTACAGCTTAGGCCTTGTTCCAGTGCACACAAGACCATGAGGAATACCTTTAGGCGTATGTCCGAAGGTTTTTGCGACTCAGAGCACAAGCACCCACAGTGCCCAATGAGATCGTCATTGAGGCAATGATCAGGGGTATTCGGCCAGGGCCTATGGCCCAATACTTCGCTAGGAAACCCCCCAGACTCTGGAGAAGCTGCTTCAGAAAATGGATGAGTACATCCGGGTGGACAATGACTTCTGCCAAAGAAGGGAAGAAGCTTACAGATTCTCTGAGATGACTAGGGGCTTCGGAGGAAGAATCCACCATAGGTATGTCAGATCAATCCACAGCTCCAGTCAGAATGATGACAAAGGAAGCCAGCTTCAGAGGCCACAACACACCTCACAGTCTTCGGGACAGCAACAAAGCTCCTTCAGGCCACCAGCTCCAAGGGGCAGAGGTGGCAGGGGCTTCGGAGGAAGATATGGGGATCAACCCAGAAAAATTTATTGTTTATTCTGTGGTGAGGACAAGGGCTACACTACAAGAATGTGCCAAATCACTATTCTGAAGCAAAAGGAGATCGCCGAAGCTGAAGCTCGGCAGAATCAGCCGAAGCAGGTCTTGCACACTGCTTCGTGCCACTCTCCCTACATACCAGAATATGTGGGCAATCATCCTGCAGCTTCTATTGCTTTGGCAAGCCATTCACAGGCTTCTTGGCCTCAGCCCCCACCGCCACCACCACTGCAACCTACTTATTCTCGAAGCCAGCAGCCAGAAGGGCGCTAGCACTCCCAACAGCAACGTGAATTCAAAGAGGAATTCGAAGCTCGTATAGTCAACAGTACTGTGCCAGAATCAAAGCACATATATTGAGTGATATCCTGCCTCTAAAATCCTTTTTATGTTCTATGCCATTTTGCTTTTTAATAAGGAACAAGCAATGTAAATTTAGTTTTAATTTCTTGTAATGATTTTGCTTCTATCAGAGTGAAATATATCTTCTTCACAGATTCACAAAGTTCAAAAGTTACGAAGCTACAAAAAGTCGTTCCTAAGGGAGCACAGCGTAAGTTTTGTGCTCAAAAGACGTTCCTAAGGGAATGCAGAGCTAAAATTGCTGAAGCTACAAAAAGTCGTTCATAAGGGAGCGCAGCGTAAGTTTTCTTCTCAAAAGTCGTTCCAAAGGGAATGCAGAGCCAAATACCGCCGAAATATAAGGCGAAGAAGTTCAAAAGTCGTTCATAAGGGGATGCAGAACTTATACCGCCGAAATAGAAGGCGAAGAAGTTCAAAAAATGTTCCTAAGGGGATGCAGAATTTACACCAAAAAATAAATGGTGACCACCAAAAAATAAACGGTGAAGAAGCTCAAAAGTCGTTCCTAAGGGGATGCAGAGTTCGTATATTCCAGTGTGGGTGTGTGGGTGTGTGTCTTCGGCATCAGTATCATTTTGTATCATATCATCACATCATTTCGCATAGCATCACATCATACATCATATCACATCAATGACACGAGAATCGAATACAGAGTAAGCTTCGGCGAATGCTTCGTAAAAATGAAAATGTGCTAAGGAACGAAGTAAGCTTTGGGAAATACAGCTTCATCGGTCTTGTCACAAAAGAAGGGATCCCTCTTTGCGAAGCATGGATATTTTTACGAAGCATGGATCTTTTTCTTAACGAAGCATGAAAAGAAGGGAAGGTGTTTTTTTGTCGAAGGCTCAAAAACGGTATGTATGTAAAGTTTATGCATCGCAAAGAAATGAATTACAATAATTTACATATTCGATTCAAAGCTACACACACCAAATATTACAGTCTTGTTACAATAAAAGTACAATGTCCATTCTAGTGTCTCATACATTGACCATTTCGAAATGTTTTTACAATAAGAGCTATTCCTCTTTAAGGACTTTTTCTGCAACTTCGTTTAGTAATTCGTTAACAACTTCATCAACAATAGATTCGGCCATATTAATGATCTCCAGCGCTTCATTCATTTTTGGATCAGCCAGGGGATCAAACGGTTCCGGCGGCGGAGATAATTCAGCTGAAGTGGGAAAAATTAATTAGTTCGAAGCCACAAAAACAAATGCCGAAGCTGAAAATCAAAAGATATTACCTATACGCTTTTCGCGCTCTGCAGTTTCTTCAGCTTGTCTTGCTTCTACTCGGGCGTCATGGGTGTCTTTTTCACTTTTCATTATAATTTCATGGGCCATCTCTCGGCCACCATTCACCCAGACATCATTATAGAATTTTCCGCCCATCAAGGTTGCTTCAGCTAAAGGATCCTTCGTATCATCTATGGAGAACGCAGCTTCGGTCTGGGCCATGGTTTTAATATGGTCGCATCCCGCCTTCTCCAAGATGGTTGAAATTCCCCGCGCACCGGAAAACGCGCAAATATCCCCGTGATCACTTAAAATTTCTTCGAAGGTATCGGCCTCTCCACTTATCCATTCAATAACGCCTTCGGGGTCGCCTCGTATGAAGTTTTCTTCGGCAGAATAGGCACCCACTTTGGCGAAACTAGCTTTTATTTTCTTCACACAATCCAAGGATTTTTCAAAGCACCTTTCCTTGGATGTGCGAAGTTCTTCAACATTTTTCTCTAAATGATTTTTCCAATATTCGTTGATTTCTTAGTTAGCTTCTGCAAGTGCACATTTTTCCTTAGCTTCGGCCAGTTGCTTCCGAAGGTCTTCAATTTCAATCTTTTGGGCTTCGGCTTGAGCTTTGAAACTAGCTTCATCTTCTTTCACTTTGTTAACCAGAGAAATTAAGATTTTGTCTTTTTCAAGACCTTCGTTTCTCAATTCAATCACCTCTGAACGAAGGTTGTTCAGAGCCATTGTATAGCCTTCGGTTTCAATATTTTTCTGTGCCCTGAGGGCATTACTAAGAATCAAGCCCTGCAAGAGGAGGAAAGAATTGAGTATGAAAAATGAAATACCCTATTTTCAAATTCAAAGTTAACTTTTATACCTTTATGCTATTGTATGCTAGGCTGTCAACAAGTTCATCCTTGGATAAAATCGAAAGGCCGTCTTCCAGCTTCAGGAATCCGATGCTCTTACCTATCTCCCGGCAAACTGATATTTCTTTATTATCCGGGAGACAGTACAAAAAATCTTCTTTGCCACTACCATTGAACACTAATGCCCCTTTCGGATATTTCAATTTTTGGGCGTAGTGTCGTGCTTCTAGCATTTCTTCTTGGGGTAGGTCTTTTCCCGAAGCATGGCGAATGATGTATTCAATGCTTTTGTTCGAAGCTTCGGGAGCAGGAGTTTTGATTTCTTTAGACGCAATCCGCTCTGTCGTTTTCTCCTTAGGCTCAGCAAGCTCCATCTTGGTGGGCATCGAAGGCCCAGCTTCGGCTTCAGTTTGAGCTTGCGCAACTTTGGTTTCTGCTTGCCTAGTTTTGGCTTCGGCCTGCGTCTTTGTAGTTTCAGCAACTTTCTTTGTAGTAGCAGAACTTAAAGCCTTCGTAGTTTCCAGCACAGCATCCAGCACGTTGGCCATCCTCCTCCTCTTGGGAGTTGTAGCAGAAGCCTTTTGCACCTTCGTCAGTTTTGTCTCTGCTCGAGGGCTCGGAATTTTTGGCACTTCTTTAGCCCTATTAACCTTAGCCTCGGCTGGCTCGGCTATGGGTACCTTCGGCATTATGGTCGTCTCTTTAGTGCTCTATGCAACTGCAGCAGTTTCTGTTGCTTCGGCTACTGAGGAGGACCCTGCGCCAAACTCAGGCACTACGGCCGGTTCAATATAGCGCTGTCGGTGGGTTAGAACCTTCACCTTTTTGCTCTTCGGCACAAGCTCGGCTGCGATGACCGAAGCAGCAGTCTTCCTCTTTTTCCCTTGCCCTCGCAGCGGGTAGCGATAATCGGGGTATATGAAGCCGATCACATCAAAAACTCTATTCAGTCTTTTCTTCCTCTGACCTCCGAAGGCTGCAGATAGAGCATTACCTTCGGCCTTGGAGTAAGCTCCAAGCAGCTCATCGCTGGTAGCTTCAATACACTTCAGCCAATCGTCGTTTGGCTCATCAAACTTCTCCCTAAATCTGAAAGTATATTTCAGTCGGACCAGACCACCATCATTATAATCAGTGGTGGTCTCCTTCGGCATTTCCCAGCTTTCCACAAGCGGCCATACCCTGAAGGCTATATGTTCTTGAACCAAATCTCTTGTGCCAATGAAGGAGCAGACAGTGCTAAAAGCCCTCTGACACGCTTCGATAGCGTCATCAAATTCCACCTTCGGCCTTTGGAGGCCGAAGTGGGACCAGATGGGGCGCTGGATGATCTCTTTAATGTCTTCCCTTGCCTTTAAATCATTCTTCACATAAAACCATTCCTCCATCCAGGCTCCAGGCCATCTCTTCCATAATGTTGGCACCGGGTGGCTTGCGTTGGGGCGAGCGATAAATCCGTAACAACC
Organism: Zea luxurians; assembly: GCA_029449295.1. Classification (NCBI taxonomy): domain Eukaryota; kingdom Viridiplantae; phylum Streptophyta; class Magnoliopsida; order Poales; family Poaceae; genus Zea; species Zea luxurians. Next base: position 144,412,019 of record JAOPSE010000001.1, on the reverse strand, counting down.
GAAGTTGTTGTGATACTGTTCTTTACCAGTAGCCTTCGCCTCATACAAGAGCTCATGCATGCTGCAGAAGCACTTCGCGCTCGGCTCCAGCCCTTGGCTTCTTACTTGCCCAAACAAAAATCCCCATCCTCATTATAGCTTCGGGGGTAATCTGATAAAGGAAGATCTGGAATATCTTCAGCACTTCAACTACAAACTTGCTTAAAGGGAACCGAAGACCAGCCTTAAAAAAGCTTCGGTAGATAACAACTTCATTCTCCTCAGGGGCAGGGGCCGTATTGTCTCCGCGAGCCCTCATAATAGACATATCGCGAAAGTACCTTCCTCTCATATTGTCAAGATGACCCTGTTTGATAGTCGATTTCCCGAAGACAGTATGGCTTGGCCGCCAGGACCGATCTTCAGAATCTTCGTCTCCACTCTCCACATCATAACTATCACTGTCATCAGTATCTTCAGACAAACTTTCTAGAATATCTTTGGTAATCTTCTCTGTATTTGTTTTTGACATAGATTCGACAAACCCGGCGATAAAGGAATCCACAGATTTCCTTTCTTCAAACAACTTTGTCTCCTCAGTTAGCTTCGTCTCTGCAGTCATTTTCTTCTCCTCAGTCATCTTCTCCCCAGACATGATGAAACATGTCCTTAAGTCGAAGCTCGAAAAGACTTGTAAATCAGGCGAAAGCTAGAGGGCGAGAGCTAAAAAGTTTGAGAAAATAATGCTACTAGTGGAAACAGTGTATCAAATGATGCCGCTATGGTTTATATTTATACGCCCAGTGCGTTGTAACCTGGTGGGTCCCATCTGTCATTGGCTATTGCTATTCTAGCAAAAGGGAAGGTGTTTTTTCGGACCTTCAGCTAAAGACTTTCGTTCATGTCGCAGTCTAAATTCGTTGTTATAACAAATTAATACTGCGAGGGGCTACTGTTGGGGGCCTTCGTCTTCCAAAGGTCCTCAAAAACATGATTTAACAATGTTTCCCAAGTGTAATGAATGTACAGGTACCTTTGGACTCAGAACAAAGCTGTACACAATATGAAAAGCATGGTTTGGACGAAGGTTGAACCAGCTCCGAAGCTACACGCAAAGAAGCTTCGACTCAGTACCAGAAAAAGGAACCGACTTAGAGGGGAAAAGGATATCTAGTCCTCGATAGATTGTCCTTAAGTCAATAATAAATATAAAGGGCATGAATGTAATTTTACACAGGCTGCGCCCTGTGCCTATAAATAGATGAACAGTACCCAGTACTGTTCACACTAATTTGTATTCGCTCGTGCGTGACATTCGTATCTTTGCCTTCTGTCGAGCCGAAGGTACAGATGTAATTCAATATTGTTCTTATTCATTCATGACTATATAAAAAGGATATATAAATGATATTATATGATTATTCATGTTATTTCTCATGTTTCATATATTTCTTCTTTCATCAAAGTAAATTGTGATGGTGAAGGTTTGTCCTTCATGACCTTCGTCCGAAGATCGTTGTATCCTAAGGGAAATAATGCTCCAAAGGACAAAGGCCATTAACCATTAACTTCTTTCTGTGTTGCCTTGTTCTTAATTCATAGCATTTGAGAACAAGCCCCCAACAAGTATGAAGTTGATTAATCAATCTTGCTCATGGTTAAGAGTGGCCTTGGGATGCTCATAGATTAGTGTTTAGAAAAGCAAAACATTGAGGAGGTGATGCCTGTGATGGTCTCAAAATGGTTCACCATTAGACTAATGGTTCATCGTGGGTTGTGATGAATGGTTTTCAAGGGTTACTTTACTATAACGGTTCACCATGAGATTTGGTAATGGTTCAATATGAGATGTAGTGAACATTGAAGTCACTAGATTGTAACAATGTTTTACATGACAAATGCTTTACAAAATGGGATTAGAGTGCTTTACAAGCATAAGTAAAACTTGACCAACTAAAAATGATCGCTTGAGCCAAGTCCGTTATATAGCCAACCTACCTACCAAACAATGGGATACTTGTTGAGTGGGAATGTACTCACCTTTTCCTTTTTCCATCCCATCCCATGTATCTTTTCCTCGGATGGAGGAGAACACGTGTCCTAGACTCAGGAGTTCTTGCACTACGATGAATTATAGGAATGTGATCAATCAGTCGGGTATTGGATGGACTACTGGTGGTATTTTCCTCATGACAAAGTGAATAAAAGTTAACTCTAATGAGTTCCACAAGTTGTGTTGAGTTATTTGGGTGAAGGTTATAGAAATATGGAGAAAATATGCAACAAAGGGCATTAATGGACCAAGGCATGAGCCAAGGGGATCGATTGACAACACACATGACCGCTCAGCCAACCCCTAGCTGTCTGGCCTCTTAAGTGGCTACCTGGCCGCACACTTGGCCCTTCAGACATGTATTTGTAACATAATGTATACAACATGACTTGTACAAGCTGGCACATCAGAAGATGATACCTCAACGATCCAAGGCATGAAATCCAAAGGTGGAGAAAGAAACACAATTTAGATTAACAGTGGCGACCCATAACTACCAAACTGACTTTTAGAAGCATTCCATACCGTTTGATGCAAAGATGCACGAGACAGGGGGCAGCTGGTGCCTAACCCTTGGTCGGCTAGCCATGTGTCTGACCGCCCCGCCTACCAATTGTCCTCTCTCAACTGTCTTAACCTCCACTACAAACCTCAATCTACTATATATACCCCCTCAAACTTGGGAGGGCAATATATACCCCTAGGAGCTCATTTGTGAAGAGGAGAGAAAGAGAGATGAAAAGACAAGAGAGTTCTACCCTCGAGAGTTGCCCTCTTTTTTATTCTAGTAGTATAAGTTAGTTAATGTGAGTTAGAGTGAGTCCAAGTTTTTGCCTCGGGAGCTCTAGGTCCTTCTGGAAGTCTTGGTTATTCTCTCTCATGTATCATCGACTATTAGTTGGAATCTAGTTACCTTGAGTACCATTATGAGTCTTATCTTTGTTTTACATTGTTATTATACTCAAGTATACTTTACTTTATCTTCACTTCTTGATTATTGTTGAGGTAGTCTAGGAGCACTCTAATTCAAGGCTCAGGATTATGTTAGCCTTTGTTCATCAAGTCTCATCTAGCTTGTTGGTGTTATAAGCCACTACTAGTCTTTGTCACTAGGCTAGCTAGTTCTTAACCTATGATCAAGGTAGAACTTCAGTGATCAAGATTCGCTTGACCACTGTTATAATGTGCCATCCTATCCATGCAACTATGGTTGGTAGCCCCTCTTTGTGACAACGAGTGTGTGGCATGTGTATCCTGACCCTGTCGGTTGCTAGGCCTGTACGTGATAGCTAGCTAACTCAGGTGTTTCACATATCTTCTATAAAAACCCTTTGGCACACAACATTTCCCACAATGCAAGTTCTTTCTTGAAATTGATAAACAATTGGCTAACCACAAATAGTGCTTCGTAGAATAGTAAATGTTTGATTCGATTACATGTATAGTGGAAATTTGGTTTTGTCCTCAAAACCGGGTGTGACAGAAATAATGGTAGAGTTTTCATTTACATATTATTTTTTATATAACTAGATCAGGTGGCGCCCCTTCGGGCGCCCTATCCATCACAAGGGAAAATTAATAGCAGACATTTGTTGATGAATCATTTAGCACAATTGTTGCTTCAAAGATGGAATTTCCCACAGTAGATGGTAAAACCATTCTATTTTTGGTACTAATATTAATATCTAGTCCTTGGGGGAGCTGCCATTTAGACTTGTGTTCGAGTGCTTGGTGCCACAGAATGTTGAAGCTTCTTTTGTCCAATGGCTTCAACACATGGAAGCGTGTACTTAGGTTTATACATTTAGAAAGTGGCACTTCATCGTCATAAGAACACATTGTTGTAAACAAGGAAGAATAACCCTAGGACGGTGAGTTTGATACATATGAGAAATTCTTAAAATAATAGAGCACTAAATATAAACTAATACCGATAAGAGAGACTCGAAGTTAATTCAGTAGGTGATTGAACAAACCAGAGTTTGCCAAAGTCTCTAGTGCCATATTATTAAGATTAACCTCCACCAACACCAAATCAATGTTTTATCCATAGATACAGATCACAATCCCTTCTTCTCTGCATAAAGAACAACTGTTTAATTTAATAGTCAAATCTCTATGATGCACAAATGCAGAAAGCTACATACGGGGGCTGCTTGAGTAACATAGTATACCTTATATCCATTTGAACCATGGCTTCCTGAATTTTGCCCCGATCTCCAAAATTCAACACCTGGAATACTGATGATAGTAAGGACCACTCATTATGTTTATCTCAATTCTCAAAACTTCAAGCCTTTTTAGAGCACAACATACTGCTCAAACTTCTATAATTTTCAATGGTCCAGCTTGACAACGAAAGGTGATTTCTAGATATCATATACGCAATCAGGAATCATATAAACATAAATTTACCAAAAAAACAAAGATGGCACCAGATGACTCTGAATAGAAAAGGATACAGATCAAATACCAAATGTGTTAACAAATCAAATAACATTTCAAGATTCTAACATAGACGGATACTACTAACTGAAAATACTATTAACCCAAGTTGATAAATTTAGCAAATAAGATTATCAAGAAACTCATCAATAACGTGACGGATATTACTAACTGAAAATACTATTAACCCAAGTTGATAAATATAGCAAATAAGATTATCAAGAAACTCATCAATGTTATTTGATTTTGTGCCATCTTTGTGCCAATGAAGTTGTAGCATAGCAAAATACCCAAAACTCTACCTGCAAGGCCGACCAAATAGGATATGGAGAAGTAGGTGGATGATCATGTAGCTAGAAATAATCGAAAGACACTAAATACTAAATGGTTCAGACAAAATCCCTAGTAGAAAAATGGTATGTTACCATTCTTTGTAAGTTTTAAAAATAGCAAAAATCACGAGAATGAGTAGGCAAGATTCACCATACATGCCATGTCATTGACAGACTAAGATCACACATAAGTCTGAAGGGAGGTGGTTTAGTTAAGATCACACGCAAGTTCTAACTGTATACAATGAGTTGACTTCGAAATTTTAACAAAAATCATGATTAACTGATGGGCTAAGGGGTCATTGCTACTGAAGCATAATTTTAGAAATGAATACATTAGAAGGGGATGTTGTATTTCTAGTCTTCCGGGTAGCAATAGCTTCATCGTGGGCCATGAGCCCATGACAATATCTGCTAATCAAGAGCTTCTATGAGCCACTACCTAACTTCATAAACAATGACATTTTTTCCTAAACAAACTCAAGGGCTTCTGTGTTGTCAGTCAAAACAGCAAGGTTAACAAAAAAATATAAAGTTTCTGCTCCAAAGTAAACTTCAGAAACTCACTTTTGTCTACAATGAACAAGCTCGATGAAGTGGAGACCTAGCAGAGCAAAATGCATAACCATATCGTTCTGTTAGCTCTATCTCTATGGACTTAAGGGCATTCCCTTTCACAAAATTATGACCTAACAAAAGAAAATCAAGGCTATTTAGACGCAGACAATGCTAACATTAATGAATGGAAATATAAATACTCAGTTCCCCTAGGACTACAGTGGCTACCTGCGCATCGGCGAGGTCGATCTCAACCGTGGGATATGCCTCGGCCTTCCCGGACTTGACGAGGGTGATTCGAGGAACAGTACAACCAATGCGTAGGCGAGGGAGATGGCTAGGACCACCTGGATCACGCGGCGGCAGAGGCACACAACGACGGCCCCCGACGACCTCCGCACCGAGCCCAGCGCAACGGGCCCCTGCGATGGATGCCCTAGGAGGAGGAGGAGGCGGCGGCCTGGTGGAGTGCGCGTTGAGGGAGGTGGTGGTCGAAGGCCACGGCCTGGTGGAGCCGGCTGCGACGCTGGGAATGCAGGTCGCGGCGAGATCTGGAGGAGACAAGCGTGCGACGGTGAGGACGGCAAGGGAGTGAGAAGAGGCGGCATCGAGCCGGTGTGGGAGAGAGAGAAGCACGGAACGTGCATAGGTCGATTGAAGATAAAAAATTCGAGTTCAGTCTGCTAGCTGTCACACGCGTATAGGCTGGCACCCGCGGAAACGCGGAGGAGGCTTCAATCCATAGTGTCTTTTAACTAAAGGTAACTATAAATATTTTAACAATTTCTAGATCTTTGGTGTTATCTTTACCAATCAATATTTTTTATCATTTACGTGGACATTTACTATAGTTTTTTATGATAGTTAATAATCATTAAAATAAATTATGTACTAACAGATAGGATCGGATGCCAATACAAATGTTAAGGCGTAAATAGGTTACACAATTTGAGACATAAATTACATTGACTAGAGATGAGCGAGAGGTGTGGCCTAATGTTTTATTAGGTTTATAAGGTCTATATTTAATTAGATCTATTTGTATAGTTATATTCATTTAGCTTTTATATGGCATATGTTTATATCTCATGTAATTTATATAGTATTATAATTTCTACTCTAACTAGAACCCCTATGTTTCCATAACTCATATGTATTTCAAAAACTTTGGATTTTGAAGTTTTATTAGGATTTTATGTACCAAGTTTTTGGAAACACTAGGTTTTAGATTTTTTTAGATTGGTTTCATATATTTTATAGTTTAAATAATTTTTTGTGATGATACAAAGTAATCATAGGTTGAACTAAGTATACCCCGAAACTATACGAAATGGTCCCAAACCATTATATTGGGTTTTATATATCCAAATGAATCATCTTTAGTGGAGATATATAAAAAATTATAGCATTTTTAAGGGAAAGTTAAATATCCTTTCTCTAGTCACTACTGGACACAACTGTTTTGCCGAGTGCTTCACGCACTCGGCAACGCCCAGAAAACTCTCGACAAAGAAGTCTCAGTGAATTGTACATCGGTAATGGCTTCTTTATCGAGTACTTTTTGTCGGACGCTTGGCAAAGTATTTGCCGAGTGCCATCTGGTGCTCAGCAAAGACAAGTCGTTGCCACGGCGACAAGTGACGGAGACGGAGACTTTGTTGAGTGTACTCAATGACACTCGACAAAGAGGGAACCTTTTCCAGGTGCCTGCTAGCCTAGCACTCAGTAAAGAAGGCTCCAGTGGGCCCCCACAATAGCCTCTATGCTTGGAGCCACAAGCCGGCACTCAGCAAAGGGTTCTTCTTTGCTGAGTGCTTGCTTTCCTGGCACACAGCAAAGGGAGCACCGATGGGCCCCTTTGCCAATCCCTTTGTCGAGTGCACTAGGAGGCACTCGGCAAAGGGTACTTCTTTGTCGAGTAGCTAGACCACAACACTCGACAAAGAAGCATTACCGGTTCTAGGTGTGCCTTATTTTGTCGAGTGCTTTGGCCACTACACTCAGCAAAGGAGCACTTTGTCGAGTGTAACACTCGGCAAAGTGACCAGAAAATTGCTTTTATATTTGTTTTTATTATTCCATTCAAACAAACAAAACATATATCACATAATCATCACATATGCATCACAAAGTTCACCTAATCATCACATACATAATAGAGAGCACATATCTCATAAAAACCACAAATCTCACAAGTTTTTCACAAACATGAGTATCACAAAGACCACAAATCTCACAAGTTTAGACCAAGTTTCACAAACAAGCTTCACAACTATAAGGTCATCAACGAGGTGGCTGGGTAAACTGGTTCGGTGAAGGGCTAGGCGAAGCGTGAGGGTTCTTCGATGCCGCTGATTGTCCCTGCATAGAGAAGAGATTGCATGCAGGACTAAAACTTTGATACTCACAGGAGTATGGAACTGAGTAGGATCAGCTAGAGGGAACAATGGAGGTGGTGGAGCAAGACCCTGTGTGCCGCTAAGGCTCTGCATGTACTAGAACATCTCTGCCATCCTCTACTGATCCGCCAAACAAGCTGCCCGCTCCGCCTCTCGCTCCGCCCTCATCCTCGCCTCCATCTCGATATGTTCCCTCCTCTCTTCTAGCTAGGCCTGTAATATTTCACCCCAACGTTATAATATTGCAAAGAGAAGGTATATAACTCAATGAATGATAAGGCATAGAAGCACTAACCTGGAGTTCCTAGATGAGGTGTTATGAGCTGTCCTACTGAGGTTGTATGGCTGAGCTCATGCTCCTTGCTCGCACCTGAGACAGAGTGGGAGTGGAGGACTAGTCGATTGCCCCATCGACAATCTAGTACCACCGATGCCTCTTTCCTCCTTCGACCGTTATGAGGACATCTTCGTCAATGTCCTCTGTCCTCGGATCGTAATCTGACCCATGGACCTCTTTTGCCATGGCAGTGTACTCAATGAGGCGGTTGTGGACGGCGGGGTTGCTATATGCCTCGAGGCCGTCCTATGGGTTGTAGGTGACGTCAGACAATGCCTAATTGTTGTGCGCCATAGCATACATCCAGAAGATGGAGCAAGGCTGGCCACCATGTGACACCGACTGCGAGAAAACCAATGAGATGGTTAGAAATCATGACTAATCGAAAGTTAGACTAAATTAAAGAGAGCATGTACCTATGCTTCTGCGTATTTGCCGAAGCTATGGTTGCCTTGGTGGTGGGAGGGACCTTGCATCATCAAACGTCGTTCTCGGTTAGCATTGTGCGCCTCATCCCACTCAGTCGAGCACCACCTTTGCACCATCTACTCCCAGCACCAGGGTGTGCGGCCCACCAATAACGAATTATCTACAAAAAAACTAGTACACAACATATCAGAAGATAAAATTAAGCATATTTAATATCAATATTAATGTTTTATATTTACCTGCAAGTATTGGTCTTGAGTCAACGATATGGTTCGGGCGTCCTTCTTGCTCACCTTCTCCCCAAGGATGGAGCCATGGTAAGTGATGATGGCCTGGATGCGCCTCGTTGTCCATGTCCACGACAAGGTTCTTACAACTCACGGTAGCCATGACATCCACCCTGGCCACGTATCCAGCCTCGCATCTGAAGAAATCATGCATATAAAGACAATATATCTATACATTATTTCAAGAATGAGCAACGAATGTGACACATTAAACAATATAGTGTGAGGAACAATTACCCACAGCTCTTGCTTCACCCGCTCTGCCTTGTTGTTGAATTGCCTGCCGTCTCGATCCACTGCATCAAGGGCGACGACGTAGTGGTCGAAGGAATTGGCCGGGCTCGTCACTCTGGCACACTCAACAAGTCCCGGGAAGTGTTCCCTATACAAAAGGCGAAAGATGCCATTGGGGTTGCGGCCATGACCCCTACATTCTCTAAAACCTTCCAAGACCTGTCCAACTGATTAAGAAAAAGTATTAGTTTCTATTTTAAGCTTAAACATATAATATGAAGAAGCAACGACAACAACTATAGTTATATACCTTTCCCCATCAGGTCGAATAAGCGGGCGTCTATCACGAAGTATCGGCCGCTGACGAAGACTTGCGGGACCTCGCAAGTAGACGTGCGACGAACCAGAGGCGCCCCTACTAAGTGTCGTCGTTGTCGTCATCCTGTTATGCCGCATCGATGTCCTGCTGCGCCACATCGATAGTGGCCTACTGCTCCACCTACTGTTGTACGACGTTGTCCTGCTACGCCTCCTCCTCTGTCCTACAGGTGCTCCTTCTCCCCCTCTCCCTCCTCATCCTCATCCCACCGCCAACCATCTTTGTCCAACCACCTACAATTAAGAATAAGCAAATAAGCACACATAAAAAATATGTATTTAGAAACATATGCGAAATAAATGAAATAGAAAAGTGGATCCATGCTTATTTGCTAGTAAGTCATGCATAGAGTACTAGTACCAAACATGCATTTTGAAGTTTTTCTTCGTAGCGGTCGTATGTCCAAACCCCTTCTCCCAAGCACATACCAATTCATCAATCAAAGCCTCCATGTACATGCCCATTTTATTCCTCGGGTGTCTAGGAATTATCAACGACACGAATATGTTCTGTCTTTGAAAGCATACACCGGGGGAGATTGATGGGGATAACGAACATGGGCCAACATGTGTATGGGGCAGTGGTCATTCCATAGGGATTGAACCCATCTATGGTGTGGCGGAACCACCCGAATTATTCTAGCTTAAGTGCCTTAGTCACGCCTCAGGGGCCGTAACACACTTAAATCGGAATAACCCGTCAGTCCCTCAGATCTAGTCTGATGGAGCCACTTAACCAGGATCAAATTCCACAATCTCACTCGAGGGTGAGTCACAGGAGAAATACAATAAAACAGGAATCCTCAAATTAAGTACTGAGTTATTACATAAATCGGAGTTTTTGAGTAGCAAATAAGGGTTCACAAAATAAAGTGCAGCGGATAATCGATGTCGTCGGTATCGAGGAAATGGGCAAGGCCTAGCCCACTACTCCTCGTGCTCCTCTCCTACCGGAGCAACATCCCACTCGACCGTCCAACCCGGTGGCAGGGTGGTAGGCCAAGTCACACCATCAACCATTTCCTGAATGGTACCTGCAAAAAATTGTGCCACAAGCAAGGCTGAGTATACTAATACTCAGCTAGACTTACCCGGTGTGAGGAATCTACTCCTCTACCTCTAGACTATGCAGCTGTTTGGCTGAGGGGTTTGGTTTGCCAAAAACACTAGCTGTTTCTAAAATCAACTTTTAGCTTTTCAAATTCTATCATCTTTAACTTAGCTAGATTTACTTCTTCTAAGCATACATGGTAACAAGCATTTAGATCAATCAACAAGTTATCTCATGTAACCTCATTTCACTTCTTACTCGATGCAGTACAAGGAATCAAGCAGTCTCATTAGCTGCGAGAAGCAGACGATTCGAATCGAGTTTTAACCTTGCAAGGTAAACCTAAACACACGACATGTCAGGGTACTCCGACCCCACACATGTCAACCGTCCCCATCGATCCCCCGTTCGCGTCCAGGCCTCACCGCCTTGGCATACAATGCTCCACTGACCCCGGCCGCCGCCGTGCAGTGACTGCACTTGTACCCACCATAGCTAGCATGGGAGACCCAGTCTCAGGTCGCATGAGGGATAAAGTCCACGCCCGGCTTCACTCAGGTACTAGGTTTACCGGTTACCATATTTCCCGGCATGTGCTTAGTACGTTCAAAAGCTTGACTCAGGTATCCACACATTAATCCTTAATTCTTTTTCCCGTCTCATGGACAAGACATCCTCCCTGGATCCAAGTCCATAGACCAACATATACCCCGTTATCAAGATGAATACAATCAATTCCTGACCTCGCGCGAGTGCTAGAAAAATCACTCGACTTCTACCGAGATCCTGATTAGCAAGCAGCTACTTGACCTAGCATACTAGTATTCATCTCAAAAAGGAATCCTAAGTTCATGCAACTAGAGGTTTCAAACAACTCCTACACTTAAGTGCACATTTCAACCCTACAAACATTAAGTGTAGTAAAATAGCATATATAAACGGTTATGCATAAAACCGGGGCTTGCCTTCAATTGCTGGGGCTGCAGGGAGATCCTCAACAGCAGCCTCTGAAGCCTGCTCCTGGTCTTCCTCTTGGACAAGTCCTTGCTCGGGGATGAGCACGTACTCTCCGTTGGCAAGATTACAATCTAATGAATGCAATGCGTAAGATATATGCATGATATGATATGTGCTTTTAGAAATTACAACTTTAAGGGTGTATGATCTACTTGAGTAAAACAAGTTAACTTTACTGGAGTAAGACCCTTTGGTGGTATACTTGGTAAATTAAGTTAAACTTAGCTAAGGCAAGTAGTGGATTTAATTTTTGGGGTTCCACTGAATTCCTTTTAAGTCTTAGGGAGAATGGATAAGTTCTCAAGTTAGACTTATTGGGGTGAAGTTTATTTCTTCTTCCCTTTTCTTTTATTCTTTTTAATGTTTTGGAGTGGGTTTGAACTACAAGTTGCTTTTATAAAATTTTAAAAATTCTGCAAAAATTACAGTGGCTTGGTACTGGTGTATGTTTCTCTGTCTCAAAATTTGGGGATCAGGAAGTGAATAGTTTTCTCTGGACAAAATTATCAAATCCTAGGGCAGAAGGGGTGCTTTGAACTACAGCTGTTATCTAACAGTGGGTAATTCTCTAAAACTTATTTTTGCTGGCTTTTAGGTGTTATAACATGACTTGATACAAATTTCTAGTCATTAATACCTTTTAGTTATTTTTCTATGGTTTTCTCAAGATTCTAGCCAAATAAGTGCTTTCTACTACCACTATATTTGAAAAATATCAAACAACAGAGTTCTTATTTTTCTTAGTTATTGTTTTGTGCAAGAGCAATCATTCTGAAGTTTGGCATCATTTTGCTTAAGGAAAGGGGTGGTATACATTATTTGAATTAAGTGGCCTTTCTCATAAATCTTTAGCAATAGGTAAGAATTTGCTTCTTTTTCAGGGGTTTGCATTTTTCTCTGGTAGTTCATCTCAGAATGGACTTAGCTAATTTTTGGTTGCCCATTATTACATCATTAGGGGTTGTTTATGATTTATTTTCAAAATGCCTCATTATCCTTTTGTATTTATTCTCCTTACTTAAAAAGTTGAACTGAGGTGGCCTTTATTTTTGTAGTGGGGCTCTGGGGGTTGTAAGTCCACTGGATTTTTATTAATCATTTTGGTTATGGTTTTGCCATCCTAATAATTGATTTTCAGTCTATATAAGGCTAAATAAATCATTTTAATTTAGAGCTGGTCCAAATTGATGGTTTCTGTATTTTTCCTAGGTTCTTTGTTACATAAGTAAACTAGGAAAAATAATCTTAATCATTGTTCATTAATTTATAATGCCTTTCTGATTTTCTCTAAGTTTTGGACAAATTAGCTTTAAATGAATAACTACATCATAATTTCTAATGCTGGGGTTCCTACTATTTTTAAACAGTGTCTAAACGAGGTGTAAACATCTACAAATTTTATTAAGTTCAGCACAGGAGAAAAACTAATTTTTCTTAATTAAACAAGGTTTGGTGGGTTTCTGTTTTTAATTTTAAACTCTAAAATTTAGAACAGAAAGCATAGGGTTTATCATTTTTAAATGACAGTTCATGATATTCAGAAGCTAGCAAAATTGGTTTGACAACTTTTTATGAAAAATTCATCAAGTTATGGATTTTCTAAGTTATCTGGTCATTTTAAAAAGATTAACAGAAATGGTTTAATGGAAATCCACTTTGCACTGGGGTCCCTGGCGGGTTTTTAAGTTTTCCTCGCGAATCAGTCCTTAGGCTACTATTCACATGAGTCGCTGACGTTACAGAAAACCCCTCGGGTTCTAAGGATCTTAACCCGAGGTCCTTCGTCTACCTCAAACAGTAACCGCGGCAGAAGAAAGGGCGGAGGGGCTTACCGGCGGCGAGATTGCTCCGGTGAAGTGGTCGAGGACGTAGGGGAGGTCTTGGGGATCACAACGAGGTGCGGGTCGCCGTCGGGGATGGCCGGAGTCGGTCGGTCCACGCGCGCAGGCGGGGATGCTCGTCAGCGGCGAGGAGTCTGGCCTGATCACGGCGAGATAGATCAATTGGATGGGTCAGGTAGGTTCACGGAATGCCAGAGAAGATATGGGTGCAAGGAATTGGTCGGAGACTCACTGGATAGCTTGGTCCACGCGCGGCGGCGGAAGACCGAAGTCCGGTGAGGTCGATCTTGGGCCTCCGGTGAAGTCCGGCCGGGTCTGAGGGCTTGGCAAGCTTCACGGGCTACTGGCGGAGCTAGCTAAAGCACTGGCTCGACTTGAGGATGGCTGGAGTGGGCTGGCCACGGTGGCCGAAGCTCTGGCGGCAATGGCGGGCGGAATTGAGCTCGCCGGAGCTAAGGGAAAGCGGCCGACCAGTGAGGGTGAGTGCGAGGCGAAGTGAGGTGCGCCTGGGGAGGCTTTATAGGCACGGCGCAGTGCACGGGCGGTCGTGGACCGGCGAGTGCGAGCGGGCGTGCACTGGGGGGGCGCGGTGCGCGAACGGGCGTGAACCGGGGGTGTCAGCCACGGTCGAACACGTGTGCCCGATGCTTCTACCCCTGTTCAAGCGCCGATTGGGAGCAAATCTTCGCGAATTTGGGCAAGATCGCTGTGAAGGATTTGTTCACATGACCAAGCTTTGTCTTTTGTGTATGGACGTCGCGCGGTTTTAGGCTAGGGACAGGGAGTTGTAGTGTCACCAAGGTGCCAGTGTCAGAATGTCTGGTCCCGAGGTCAAATCGCGCCAAAACCGTGTCAAATGAATTTGGTTTGAGTTCAAACTTTTCCAGGATGTGTTCAAGGGAATTTGGCACAACTTTGATATTTGGATCTCCTGGTTTTGAGTTTCGAAAAACAGAGAACGCATTTGATCTTTGGAAAGAGGTCTGAATTTCAGAAATTCAGAAATCTGAATTTCTCCAAGGGTGCTTAGTTCAAGGGCTGATTTGAGAATTTATTTAAGTTAATTTGGCTAAGCTTTCTCAATCTTTCTTGTTGCTTATTTAATGTACTTTAACTTTTATAATTGGCTCAAGTCATAATTTTAAATTTTTCATACCCTTCTCCTTGTTTTCTTAAATTTTACTCATGGGGCTTATTTAGGGTTTTTATTAGGGTTACATATTCTTACCTTTTAAAATACTCAATTGTCTTGATCATGACACTTCTAAGTATATGCTTGGGGAAATCTTCATTCTTAAGTTAATTTGATGCTCATGCTTACTTTGGTTCTCATAAAATGGTGGTTCTTGGTTTGGCATTTTAAGAGAAGCCCTAAGTGACACTGGGGTGTCACATATGGCTAGTGCAACATGTACATTACGAGCCTCTTCGACTTTCTCATGGTGAATGGCATCAAAGTGGGTCCATGCTTCACCATCGGATGCATGTACCATCTTGTCAGGATTGTATTGATTGCCATTTTCGTGTCATGTCATCTGTTTTGCAGATTCCTCGGTCATGTATAGAAGCTGGATCTTCAGTATGAACAGAAGGTGACGTAGGATTGTCACAAGGACGCCAAGTTGCCTCTTCTGTCCATCACCAGATTCCAACTCCATGAACCTAGGCAATTTACACTCCGGATAGTACTTTTCCTCTATGTATTCTTTTTCTAAACAGGATGTAGCCCTTTGGACAAGCATGTATCTGCTCATACGTCATCTTGAGTGCATGAAGGAGTTTATGTGCCTCATACATGCTCTTTGGTAGAACATGATCCTCCAGAAGCAAGATTCCAATATCTGTCGACAAACCATCGAAGGCTTCTCGACTCAGGCTGTACTACGACTTGGATGTCATTATACATCCAATGACATCCAGTTGAGAAACCTTTGACTTGCCATGAAGTGGTTTCTCTGCCATGTCAAACATGTCGTAGAATACCTTTGCGTTCGCCTCTAGCTCGTCCTCCATATGTCCTTCGGTGAACTTTGCCTCGTGATAGTCATTCAACATGTGCGCTACCCCGACATTAGCATCATGTAATACCCAAATTATAAGGAAGAATAAAAGTAGAATTTGCTCTCCTCTATATATGTGTATGTATCTCTATTTGTCATCACATGTGAATACCGTCTTTAAAAACAATTAATAAAAATATATACCACTAAAATATTGCATCATGTTGAGTCTTATGTTTGTGCATCTAATACTGGCCGGATCAATAAAAATGTGCTAACGTCTAAATTAGAATTTAATCAAAGAATTATAATTTAGAGCATTAGAATAATAAAACTAGAAATGGAAGGAAATAAGAAAATATTACATAAAATAAAAATAAGAATAAAATTCTTACCGAACTGGTGCATTCAATTGTACATTAAAATGAAGACAAAATTCACCACAGATTTAGGATTCAAATTTGGATTCAAAAATATAAGAAAGAAAAGAAAATAACAGCAAAAGAAAAGAAAAAGGGATAAAAAGCCTACCTGGGCCGCGGGACCTAATTTCGGCCCACAACCGAATTCGTCTGTGTGACCCACACCTACTCTTCCATCGCGCGCGCCTTGCTGCTTGGGCTGGCGCTGGCGCGTGGGTCCCCACCGTCGATCTCCACCTGCGTGCACCGGTCACTTGCTGGTGGGCCCTCGCAGTCAGGTTCTTCCCTAACCATCCGCGGTTCTCACGCCACTACCCTGTGCTGACTGTCCTGCCCGCTTCGGCCGGGGCCGTTGCGCCCTCAACAGGATATAATACGCCGCCGCCGCGACCCCTCATCGACATCCGTGCACACACGAGCTGAGAGCAAAGAGAGGGTGAGTGTCGTGACCTCTCCTTGAGTCCACTCCACGCCGTCATGGATCCACATCCTTGTTGTCGCTGGGACCTTGGATTAGGCGGGGACGCATACCCTAGGAGCTTTGCAGGATCGCGCCAAGCGTTCCCATGGTGGTGGCGGGCTCTGACGGTGGTGGCAGGGGGCGGATTGCTCACCGGCGATCGATTCGCACCACTGGGCCGCCAGTCCTCGTCGACAGAGCACGATACTTTGAAATCAGAGGTATGATGGCGGGCTATGTATTGAGGGTGTGCACCACATCGCGTAGCAAGTTGTAGATTGAACTGCGGGGCACCAAGGGCCGAGAATCGACCACACCGGCGGTAGCTCCGTCGTGGGGTGGGATGACGCCGCCGTCGAACACACTATGGGAGTCGGTGATCTTTGAAACATAGATCTCCACTCGGACAGTTCTGATTAGATGCCGTAGATACCCTTTTGCACCGTTGAATCCCGACCATAAGTCACGAATCTAGCGGTCCGCGTTGATTCCTTTGTAATGGCACGTGTGCTAGTGGCGGGGATTCGGTGCGGACAGGATCCCGTGCGCCCCACTGTGGGAACCCGTGTGTGGCCTGGCTCCAGCCAGTGGTTGGGCGCCAAGTGTCCCTGTTCCGTCGTCCGCAGGTAGTTTTGCAAAGGAGACCCCAAATTCTGGTATATTATAGCTGACATCCATGTCATGTGTAAACTAAATACAATAGTGCCCTGGAACTTTATAACACGACCCCTGTACCACTGGAAAATGATGGCCACGGTCCATACAGAGAACAAGTGAGTTAAACTAAATACAGAATATAGTTTTTAATGTAGAAATAACTCTAGAAACTTAGTTAATTCATAACTAATTCATTTTAATCCTTTTTCACTCCATTTCAGATGTAATAATTTTGTTTTATTATTGTTCATCACCAAGTACCCCTGTTTAGCTGTGAAACTTGAATTAAAATTGTTCATTTGAATTAATCTCTTACCCCTACTTCCAAGTACTTAATAACTTCAGAAATTCATAACTAAATAACTGTAGCTCCAAAATTAATAATTCTAGTTCCTATGATCTTATTTTAATATCTAGATTATTATTGTGTATTTTATTTACATGTTTGGTGTGTGATGTTAATTTTTGCTATACTATGTATGTATTGTGTTGATGCGAGTAGACGAGCAAGCTATAGAGGATCCTGAGGTTCAGATGGTAGAGACTGCTGAGCAGGAGCTCGTTGAAGGCAAGTTGTGCCCTTGATCACTTCTTTTACACATTCATGTTCTTATTAATTATAATGATCTGCATAGGTTAATTTTTACTAGGACCCAATAGGATACCCTAGATTTTGACTATCTTTATACCTTGTTTCACCACTGGTTTTACTACTAAATTTTTGGGTAGTACATGCTATTGCTTTATGTGTCTTTGGGTATAGAGATATTCATCACTCATTGTTATACTTTTTATTATCTGTTTATTCTTTACTGTTCATGATAAGATCATTATGTTAATGGGAACATGGAGAACCACCCGAGAAAACAGTGCTACCACAAGGGTTTAATGGGACGCCCTTGGCTGATTAACTAGGAAAGCTAGTGGATGACTATCTTACCCGAAAGGGGCAAGGGTAGTAGGGGAGTGGTCAGTGTAGGGAGGTCCTTGGGTTGATTTTGCTGCGATGGCGGTCAGGCGAGGGATTCCTGCACTGGAGCTTCCTATAAACTGTAGCGGGTTTTCTAAAGCTAGTGGAACTTTGTAAAGGCCTCGTAGTGGTACCCTGCCTCGCTTCCTTGGTAGAGGTGTATGGGGTCTGATCAACTCCGTGGCAAATGGGTAACACGACTTGTGGGTAAAGATGCACAACCTCTCTAGAGTGTAAAACTGGTATACTAGCCGTGCTCACGGTCATGAGCGGCTCGGACACTCACATGATTAATTTATAGAACTTAAACTTAATTTGTCATTTCATTGCATCTGGGATTATTGTACTATTTTTTTATTTATTATTTATAAGGTTTGGTATTTACTTACACTTAGTAACTGCTAATAAAATTTTGACCAACTTCAACCTTCATTTTATTGATTAGCCTTACACCTCACATGAACTCCCACCTTTGGCGAGTTCATGCCACATTATTCCCCACAACTTGTTGAGCGATGAACATGTGTGAGCTCACTCTTGCTGTCTCACACCCCCCACAGGAGAAGAATAGGTGGTCGAAGAGGAGCCGCCTAACACTGAGGCTTTCGACTTGATCTAGGTGGCGTCTCCCAGTCAGCTTTGTGGCGCCAGGGAATAATATTTAGTTTGCTTTATTTTATTATTTATTTTTGTAAGACTTCGCTATGTAATAAGTACATTTATGATATTTATGACATTTATCTCTATGCACTTTGTTACTATATGTGTTGTCTTCTCTGGCGTATATATGAGATGCACCCGGCTTTGTTCCTTAAAGCCTAGGTGTGACAGAAGTGGTATCAGAGCAAATATTGACCGTAGGACGAAACCTAGATAGAAATAGACAAAACCCTTACCTACTTACCTTACTCTGATTCTTTCTATACTTATCTTGATCCTGTCTCACCTTCTACTGTTATACTCTGATCATTCTTACCTTTTCTACTCTGAGATAAGATAGATTTCACACCTTGGAATCCTACACGTATGACCTTTTTAGGAGATAGGAGGCCTAAGATAAAATCAAAACTATTTTCTCTATTTGAAAATGTTGTTTGATTGTTCTGATGATAAATGTCTGATTTGCTTCTTTGATTGATTGAAATATTATTTATGGACATCTTAGCATGTACCACCATAAGGTAATGAATTAGCTATGGTAGGTAAAACATTAATCTGCTTAGCTAATAAATCCCCCAAAGTAACACGATTCGTAATTACTGCCTTGTCTACTTTTCTCTTACCATATGTATCTAACTCAGATGGTCAATACCAGGAGGGGTGGTGGAATTGATTTACCTCCCAAACGACACACTTGGAGGATATTTAGACAACCCCAGCCACAACCACCAGAGATGAATTCTCCTAATCCTCCACCAGGCGGAGTTGACCCACTGGTTGCAGCTCAGATGAGGATGACGCAAAAAAATGGCGGACACTATGGCAGATATGCGTGCGCAGATGCAGCAAGAACGCCAGGGGATGTGCCAGGAACGAGAAGAGATACGCCAGGAGTTGCGCCAGGAGCGAGAAGAGATACGCCAGGAGAGAAGGGCGCAACAGCAACTGCAACAACAACAACAATAGCAATAAGTATCATTGCCTCCACCACCACCACTAGTTCCACCTCGTGATAAGCACCGAGAATTTACGAGTCACAAGCCGCCGATCTTTGCCAGATCCACTAGATGCAGATGATTGGTTGAAGTCAATTGAGAAGATGCTCAACATCGCCCAATGCTCTGACTGGGAGAAAGTTCTTTATGCTTCTGGTCGTCTGACAGGTCCTGCTGCTGACTAGTGGGATTCTTATGTTGCTGCCCATGATGCTGCTGACACTATTACTTGGGCAGAGTTCAGTACACAGTTCAGAAACTACCACATTCCTGCTGGATTGATGAAGATCAAGAAGGAGTTTCTGTCATTGAAGAAAGGCAACATGTCTGTCAGCGAGTACCGCAATAAGTTCATTCAGCTCTCCATATATGCTCCGGATGAAGTTGCTGAGGATGAGAGAAAGCAGGAGCACTTTTTTGAAGGACTTAATGGACCCCTACAGTATGCACTGGTTGCACACACATTTCCATCATTTCAGAGGCTACTGGATAAGGCTCTTGCTATTGAGCACAAGCGTGTTCAACTGGGAGACTTGAAGAGGAAGGCTATCTCACAGGGGTAGGGTAGCAGCAGAGTTCGTCCTCGCTACGTTTCGCCACAGGGTACACCTACTCATCCAGGAGGAGGACCACGCCCAGCTAAGTACGCTCCATAGGGGTCTCCATGGACACCTCCCACTCATCAGGCTGCCCCCACTGGCACCCCGACGAGGCCTACAGGACAGAAGATCGGCCCTACATGCTTCAAGTGTAGTCAGATTGGGCACTATGCTAATGTCTGTCCGATGGGGAATTCTGGTACACCAGCTAAGAACAAGCAACAGACTCCTGGCAAGGGATATTCTATAGCCAGAGTTAATCAAGTCAGGTTTGATGCTACTCCTGATGGTGCTGACATCGTACTCGGTATGTTTTACATTAATGTCATTCCTGCAACCATATTATTTGATTCTGGTGGTACACATTCATTTATGTTTGCTCGATATGCCAACACAAATGAGATACCACTGCTAAATATGAGAAAACCAATGATAGTGATCACACCTAAAGGGCCTATTGAGGCAAATCAAATGACACGTAGATTGACATTAACAATTATGGGAAGAGAATTTGGAGCCACTGCTATAATATTAGAGGCAAGCAGTATAGATCTAATCCTTGGTATGTCATGGTTAAGAAAGGCAAAGGCCACTATAGCATGTGGTAGGGGTACTGTAGAACTCACCAGCCCTAAAGGAGAAAGATTTCAAGTTCAAATTGCAGTAACCACCTCTTCCAAACGGGCGATATACTTTATAGAGGAGGAGTTTGTTGGAGACAACATCCATGTGGTTAGAGATTTTCCTGATGTCTTTCCAGAGGAGTTACCAGGGATGCCACCCGATAGGGAAGTTGAGTTTGTAATTGATCTTCTACCTGGAACTGCTCCTATTTCTAAACGGCCATACAGGATGTCCGTAGAAGAGTTAAAGGAACTGAAGAAGCAGTTAACGGAGTTACAAGAGGCTGGATACATTCGTCTGAGTTCCTCACCTTGGGGAGCGCCGGTTCTATTTGTACAGAAGAAGGATGGATCACAGCGGATGTGTGTGGATTATAGGTCCCTTAATGATGTTACTGTAAAGAACAAGTATCCATTACCCCGCATTGAGGATTTATTTGATCAGATGAGAGGTGCTAGGGTGTTCTCGAAGATTGATCTCTGATCGGGTTACCATCAAATGAAGATTAGACCATCAGATATTCCCAAGAAGGCTTTCTCAACCCGATATGGATTATATGAGTTCACTGTTATGTCGTTTGGATTAACCAATGCACCAGCTTATTTTATGAATTTGATGAATAAGGTGTTTATGGAGTATTTGGACAGATTCGTCGTGGTGTTCATCGACGATATTCTTATCTATTCTAAGAGTGAAAGTGATCATGAAGAACATCTGAGATTGGTGCTACAGAAGCTACGAGATAATCAACTCTACGCCAAGTTCAGTAAATGCGAGTTCTGGATTGACAAGTTGCCATTCCTTGGACATATCATTTCTAATGGAGGAATATCAGTGGATCCTGCTAAGGTCAAGGAGATAATGGTGTGGAGCATACCCACTACAGTTACGGAGATCCGGAGTTTCTTGGGACTCGCGGGATATTATCGGAGATTTATTGAAGGATTTTCTAAAATTGCTAAGCCTATGACCTCGCTTCTAGAGAAGGGAAGAGAATTTAAGTGGGACGAGAAATGTCAAGAAAGCTTTGATCAATTAAAGGAAAGATTGATGTCACCACCAGTGTTGGTTATGCCAGACCTACAGAAGGGATTTGACATTTATTGTGATGCATGTGGCCAAGGCTTAGGATGTGTGCTCATGCAAGAAGGACATGTGATCGCCTATGCGTCTCGTCAGTTGCAGAAACATGAATTGAACTACCCCACTCATGACTTGGAGCTAGCAGCCGTTGTGCATGTGCTTAAGATTTAGAGACACTACATTATGGGAACCAAGTGCCAAGTATACACGGATCATAAGAGTTTGAAATATATATTCACTCAGAAGGATCTCAACCTTAGGCAACGCTGTTGGTTGGAGCTCATTAAGGATTATGATTTGGAGATTCACTATCACCCGGGCAAGGCGAATTTGGTTGCAGATGCCTTGAGTCGGAAGGAGCATGTTCATTCTGCTATTATTTCCCAGCTACCTGATGAGATTGTTGAGGATTTTAGGAGACTCAACCTGGGAATAGTTGCACATACTAAAGGAGTCACCATTGAATTGGAACCCACCTTGGAGCAAGAAATTCGTAAAGGTCAGGTTGGTGATGCTAAAATTCAAGAGATTAAGGATCTGATTACGGAAGGTAGAGGTTCGAAATTCACGAAGGATGAGCAAGGTACTATATGGTTCAAGGATCGGATATGTGTTTTGGATATTGATAGCCTTCGTGAGACTATATTGAAAGAAGCTCATGATTCTGACTACTCTATCCACCCTGGTAGCTCTAAGATGTATCAGGATTTGAAGCAGAAGTATTGGTGGTATGGACTGAAAAGAGATGTTGCTGCACATGTGGCTAAGTGTGATGTGTGTCAAAGAGTTAAGGCCGAACATCAAAGACCAGCTAGACTATTGCACTCGCTTAAGATTCCCGAGTGGAAATGGGAAGAAATTGGTATGGATTTCATTGTTGGACTACCCCGCACCCCTGCTAGGTATGACTCTATTTGGGTGATTGCGGACAGATTGACAAAAGTGGCTCATTTCATACCTGTGATGACTAATTACACGGGAGCCAAGCTAGCAGAATTGTATATGACTTGGATAGTTTGTCTACATGGGGTGCCTAAGAAGAACGTGTCTGATCGAGGATCACAGTTTACTTCTCGGTTTTGGAAGAAGTTGCATGAGAGCTTGGATACACAGTTGAATTTCAGTTCAGCCTATCATCCTCGGACTGATGGATAGATAGAGAGGACTAACCAAGTACTGGGGGATATGTTAAGAGCTTGTGCTCTTAAACATGGTGGAAGTTGGGATAAGAGCTTACCATATGCGGAGTTCTCTTATAATAATAGCTACCAGGTCAGTCTGAAGATGTCACCATTTGAGGCTCTATATGGCAGAAAGTGCAGGACTCCTCTATATTGGGATCAGACTAGAGAAAGACAGTTCTTTGGGCCTGAACTTATACAAGAGGCAGAAGAACAAGTGCGAATGATAAGAGAGAATTTGAGAATTGCACAATCAAGACAGAAGAGCTATGCTGATACCCGGAGAAGACTACTGGAGTTTAAGGAGGGTGATCACGTGTATCTGAAGGTGTCACCGATCCGGGGTATGAGGAGATTTAAAGTTAAAGGAAAGTTGTCCCCTCGCTTCATAGGACCCTTCTTGATCTTAAAGCGAGTGGGAGAAGTTGCATATCAACTAGAATTACCCGATCTATTGTCAGATGTACATGATGTCTTTCACATATCCCAACTAAAGAAGTGCCTCAGGGTACCTGAGGAGCAACTACCAATGGAGGAAGTTAGTGTTCAAGATGACCTGACTTATGCGGAGTACCCTATCAAGATTCTTGATACTTTGACTCGAGTTACAAGAAATAAGGTGATAAAGATGTGCAAAGTACAATGGAGTCACCATGGAGAGGATGAAGCTACTTGGGAAAGAGAAGAAGAGCTTCGCATATATTTTCCACATCTTTTTCCTAGTCCTTCCTAAATCTCGAGGACGAGATTCTTATTAAGGGGGGGGGGTAGGATTTGTAATACCCAAATTATAAGGAAGAATAAAAGTAGAATTTGCTCTCCTCTATATATGTGTACGTATCTCTATTTGTCATCACATGTGAACACCGTCTTTAAAAACAATTAATAAAAATATATACCACTAAAATATTGCATCATGTTGAGTCTTATGTTTGTGCATCTAATACTGGCCGGACTAATAAAAATGTGCCAATGTCTAAATTAGAATTTAATCAAAGAATTATAATTTAGAGCATTGGAATAATAAAACAAGAAATGGGAAGGAAATAAGAAAATATTACATAAAATAAAAATAAAAATAAGAATAAAATTCTTACCTAACTGGTGCATTCAATTGTACATTAAAATGAAGACAAAATTCACCACAGATTTAGGACTGAAATTTGGATACAAAAATATAAGAAAGAAAAGAAAATAATAGCAAAAGAAAAGAAAAAGGGATAAAAAGCCTACCTGGGCCACGGGACCTAATTTCGGCCCACAACCGAATTCGTCCGCGCGACCCACACTTACTCTTCCACCGCGCGCGCCTTGCTACGTGGGCTGGCGCTAGCGCGTGGGTCCCCACCGTCGGTCTCCACCTGCGCGCACCGGTCACTTGCTGGTGGGCCCTCGCAGTTAGGTTCTTCCCTAACCATTTGCGGTTCTCGCGCCACTACCCTGCGCTTACCGTCCCGCCCGCTTCAGCCGAGGCCGTTGCACCCTCAACAGGATATAATACGTCGCCTCCGCGACCCCCCATCGACATCCGTGCACACACGAGCTAAGAGCAAAGAGAGGGTGAGTGTCGCGACCTCTCCTTGAGTCCACTCCGTGCCGTCGCGGATCCACATCCTTGCCGTCGCCGGGACCTTGGATTAGGCGGGGACGCATACCCTAGGAGCTTCGCAGGATCGCGCCAAGCGTTCCCGTGGCGGTGGCAGGCTCTGACGGTGGTGGCAGGGGGCGGATTGCTCACCGGTGATCGATTCGCACCGCTAGGCCGCCAGTCCTCGTTGATAGAGCGCGATACTTCGAAATCGGAGGTATGATGGCGGGGTATGTATTGGGGGTGTGCACCACATCACGTAGCAAGTTGTAGATTGAACTGCGGGGCACCAAGGGCCGAGAATCGACCACACTGGCGGTAGCTCCGTCGTGGGGTGGGATGACGCCGCCGTCGAACACACTATGTGAGTCGGCGATCGTTGAACCGTAGATCTCCACTCGGACGGTTCTGATTAGATGTCGTAGATACCCTTTCGCACCGTTGAATCCCGGCCATAAGTCATGAATCTAGCGGTCCATGTTGATCCCTTTGTAATGGCACGTGTGCTAGTGGCGGGGATTCGGTGCGGACAGGATCCCATGCGCCCCACTGTGGGAACCCGTGTGTGGCCTGGCTCTAGCTAGTGGTTGGGCGCCAAGTGTCCTTGTTCCGTCGTCCGCAGGTAGTTTTGCAAAGGAGACCCCAAATTCTGGTATATTATAGCTGACATCCACATCCTATGTAAACTAAATACAATAGTGCCCTGGAACTTTATAATACGACCCCTGTACCACTGGAAAATGATGGTCGCGGTCCATACAGAGAACAAGTGAGTTAAACTAAATACAAAATATAGTTTTTAATGTAGAAATAACTCTAGAAACCTAGTTAATTCATAACGAATTCATTTTAATCCTTTTTCACTCCATTTTAGTTGTAATAATTTTGTTTTATTATTGTTCATCACCTAGTACCCCTGTTTAGCCGTGAAACTTGAATTAAAATTGTTCATTTGAATTAATATCTTACCCCTACTTCCAAGTACTTAATAACTTCAGAAATTCATAACTAAATAAACGTAGCTCCAAAATTAATAATTCCAGTTCCTATGATCTTATTTTAATATCTAGATTATTTTTGTGTATTTTATTTACATGTTTGGTGTGAAGTTAATTTTTGCTATACTATGTATTTATTGTGTTGATGCGAGTAGACGAGCAAGCTATAGAGGATCCTGAGGTTCAGCTGGTAGAGACTGCTGAGCAGGAGCTCGTTGAAGGCAAGTTGTGCCCTTGATCACTTCTTTTACCCATTCATGTTCTTATTAATCATAATAATCTGCATAGGTTAATTTTTGCTGGGACCCAATAGGATACCCATGATTTTGACTATCTTTATACCTTGTTTCACCACTGGTTTTACTACTAAATTTTTGGGTAGTACATGCTATTGCTTTATGTGGCTTTGGGTATAGAGATATTCATCACTCATTGTTATACTTTTTATTATCTGTTTATTCTTTATTGTTCATGATAAGATCATTATGTTAATGGGAACATGGAGAACCACCCAAGAAAACAGTGCTACC
The DNA here is from genome assembly GCA_029449295.1 of Zea luxurians. Classification (NCBI taxonomy): domain Eukaryota; kingdom Viridiplantae; phylum Streptophyta; class Magnoliopsida; order Poales; family Poaceae; genus Zea; species Zea luxurians. Next base: position 144,385,912 of record JAOPSE010000001.1, on the reverse strand, counting down.
ACAAGGGTTTAATGGGACGCCCTTGGCTGATTAACTAGGAAAGCTAGTGGATGACTACCTTACCCGAAAGGGGCAAGGGCAGTAGGGGAGTGGTCAGTGTAGGGAGGTCCTTGGGTTGATTTTGCTGCAATGGCGGTCAGGCAAGGGATTCCTGCACTGGAGCTTCCTATAAACTGTAGCAGGTTTTCTGAAGCTAGTGGAACTTTGTAAAGACCTCGTAGTGGTACCGTGCCTCGCTTCCTTGGTAGAGGTGTGTGGGGTCTGATCAACTCCGTGGCAAATGGGTAACATGACTTGTGGGTAAAGATGCGCAACCTCTGCAGAGTGTAAAACTAGTATACTAGCCGTGCTCACGGTCATGAGCGGCTCGGACACTCACATGATTAATTTATGGAACTTAAACTTAATTTGTCATTTCATTGCATCTGGGATTATTTTACTATTACTTTTATTTATTATTTCTAAGGTTCGGTATTTACTTACACTTAGTAACTGCTAATAAAATTTTGACCAACTTCTAAAAGCAATGCTCAACTTCAATCTTCATTTTATTGATTAGCCTTACACCTCACATGAACTCCCACCTTTGGCGAGTTCATGCCACATTATTCCCCACAACTTGTTGAGCGATGAACATGTGTGAGCTCACTCTTGCTGTCTCACACCCCCCACAGGAGAAGAACAGGTGGTCGAAGAGGAGTCGCCTAACACTGAGGCTTTCGACTTGATCTAGGTGGCGTCTCCCAGTCAGCTTTGTGGCGCCAGGGAATAATATTTAGTTCTCTTTATTTTATTATTTATTTTTGTAAGACTTCCGCTATGTAATAAGTACATTTATGATATTTATGACATTTATCTCTATGCACTCTGTTATTATATGTGTTGTCTTCTCTGGCGCATATATGAGATGCACCCGACTTTGTTCCTTAAAGCCCGGGTGTGACACATCACAATCCTCCATGCATTATCTTACCACCTATACGATGCGCTTCACCATGGAAGATCCATTGAGTATAGTTTGGCGTAAATCCATTCTTCCAAATATGTTCTCCCATGGTCTTCTTTGTTTTTCTTTTCATGTTGGCACATTTGTTGTACGGACATGGTACTAGACTCGCTCCTTTAGCACCTTCGCCAAATGCCCATTCCAAGAAAGCATCGGTCTTTGTAATCCATTCAGGGGTGACATCATTCCTTCCTACGCGGCCTGTGTACATCCAGTCATGATCCTCCATCCTCTAACATATATAATCGAGTATAGTGTAATATAAACATGTAATGCATGTACACTACGTTCTTATGTTCTAATAGGTGATGATAGGTCCTAATCCCACCCACGGGTGCATAGATGGGGTTAGTTTCAATGCTCTACTCCAATCCGAGAAAGAATTTCGGCATCACCTCCCCACTGTTCTCTAGATACACGTCCTGGAAGGGAGAGTGTGTTTCTAGAGAACAACAGGGAGGTGACACCGAAATTCTGTCTCGGACCGGATTAGAGCATGGAAACTAACCACATCTATGCAACCACGGGCTGTCCAAAAAACGTGGACAATTCAAACAGATACATTTGTAGATACACAAAGATCTGCATATCTACACTGTATCTCTTTCGAACGGGAGATGTCTAACAGGGTTATGTGATCTATGACCATGATATGGAAATCGAGGATATACCTAGGGTCGTAGTGGGGTCAGGTTAGCGGGATGTGGCGGGTCAGTGCAGTGGCAACGCGACATGGTGCTGGCAGACCCGCAATGGCTAAGAAGACCTCTACAAAAAACACAAGCCTGTCAACAAAAATTTCGGCAGCATCTCCCCAGCACGGGAAGGTTTCCAAACCCTACAAATAAAACTAACAACACGATGGCTGACACCCACAGATATATCAATGACACGATGGCTGACAATCACATCTAATCGTCATCCATATCCACCATCACATTATAAAGAAACTATTTTACTAAACATAGCATATTCACTAACCAAAGTAAAATGAGCATAAACTAACAGTACTAAACACATATTATCTAAATTCAACATAATAATAGAATTGAGTGACTAAAACTATTCTATTATCACCTTCGGTAGCTAGATGTGGGACCAAAGGGCGGAGACGGGGTGATCGGAGCCGGAGAAGAAATGGCATGGTCGTGGATGGCTAGAGTCGGGCAAGAACAACAGCAGTGCGGTGGTGCTGCGAGGGCAGGCGGGTGGGCGGGTGGGTTGGCGTGGCGGCACGTTGGGCGGCAGTGGCACAGTAAAATGTGAAGAAATAATGGGGTCACGGGGGGTTAAGTAAAAGTTCTTTGTCGACTGCCCGCGATCTAGCACTCGGCAAAGTTTTTTAATTTTAAAATACACTTTGCCGAGTGTCCCAAATCTGACACTCGGTAAATATTATTTTAAATTTTAAAAAAAATACTTTGTTGAGTGTCTCTCTGTAGGCACTCCGCAAAGAATACTTTGCCGAGTGCCAGATCCTGGACACTTGACAAAGCATATTTTTATTATTTTGTTTTCCCCACCAATTTTTGTGTGGTATGTTACTACAGTATATAGACATACATGTTCAATTTTAGCACAATTATCAAAGTGTTTGCTATAACTATTAGTTTTACTTTGTTTAATTGAATTTCTTCGCATAATTCAAATTTAAAGTGCAAGTCACTCAAAATGTAAAACGATGAATGCAAAAATGATAATCATGTTATTTAGCACAAGTTACGGCCTATTTTAGGAACAAACTGGAATTTTCAAACACCATGCTCACGAAACATGACTGTGAACTTGCGATCCAGTTGTTTTAAAATTGTATAAACACAAATAAAGTCAGAAAATCATGAAACATGTGGACATGTCATGACATCATATGTAGGGACTGATAAAAATTTGACAGTGTTTCGAGAAAGTTGTCACGCACTATGTGTAGTTTTGTGAAATGGTGGGAGAAGGATGAAGTGATGAACTCACTCTTGTGGAATACTATGATGTCATAGAGAAGGCTTGGGTTGAAAGAATTGCTGAAGAAATCATGGTGGGCTTATCGGATGATTCTGATGACAGCGAAGAGTTTGACTTCGAAGAGGATGCATACGATGTCAAAGATCGGCCCTTGAAGCCAAGCTATGTTGTCTTCAGTGAGTCAATCATAAAGAAGGGACATGTCAAGGTGATGAAAGGCAATTATATTGGTGACATTTCCATTGTGAGGCTCAGTGGGGAGGCATTACTCCCCATCTAGAGAAAGACGAATTGGTAGTGTTTCAAAGCTTCTTGAAGGCTGGGCTTCAATTTCCTCTTCATAAGGTATTAGTGGAGGTACTATAGAAATTTGACATATATCTTCATCAGTTGACCATGTATGGCTTGGTGAGGCTGGGGATCTTCATCTAGCAGTAAAGAGCTAGGGTGTAGAGCTAAGCGCTGACTGCTTTTGCAACATCCATGAGTTTCATTATCAGACCAAGGCAACTGGAAAGAAGCAGCTTCATGACAACTTAGGTTGCTACACCTTAACATAACGGAAGGATGCTCGATACCCTACCACAGCATACTGAAGCAAATGGCTGAATGTATGGACAAAGGAATGGTTCGATATAAAGAATGGCTTGGAGAAAAGGGCAGACATCAGAGATACCATCCAAAGGCCTATAAAATCATATTTTGGCATAAAGAGGTCGGCAGTTGTGATGGATGACAAAGTTCAATCTACTCTAGTGGTTTTCCATGCCATGTATAGCTATATTAGCACAAGGGATCTAGTGTAGGAGCATTTGGCCTTCAAAGTGTGGCCACTCTCAACTTTTTGAGAAATGCTAGAACCGAAAGAAGATAGCCCATCTAAATAAGATATAAAGAAGGGTGACTTGGTATGTTTAAAGAATACGTACAAATATAAGAATCAATTTGGTGAGTCGAACTACGATTGGTTGGAAGCAATTTAGTCAAAATACAATGAAGTCCTAGGAAACTTCGTAAAAAAGGAAAACAAAGCTTTGATCGCTACCTTTGGGGCCAGGCTTAAGAGGAGACTAGATCGGGTATTTGATGTCATAGCCTTCGCTTACCTGGACTACCCCAGGTTAGCCCATATTGTGGGGAAGAAAAGGAAAATAGCTTCAAAACCGCTAATATTTACCCTAAAGCAAAAGAGGGCTAAAGTTGTTGAAAGGGAAATGGCCTTAACCATTTTCAATAATCGATTTTGGTGCTTGACGACCATCACAAATCTTATGGACTACTAGTTTGCCTAGTTGATTATTTCTTAGGTGCATAAGTTCATCTAAATTAATTCTAAGTCGATTGTCCAGAATATCAGATTATTCTGGACAGGAGAAGCTTTTTTTGGAACTTCACCTGCGCGCGGACCATCCGGGCCCTTCTGGTGGACCATCCGCGACACCAAGGTGTGCCTCGAACAAGATCTGTGCAAAACACACAATTACACTACGGACTGTCCAAAGCAGAAGAGAGCACCATCCGGGACCAAGCTCGGAACGTTCGGCCTCAGGCGTGGACCGTCCGCTCGTTGAAAAACTAGAAAAACTCGAAGGTGTCGGGTTCGGTAAAATGCATTTTTAGCGTCCTCATAGAATCGAACCATCCGCGACTACTTTATCTAACATCTGACGATGCATTTAATGCACTATAGCCATTGATATAGCTGTTACTACTTATCGTTACGATTTTAGCTGTTGATGTGTAAGGAGGAGGCAACGACTAGGAAGTGGTTGGTGGCTATAAATACAACCACAACCACCTCCATTACATTGATCCAAGCCTTCCATTCACTCGCATTCAATACAAGAGCAAGCACTTCATCTCAAGACACATTCAAGCTTTCAAATCTCTCCAAGTGACATAATTGTGACTAGTGATCATTAGTGATTAGTAACTTGAGAGAGTGTGATCTTGTGTCTTTTCTTGTTGCTCTTGTTGCTTGGCTTTTAATCGTGCTTTCTTCATCTCCTTCTAAACTCTCAAGTGACTTGTAAAGCTAGCAAGAGACACCTAAAGTGTGTGGTGATCCTTGCGGGGTCTAAGTGACCCTCAAGATTAAGGAGAAGCACTCAACTAGTCTAAGTGATCGTTTGAGAGAGGGAAAGGGTTGAAAGAGAACCGACCTATGTGGCCTGCCCAACGGGGAGTAAGTTCTTTAGAACCGAACCTCAGGAAACAAATCGTTGTGTTCATTTGTGTTGATCATTATCCTACGATTTGATTCTTCCTCTCCCCTCTCTCTAAGTTCTATTGCTCACAATCTTTTGAGTTAGCTCCCAAAGTCATCTGCATTGATTGGACAACTCATATCAAGAAGAACTCTCTTCCGCACTCCAATTTTTTATTACTTATTTATAATCCTAACCCTGGGTGAAGTTCGTGTTTAAAGTTTATAATTTTCAGGTTTCGCCTATTCACCCCCTCTAGGCGACTTTTAGTTACCATGATCCAGATGAAGATCAAGTACTACTAGATTGGGTAAGACATCTCCACATGTTGTACAAAATAGACGAGGTTGTTGACGAAGTATTCAATAGCATTGGTGAAAGAGTTCTAAAAGAGAACTGAAACATTTTGTAAAGAATCTTTATAGGTACAATTTGTGTAATATTATGGCTTTCTATGTGTGACGTGCATGTTTTTTGTGATGTGTGAAACCAAAGTAAATTATTTTTGAGCCAAAAGCGAAAAACACCTTCCCATCTTTTCACGTGTTCCAAAAAGATGACAATGTACGTTATTAGAGCGAAGGATATAAAATTTGTCATATAATGGAAAACTTACATTAGCTTCGATTCAATTTCATCTTGTCGAAGTATGGTTGCTAAAGACTTTTCAAGTACCGTTGCCGAAGCTTTTGCTATATAGATTCGGTATTACTGCCGCTTGCCAAGTGACCGGACCTGTCTGTCAGTTTCGAGAGGAGTATATCTTCCCCTCTTGCCTCTTTTTCGCATAAAATTGTAAAAGATGTTTTGTATGATGCAATGATAGGCTGATGTTATGATACATTAACTAGGTGATTTTCATTCTGACTCTGCATTCCCTTAGAAACAAATTTCGAGCCTTATTCACTTTATGTTATACTTGATGGTGTAACCTCAGAGTTACACGTACAAGTTTCTGAAGGGTATATTCCTTTAATACTTCTTGCAATGAAGGTAAACTTGGAAGAAAATGAACTAAGTAAAAAATAAGAAACCAAAATTACAATAGATTTTGACCGTTTTATTCTAGCTTTGTCTTCTCTATCCTGCCCCTCGGGCCCTTAGTAGATGTGTTTAGACTTAGGGACCACATGGTTTACTGTACAAGCTTCGGATGGATCCCTTCTGTTATGCTAGGGCATGTTTTGTTCTGAGAATTGTGGTAGGCCCATGGATAGTTGTTCATATGGTGGTTGTCCTTGAATGAATGGTAAGGGGACTGCCCAGTGACTTGGTGATGGACTTGTTGAAACAATAGATCCTGAAGGTTATGGCTTCGATTGATGGTGTTGTGTTCTGTGATATAGGGAGAATATAGGAAGATGTATGGAAACCTCCTTTGGCTGGTTCTACTGTGCTTCGACAAGCTCCTTCAGCTTTTGTATAGTCACCTGGCAATTTTTTGTAGTATGGCCTTTGTTCTTACCACAGAAAAGACAACCCAGTTTTTTTGGTTGTGCTTTAAATATTCCTCCAAAGCTTTAGCGTCCTCTTGGGGCTAGTAGGTGGAAATTGCTCTAGGAAGATTGTTGTTGAGTTCCTGGCTCAAGGGGCTGACTTTGTTGCCCTTGAGATTGACCATGTATATCTTCATTTTGGATTGGATTGTGAATGCTTCGGACTTCGGATATGCTTTGGATGAAACCTTCTTCCAAAGCCCCAGATCATCTCTAAGTACATTTGGGCCTCCTCCCTCCTTTGGTGGAAATCACTGTCCCCCTAATATATTCATCCAGCTTTTCAAGCAGGACTGGGGAGGTTTCCTGGTGAAGTATTGGGCAGTTGATTCTGGACAAAACCCCTTGATCATTGCCTCAATGATGATTTCATTTGGGACTATTAGTTTCTGAGCCCAAAACCGGAGAAACCTTTGAACAAAGGTCTGCAGATACTCATCATGGTCTTAGGTGCATTAGAACAAAGCCCGTGTCATGATGGGCTTCATCTGAAAACCCTAAAAACTTGTGAGTAGCAAGTCCTTAAGCTTCTGCCATGAGGTTATGGTGTTTGGCTGAAGAGAAGATTACCATGTTTGAGCCACACATCTAACTGCCATGACAAACGATTTTTCCATCATTGCCATGTTGCCACCATAAGATGATATCGTGGCCCCATAGCTCATGAAAAATTGCTTCGGGTCTTAATGTCCATCATACATTGATAGTTGAGGTGGCTTGTACAATGGTGGCCATGGCATGGCCAGTAATTCTGCAGTAAACAGAGAAGTGTCTTCATACAAGAAATCATCATAGATGTGGCCCTCATGGCGAAGATCCCTCTTATGGTACTGTTGTTCTGGTTGCTTAATTTGTTGTGTTACACATTTGTTCAGATGCTTTGTTAATCTGTTTCTGGAGCTCGGAAAGCCAAATCATCTTCTCTTTGCGCTTCTCCACTTGTTACTGGATGGTTTCAAGGTTGTGGATCTCTCGATCAAGCTCTTTGTCTAGTGGTGGGTGGTCGATGGCCTTTCTCTTTTGGTTTTGTGTCTCTCTAAGAAGTGCTTCTTCATCTTGGTTCTAATCTATGGGAGTAAGAACAGAACCAACTGTTGTAGTCTACTTCGGAGGCATGACAAAAATATACCTTGTGGTCGTTGTGAATTCACTGGAGGTCGGTAAAAGTAGACCAGACATTTGCAGGTTTCCTTTGAAGGAGTTTACATCCATCCATTCGGTGAATTATCAATTATTAGGTTTACTAAAATATTGGGAGTTGAGCTTAAGGAAGTATTTGAGCTCATGACTTGACTTGTGACTTGTAATACCCAAAAGTGTATACAATGAGAATATAGATGATCTCCTTATTTTGTGTGCCATATATTCATCATAACAAGAGCATACCTGTAATTAAGAGTGATTAATTAAAATAAATGATAATAAAATTGAATATGCATCATGTCAAGGTTTTATTTTGTGTGCATTTTGTGATAATATAAAAATAATGTAAAAAATATGTTAATATCCAAATGGGGATTTAACTCCCAAAGGAAATTCTAGAATTAAGAAAAAGAGAAGAAAACATTATATAAATAGGATAAAATATAAATATAAATGAACTAAAATTCAGTTCATATTGTTATGTAAATATAGACATTTAACCTAAGTTTGAACTTCACACACATAGATTCAAATTTGAAATTTAAATTCAAAAGAGAAGAGAAGAGAGGAGAGAAGAAAAGAAAAGAAAAGATAAAAGAAAAAGGAGAAGAAAATCTAATTGGGCCTCGGTATACATTTTTGGCCCACCCACAGAAACACGCGCGTGGGGCCCATCTAGTTCCTCCACGCGACCTTGGGCAGATGGTGGCACCGACAACATGGCCCCACTGCACAGTCTCACAAATGTGCGTTGTCGCGCCGACATGTGGGGCCTGGCCGTCAGGCGCGAAGTCACGCCCACTAGCCTCACTGCTCCATGGGACCCGCACGTCATATGCCACATCTCGTGCCCACGTCGTGACCCAGTCGACTCGCTGCGCTTGTGACCCCACCTGCCATCTCTTCGCCGAGCAACGGGGACAACGGAGCTCCACGGGATCCGCGGCAGATACCGGCCACGCTTCCGTCAATGTCGCCACCCGTTGAACCTCCTTTCACGGGCCATAAAGCTCCGGACGCGTTCCTTCCCTTCCCTTCTCAATTATCCTGCTCGGGTAAGGGAGAAATCCACCGCCGCGCACCATTGCCAGGGAAAGAGAGATCCGCCGCCACTGTCTAATCCGCATTACCACCGCACCGTGGGTTTTCGCGCCGGGGGAAGTATCGTCGGGTGTTCGGGAAACCGTCGATCGCCTTCGCAGCGGCGGTGAACCGCGGGGTGGCCCGTAATTCCACACCGGACCTCGACTGCCACCAAGCGCCGTGGTCGGCTTCCTCGTCCTGGACATCCTCGATGACGGTGAGACACCTTCTACGTGATCGCCTAGCCCTTAATTTCATTTCGCATACGTTCTTAGCCACAACGGGTCATCGGGGCGGTAGGATTTAGTGGCGCCGGCGAGGGCTCCACCGTGAATGGGGCACCTCTGCTCGGCTGCCGTCGGGATGTTAGGGGAGATCTCCCTGGCGTTGAATCTTAATCCAGCGATGGGGATTAGGTAGGTGTGTAACGGTTCGCTAGGGCGCAATGTGGCGCGTAGAGTCGACATTGGGTGGTTGGGATCTAGCCACCTTTCATCCGTAGATGATGGATCGGATGGTAGCGGAGAAAGATGCATTATGCGTTGCGCGCGTTTTAATCTGATCCATCCGCTCTGATCGGACGGCCAGAATCTCACGATACCCCTTCACCGTGTGTTTTTATAAAAGAGACCCCTTGGAAATAGAGAGTTAACCCGCGGTACATCTCTCGTGTAGTCTTAGTCTAGGGATTTTTTATAGGATAGCCCTTGTTGTTATCTAATTTTGGTGCGTAGTCCAGAAACCCGAGGAATTAATTAATTACAGAAATGAGTTTTTAATATAAAAACAATTCCTAAAACTTGTTTAATTCATATAAAATCCATATGAAGTCCAAATTGATCCATTCCAGTTTCTATAATTTTATAATATTATTGTTTATCACCTAGAGTCCCTGTTTTGACATGAAAACAATAATAAAAGTTATTTCTTAATTAATCGTGTACAAGACACATAAAACCTTTGGAAATTCATAACATAAAATCCATAACTCCAAAATTAATGATTCCTGTTCCTAGGATCTTATTTTAATGTGTAGATTACTATTATGTATTTTGTTTACATGTTTGGTGTGATATTAATTTTTGATATACTATGTATGTTTGTATTGATGTGAGTAGATGAGCAAGCTACTGAGGAGCCGAGGGTTCAGCAGATAGAGACTGCTGAGCAGGAGCTCGTTGAAGGCAAATTGTGCCCTTGATCACGTCTTTTTATCCAGTCATGTTCTTATTAATCATAATGATCTACATAGGTTAATTTTGATGGGACCCTTTAGGTCCTAGTTTGATTGTCTTTATACCTTGATTCCACTGAACTTTTTGGGTAGTACATGCTATTGCTTTATGTGGTTTTAGGTATGGAGATACATTATTCATGATTATATTTTATTATCTGTTTATTATTTACTGTTCATGTTAAGATCGTTATGTTAATTGGAACATGGAGCGACCACCCGGGAAAACAATGCTACCACAAGGGTTTAATGGGACGCCCTTGGCTGATTAATTAGGAAAGCTAGTGGATGACTATCTTACCCTAAAGGGGTTAGGGCAGTAGGGGAGTGGTCAGTGTAGAGAGGTCCTTGGGTTGATTTTACTGCGATGGCGGTCAGGCGAGGGATCTCTGCATTGGAGCTTCCTATAAACTGTAGCGGGTTTTCTGAAGCTAGTGGAACTTTGTAAAGGCCTCGTAGTGCTACCCTGCCTCGCCTCCTCGGTAGAGGTGTATCGAATTGGCCTTGTCTTGGTAGATGGGTAACATGACTTGTGGGTAAAGATGCGCAACCTCTGCAGAGTGTAAAACTGGTATACTAGTCGTGCTCACGGTCATGAGCAGCTCGGACCCTCACATGATTAACTTATGGAATTAAATTCAATTTGTCATTGGCAGCGCATTGGGATTATTTTATTATTACTTTTATTTATTATTATTATGGTTTGGTATTTACTTACACTTAGTAATTGCTAATAAAATTTTGACCAACTTCTAAAAGCAATGCTCAGCTGCAACCTTTATTTTATTGATCAGCCTTACACTTCATATGTACTCCCACCTTTGGCGAGTTCATGCACATTATTCCCCACAACTTATTGGGCTATGAAAGTATGTGAGCTCACCCTTGCTGTCTCACACCCTCCCCCTCCCACAGGAGAAGAACAGATGGTTCAAGAGGAGCCGCCCAACGAGGAGTTCGACTTAATCTAGGTGGCGTCTCCCAGCTAGCTTTGTGGCACCAGCGAAATAAGATTTAGCTCGTTTTATATTTATCATTTATTTTGTAAGACTTCCGCTATGTAATAAGTACATTTATGATATGTATGACATTTATCTCTATGCACTCTGTAATTATATGTGTTGTTCTTCCTTGGCGCACATATGAGATGCACCCGGCTTTATCCCTTAAATCTGGGTATGACAGAAGTGGTATCAGAGCAAATATTGACTGTAGGATGAAACCTAGATAGTAATGGACAAAACCCTTACCTACTTACCCTTCTCTGATTCTTTCTATACCTATCTTGATCCTGTCTCACCTTCTATTGTTCTACCCTGATTACTCTTACCTATTTTACTCTAAGACAAGATGTATTTCGCACCTTGGAATCCTACATTTATGACCTTCTTAAGAGATAGGAGACCTAAGACAAAAATTAAAATTATTTTCTCTATTAAAAATGTTGGTTGATTGTTCTGATGATAAATGCTTGATTTGCTTCTTTGATTGATTGAATCAGTATAGCAGGGCATTTTAGCATGTACCACCATAAGTTAATGTATTAGCTTTAGTAGGTGACACACTTAGCTAATAAATCCCCAAAGTAACATGATTCATAATTACTTGCCTTGTCTATAATTCTTTCTTTCTTACCATATGTTTCTAACTCAGATGGTCAATACCAGTTCAGAAACTACCACATTCCTGCTGGATTAATGAAGATAAAAAGGAGTTTCTGTCACTAAAGCAAGGCAACATGTCTGTCCGCGAGTACCGTGACAAATTCATTCAGCTATCAAGATATGCTCCTGATGAGGTGGCTGATGATGAAAGAAAGCAAGAGCACTACACAGAAGGACTCAATGGGCCACTACAGTATGCACCGGTTGCTCATATATTTCCATCATTCTAGAGGCTGCTTGATAAAGCTCTCGCTATTGAACATAAGCTTGTTCAACTGGGAGATCTGAAGAGGAAAGCCATTGCCTAGGGGCATGGTAGCAGCAGTGTTCGTCCTCGCTATGTGCCACCCTAGGGTACACCAGCTTGTCCTGGAGGAGGACCATGCACAGCTCAGTACGCTCCACAGAGGACTCCACAGACACCCCTCACTCGTCAGGCTGCCCCCACTAGCACCCCGACGAGGCCTACAGGACAGAAGACAGGCCCTACATGCTTCAAGTGTAGTCAGGTTGGGCATTATGAAAATGCTTGTCTGGCGGGGAAATCTAGTGCACCAGCTCAGAACAAGCAACAGACTCCTAGCAAGGGATTCTCTATTGCCAGGGTTAATCAAGTCAGCACTGATGCTACTCCTGAAGGTGCTGACATCGCACTTGGTATGTTTTATATTAATGCAATTCCTGCAACAATATTATTTGATTCTGGTGCTACACATTCATTTATATCTGCTCGATATGCCAACACAAATGAGATACCACTGCAAAATATGAAAAACCCGATGATAGTAATTACACCTAAAGGGCCTGTTGAGACAAATTATGTGACACATAAATTGACATTGACTATTATGGGAAGAGAATTCTAGGCTATCCCTATAGTATTAGAGGAAAGCAGTATAGACCTGATCCTTGGTATGTCATGGTTAAGAAAGACAAAGGCCTTTGTCGGAGAGGAAATTCTCCGGCTGGGTGGCGGAGTGCACCCGCCCTAAGTCCTAAGATGTGGAGGGGCCTTAAGCGTTTTGCCTGTTGTGAGATGTAGGAATGAACACAAGAACACGCAAGAGTTTAGAGTGGTTCGAGCCACCGGAGCGCAATACCCTACTCCACTATGAGTTGTATTGCTTGAGAGAGCCTAAGTGTGTCCCTTGGATCACTTCCTTTTCCTCCCTTTGTAAAGTTGCATGCTCCCCCTTTTATAGTTCATGGGCGGGCATGTACAAGAGTGCTGAGCCCCGACATGTGGGCCCAGGAGCACAATGGATGTAAGACTTGGGGCAGGAATAGTTGGATGCTGGAGCAATCTTCCTACGCTTTGACACCCGTGATTCGCGTAGTGTTGGTGTGCTGGGGAAGCTTCCCTGGTAATGCACAAGTGCTGGTGGACACAGTGTATCCTACAGCACGGGCATACTGTTCAGATTAGATGGGCACACCGCCTGCTGTATGGTCTGGGCGCCGTCTGCCAGCGGAGTGGACAGGACGCATTAAATGCCAAAGGGGCACATCACCTGACAGCAGGGTGGACAGGCGGCGCATCCTCTCCGCAATAAATGCGGAGGCCACGTGGCCCAGAGTCCCTATGTCATGCTCCGCCCGCTGGCCTACGTCACGGGCAATAAGCCATATGGCAACATTGGGCCCTTGGCCGAGCGGGGAGCGGAGGCACGCCGGATAGAGCCCTGACACGCGTCAACACCGGACCCTTGCCTAGGCCACGACACTTCCTGTCCTGAGACCTTGTTATGGGTGGTCGGGAGCTTACTTGGAGGGGTCCGAACTCCATCCAATGGCTTCGGGCTGCTTTACTTTGGGGGTCCCAGGCCGTATTCGGGGGTTCGGGTTGTGCGCACAGGGGTCCTACGCCTTCTTGAGGATGTCTGGGCCCGATGACGTTGCCTCCGAGAACACCATCTCAACTGCTCATGAAATATCTTTGGGGTTGTTCTCCGTGCAGCTAGGGGTAGCCGCACAGGCATCGTGTCTTCATACCGTAGTAAGGGGTACCCCTGATCCAGGGTGCCGACAGTGGCCCCCGGGCCCGCCTCAGGGGAGGGAATGAGCCTGTAGGTGGGGCCAAATTTTGATTGGTGACTGCCATGCTGCTCCAGCTCGCTCGCTATTGACCTGTGACTTCTGTATTTGACTGTTTTGCTGGGTCACGCACAGGGTGCCTTGATACTACTGCATTAGCTTTGAAAATTTAACCTCCCCGCCTTCTGCGGCTGTCCTGAGGAGGCGCGGCATTGGCGCGAGCGGCGGTTTGACTCCCCTACACCCAGGGACTATCACCCGCGGTGGATGACTCGTGGGTCCGGGCCCCTGCGTGAGAGACTGGGCCATTGCTTTTGGTGGAGGCGGAGGGGCGCGTCATCGCAGGCGGTGGCATGCCTCTTCCACGGCGGTCCATCTTCTCCGCACGTAGGAACCAGCGCGCGAAGTGCCTGACATGCAAACTTGGCCCCCGTGCCTGAGGTTGGACCTTTGGTCACAGCGAAGATGAAGCGGCGCACCTACCGCGGGGCGGTAACACGCTCCTTGCGCGGTGGTTCGCCTTCTTCGCCCCAGCGAGCCAGCTGCAAGTCATGCAGGGTCGGGCCCCATGCCATAGGTTGGATACCCTGGCGTGCATTGGGGGAGACTCGCCCGTGATGCTTCGGGGCACGAGCGGGGAAATCTGCCTTTAAAAAGGGGCTCATCCCTCGGGCAGTAGCCATGCCTCGCTTCTCTTCCATTCGTCGCGCCCTTCCGCCTTCCGGGCCTCTGGATAGAGCGCGCTGGCGTTTGTTGGAAGGATCTGCGTCAGTGCCACCCCCCAGCAATCTCACCGCCGGGGAGCTCGCGCTCCTTGTTTCCTGCGCGGTGGTGCTACCGATCTTGTCTTCTTCTTGCTGTTATTGGAGGAGCGTGACTTCGTGGGGGTTGGCGCACTTCTGCCATCGCTCAGCTTGAAGGATTTTCATCATGCAGCCCGGCTGCGGTCTGCCACCAGCGGTCATCTACAAGGATGACCACTAGCCTTGTGGTGGAGAGAAGCGAGCCGGGCTGCAGTCTCCCCCTACCCTCTGCTTCAAGGATGTTCATCAGCCTTGCAGGGGTGGGGAGCGAGCCGGGTTGTGGCCCTGCCTTCCGCATGGGCTGGTGGCTCCCTTCTTCCTCTAGCATTTGGGGGAAAGGATGCTCACCAGCCTCGCAAAGGAGGCCAACTTTGGCTACGCGGAGCCGGCCGGGCTGCAGGCGCCGTCAGCTGCCGCGTGTCTGGCTCCTTGGCTTGGATGGCTTCGGTGCCGCCTCCAACGCTGCCTCCCACCGCCAAGCGAAGCGTGGCTGTCCATCCACCGCACGGGTGATGGTATCGTCGTGCGCAGGTCTGCTGCATCTGTAGCGTCCCCTGTGCCGCCGGCCGCGCTGCTCCGACGCTGCCCGGGGGTTGTACAAGACGTCATACGCCGTGGAGGTGGCGGCCACGTTCTTGGATGGTCTTGTCCTCACACCGTTGGAGGACAGGGGCGAGGGCCTCTTCGCCATGGCGCACGCGCTGTGGTGGCCGCCGTCGCTGGCAAGCCGTCGGCGCATAGGTGGTCGCTGTCGCTGGTGAGGCTGCCCGGTGCAGAGGTGGTTGCTGGCGAGCCGCTCGGTGCAGAGGTGGTCGCCACCGCTGGCCAGACCACCAGCGCCACCTGCCGCTGAGCCTCCAACTCTTTGGCTTTAATGGCCTTGTTGTCGCCCCCCGTAGGAGGACGGGGGCGAGGACCTCTTTGCAATGGCGCACGCATTGAGGCGGCCATCACCGCTGGCAAGCCGTCCTGGAGGATTCCACAAGGATAGTGGCCGCGAGCTTCCAGCGTGATCCTGCTGGCGTCGAGTAGTTTATACCTGTAGAGATGGAGCTAGGGCTCCGCTTGAAGGCCAATGTAATAACCCAATGTAATAACTTTTTGCCTTTGTAAGGTACTTTTTGAGTACTACCTATCAAGCAGTGTTAGCACTTATCTGTGTAGCCACCCGTCCCTGCTGTGCGTGGTGTTGTTGACTCCTCCCTGGTACCTAGCCCCCCTTCTGGGATGCAGGCTTGATGTGTCAAGGTTGGATACCAGTGTATCTAAAAGAGTTGTCAACATCTCCCGGGAGGCAGCCTCGACCGGGATCTAGACCTGTGCACAGCTTCAGCTAGGGAGCGTTAGTAGCACACCCATAGGGTCCCCTGTCTGACATTAGCGATCCTTTGATACATGTTCGGGACTCGCAAGGTTTAGTCCAGGTGGCCAAGTTGTGTGTCCGGACCCCCTTGGATCGTGGCTCTAGATACTAGAACTCCCATCGCAGGGTGGTGGAGCGTGCAGGCTTACGGTACGGGACCAGGCTAAGCGGCTACACGGCTCTGGACCACCCTAGGAGACAAGTGTCCATTTTCTAGAGCCGCACCCCAGGTTGTCAGACCCATAGGACTGTAGTTCCAAATACTAAGGCACCTGTCATAGAATGGTGGGCTGTGCAAGCTTACGGTACAGGACCAGGCTAAGCGGTTACACTGCTCCAGACCACTCCATGGAACAAGCTCCCGTTCTTTGGAACCGGCCCCCAGGCTGTCGGACCTCCCAACTTTCGTAAAGGAGGTCCTAAACTGCAAGCCTGGCTGCTCAATTCGGATGTCGTCATGTCAGGACAGATGGGAACCGTGTGAGTGGGTTAGATAAAAGGTATTATCTGAAAACTGTAGGTCAAATCCACGAAGCAGGAAAATAAAGTTGTCATAGAAACGCGTCTGAGGGGGTGAATTTCCTCTTTATAACTTGACATGCATGGGTGTAAACCATCAGGTCAGGTTTATGTGGGCAGACCTCACCGGGCTGGTGTACACATATGTGAAATTTAACTATAAAAGAAGAAAAATTTAACCCCTCAGAGTTGCTTCTATGGATTGAACTTACAGAGATTGGAAGGGGTACCTCTCTAGCTATATCAAAGTTGGCATCCCCCGCGTTGGCATATTTCCATCGCCTTGAGGGGTTCCTCCCTGCTGGGGGAGAGGTTGCGGATCCCCTCTTGGTTCAGTACTTTGCCGCAGGATTAGGTCCTGACCCTGGGTTCCCTACTATGCATGAACCGTCGGCCATAGTACTTGAGCGCCTGGTTATGATGTGCATTTCAAGTTGCAACGTGACATCTGAGTCCGCCGCTTGAGTCCACATCCTTGCACTGTAGTGGCCCCTACACAAACCCATCGAAAGGCTGGACCCGTGGGGAATCCAGAAGGGTTTCCGGGGAAGGCAGGCTTCGGCCCCATAGACCAGGTAGCATGGAGCCCCCTAGTAGTCCGTCTAGTTGTCTTCACCAGAATTGGAGCCTCCAGTGAAGACATCCTTCAGGACCCCCTCGGGTGACTGATACCCAAGGTCCGGTTTGGCCGCGGCCACCTCTTCGGCGTTGGCCCTTTCCTTGCCGGGTCGGCGACGAGGTGGGGAGCCATCCCCGGAAGACTGCTCGCGCCACGCGCTGACGCATTTCGCGAGGTCGATGATCTCGCGACATCCTGCGGCGTTGTGGCGACCGTTGGGGTGCACGGGGCATGTGCCGTCGTTACCCCTCTGTGGCCGTGGGCGTTTGCTGCGGTCGCCCCGGACCCCAGTCACAGCTGCCACGACCAGAGCGGCGGAGTGTGGCTTCTCGTTGCCGCGGTTCTTTTTCATCTTTTTCTTGCCGTCCTGAGCGACGGCACCTGAACCGCCTGTTTGGGCAGCCCCGGTCTATGGCGCTGAGTGCCACGCACGGCCCTCAGCAGCCCTGGCGCACTTGTCGGCCAGAGCAAAGAGAGTGGAGACTGTTTCCTATCATGTGTGGCCAACTTCTCCAACATCTTTTCATCATGTACCCCCTGGCGGAAGACCGTGATGATAGAAGCATCGAAGATGCGAGGTATTGTACCTCGCACCTTGGTGAAGCAGGAGATAAATGTCCGGAGAGTTTCTCCGGGCTCTTGCCTTACTGCGTGGAGGTGGGCCTCCACGTCGTGTTGCTGGTAAGCACTAGCGAAGTTCACTGTGAACCGTGCGCAGAGCTCTTCCTAGGAGTAGATTAACCCTGGGGCAAGGTTCATGAGCCAAGTCCGGGCGAGCCCAGACAAGGCGACATGAAAATATGTCGCCATCACAGCGGTGTTTCCACCTACTGCTGTGATAGCGGTGACGTACACCTGCAGAAATTCTGACGGGTTTGACGTACCGTCGTACTTTTTTGGCAAGTGCGGTCGGAACTTGGATGGCCAAGATGCCGCACGGAGATGATCCGCGAGAGCGACGTAGCCTACGCCAGCCAATGGGACACCGGCCTGGATCCAGGCACCCGCCGGCGTTTGCGGTGTTACCACTGCAAAGTCTTGATTGAGGTTACGCCACTCGATGTTTTGTCAGCGCTCTCGCGCCCTCTCCAGGGAGACGCGGGCGTCCTCGCCCGCACGTCTGTGGTTGAGTTCTACTCGCAGGTCATTAGATTTCTCTAGAGAGACCGAAGCGCCCTCCGCCACTCGTCGGTGGTTGAGCTCCACCCTCAAGTCCTCAGTTAGCGCTGCCCTCACCGAGGGTGAGCGCACAGATGCCGACGCCTCATGCTGACGCTAGGATGACCGAGGCTTGGGCCTGGTTGAGGCAGAGTGCGCCATGCCAAGAAGGCGATCCACGTCGTCGCACCACTACTTCATGGCATTTGGAGAGGCCGTGGAGCTTGGCGGGTGGTGCAGCAACTCCCTTGCTGCTGACAGCGCCCTAGGCACAGCCCTAGACACCCTGGACGCCTGCGTGGGAGTGTGCTGTCGTGCAGAGTGCATAGCTGCCGCCGCACCAGGCGCCGGGTGGTTGGTGGCCCGCGGAGCGGAAGAGGCAGCTTCCTCCTCCAGCATATAGTCCTCGGGCATGAAATCTTGGTGCTCGACGATATGGACCATGGCGTCGAGCAGGAAAACAAGCAAAAACTTCAAGCCTAGGCCCCTACCTGGCGTGCCAAATGTCGGAGAGGAAATTC
The DNA here is from genome assembly GCA_029449295.1 of Zea luxurians. Classification (NCBI taxonomy): domain Eukaryota; kingdom Viridiplantae; phylum Streptophyta; class Magnoliopsida; order Poales; family Poaceae; genus Zea; species Zea luxurians. The sequence continues at coordinate 144,367,103 of JAOPSE010000001.1, read as the reverse complement.
TCCGGCCGGGTGGCAGAGTGCACCAGCCTTAAGTCCTAAGATGTGGAGGGGCCTTAAGCGTTTTGCCTGTTGCGAGATGTAGGAATGAACACAAGAACACGCAAGAGTTTAGAGTGGTTCGGGCCGCCGGAGCGTAATACCCTACTCCACTATGAGTTGTATTGCTTGAGAGAGCCTAAGTGTGTCCCTTGGATCACTTCCTTTTCCTCCCTTTGTAATGTTGCATGCTCCCCCTTTTATAGTTCAAGGGGGGCGTGTACAAGAGTGCTGAGCCCCGACATGTGGGCCTAGGAGCACAATGGATGTAAGACTTGGGGCAGGAATAGTTGGATACTGGAGCAATCTTCCTGCGCTTTGACACCCGTGATCCGCGTAGTGTTGGTGTGCTGGGGAAGCTTCCCTGGTAATGCACAAGTGCTGGTGGACATAGTGTATCCTACAGCACAGGCATACTGTTCAGATTAGACGGGCACTATGCCTGCTGTATGGCCTGGGCGCCGTCTGCCAGCGGAGTGGACAGGACGCATTAAATGCCGAAGGGGCACATCACCTGACAGCAGGGTGGACAGGCGGCGCATCCTCTCCGCAATAAATGTGGAGGCCACGCGGCCCAGAGTCCCTACGTCATGCTCCGCCAGCTGGCCTATGTCACAGGCAATAAGCCATGTGGCAGCATTGGGCCCTTGGCCGAGCGAGGAGCGGAGGCACGCCGGATAGAGCCCGGACACGCGTCAACACCGGACCCTTGCCTAGGCCACGACACTTCCTGTCCCGAGACCTTGTTATGGGTGGTCTGGAGCTTACTTGGAGGGGTCCGAACTCCATCCAATGGCTCCAGGCTGCTTTACTTCAGGGGTCCCGGGCCGTATTCAGGCGGTCCAGGTTGTGCGCACAGGGGTCCTGCGCCTTCTTGAGGATGTCTGGGCCCGATGATGTTGCCTCCGAGAACACCATCTCAACTGCTCACGAGATATCTTTGGGGCTGTTCTCCGCGCGGCTAGGGGTAGCCGCACAGGCATCGTGTCTTCATACCGTAGTAAGGGGTACCCCTGATCTAGGGTGCCGACAATGGCCCCTGGGCCCACCTCAGGGGAGGGAATGAGCCTACAGGTGGTGCCGACAGCCATTATACACTGTGGTAGGGGTACAGTAGAACTCACCAGCCCTAAAGGAGAAAGATTTGATGTTGAAATTACAGTAACTACCTCTACCAGACGTGCGGCATTCTTCATAGATTTGGAGTTTGTTGGAGACAACATCCGTGTGGTTAGGGATTTTCCAGATGTCTTTCCAAAGGAGTTACTAAGGATGCCACCAGATAGGGAAGTTGAGTTTGTCATTGATCTATTACCTAGGACTGCTCCTATTTCTAAACAGCCGTACAGGATGTCCGTAGAAGAGTTACAAGAGCTTAAGAAGCAACTAACTAAATTACAGGAGGCTGGAGTTCCTCACCTTGGGGAGCACCGATACTGTTTGTATAGAAGAAGGATGGTTCCACTAGTACACAGAAGCTCTATAGTGGCGGTTCTAAACCTATTTACACAGGCGTTTTTCAGTACCGCCAGTGCTAGGGGTCAGTGGAAATCAGCATTTCCACTGGCGGTTATTTTGGAACCGCCAGTGAAAAGTGCATTTTCACTGGCGGTTTTCTTAAGGAACCGCCAGTGAAAAGTTCATTTCCACTGGCGGCTGAATAAAGAAAACCGCCAGTGAAAATGCATTTCCACTGGCGGTTTTATAAAGCAAACCGCCAGTGGAAATGCACTTTTCACTGGCGGTTTACTTTATTTAGCCGCCAGTGGAAGTTTTCCCGCCTTTTTTCAAATTTCAAACAATACTGAATTATATATATATTTATTTACACACACACAAACATATATATATATATAGATCTATATTGATATTGAAAGCAACATACATACATTTATATACATCAAAGTATTCTGTTTACAACCATATATGCTTCATGCATTCTATACATCATAAGTTTTCACCTAAGCTCTAATAACTATCTCGGCTAAGAGATAATCTACTAATTTCTGTTAGTATTCTGAACTCTGGCAAAGCTAATGTCCCGGAAGCATCGTGATATTTTCCTTCTGCGGGAATGACCTCTTTCAATATGAATGTGCAGAGGTCCTCGACTATGCCATACAATGCAGCTTCGGTCAAGTTCTCCGGGTTTCCTCGTTGAAATTGCTGTAAAGGAATTTTATAAACATCATCTATTTATACTCAATAATAACACATTTGCATCTTTAATGACATAAATACATACTTGACTATTACTAATAATACCTTGTCAGGGTTCGTGATGTATCGTCCGTTCACTCTCATGAACTCGCACGCATAGAATCCACATAGGACCGATCCTTGTGGTTGCTTGTGGCACTACATAACGGGAGATTGGTTATTTAGTTGCAACATTGTGTATGATATGTATTCATAAAATCACATACTTACCGGCCAGTGATGATGGATGTCTAGTGGCACGCGTTGTTTCGACAGGTCGTACTTTCCACCTCTCATCTTATAGAATCTATAAGCCCTGTGATCTCAAATAGAATCACCATGTTATTCTCAAATTTTAATCGATAAAAGTATGCATGCATAGAAAAGGCTTACAGCTCTAAGGTGCTGAGGAATTCTGCATATGTCGAAGGGTCGAAGTTCAAGGAGTCGAGCACCAGCACCTTTCCAACCTTAGGATAAATGAGGAAGCATATCCAGTGGTCCCTGTACGAATCAAATTTGTGATGCATGTGTATTGAAATTATTGATTTTATTTATGCAAAATCACACTTACTTAAAGTTGTACGGGGCTATTATGGCTTCCCTGTCTTGAAATTGAAGCATTGCATGTCCTATATAGGTGGCGTATCGAGCTTCAAAATCCTTCTTCATATCCTTTATACGCTTCTCAACTTCTTCGTCCGTCTTTCCCCGTAATTCATTGTTGTCTTTCCCGATTCTAAAAGTGTGGCTTTCCTCGCATATAAGTATTGGGTTGAGATACCCAACCCTTTTACTGGCACTAGCATTGGGCTTGGTACCGTAAAGGATCTCCTGCTGATCATGTTGCATTCTGCAAGTCACACGTGCATGTCAGATATTGAAATTTTATACAGCTCACTAATAATAACACACATATGTGGAAGTATGAGCGACACTTACAATGCAAACATCGTTACAAGTTGCACGTCGAGTCTCTGAAGGTTCATCATTAACCACATGTCCTCGAATGTAACAATGGCCTTTTGGTCCGAACCAATAAAAGCATGGTCTGGTATATGCACACTGATGGTGTCTATGCCAACCGATGATGCCCGCATGTACCAGTCATGCAACCTTTTAACACCAGCCGGGACCTTTCTTAGTTTCTCAAGAGGTAGCAGAGGTCTGCCCGGCACATATTTTTTAGGCACGTTTTTGTAATCTGCCTTAGTTGGCTTCTTTATCTTTGCGGCCATTGCCTCAGCCTTTTTTGCAGACTCCTCGTGCTTGGCCAAATCAACAGTTTGTGACGTGAGGCTCCATCCAATCCCTTTCAAAAACCGAGCTGTGCCAGCAGTAGTAGCTTTACTCTTCTTTTTCTGATACGGGGACACCAATTTTGGAATAGGAAGTTTAGATTTCTTTGATGGCCTTGAATCCTTTGATGGTTGTGGAGAAGGTGGATCCCTTGATGGTGGCGTAGACAGTGGGTCACCAAGAGGATGGGGAGGAGAAGGTGGTGGAGCCCTGAATGGTGATGCTTGTGGCGGAGACGGTGGGTCAGAAAAAGGATGAGGAGCAGCATGTGAAGTTTGAGGAGGTGAGGATGATGGATTCGACCAATCAAGCAAATCGACATCCCTTCAAGGCCAAAGGATAAAATTATTGATAGCTTGTCCAAGTTTCTCGATACCTTCGGGCCCAGGGATGTCTAGCATGTCGTCCTCGGATCCTTGGACGACCGACGTCACTTCTACTTTGCAATGATCATCTGGAATATCGTTTCCATGGAACTTACGTCCTGGGATCGCAAGGCCTGTGGCTACTTTCTTTGTACGTTTATTGTTAATACCATATCTTATAACCAGTGTGCACGCCACAGGCCTTGTGATGTCATCAACTGGATAACGGTCCTTATTTCCCGTTGAAGCAACAGAGCTTGGTAATGTCGTACAATCTGTGGAAGCCGGCGGTTGAGCTGCTGGAATTATTTGTATTTGTGGAGTGGTCATCTGTTGAACAGACATCGCACTCGCCAACTGTTGCATCAATTCTGGAGGAGGATTCGATAGCATTTGAGACATCATGGCTTTGAACTCTTTCTTGGCCTCCTCCTTAAAATAATCCGCCATCTCTTCCTTGTATCGATCACGTTTCCTGTACAGACCTTCCCACTGTTGTCCGAATCCTTCCTTCCATCCTTCCTTAGACGAGATTCCTCGTACACGGCCAGGATGCTCAGGGTTACCGAGACCAGCCGTTAGGATGTCTCTTTCCCTTTGTGGCTTAAAAGTTCCTTCGCTCTGCTTAGCTGCCATTGTATATATGTTTTTTGCCGCTTCTTCGACAATGGGATCATCAAAAGATACACCGGTCTCGGTTTCCCTTGGTTTTCTAGCACGGAGCCAATTTGCCGCCCTTTCACCAAGTTGCTCGGACAGCGTCGGCAACCCTGCGGCCTTCTTCTCGGCGTCTTCTTGTCTCCATTTAGGAACCTGACGCTTGTAACCACCTGTGCCTAGGTGGTGGCGGTACTTGTTCTTCTTTGATAGTTCTGAATTTGCCTCACTTAGAGATATGAAATCAGGGCTGCTCCTCTGCTCTAGAAATACTGCCCACTGACCTGCTGAGATTTTATATTTTTTGGTCGGGTCCAGACCTTTCTTTGCAAACTTTGTGTTCATCTCAGACCTCCAGTTTTGGAAATTGATTGCAAGCTGCTTCATCGTGTATTCCTTCACGAGTTCTTCTGAACCCCGAGGCAGAACGAACCTCATTAATAGCTTATTCCATATTTGATTCTTGACATCATCTGGCACATCTCTCCACTGTCGTATTGTTATGTCAAGATTATCTCTAACTAAAAACCCAAGTGCATTCCGGAACTTAGGTAGTGCCTCTTCTGGAGATAGGGGCTGACCTTTCGGGCTCACGTCTGAGATTTTGTATGTTTTGTCGGGAAACTTGTTCAGCCCCCTGTCACCTCTTTTTCGATCGCTCTGCTTCCTTTTCCTTGACGTCTCGGTTGTTGTCTTGGTCTGTTCCGGTACGTCTTCGTTTCGTGCCACGGCTTCTTCGAGTATCGCACGAAATTCAGACACGACCTCCTATTCATGTAATAAAATGCACAAGAGATCATGCATGTGAAATCAGTAGGGTACACATACGAAGCTAAAGATGCGTACTTTTACCTCAGCTTCTTGTGGATCATAAGTAGGGTCACGTTGCAACTCACGGAGAGCGGCCCTATCTATGCTAGTGGTAGGAAAAGGGTCGCTAGGCGTTTCATATCCTTCACTGCTGGATTGTTCTTGAGCAACACTCTTGTCCATGTGCTCGGGCACTAAATCTTGGTCCTTGATCGGAGAACTCATTGAGCTATATATATACAAATACATAAGCAATAATTAAATACATATTAACACATATTAACGTAAGCAATAATTAAATTCATATTAACAAATAGTATAATTAAATACATCCTCAGGCACTATAACCCTTAACCCTAACCCTAAACCCTTAACCCTAACCCTAACCTCTTAACAAGCTCGCAGACGTCTTCAGCCCGAAGGTCGTTTGCTATCACCAAATGTTTCCAGCCATCGGTGAAGCCCACAAATAACGGGAGGTGGTAGACTACAGGGCTTAATCTCTTCTTGGGGTCCTTCAGCATTATAACATCACAGCCATGCTGAAGGACCCCAAGAAGAGATTAAGCCCTGTAGGACCCCAAGAAGAGATTAAGCCCTGTGGTCTACCACCTCCCGTTATTTGTGGGCTTCACCGAGGGCGGGAAACATTTGGTGACATCAAACGACCTTCGGGCTGTGGACGTCTGCGAGCTTGTTAAGGGGCCAGACGATGGTGAGCCGGTGTACTCTGTCCGGATGTGTGGTCACAAAATTTAAAGCCGCCCCGGCTTCATCTGTGCGCTTCTCTTCTCTTATGTCGGCTACTAAGATCACTTAGCACCCCACCTAAGAGAAGAGAAGCACACACATGCAGCCGGGGCAGCTTTTAATTTTGTGACCACACATCCGGACATAGTACACCGGCTCAACATCGTCTGGCCTCTTAACAAGCTCGCAGACGTCTTCAGCCCGAAGGTCGTTTGCTATCACCAAATGTTTCCAGCCATCGGTGAAGCCCACAAATAACGGGAGGTGGTAGACTACAGGGTTTAATCTCTTCTTGGGGTCCTACAGAGAATAGGGATGAGGTAGTCAAGATTGTAGGCGCTAGTGCTCAACTACTAGCATCTATAGATATGGACACAAGTCCAAATTTGGTGCTACTCGGCACCATCGATATCACTAGAAAAAAAAATACATCAAAGAGATACACTTCCCAATAGTACTCGAAGATAGTTCATTGACTTGACACTCTCCAAGAGGTTCATACAAAATACATGGCTGACAAGGAAGGAAGGTAACAATGGAAGTGCTGGTCAGTGGAAACCCAAGATGACACATCGTTCTGATGTGGGCAGTAGTGGCAGTTCTAACAAAGGCAAGCTCACTTCCAAAGGAACTCCGAGGAGGAAAGGGAGGTGCAGAAATTGTGGCATCTATGGTCACTGGACACAAGACTGTAAGCGTCCAAAGAAGGATGAAAAAGAACATAAACCACCAGAGGCAAATATAGCTGTGGGCGGCACTGAACATGCAGCTCTTTACAGGTTTTGGAGCAGCTCTCTGCTCTAAAGTGAAGCAGAGCTATTACCAAACACGCCCTTAGTTGTGGGCTTTATGTGAATCCACGCAAGAAACTAGCATCGACCATATTCGCCATAAAAAAAGGGTTCGCAGAACATAACTATCAGACTTTATCTTCTCGGTACCCACGAACCAAGCTTTATTGGTTGGAAAGCGAGAGGGGCCGGGGTAGTACATGCGATCGATCGATGCATCACTCATCCAAAGGCGAAGCAAACGAAGAGAGATAAATAACAACCTTGGCCGAAATGCGCAAGGCTATGGAGGAGATGCCATGGGCAGCCGGACTGATTGTTTTCCACAAGCGAGCATGCTCCCACCACATGACATGAAGGAAAAAAGATCTCTACTCTACCCTGCATCGGTCCTCCCATCCCTGAAGCTGAAGCAACAGTGATGCTTGCCTTGCATGCATGCTGGTCGAAATGGACCGCCATCATCGCCCTCCTCTCTCTTCCCTCTCCCTCTCCCTCCTCTCTCTTCCCTCTCCCTCTCCTTCCTCTCTCTTCCTCCCTCTCGGCGGTGGCGCGTGCCTTAGGGTTTACTAAACGCGGCGGCGGCGGCTGCCGGCGTGGTCGTAGACGGCGGCGGTACGACAGATTAGGGGAAAGAGATACCTGGAGACGGCGGTGCGGGGGCGGGAATGGCGGCGTGGGGACGGGCGCGGGGACAATCGCCGGCGAAACCTCGGGGTCGAAATCCAGCAGCCTGACGGCGTCGTCTTGAAGTGAACTGGCGCCGGGACTTGTAAATTTTTCGGCTCCCGCGCGCCACCCTTTATATAGGCGCCATTTCTACTGGCGGTTGACAACGAGAACCGCCAGTAGAAATGGCTTCCACAGACTGTAGAAGCCATTTCTACTGGCGGTTGACAACGTGAATCGCCAGTAGAAACTATTTCTACTGGCGGTTGTCATAGAGAACCGCCAGTAGAAATGGATTCTACAGTCTGTGGAAGCCATTTCTACTGGCGGTTCTCTATGACAACCGCCAGTAGAAATAGTATTTTATTATTATTAACATAGTTTTTTATATATTGTTTTACTTCACTTTTTATATATTATATTAAGTATACTTTTATATATTGTTTAGTATACTTTTACCTCTCTCCATCCCCTCTCTCTCTCCTCTCTCTCCATCCTCTCTCTCCCTCTACCTCTCCTCTCTTTCCTCTCCACTCTCTCTCCCCTCTCCCTCTCCATCCTCTCTCTCCTCTCCACTCTCTCTCCCCTCTCCCTCTCCATCCTCTCTCTCCTCTCCACTCTCTCTCCCCTCTCCCTCTCCATCCTCTCTCTCCATCCCCTCTCTCTCTCCTCTCTCTCTCCTCTCTCTCCATCCTCTCTCTCTCCTCTCTCTCCATCCTCTCTCTCTCCTCTCTCTCCATCCTCTCTCTCCTCTCCCTCTCCTCTCTCTCCTCTCTCTCCCCCTCTCCTCTCTCTCTCTATAAAGTCAATAGAAAGTCATGTAAAATTGTAAATGGTAGCCACGAAAATTGAATGAAGACAATTACATGCTTCGGTTTGTCGCTAACAATAATCAATTACATGACAAGTCCTAACAATAATCAATTACATGACAAGTATATAATCTAGGAAGCTATTGTTCTGCCTTGTCCATCGTGGCGTACCCAGGGCAACGAATTGCGTGGGATGCTTCGCTCAACGTTCCTTATCTTGGTTGGATGGTCTATGAAAAGAGACATGTCGTTGAACTGGTTAAAATTCTCTAAATCAGATACACCATCAACTCCTATAGCTTGTTGTTTTCCAGGAAAAACTACATGCTTCGGTTTGTCGGTGCTTTTCTTCTCATTGTTAGAAATGATCTGTTCAGCATAGAAGACCTGTGCAGCACGATTAGCAAGGATCCATGGGTCATCTTTGTAACCTACCTTACTTAGATCAAGAACTCTGACCCCATAGTTGTCTACCGTGACATGTTTGTCTTCAACCCATTGACATCGGAAAACCGAGATCTGAAATGTACCATAGTCTAGTTCCCATATGTCCTCAATAAAGCCAAAATATGTAATAATCTCACCAGTTTCATCATCTATGGCTTCGCATCGAACACCACTGTTTTGTGACATGCTCTTTTTGTCCTTGGACTTGGTACAAAATGTGAATCCACTAATGTCATAGGTTTGCCATGTTGTGACCTGGCGTGATGGTCCAGATGCCAAGCCCTTGATGGTTTGTTCTTCTATTGTTTCTCCACGTGGAATGTCCTTCACCATTAGCCATGTGTTGAACCGCTGCTTATGTTGCTTCATTACCCAATCATCCGTATGCCCAGGATTTTGCTCGCAAAGCTCATTGATGTGTTGTTGGATAAATGGCTCCATTATCGTTAGCTGATGTAGGATGCTCTGATGTGCCTCAAGTACTATATCGTAATCCGGTGGGATGAAAGATTTCCGTCCCATCCTCCCGCTTCCATACAGTCTACCCTCGTGTCGTGACGGAGGCAGACCTATTGCAACCTGGTCTTTTAGGATACTATTGCAGAATGGACCTCCGGACTCAATGGCCTCTTCGGTACAGTACCCCTCTATCATGGATGCCTCGGGACGAGCACGGGTTGATACATAGCCATTCAGTATTGACATGAAACGCTCATACGTCCACATTTCATGCAAGTACATAGGACCCAATGCCTCTATTTGTGGCACCAAGTGCACCACAAGGTGCACCATAATATCAAAGAACGATGGAGGGAAACACATCTCAAACTGTGATATTGTCTCCACTGCGAATTCCTGAAGAGATGCCAACTCATCACGGCCAATTACCTTTTGTGAAATCCTGTTGAAAAAGTAGCACAACCGTGTGATTGCCATCTTTAAAAACAAAGGATTTATAGCCCTGATGGCAATAGGTAGGAATGTAGTCAGCATGACATGGCAATCATGTGAGTTGTAGTTGGTGATTGTCAGGTCTTTCATTGACACAATACTCCGTATGCTAGAGCAGAATCCGGATGGGACTTTCAAATTCTTGAGCCAAACACACATCGCATGTTTCTCATCTACATTGAGATTGTAGCTTGCTGCTGGGAGATGGTACTTCCCATTTTCTTGAAGAACGGGATGTAGTTCCTTTTTTATGCCTAAATCTACCAAGTCCATGCGTGAATTGAGCCCTTCTTTTGTTTTGCCCTTTATGTCTAGCAAGGTGCCCATTATGCTTTCAAACACGTTCTTCTGAACGTGCATACCATCGATCGCATGTCGCACATCTAACTCTTTCCAGTAAGGCAAGTACTCGAAGAAAATAGACTTCTTCTTGAATATAGCCCCCGAAGATGGTTTAGCATCCTTCCTTGTTTTTCCGTCTTTTGTCTTCTTCCCGAAAACAAACTTGATATTCCTGACTATTTCAAAAACTCTATGACCTCTATTGTTACCCGATGGAGCAGTAGAATGTAGTTCACCATTATTGTCGAAGTACTTATCCATCTTTCGCATGCGGTACCTGTGTCCTTCCAATAAAAAGCGTCTGTGCCTCATGTAAACTATCTTCCTAGATGCAGCAAGGGATACGTAAGCAGTTCCATCAATGCATACTGTGCAACCAACCTTTCCCTTAAACTGGTCTGATAATGTGAAGAGAGCAGGGTAATCGTTGATCGTAACAAAAAGAATTGCTCTCAGCGTGAATGAACCTTTACGATACTCATCCAACATTTGAACACCCGTTTCCCACAATATTTTCATATCCTCCATTAAGGGCTCCAAAAATACATCCATGTCAACTCCAGGTTGTGTAGGTCTAGAAATAAGGATGGTTAGCAAATTGTACTTCCGTTTCTGCATCAACCATGGAGGAAGGTTGTATATGGTGAGGATCACCGGCCATGTGCTATGCTTGCTGCTCCTCTCAGCAAATGGGTTCATTCCATCAGTACTCAGTGCGAACCTAACATTTCTCGGTTCATCGGCAAAGTCTCGGTGGTTGTCATTGAAATCTTGCCACTGCTTCCCATCGGCTGGATGTCGAAGCTTCCCATCATTTTTGTGCTCATCAGAAGCATGCCAGCTCATAAGTCTGGCATCCTCAGGATTAGCGAACAAACACCTCAATCGATCGACGACGGGGAGGTACCACATCACCAAAGCAGGAATCTTTTTGAGCGCATAATAGTCTACTTCTTCTTTTTCTTTGCTCGTGGATTTTGAAGTCTTTTTTTGGGCTTTCTTTCGCTTCTTCCCTTTAGACACGGATGCAACACACTCTTCGTCCTCTCGATAGTCTTTATTCGTCTTGTACCTACTTGCACCGCACTTTGGGCAGCTCTCCAAGTCTTTATAATCATCACCTCGATAAAGGATACAGTGATTTCTACACGCGTGGATCTTCTCCACACCCATAGTGAGCGGACTGATTAGTTTCTTTGCATAGTACGTGTTAGCAGGCACATTGTTCTCCTTTGGAAGCATGTCTGCGATAATACTCAAGAACGCATCGAAGCCAGCATCAGACACACCATATTTAGCTTTTAACATCAACAGCTTTAGCACAGACCGGAGCGTCGTGAACTCTTTGGTACAACCCTTAGACTCGTCGTACAAAGGCTCTTCTGCTGCCTTCTTCAGGGACTCCATACCTTTCATTAAGAACATCGATTGATCTGTATGACGACGCAACATTGCCTCTAGCAACTCTGCATCTTCCTCATCCATAACACTTGGCAGAACATGAGGTCTATCATGTTCATTTCCTCCAGCGTAACCATGATCAGTAACATTTTGCACTACATGTTCGCTCTGTGGAAGAGGTTGGTGTGTCTCGTGAACGAACTGAAATCTGTCGTCGATGTTCTCAGGGTTTCCAGTCGTATAAGGCGAAGAGCTACCCTCTCCATGCTTTGTCCAAATTGTGTAATCCTTCATAAATCCTCGTCATACTAGATGAGATATGATTTGTTCTGTGTCATTAAATACAGCAGCATTTTTGCAGTCCATGCATGGACAATATATGTGTTTTGTCTTTGTTCTCCAAGCATGGTTCGTAGCGACATCAATAAACCTATGGACCTCGGATATGTATGATGGATCTAGCCTTGATAAGTTATACATCCAGGATGTCCTCTCCATCACCACCTGTAAAAAAGTAACATAAAACACATGGTGAAACCCTATATCCAAAAATGTGGCTAAAATGTGAAACCCTCTCTCTCTCTCCTCTCTCTCTCTCCTCTATCTCTCTCTCTCCTCTATCTCTCTCTCTATGGAGGATGAGGAAGAGTCGGGGTTGGAGGATGAGGAAGAGGCGACTGTGACACTATCCATGGAGAAGGACGCGTTGGAGTGCGACATCTGCTGCCTACCCTTCCAGTCCGAAGTTTTCATGGCAAGTCAGATTACCATGCATGTATATATACAGTACATATTGATCGGTAGACTCCAGCATGATGCTCTGCTCTGTGTAAAATCAGTGCAAGAACGGGCATTCTGGATGTGCAAAGTGCTGCATCCGCACGGACGGTAAGTGCTGCACCTGCTCCGAGCGCATTGGCAACAATAGCTCTCTCTCCCTCTCCCTCTCCTCTCTAGAAAGTCGTGTAAAATTACATGCTTCGGTTTGTCGCTAACAAAATGTAGTTAGACTACTTTATCTCTTCCAATAAAAGTAGTTAGACTACTTTATCTCTAACACATGGTGAAACCCTATATCCAAAATGTGGCTAAAATGGAGGAAAAATGAACAAAATTTGGCAAAAGAAACATAAGCCAAACTTTTTTAGCAACTAATAAACAAAAAAAATTAATACCCAAACCTATCTTTAACACATGGTGAAAGCCTAGTTTCAAAATGTAGTTAAAATTGAGCAAAAATAAACAATAACTGACAATTGAAACATAATTAAACCAACCTTCCATACAACACATTCACCATTCATAAAGCAACTAAATATGTGTTATGGATAAACTTATTTGATAACTAAACATGGAAAAGGAGAGGGAATAGACAAAAACTAACCATCTTAAGCAACCTCATTTGAGGAAATAGAGAAAATTACCTAGCTATACTCTTCTCTCTCACATGTAAAACCCTAGATCCAAAATGTGGCTAAAATTGAGCAAGAATGAACAAAAATTGACAAAGAAACATAAACCAACCTTTCTTATCCACCTTCTTCGAAGAAATGAAGAGCAAAACCTCCCTCCTTATATTTTTTTGAAATCTGGACCTCCAAAATCGCCTCCAATGGAAGCTGGCTGCGAGCATACAGTTCACTGTCGGGGGAAGAAGAGAGCTATTTATAACAGACAGTTCACTGGCGGTTGGCTTGAAAAACCGCCAGTGGAAACCAATTTCCACTGGCGGTTATCTTAACACAACCGCCAGTGGAAATAGGGTATTTCCACTGGCGGTTCGGTTACACCAACCGCCAGTGGAAATTGGTTTTCCACTGGCGGTTATGTTACACCAACCGCCAGTGGAAACATCCTATTTCCACTGGCGGTTGTGTTAAGATAACCGCCAGTGGAAATGTGTTTCCACTGGCGGTTCCAAAGCCGGGCCCGCCTCGTTTTTTTTACTGGCGCGCGATAACTGAAACCGCCAGTGATAATTTTTGGGTGCCGCAGGCTATGAGCTCTTTTCTACTAGTGTCGCAACGAATGTGTGTGGACTATAGATCACTTAATGATGTCACCATTAAGAACAAGTACCCATTACCTCGTATTGATGACTTATTTGATCAGATGAGAGGTGCTAGGGTGTTTTCTAAGATTGACCTCAGGTCGGGCTACCATTAAATGAAGATTAGGCCATCTAATATTCCCAAGACGGCTTTCTCAACCCGATATGGTTTATATGAATTCACCGTCATGTCGTTTGGCTTAACTAATGCACCAGCCTACTTCATGAATTTGATGAACAAGGTGTTCATGGAGTATCTCGATAAGTTCATTGTGGTATTCATTGATGACATTCTTATTTATTCCAAGAATGATAGTGAGCATGAGGAGCATTTGCGGATGGTGCTACAGAAGTTACGAGATAATCAGCTTTATGCCAAATTTACCAAGTGTGAGTTCTGGCTTAATGAAGTACATTTTCTCGGGCATATCATCTCCAAAGGAGGAATTTCTGTGGATCTGGCTAAAGTAATAGTGATAGTTGATTGGAAGATACCAAGTACAGTCTCGGAGATCCGAAGTTTCTTGGGACTCGTAGGCTATTACTGGCGATTCATCGAAGGGTTTTTCCAAGATTGCGAAGCCTATGACCTCATTGTTAGAGAAGGGCAAGGAGTTTAAGTGGACTGAGGAATGCCAAGAGAGTTTCGATCAGTTGAGATCTAAGTTGATGGCTGCTCCAGTGCTGATTATGCCAGATCTACAAAAGAATTTTGATATATATTGTGATGCAAGTCGCCAAGGCCTAGGATGTGAGCTTATGCAAGAAGGACATGTCATTGCCTACGCGTCTCGCCAGTTACGAAAAAATGAGTTGAATTACCCCACTCATGACTTAGAACTGGCAGCTATTGTGCATGCTCTCAAGATTTGGAGACACTATATTATGGGAACCATGAGCCGAGTCTACATCAATCACAAGAGCTTAAAATACATCTTCACTCAGAAGGGTCTCAACCTTAGGCAATGCCGATGGTTGGAGCTCATCAAGGATTATGACCTAGAAATTCACTATCATCCACGCAAGGCGAATCTGGTTGCGGATGCTTTGAGTCAGAAGGGGCAGGTCCATGCAGCTATTGTCACCCAGTTACCCAATGAGTTAGCAGAAGATTTTGAGAGGATCAATCTAGGAATAGTTGCTCATACTGAAGGAATTACCATCGAAGTGGAACCTACCATAGAGCAAGAAATACGAAAGGGTCAGATCGGTGATGCCAAAATTTAGGAGATCAAGGATCTGATAACAGAAGGTAGAGGCCCAGATTTCATGGAAGATGAGTAGGGCACGATATGGTTCAAGAACCGGATTTGTGTTCCAGATATCCATAGTCTTCGATAAACTATATTGAAGGAGGCACATGACTCAGTTTATTCCATCCACCCTGGTAGTACCAAGATGTACTAGGACTTGAAGCAGAAGTATTGGTGGTATGGACTAAAGAAGGATGTTGCTTCACATGTAGCACTATGTGATGTTTGCCAGAGGGTGAAAGCGGAACATCAAAGACCTACTGGTTTACTGCACTCACTTAAGATACCTGAGTGGAAATGGGAAGAGATTGACATGGACTTTATTGTGGGTCTACCCCGCACATCTGTTGGGTATGACTGTATATGGGTGATTATGGACAGGCTAACTAAAGTAGCCCACTTTATTCTAGTGAAGACCACATATTCAGGAGCCAAACTAGCAGAGTTGTACATGGCATGAATTGTGTGCTTACATGGTGTGCCTAAGAAAATTGTGTCAGACCGGGGATCACAGTTTACTTCTCGGTATTGGAAGAAGTTGCACGAGTGCTTGGATACAAGGTTGAATTTTAGTTCGGCCTACCATCCTCAAACTGATGGGCAGACCGAGAGGACCAATCAAATACTAGAAGATATGTTAAGAGCTTGTGCTCTTATACATGGTGGTAGTAGGGATAAGAGTTTACCGTATGCGGAGTTCTCTTACAATAACAATTACCAGACCAGTTTAAAGATGTCCTGGTTTGAGGCTTTGTATGGCAGAAAGTGCGGGACTCCACTATATTGGGATCAAACTGGTGAAAGGCAGTTCTTTGGACCTGAAATTATACAAGAGGCAGAAGAACAAGTCCATCAAATAAGGGAGAATTTGAGAACTGCACAGTCAAGGCAGAAAAGCTATGCGGATACGCGGAGAAGATTGCTAGAATTTAAGGAGGATGATCACGTATATTTGAAGGTGTCACCAATCCGGGGTATGCGAAGATTCAAAGTTAAAGGGAAGTTGTCCCCTCGCTTTATCGGACCCTTCTTGATCTTAAAGCGAGTGGGAGAGGTTGCATATCAACTGAAACTACCTGATCATCTTGCGGATGTACATGATGTTTTCCATGTATCACAATTGAAGAAGTGTCTCAGGGTACCCTAAGAGCAGCTACCTATAGAGGACCTTACTGTTCAAGATGATCTGACTTATATTGAATATCCTATCAAGATTCTCGATACCTTGACTCATGTCACAAGGAGCAAAGTGATTAAAATGTGCAAAGTGCAATGGAGCCACCATGGAGAAGATGAGGCTACATGGGAAAGAGAAGAAGAACTAAGAATAGATTTTCCCCACCTCTTTCCTAGTTCTACCTAAATCTCGAGGACGAGATTCTTTGTAAGGAGGGTAGGATTTGTAATACCCAAAAGTGTATACAATGAGAATATAGATGATCTCCTTATTTTGTGTGCCATATATTCATCATAACAAGAGCATACCTGTAATTAAGAGTGATTAATTAAAACAAATGATACTAAAATGGAATATGCATCATGTCGAGGTTTTATTTTGTGTGCATTTTGTGATAATATAAAAATAATATAAAAATATGTTAATATCCAAATGGGGATTTAACTCCTAAAGGAAATTCTAGAATTAAGAAAAAAAGAGAAGAAAACACTATACAAATAGGATAAAATAAAAATATAAATGAACTAAAATTCAGTCCATATTGTTATATAAATATAGACATTTAACCTGAGTTTGAACTTCACACACATAGATTCAAATTTGAAATTTAAATTCAAAAGAGAAGAGAGGAGAGAAGAAAAGAAAAGAGAAAAAGGAGAAGAAAATCTAATTGGGCCTCGGTATACGTTTTTGGCCCACCCACAGAAACGTGCGCGCGGCCCATCTAGTTCCTCCACGCGACCCTGGGTAGATGGTGGCGCCAACAACATGGCCCCACTGGGCAGCCTCACCAATGCGCGTTGTCGCGCCGACATGTGGGGCCCGGCTGTCAAGCGCGAAGTCACGCCCCCCCCCCCCGCTCTGCCGTGACCGGGGCGCCTCTGCTCGGATGCCGTCGAGATGTTAGGGGAGATCTCCCTAGCATTGGATCTTAATCCAGCGGTGGGGATTAGGTAGGCGCATAACGGTTCGCTAGGGCACGATTTGGCGCGTAGAGTCGACATTGGGTGGTTGGGATCTAGCAACCTTTCATCCGTAGATGATGGATCGGACGGTAGCGGAGAAAGATACATTATGCGTTGCGTGCGTTTTAATTTGATCCATCCGCCCTGATCAGATGGCCAGAATCTCATGATACCCCTTCATCGTGTGTTTTTACAAAAGTGACCCCTGAGAAATAGAGAATTAACACGCGGTACATCTCTGGTGTAGTCTGAGTTTAGGGATTTTTTATAGGATAGCCCCTGTTGTTATCTAATTTTGGTGCGTAGTCTAGAAACCCGAGGAATTAGTTAATTAATTACAGAAATGAGTTTTTAATATAAAAATAATTCCTAGAACTTGTTTAATTCATATAAAATCCATATGAAGTCCAAATTGATCTATTCTAGTTCCTATAATTTTCTAATATTATTGTTTATCACATAGAGTCCCTGTTTTGACATGAAAACAGTAATAAAATTTATTTCTTAATTAATCATGTACAAGACACATAAAACCTTTGAAAATTCGTAACTTAAAATCCATAACTCCAAAATTAATGATTCCTGTTCCTAGAATCTTATTTTATGTGTAGATTATTATTATGTATTTTGTTTACATGTTTGGTGTGATGTTAATTTTTGCTATACTATGTATGTTTGTATTGATGCGAGTAGACGAGCAAGCTAATGAGGAGCCAGGGGTTCAGCAGATAGAGACTGCTGAGCTGGAGCTCGTTGAAGGCAAGTTGTGCCCTTGATCACTTCTTTTTACCCAGTCATGTTTTTATTAATCATAATGATCTGCATAGGTTAATTTTGATGGGACCCTTTAGGTTATCCTAGTTTGATTATCTTTATACCTTGATTCCACTGAACTTTTTGGGTAGTACTTGCTATTGCTTTATGTGGTTTTGGGTATGGAGATACATTATTCATGATCACATTTTATTATCTATTTATTATTTACTGTTCATGTTAAGATCATTATGTTAATTGGAACATGAAGCGACCATCCAAGAAAATAATGCTACCACAAGGGTTTAATGGGATGCCTTTGGCTGATTAATTAGGAAAGCTAGTGGATGACTACTTTATCCGAAAGGGGCAAGGACAGTAGGGGAGTGGTCAGTGTAGGGAGGTCCTTGGGTTGATTTTGCTGCGATGGCAGTCAGGCGAGGGATCCATGCATTGGAGCTTCCTATAAACTGTAGCGGGTTTTCTGAAGCTAGTGGAAGCCAAAGATGGCTGACAACCGTTTGTTGAGTTTCCATAGAAGACACTCAGCAAAGGCAAGCCTTTTGCTGAGTGTCACAAATAGACACTCGGCTAAGAATGCTTTTGCCGAGTGTCTTTCCTTGACACTCAATAAAGTTTATTTGTTTTTTATTTTTGGTCCAAAACCTTTTTCTATTGTGTTCCTACAGTCCCTGGACATATATATGTTGATGGAATGGCTACATTATAGTTTGAGATTGTTATTGTGGATTTGGAGATGTTTAAATTAACATTGTAATTGGGCTGCTCACCAAATTATAATGGCAAAATTACAGATTGTTGTTGGTATTATGAATCGGAGCTAGTATTGTTATTGTTATGGCTAAATTAACAATGTAATTGGAATAAGAGGTTTGTCCTAAGTTAACCTCGCCTAACTTTGAGCGTCAAATTTGATGTTCAACAACATGAAAATTATATATTATATAAGTTCACTTGAGATTATGTATATGTGCATGTTAGCCATCATGCTATTATTTTTTAGGATTTAAAACCTCACGGTGCAGGGGACGTGCTATCGAAAGTTTTTGTATTGACATGCTTGTGTTTCTTTTGTGCAGAGAAGAGGTCGTTGTAGATGAGCCGGAGTACCTAGGCCACACGATCGTCTTCCTAACCGATGTGGGTCTGCCTGCACCGCGTCGTTTCACCACTGCATCGACCTGCCATAGCCCCGCTAGCTTGACTCCACCGCCATCCTAGGTATAACCTCTATTTTCATATCATGGTCGTAGATCACGTAACCTAGTTAATTAGGCGTCTCATATTCGAAAGAGATACGATGCAAATATGTCGATATTTGCATATCTATAATTGTATCTATTTTAAATTGTCCATGTTTTTGGACAGTCCGCGGTTGCATAGATGGGGTTAGTTTCCATGCTCTACTCTGATATGAGACAGAGTTTCGGCATCACCTCCCTGTTGTTCTCCGGATACACACTCTCCCTACTAGGACGTGTATTTGGAGAACATCAGGGAGGTGCTGTTGAAATTTTATCTCGGATCGGAGTAGAGTATGGAAAATAACCCCATCTACACAACCGTGGGTGGGATTAGGACCTATCTTCACCTATTAAAAGGTAGGAATGTACTGCAGATGCATTAGAGGTTTATATCATAATATTCTATTATATATGTTAAAGGATGGAGGACCGTGAGTGAATGTACATGAGCCACGTAAGAAGAGATGATGATGTTACACATGAATAGATTACAAAGACCGATGCTTTCTTAGACTAGGCATTTGTCGAAGTTGATAAAAGAGCGAGTCTAGTCCCATGTTCGTGCAACAAATGTGCAAACAAGAGAGGAGGTGGGAGAACATATTTGGAAGAATGGATTTGCGCCAGACTGTACCCGATGAATCTTCCATGGTGAAGCGCATTATACGAGAGAGGAGGTGGGCAGACAACGAATCAATGATTATGATGTTGATGCCCGGATAGCAGACATGTTGAACGACTATCACAAGGCATAGTTCACCGAAGGACGTATGGAGGATGAGCTAGAGGTGATCATGAAGGCATTCTACGCAATTTTCGATGCGCCATAGAAACCCCTTCACGGCCAGACAAATGTTTTTCAGTTGGATGGCATTAGACGTATAATGGTGTTAAAGTCATAGTACAGTCTGAGTCAAGACACATTTGATGGTTTGTTGACATTTATTAGCAGCCTGCTTCCAGAGGATCACGTTCTGCCAAAGAGCGTGTTTGAGGCACAGAAACTTCATCGTGTGCACTTAAGATGATGTATGAGTAGATACATGCTTGTCCAAAGGGTTGTGTCCTATTTAGGAAAGAATACACGAAGGCAAAGTATTGTCCAAAGTATAAATCATCTAGGTTCATGGAGGTAGACTCTAGTGTTGGATAGAAGAGGCAACTTGACATCCCCATGATAATCATATGTAATCTTCCATTCATATTGAGGATCTAGTGGCTATACTTGACCGAGGAATCCGCAAAACGGATGACATGGTACAAAAATGGCAAAGGATACAATCTTGACAAGTTGGTACATGCATTTGATGATGAAGCATAGACCTACTTTGATGCCATTCACCATGAGAAAGTCGATGAGGCTCATAATGTACGTGTTGCATTGGCCACAGATGGGTTCAATCCTTATGGACTAATGGTTGTCCCACACACATGTTGGTATGTGTTCGTTATCCCCCTCAATCTCCCCCTGGCATATGCTTTCAAAGATAGGACATGTTCTTATCGTTGATAATTCCTGGCCACCTAGGAAATAAAATAGATGTGTACATGGAGATTGTGGTTGATGAATTGGTTCGTGCTTGGGAGGCAAGGGTATGGACATAAGACTAAGATACAAAAAAACTTCAAAATGCATGTTTGGTACCAGTACTCCATGCATGACTTCCCATTGTACGGGCTATTCTCCGCCTGGTGTGTTCAAGGTAAGTTCCCTTGCCCAGTTTGCAAGGAAGTTCTTAGATTCATTTGGTTGAAGAAGGGTGACAAATATTCGTCGTTCGATAAACATGGACAAGTTCTCCCTCCTAACCATGCATTCAGACTAGACATCAAGAACTTTACAAAGGGTGTCATAGTGACAGTGTCACACCCGGATTTAAGGAACAAAGTCGGGTGCATCTCACATGTGCGCCAAGGAAGAACAACACACATAATAACAGAGTGCATAGAGATAAATGTCATAAATATCATAAACGTACTTATTACATAGCGGAAGACTTACAAAAATAAATGATAAAGTAAAGCAGACTAAATAGTATTCCCTGGCGCCACAAAGCTGACTGGGAGACGCCACCTAGATCAAGTCGAATGCCTCAGTGTTAGGCGGCTCCTCTTCGACCACCTGTTCTTCTCCTGTGGGGGGGTGAGACAGCAAGAGTGAGCTCACACATGTTCATCGCTCAAAAAGTTGTGGGGAATAATGTGGCATGAACTCACCAAAGGTGGGAGTTCATGAAGTGTAAGGCTGATCAATGAAATAAAGGTTGAAGCTGAGCATTGCTTTTATATGTTGGTCAAAATTTTATTAGCAGTTACTAAGTGTAAGTAAATACCGAACCTTAGAAATAATAAATAAAAGTAATAGTAAAATAGTCCCAGATGCAATGAAATGACAAATTAAGTTTAAGTTTCATAAATTAATCATGTGAGTGTCCGAGCCGCTCATGACCGTGAGCACGGCTAGTATACCAGTTTTACACTCTGCAGAGGTTGTGCATCTTTACCCACAAGTCATGTTACCCATTTGCCACGGAGTTGATCAGACCCCATACACCTCTACCAAGGAAGCGAGGCAGGGTACCACTACGAGGCCTTTACAAAGTTCCACTATCTTCAGACTACCCGCTACAGTTTATAGGAAGCTCCAGTGCAGGAATCCCTTGCCTGACCGCCATCGCAGCAAAATCAACCCAAGGACCTCCCTAAACTGACCACTCCCCTACTGCCCTTGCCCCTTTCGGGTAAGGTAGCCATCCACTAGGTTTTCTAGTTAATTAGCCAAGGGCGTCCCATTAAACCCTTGTGGTAGCACTGTTTTCCCGGGTGGTTCTCCATGTTCCCATTAACATAATGATCTTATCATGAACAGTAAAGAATAAACAGATAATAAAAAGTATAACAGTGAGTGATGAATATCTCTATACCCAAAGCCACATAAAGCAATAACATGTACTACCCAAAACTTTAGTAGTAAAACCAGTGGTGAAACAAGGTATAAAGATAGTCAAAATCTAGGGTATCCTATTGGGTCCCATCAAAATTAACCTATGCAGATTATTATGATTAATAAGAACATGAATGGGTAAAAGAAAGTGATCAAGGGCACAACTTACCTTCAACGAGCTCCTGCTCAGCAGTCTCTACCAGCTGAACCTCAGAATCCTCAGTGACTTGCTCGTCTACTCGCATTAATACAATACATACATAGTATAGCAAAAATTAACATCACACCAAACATGTAATTAAAATACACAATAATAATCTAGACATTAAACTAAGATCACAGGAACTGGAATCATTAAATTTGGAGTTATAGATTTTAAGTTATGAATTTTCCAAGGTTTTGTGTATTTAATACATGATTAAGTGATAGATAAATTTTTAATGTGTCTTTCATGGCAAAACAGTGGCACTAATGGTTAGACAATAATATTATAAAAATTTAGGAACTGGAATGGACCAATTTGGAGTTCATATGAATTTTCTACAAATTAAACAAGTTTCTGCATTTAAAAATGTACTAAAAACTATTTTCTAAATGATTTTCCTAGTTTCATTAATTATCTGGACTGGGCGTCATTTTTCAGGAAGGTCAGGGGCTCTGGTGCAATAATTCCAAGACTCAGTGAATAGCGATCAAGGACGGCGGGTTTAATTCCTGAGATTCACAGGGGTTCTTTAACAAAATTGACCCGCGAAGGGGTAACTTCCAATCTGAACCGTCCGATCTACATTTGAGGGCTCAGATTAGATCTTGAACCTAACCGAACCGGTAAGTGAAACGGGCCACTGGATTAGATTTGGCCGGTCAGGATTTAATCTAGGCGAAGGGGAGCGCTCTGCCCATCGTGGCCGATGCCACAAGATCCGACGGTTCACGCTAATCCAACCCTACATCTATTCATGGCCGTCCAAAATACATCCGACGGCGTGATTCCCAGTCTTCCTCCTCTACCCGGCTGAGTGACGGCGACGAGTTCCCCACCGTGGTGCAGAAGATTCCGGCTAGCCACCGATGGCCGCCCACTGCCCCAAAACCCCAGATAATCCGTGCTATGCGTAGCTGAGGAACAAGTGAACGTGGCGAGGGTTTCATACCGAGGGATTGCGCGACGTAGTGGCTCATAGACGGTGACTCGCGGCACGGAGGTGACTGCAACCATGGCGAGCAATTGCGCCGGCGTAGAGACGTCAACGGCGCAATCGGAGGCGGTATAAGCTTCTATGGTTCACGGGGCTGTGATAGGTTGAACCACGGTAGCCCGAGTGCCCGCGATTCCGGCGTTCGACGGCGGCGGCGGATTTCCTTTTGGGCGGTGCGTGGCGGCGTCTGGTGGTGGCGAGGAATTTGGGGATAAAGAAAGGAGAGGAGAAAAGGGGCGCGTGCGCGATCTATTTGTACCCAGTCCGGGCGGGGGCCGGGAAGTGCGCGCGAGCTCGTTAAACCTCCGGCGATGTCACAGCGGTCGTTGCGCATGAGTTCGGTAAAGTCCGTTGAGGGAGGTGGGAGACGGCTAACACGCCAGGTCCACACGCCAGAGAAGGGAAAAGATTCGAAAGCGAGGGAAACTGACTGGCCACTGGGCCCGCATGGCAGTGGGTGTCCAGCGCGCGCGTGGAGGATTGGGAGTTGGGCCGCGCGGGGTGAAAACGTGAATTGGGCTGGAAAGAAGGTAGTCGGCCCATGTGGCTTTCTTTTTCTTTTTCTTTTTTCTGATTCCCTCTTTCTCTATTTTCAAATCCAATTTGAATTCAAGTTTAAATTCAAACTTTATGGCTCATCATTTACACTATATTTGTGCAATTAAAAGTAATAAGTTTAAGGATATTTATATTATTTATATTTTTGTATCATTCCTCTTCTTCTTATTTTTAAAACCCTATTTTCAAATTTAGGGTTTTAATTGCACTTCTAATAATTATTATATTATTATCATTAACATTATTATTTTATTTAATGCACAAACATATAAACTCCAACATGATGCATTTTTTTATCATTTGTTTGAATTAATCTCTACATTTTGTGTATGCTCTTTTTAAGATGCAAATGAGGCACATAAAATTGAGAATAACTCTCTATTATTCCTGGTATACAACTTAAAGTATTAAAAATCCTACCCCCTTAAAAATAATCTCGTCCTCGAGATTTAAGAAGATCTAGGGAAAAGGTGAGGAAAATCTTTACGAAGCTCTTCTTCTCTTTCCCAAGTTGCTTCATCTTCACCGTGGTGGCTCCATTGCACTTTGCACATCTTTATAACCTTATTCCTCGTGACACGAGTCAGTGTATCAAGAATCTTGATGGGGTACTCAGCATAAGTCAGATTATCCTGAACACTTAGGTCCTCCATTGGTAATTGCTCCTCAGGTACCCTGAGACATTTCTTCAGCTGAGATACATGGAATACATCATGAACATCCGCAAGATGATCCGGTAACTCCAATTGATATGCCACCTCTCCCACTCGCTTTAAGATTAAGAAGGGTCCAATAAAGCGAGGGGACAACTTTCCTTTGACTTTAAATCTTCTCATACCCTGGAGTGGTGACACCTTCAAATAGACATAATCACCCTCCTTAAACTCTAGCAGTCTTCTCCGGGTATCAGCATAGCTTTTCTGTCTTGACTGCGCAGTTCTCAAATTCTCCCTTATTTGCTGGACTTGCTCCTCTGCTTCTTGTATAATCTCAGGCCCAAATAGCTGCCTTTCACCAGTTTGATCCCAATACAGTGGAGTCCTACACTTTCTGCCATACAAAGCCTCAAACGGTGACATCTTCAAACTGGCCTGATAGCTATTATTATAAGAGAACTCCGCATAAGGCAAACTCTTATCCCAACTTCCACCATGTTTAAGAGCACAAGCTCTTAACATATCTTCCAGCACTTGGTTGGTCCTCTTAGTCTGCCCATCAGTCTGGGGATGGTACGCCGAACTAAAATGCAATCTTGTATCCAAGGATTCATGCAACTTCTTCCAATACCGAGAGGTAAACTGTGATCCCCGGTCTAACACAATCTTCTTTGGCACACCATGTAAGCAAACAATTCGTGCCATGTATAACTCAGCCAACTTGGCTCCTGAATGCGTGGTCTTTACTGGTATAAAGTGGGCTACTTTAGTTAGCCTGTCCACAATCACCCATATAGAATCATATCCAGCAGACGTGCGGGGTAATCCAACAATGAAGTCCATGCCAATCTCTTCCTATTTCCACTCAGGTATCTTCAGTGGATGCAGTAGTCTGGCTGGCCTCTGGTGTTCAGCCTTAACTCTTTGACACACATCACACATAGCCACGTGTGCAGCCACATCTCTCTTCAACCCATACCACCAATATTTTTGCTTCAAATCCTGATACATCTTAGTACTTCCAGGGTGGATAGAATAAACTGAGTCATGTGCCTCCTTCAATATGGTTTCCCGAAGACTATCGATATCAGGAACACAGATCCGATTCTTGAACCATACTGTGTCGTGCTCATCCTCTATGAATTCCGAGCCTCTACCCCCTGTTATCAGATCCTTGATCTCCTGAATCTTAGCATCACCAACCTGACCTTTACGAATTTCTTGCTCCAAGGTAGGTTCTAATTCTATGGTAACTCCTTCTGTATGTGTAACAATTCCCAGGTTGAGCCTCTCAAAATCTTTTGCTAATTCATCAGGTAGCTGGACAACGAAAGTGGAGTGAACATGCTCCTTCCGACTCAAGGCATCTGCAACCAAATTTGCCTTGCCTGGGTGGTAGTAAATCTCCAAATCATAATCCTTAATAAGCTCCAACCAACGGCGTTGCCTAAGGTTGAGATCCTTCTGAGTGAATATGTACTTCAAACTCTTATGATCCATGTATACTTGGCACTTAGTCCCCATAATGTAGTGTCTCCAAATCTTAAGTGCATGCACAACGGCAGTCAGCTCTAAGTCATGAGTGGGGTAGTTCAATTCATGTTTCCTTAACTGACGAGACGCATAGGCGATCACATGTCCATCTTGCATGAGCACACATCCCAATCCTTGTCCACATGCATCACAATAAATGTCAAATCCTTTTTGTAGATCTGGCATAACCAACACTGGTGGTGACATCAATCTCTTCTTCAATTGATCAAAGCTTTCTTGACATTTCTCATCCCACTTAAACTCTCTTCCTTTCTCCAGAAGCAAAGTCATAGGCTTGGCAATCTTAGAGAATCCTTCAATAAACCTCCGATAATATCCTGCAAGTCCCAAGAAACTCCGAATCTCAGTGACGGTAGTGGGCACGCTCCATTCCATTATCTCCTTCACTTTAGCAGGATCCACTGCTATTCCTCCATTAGAAATGATATGTCCAAGGAACGACACCTTGTTAATCCAAAACTCGCACTTACTGAACTTGGCATAGAGTTGATTATCTCGTAGCTTCTGTAGCACCAACCTCAGATGTTCTTCATGATCACTATCACTCTTGGAATAAAAATATTGTCGATGAAAACCATGACAAATTTGTCCAAATCATGAACTCCTTATTCTTTAGATCCATAAAATAGGCTGGTGCATTGGTTAGTCCAAAGGACATAACAATGAACTCATATAAACCATATCGGGTCGAGAAAATCGTCTTGGGAATATTTGATGGCCTAATCTTCATTTGGTGATAACCCGATCGGACATCAACCTTTGAGAATACTCTTGCACCTCTTATCTGATCAAATAAATCTTCAATGCGGGGTAATGGATACTTGTTCTTCACAGTGACATCATTAAGGGTCCTATAATCCATGACATCCCTTGCGATCCATCCTTCTTCTGTACAAACAGAACCGGCACTCCCCAAAGGTGAGGAACTCAGACGAATGTACCCAGCCTCTTGTAATTCCGTTAATTGCTTCTTAAGTTCCTTTAATTCTTCTGAGGACATCCTGTATAACAGTTTAGAAATAGGAACAGTCCTAGGTAAGAGATCAATGACAAACTCAACTTCCATATCTGGTGGCATCCCTAATAACTACTCTAGAAAGACATCCAAAAAAATCTCTAACTGCACGGATGTTGTCACCCACAAACTTCTCATTTACTAAGAATGCCGCTAGTCTGATGGTGGTAGTTACTGCAACTTTAACTTCAAATCTTTGTCCTTTGGAACTGGTGAGTTCTACGGTTCCCTTAGCACAGTGTATATACTGCATTTGCCTTTCTTAACCATGACATACCAAGGATCACGTCTATAGTGTTCTCTTCTAACACTATAGGGGTAGTCCATCTGGGTTAGAAATACAGGGTAAGAAAGAAAGGATTGTAGACAAGGCATGTAATTACGAAGCATGTTACTTTGGGAGATTTATTAGCTAAGTGTGTCGCCTACTAAAGCTAATTAATTACCTTATGGTGGTACATGCTAAGATGTCCATATATAATATCTCAATCAATCAAAGAAGCAAATCAGATATTTATCATCAGAACAATCAAACAATATTTTTTTTAAATATAGAAAATAGTTTTGGTTTGGTCTTAGGCCTCCTATCTCTTAAAAATGTCATAGGGGTAGGGATTCCAAGGTGTGAAATCCATCTTGTCTTAGAGTAGAAAAGATAAGGATGATCAGAGTAGAATAGTAGAAGGTGAGACAGGATCAAGATAAGTATAGAAAGAATCAGAGTAAGGTAAGTATAGAATGAATAAGAATAAGGTAAGTAGGTAAGGGTTTTGACCATTCCTATCTAGGTTTCGTCCTACAGTCAACATTTCCTCTGATACCACTTCTGTCACACCCGGATTTAAGGAACAAAGCCGGGTGCATCTCATATGTGCGCCAAGGAAGAACAACACACATAATAACAGAGTGCATAGAGATAAATGTCATAAATATCATAAACATACTTATTACATAGCGGAAGACTTACAAAAATAAATGATAAAGTAAAGCGGACTAAATATTATTCCCTGGCGCCACAAAGCTGACTGGGAGACGCCACCTAGATCAAGTCGAATGCCTCAGTGTTAGGCGGCTCCTCTTCGACCACCTGTTCTTCTCCTGTGGGGGGGTGAGACAGCAAGAGTGAGCTCACACATGTTCATCGCTCAACAAGTTGTGGGGAATAATGTGGCATGAACTCATCAAAGGTGGGAGTTCATGAAGTGTAAGGCTGATCAATGAAATAAAGGTTGAAGCTGAGCATTGCTTTTATATGTTGGTCAAAATTTTATTAGCAGTTACTAAGTGTAAGTAAATACCGAACCTTAGAAATAATAAATAAAAGTAATAGTAAAATAGTCCCAGATGCAATGAAATGACAAATTAAGTTTAAGTTCCATAAATTAATCATGTGAGTATCCGAGCCACTCATGACCGTGAGCACGGCTAGTATACCAGTTTTACACTCTGCAGAGGTTGCGCATCTTTACCCACAAGTCGTGTTACCCATTTGCCACGGAGTTGATCAGACCCCATACACCTCTACCAAGGAAGCGAGGCAGGGTACCACTACGAGGCCTTTACAAAGTTCCACTAGCTTCAGACTACCCGCTACAGTTTATAGGAAGCTCCAGTGCAAGAATCCCTCGCCTGACCGCCATCGCAGAAAAATCAACCCAAGGACCTCCCTACACTTACCACTCCCCTACTGCCCTTGCCCCTTTCGGGTAAGGTAGCCATCCACTAGCTTTCCTAGTTAATCAGCAAGGGCGTCCCATTAAACCCTTGTGGTAGCACTGTTTTCCCGGGTGGTTCTCCATGTTCCCATTAACATAATGATCTTATCATGAACAGTAAAGAATAAACAGATAATAAAAAGTATAACAATGAGTGATGAATATCTCTATACCCAAAGCCACATAAAGCAATAGCATGTACTACCCAAAAATTTAGTAGTAAAACCAGTGGTGAAACAAGGTATAAAGATAGTCAAAATCTAGGGTATACTATTGGGTCCCATCAAAATTAACCTATGCAGATCATTATGATTAATAAGAACATGAATGGGTAAAAGAAAGTGATCAAGGACACAACTTGCCTTCAATGAGCTCCTGCTCAGCAGTCTCTACCAGCTGAACCTCATAATCCTCAGTGACTTGCTCGTCTACTCGCATTAATACAATACATACATAGTATAGCAAAAATTAACATCACACCAAACATGTAATTAAAATACACAATAATAATCTAGACATTAAACTAAGATCACAGGAACTGGAATCATTAAATTTGGAGTTATAGATTTTAAGTTATAAATGTTCCAAGGTTTTGTGCATTTAATACATGATTAAGTGATTGATAAATTTTTAATGTGTCTTTCATGGCAAAACAGTGGCACTAATGGTTAGACAATTATATTATAAAAATTTAGGAACTGGAATGGACGAATTTGGAGTTCATATGAATTTTCTACAAATTAAACAAGTTTTTGCATTTAAAAATGTACTAAAAACTATTTTCTAAATGATTTTCCTGGTTTCATTAATTATCTGGACTGGGCGTCATTTTTCAGGAAGGTCAGGGGCTCTGGTGCAATAATTCCAAGACTCAGTGAATAGCGATCAAGGACGGCGGGTTTAATTCCTGAGATTCACAGGGGTTCTTTAACAAAATTGACCCGCGAAGGGGTAACTTCCAATCTAAGCCGTCTGATCTACATTTGAGGGCTCAGATTAGATCCTGAACCTAACCGAACCGGTACGTGAAACGGGCCACTGGATTAGATTTGGCCGGTCAGGATTTAATCTAGGCGAAGGGGTGCGCTCTGCCCATCGTGGCCGATGCCACAAGATCCGACGGTTCATGCTAATCCGACCCTACATCTATTCATGGTCGTCCAAAATACATCCGATGACGTGATTCCCAGTCTTCCTCCTCTACCCGGCTGAGCGACGGCGACGAGTTCCCCACCGTGGCGCAGAAGATTCCGGCTAGCCACCGATGGCCACCCACTGCCCCAAAACCCCAGATAATCCGTGCTACGCGTAGCTGAGGAACAAGTGAACACAGCGAGGGTTTAATACCGAGGGATTGTGCGACGTAGAGGCTCACAGACGGTGACTCGCGGCACGGTGGTGACTGCGCAACCACGGCGAGCAATTGCGCCAGCGTAGAGACGTCAACGGCGCAATCGGAGGCGGTATAAGCTTCTATGGTTCACGGGGCTGCGATAGGTTGAACCACGGCAGCCCAAGTGCCCGCGATTCCGGCGTTCGACGGCGGCGGCAGATTTCCTTTTAGGCGGTGTGTGGCGGCGTCTGGTGGTGGCGAGGAATTTGGGGATAAAGAAAGGAGAGGGGAAAAGGGGCGCATGCGCGATCTATTTGTACCCAGTCCGGGCGGGGGCCGGGAAGTGCGCGCGAGATGGTCAAACCTCCGGTGATGTCGCGGCGGTCGTTGCGCATGAGTTCAGTAAAGTCCATTGAGGGAGGTGGGAGACGGCTGACACGCCAGGTCCACACGCCAAAGAAGGGAAAAGATCCAAGAGCGAGCGAAACTGACTGGCCAATGGGCCCGCATGGCAGTGGGTGTCCAGCGCGCGCGTGGAGGATTGGGAGTTGGGCCGCGCGGGGTGAAAACGTGAATTGAGCTGGAAAGGAGGTAGTCGGCCCATATGGCTTTCTTTTTCTTTTTCTGTTTCCCTCTTTCTCTATTTTCAAATCCAATTTGAATTCAAGTTTAAATTCAAACTTTATGGCTCATCATTTACACTATATTTGTGCAGTTAAAAGTAATAAGTTTAAGGATATTTATATTATTTATATTTTTGTATCATTCCTCTTCTTCTTATTTTCAAAACCCTATTTTCAAATTTAGGGTTTTAATTCCACTTCTAATAATTATTATATTATTATCATTAACATTATTATTTTATTTAATGCACAAACATATAAACTCCAACATGATGCATTTTTTTATCATTTGTTTGAATTAATCTCTATATTTTGTGTATGCTCTTTTTAAGATGCAAATGAGGCACATAAAATTGAGAATAACTCTCTATTATTCCTGGTATACAACTTGGAGTATTACAGACAGACTACCACCTGTAATGATGATTGGTGCCCAAAGTTCGTTAATAGATAGATGGTCTCGTGGTCAATCTAAAAGGTGGTTTTGTGGGATATGGTGAGCAACATATCTAGACCCATAACCCGAGCTTGACTTGGTTCCCTATTATGATGACCTTCTCCTTACACAACATTGATGTGATGCACACTGAAAATAATGTCGCCAAGGCACTTTGGGCAACAATCATGGACATTCCAGATAAATCAAAGGATAACATAAAGACAAGAGTGGATCTGGTTGCGTTATGTGATTGACCAAACCAAGAGATGAAGCTGCATGGTAGTGGAAAGACATGGAGAAGGCCTAAGGTTGATTTTGTCCTGAGCAAGGCCGAGAGGAGGGTAGTACTAGAGTGGACCAAGATGTTAATGTTCCCTAATGGGTATGCAACTAACCCATGTAGGGGGGTGAGCTTATCTACTATGAGAGTCTTAGGGATGAAGACTCATGACTACCACATATGGATTGAACGAATTCTTCTGGCGATGGTTCGAGGCTATGTCCCTGAGCATGTATGGCTAGTGCTTGCAGAGTTGAGCTATTTCTTCCGCTAGCTTTGTGCAAAGGAGTTATCTCGGACTTTGATTGCAGACTTAGAAAGAATGGCGCCTGCATTATTGTGTAAGTTGGAGAAGATCTTTCCACCCAGCTTCTTCTATCTGATGCAACATTTGATTCTGCATCTCTCGTATGAGGCACGAATGGGGGGGCATGCAGGGACGTTGGTGCAATCCAATCGAGAAATGTCTAAATACTATCCGAAAGAAATGTAGAACTAAATGCAAAATCGAGACTTCCATTGTAGAGGCATACATAGTGGAGGAGGTATCAAACTTCACAACAACTCACTATGGAGACAAACTCCCAAGCATGCATAATCCACTCTCTCATTACAATGATGGCAAAAATAAATCGAATCTCAACATTTTTTAGAGCAACTTGGAAGCACAAGTGGTTTGACCACCAAGATCTTCTGACACAAAGAGTGGCGCCATATCATGTTATATCTGTTGACCAACCTTGACAAGGTGTGCAGGAAATGGATTGCCTGATTTCATTTCCTGGTTCAAACAGAAGGTACAGTCCTATCTAGCTCATACTTAGTTTGCCATTTGAAGTTGCTCTTATGTGTGAATAATATAACAATCTAGCGTGTTTGAACTTACAGGGCCAAAGAGATCCGTTTAGACAAGTAGCCAATGGCTTTGCCTATAGGATCAGGACATTTTCTGGGTATGACGTTAATGGATATTGTTTTCACACAACAAGCTATGACCAAAGTCAGCCCAATCGAAAAACCACGCGTTCTAGAGTTTTTACGGCCGGTCTTGACAAGATCGAGTATTATGGAAGAATTGAAGAAATACATGGACTCAGTTTTCATGGTTCCAAACCTCTTACTCCAATGATATTCAAATGTCATTGGTTTGATCCTGAAGTGACGAGACAGACACATTCTAATCTTGGGCTAGTCGAAATTCGATAGAGTTCCATCTTACCAGGAGACAAATGTCTATATCGTGACCCAACAGACAACACAAGTGTATTATCTCCCATATGTGTGCGAAACGAAAGAGCAACTTAAGGGTTGAGATATTGTGTATGAGGTATTACCGCACGGAAAATTACCTGTTCCAAATGATGAAGATTATAACTTAGACACAAACACATATGACAGAGAGTGTTTTCAAGAAGATGGGCTAGAAGGTAGATTTGAGATAGACTTAATCGAAGTGATCATAGTGAAAGTAGATATTGAAATGGTTGTTGACGAGGAGGAGGATGAGGTGCAAAATAAGAACGATTTATAAATGCTTGAAGGATTACATTTAGACAATGACGATGATGAACTTGAGCCTTCAGATGGTGTTGACTATGAAATGGTTGATAGTGATGATGAGACTTATGATCCGGCTAATCCTGATCATGAATATTATTTTGAATTGATGTAATACTATATTTTATTTATTTCGCATCTCTTTCTAAATACGTATTTTTATCTGTGCTTATTTGCTTACTCTTAATTGTAGGTGATTGAACAAAGATGGTGGGCAGTGGGATGAAGCTGATGAAGTGGAGGGGGAAGGGGAGGAGGAGCACCAGTAGGACGGAGGAGAATGCGCTTGTGCTCTAGCAAGACGAGGATGTGCACCTACAGGTGGACGATGCGGCACAGCAGGCCTCAATTGATGCGGTGCAGCAAGCCATCGATGTGGCACACAGGTGGACGACGAGGAGGTGTGTAGGTCGCTTCTGGTTCAACACGAGTCTACTTGCGAAGTCCCACGAATCTCCCTCAGCGATCGATTCTTTGTGACAGGGACCCGCTGATTCGACCTGAGGAGGAAAGGAATGTGACTTTAGATGTTGTCGCTGCTTCTTCATGTTATATGTTCAAATTCAAAATATACTTTTTCTTAAGGACATGGACAGGTCTTGGACGGTTGTGGGGAATGCAGGTGGTCACAAACGCAATCCCAATGGTATCCTCGGCCATTTATGCAGGGAACACTTCCCTGGAATTGTTGAGTACGATGAACACCCGGCCTCAGCCTATTCCTTCGACCACTACATCATCGCCCCTGATACAGTAGATTAGGACGATTGGGAATTCAATAATAAGCGAAGCGAATGAAGAAAGAGCTGTGGGTAAGTCTTGCTCGCACTATATCATTTAATATGTCACATTCGTTTCACATTCTTGAAATAATGTATGGATACAACATGTTTGTATGCAGGATTTCTTTAGATGCGAGGCTGGATATGAGGGTAGGGCAGATGTGGTGGCTACCACATGCTATAAGAATCTCATCTAGGCCATCATAACTTCCACACCTCCGTCCTTGGAAAGAATGTGAGCAAAAAGGATGCTAGAACCATATCATTGACTTAGGACCAGTACTTGTAGTTAAATACAAAATATTAATATTGATATTAAATATGCTTAATTTTACCTTTTGTATGTCGTGTACTTGATTTCCTATAGATGATTCCTTATTAGTGCACCGTGCATCCTGTGTGCTGGGACCAGATGGTGCAAAGGTGGTGCTCCAATGAGTGGGACGAGACGCACAACGCTTGACGGGACCGACGTTTGATGATACAAGGTGCATCCCACCACCAAGGCATTCACAGCCTCACCAAATACGCAGAAGCATGTGTACATAATTTCTTTTATTTAGTCTAACTTTCGATTATGCCTGATTTCTAACTTTCTCGTTGGTTTTCTCACAGTCGACATCACATAGTGGCTACCCTTGCTCCATCATCTCGGTGTATGCTATGGCCCACAAGGGCAAGGCGACACATGACGTCACCTACAACCATGAGGCGGGCCTAAGGCATACAAAAACCCCATCGTCCACATCCGCCTCAGTGAGTACACCACCATGGCAAATGAGATTCTTGGGCTAGAATACGATCTAAGGATCGAGACCATTGACGGAGATATCCTTATGAGGGTCGGGGGAGGCAATGGCATGGGCGGTACTAGATCCTGATGGGATCCTCCACTCCTACTCTATCTCAATTGCGATCAAGGAGCACGAGCACGAGCCCAGTAATACGACCTTGGCAACACAGCTCATAGCATCACATACAAGAACTCCATGTTATTCCTTACCTATTCGTCATTCATTGATTATTATATAGCTTTTCTTTGCATTACTATAACATTATTAGGGCAAAATATTATAGACTCAGCTAGAAGAAGAGAGGAGGCAATGTGTGGAGTTGGAGGCAAGGACGATGGCCGAGAAGACAGTTTGCTTGGCCAATCAGTAGAGGATGGCAGATATGTTTCATTAAATGTAGTGCCTTGATGCCGCATCAGGTTTTACTCCACCACCTCCGTTGTTCCTTACAGCTGGACCTCCTCAGTTTTCTACTCCTACGAGTGTGAAAATATTAGTCGTGTATGATATAAATTCATCTGGTCACACACATGCAATCTCTTCTCTGTGCGGAATTAATTGGTGACATCAAACAACCATCATGGTTCGTCTAACCCTTCGTCGAACCAGTCCTTTTAGCCACCTCGATGATGTTCTTCTGAACTTAGTAAGGAGACATGCTTATGGCATACATTGGATATTTGTGGACTTATTTCGATGAGTACTTGTGAGTTTTGTGAACTATTTTGTGATACATGTGACTTTTGTGATCTTTGTGAAGAAACTTGTGAGATTTGTGGTCTATGTGATATGTGGTGTCTATGATGTATGTGATGATTTTGTGACATATCTTTTGTTTGTTTGGATGGCATAATAACAAAAACAAATAAAAAGTAGGTCTCTGGTCACTTTGTTGAGTGTCGCACTTGGCAAAGAGTGCATTTGACGAGTGCAGTGACCATAGCATTCGGCAAAAAAAGTACACCTGGAAACTGGTAAAGCTTCTTTTGCCGAGTGTTATGGTCATGACACTTGGCAAAAAAGAAACCTTTTTGCCGAGTGTCAGCCGCACACTCGGCACAGAGCCTACGCTTGCAATTGGAGCCCATGGGAGCTCCCTTTGCCGAGTGCCAGGCCAGCACGCATTCGGTAAAGGCTCCTTTGTCGAGTGCTAGCCCGCATACTCAGCGTAGAAACTGGCGTGGGGGCCCACTAGAACTCCCTTTGCCGAGTGTCTGCTGGTCTGGCACTTGGCAAAGGCTCAGTCACCGTCACATTAACTTTTCTTTGCCTGCACTCGACAAAGATTGTACCGAGTGTTGACATAAAGTACTCGGTAAAAAAGACGTTGCCGATAAACTGTTTACCGAATCCTCTTTGTTGAATGCTCTATTCAGTAATGATTTTGCCGAGTGTTATGTAGACTTTGTCGAATGCCCGCGACACTCAGTAAATAACTCTGTTCCAGTAATGAAATGCATTTAAACTGTTATTAATCGCCTCTTGCCTTCTAGTTGGCGGAATAGTGTATTTTTCTACTACGTTGAGCTGCAATCTATCCAATCGACTGTACACCAGCCATTTCTACGGTAGAGCATACAGTGCATGGAGAAAAGCGGACTGTAGCCACGGTCGGGAAGAGCAAGATAGTGGAGGATCCGAGGAGAAGGAAGGCGAGCTAGTTTTACCCTGTTCAGTTTAATTTCAGAACGAAGTTGTAGAGTATTTATGGAGAACCCAAGATTTGTAGTCGTAGTAAGACCGCTGCCGACACCTAGGCAGTACAACATGGCATTCACCTGGCTTGAACTGGAAGTTGCGCGAGGCTATAGCTCTCTAGCTTTACTATACACGGCATGCCGCATGCAGCTAGCAGGAGAGCAAGTAGTGGATCGACACCAGCCCAGCCCCGGCCCGCCCGCGCCGTACGGCCAAATGACAGCATACGGCCGACTGCGGCGTGCGGCCTGATCCCTGTGTGCCCCTGTCACAATAATGGCGATGCTCGATCTCCGGCAGCGAGATGGGGAGGGCGCCACCTGGTCCCCGGCCGGCCGGGCCCCCCCGGTGGGGAGGACACACCGTTGATGCGCGAGGGCGAAGGCGAAGGCCGGACATGAGCTGTGTGTAGCGAAACGCTTTGTCGTTGCTACCCACCGGGAGGTATATGATGGGGGCCGGCCGGCCGGCCGGCCGGCGGGCGCGCCTTCGCTCGCATCTAGATCTTATATTGGCTGTGATCCCGTGTTCTTTGTTTTGTCGGTCTGTCCTGCCGCCGCTCTGTGCAGTATAACGGTGAGGGCGTTCGTGTACGTTGC
Source organism: Zea luxurians (assembly GCA_029449295.1). Lineage (NCBI taxonomy): Eukaryota > Viridiplantae > Streptophyta > Magnoliopsida > Poales > Poaceae > Zea > Zea luxurians. The sequence continues at coordinate 144,330,365 of JAOPSE010000001.1, read as the reverse complement.
TTTGCATATATATATATATATATATATATATATATATATAGTACTAGTTTTGGTAACTTTGTAGTGAAAACAGCAATAAACTTTCTACTACTCCTACTTTGTAGTGAAGATTGCAATGAAAACAGTCTGCTTTATCTGAAAGTAGTATTGTCATACAAATGAAATTAGTTTGCTTTATCATCTGAAATAAGTAAAGTCCAATAACAGTGGTTGGAGTTTCCAATCACTTTATATATATTTGTTCGTTATTATTGGACTTTACTTCGTCATGCATAACAGTGGTTGAAATTAGTTCGCATATATATGTGAAGTATCTCATTCTCGTGAGAAAGATATGCAAGTTTCCTAAAGTTTCTGTCTCCGGGCCGGGGTCCGGGCCTCAAGCGGCAAGCAGCAACCTGAGTCCTGACCTGGTGATTCTTTCATCCGTTCCTTATTACCACATACCTACCAAAAGGAAACGTGCGCGAGCCCCGTCCACTGGCTGTACTGAGATCTCTCTAGTGTAACCTGACCTGATCACGGACGGAACGAACACAACGCAGCAAAAGTTTGGAGCTGTACCTAAACTCGATCGATTAGTACCATGATTATATATTGCCGTTGCAAATTAAGTTCCCTCTATCCTCTAGCTCTCTCTCTCTCTCTCTCTCTTCTCACACACACACACAGTCACAGACACCCCTATCACTTAGACTGTGTGCTAGTAGGTAGCGGCCGCGTAATGGAGCAGGAGCTCAGCCTTGAGCTCACCCTCCTCCACCCCTCGGCCTCGCCGCCGGAGCCACCGGGCTACTTCGTCTGCATGTACTGCGACCGCAAGTTCTTCAGCTCGCAGGCTCTCGGTGGTCACCAGAACGCGCACAAGTACGAGCGCAGCCTGGCCAAGCGCCGCAGGGAGATAGCCGCCGCCATGCGCGCGCACGGGGCGGCCGCCACCGCCACGGGCGCCCCGGACGACGCCGCCGCCGCGATGGGCTCTCGCGATGTCCCCGCCAGGCCACAGGGCACGGGTACCGGAGTCGTCGTCGTTGAAGATGAGAGTGCAGCCAGGATGGACAAGCAGAAGGCTCCTGCTGATGATGACGACGCTCCCGCGACCGCGTCGTCGTCGAGCAACATGAAGAGGTCGTCGGAGTACGGCTACGGCGTCGAGGAGCTGGATCTCTCCCTCAGGCTTTGATTGGTTCCTCTTCCTCCTCCACCTTTAAATATAATTCGCCCCGTTTGCTTAGATAATTCGATCTTTGTGGTCAGTGCAATCATCTGTTTCGAGTGCGTGGTATCTCAGTGCTGGATCCGTCACTTTCTTCCTCATGTAGTTGTTGTGCAGTTATATTCTTCCATCCGATGATGGAACCTATCGGCAAGAACTATTGTCGGCCCATCCTGCTATCCAAAGGGCGTGGTATTTGGTGTGCTCTTATCGGTTTTCTGCCTTGAGTCTTCTTTGTGCGATCTAAATTCGCAGCTTTTTTTTTTCAAAACGGCGGAAAGAGTTTTGCCGCAATTTCGTTTGGACCTTTTTCAAGTGACTCTAAATTGGACATATGCCATGGAAAACTTTGTTTCGATTTGTGTCGTAGTAGTAATGCTTCAACTCCTATGCGAGTCTGATTGATGTCTCTCTTTTTGTGACTGTGGCCACAGTGCGCTAGTACAGTTATCTATGCATGCTACAATATAGTCAGTTCATATATAATAATACTTTTCAGGATCCCTCATTGAATATAATTGTTGTATCTGATAAGAACCGAACTTCCTAGGATCCCGACAATGTTTTTTTCTTCTCGTGAGTTGCTTTCCCAGTTTTTTTTTACTGTTGAGCTTCAGACGAAGCACATTTCACTAGTTTATTTGCTAAAAATGAATTTGGTTGTGAGGCGTCTTCTGAAATCATACACAGAATTCCATGGTATGTGATAAACCCATCTCATACACCTTGCCTTCTCGATCTTATGGATCCCATAGGCATATCAAGTGAAGTTGAGTTGGTCCAAATCCATTGAATATTCAAGTCAAATTAATATATATTGAAACTGTGCATGATTTTCTTGAAGGAAAATTCATAGAACATAGATAAAATTTGACACTCCAAGAAACCATGCGAATATATTTAAAAAATCAACATATATCACAGTTCATACTTATCGAATACCTGTTTCAGATAAGTATAATAGGCAGGTTTATCTATATTTATTATATCGTTATATACTAGAGAAAACTCAAACGCCCTTCGGGATTGAAGGGGATTATTCATTTCTACCTCAATCCCCTCTAATCCCAAAGGGGATTTGAGGTTCCTAAAGTAGCCCGAAGAGTGGTAATGGATCACGATCCAAATATTTCTTCATAATTTATATAAATCCTTTATTAAGTTTAGTTAAAAATAAATAGGAATATAGTCTAATCCTAATCTTATATGATCCTTAATTTTTATAGCACAAAACTTAGAGCTCGTTACCACCCAACACACATTCAGAATATCATCACAGTAGACATAGTGCCTCAATGGGTGAAGACTTCATCTCCACAAGCAAACTCAAGAATATAGGACAGCAATTCCATCTAATCACCCCATCCATCGATGGTGTATAGTAGTACTCAGATTCATCACCAGCTAAACAATTTTCAGCTAGTATGATTCATACTAGCCGTTGTTTCTCACCACTCTATGCTTTGCTTGCTATGTAATAAGTGGTATGCAAGGGTAAGAAAAATAACCTATTATATGGCTGTAGTTTTCCTACACATATCTCATTATTAAAGTATATTTAAATCCTCTTAGGTATCAACTCATCCAACCATTCCTCACATGCATGTCCACCACAACGCACCACACTCTCACACCTCATCACCATGCTCTCTAGTCAACAATGATGCCTCCGTCTCGTCCTTAGCTAGCTCAATGGTCTCAAGATAGGTACCTAGGGGGAGAGAAGAAGAATGCACCACTCTCTAGACGTCATGTGTTGAAGAGAGAAACATAGAAAATAACCATGGACATGGACATGGCTATATCTATAGGTCGATATGATCAACTCTTTAGGGGGTGTTTTTCTAGGGACTAATTTTTAGTCCCAACATTTTATTCCATTTTAATTCTAAAATTGCCAAATATAGAAACTAAAACTCTATTTTAGTTTCTATATTTGACAATTTATAGATTAAAATGGAATAAAATGAATGTACTAAACATTAGTCCCTAGAAACCAAACACCCCCTTAGAACATGTACACTGCTTGTACCCACGCAAGACCACCAACGCCAATGATAGAATCATTACTTTTCTATCTCCGTGTTTATATCTTTCTATTTCTCTTCTAATTTATAATTCTTTTTCTATTTTAGTTTAATCTCAGTTGCTCCTATATTGGTATACATGCATGTCTATATATGTTCACCGTCTCAGTGTGGGTCCACTAGACCATCATTAGGGGTCTAGCCATGCTAAGGCCCCATTTCAATCTCACGGGATAAACTTTAGCTTCCTGCTAAACTTTAGCTATATGAATTTAAGTGCTAAATTTTAGCTTTAATTACCACCATTAGCTCTCCTGTTTAGATTACAAATAGCTAAAAGTAGCTAAAAAAAGCTGCTAAAGCTGTGTTCGCTGCGGCTTAAAGCCGTACTGTTACGGCTGTTTGTACTGCTGCAGCTGCAATCAGTAGAGACAAAATACTGTAGAAGCCGCAGCCGCAGCCGGATTAAAGCCGCTTTAAGCCGCAGCGAACACAGCCTATCTCGCGAGATTGGAACAGGGCCTAAGGCCTTTGGCACACACACTCGAACAAGTTTATTGCTAAAAGTTAATTACTTATTTATCGACATTTCATGATAACCAAATAAGTGGCAAACACATATTCTTTAATGCACATGTCCACAAATCTAAAGGGTTATACTAGTGCATCTAGGGTGGGGTTCCTAGTATGCTCACTTACCAAGTAAGGTTTAGGAAAAAATATAAGTATATATTTTTGGCTCTAGAATTTTCAACGTTGTTACATACATCCTCCAATATTAGGACTCATGTCAACCCATGTAATTAATTTACTTGACAAATTTGAGTGTTGCATGTATAAATTTGTTGAACCTTTTTCATAACATACTCCAAGTTATTTTCTCTATCTCTACCATCTTCTAAAAGCAAAGTAGTGATGTGTAAGACATCTCCTAGTATTAACATAAGATTATATACCCAACTTCTTAAAGATTATTAATTAACACATATAGAGTTGATGCTTTAGTAATTAAGATTGTCCATACATCACAAATAAACAAGGTTTCTCATGACCACAAAAATACAAGACAGAAAAAGGTACTTCTAAAAATAGAACACACATAGAAAATTTAAGGTGAACTTCAGTATATTGAGAAAGTAGCAATGCACAAGGGATTTACAAAAAAGTTAATTCTATATGCTGATTCATATAGCTTGGAAAAAACATGGAAAAAATTTACAAGTTTTCTAATTTTATCGAACTAACATGTGACCGATCCATCCACATTAATTTAGAGCACTAATTAAACTCTAGGTGTTTGCATATGGTTCCTTAATTATGTAAGTGTACATTCTATTATTGTGGAAAATTACTTAGGTGACAACTATTATAGGAAACACCTTTAATAAGTAGGGGTACCACACACAATTTAGGTCAAATATGGAAAATACCAACCATAATGAATAATTCTTGATGTATATATCAATAGGAGATCCAATAGAACCCAACCGCACATACACATATATCCAATTCATACCATACGCCATCCAATGGTTTGGTTTGTCAAAATGGAAAACTAAAAAAGAGAGCACCAAGGAAAGATGGTGTGGTCTCCAAATTTTAGTTCCATTCTAAGTGATTTGAAATCTGAATGTATATAGGATTTTTTATGGACTTATTTGTTGTTGCCAGTTATAATTTGTCGTGTTGAATTAATGGTTGGATTAATTTTGGTCCTTTCATGTCAGCCATTTCGTGAGTATTTTGTTCTTATTTTGGATTAACAACTTCTTGGAGTACACCATCTATTTATTGTACTATGGTGTGACGTGAAAAATACAATACCCCAAATAGTAGACGAGTAATGTGAAAAATACAATACTACCGGAACAGACTGCTTTGACGAGTGTCTCAAACAAGCCTAGCTAAAAAACACTAGGCAAACTTTTTGTCAAGTGTGACTTTCGGCAAAAGATTTCCGTGAATTGTACATCGGCAGTGGCCTCTTTGCCAAATACATTTTGTCAGGCACTCGGCAACAAAAACCATCGTGACGATGACGGAGTCTTTACCAAGTGTACTCATTGACACTCAGCAAAGAAGCAACCTTTGCCGAGTGCCTGCTAGCCTGACACTCGACAAAGAAAGCTCCAGTGGGACTCCACAGTAGTCTATGTGCTGAGAGTTACAAGCTGGCACTCGGCAAAGTAGCTCCCTTGCCGAGTATCTGCCTGACACTCAGCAAAGCCTGCCTGACACTCGGCAAAGGGAGCACCAGTGGGCCCTTTGCCAGTCCCTTTGTCGAGTGCGCTAGGAGACACTCGGCAAAGGGAGCTTCTTTGCCAAGTGTGAGGACTACAGCACTCAGCAAAGTAGCTTTGCCGGTTCCTAGGTGTGCTCTCAGGGCCAAGTGATGTGGTCTTTGCACTCAGCATGAGAGAAAGTGCAAGAACAATGGTTTAATTTTATTTTCACACGCAACATATCTTAGCATGCATGGTGAAATTAAATCAATACATGCTTGTTTGTACATTATATATTTTCATTCTCTAGATTTTACCTTAGCCATGCACGTAACTTGCACTACCAGAATTTGGCTCTTTGCCGAGTGCCATATTCTTTGCCGAGTGTTTTATTTCGGGCACTCGGCAAAGAGCTCTTTGCCGAGTGCCACGCAAAAAACCCTCGGTAAAAGAAAACACTCGGCGAAGAAGCTCTTTGCCGAGTGTTTTATTTTTGACACTCGGCAAAGAGTTTCTTTGCCGAGTGTCTTTTTTTGACACTCGGCAAAGGGCTCTTTGCCGAGTGTCACAAATACAACACTCGGCAAAGAGCTCTTTGCCGAGTGTTTTTTCTCCAACACTAGGCAAAGACAATTTAAAATTCACATTTTAAAGTAGTAAATTAATTCAAATGAAAAAGTTTTCAACTATAAATTTGTATAACTCATCATGATGTACAATTTATATATTGAACATTTCTTCATATGACAAAATAAAAATAAATTTGTTCATAAAACCTATATCTCTCTCGTAGTTTATGAAACTACGAGAGAGACGTATAGAATTTGTGCATATTGTTAGAACCATCATCTGAGATAAACAAATTATCAAACAACCAAAATAAACTTTGTAGATCTTAAGAAGTTATAAAAGTTTATAGTTGACAACTTTTCATTTGAAGTCATATTGTCAACGAAAACTACGTCTGAATTTAAAAATTTTAAAATTTGAATTTTGAAAACGACTTCGAAAGGAAAAAACCACCAACATGAAAGTTGTAGGTATTGAAGAGTTATGAAACTTTGTAGTTGACAATGTTTTAGTTTGAAATCATCTTGTTATGCAAAACTATATTTGAATTGTGAAATTTGAATTTTTCAAACTGTCTCGGATGGAAAAACCACCAAAATAAAAGTTGTAGGTCTTGAAATGTAATCAAACTTTGTAGTTGACAATTTTTTGATTTGAAATCATCTTATCATTGAAAATTTCATGTGAAGTTTTTAAATTTAAAATTCAAATTTTAAAAACGGTCTCGGATGTAGAAACTATTAAAATAAAACTTTTAGATCTCAAAAAGTTATGCAACTTTATAGTTGGTCACATTTTCAAATGAACTCATTTAGTGCCTTAAATAATCAAATTACTCTCGATTTGTTATAGTACATGGGGAATGGAAACGTAATATAAACATAATTGGTGTAGTAGTGTAGTGGTATAGGAGGGTATGCGCGAGAGAGAGGTTGCGAGTTCAAATCTCACCATTTACAAAACATATAAGTTTGATTCACTTTAATAGTGAAAAATGATAGGGCAACAGGTAAGGTAATAGGGTAGGGTTGGAGAGTTGTTCCTAGAATTTAAAAAATGTTTTGCTGTTTTTTTTTAAATTTTTTCGATTCTTAATTTGTCGAGTGTTTTTCTTTGCCGAGTGCTTTGTGACACTCGGCAAAGTCTTTGCCGAGTGTCCGAAAAAAAGCACTCGGCAAAGAACCCTTTGTCGATGAAATCTTTGCCGAGTGTTCTTTGCCGAGTGTTACACTCGGCAAAGCCTTTGCCGAGTGTAAAATAGCCTTTGCCGAGTGTCTTAGACACTCGGCAAAGAACGCGATTCCGGTAGTGTTGTACGGCGACCTATGTGAGAAACATCTACATATATAACTCGAAATTAGGACATGCCTTTCTATGGTGTGTGTGGATAAGGAAAATATACATATATTGTGTGTGTGGATAAGGAAAACATTCATATCTGTCATACACATGTGTGCAAAGAGAGCGAGATGAAATCACATGATAGTTTTATAACAAATAGCAATAACTCTGTTTGAAGTTATGAATAAACCTCCCATTGTTACCTAATCAAAAAAGTCAAATATGATCTTCCCTGGCCTTTCTCACCGACTATACCATGCAAACATAGTACTAAGAATTTTATATCCCAACAACGACGGAGTACTAGTATAGCCAAAAAAAATATTCAACAGTTTTATTTATTAGGTGAAAAAGGGTTCAAAATTTGGTACGACATACCTTCTGTTATATATGAAAAAAAAATCCGTCATTTCATGTTAATTACATGGGTTCAATATATAATTATGTAATATTTTGTGGGAAACAAGAAACCAATAATTAACACAATAACGTGTTTTTATAAGTCCAAAATGAACTTACAAGAACATACTGCTCAAAAAATCATGACTAATATTCAAATAATATTTCCCCTTAGATACTATTTTTCTGTAATTTTAATATATAAGGAAATGAAAACTATTGTGGGGATAAATCGATCTAATATCAAATAAAAATTACAAAATTTCTCCAGAAACACCTATATATGCCTCATCCGAGTTTGGTCACCAGCTATATGAGGAATAGCGCATAGAAATATTTTTTTACTTCAATCCCTAATGATGATGATATTCAAATTGATATGGATTTGGACTTAGCTTAGTAAATTTGTAGTACTATTAATTGATGGAGAATGAACAGAATAACTATATTGGAATTTCTTTGTCAATGTAGACATTATTAGCTCAGCCTTGTAAACATATATATAACTGATGTCGGTCAGTTATATTTTTTTAGTTTGGAAAACGACAATTACAAAGAACCAATCGATAAAATTTGTTAATTCACAAGTACTAGAGATTAGTGCATTAGGGAATAACTTTTTTGCACATCTCTCTATGCACATCTCCATTTATTTGGTAATATTGGTTTTACACCGAATAGGAGATAGAAGGGAGAAGAGTGAGGGAGTAAGCAATAATTGACAAAATATAATGGCCAATAGTCCCCCCTGCACCTTGCCCTTCCCCTCTTACATACGGGAGATACATATTTCAGTTCTTTCCAGAGCTTGGTGGATTTCGCAAACACAAATGGACAATCTCTAAAAACTACAACCGGAGCATAAACTTTCACACATTAAAGTGGTTCTTATTATAGCATATGCATGCTGATCCCCTAACATTTAATATAATTAATTTGACATGTATAGATGATATTGTTAGCTCGAGCATGATAATTAACGGGTAAATCGTGCAGAAGAGACGATGGTCTCTATGTTTAATGGATAAAGCAACTTCAGCAAGTGGCTAGTGCACATCATCACAAGCTTTTTAGAGCTCCATTTGTAATAAAATCTTGCGGATAAGAGGTGAGTCTCTAGAGAACACACAGAAGTACTTCCTCCATATATGGTGTTGCCATACCTTTGTTAGATGCCCCAGTTTTCAGGTGTTTTTACTGTGCATACGTATATATAGCTAGAGAAGTCTGTTTCAGGCTTCAGAAAATGGAAGCTTCAGTGAACAGTACTGGTGATGAGAGCGTATACACACACACACACACCACTTGATCTAGAAAAAATGCCAGATGTACAATCGGGTAAGTGCGTTTCTGTTTTCAGAAAGCTTACAGAATATATGAAAGCTCAACAATCAACGCATGCTTCTCAAGACATGAGGTTGCCTGTCCACGAGAGCTCCACTTCAGTGAACAGTAGTCCTGATGACACACACACTGCTGCTGGATCCGTCGACCACCGAACTCGCAGCTAGCTAGCCGCATATCTGTGGACGGTAGCCAGCCACCACAAAAGCAAAAGATATGGAAAGCAAAGCAAAAATTTACGCGCTCGATGGAAGCCGCAGAGAGCTTGTCGTGAAGCGTGACGCTTGGAGTACAGTTCGTATACTAGCTCTCAGATATATCAATCAATCGGGACTGAATCGATTGAATGGACAACGCAACGATTTCTCCCCCGGACAGTTTTTGGTAAAGCTGTTGTACATCGCAATGGTCCACCAGACGAGGATTTGATCTGCCCATCATTGACACCACTCTCTCTCTCTCTTTCTCTTCTCTCTCTGTGCGTGTGTGTGTCCCTTCTGTCCTCTGCCACAATCTAACTAGCTAGCTACCAAACAATGCAGGTTCCAACTGTCCAACTTCAAATCATTTTACATAATGATATACAATGCAACTGGATCGACATTACATTATATTCAAGTTGAGGACACCGAGAGATCAGCTACCCCTACATGAGTTAGCTCCCTCTCACTATAAGCTTGTTATTAAGGCCTATGCATGCTGGGTAGGAGCAATTCTCTTTGTCTACATAAGACTATCTGCATGCAGTTGTTCCCTCTATTATCCCCATCAATCCTATTTTTTCACCGCCCTCTAAAAGATTGCATTCCCTAATTGAATTCTAGCTCTCACAGTGATTCCCTCTAAATCCATTCCCTCCATACATAATACATAGTGTTACTAATATTACTAATATATTTTAAATTAGATTTTTCATATATGTATTTGTCATAATCTAAAATGATATGTACATATTGATTATGTGTTTAGTTCATAGTTTAGAGTATAAACAACAATAGAGAAAAGAGAGAACGCCCTAGATTTCAGGCAATAGGACATGCCCTAAATTTAGGGTGTTCTTTAGGGACAACTGCTGCAGTTTTAGGGTGCCCCTAAAGTTTTACAAAGGGCTTTAGGTAATACACTAGGATAGTTTAACGACAACATATATAATACAAATAAAAAGAAATGGATCGGACAACACCGACCACATGCTTTCTCCAATGTAGTTCTCAATATAATAGAGTAAAATGTACTGACAGTCTTCAAACTTGACATGATGTATTACTTGGGTCCCCAAACTCTCAAATAAACAAGGAAAACAGATGTTGTAACTTGGTCGGCAGATCCAAAACTAGGTTTGCTCAAATGGATGCTGACGTGGCAAGCCACGTTGGAGTCACTTGGGTTCTTGAACTTAGCATGTTGTGTCACTTAGGATATTCTCGATGGATAGTTTCATCACATTGTTTCCAAGGATGTCATGTCAGCATTTGTCTAGGAAATAGTGTATATAGAGTTTTATCCTCATGAAACTCTCTCATCTCACATGAAACTCTCATATCTTTCTACATTAAATTGCATGTCATGTCATCTTGTTTGCTTATATGGCATGTCATTTAATGAGAATGCAACCCCCATTGAGAATAGCATTAGGTCCCCAAACTTGGCATATTGTATCACTTAAATCCTAAAACTTTCATTATAGTGTGCTCCAGCTTCGCACACCATGTTGGCATCCAGTTTGAGCAAACTCGGATTTGGATGGACCAACCAAACTATACCACATGTTTTGATGGTTTTGGGAGTTTGGAAACCCAAGTGATATAGCATGCTAAGTTTGAGAATCGCTGATGTATTTTACTCTACTCAATATAGAGTATAACTTTATCTAAGTTTATTGTCCTAACGCAAATGTTTTTATCTTGGACTATTATCATACCTAAATTTTATAAATCACGACACAATAAGATTGGCGTTATAGTGAAACCAATACGATATAAACAATTTTACAATATAAACTTTCAAGTTTCAGGTATACATGTTTACTTTTACACATTGCTATAGTGAAAACGATGGAGAGAAAGTATACATGATTTCTTGGAGAACTGCTCCCTGCATGTGAGGACGTCACAGAGGGCTGCAGCTGCTGACTGCTGCGGAGCAGACGACGACGTGTGACGTGTCATAGAGGCAACCAGCGCGGTCGAGCGGCTCGCCAGCGCCCTTGCAGCATCCTCCGCCTCCGATCATCGCTGAGCCGCAGCCGCTGGTCCTGTGCCCAGTGCCCCACACTGATAGACTGACGCGCGGAGAGGGCAACCGGGAAAGACAACCTAACAGCGCAAATCAGAACAGAAATGGCGACCGGCCGGCGGCCCAGGCGGCCGGGCAATCGTAGCTAGCTAGCTAGCTAGCGTCCGGCGCTAGCTGTGTCCATGTACTAGGCCACTAGAGCTTGCTACCGGCCGGCTGACCGCAAGTTACAATGGCGGGGCGGCAGACAGCGCGTGGGCAGGGCATGCGGCATGCGCTCGATGATGTCCCGATCGATCAATCGATCGATTGGTCGGCTGCGACGGCGCCCGGCCGGGCGGCTGGTCAGCTGCATGCAGCCTGCATGCATGCTCTCAGCAGTCGGCACACATGCATGCAGAGACGATGGACGCACCCGCTGCCGGCCGGCGGAGCCGAGCTGCTGAACTAAACTAATGATAGCACCGCGCGCCGCGCAATGCAGTTTATGGACTGGGCGCGTGTGTATACACGAAGCACAACGCGCAGGGGTCGTACTGATGTATGTATAGTATCTTGACATATGCGTGCATGCCATCGATTTGGATCCTTGGGAAGGATGAGAAATATGGCAGGCTGCAGAGGGGATAAACTGGCAGACAGAACGAAAGCCAATGGTATTGTGTAGCGACCATGCAGTATAGTACTCCCTCAGTCCAAGCCTTAACCACCTCTGGTTTTAAAATAGCAAGATATGCATTTAATTCTCTCTGTGTCATTAATTGTATCGATGTATGTTTATATTGTAGGACAAGAATAAAAAGTGGTTATATAATTATATTCTGAGACGGGGGAAGTATATGTAGGTTTATTTCAGAAAAGCTACATTATATTATATTGGTTGGTATATATATGTACTACATATATACTACAAGAACAAATAAATTTAAAAAAAGGACACATGATCACACGATACTAATATTATGCACTACTAAATAGGCATCAGTACCGCGGTTAAAAATCCCTGCAGTATTGGATTCACAAATGATGATACTAAAGGCCTGAGGCCTCAGTCTTTAGTCTAATTTGCATGATTTGATACTAATTAGTAACTTTATATTAGTATCGATTAATAGCTACAACTATACTAAAGAGTGTTACGTGGTTGTATAGTAATCATGCTCTAAGCACCTCTTACCGGTTCTAAGCACCAACTAGTACTAAGGGTTACATGTGGCCACAGAAGAGCTGCGCTCAAGGATCCTTTTAGTATTGGTTCTAGCCATAAATCAGTATTAAAGTGTTTTTATACCGACCGGTGGCTACAACCAATATTAAAAGGAGTACATTATCTACATATATGTTGGATAAGATTATTTGACCTTATCTCTATCTCCTTTGCCTATATAAATAAGCTTCTCTTGTACCATGTACTTAAACAATACATAATAGATCTGTTTTTCCGTGGCTTTTTTCTCCTCCACATTGGGAGAGTTTTTTCCACGTTAAACTCTGTGTCTCCTTTTTCCCACTTGCGATCCTAACAATATATTTACATCACTTATAATATATTAATACATTAGAATATTTGAGAAGGCAAATAAGGTACTGGGTAAAAAAATGTGGTTGTATAAAGAAAACTTTCCCTAGAGGGATCTTAAAATAACATCCAAGCCGCCAAGTTCCCAGATCTCCTCGATGTAACCCACAACAAGTCTCCTTAGTACCATTGTCAATGGCATCCATACGAACATCACTATTTTAACTAGTATTCCTTTTGTCTTGTGCAATACTGTATAATGTAGACCCATTTATCTCATATATACTTGGAATGTCAAGATTGAGGAAGACGAACCCCTACCCAAACATGCCAGTACGTGCTAATCAAGATCCTCACCACCCATGAGACGTTATTGCAACCACCTAGTGCAATTATCAATGAGTTGTCATGTAATCCAGGCCTTGGACTTTCCTGTGTATTTGAAACACAGAGACTTCTTATGTACTTGATACAGGGATCCACCATGGAAGATTGTTGAAGAACGATAACAAAATGTCAATCAGTCTAAAAAGTTCATCAATATATTAGTACAAAACTCAAAAACCTCATATATATATATATATATATATATATATATATATATATATATATATATATATATATATATATATATATATAGAGGTAATGGAAGCCCTGGGCTTCCGTTAGTGGACGAAGCCCCAGCCAGGATGCCGATCGGGTCGCGTTCGGCCCAATGGACGCCAGCTTGCGTCAGCCATGCATAGGATAGCAACGTATCCCGGCTGAGACGCTGCAACCGATATACGCACGCATAAAGGTATGTGGAAATGTGCATAACTCATGTATAAATGGAAAAGTTTCTGCCACGAATCACGGAACGAATATTTGCATGTGCATGCCGGTTTACGATTGCATAACGCTGTGAGACATGATAGCGTAAACCATGCAACATTTAAAAATCTCCCACCGGTTTGAGATAAGGAAAGACGTGTGCGTAAATAAAGGCGCAGATACGGGAGGAAACAAATACACGGTTAGCTCGTCCACGTTCGCTCGTCCACCGTCTTTATCTCAGGTATTGGCGGCGTTTAGCGACGGCGGAAGTTAGAGGTACGGCCGGCGGCGAGAAAATGTCGAGCACCGGAGCTGGCGACCACATGCCACCTGTAGCATCTGTAAATACGCCAGGAGGTACGTCTGTTTCAATGGACATGAATCCTGTATTCTCTGCGATCGCCCCATACACAGAGGGTGTCTCCGTTACTCCCCCGGCAGCATTGAGGGCACCTGGACATATCGATGAGCAAACAAAAACGGCAGATGTGGTCGGCGCAGAGAAGCACATCCCCATGAGACATATTGGGCCGCATGAACAGGACACACCTCATATTCTTCAAAGCCATGTAAGTTCTCCCTAATATGATACTGTTATTCTCTTACATACTTCTTTGTAATGTTGTACATATACCATGTTAAATTTAGTCGCTATTGAATCGTAAATGTTAAATTTCTGTGCACAGCCGGACAATATTGATATAAGATTGATACCTAAAGTCGGTATGACATTTAGTAACGTGGATGAGGCGTATAATTTTTATAGTCAATATGCATACGAGGTAGGATTTCCGTTGAAGAAATATAGGGAGCGGAAGAATTGTAAATGGTTGAACTGTTCAATGGAAGGAAAGAATGCTGAAAGGGTAGCTGGAAATCCAAGGATACGTAACACATGTTCGAAGCGAACACAGTGCAAGGCTGGGATGAAACTTAAAAAAATCTACGATGATGCTAAAGAGAATGTTATTTCTGTTCGGATTGATCTGGTAAACTATGAGCATAATCATGAATTTTTGAAGAAAGATACAGAAAAAGGGCAATTGCAATGCAACAAAACACATGATCGTGAATATATGGATTTCCTTAGTGCGATGCAAGAAAGCAGGATTCCACAACATTGCATTATGGATTTTGTTACAGAAATGCATGGTGGCCCAGAAAACGTTCCAATAACCGTGCAGGACATGACTAACCTGTAAGTGTATTATGCATTGACAATAATTGTATTTTATATTACATAAACAATCGTAATGTGTTGAGTTAGATATAGTGCATAATCATTACATTTTTTTTTGACAGGAAAAAAGCATGGCAAAGGGAGAGAAATGCAAATGATGTGTCAAAGCTGTTATCTTTTTTTTCATTATGCAAGAAAGATAATCCACAATTTTTTTCAGACTTTCAACTGGACAAAGAAGGGAAAATTTTAAGCATATTTTGGTCCCATGCTAGCCAGCAAGCCGAGTACATTGATTTTGCTGATGCAGTTACATTTGATACTACACATAAGACTAATATGTATGATAAGCCATTAGACATGTTTGTTGGCTCGAACCACCACCTACAATGCACAATATTTGGGTTTGCTTTACTAGGAGACGAGACAGTTGATACATTCGAGTGAGTCTTCAATACGTTCAAAACATGCATGGGATGTGACGGACCACGAGTGATGCTGACAGGTATGTTGTAATAAAATGGCTTGTAATTATTATGGCACGTACTATATGATATCATATTGGCTTGCATGATGTTATGTAAATTTATATATTTCAGATCAAGACCCTGCCATGCCAATTGCACTTGGCAGAGTATTCCCAAACACAATACATCGATTGTGTTTGTGGCATGTGCAAAACAGGTATATGCCCCACTTGAATGAATTATATGCAAGATTTGAGGACATGGATTTCAAAACAAGGTTCCAATCTATAATACATCATCCATTGAATGAAATGGAGTTCGAGGCTGCCTGGCAAATGATGCTTGATGATTTCCAACTACACGAGAACAACACCCTTGCCAGATTATATGAAATACGCAAAGATTGGGTACCTGCATTTTTCAAAGGAGACTATTGTGGTCTTATGGTCTCTACACAACGAAGCGAGAGCATGAACAAGTTGGTGAAGAGTGCCCACGTGGATGCAAAGACACCGCTTCATCAATTTGCAAAGCAGATGATGAATCTCCTGCATAGTAGGAAGATGAAAGAGGCCAAAGAGGCACTAGGATGCATGGTAAGTGAAAAAAATTAATAAACATATGTTTTATGCTATTAAAAACAAAACAGTATTAATACTATATTGTGTAATTTGCAGGGTCAAAAGGATACAACTACATTGTATATGTTTGAAATAAGAGCTGTGATGACAAGGTTTCAGGAGACAGTAAAATATGCAACTGCATACCGAATAGACCGTGATACAGAGGGTGATGAACATGATTGGGTGGTGAAACATACTACAAGATCAAATAAAATTGTTTGGGGTCAACACCAATTCAAGATAAGGGCTGATGTGGATGCCGGAAAGTATTCATGTGAGTGCAAGCATTGGGAGCATACAGGTATATTATACTAAACGATTTTTTGCTATATAAAACTATAAATTATTACGAATACATAGCAGTTTACGATTAATATATGACATAATGTATGTTTAATCAATTATAGGTCTATTTTGTGTTCATCTTGTACGCGCTTTCATGCATCTACAAATTGAAAGGATCCCGAGTGAGTATATTTTGCAACGATACACATACTCCGCGCATCAAGATGTGGCTTTTTCAAGAGACGATAGGAATTTGAAAGGAAAAGATGGAGAAACTAGATCATATAGACAGAAGATGTTGCTTAAAAAAGCAATGAAAGTAGTACACCATGCGAGTCTGTCTAAAGCTGGGAATGATAAAGCCCTAGAGATGATGGACGAATTATTAGAGTTATTGACGCGTGTGGAGCCTGATATAGGTACTGGTGAGAGTTGTGGCACAAGTGTTTGCGATGACATCCAGGTACGCACCTCGTGATGTTATGAATTTTGCATAATTACTTGTCGATAATGATCCATGATTGTAATGATGATATAGGTCGAAGCGTATGAAACAGAAGAAATGGCTATAGACAACTTACGCAAATTACATGATGGGAACGAGGTATGGAACAAATCTTTATAATGTATTACATATACTGCTCTATAAGATTTGAGTCTTCACTGGACTTTGTTTTATTTCACAGGAAATTTTAATGGGCTCTAATACTAATGAATGCAATACTAAGGATGATCAGTGTAATATGCAGATATTAACATTGGAACATAACACTGACATTCGGCTGGTTGAGAGTAGTTCTATGGATGTGGAAGCTAGAAAGGTGAAAACATTGCTACAATATATGATGACATACGTGAATGTAAAATCTGACTTGATATCTTTGTTTTGTAGAAACTGGAATTTCATATGGAAGGTGTAAACTTAGCAAGACCAGATAAGGCCAAGCCTAAGGGAAGAACAATCAAAAGTAGTGAGCAACAAGTTTTAAAATTGGGTGCGAAAGGAGCTAAGAAGATGAACAGGAAATGCCAGAAATGTGGCATAGCTGATGGTCACAATAGCCGTACGTGTTTAACTGTCGAGGATAATAGGGTTCGATTGGCTAACCTATCTGGACGTAAGCGAGGACGGCCTCCTGGTTCAAGGAACAAAATCATAGCTGCAGCCCCGCAATGGAATGAGACATCAACGTCGAAAAAACGAACGGTGGATGTCGGAGATGATGATTCATCTGGTAGAGAGTAGAAGACCATAAGATACAAATATTTCCTTGTGTAAATGTGATTCCTGTGTTCATTTGACAACTTCCAGAAAGTATCATAAATATACTTGCAAGCTGGCATAAACGTCTGTGTAATTGGTCATAAGCTTTAACAGTTATGCAGCAAACTGACTGTACACATACTTAGCATACATGTATGCGAAAAAATGCATAACTCTGCGTTGTGTAATGCATAAGATGGTTAGCCTGTGAACCATGACTGTACAAAAAAATGACCCTGTTTGCAGTATATAACTCTGATAATGTATATAATAATGTATTGGCATATAATGATGACTATTGTATCATAAGTGTATGGACAAACATGCATAAGACTGTCAATAATTATATCGTAAACTTCGGACAAGAAACATGCATACTTCGAGGTTATTGACATAACAATATTGTACAGGAACCTGGCAGAATCAAATGCAAGAAACACACATTACTTTCAAACACAGTTTGGTACAACCATTCCAGTTTAGAAGTTAGCTGATCCCCAAAGTTGTCATTGACTTAAACTAAGAAACGTCTACGGACTTTGCCCATAATATACACACATGACTGATCTGAAGTTTAGGGAACCATTGTATACAAAATTTATTACATGACCAAACTAAACTACATCCTTTAGGCCTTGAATCTTTGGATGTCTTGGAGCAGTGATAATGCTTTGTTCTTCGGGTGGAATGTGATATAATGCAGCGCAAGAGACCGTATCTCACTGGTGTTGCCCTGCAATACAAAAACAATGAGTTAGTTATACCTCTGTTCCATATGTTGCCTTGTGCCAACTATAGAATTAACTGGTAAATTTGTACGTACTGCTTCTATGTCTGACCGCAAAGATCCTTCGTCGCATTGATAAAATAGAATGTAACCCATGACATAAAACCCACAGTCATTGGATCCAGCTGCCATGTTAGGACAATTTGGGCACAAGTCAATTGTGAAGTTACCAAACTTGGGAAAGCATGTACTGGGCCGTACATGTTGTATTGCTTTGTTTAATCTGCTCATAATAACCTTAGCCCATGGTAACTTTCTGCCACCTGAGCCCAAATGTGCAAAATGATAGTCCTTCCATGTAGTTCCACCAAGTGTTGGTCCATATGGGTTGGAATCTAAAATATGAATGCACTTCTTGACCTTGTTGACAACATACAATGTCCAATGCCCCTGCTTACCATGGGGACCATGATCTGACCGTGTAAAAAAAGCATAAAATTACCAGGGTAACTTACAAAAGCATAACAATGTGATATGTTCCATTTAAAAGGAATTATGTTTGGATTATGAAATACGATTGTTACCGCTTTGTATTGGTCCAATTCATCTGTCTGAGGCAATGAATTGTCTAGAAGTGTGTGGAGTACAGATTCATCAAAAGGTTGAGGGTTGCGACTATGTCGTTCCTGTTCCTCAAAGTTGAGTATTGACTGCAATAAACGATATAAATGGAGTGAGTGTACTTGGGTTCATCTAATTTGTATATGAAAATGGTGTAAGTTACGATAGTTTACCCCAACATTAACATCAAGAACCAAACTGTTCGAACTCATGGAAGTCCGCTGATTTTTTGCATCATCAATAACACATTGGATGAAACACTGCATGAATACATTGTCGAGACACTTCCCATCGGCAAAAGATTCATATATGTCAGAACATGTCGCTGAATATTCACCATAATCTATTATGGTCCTGGGGAATTTTTTATAACAATCAGATAGGTCGCGTAAAACTACCAGCATATAAACAGATTTTGATTTAGTATGAACTTCATACCTGCCGGTGTCAGATTGCAGACCACACAAATATTCGCGTAGAGCTAACACAGTTTGCATCTGCGAATCAAGAAAATCCTGGCCAACCTGTGGAGTGTTTGTAGCTGGATCGGTTTCAACAGAAACCTAAAAATATATATGAAAATATACATAAAACTCTGTGAACAATTTTGACAACTATAAAGAAAATGAAAATTACTGAGCTTACATAAAGTGGAATATACGTAGGTGGAATGAAGTGTCATAAACCGGCATAAAATTAATGAACTGACATTACTGATACAGATCAAAAACAGAATTATTCTTGCAAACTGCATAAATGTATGTATAATTTATCATAGGCAGCCAACAGTTATATAAAAACTGAATGCACATCTATTTAGCATACATGTATGTGCAAATATGCATAACACTGATTGTATGATGCATAACCTATTTAGACTGTGAAGCATGGTTGTACAAAATCTGTGAACAGTTGAAAACTACAAAGAAAATGTAAATTACTGAGCTGACATGTTCAGATGGAGTCTGATCAAAGCATGGACCACTGTCAGGCAAGTCTGTTTCTACCGCTTGTTGTACGCCGCCAGTAGACTAACAATGATGGTATAAATGGATTACAAATTTAGTAAACTGCTAATGAGAATATAGAAAAACCACGAGGGGGTTTAGTCATACCTTGATTTGCGGAGTCGCATCAAATATCGGCGCGTCAGGATCCATGTGTGGTGTTGCTTTAGGAGTGACGTTTGTATTGGTCGGCATGTTCTTGCCACCGTCACCATGTTTACCCTGAAAAAATTGTAATGGTTATATGCTATTTACATAAAACGATGAATACAACCCTATAATGAAAAAATACAATTAATAAGGAAAACATTACCACTGAGGTTGTAGGTGTTTCGTTCTGTTTCGTTATATTTGTATGAACCAGTGGATCAATATCAGCTTCATCGGGGCAACTTTCTAATAGTACACGAATATGCTGTTGCCTTAACAGTAATTCATGTACCTGTGTGTCTGTAAACTGCGTATCCTGCTGAGAAACTGGAGTAGACATATCGGGTACAGTTGGGGGGGCCGGACACGTACATCCTTCTGTACGTGTCATGTAAACAAAGAAAACATTGTTTAAAATAATGGCATCAAAACGATATCGATAAATGATTGCATAACTTTTTTTATTTTGACGTAAATACATTAAACTGACTAACCAGCTGTCTGGGGAAGAATATCATTTGATTTTGATGTGGTTTTCTGCACATCATAAGCATCTTCGTTGTCACCCGTCTCGGCACGGAGGACCTCGTCAATTAACTCGCCAAAAACATCAGATAGATTGAATTGTTTCTCGACAATCTGCTGAAGAGTCTGTTTAATAACTGAACACGCCTTACCAACCTCCGCATCAAAATGTGACAGCTTCTCTATGAAACCCACCGCATGGCGGGATGGAAGCTGATTCAGCTTGCTTGATATCAAATCCCTGATGAGCGGGAGTTCGATGTGAATTGAGTGCTGTCCAGATGGGTCAGGACGAGGAACATCAAAAGTGTTGGTCCTGGTCTTATGCTGTTGTAAATTGAAAATTATTAAGTAAATGTATAACATATCACTGAATATTATGTTGAAATTATATGACAAACAAATATATAAATAGAATCATGCCTTGAATTGTGCATCAACGGGTGGTACAGCTGTGTAGCAGGTCTCTGAGGAGCTTCGGAACTAAAAAAAGGTGTGAAAGATGGAGTAAAACTTATACAAACATATTAAATTGATAAATGAGATTCATATGTTTAGTGGAAAATGCAAAAAAAACATCACAAATATGCTTACAAACGGGCATAAAGGTATGTGAACGTTATCATATGCATGTAAATAAATGATTGACACATAAAAAAAATACCGAGCAATGTCCAAATGCTTCTTCTCCTTTGCGTATCTTGCCCTTGTCAGCTCTTGTCAGGGCTTGAATAATATTCCTATCAAAGTATTTGATTCGTGGTGTTCCACGTTTGTTCTGGGGTGCCGCTGAGTCATGCAAATGATCCAAATAATACAGCTGCAAAAGGCATAACGTGAGTCATTATAAGACATAACAAAAAGCATAATCTACGTGTATATGGATTTTGCATACAAGATTATGGGTACATGTAACAGACAAAAAAAGGATATGCTTACAAGAATAACGATGGAACATCCATAGATGGTTGTAGAAACGTTCGTAACGCTCCTATTATGCCACTTCTTGGCAGCTTGGCATAAATCATTGAAAATAAGCTGGCACCAGTCCATCTGGTGGAAACGATCCATCTCCTCGGTTAAAAGAACCTCATGGTTTGTTATTCCCCAGCTGGCAGTAGGGAACAACAACCTATTGAACAATATCAAGAAAAAGCATCTGATGCTTAAATCATCGTCAGAACCTTTCCTCAAACGATCTTGAAGAGCTGTAACCCCAAAATCTTCTTTCGATAGACCAAGTTCAGCTCTTAAATTGTTGGCAGCAACAGCTTCATCGATGCCCAATGCAGTTCCTCCCCCAGCATTCGGTAACCCCAAAATTAGGTGCACCGTATCCTTTGTAATTTTCAGCTCCTTTCCAGGGCCAGCTCGAATTGTCATGTCATTGTGGTCGAGCTTTTCCATCAGCCAAGCTAAGTGTGATCTGCTG
Organism: Zea luxurians; assembly: GCA_029449295.1. Taxonomy (NCBI): domain Eukaryota; kingdom Viridiplantae; phylum Streptophyta; class Magnoliopsida; order Poales; family Poaceae; genus Zea; species Zea luxurians. The sequence goes on along the minus strand of JAOPSE010000001.1, from coordinate 144,308,395 downwards.
ACGAGTGCGTCCAGTCTCATATCAAGAATACTAGAAAATCCCCTACGTGCAATTGCTTGTTGCTGTCTGTCATTTAATATCTGTATGCTTACTAACACATCTTGGGGGTTGCATCTGACATTCAGCCTCTGCTGGAAAAAGTATATAAAATGAATATTGTAAACATTTACATCTGCATAATCGCAACACAATGTTTAACTCAGACATCAAGACAACATGATTTCACGCATAAAATGATATATTGCCATAGACATAAATATCTAACCTGTCGGGGGGCGGGCACTGCTTTCCTCCGCTTAGTGACTACCTTCTTCAAAACTTTCCCAGGGCTGTCGTCCAAGATACGCTTCTTGGATAATGGCATAAAGTCATCATCCTCATCAGAAGCATGCCTTGTTTCGGGTCTAACAGTCCCCGCCGGAGCACGGGGTATGTCAACGCTGAAGCACTCCTGAGTAGACTGGATTATGATCCGTTTTGGATTGGAAGGAGGTCGGTCTACGTTCTTCATCACTGATGTTCCTGCCAAATAAAACAACACATATACATAAAATACGTAAAGGATCAAAAAAAAGATAAGCGCAAGTCAATTCAGTTCAGTTCATGACCATACATTGCATTAGATCCCAACATATCGTGCAACATCACTACTAAATTGTAAATTGCATAATTGTATCAACAAAGCAGCATAACACAATATTGTAAATTGCATAAACTTGTGAGACTAACTTGATCAAAAAAAATCTGCTCATATGCGACATCCAATTAATGTATAACCTGGTTATTTCGTGTGAGCTGGCCCAATTTGAACAGCAATAGGTTTTATGGCATAATGTATTGATGTATGGATCATACTTCTGTCAACAAATCAGCATAAACAAAGTATTGTAAACTGCATAAACGTGTGATAGATTGCATAGTATACATTTGTGTCTCCATTTAACTATAAATTTATAATGAATTGGTATTTGATAAATCAAGCAATTGGCAAAATAATAATGTGAACTCTATCTACGATTCAGAATGTAAGAGTTAAAGGTTGATGGCTTACCGGAATGTGGATGGGCCTGGAGGGCGGCTGAATTCGAGACACCTCTGCAGGGGACAACCCAATGCGACGCGGGGCTGTGTCAAATGCGTTGGGGACTTGACGTTGGGGACGGACCTCGCGACGGGGTAGGGGACTCGGCGTTCGGCCGCCGTGGTGGAGAAGATCGAGGTCTCGGTCTCTGACGAGTAGAAGAACGCAGGGGCGGCACAACCGCCTCCGCGATTCCGGGTCCCTTGCCGGAGACGAAGAACAAGGCCACGGCGTGTATGCGGCGGAGAAGGCGAGTGCGGGTCTCTGCGATGGTGAAGGAGAATGCGACGGCGGGGGAACTGCGGGGGAGAATCTTAATGCTCACGGCGGCGATTAGTCTAGGGTTCGCCGGGCGCGGAGGAGAAGCAGCATACGGCGGCGGATTTGGCTAGGGTTCGGCGGCAGCGATACTTACGGGAGAGATGAGCTGAGAAAAGAAAGCTCGGTTCCTTGATTCGTGGGCCCGGGATACGTAAGCTGCCCAGATTGCGGGGACACGATCTTTTCGTGGGCCCGGATGCCGCGAGACGTGCGCACACCAAAGGAGTGTAAACGGTAACAGAAATGAGCATAACTCGTATTTATAATTGACGTAACAATGTATTACAGTCAACCAGTAAAGCGTGCGCGTCGGTCAGAGCACCTGGTCGGGGCTTCCACTAGTTAGAGAGAGCCCAGGGCTCTAAATACTATATCTATATATATATATATATATATATCCCAGAAGCTCTAGTTATGCATCCTTTAGGGTCAGAATGTTTACGAACATATTTCTTCATAATTAACATGTACCTTTGAAAGGGATCATATTATATAGGAACATAGGACCAAGAATGCCAATATCTTTGACAATGTGAACTAGGAGATATGTCATAACATCAAAAATTGATGGAGATAAAGCTCAAATTTAATAAAACATTGGGTGGCACCATTATGAAGATTTCCTAAATTGTCTATATGGATTGCTTTCTATGAAATTACATTAAGGAATGCATATAACAACCAAAAATAATTGTTGTTGCTTTTATGCCAAAATTTTTATGCCTTTCTAGACAGCCAAGAGATGTGATTGTTTTTTTTGACATTATGTGGTAGAATACACATCAACACAACTAGAATAAATCATGTCATAAACATGTGGCAAACATTAAACACTAGGTGTACCAATTTCTTCTCCTTCAAATTTATTGGACTACTCTGCAAGGACCTCGATATTGTTCAAACAATCAAACATGCTATCTTTCTCTTTCTTGCTGACAATTTAACTAGCGGGGTCTAAGTATTGCTTTCCTTTTTCTAACTTTAATGGGTGTAGGCTATTTCATTGTTTCATAGCTTTTGAGTTCTGTCTTGCTTCGAGTGTACCTTTATCCTTTTGTATCTGCGTACGAAACCTATAGATTCATATTTATTCTTTTAGATGCATCACATTAATTGTATGGCAGGCATCTAATACTTCATGATAAGGTAGGTCCCCAAAATATTGACTTTTTTACATGGATGTATTTCCATTTAAATTTGAAACTAGTTGACTATTAGATCCCTTCCCAAATGCTATGTTAAGGTTATTTACCTTCTAGAATGTAATATTCCTGTTGCAGTGAATTGGATTGGCATTGAGTGTCCATATGAGTTAAAGTGCTTACCTTTTTGCTTACAAATGTTTGGCAACAAGCACTACCGGAATTCGGCTCTTTGTCGAGTGCCAAATGTTTTGCCGAATGTTTTTTCGGGCACTCGACAAAGAAGCTCTTTGCTGAGTGCCAAGGCAAAGAGCTTCTTTGCCGAGTGCTTTTTTCCAACACTAGGCAAAGACAATTTAAAAATCATATTTTAAAGCAGTATATTAATTCAAATGAAAAAGTTTTCAACTACAAATTTGTATAACTCATCATGATGTACAATTTGTATTTTGAACATTTCTTCATATGACAAAATAAAAATAAATTTGTTCATAAAACCTATATCTCTCTCGTAGTTTATAAAACTACGAGAGAGATGTATAAGATTTGTGCATATTGTTAGAACCATCATGTGAGATGAACAAATGACCAAACAACCAAAATAAACTTTATAGACCTTGATAAGTTATAGAATCTTGTAGTTGGCAACTCTTTCATTTAAAGTCATCTTGTCAACGAAAACTACGTCTGAATTTAAAAAATTTAAAATTTGAAATTTGAAAACGACCTCGAAAGAAAAAACCACCAACATGAAAGTTGTAGGTATCGAGGAGTTATGAAAATTTGTAGTTGACAATGTTTTAGTTTGAAATCATCTTGTCATGCAAAACTATGTTTGACTTTTAAAATTTGAATTTTTCAAACTACCTCGGATGAAAAAACCACCAACATAAAAGTTATAGGTCCTGAAATGTAATGAAACTTTGTAATTGACATTTTTTGATTTGAAATCATCTTATCATTGAAAAATTCGTGTGAAGTTTTCAAATTTGAAATTCAAATTTTGTAAACGGCCTCGGATGTAGAAACTATCAAAATAGAACTTGTAGATCTTGAAAAGTTATACAACTTTATAGTTGGTCAGATTTGCAAATGAATTCATTTAGTGCCTCAAATAATCAAATTACTCTCGGTTTATTATAGTACATAAGGAATGAAAATGTAATATAGATATAATTAATGTAGTAGTGTAGTGGTAGAGGAGGGTATGTGAGAGGGAGAGGTTGCGAGTTCAAATCTCACCATTCATAAAACATGAAAATTTGATTCAAAATAATAGGGCGATGGATATGGTAATGGGTAGTGGTTAAAGAGTTGTTTCCATAATTTAAAAAATGTTTTGCTGTATTTTTTTGGTTTTTTTCGATTCTTAATTTGTCGAGTGGTAGTGGTTACAAAGTTGTTTCCATAATTTAAAAATGTTTGGCTGTGTTTTTTTGTTTTTTGCGATTCTTAATTTGCCGAGTGCTTTTCGACACTCGGCAAAGACTTTGCCGAGTGTCCGAAAAATTACTTGGCAAAGAACCATTTGCCGATAAAATGTTTGTCGAGTATTCTTTGCCAAGTATAACACTCAGCAAAGGCTTTGCCGAGTGTAAAATGGCCTTTATCGAGTGTCTGAGACACTCGGCAAAGAACGCGAGTCCGATAATGAAGAAATCAATGATGACCAATGTAAACAATATTTTAATAATACTTGAAATACATGTTGTCAATCTCATCTAAACAATCGCAACAGGCCCTAAATCTTTTATTTGACTATCCTTATAGGTTCGATAGTGTACACCAATCGGTGGTGGTTACAAAAAGAAAAGCTCATAGATACAATTCCTCTTGTTTGAGCTCATTCCATGTACGCAATCTTTTAGATCACAACAATAAAAAATATTCAACCAATGGATTTAGGTACACATGAATATTGTTGCAAGGTTGCTCTGGGCCTTGTATAAGCCCTAGCATCATAATAAACTTCTACTTCAAGCATAGACAGGAATGTAGGTTATACATACATAAAGTCACATGCCATGTGCTCTGACTACTGCTCATTTCATTAAAAGGATTCATATCATCCATGCTTAAATCAAACGTTACGTTCCTCGCATCCTCTACAAACTCTAGCTAGGTACATTCTCTCAACTTTTCTACACTAGGACCCATCAGTGGGGTGCCTCAACATATCATCATCCTTAAGTTCTTTTTAGTGCCACATCATCATTTTCCATGCTCTTTGTTTCAAAACAAATGCTTCAAACTTGGTATTATAGGGAGTATCACATGACCATAGCAATGGATCGCTCTCTTCTAGGTTCCTCATTAACATCACTAGGGTCATCATGTCTTATCTTATATCATGATGCTTTGCACACCACACATGCTTCCAACTTCTCGTAACACTCACCTTGATATAGGATACAATCATTAGGACATTCATGTATATTGTGCACTTCCAAATCTATAAGGCAAATAACCTCTTTTGCTTTGTATGTTGTAGTGGGAAATTTGTTACCCTTGAGAAACATATTTTCATGAGTTTAATAGATCATGAAAGCCCTTATCAGACATACCATTTGCTACCTTCCATTACAACAATTGCAATGCGCAATGCAACTACTTGAGCCCCTACTTACAATCTAATACAATGTTGTTTTCTGGTCCTCTAACATAAGTGTGGACTCCTTTCTAACCTTTTCGTTTTCACAATCTTTTTCTCTATCATGCAACATTTAAGCTAAGGCATTAATACCTTCTACTTCTTCATGCTTGCCCATTATAGCATCTATAAATGAACCATAGCGAGCATAGTATAGAATAGTATCATCATCTTCTTCTTCATTGTCTTCCTATATAGCCCTTTTTCTTTATGCTTGGTTCAACATATGTAGTTAGGCATGAAACCCCTTTTGCATCAAGTGCATGTGAATGTGTTTTAACAAAGAGTAATCCTTCTTGTTCTTATAGACTATGAATGGACAACACATGAAACCCAATATCATATGTCTCTTGGTAGTATGTAGAAATTCACCCATACCATCAATAAATTCTTTGGACCACCTAAAAGCATTCAAACCCTCAAGTGTTTTGGGGATTAATGACAATACAATATTATTATGACCAATGTGTGTTTTGTACAAACAAGCTTGAGTTAGGTCACAATGATGGAGAATGGTCTAGGCAATATATTTGTTGGGGACTTGTTCTCAAGTGCTATGCATTAAGAACAAGGCAACATAAAATGTTAAGAGTTAATATCCTTCGTCTTTCGAAGCATTATTTCTCATAGGATATAATGATCTTCAGACGAAGGTGATGAAGGACATACCTTCATCATCATAGCGTATGTTAATGAAAGAAGAAGCATATACAATATAAAAGACAACATGAATAATCATACGACATTGTTAATATATTTTTTATTATCATGGATAAACAAAAACAATATTGAATTACATTTATACCTTCGGCTTGACAGAAAGCAAAAGTCCAAGCATGACGCACGAGCGAGTACAAGTCAGCGTGAACAGTACAGAGGTCATCTATTTATAGGCACAGGACGCAGCCTGTGAGAAATTACATTCATGCCCTTTATATTTACTATCGATTTATAGACGAAACTATGAGGACTAGATGACCTTTTCCCCTTTAAGTCGGTTCCTTTTTTCCGCTATTTAGTCGAAGCTCTCTTGCGCGTAGCTTCGGAGCGACTCCAACCTTCGTCACGATCGTGCTTTTCACATCGTACATGCTTTTAACCCAAGTCCGAAGGTACCTGTTCATATGTCACACTTGGAAGATATTGTTAAATCACGTTTTTGAGGACCTTCGGAGGACGAAGGCCCCTAACAGTAGCCCCTCACAGTATTAATTTGTTTGAGATAACGAATTCATACTGCGACATGGACGAAGGCCTTAAGCCAAAGGTCCGAAAAACACCTTCCCTTTGCTAGAATAGCAACAGTCAATGACAAATGGGGCCCCCCAATTTGGAGCGTGTTGAGCGTATAAATAAGAACTCACACCAGCTATATTTGATACACTACTTGTGCCATTTGTTTTACTTCCTGAATTTCGCAGCACTTGTTCACTAATGCTTGCTAGTTTTTCAAGCTTTCTGAGCTTCGGTTAAAAAGACGCATTTTCGTCCTTGCTGAAGGAGAAATGTCTTAGGACAAGAAGGTTGTTGAAAGTCGCCTAGAGGGGGGGGGGGGTGAATAGGGCGAAACTGAAATTCTAAAAAATGATCACAACTACAAGCCGGGTTAGTGTTAGAAATATAATAGAGTCCGCGAGACAGGGCGCAAAACAAATCGCAAGAGAATAAGGAGAGTGACACGCGAATTTGTTTTACCGAGGTTCGGTTCTTGCAAACCTACTCCCCGTTGAGGAGGCCACAAAGGCCGGGTCTCTTTCAACCCTTCCCTCTCTCAAACGGTCCCTCGGACCGAGTGAGCTTCTCTTCTCAAATCACTTGGGAATCAAACTTCCCGCAAGGACCACCACACGATTGGTGTCTCTTGCCTCAATTACAAGTGAGTATTTGATCACAAGAAAGAATGCCAAAGAAAAGAAGCGATCCAAGCGCAAGAGCTCAAATGAACACTACAAATCACTCTCTCTAGTCACTAGGGCTTTGTGTGGAGTTGGGAGAGGATTTGATCTCTTTTTGGTGTGCTTTGTAATGAATGCTAGCTCTTGTATAGTGGTTGGAAGTTGGAAAACTTGGATGACTTGAATGTGGGGTGGTTGGGGGTATTTATAGCCCCAACCACCAAACTAGCCGTTTGGTGGAGGCTGTCTGTTCGATGGTGCACCGGACAGTCCGGTGCACACCGGACATGTCCGGTGCGACAGCCACGTCACCAAAGCCGTTGGGTTCCGACCGTTGGAGCTCTGACTTCTGGGCCCGCCTGGATGTCCGGTGGCGCACCGGACATGTACTGTAGAGTGTCCGGTGCGCCAGCATGGGCGTGCTTGACCTCTGCGCGCGCTGGCGCGCATTTAATGCGTCGCAGGTAGCCGTTGGCGCCAGAATAGCCGTTGCCCCGCTGTTACACCGGACAGTCCGGTGTACACCGGACAGTCCGGTGAATTATAGCGGAGCAGCTTCAATGAATTCCCGAGGCTGGCGAGTTCCGGAGGCCGCTCTTCCCTGGAGCACCGGACATGTCCGGTGTACACCGGACAGTCCGGTGAATTATAGCGGAGTCGCCTCTGGAAATTCCCGAAGGTGACGAGTTCGAAGTTTGAGTCATCTGGTGCACCGGACATGTCCGGTGGCACACCGGACAGTCCGGTGCGCCAGACCAGAGGTGCCTTCGGTGGTCCCTTGCTCCTTTGTTTGAACCCAATACTTGGTCTTTTTATTGGCTAAGTGCGAACCTTTTGCACCTGTATGACTTATACACTAGAGCAAACTAGTTAGTCCATTTATTTGTGTTGGGCAATTCAACCACCAAAATTAATTAGGAACTAGGTGTAAGCCTAATTCCCTTTCAATCTCCCCCTTTTTGGTGATTGATGCCAACACAAACCAAAGCAAATATAAAAGTGCATAATTGAACTAGTTTACATAATGTAAGTGCAAAGGTTGCTTGGAATTGAGCCAATATAAATACTTACATGATGTGCATGGATTGTTTCTTTGTTTTTAACATATTGGACCACATTTGCACCACATGTTTTGTTTTTGCAAATCCTTTTGTAAATTCTTTTCAAAGTCCTTTTGCAAGATAGTCAAAGGTAAATAAATAAGATTTTGAGAAGCTTTTTCAAGTTTTGGAATTTTCTTCCTTTGATCCAAATGCTTTTCCTTTGACTAAACAAAAAAACTCCCCCTCAAATAAATTCTCCTCTTAGTGTTCAAGAGGGTTTTAAGATATCAAGTTTTGAAAATACTACTTGCTCCCCCTTTTAGAACACAAGGAGATACCAATTTGAAATTTTCCAATTGAAAATCATTAATTTTGAAAATTAGGGTGGTGGATGCGGTCCTTTTGCTTTGGGCTCATACTTTCTCCCCCTTTGGCATGAATCGCCAAAAACGGATACTTTGAGTGAGATATAAGCCCTTAGAAGTACTTTCTCCCCCTTTGGTCATAAATAAAACATATGAGTAAAGATTATACCAAAGATGGAGAGTGATGCGGAGAGACGGCGAAGGATGAGTAGTAGAGTGGAGTGGAAGCCTTTGTCTTCGCCGAAGACTCTAATTCCCTTTCAATATACCTATGTAACACCATAAAAGCCCTCAATTAAAATAATGAATTTAGTTATTATATTAATTAGGGTCATAATTTTTTTAAGTGTTTAATTATTTATTTGCATATTGAAACAATTTTCGTTGTGTGCGCTTGATTGCTTATCGGATGTTTATTATCAGGTATTCGTAAAAAGAGATCCTAGTAATTAAACAATAATTAGGAAATATAGTAATTATTAGTCTAAAAACAAGTATTCTATTTATAAATATTTTTGGTAATTTTTTTTTTGAATTTTTGAGCTGTTTAAAAATTCATTTCAGAATTTAAAAAAAAAACCAAAACTCCTAAACTAAACCGGCCCACTAGGGGCCCAATACTCCAAACCCTAAACTACTGAGCCGCGCGCGCCCTGGGAATAATTCCCAGCCGCCGCTCCCTCTACTACTCACGTCTCTCTCTCCCTCACGTCTCTCTCTCTCACCTTTCTCTCTCTCTCCTAATTCCTCTCTCCCGTCGCCGCTCCACTCCCTCTCTCCTCTCTCTGTTTTCTCTCTCCCTCGCCGCTCCTCTCTTCTCTCTCTACTTTCTCGTGCGCTCGCTCACTCTACCGCCCGCAGCCGCCCAGGCGCTCGTGCCTTGCCCTGCCGCGCGCCGCGCAGGCAAGCGCCGAGCCGGCCTTGCTGCGTCGGGCACCGGCGCCCGGCCGCGAGCCGCGCCAGCCCCTGCGCAAGCAGCGCGACGCCCCGCCTGGCCCCACCGCGCCACACGCCGGCCGTGTCCGACGTCCGCGACCCCGAGTCCGTCCCGCGCGCGAAGAAGCCGATGTCCAACCGACACACGCGCCGTCCGTCGTTAATGGTGTTTGATTGCGTCCGTTTCTTCTTCCCCTCATTCCTCGTCTCCATTACGTGCAGTAACAGCAGCACCATTGACAGTCTCTTTGATGACGCCAGTGACCTCTCCTCTCCCCTCCCTCTCTCTATAAAAGGCAGCAGAGGCCTCTCCATTCTTCCCTACTCGAGTTTGTCTCCCTCTAGCACTCCTCGCTCATAGCTAGTGCCGTTGCCGTTCGTCGCCGGAGTGTGCCGTTCGTCGCCGGAGTTCACCGGAGCCGCGTACTAGCTGTCCGTAGTCGAGCCCCGCTCTCCGTCCGGCCGAAACCCGTCGATCCGTCCCCGTCACACGCACGAACCCGAGGTTGTTGGCGACCCAAATTTATTTTATGTATTTTATAAAGTGCTTTCGATTCGATTCATGTGTTGTATAGTTCGTTTGTTGTAATATGAACACATGTGATTCCAATTTATGTATTTGTGTGCGCTACGGAATTTGTTAAAAATATACGATTAGTAGTGCACCGTGTTATTCCATGTAACCGACGCGTTGATTTTGGTTTAGAAAAATATGGCGTAGATTTAATAGTCACACGTTGGTGATAAAAATACTAGATAAGAAATTATAGTCAATTTTGGTCACAATAAATTCTAGAAACTATTTGGAGAATTATAGGTGCACTTTTGATGGATTAGAAAATGGTATAGAACTCATGTCATTTGAATAATATAGGATTTTAGATGATTTATCTAATTATTTTATTAGCATATTTTTTTATAAAGAGAGGAGAAAATATCATTGGTAGATGGTAAAATAGGTTTTTGCTAGTCAAATAAACATGTTCGCAGATTTAGAACTTAAAATTGTTAGAGTACTAGTTTATGTCAAATAACCTCGCTTGTGTTAGAAAATGTTTAATTAATAGTTTATAAGGTTTTTTAGAATATTAATATTATTAAATTCATTTTTGCTATACTAACTAATTTGAGATAGAAGGAATAAAGGGTATTAATTTATTTATTAGTATTAAAAGATCATAAGTATTATTTAACTTCATTGATGGTGTTAAAATAAATTAATATTAGTTAAAATTATACTTATTGCGCCCACTCCTAAATTCACCATTAGGATTCACATTAATAGCTATAATTAAATTAATAAGTATTTACGCGATTAGTACGTAATTAAAATGTGATTAGTACGACGTGTTAATGTGCATGTAATGGTGCATGTTTACTTATGGGTGTATACTTTATTTTTGTATGTGCGATGTGCGACTATAATAGAAGCGGACTGTGTGGTAGAGAATCCGAACTCGTTCGGGGACGACCCGCAAGACGCTGTTGAGCAAGGCAAGTGAATTCTCCCTCTGCATATTCTGTTTGTACCTACACATTGCATATAATAATGTTTACTTTTTGATATATTGCATAATTTGATGGGTTTACCTAATTAAGGATTTTCTAGATTTACCAACTGTATTCCTTGTTTACCCTGAGAAATAATTAAGCTTTGCAAAAATTATGCTACCGCTCAACTTAATGATTTTTGATGTCACTCATTAATTGGTTTTAATGTTCCAAAAATTTAATTGGCAATTATGACATTAACCCGATGGTTAAAAACAACATTATTACATATTAATTGGAACATGGAGTGACCACCCAGGATAACAGTGCAACCACGAGTGCTATCATGGCTCTGGCTTTGGTAATTAGCTTTATATGCTTAGTGCCTAGCAACCTTACCTGAAATATGGGCAAGAGGGGGAGCGGTAGGTGCTGGCAGCCCACGTTAACATGGGGTCGTATTCTTGGCTAAGGTACTTCACCCAGGGGGCCACCACCATCGTCTTTAGAAACCTTAGCGGGTTGCTTCGTATTAAGTGTATTTTGTGAAAGCCTCATAATGGATCCCTAGCCATTCACCTCGGCAGTGTTTAAGGGTCCGATCAACCCGGGCTAGATGGGATACATGGCTTGTGGGTAAAGTTGTACCACCTCTGCAGAGTGTAAAACTGATATATCAGCCGTGCTCCCGGTTATGAGCGACCTGGACTCCTCACATGATAATTGAACTTAAAGATGGACATAAATTAAGATCCGATGACCTACCAATAATTTGCTTAAGTGGTTTCACTTAAGTGTTTTTGTTATATTCATATTCCTTTGTTTAATTGGGATATTTGGGATTCACTCTTATTAGTAAGACAGGTGTTGTTAATAAAATGTTGACCAACTAAAATGCTTACTGCTCAACCTTAGCCTCACCTTGTTATACCCGCATTAATTTTTCCCCCACTTGCTGAGCCCCGACCATAAGTGAGCTCACCCTTGCTAATATTTTGATCAGAGGGTGATGCTGGAGACTTTGATGGAGAATTTATCGACGAGGAATTCTAAGTCTAACGATGCGCCGGTCAACTTCCTGTGGAAGATTGCCCAGTTGTTTATTTCCGCTTTACTTTGATATGATACTTGTTTAAGACACAATGTTTCAGATGATGTAATAAAGTTTTATACTCTCTTTACGTCTTTATTGCATTGTCTTTTGATATATTACACTTGTGACGTCAACATATGTGTGGAAATGGATCCTGGCACACATATGGTATGCGCTCGGTTCTACCCCCTGGAACCGGGTGTGACAGAAGTGGTATCAAAGCTATGCTGACCCTAGGTCGTTAGATTAGTTAGAAATGGAAAGCCTAGTTGTTCAAAACTTGCTAATTTCATTCCTATAAATTCCTTTATCAGTCTTACCTCTTTGAAATTCAACTAAGTTGACTCTTCTCTTGTAGATGGTTCGCACTCTCCAAACCACCCGTGTCAACACCAGCTACGCCCCTCAGCCCCGGCAGATCCCGGTCTACCCAGTGGTAGTCGAGGATGCTCCAGCGAATCTCCCTCCCGTCCGAGTGGAGAACGTGATCAACCTGGAGGACAGCTCGGAGGAGCAGCTGCTGACCCCCACCCCGTTGGCCGAGTCCCTGGCCTTCGCAGCTGGGTCAGCGACGTCAGCATCGTCGGCACCAGCCTTCCAAGCACCTGCACCTGGAGGCGACGACCCCGATGACTCCGGAGACGGCGACGAAGAGGATGACAACGACGACGATGATGGAGAGGACGAACACGTCCACGAGGAAGCTGACTACGCCCAGCAGGACCACTTCATGGGGATTGGTCCAGTTGTCGAACATTACACATCAATGTTCGAAACAGGGCACTTCCCCAACCTGCTGCAGGAGGTGCTGCACGAGCTAGGATCCTACGCCCGCCCCCTGTACGAGACGAGGCGAGTGAGCGAGCCTCCCCGGGCTTGCTATTACATCACTCGCATCCATGTCAGGGTGATGGATGCAGGTGACAGGGGATTCAGGACTCTGTCTGCTCACGAGTCCCTGATACCGCTGTCCACCTACGCTGCCTCTGTCAGCGACGCTGCCCGTCGGACCCTGTGGTCGCTTAGCCACACCTACCGGCAGCAGCTGCAGAACACAAGGTTCAGGCATCTTCCTCAGCGCCTGCGTGGAGAGAACCAAACCAACATTGTCCCAGGTGAGCCTGGTGAGGACCGCCTCAACACCCTAGCTGGTGTAGTGGCCGGTCTCAACACCGACCTGGACAGTGCCACTCTGGACCTCTACAGTGTGCACTTGGAGCTGGAGAATGCCCACGCCAGGATTGCAGCCCTAGAAGCCCAACTGCAAGGACTGAATCCGCCAGAAGCTCAGGTTCCCGCCGTGGCGTTGTCTCCTCCCCGCAAGAGGCTGCGCTATGGAGAGCCCGGATCCGTCACTAGGCTGCTTTAGGAGTGTTGATCATGATGTAATAAGTTACGCTTCGCGTTAGACGATGAAACTATCTTTAAATTTTTATATTAATAAATATCAACCATGTGATGGTGATTGGTTGAAATGCTTGATTTGAATCTTTGTTTGAGTGCTATGGTCTTATGGAATGATGGCCATAAGAACATATAAAATTTGTAAAACTTAAGCTATTTTCCCTCTAGAATCTTTTCTACTCCTCACTTTTCTAAGGACTTCACTTCCTAACAAAACAGATGGTGAACCAACGTCAAGGACCTAACAACCGGAACCAGCGTGGACAACAAGCACCACCACCACTGCCACCACCAAATCCCAATATGGAGCAGTTCATCGCCGCCCAAATGCAGATTCTGCAAGGACTTACTGCTGCGGTTCAACAATTACAACAGAACCAACAGAATCAGCAACCCCAGCAGCAGCAGTATGCACCCCCGGCCAGAGATAAACACCGGGATTTCATGAGTCATCACCCGCCGACATTTTCCCATGCGGTTGATCCTCTTGATGCCGATGACTGGCTCAAAGTCATTGGGAAGAAGCTGGACATCACTCAGTGCAACGACCGAGAGAAGGTCTTGTACGCCTCGGGAAGACTCGAGGGAGCTGCGTCCGATTGGTGGGATGCCTTCACAGCGGCACATCCCAACGCTGATACCATAACCTGGCAGGAGTTTCAGGAGAACTTCCGCGCTCACCACATCCCCTCTGGAATCATGAAGCTGAAGAAGAAGGAGTTCCTTTCCCTTACTCAAGGGAATATGTCTGTCAGTGAGTATCGTGATCGCTTCACTCAGCTTTCACGTTATGCCCCTGAGGAAGTGGACACTGATGAGAAGCGCCAAGAGCGTTTCCTGGAAGGGTTGATTGGACCTCTGAACTATCAACTTCAGAGTCACACATTCCCCAACTTCCAGACACTCCTGAACAAGGCAATTGGCCTTGAAAGCAAAAGGAAGGAGCTATCTGACCATAAGAGAAAATTCCAAGGTCAGTCCAGCAGGAACACCCGGCCAAACAATGCTCAAGGTTCGCAGTTCCGCTCTGGAAATCAGGGAGGAAATAATTATCAAGTGCAACGCTCTGGACAGCAAGGCCAGAGAAATAATCAGAATCAAAATCAACAAAGGAGCAACCCCAGACCAACCAGAGGTCTGGTGGAAATTCACAGAACCGTCAGGGTGGCACCAACAACACTCAGGCCAGAAACAACGCACCTGTCCAGCCCAACGGCTGTTTCAAGTGCGGTGAACTAGGCCACTATGCCAACAATTGCCCAAGGCGCAACCAGCAAACACCCCAAAGGAGCAACACTCAGAGAAATGACCAGAGCACCCCCGCTCGTGGATCTGCTCAGAACAAGACTCCGCAGAACCAGAGCTGAGGAAGGGTCAATCACGTCACTGCGGAATCAGTGCCTGAGGATGCCGACATTGTGTATGGTATGTTCCTTGTTAACTCCATACCTGCATCAGTTTTATTTGACTCTGGAGCATCACATTCATTTATAACTGAGTCATTTGTGGAAAAACATAACATACCTAAGTACCCTCTGAAGAGGATATTACACATTAGTTCACCAGGAGGTGACATGAAGGCCACACACTCATGCCCTCATGTTAATATCAAGATTCAAGGAATAGATTTTACAGTCGACCCAGTGGTCCTAGGATCCAACGGGATTGATGTGATTCTTGGATGCAACTGGTTGAAAAGTTGTGATGGAGTGATACGGTGTGCCAACGAAACAATTACGTTGACAAGTCCTCAAGGTGAAAGAATCCAAGTCAACATAGACAAGTCAACAGGTGAAAAAGGGAAGACAGTGATCAATCACTTGGAAGAAAAGCCCTTGGAAAATATCAAAGTAGTGTGCGAATACCCAGACGTATTTCCGGAAGAATTACCAGGTATGCCACCTGACCGTGATATAGAGTTTTCTATTGAATTAGTACCCGGAACCGCACCTATCTCGAAAAGACCTTATAGAATGGATGGCAAAGATTTAGTAGAACTGAAGAAACAAATAGAAGAATTACTAGAAAAAGGTTTTATTCGCCCAAGTTCATCCCCTTGGGGAGCCCCAGTGCTGTTTGTGAACAAGAAGGATGGTTCGAGAAGAATGTGCGTTGATTATAGAAGTTTGAATGAAGTAACCATCAAGAATAAATACCCACTACCTCGGATTGAAGATTTATTCGATCAAATGAAGGGAGCTAAGATATTCTCGAAGATAGATCTGAGAACGAGATATCATCAGTTAAAGATTCGAGCAGAAGATGTACCGAAGACAACCTTCACGACGAGATATGGATTATATGAGTTTTTGGTCATGTCATTTGGACTGACTAATGCACCAGCATACTTTATGAACTTGATGAATAAAGTATTCATGGAATATCTGGATCAGTTTGTGGTCGTATTCATTGATGACATACTGATATATTCTCCGAATGAAGAAACACACGAAGATCATCTAAGGTTAGTCCTACGAAAGCTTCGTGACAACCAACTGCACGCAAAATTCTCGAAGTGTGATTTTTGGCTTAAGGAAGTTGCTTTCTTAGGGCATATTGTTACCGATGGTGGAATTAAAGTGGACCCAGGAAAGATAAGTGAGATACTAAATTGGAAGCAACCCACAGATGCGTCTAAGATCAGAAGTTTTCTTGGATTAGCAGGATACTATAGAAGATTTATTGAAGGTTTTTCCAAGTTAGTGAAGCCTCTTACCTCTCTACTGGAGAAAGGCAAAGAGTTCAAATGGGATGAAGCTTGTCAGAATTGTTTTGAGGAACTCAAGAAGAGGTTAACCACTGCACCAATACTGGTAATGCCAGACATCCACAAGGGATTTGATGTGTATTGCGATGCATCACACCTTGGACTTGGATGTGTGCTAATGCAAGAAGGAAAGGTGATTGCTTATGCTTCAAGACAGTTGAGGAAACATGAGAAGAATTATCCTACACATGATTTGGAACTAGCGGCCGTAGTGCATGCTTTGAAGATTTGGAGGCACTATATGATTGGAAACAAGTGCAAAATCTTCACGGATCACAAAAGCCTGAAATATATATTCACTCAGAAGGAACTCAACCTCAGACAGAGAAGATGGCTTGAGTTGATTAAAGATTATGATTTGGAAATACAATATCACCCCGGAAAAGCAAATGTAGTAGCTGATGCTTTGAGCCGTAAGGGTCAAGTGAACAACATCACTACTCGTTTGATGTCACAAGAATTGTGCTGGGAAATGGAACGACTCAACCTTGGATTTCTCAATAATGTAGAAGCAACAGTGATGGAAGTCGAATCTACTTTGGAAGAAGAGATTCGTAAAGGACAAGAGTCCGATGAGAAGATTAAGGAAATTAAAACTTTGATTAGTTTGGGTAAAGCCCCAGATTTCACGGAGGATGAACAAGGCACAATATGGTTTAAGAAGAGAATCTGTGTACCGGAAATCGAGCACTTACGCCAACTTATTTTGAGAGAAGCTCATGATTCAGCTTACTCTATTCACCCTGGAAGCACAAAGATGTACCAGGATCTTAAGGAAAAGTATTGGTGGTACAGTTTGAAAAGAGATGTTGCTACTCATGTTGCATTATGTGACGTGTGTCAGCGAGTTAAAGCCGAACACCAAAGACCAGCAGGATTGCTACAACCTCTCAAGGTACCTAAATGGAAATGGGAAGAAATCAGTATGGATTTCATAGTTGGACTACCCCGTACTCGAGATGGCTATGATTCAATATGGGTCATAGTAGACAGGTTAACTAAAGTAGCACACTTTATACCTGTGAAGACAACTTACTCGGGAGCCCAGTTAGCAGAATTATACATGTCAAGGATTGTTTGTCTGCATGGAGTACCGAAGAAGATCGTATCAGATCGAGGAACCCAGTTTACCTCGCGCTTTTGGAAAAGACTTCATGAGTCCATGGATACCAAGCTAAAATTTAGTTCAGCTTATCATCCTCAAACGGATGGGCAAACGGAAAGAACAAACCAAGTCTTGGAAGATATGCTAAGAGCTTGCGCTCTAAAGCATGGTAGAAGCTGGGATAAAAGCTTGCCTTATGCAGAATTTTCGTATAACAACAGTTATCAAGCAAGTCTCAAAATGGCACCATTTGAAGCACTCTATGGACGAAAGTGTAGAACACCGCTTTATTGGAATCAAACTGGAGAAAGTCAAGTATTTGGTCCAGAGATTCTCCAAGAGGCGGAAAAGCAAGTGCAGATTATCAGAGAAAATTTGAAGACAGCACAGTCAAGACAGAAAAGCTATGCTGATAATAGAAGAAGAGAGTTGATGTTTGAAGTAGGAGACTTTGTCTACCTTAAAGTTTCACCGATGAGAGGAATGAAAAGGTTTAAGGTTAAAGGAAAATTATCACCTCGCTATATTGGCCCATTCAAGATTTTGGAAAGAAAAAGCGAAGTAGCCTACCAGTTAGAGCTACCCGATAGACTATCAGATGTGCATGACGTATTTCACGTATCACAACTCAAGAAGTGCTTAAAAGTACCAGAAGAACAGTTACCCATGGAAGAACTGAATGTTAATGAAGATTTGACTTATTCGGAGTACCCAATCAGAATTCTGGGAACATCTCGCAGAATTACACGGAGTAAAGTCATTAACATGTGCAAAGTTCAGTGGAGTCATCATTCAGAAGATGAAGCCACTTGGAAAAGAGAAGATGAACTCAGAGCAGAATTCCCTCAGCTATTCTCGGAAGTTTCTTAATCTCGAGGACGAGATTCTTTTAAGAGGGGTAGGTTTGTAACACCATAAAAGCCATCAATTAAAATAATGAATTTAGTTATTATATTAATTAGGGTCATAATTTTTTTTAAGTATTTAATTATTTATTTGCATATTGAAACAATTTTCGTTGTGTGCGCTTGATTGCTTATCGGATGTTTATTATCAGGTATTCGTAAAAAGAGATCCTAGTAATTAAACAATAATTAGGAAATATAGTAATTATTAGTCTAAAAACAAGTATTCTATTTATAAATATTTTTGGTAATTTTTTTTGGAATTTTTGAGCTGTTTAAAAATTCATTTCAGAATTAAAAAAAAACCAAAACTCCTAAACTAAACCGGCCCACTAGGGGTCCAATACTCCAAACCCTAAACTACTGAGCCGCGCGCGCCCTGGGAATAATTCCCAGCCGCCGCTCCCTCTACTACTCACGTCTCTCTCTCCCTCACGTCTCTCTCTCTCTCACGTTTCTCTCTCTCTCCTAATTCCTCTCTCCCGTCGCCGCTCCACTCCCTCTCTCCTCTCTCTGTTTTCTCTCTCCCTCGCCGCTCCTCTCTTCTCTCTCTACTTTCTCACGCGCTCGCTCACTCTACCGCCCGCAGCCGCCCAGGCGCTCGCGCCTTGCCCTGCCGCGTGCCGCGCAGGCAAGCGCCGAGCCGGCCTTGCCGCGTCGGGCACCGGCGCCCGGCCGCGAGCCGCGCCAGCCCCTGCGCAAGCAGCGCGACGCCCCGCCTGGCCCCACCGCGCCACACGCCGGCCGTGTCCGACATCCGCGACCCCGAGTCCGTCCCGCGCGCGAAGAAGCCGATGTCCAACCGACACACGCGCCGTCCGTCGTTAATGGTGTTTGATTGCGTCCGTTTCTTCTTCCCCTCATTCCTCCTCTCCATTACGTGCAGTAACAGCAGCACCATTGACGGTCTCTTTGATGACGCCAGTGACCTCTCCTCTCCCCTCCCTCTCTCTATAAAAGGCAGCAGAGGCCTCTCCATTCTTCCCTACTCGAGTTTGTCTCCCTCTAGCACTCCTCGCTCATAGCTAGTGCCGTTGCCGTTCGTCGCCGGAGTCTGCCGTTCGTCGCCGGAGTTCACTGGAGCCGCGTACTAGCTGTCCGTAGTTGAGCCCCGCTCTCCGTCCGGCCGAAACCCGTCGATCCGTCCCCGTCACACGCACGAACCCGAGGTTGTTGGCGACCCAAATTTATTTTATGTATTTTATAAAGTGCTTTCGATTCGATTCATGTGTTGTATAGTTCGTTTGTTGTAATATGAACACATGTGATTCCAATTTATGTATTTGTGTGCGCTACGGAATTTGTTAAAAATATACGATTAGTAGTGCACCGTGTTATTCCATGTAACCGACGCGTTGATTTTGGTTTAGAAAAATATGGCGTAGATTTAATAGTCACACGTTGGTGATAAAAATACTAGATAAGAAATTATAGTCAATTTTGGTCACAATAAATTCTAGAAACTATTTGGAGAATTATAGGTGCACTTTTGATGGATTAGAAAATGGTATAGAACTCATGTCATTTGAATAATATAGGATTTTAGATGATTTATCTAATTATTTTATTAGCATATTTTTTTATAAAGAGAGGAGAAAATATCATTGGTAGATGGTAAAATAGGTTTTTGCTAGTCAAATAAACATGTTCGCAGATTTAGAACTTAAAATTGTTAGAGTACTAGTTTATGTCAAATAACCTCGCTTGTGTTAGAAAATGTTTAATTAATAGTTTATAAGGATTTTTAGAATATTAATATTATTAAATTCATTTTTGCTATACTAACTAATTTGAGATAGAAGGAATAAAGGGTATTAATTTATTTATTAGTATTAAAAGATCATAAGTATTATTTAACTTCATTGATGGTGTTAAAATAAATTAATATTAGTTAAAATTATACTTATTGCGCCCACTCCTAAATTCACCATTAGGATTCACATTAATAGCTATAATTAAATTAATAAGTATTTACGCGATTAGTACGTAATTAAAATGTGATTAGTACGACGTGTTAATGTGCATGTAATGGTGCATGTTTACTTATGGGTGTATACTTTATTTTTGTATGTGCGATGTGCGACTATAATAGAAGCGGACTGTGTGGTAGAGAATCCGAACTCGTTCGGGGACGACCCGCAAGACGCTGTTGAGCAAGTCAAGTGAATTCTCCCTCTGCATATTCTGTTTGTACCTACACATTGCATATAATAATGTTTACTTTTTGATATATTGCATAATTTGATGGGTTTACCTAATTAAGGATTTTCTAGATTTACCAACTGTATTCCTTGTTTACCCTGAGAAATAATTAAGCTTTGCAAAAATTATGCTACCGCTCAACTTAATGATTTTTGATGTCACTCATTAATTGGTTTTAATGTTCCAAAAATTTAATTGGCAATTATGACATTAACCCGATGGTTAAAAACAACATTATTACATATTAATTGGAACATGGAGTGACCACCCAGGATAACAGTGCAACCACGAGTGCTATCATGGCTCTGGCTTTGGTAATTAGCTTTATATGCTTAGTGCCTAGCAACCTTACCTGAAATATGGGCAAGAGGGGGAGCGGTAGGTGCTGGCAGCCCACGTTAACATGGGGTCGTATTCTTGGCTAAGGTACTTCACCCAGGGGGCCACCACCATCGTCTTTAGAAACCTTAGCGGGTTGCTTCGTATTAAGTGTATTTTGTGAAAGCCTCATAATGGATCCCTAGCCATTCACCTCGGCAGTGTTTAAGGGTCCGATCAACCCGGGCTAGATGGGATACATGGCTTGTGGGTAAAGTTGTACCACCTCTGCAGAGTGTAAAACTGATATATCAGCCGTGCTCCCGGTTATGAGCGACCTGGACTCCTCACATGATAATTGAACTTAAAGATGGACATAAATTAAGATCCGATGACCTACCAATAATTTGCTTAAGTGGTTTCACTTAAGTGTTTTTGTTATATTCATATTCCTTTGTTTAATTGGGATATTTGGGATTCATTCTTATTAGTAAGACAGGTGTTGTTAATAAAATGTTGACCAACTAAAATGCTTACTGCTCAACCTTAGCCTCACCTTGTTATACCTGCATTAATTTTTCCCCCACTTGCTGAGCCCCGACCATAAGTGAGCTCACCCTTGCTAATATTTTGATCAGAGGGTGATGCTGGAGACTTTGATGGAGAATTTATCGACGAAGAATTCTAAGTCTAACGATGCGCCGGTCAACTTCCTGTGGAAGATTGCCCAGTTGTTTATTTCCGCTTTACTTTGATATGATACTTGTTTAAGACACAATGTTTCAGATGATGTAATAAAGTTTTATACTCTCTTTACGCCTTTATTGCATTGTCTTTTGATATATTACACTTGTGACGTCAACATATGTGTGGAAATGGATCCTGGCACACATATGGTATGCGCTCGGTTCTACCCCCTGGAACCGGGTGTGACAACCTATGACTTGGTTTGAAATACACTTGAAAACACATTAGTCATAGCATATATAAAAGAGATATGATCAAAGGTATACTTGTGTGCCATGTGTGCAAATTAGCAAAAGAAATTCCTAGAATCAAGAATATTGAGCTCATGCCTAAGTTTGGTAAAAGTTTGTTCATCAAGAGGCTTGGTAAAGATATCGGCTAATTGATCTTTAGTGTTAATGTATGCAATCTCGATATCCCCCTTTTGTTGGTGATCCCTAAGAAAATGATACCGAATGGCTATGTGTTTAGTGCGGCTATGCTCAACGGGATTATCCGCCATGCGGATTGCACTCTCATTATCACATAGAAGGGGAACTTTGGTTAGTTTGTAACCGTAGTCCCGCAGGGTTTGCCTCATCCAAAGCAATTGCGCGCAACAGTGGCCTGCGGCAATATACTCGGCTTTGGCGGTAGAAAGAGCGACCGAATTTTGCTTCTTTGAAGCCCAAGACACCAAGGATCTTCCCAAGAACTGGCAAGTCCCCGATGTGCTCTTCCTATTGATTTTGCACCCTGCCTAATCGGCATCCGAATAACCAATCAAATCAAATGTGGATCCCCGAGGGTACCAAAGTCCAAACTTAGGAGTATAAGCCAAATATCTCAAGATTCGTTTTACGACCGTAAGGTGGGATTCCTTAGGGTCGGATTGGAATCTTGCACACATGCATACGGAAAGCATAATGTCCGGTCGAGATGCACATAAATAAAGCAATGAACCAATCATCGACCGGTATAACTTTTGATCGACGGATTTACCTCCCGTGTCGAGGTCGAGATGCCCATTGGTTCCCATGGGTGTCTTGATGGGCTTAGCATCCTTCATTCCAAACTTGGTTAGAATGTCTTGAGTGTACTTCGTTTGGCTAATGAAGGTGCCTTCTTGAAGTTGTTTGACTTGGAATCCTAGAAAATACTTCAACTCCCCCATCATCGACATCTCGAATTTCTTTGTCATGATCCTACTAAATTCTTCACATGTAGATTCGTTAGTAGACCCAAATATGATATCATCAACATAAATTTGGCATACAAACAAATCATTGTCAAGAGTTTTAGTGAATAAAGTAGGATCGGCTTTGCCGACTTTGAAGCCATTAGCAATAAGGAAATCTCTAAGGCATTCATACCATGCTCTTGGGGCTTGCTTGAGCCCATAAAGCGCCTTAGAGAGCCTATAAACATGGTTAGGGTACTCACTATCTTCAAAGCTGGGAGGTTGCTCAACATAGACCTCTTCCTTGATTGGTTCGTTGAGGAAGGCACTCTTCACGTCCATTTGGTAAAGCTTGAAGCCATGGTAAGTAGCATAGGCCAATAATATACGAATGGACTCAAGCCTAGCTACGGGTGCATAGGTTTCACCGAAATCCAAACCTTCGACTTGGGAGTATCCCTTGGCCACAAGTCGAGCTTTGTTCCTTGTCACCACATCATGCTCATCTTGCTTGTTGCGGAAGACCCACTTGGTTCCTACAACATTTTGGTTAGGACGTGGAACTAAATGCCATACCTCGTTCCTCGTGAAGTTGTTGAGCTCCTCTTGCATCGCCATCACCCAATCCGAATCTTGGAGTGCTTCCTCTACCCTGTGTGGCTCAATAGAGGAAACAAAAGAGTAATGCTCACAAAAATGTGCAACACGAGATCGAGTGGTTACCCCCTTATGAATGTCGCCGAGGATGGTGTCGACGGGGTGATCTCGTTGGATTGCTTGGTGGACTCTTGGGTGTGGCGGCCTTGGTGGTTTATCCTCCTTGTCTTCATCATTTTCATCTCCCCCTTGATCATTGCCATCATCTTGAGGAGGCTCATCATTTTGTTCTACCTCTTGGTCAACTTGAGCCTCGTCCTCATTTTGGGTTGGTGGAGATGCTTGCGTGGAGGAGGATGGTTGATCTTGTGCATTTGGAGGCTCTTCGGATTCCTTAGGGCACACATCCCCAATGGAGCCTGTTCTTCACCTATCTCATCAAGATCAACTTGCTCTACTTGAGAGCCGTTAGTCTCATCAAACACAACGTCACAAGAAACTTCAACTAGTCCTGAGGACTTGTTAAAGACTCTATATGCCCTTGTGTTTGAATCATATCCTAGTAAAAAGCCTTCTACAGTTTTAGGAGCAAATTTAGATTTTCTACCTCTTTTGACAAGAATAAAACATTTGCTACCAAAAACTCTAAAATATGAAATATTGGGCTTTTTACCGGTTAGGAGTTCATAGGATGTCTTCTTGAGGATTCGGTGTAGATATAACCGGTTGATGGCATAGCAGGCGGTGTTGACCGCCTCGGCCCAAAACCGATCCGGTGTCTTGTACTCATCAAGCATGGTCCTTGCCATGTCCAATAGAGTTCGATTCTTCCTCTCCACTACACCATTTTGTTGTGGAGTGTAGGGAGAAGAAAACTCATGCTTGATGCCCTCCTCCTCAAGGAAGCCTTCTATTTGTGAGTTCTTGAACTCCGTCCCATTATCGCTTCTAATTTTCTTGATCCTTAAGCCGAACTCATTTTGAGCTCGTCTCAAGAATCCCTTTAAGGTCTCTTGGGTATGAGATTTTTCCTACAAAAAGAACACCCAAGTGAAGCGAGAATAATCATCCACAATAACTAGACAGTACTTACTCCCGCCGATGCTTATGTAAGCGATCGGGCCGAATAGGTCCATGTGAAGGAGCTCCAGTGGCCTGTCACTAGTCATGATGTTCTTGTGTGGATGATGAGTGCCAACTTGCTTCCCGGCTTGGCATGCGCTACAAATCCTGTCTTTCTCAAAATGAACATTGGTTAGTCCTAAAATATGTTCCCCCTTTAGAAGCTTATGAAGATTCTTCATTCCAACATGGGCTAGTCGGCGGTGCCAAAGCCAACCCAAGTTAGTCTTAGCAACTAAGCAAGTATCGAGTTCAGCTCTATCAAAATCTACTAAGTATAGCTGACCCTCTAACACTCCCTTAAATGCTATTGAATCATCACTTCTTCTAAAGACAGTAACACCTACATCAGTAAATTGACAGTTGTAGCCCATTTGACATAATTGGGATACGAAAAGCAAATTGTAATCTAAAGAATCTACAAGAAAAACATTGGAAATAGTATGGTCAGGTGATATAGCAATTTTACCCAATCCTTTGACCAAACCTTGATTTCCATCCCCGAATGTGATAGCTCGTTGGGGATCTTGGTTTTTCTCATATGAGGAGAACCTCTTCTTCTCCCCTGTCATGTGGTTTGTGCATCCGCTGTCGAGTATCCAACTTGAGCCCCCGGATGCATAAACCTACAAAACAATTTTAGTTCTTGATTTTAGGTACCCAAACGGTTTTGGGTCCTTTGGCATTAGAAACTTGTGTTTGGGTACCCAAACACAAGTCTTGGAGCCCTTGTGTTTGCCCCCAACAAACTTGGCAACTACCTTGCCGGATTTGTTAGTGAGCACATATGATGCATCAAAAGTTTTGAATGAAATAGCATGATCATTTGATGCAATAGGAGTTTTCTGTCTAGGCAACTTGGCACGGGTTGGTTGCCTAGAGCTAGATGTCTCACCCTTATACATAAAAGCATAGTTAGGGCCAGAGTGAGACTTCCTAGAATGAGTTCTCCTAATTTTGCTCTCAGGATAGCCGGCAGGGTACAAAATGTAACCCTCGTTATCCTGAGGCATGGGAGCCTTGACCTTAACAAAGTTAGACAAGTTCTTAGGAGGGGCATTAAGTTTGACATTGTCTCCCCTTTGGAAGCCAATGCCATCCTTGATGCCAGGGCGTCTCCCATTATAGAGCATACTTCTAGCAAATTTAAACTTTTCATTTTCTAAGTTATGCTCGGCAATTTTAGCATCTAATTTTGCTATATGATCATTTTGTTGTTTAATTAATACCATGTGATCATGAATAGCATTGATATCAACATCTCTACATCTAGTACAAATAGAAACATGCTCAACATTAGACGTAGAGGGTTTGCAAGATTTTAGTTCTACAACCTTAGCATGCAACATATCATTCTTAGTTCTAAGGTCGGAAATAGTAGTTTTGCAAACTTCAAAGTCCTTAGCCTTAGCAATCAAATTTTCATTTTCTATTCTAAGGCTAGCAAGAGAATCATTCAATTCCTTAATCTTAGCAAGCAAATCATCATTATCATTTCTAAGATTGGGAATTGAAGCATCACAAACATGAGAATCAACCTTAGCAATTAATCTAGCATTTTCATTTCTAAGGTTGTCAATAGTCTCACGGCAGGTGCTTAGCTCACTAGACAATTTTTCACATTTTTCAACTTGTAGAGCATAAGCATTTTTGACCTTAACATGTTTTTTGTTTTCCTTAATAAGGAAGTCCTCTTGAGAGTCCAAGAGATCATCCTTCTCATGAATAGCACTAATCAATTCATTTAATTTTTCTTTTTGTTGCATGTTTAGATCGGCAAAAAGGGTACGCAAATTATTTTCCTCATCACTAGCATTATCATCACTAGAGGATTCATATTTAGTGGAGGATTTAGATTTAACCTTCTTCCTTTTGCCGTCCTTTGCCATGAGGCACTTGTGGCCGACGTTGGGGAAGAGGAGTCCCTTGGTGACGGCGATGTTGGCGGCGTCCTCGTCGGAGGAGGATTCGGTGGAGCTCTCGTCGGAGTCCCACTCCCGGCAAATATGGGCATCGCCGCCCTTCTTCTTGTAGTACTTCTTCTTTTCTCTCCTCTTTCCCTTCTTGTCGTCGCCCCTATCACTGTCACTAGATATAGGACATTTTGCAATAAAATGACCGGGCTTACCACATTTGTAGCACACTTTCTTGGAGCGAGGTTTGTAGTCCTTCCCCCTCCGTTGCTTGAGGATTTGGCGAAAGCTTTTGATGATTAAAGCCATTTCCTCATTGTCGAGCTTGGAGGCGTCAATTGGTTGTCTACTCGGTGTAGTCTCCTCCTTCTTCTCCTCCGTCGCCTTAAATGCCACCGGTTGTGCTTCGGACGTGGAGGGTTCGTCAAGATCGTTGATCTTCTTTGAGCCCTTGATCATAAATTCAAAGCTCACAAAATTCCCGATAACTTCCTCGGGGGTCATTAGTGTGTATCTAGGATTACCACGAATTAATTGAACTTGAGTGGGGTTAAGGAAAATGAGAGATCTTAGAATAACCTTAACCACCTCGTGGTCATCACACTTTTTGCTCCCGAGGTTGCGCACTTGGTTCACCAAGGTTTTGAGCCGGTTGTACATATCTTGTGGCTCCTCCCCTTGGCGAAGACGAAAACGACCGAGCTCCCCCTCGATCGTTTCCCGCTTGGTGATCTTGGTGAGTTCATCACCCTCGTGCGCGGTCTTGAGAAGGTCCCAAATCTCCTTTGCATTCTTCAACCCTTGCACCTTGTTGTATTCCTCCTTGCTTAGAGAGGCAAGGAGTATGGTTGTGGCTTGGGAGTTGAAGTGCTCGATTTGGGCCACTTCGTCCGTATCATAGTCTTCATCCCCTACGGATGGTACCTGTGCTCCAAACTCAACAACATTCCATATACTTTTGTGGAGTGAGGTTAGATGAAATTTCATTAAATCACTCCACCTAGCATAGTCTTCGCCATCAAAGGTTGGCGGTTTGCCTAATGGAACGGAAAGTAATGGAGTAGATCTAGATGTACGAGGATAGTGTAGGGGGATCTTACTAAACTTGTTGCGCTCTTGGCGCTTAGAAGTTACGGACGGCGCATCGGAGTCAGAGGTCGATGTTGATGAAGTGTCGGTCTCGTAGTAGACCACTTTCCTCATCCTCTTGTGCTTGTCACCTTTCCGATGCGACTTGTGAGAAGAAGATTTTTCCTTCTTCTCCTTGTGGTGAGAAGAGGAAGATCTTTTCTCCTTCCGTTTGGTGGAGTCCTTCTTCTTCTCCTTCCTCTTGGTGCGGGACTCTTCCAATGAAGTGCTCCCTTGGCTCGTAGTGGGTTTGTCGCCGGTCTCCATCTCCCTCTTGGTGTGATCTCCCGACATCACTTCGAGCGGTTAGGCTCTAATGAAGCACCGGGCTTTGATACCAATTGAAAGTCGCCTAGAGGGGGGGGGGGTGAATAGGGCGAAACTGAAATTCTCAAAAATGATCACAACTACAAGCCGGGTTAGCGTTAGAAATATAATAGAGTCCACGAGAGAGGGCGCAAAACAAATCGCAAGAGAATAAGGAGAGTGACACGCGGATTTGTTTTACCGAGGTTCGGTTCTTGCAAACCTACTCCCCGTTGAGGAGGCCACAAAGGCCGGGTCTCTTTCAACCCTTCCCTCTCTCAAACGGTCCCTCGGACCGAGTGAGCTTCTCTTCTCAAATCACTTGGGAATCAAACTTCCCGCAAGGACCACCACACGATTGGTGTCTCTTGCCTCAATTACAAGTGAGTATTTGATCACAAGAAAGAATGCCAAAGAAAAGAAGCGATCCAAGCGCAAGAGCTCAAATGAACACTACAAATCACTCTCTCTAGTCACTAGGGCTTTGTGTGGAGTTGGGAGAGGATTTGATCTCTTTTTGGTGTGCTTTGTAATGAATGCTAGCTCTTGTATAGTGGTTGGAAGCTGGAAAACTTGGATGACTTGAATGTGGGGTGGTTGGGGGTATTTATAGCCCCAACCACCAAACTAGCCGTTTGGTGGAGGCTGTCTGTTCGATGGTGCACCGGACAGTCCGGTGCACACCGGACATGTCCGGTGCGACAGCCACGTCACCAAAGCCGTTGGGTTCCGACCGTTGGAGCTCTGACTTCTGGGCCCGCCTGGATGTCCGGTGGCACACCGGACATGTACTGTAGAGTGTCCGGTGCGCCAGCATGGGCGTGCCTGACCTCTGCGCGCGCTGGCGCGCATTTAATGCGTCGCAGGTAGCCGTTGGCGCCAGAATAGCAGTTGCCCCGCTGTTACACCGGACAGTCCGGTGTACACCGGACAGTCCGGTGAATTATAGCGGAGCAGCTTCAATGAATTCCCGAGGCTGGCGAGTTCCGGAGGCCGCTCTTCCCTGGAGCACCGGACATGTCCGGTGTACACCGAACAGTCCGGTGAATTATAGCGGAGTCGCCTCTGGAAATTCCCGAAGGTGACGAGTTCGAAGTTTGAGTCATCTGGTGCACCGGACATGTCCGGTGGCACACCGGACAGTCCGGTGCGCCAGACCAGAGGTGCCTTCGGTGGTCCCTTGCTCCTTTGTTTGAACCCAATACTTGGTCTTTTTATTGGCTAAGTGCGAACCTTTTGCACCTGTATGACTTATACACTAGAGCAAACTAGTTAGTCCATTTATTTGTGTTGGGCAATTCAACCACCAAAATTAATTAGGAACTAGGTGTAAGCCTAATTCCCTTTCAGTTGTTGCTGAGACAAAGCTGACTAAAGAGGAGAAGCTTTTTGAGGAGAAGAAGGCTGTGAATCCCTACATTGCTGGATTTATCGAGTCAATGGCAAAAACAAATACAGAGTAGATTACTAAGGAGATACTGGAAGGCCTGTTTGAAGATACTGGTGACAGTGACAGTTATGATGCGGAAAGCGGGGGCGAAGATTCTGAGGATCGGCCTTGGAGGCCAAGTCATACAATCTTTGGGAAATCAACAATTAAACAGAGTCATCTTGACAATATGAGAGGAAGGTACTTTCAGGATATGTCTATTGTAAGAGCTGGTGGAGACAACAAGGTCCCTACCCCCGAGGAAAACGAAGTTGTGATTTACCGAAGCTTCTTCAAAGCTGGGCTTCGGTTCCCACTAAGCAGATTTGTAGTTGAAGTGCTAAAAACCTACCAAATCTTCCTTCATCAGTTGACCCCCAAAGCCATATTGAGGATGGGAGTCTTCGTCTAGGCAGTAAGAAGCCAAGGGATAGAGCCCAGCGTGAAATGTTTTTGCAGCATGCACGAACTTCTGTATGAGATGAAGGCCATGGGTAAAGAACAATATCACAACAACTTCGGTTGTTATGGATTTATCGCCCGTGCCAACGCAAGCCACCCAATGCCAACATTTCGGAAGAGATGGCCTGGAACTTGGATGGAAGAATGGTTTTATGTGAAGAACGACTTGACAGCGAGGGAGGACATCAAGGAGGTTATCATGCGCCCCATATGGTCCCGCTTCGGTCTCCGAAAGCCGAAGGTTGAAATTGATGAAGCCGCCGAAGCGTGTCAGAAGGCATTTGGTACTGTATGCTTTTTCATTAGTACCAGTGATTTAATTCAAGAGCATATAGCATTCAAAGTGTGGCCGCTTGCGGAAGGCTAGGAAATGCCGAAGGAAACAACCAATGATCCTAGCGAAGGTGATTTGGTCCGGCTGAAATACACCTTCAGGTTTGGAGATAAATTTGATGAACCAAACGATGATTGGCTGAAGTGTATTGAAGTTACAAGTGATGAACTGCTTGGATCATATTCCAAGGCAGAAGATAATGCATTATCCACAGCCTTCGGAAGTCGGGGAAAGAAGAGATTGAATAGAGTTTTTGATGCTATTGGCTTCGTCTACCCCGACTACCGCTACCCGCTGCGGGGATAGGGGAAGAAGAGAAAAACTAATGCATCGGTCGCCCCAATTGAGCCTGTGCCGAAGGCTGCGAGCAAAATGATGAAGGTACTTACCCACCGACCGCGTTACATTGAACCGGCCGTGGTTCCTGAGTTTGGCGTAGGGACATCTTCTGCTGCCAAAAGAAAAGAAACTGCTTCAACTACACAGGATACTGAAAAGCCGGCTACAATGCCGAAGGTACCTTTGATTGAGCTAGTTGATACGAAGGTTGACAAAGATAAGGCTGAAAGGTCAAAAACTGAAGAAGTAACAAAGATGCCAGGTATTTTAAGTCCCTCAACAGAAACAACAGCGCTAAAGGCACAAAAGAGTTCTGCCACAACTCGTAAGAGAAGGAGGATGGTAAATGTATTAGATGTATTGGAAACGACCGACCCCATAAGTCTTGCTCCCATAGGGAAAGTTACCGAAGCTGACAAAATGCAACCCAAAGCTGATACTAAGCAAATAGAAGTTGAAGCTACAAAAACCCAGGCTGAAACCGAGGCAGGACCCACAGTGCCTGCTGAGACGAAGCTTGCCCCAACCGAGCAGGGGCCGAAAGAATAACTCCAGATACTAATATAGCTTTTGAGAAAAGTGTGGCCAAAGAAGTCGAATCTCTTACTCCCGAAGCAGTCTCCGAAGATTTTGATTATGTCATTCGACATGCTGCGGGAAAAAGATTGTCCGAAGAAGAAATTTTTGAAGCCAAACACTATGCTCAGGAACTGAAGTACCCGAAGGGGGCCTTAGTGTTCAACGGTACAGACGAAGATGATTTCTTGTACTGTCTCCCAGACAAAAAAGAATTATCCGTCTACCAGGGGATGGCCAAAAGTATGGGCTTCTCGAAGCTTGAAGCTGGCCTTTGCGTCATGACGAAGGCCGATCTCGCAGATAGTCTTGCATACAATAGTCTGAAGGTACAGAAATTGTGAATTTTGAAGCTTATGAACTCTGGAATGAAGTCTTATACTCTCATGTTAATCCTTTTATTCTTTCTTGCAAGGCTTAATACTTAGCAACGCACTAAGAGCGCAAAAGAATGCTGAAGACGAGAGCTGCACTATAGCTCTCAATAACCTTCGAACAGAGGTTATCAGGCTGAGAAACGAAGCCACAGAAAAAGACAAAATTCTACTTTCATTGGTGGATAAAGTAAAAGAAGATGAAGCAAGTTTCAAGGCTCAAGCTGAAATTCAAAAGAATGAGATCGAAGACCTTCGGAAACAGCTGGCCGAAGCCAAGGAAAAATGTGGGCTCGCAGAGGCCAACCGAGATATTAGTGAATATTGGAAAAAGTATTTAGAAAAAACAGTTGAAGAACTACGCGCATCCAAAGAAAGATGCTTCGAAAAATCCCTAGGCTACGTGGAGAAGATAAAGGCTAGATTCGCTAACGTGGGCGGCTATTCCAACGAAGATAACTTTATACGAGACGACCCTGAAGGTGTTATTGAATGGATAAGCGGAGAGGCCGAAGCTTTTGAAGAAATTTTAAGTGATCGCGGGGATGTCTACGCGTTCTTTGGTGCAAGAGGAATTTCAGCTATCCTAGAGAAGGTAGGTTGCGATCATGTCAAGACCCTAGCCCAAGCTGAGCTGCCTTCTCTGTGGAAGACAAGAAGGATCCTTCAGCTGAAGCAAGCTTAATGGGCAGAAAATTTTATATTGACATCTGGGCAAATGGTGGCCGAGAAATGGCTCACGAAATTATGAAGAAGAATGAAAAAGACATCCATGACGCCCGAGTACAAGCTAAGCAAGCTGAAGAAGCTGTAGAGCGCGAGAAGCGCATAGGTATTTTTTCGCGGCATCTAGCTTCGGCATTTGTTTTCGTGACTTCGAAATGATTAATTTTTCTACTGCAGCTGAACTATCTCCTCCACCGGAACCATTTGACCCCCTGGCCAACCCAGAATCGAAGAAAGCAATAGAGATCATCAATATGGCCGAATCCATTGTTGACAAAGTTGTTAACCAGTTGTTAAATGAAATTGCGGAGAAGGTCCTAAAAGAGGACTAGTACTTATTGTAAAAACATTTTTAGATGATCAATGTAGCTTTGCTGTATCAAGACTGTAATATTCGATGTGCATATTTTTTAATCTAATATGTAAATTATTTGTAATTCAGTTCTTTGCGATGCATGAAACTTTATATTCATACCGTTTTTAGCCTTCAGCGAAAAACACCTTCCCTTACTTTCATGCTTCGTAAAGAAGAAAACCCGTGCTTCATGAAAATATCCATGCTTCGTAAAAACATCCTAGCTTCGCAAACAAAGGATCCCTTCTTTTGCAATAGAGCTGACGAAGTTGTATTTCTCAGCTTACTTTGTGCCTTAGCACATTTTTATTTTTTATAAAGCAGTCTCCGAAGGTCGACTTTGTATTCAATTCATGTCATCGGTGCAATATGATGTATGATGTGATGCTGTGCGGGATGATGTGATGATATGATGCGAAGGATGATGCTAATGCCGAAGATACACACCCACACGCCCACACTGGAACACACCATCTCTGCGTCCCCTTAGGAACGATCGGAATCTCTTTGTCGTTTATTTTTCGGCTTCACCACTTATTTTTCGGTGTAAGTTATGCATCCCCTTAGGAACGTCTTTTGAACTTCTTCGCCTTCTATTTCGGCGGTATCACCATTAACTTTTCGGTGTAAGTTCTGCATTCCCTTAGGAACGTCTTTTGAACTTCTTCGCCTTCTATTTCGGTGGTATTTGGCTCTGCATTCCCTTTGGAATGACTTTTGAGCAGAAAACTTACACTGCGCTCCCTTAGGAACGACTTTTTTGTAGCTTTGTCACAACTTACACTGCGCTCCCTTAGGAACGACTTTTTGTAGCTTTGTCAAAACTTACACCGCTCCCTTAGGGACGTCTTTTGAGTTTCGGTAATTTTTGAGCTTCGTAAATCTGTGAAGAAGATATATTTCATTTTAATAGAAATGAGACTATTACAAGGAATTAAAACTAGATTTACATTACTTGTTCTTTATTGAAAAACAAAAAAGACATAGAATGTAAGAAATCTTTTAGAGGTAGGATATCTCTCAATAAATGTGCTTTGATTCCGGCACAGTGCTGTTGACTGTGCGAGCTTCGGATTCCTCCCTGAATTCCTGTTGCTATTGAGAGTGCTGGTTCCCTTCTGGCTGCTGGCTTCAGGAATAGGTCGGTTGTAGTGGTGGTGGGGGTGGGAGTTGTGGCCATGAAGCCTGTGAATGGCTAGCCAAAGCCACATAAGCTGCAGGATGATTGCCCACATACTCTGGTATGTAGGGAGAATGGCACGAAGCAGTGTGCAAGACCTGCTTCGGCTGATTCTGCCGAGCTTCGGCTTCTGCTATCTCCTTTTGCTTCTGAATGGTGATTTGGCACATTCTTGTAGTATGGACCTTGTCCTCACCGCAGAATAAGCAGTAGATTTTTCTAGGCTGATCTCCAAATCTTCCCCCGAAGCCCCTGGCGCCTCTGCCCCTTGGAGCTGGTGGCCTGAAAGAGCTTTGCTGTTGCCCCGAAGATTGTGAGGTGTATTGCGACCTCTGAGGCTGACTCCCTTTGTCATCACTCTGAGTGGAATTATGGATTGACCTGACATGCCTCGGGTGGATTCTTCCCCCGATGCCCCTGGTCATTTCCGAAAATCTGTAAGCTTCTTCCCTTCTTTGGCGGAAGTCGTTGTCAGCCCGGATGTACTCATCCATTTTCTGGAGCAGCTTCTCCAAAGTTTGTGGGGGCTTCCTGGCAAAGTACTAAGCCGTAGGTCCTGGTCGAAGGCCCTTAATCATGGCCTCAATGACAATTTCATTGGGCACTGTGGGCGCTTGTGCCCTCAATCGCAAGAACCTTCGGACATACGCCTGGAGGTATTCCTCATGATCTTGCGTGCATTGGAACAGGGCCTGAGCTATGATTGGCTTCGTCTGAAAACCTTGGAAACTGGTCACCAGCATGTCCTTTAGCTTCTACCACGATGTGATAGTCCCTGGCCGAAGAGAAGAATACCATGTTTGGGCTACATTCCAGACTGCCATGACGAAGGACTTCGCCATAACTGTAGTATTCCCCCATACGAAGATATAGTTGCTTCGTAGCCCATCAGGAACTGCTTTGGATCTGAGTGCCCATCATACATGGGAAGCTGAGGTGGCTTGTATGACGGGGGCCATGGGGTAGCCTGCAGTTCTGCTACCAAGGGAGAAGCATCATCAAAAGTAAAGGTATCATGATTAAAATCATCATACCATCCATCTTCGTTGAACAAGCCTTCTTGACGAAGCTCCCTATGTTGGGGCCTTCGATCTTGTTCATCTTGAACAAGATGACGCACTTCTTCAGTAGCTTCGTCGATCTTCCTTTGAAGATCAGCCAGCCGTGCCATCTTCTCCTTCTTCCTTTGTACTTGCTGATGGATTATTTCCATGTTCCTGATCTCTTGGTCCAACTCCTCCTCCTGGAATGTTGGACTGGTGGCTTTCCTCTTCTGGCTTTGAGCCTCTCAGAGAGAAAGAGTTTCCTGGTTTAGGTCCAGCGGCTGCAGTGCAGCAGCCCCTGGCGCTGAAGCTTTCTTCGGCGGCATGACGAAGGTCAGTGTTTGCCGAAGGTGGTCGAAAGAGTTCATCGACGGTGAGCGCCAATGTTGGGGACTTGTTCTCAAGTGCTATGCATTAAGAACAAGGCAACACAAAATGTTAAGAGTTAATATCCTTCGTCTTTCGAAGCATTATTTCCCATAGGATATAATGATCTTCAGACGAAGGTGATGAAGGACATACCTTCATCATCATAGTGTATGTTAATGAAAGAAGAAACATATACAATATAAAAGACAACATGAATAATCATACGACATTGTTAATATATTTTTTATTATCATGGATAAACAGAAACAATATTGAATTGCATTTATACCTTCGGCTTGACAGAAAGCAAAAGTCCAAGCGTGACGCACGAGCGAGTACAAGTCAGCGTGAACAGTACAGGGGTATTGTTCATCTATTTATAGGCACAGGACGCAGCCTGTGAGAAATTACATTCATGCCCTTTATATTTACTATCGATTTATAGACGAAACTATGAGGACTAGATGGCCTTTCCCCTTTAAGTCGGTTTCTTTTTTCCGCTATTTAGCCGAAGCTCCCTTGCGCGTAGCTTCGGAGCGACTCCAACCTTCGTCACAATCGTGCTTTTCACATCGTACATGCTTTTAACCCGAGTCCGAAGGTACCTGTTCATATGTCACACTTGGAAGATATTGTTAAATCACGTTTTTGAGGACCTTCGGAGGACGAAGGCCCCCAACAATATTGTTACCATGTTTGCTTATGAAATTTGTTGTGATTTTTTAAAGGATGAAAACAAGATTAATAATGGACTATAAGTGTCGATTGGAATTGAGAGTCACTAAGAGTAGTTTAGGACTTTGTTTTTTCTTTGATCGTACTACAAAGAGGAGTACAAACTAGTAGTTTGACCTAGATATGTCTAATTAGTTTAGTGTGATGCACACTAGTGTCACTAGATCTAGGTGTCTTAGGAGAGGCCCAAAGCTTGTCAGGATGAAAAAACTATTATGAAGTTTAAAATTTGGACAAGTTAGAAGGGTTTATGGGGGTATCAAACCCTATGTTTCAAGGTGATCAGACCATGGTGTGTTGGTCCAACATCTCCACATAGACATACTAATAGCGGTTAAACATAAATAAATCGTACGAAACCTAGTATTTTATGGGCGTATTTTATGGAACCCTAGTATCACACTCGGTTTTGAAAAGGCAAACCGAATGCAAACCATGTACGTGCCAGGATCAGAAACTCACATACATAGTGATTACATAATTGGACATAAGTGGTATCAAAGCCTTACTGACTGTAGGACCGCTAACCTAGGCTAGAATGGTCGCCCAAAGGACTATAGACCCTTACTCTTACCTTGACCTTTGGTGTCACTTCAAAAGTTGGTCATCTTGACCAATTCTATGTTATACTTTTATCTATATTCTCATCTTACAAAATTTTTGTCTCACTTTGCTTTCTGTTTACTTGTTGGTCATATAGTTCTATTCTCACTCTTGTGCTTACGATATCTTTTGTAGATGACCCGTATTAGATGCACTGCACGTAAGTCAGTGATCCCCTTTTTTCCCTCTCGCCTTGCGGAGTGCCCACTGTGCCGCATAGTGACAGGTCAGTCTAGCCACCTGGAGAGGCTGCATCATCGCCTGCACGAGGAGCAGGAGTGTCGACGCCAGGAGCAGGAGCAGTAGGACTCTTCCCCCATGCCTCAGTAGGAGGTGGAGTATGGGAGGCAGCCTTCCCCTGCACCTTAGCCAGAGATGCCCCCTGCACCACCATAGGGCATCCCGTCTACTGGAGGAGACCCTGATGGAGATGGAGACAGAGACAACGACGACGGTGGCAGTTTGAGCCATAGCACGGAGCTCTCGAAGGAGCAGGAGGCGGAGGGATGGATCGCTAGACCCATCACTCGTGATGCCGCTCACGGGTGTCACTTCCACGACGCTCTTGACACCTTGTTGCATCGGGCCTTCGACCGACACACTTGGTCTATTGAGTACCGTTGTGTAGTCTACCAGCATCGTCATGGGTTATACCTGGACCAGTGGGAAGCTACTTGCTTGGTGTGTCGTCCGGACAATGATCTCTGGGGTGCATAGGCCTTCTCAGAGCATTATTCTATCACTAAGAGACACTACCGAGACAGCCATGCAAGATGTTGCACGGCGTGCGCTTTTGCAGTATTGCTCATTGTTCAGCGGGGTAGCTGACGGCCTCGACCTGAAGTACTACCATCACTGTTCGATTAGTAGTGCTGGAGGTGTGATAGTCTCGCCCGTTGGTGAGGGCAAACCTAGGCTGAACAGCATGGTCAACCTGGTCATCATGCTCAACACCGAGCTGGACCACGCCCTTGATGAGTTGGGCAAGGTTCGGGTGGGGGTTGCGGAATTGCGTGCTGAGCGCGCAGTGTGCCACTATCAAGATGGTGGTTCCCCTGCTCCTGTCGGGATTCAGCACCCTTAACGCTCGCCGTCCTGTGGTCGCTTTGATTATGGCACCCCTGACGGTAGGACCTAGATAGATTTGGAGCTATAGATCGATAGAGTCAGAGTCTTTAATAATGCTTAATTCAGTGTCTTAGTCTTAGTTAGTCTTAGTTTGCTTATCAGATGTTTTGATGCTTGTCGTGATGAACTCATAATGAAGTTTGATCTTCGTAATGATTGTCACCAAGGTGTGGGTACCCCTGCCACTTGGTATAGTTATTAATAAAGTCAGTTATTTTGTTGGGCAACCCATTTATTTCCACTTTCATCTTTATCTAAGAAGTTGTGTTTGGCTGTTTTAGGAGTAAATGAAGATGATCAATTGTTCGGTACTATGAAGATTTTCGTATATCTTTTCTTATGCTAAAAGACTGCAGGGTCAGATCTGATATGTGTGTGCTTTCTACAGATGTCTGAGAACATGCGCAGAGGTGGAAGGCGTGCTTAGCAGGAGCAACAGGCACACCCGGAGGAGCAACAGATGTTCCAGATGCAAACCCAAGCAGTCCAAGCAATTGGCTAGACTTTAGCAGCAATGCAGCAGGTGCAACAGCAACAACCCCCACCTCAACCTTAGATGCAAGTCCAGATGCCACAAATTCCTGGGGACCTCCGTGCGCCGTTCGTCGTGGTCTCATGCCCGTTCTGCAGTCACCGTTGAGCCCTCGCCGTGTCAGTTGCCTCGGTGAGCTTCGCCTCGTCACCCGTGACCCGGGACACCCCTCGGTTCGCTCCCACCCCCTCTATTTCTCTCAGTCTACGCTCACCGGTTCTCTCTCTGCCCCACCGTAGCTCCAACGCCGTCGACCCATGTGAAAGGGAAATATGCCCTTGGGCAATTTCTATAAGTATTTTGGTGATTAGATGCCCAACACATATTAATTGAATCCTTGTGTGCTAAATGAGGGAAAAGTGCAAATCAAGGCACGAGGTATGTTTCTAGACTTAGTACATTGTTTTCGAATACTAATGTGTTTATCTAAGTG
Source organism: Zea luxurians (assembly GCA_029449295.1). Taxonomy (NCBI): domain Eukaryota; kingdom Viridiplantae; phylum Streptophyta; class Magnoliopsida; order Poales; family Poaceae; genus Zea; species Zea luxurians. The sequence goes on along the minus strand of JAOPSE010000001.1, from coordinate 144,270,087 downwards.
CTAGAAACAGAGCCAAGAAGAGAAAAGTTAAATTGAAGAAGAGTTGGCCGTGTATAGCCAACTCCAGCTCGGCCTGGCACACCGAACTGTCCGGTGGTGCACCGGACAGTGTCCGGTGCCCCAGACTGGCCTCTGGTGAACTATCTGCTCTCGGGAATCGGTAGCTATAATTCACCGGACTGTCCGGTGGTGCACCGGACTGTCCGGTGAGTCATCCGTGGCGAACTCATCGCTCTCGGGAAAAGGAACGGGGCGACGTGGCTATAATTCACCGGATTGTCCGGTGGTGCACCGGACTGTCCGGTGAGCCAACGGAGCCCTCGCCAACGATCGTCCGCACGATCAACGCGCGACACGTGCTGCTCCAACGGTCGGCTAGGTGCACCGGACAGTGTCCGGTGCGCCAACCGGTTCCGAGGAGCAAGGGTCGACTGTGCCCGATTTGGAAGGAAATCACGCACCAGACATGCTACAGTGGCTGTCAGGTGGCGCACCGGACTGTCCGGTGCGCCACTCGACAGAAGGCAAGGATAGCCTTCCATGTTGATCTCCAACGGCTCCTAGCTGCCTTGGGGCTATAAAAGGGACCCCTAGGCGCATGGAGCAAAAAAAGCATTCTCCAAGCATACTAATACATCCAGACTCTGCTCCCACGCATTTGATTCATTGTGATAGTGATTTGAGCTTCATTTCGAGTTGTGAACTCCCTATGTTGTCCTTTGAGCTCAAGTCTTGACTTGTGTGCGTGTGTGTGCTGCAGATTGAATCTTGTGTGTGTTGCTTCTCCCAACCTTACTCTGTGCTTTCTTTGTGATCTCTATTGTAAGGGCGAGAGACTCCAAATTGTGGAGATTCCTCGCAAACGAGGAGATACTCTAAACAAAAAGACTGTGGTATTCAAGTTGATCATTGGATCACTTGAAAGGGGTTGAGTGCAACCCTCGTCCATTGGGACGCCACAGCGTGGAAGTAGGCAAGTGTTACTTGGCTGAACCACGGGATAAAAATCTCATGTCTCTTGTGTTGGATTCTCTGTGATTGTTGTGTTCACAAAAACTCGCTTCAAAGCTACTTAGTCACGCTAACACTTTAATATCTAAGTTTTGTGGATATTTAGCTCTTGATTTTACAGGATCACCTATTCACCCCCTCCTCTTGGTGCTCTCAATTGGTATCAGAGCCGTACTCTTCATTCAAGGGACTAACCACCCGAAGAGATGGATCCTAAGGGAAAGGGGATGGTGGTCAACGACAAGGAAAAGGAGTCAGTCTTCAACGAGCCAAGAGACGACAAGCCCACCGATTCAGGCTCGAGTCACAAGAAGAGGGACGGGAAGAAGAAGAGACGCATCAAGAAGATCATCTACTACGACAGTGATGCATCTTCTTCATCAAGGGACGACGATGACGATGACTCCTCGTCAAAGAAAAAAACGATCAATCAAAATTATTCGTTTGATTACTCTCGCATTCCCTATAATTCAAATGCGCATCTTCTTTCAATTCCCCTTAGAAAACCTCCACGCTTTGATGGAGAGGACTATTCCTTTTGGAGCCATAAAATGCGTAGTCATTTATTCTCTCTCCATCCTAGCATATGGGAAATTGTAGAAAATGGAATGAATTTTGATAGCATTGATAATCCTGTTTTTATAAATGAGCAAATCCATAAAAATGCCCAAGCTACTACTGTCTTGCTAGCTTCGCTTTGCAGGGATGAATATAATAAGGTAGGTGGCTTGGACAACGCTAAGCAAATCTGGGACACCCTTAAGATATCTCATGAGGGAAACGACGCCACTATGATCACAAAGATGGAACTAGTGGAAGGCGAGCTAGGGAGGTTCGCGATGATCAGGGGAGAGGAGCCAACTCAGACCTACAACAGGCTCAAGACCCTGGTCAACAAGTTTCGAAGCTATGGAAGCACAAGATGGACGGATCATGATGTCATCTGACTCATGCTAAGGTCCTTTACTGTAATTGATCCCCATCTTGTGAATCTTATTCGTGAAAACCCCAGGTACACCAAAATGACACCCGAGGAGATCCTCGAAAAATTTGTAAGCAGGAGCATGATGGTTAAGGAGGCAAGATATGTAGATGACGCCTTGAACGGTCCACTGCCCGTCTACGAGTCACAGCCCGTTGCTCCCAAGGCAACAAGCACCAAGGAGGTGCCACCAAGCAAGGTAGCACAAGTGGAGGCCGCCGGGCTCAACGAGGACAAAATGGCGCTTATCATCAAGCGCTTCAAAACCGCGCTTAAAGGACGTAAGGAGTACCCCAACAAGAACAAAACAAGGGGAAAGCGCTCCTGCTTCAAATGCGGTGAGACTGGTCACTTTATTACTCAATGTCCCGATAATGAAAAGGACCAGGCACAAGAAAGACATGGAAAGAAGGAGAAGAAGAAGAATTATAGAAAGGCGAAGGGCGAGGTGCATCTAAGAAAGGAATGGGATTCTAATTGCTCTTCATCAGACTCTGACGACGAAGGACTTGCTGCCTTGGCCTTCGACAAGTCCTCACTCTTCCCCAACGAACGCCATACATGCCTTTGGCCAAGGAAAGAAGGTACACATTCGAGATACCCCCAAGTACACTTCTTCTAGCGATGAGGAATCTTCTGACGATGAGATAGATTACTCAGATTTATTTAAGGGGTTAGATCGAGCTAAAGTAGAGAAAATTAATGAATTAATCAATGCTCTCAATGAAAAAGATAGACTACTAGAAAAGCAAGAGGATATTTTATATGAGGAACATGAAAAATTTGTTAGTGTGCAAAAATCTCTTGCTTTAGAAATTAAGAGAAATGAAATGATATCCTCTGAGTTATCTGCTTGCCATGAATCTGTCTCTAGTTTAAGGAGTTTAAATGATGAATTAAATGCTAAGCTAGAGGAAGTCAACAAAACTAGTTCATGTGTAGAGCATGTTGTTATTTGTAATAGATGTAAGGATTTTGATGTTGATACTTGTGATGAACATCTTGCTTCTATTACTAAATTGAACAATGAGGTGGTAAGTCTTAATGCTCAACTTAAGACTTGCAAAGTTGATTTTGATAAATTGAAATTTGCTAGGGATGCCTACACCATTGGTAGACACCCCTCAATTAAGGATGGACTTGGTTTTCAAAAGAAAACCAGGAACTTAACAAGCCAATGTACTCCTATTCTCAACAAGGAGAAAGGGAAGGCCCCTATGGCTAGTAGTCCTCAAAGGAATCATGCCTTTATTTATGATAGGAAAAATGCTAGTCATTCTCATAGGAGTTATGATCATGCTGCTTATTATGATTCAAATGCTATGTTTGCTTCTAGCTCCACTCATGATTATGGTAGAAGTAGGCCTAGGAGAAATCACGTTGTGTCTCATGCTCCTAGAAAAATGTGCTATAAACCCTCTACTACCTATCATGCTTGCAATACTTCTTTTGTACTTACATGCAAAAATACAAAAGTAGTGGCTAGAAAATTGGGATCCAAATGCAAGGGAGACAAGACTTGTATTTGGGTTCCAAAAGTTATTGTGACTAACCTTGTAGGACCCAACAAGAGTTGGGTACCTAAAACCCAAGTTTAAATTGCCTTGCAGGTTTATGCATCCGGGGGCTCAAGCTAGATTATCGACAGCAGATACACAAACCACATGATGGGGGAGAAGAAGATGTTCACCTCCTACGTCAAGAACAAGGATTCCCAGGATACAATCATATTTGGAGATGGGAATCAAGGCAAGGTCAAAGGTTTGGGAAAGATAGCCATCACAAGCGAGCACTCCATTTCAAATGTATTTTTAGTAGAGTCGCTAGGATACAACCTTTTGTCTGTAAGTCAATTGTGCCACATGGGTTACAATTGTTTGTTTACAGATGTTGATGTATCTGTCTTTAGAAGGAGTGATGGTTCATTAGCTTTTAAGGGTGCATTAGACGACAAGCTCTATTTAGTTGAATTTTCAAAAGAGAATGCCGATCTAGATGCATGCTTAATGGCTAAGACTAGTATGGGCTGGCTTTGGCATCACCATCTAGCACATGTTGGGATGAAGAAACTTTATAAACTTCTAAAGGGAGAACATGTGTTAGGACTAACCAATGTCTGTTTTGAGAAAGACAGACCCTGTGCAGCATGTCAGGCAGGGAAACAGGTTGGAAGCACTCATCACAGCAAGAACATGATGACAACATCAAGGCCACTGGAGCTTCTTCACATGGACCTCTTTGGACCCGTTGCCTACCTCAGCATCGGGAGAAGTAAGTATGGTCTTGTAATTGTTGATGACTTTTCCTGCTTCACTTGGGTGTTCTTTTTGCAAGACAAATCAGAAACCCAAGGGACCCTAAAGCGCTTTCTAAGGAGGGCTCAAAACGAATTTGAGCTAAAGGTGAAAAAGATAAGGAGTGACAACGGGTCCGAGTTCAAGAATCTGCAAGTTGAGGAGTATCTTGAGGAGGAAGGCATCAAGCACGAGTTCTTCGCTCCCTACACACCACAGCAAAACGGTGTAGTAGAGAGGAAGAACAGGATGCTAATCGACAAGGCGAGAATGATGCTTGGAGAGTTCAAGACGCCCGAGTGGTTTTGGTCGGAAGCTGTGAACACAGCCTGCCACGCCATAAACCAGCTCTACCTGCATCGCCTCCTAAAGAAGACCTCCTACGAACTCCTTACCGGTAACAAACCCAATGTCTCTTACTTTCGTGTATTTGGGAGCAAATGCTACATTCTGGTGAAGAAAGGTAGACATTCCAAATTTGCTCCCAAGGCAGTAGAAGGGTTTTTACTAGGGTATGACTCAAATACAAAGGCATATAGGGTCTTCAACAAATCATCAGGATTGGTTGAAGTCTTTAGCGACGTTGTATTTGATGAGGCTAATGGCTCTCCAAGAGAGCAAGTTGATCTTGATGACATAGATGAAGATGAAGTTCCGACGGCCGCAATGCGCAAGATGGCGATAGGTGATGTGCGACCACAGGAACAACAGGAGCAAGATCAGCCATCTTCCTCCATGATGGTGCATCCCCCAACTCAAGACGATGAACAGGTACCGCAAGAAGAAGGGCATGATCAAGGGGGAGCACAAGAAGATCAAGCAATGGAGGAAGAAGCACCACAGGTCCCTCCAACCCAAGTCTGAGCGACGATCCAAAGACATCACCCTATCGACCAGATTCTGGGTGACATCAGCAAGGGAGTAACTACTCGCTCACGATTAGCTAATTTTTGTGAGCATTACTCGTTTGTCTCTTCTATTGAGCCTTTCAGGGTAGAAGAGGCCTTGTAGGATCCGGACTGGGTGTTGGCCAGACAGGAAGAGCTCAACAACTTCAAACGAAATGAAGTCTAGAGCCTGGTGCCGCGTCCAAAGCAAAACGTTGTGGGAACCAAGTGGGTGTTCTGCAACAAGCAAGACGAGCATGGAGTGGTGACAAGAAACAAGGCTCGACTTGTGGCAAAAGGTTGTGCCCAAGTCGCAGGTTTGGATTTTGAGGAGACTTTTGCTCCTGTGGCTAGGCTAGAGTCTATTCGAATATTATTAGCCTATGCCGCTCACCACTCTTTTAGGCTGCTTCAAATGGACATAAAGAGTGCTTTCCTCAATGGGCCAATCAAGGAGGAGGTATACGTAGAACAACCCCCTGACTTTGAGGATGACAGGTATCCCGACCACGTGTATAAGCTCTCTAAGGCGCTCTATGGACTTAAGCAAGCCCCAAGAGCATGGTATGAATGTGAAAGTCACCTAGAGGGGGGTGAATAGGGCGAAACTGAAATTCTCAAAAAATAATCACGACTACAAGCCGGGTTAGCGTTAGAAATATAATAGAGTCCGCGAGAGAGGGTGCAAAACAAATCGCAAGCGAATAAAGAGTAAGACACGTGGATTTGTTTTACCGAGGTTTGGTTCTTGCAAACCTACTCACCGTTGAGGAGGCCACAAAGGCCAGGTCTCTTTCAACCCTTATCCTCTCTCAAACGGTCCCTCGGACCGAGTGAGCTTTCTCTTCTCAATCACTTGGAACACAAAGTTCCCACAAGGACCACCACAAGATTGGTGTCTCTTGCCTCAATTACAAGTGAGTTTGATCGCAAGAAAGAATCAAGAAGGAAGAAAGCAATCCAAGCGCAAGAGCTCGAAAGAACACAAGCAAATCTCTCTCACTAGTCACTAAAGCTTTGTGTGGAATTTGGGAGAGGATTTGATCTCTTGAGTGTGTCTAGAATTGAATGCTAGAGCTCTTGTAAGTAGTTGAGAAGTGGAAAACTTGGATGACTTGAATGTGGGGTGGTTGGGGGTATTTATAGCCCCAACCACCAAACTAGCCGTTTGGTGAAGGCTGGCTGTCGTATGGCGCACCGGACAGTCCGGTGCACACCGGACAGTCCGGTGCCCCAGCCACGTCACCAAAGCCGTTGGGTTCCGACCGTTGGAGCTCTGACTTCTGGGCCCGCCTGGATGTCCAGTGGCGCACCGGACACGTACTGTAGGATGTCCGGTGCGCCAGCATGGGCGTGCCTGACCTCTGCGCGCGCTGGCGCGCATTTAATGCGTCGCAGGTAGCCGTTGGCGCCAGAAGTAGCCGTTACCCCACAGTTACACCGGACAGTCCGGTGTACACCGGACATGTCCGGTGAATTATAGCGGAGCAGTCGAAGTGAATTCTCAAGGCTAGCGAGTTCGTGAGGCCGCTCTTCCTTGGAGCACCGGACACTGTCCGATGTACACCGGACAGTCTGGTGAATTATAGCGGAGTCGCCTCTGGAATTTCCCGAAGGTGACGAGTTTGGAGTTGGAGTCCTCTGGTGCACCGGACATGTCCGGTGGCACACCGGACAGTCCGGTGCGCCAGACCAGAGGTGCCTTCGGTAGTCCCTTTGCTCTTTTGTTGAACCCAATACTTGGTCTTTTTATTGGCTAAGTGTGAACCTTTGGCACCTGTATAACTTATACACTAGAGCAAACTAGTTAGTCCAATTATTTGTGTTAGGCAATTCAACCACCAAAATTAATTAGGGACTAGGTGTAAGCCTAATTCCCTTTCAATCTCCCCCTTTTTGGTGATTGATGCCAACACAAACCAAAGCAAATATAGAAGTGCAGATTTGAACTAGTTTGCATAAATGTAAGTGCAAAGGTTGCTTGGAATTGAGGCAATATTAATTCTTACAAGATATGCATGGATTGTTTCTTTATTTTTAACATTTTGGACCACGCTTGCACCACATGTTTTGTTTTTGCAAATTCTTTTGTAAATTCTTTTCAAAGTCCTTTTGCAAGATAGTCAAAGGTAAATGAATAAGATTTTGAGAAGCATTTTCAAGTTTTGAAATTTTCTCCCTTTGTTCCAAAAGCTTTTCCTTTGACTAAACAAAACTCCCCCTCAAATAAATTCTCCTCTTAGAGTTCAAGAGGGTTTTAAGATATCAATTTTGAAAATACTACTTTCTCCCCCTTTAGAACACAAAGAGATACCAATTTGAAATTTACCAATGAAAATCATTAATTTTAAAATTAGGGTGGTGGTGCGGTCCTTTTGCTTTGGGCTCATACTTTCTCCCCCTTTGGCATGAATCGCCAAAAACGGATACTATGAGTGAAATATAAGCCCTTGCCTAACTATTTTCTCCCCTTTGGCAAATAAAACATATGAGTGAAGATTATACCAAAAACGGAGAGTGATGCGGAGCGACGGCGAAGGATGAGTAGTAGAGTGGAGTGGAAGCCTTTGTCTTCGCCGAGGACTCCAATTTCCTTTCAATATACCTATGACTTGGTTTGAAATACACTTGAAAACACATTAGTCATAGCATATAAAAGAGACATGATCAAAGGTATATTTATAAGCTATGTGTGCAAGTTTTAGCAAAAGAAATTCCTAGAATCAAGAATATTGAGCTCATGCCTAAGTTTGGTAAAAGTTTGTTCATCAAGAGGCTTGGTAAAGATATCGGCTAATTGATCTTTAGTGTTAATGTATGAAATCTCGATATCCCCCTTTTGTTGGTGATCCCGAAGAAAATGATACCGAATGGCTATGTGTTTAGTGCGGCTATGCTCAACGGGATTTTCCGCCATGCGGATTGCACTCTCATTATCACATAGAAGAGGAACTTTGGTTAATTTGTAACCATAGTCCCACAGGGTTTGCCTCATCCAAAGCAATTGTGCGCAACAATGGTCTGCGGCAATGTACTCGGCTTCGGCGGTAGAAAGAGCGACCAAATTTTGCTTCTTTGAAGCCCAAGACACCAAGGATCTTCCCAAGAACTGGCAAGTCCCCGATGTGCTCTTTCTATTAATCTTACACCCCGCCCAATCGGCATCCGAATAACCAATCAAATCAAATGTGGATCCCCGAGGGTACCAAAGCCCAAACTTAGGAGTATAAGCCAAATATCTCAAGATTCGTTTTACGGCCGTAAGGTGGGATTCCTTAGGGTCGGATTGGAATCTTGCACACATGCAAACGGAAAGCATGATGTCCGGTCGAGATGCATATAAATAAAGCAATGAACCAATCATCGACCGGTATACCTTTTGATCGACGGATTTACCTCCCGTGTCGAGGTCGAGATGCCCATTAGTTCCCATGGGTGTCTTGATGGGCTTGGCATCCTTCATTCCAAACTTGGTTAGAATGTCTTGTGTATACTTTGTTTGGCAAATGAAGGTACCCTCTTGGAGTTGCTTGACTTGGAATCCTAAAAAATACTTCAACTCCCCCATCATAGACATCTTGAATTTCTGTGTCATGATCCTACTAAATTCTTCACATGTAGATTCGTTAGTAGACCCAAATATATATCATCAACATAAATTTGGCATACAAACAAATCATTGTCAAGAGTTTTAGTGAATAAAGTAGGATCGGCCTTGCCGACTTTGAAGCCATTTGCAATAAGGAAGTCTCTGAGGCATTCATACCATGCTCTTGGGGCTTGCTTGAGCCCATAAAGCGCCTTAGAGAGCCTATAGACATGGTTAGGGTACTCACTATCTTCAAAGCCGGGAGGTTGCTCAACATAGACCTCCTCCTTGATCGGTCCGTTGAGGAAGGCACTCTTCACGTCCATTTGGTAAAGCTTTAAGCCATGGTAAGTAGCATAGGCCAATAATATACGTATTGACTCATGCCTAGCTACAGGTGCATAGGTTTCACCAAAATCCAAACCTTCGACTTGTGAATACCCCTTGGCCACGAGTCGAGCTTTGTTCCTTGTCACCACACCATGCTCGTCTTGCTTGTTGCGGAAGACCCATTTGGTTCCTACAACATTTTGGTTAGGACGTGGAACTAAATGCCATACCTCGTTCCTAGTGAAATTGTTGAGCTCCTCTTGCATCGCCATCACCCAATCCGAATCTTGAAGTGCTTCCTCTACCCTGTGTGGCTCAATAGAGGAAACAAAAGAGTAATGCTCACAAAAATGTGCAACACGAGATCGAGTGGTTACCCCCTTATGAATGTCGCCGAGGATGGTGTCCATGGGGTGATCTCGTTGGATTGCTTGGTGGACTCTTGGGTGTGGCGGCCTTGGTTCTTCATCCTCCTTGTCTTCATCATTTGCATCTCCCCCTTGATCATTGCCGTCATCTTGAGCTGGCTCACCATTGTGTTCTTCCTCTTTATCAACTTGAGCCTCGTCCTCATTTTGGGTTGGTGGAGATGCTTGCGTGGAGGAGGATGGTTGATCTTGTGCATGTGGAGGCTCTTCGGATTCCTTAGGACACACATCCCCAATGGACATGTTCCTTAGCGCTATGCATGGAGCCTGTTCTTCACCTAACTCATCAAGATCAACTTGCTCTACTTGAGAGCCGTTAGTCTCATCAAACACAACATCACAAGAAACTTCAACAAGTCCTGAGGACTTGCTAAAGACTCTATATGCCCTTGTGTTTGAGTCATATCCTAGTAAAAAGCCTTCTACAGTTTTAGGAGCAAATTTAGATTTTCTACCTCTTTTGACAAGAATAAAACATTTGCTACCAAAAACTCTAAAATATGAAATATTTGGCTTTTTACCGGTTAGGAGTTCATAGGATGTCTTCTTGAGGATTCGGTGTAGATATAACCGGTTGATGGCGTAGCAGGCCGTGTTGACCGCCTCGGCCCAAAACCGATCCGGTGTCTTGTACTCATCAAGCATGGTTCTTGCCATATCCAATAGAGTTCGATTCTTCCTCTCCACTACACCATTTTGTTGTGGGGTGTAGGGAGAAGAGAACTCATGCTTGATGCCCTCCTCCTCAAGGAAGCCTTCTATTTGTGAGTTCTTGAACTCCGTCCCATTGTCGCTTCTAATTTTCTTGATCCTTAAGCCGAACTCATTTTGAGCTTGTCTTAAGAATCCCTTTAAGGTTTCTTGGGTATGGGATTTTTCCTGCAAAAAGAACACCCAAGTGAAGCGAGAATAATCATCCACAATAACTAGACAGTACTTACTCCCACCGATGCTTATGTAAGCGATCAGGCCGAATAAATCCATGTGTAGGAGCTCCAGTGGCCTGTCACTAGTCATGATGTTCTTGTGTGGATGATGAGTGCCAACTTGCTTCCCGGCTTGGCATGCGCTACAAATCCTGTCTTTCTCAAAATGAACATTTGTTAGTCCTAAAATGTGTTCCCCCTTTAGAAGCTTATGAAGATTCTTCATTCCAACATGGGCTAGTCGGCGGTGCCAGAGCCAACCCAAGTTAGTCTTAGCAATTAAGCAAGTATCGAGTTCAGCTCTATCAAAATCTACCAAGTATAGCTGACCCTCTAACACTCCCTTAAATGCTATTGAATCATCACTTCTTCTAAAGACAGTGACACCTACATCAGTAAATAGACAGTTGTAGCCCATTTGACATAGTTGCGAAACGGAAAGCAAATTGTAATCTAAAGAATCTACAAGAAAAACATTGGAAATAGTATGGTCAGGTGATATAGCAATTTTACCCAATCCTTTGACCAAACCTTGATTTCCATCCCCGAATGTGATAGCTCGTTGGGGATCTTGGTTTTTCTCATATGAGGAGAACATCTTCTTCTCCCCTGTCATGTGGTTTGTGCACCCGCTGTCGAGTATCCAACTTGAGCCCCGGATGCATAAACCTACAAAACAATTTTAGTTCTTGACTTTAGGTACCCAAACGGTTTTGGGTCCTTTGGCATTAGAAACAAGAACTTTGGGTACCCAAACACAAGTCTTGGAACCCTTGTGTTTGCCCCCAACAAACTTGGCAACTACCTTGCCGGATTTGTTAGTAAGCACATAAGATGCATCAAAAGTCTTAAATGAAATGCTATGATCATTTGATGCATTAGGAGTTTTCTTCTTAGGCAACTTGGCACGGGTTGGTTGCCTAGAGCTAGATGTCTCACCCTTATACATAAAAGCATGACTAGGGCCAGAGTGAGACTTCCTAGAATGAGTTCTCCTAATTTTGCTCTCGGGATAACCGGCAGGGTACAAAATGTAACCCTCGTTATCCTGAGGCATGGGAGCCTTGCCCTTAACAAAATTAGACAATCTTTTAGGAGGGGCATTAAGTTTGACATTGTCTCCCCTTTGGTAGCCAATGCCATCCTTGATGCCAGGGCGTCTCCCATTATAGAGCATACTTCTAGCAAATTTAAACTTTTCATTTTCTAAGTTATGCTCAGCAATTTTAGCATCTAATTTTGCTATATGATCATTTTGTTGTTTAATTAATACCATGTGATCATGAATAGCATTGATATCAACATCTCTACATCTATCACAAATAGAAGTGTGCTCAACGGTAGATGTAGAGGGTTTGCAAGATTTTAATTCTACCACCTTAGCATGCAATATATCATTCTTAGTTCTAAGGTCGGAAATAGTAGTATTGCAAACATCAAAATCTTTAGCCTTAGCAATTAACTTTTCATTTTCAATCCTAAGGCTATCAAGAGAAATATTCAATTCATCAATCCTAGCAAGTAAATCAACATTATCATCTCTAGGATTGGAAATTGAATCAATACAAACATGGGAATCAACCTTAGCAATTAATTTAGCATTTTCATTTCTAAGGTTGTCAATGGTCTCATGGCAAGTGCTTAGCTCACTAGACAATTTTTCACATTTTTCAACTTGTAAAGCATAAGCATTTTTAACCTTAACATGCTTTTTATTTTCCTTGATTAGGAAGTCCTCTTGGGAGTCCAAGAGATCATCCTTCTCATGGATGGCACTAATTAGCTCATTTAGTTTTTCTTTTTGTTGCATGTTTAGGTCGGCAAAAAGGGTACGCAAATTATTCTCCTCATCACTAGCATTATCATCACTAGAGGATTCATATTTAGTGGAGGATTTAGATTTAACCTTCTTCCTTTTGCCGTCCTTTGCCATGAGGCACTTGTGGCCGACGTTGGGGAAGAGGAGTCCTTTGGTGACGGCGATGTTGGCGGCGTCCTCGTCGGAGGAGGAGTCGGTGGAGCTCTCGTCCGAGTCCCACTCCCGGCAAACATGGGCATCGCCGCCCTTCTTCTTGTAGTACCTCTTCTTTTCTCTCCTCTTTCCCTTCTTGTCGTTGTCCCTGTCACTGTCACTTGATAATGGACATTTAGCAATAAAGTGACCGGGCTTACCACACTTGTAGCAAACCTTCTTGGAACGGGATTTGTAGTCCTTCCCCTTCCGTTGCTTGAGGATTTGGCGAAAGTTTTTGATGATTAAAGCCATCTCCTCATTGTCGAGCTTGGAGGCGTCAATTGGTTGTCTACTCGGTGTAGACTCCTCCTTCTTCTCCTCCGTCGCCTTAAATGCCACCGGTTGTGCTTCGGACGTGGAGGGTTCATCAAGCTCGTTGATCTTATTTGAGCCTTTAATCATACATTCAAAGCTCACAAAATTCCCGATTACTTCCTCGGGAGTCATTAGTGTGTATCTAGGATTACCACGAATTAATTGAACTTGAGTGGGGTTAAGGAAAATGAGAGATCTTAGAATAACCTTAACCACCTCGTGGTCGTCCCACTTCTTGCTCCCGAGGTTGCGCACTTGGTTCACCAAGGTTTTGAGCCGGTTGTACAAATCTTGTGGCTCCTCCCCTTGGCAAAGACGAAAACGACCGAGCTCCCCCTCGATCGTTTCCCGCTTGGTGATCTTGGTGAGTTCATCACCCTCGTGCGCGGTCTTGAGAAGGTCCCAAATCTCCTTTGCATTCTTCAACCCTTGCACCTTGTTGTATTCCTCCTTGCTTAGAGAGGCAAGGAGTATGGTTGTAGCTTGAGAGTTGAAGTGCTCGATTTGGGCTACTTCGTCCGTATCATAGTCTTCATCCCGTACGGATGGTACCTGTGCTCCAAACTCAACAACATTCCATATACTTTTGTGGAGTGAGGTTAGATGAAATTTCATTAAATCACTCCACCTAGCATAATCTTCGCCATCAAAGGTTGGCGGTTTGCCTAATGGAACGGAAAGTAATGGAGTAGGTCTAGATGTACGAGGATAGTGTAAGGGGATCTTACTAAACTTCTTGCGCTCTTGGCGCTTAGAAGTTACGGACGGCGCATCGGAGTCGGAGGTCGATGTTGATGAAGTGTCGGTCTCGTAGTAGACCACTTTCCTCATCCTCTTGTGCTTGTCGCCTTTCCGATGCGACTTGTGAGAAGAAGATTTTTCCTTCTTCTCTTTGTGGTGTGAAGAAGAAGATCTTTTCTCCTTCCGTTTGGAGGAGTCCTTCTTCTTCTCCTTCCTCTTGGTGCGGGACTCTTCCGATGAAGTGCTCCCGTGGCTCGTAGTGGGCTTGTCGCCGGTTTCCATCTCCCTCTTGGTGTGATCTCCCGACATCACTCCGAGCGGTTAGGCTCTAATGAAGTACCAGGCTCTGATACCAATTGAAAGTCGCCTAGAGGGGGGTGAATAGGGCGAAACTGAAATTCTCAAAAAATAATCACGACTACAAGCCGGGTTAGCGTTAGAAATATAATAGAGTCCGCGAGAGAGGGTGCAAAACAAATCGCAAGCGAATAAAGAGTAAGACACGTGGATTTGTTTTACCGAGGTTCGGTTCTCGTAAACCTACTCCCCGTTGAGGAGGCCACAAAGGCCGGGTCTCTTTCAACCCTTACCCTCTCTCAAACGGTCCCTCGGACCGAGTGAGCTTTCTCTTCTCAATCACTTGGAACACAAAGTTCCCACAAGGACCACCACAAGATTGGTGTCTCTTGCCTCAATTACAAGTGAGTTTGATCGCAAGAAAGAATCAAGAAGGAAGAAAGCAATCCAAGCGCAAGAGCTCGAAAGAACACAAGCAAATCTCTCTCACTAGTCACTAAAGCTTTGTGTGGAATTTGGGAGAGGATTTGATCTCTTGAGTGTGTCTAGAATTGAATGCTAGAGCTCTTGTAAGTAGTTGAGAAGTGGAAAACTTGGATGACTTGAATGTGGGGTGGTTGAGGGTATTTATAGCCCCAACCACCAAACTAGCCGTTTGGTGAAGGCTGGCTGTCGTATGGCGCACCGGACAGTCCGGTGCACACCGGACAGTCCGGTGCCCCAGCCACGTCACCAAAGCCGTTGGGTTCCGACCATTGGAGCTCTGACTTCTGGGCCCGCCTGGATGTCCGGTGGCGCACCGAACACGTACTGTAGGATGTCCGGTGCGCCAGCATGGGCGTGCCTGACCTCTGCGCGCGCTGGTGCGCATTTAATGCGTTGCAGGTAGCCGTTGGCGCCAGAAGTAGCCGTTACCCCGCAGTTACACCGGACACCGGACATGTTCGGTGAATTATAGCGGAGCAGTCGAAGTGAATTCCCGAGGCTAGCGAGTTCATGAGGCCGCTCTTCCTTGGAGCACCGGACACTGTCCGGTGTACACCGGACAGTCCGGTGAATTATAGCGGAGTCGCCTCTGGAATTTCCCGAAGGTGACGAGTTTGGAGTTGGAGTCCTCTAGTGCACCGGACATGTCCGGTGGCACACCGGACAGTCCGGTGCGCCAGACCAGAGGTGCCTTCGGTAGTCCCTTTGCTCTTTTGTTGAACCCAATACTTGGTCTTTTTATTGGCTAAGTGTGAACCTTTGGCACCTGTATAACTTATACACTAGAGCAAACTAGTTAGTCCAATTATTTGTGTTAGGCAATTCAACCACCAAAATTAATTAGGGACTAGGTGTAAGCCTAATTCCCTTTCAGAATGCCTTAGAGATTTCTTAATTGCTAATGCTTTCAACGTTGGGAAAGCTGATCCCACTCTTTTTACAAAGAGTTGTGATGGTGATCTCTTCGTGTGCCAAATTTATGTCAACGACATAATATTTGGTTCTACTAATCAAAAGTCTTGTGTGGAGTTTAGCAGGGTGATGACACAAAAGTTCGAGATGTCGATGATGGGCGAGTTGACCTACTTCCTTGGGTTCCAAGTGAAGCAACTCAAGGATGGCACCTTCATCTCCCAAACGAAGTGTACTCAAGATCTTCTCAAGAGGTTTGGGATGAAGGACGCCAAGCCCGCAAAGACACCGATGGGAATTGACGGGCTTGTTAACCTCAACAAAGGAGGTAAGTCCGTTGATCAAAAGGCATACCGGTCCATGATAGGTTCATTGCTTTATTTATGTGCTAGTAGACCTGACATTATGCTTAGTGTACGCATGTATGCTAGATATCAATCCGACCCCAAGGAATGTCACCTTGTGGCCATTAAGCGAATTCTTAGGTATTTAGTTTCTACGCCTTGCTTTGGGATCTGGTATCCAAAGGGGTCTACCTTTGACTTAATTGGATACTCAGACTCCGATTATGCTGGGTGCAAGGTTGATAGGAAGAGCACATCGGGGACGTGCCAATTTCTAGGAAGGTCCCTGGTGTCCTAGAGTTCAAAGAAACAAACATCTGTTGTCCTATCCACAACTGAGGCTGAGTATGTTGCCATAGGACAGTGTTGCGTGCAACTACTTTGGATGAGGCAAACCCTCCGGGACTTTGGCTACAATTTGAGCAAAGTCCCACTCCTATGTGACAATGAGAGTGCAATTCGCTTGGCAGATAATCCTGTTGAACACAGCTGCACTAAGCACATAGACATCCGACATCACTTCCTGAGAGACCACCAGCAAAAGGGAGATATCGAGGTGTACCATATTAGCACCGAGAACCAACTAGCCGATATCTTTACTAAGCCTTTAGATGAGAAAAGGTTTTGTAGGTTGCGTAGTGAGCTAAATGTCTTAGATTCGCGTAACTTGGATTGATCTATAGCATCCATGTGTTCTATGCCTTTGATCGTGTCACTTTATGCATTTAAATCCATTATTGTTTACTTGTGGTGCTCAAGTTGTACACGTCATCCCCGGACCTCACAAGTCCATATACAAATGGTGCACATATTAAGGGGGAGATATGCTACAACTTGACCCTTTGAGACTTACCTGTTTGGTCGAGTACCCTTGATGCAGTCTCAAAGGTGCATTGAAAGGGAAAATGAACTTGGACGATGCAAAGACTTCCACAACACTCCGGTATTAGTTTATTTAATTCCAAGTTCATTCTTATGCTCTATTTGCCTTTTGTTCTGAATTGACATTTTTGGTGAGGCAATGGGGTTAAAGGGCCAAAAATGATCCCATTTTGGTGCTTAATGCCAAAGGGCGAGAAATTAAGGCCAAAGCAAATGGATCAGCCAACCACTTGTGAATTTTGAAAATAATAGAGTTAGAATTTTTTATTTGTCCAAAATGCTCTTATTGCAAAATTTGGTCTCTTGTGGGGGAGAATTTTGATTGTGGGAAAAAGGGGGAGTTTTCAGGCACTTGAATCAATTTTACTCTTGAAATATCTCTCTATGTGCCCAAACAAGCGTGTTTGACTTAGAGATAGGCAAATGAATTTAATTTGCAAAAACAAACCAAGTGGTGGCAAAGAGCGATCCAAATATGCTAAATCATAAGCTAAAACAATTTGTCTTAAATTGTTTTGATGTTGCACTTTTTAGTTGCTTTTTGATGTGTTGGCATAAATCACCAAAAAGGGGGAGATAGAAAGGGAAATATGCCCTTGGGAAATTTCTATAAGTATTTTGGTGATTAGATGCCCAACACATATTAATTGAATCCTTGTGTGCTAAATGAGGGAAAAGTGCAAATCAAGGCACGAGGTATTTTTCTAGACTTAGTACATTGTTTTTGAATACTAATGTGTTTATCTAAGTGCTAGAAACAGAGCCAAGAAGAGAAAAGTTAAATTGAAGAAGAGTTGGCCATGTACAGCCAACTCCAGCTCGGCCTGGCACACCGGATTGTCTGGCGGCGCACCAGACAGTGTCTGCTGCCCCAGACCGGCCTCCGGTGAACTATCTGCTCTCGGGAATCGACTGCTATAATTCACCGGACTGTCCGGTGGTGCATTGGACTGTCCGGTGAGTCATCCGCGGTGAACTCATCGTTCTTGGGAAAAGGAATGGGGCGACGCGGCTATAATTCACCGGACTGTCTGGTGGTGCACCGGACTGTCCGGTGAGCCAACGGCGCCCGCACCAACGGTCTTTCGCGCGATCAAAGCGCGACACGTGGCTGCTCCAACGATCGGCTAGGTGCACCGGACTGTCCGGTGTGCACCGGACAGTGTCCGGTGCGCCAACCGGTTCCGAGGAGCAACGGTCGACTGTGCCAGATTTGGAAGGAAATCGCGCACCGGACATGCTACAATGGCTGTCCGGTGTGCCACTCGACAGAAGGCAAGGATAGCCTTCCATATTGATCTCCAACGGCTCCTAGCTGCCTTGGGGCTATAAAAGGGACCCCTAGGCGCATGGAGCAAAAAAAAGCATTCTCCAATCATACTAATACATCCAGACTCCGCTCCCACGCATTTGATTCATTGTGATAGTGATTTGAGCTTCATTTCGAGTTGTGAACTCCCTGTGTTGTCCTTTGAGCTCAAGTCTTGACTTGTGTGCGTGTGTGTGATGCGGATTAAATCTTGTGTGTGTTTCTTCTCCCAACCTTATTCTGTGCTTTCTTTGTGATCTCTATTGTAAGGGCGAGAGACTCCAAATTGTGGAGATTCCTCGCAAACAGAAAGATACTCTAAACAAAAAGACCATGGTATTCAAGTTGATCATTGGATCACTTGAAAGGGGTTGAGTGCAACCCTCGTCCATTGGGACACCACAATGTGGAAGTAGGCAAGTGTTACTTGGCCGAACCACGGGATAAAAATCACGTGTCTCTTGTGTTGGACTCTCTGTGATTGTTGTGTTCACAAGAACTCGCTTCAAAGTTACTTAGTCACGCTAACACTTTAATATCTAAGTTTTGTGGCTATTTAGCTCTTGATTTTACAGGATCACCTATTCACCCCTCCCCCTCTAGGTGCTCTCACCATGTCCTCACCATGCCCCGGCCGTCGTTCGTGAGTCCCCGAGCCTTCTCTCAAGGTAACTAATCTAACCCCGCCCCTTTCCCTAGTATGCCCTTAATCACGCGCCATTGCTCGCCAGAGTATCCCCCGGTCTGCCGAGGACTCCCTTCCGTAGTCTAGTCACCTCAGCCCCATTCTTGCAATCCCGACCCTGCCATAGGATTCACCGAGTCCTCTCAACCTTTCTGGCGACCTAGACCGACCCCTAGCGCCCTAGGAGCCCAAGTGTACCTCGTCTTCGGTAGCTGCGCCGCCGCGGGCGTGTATGGCACCGCCCGTGGCCAGCTGGAGAAGGTAAAGCCCCCTGCCACCCATCCTAGCAGTCTAGTTTTGATCTGATGGCCCGCATTCGCGGATAACAGTTCACGTAGTTCGTGGAACCAGAGCCATCGATCTACGATCCAATGGCCAGCGTGCCCCTGCCTTTGGCATACTACTAACCCGTGGGCTCCGCGTGTCAGCGTCTCAACCCCCCCAGCCCACCTGTCAGTGCCCACCGTGCGTCCGCGCGTGCACTTGCGCTCAAATCTAATCTCGATCGTTGATTTATGATCTGACGGCTGAGCAGATCCGATACCCCTTCGTGCGGCCATATTGCTAAAGAAACCCTCGGTTTTCCAGAAAACAACCCTGGTTTTCGGGCGTAGGCCCCTATAATCTTGTAGACGGACCCCTGACGTTCTATTTAATCACAGATTTAGGCCTAATTTTAGATTTTAAACGTCAAAAGTTGTTTATTTCATATCTTTTGCATATGAACTCTAAATTGAGTGATTCAAATTGCAAAATGTTCATAGGATTATTCTCTGTCCAAATAAATTGTGATCATTTACTATCTGTACACCCTAGAATATAGGTTAGTATATGTAATAGTTTGTTTATGAAATAAGAAAAATAAAAAGGAAAACCCTAATGGTACTTAGGTGTTTAACCTTATGAGATTAATAATATGTCATGTATGAATTTATCCCTAGTATAATTTTGTGTTTCACTGAAATTAGTGAAACTAAATTATGTAATCCATAATATTTAGGGAATCACAAATCTCTAAGTGTACTAGTTCACCCTAACACCTAGGTTTACCTTTTGTGTTTATACTGCTCTGTAAAACATGTGTCCACTTGATTGCATATGTTTGGTGTATTGTTCTTTTGTCTTGATCCAAATGTATTGAATCCATGATCGCTTTGTTTAGACAACGAGCAGCCCGTGGTTCCTAAGTGTGTTGTTGAAGACCTTCCTGAGCAACAACCTGGTGAAGGCAAGTGTCCTCTAACCCATTATGTCCTACTTACTTATTAATTCAATGTCCCGCATTACTTAATTGAAACCTAAGGATTGACTAGCTTTGTATTTACCTTATCCTTGTTTATCTTTTGGGTTATCATGGTTAGCTTTATGCTATTGTTTAACTTAATCAACGAACATGATGTGAATATTTATGATACGATGATGTTATCCCGATGATGATCTTGTGGTACTTTAGGGGGCTTAGGCTGTTTCCTAAGTACCTCTCTGTAAGGACCTGTTCGTTGAGTGACCACCTGGGATAATAGTGCAACCATGAGGTTGGAATGAGACACCCTTAGCTGATTAATTAGAGGAACCTGAGGTGTAGTTGGCTTTACTGTAGGGCCGTCAATGGGGTCCAGGCACAATACTTGCTCTGTCGAGGCTAGTTGCCGAGGTTCTTTCGATTCGGTTTTGTTACTCACCTTTCCTATGGGCAGAAGTACTGTTTATCAAACTGGAGAAACCTAACGGGCAACTATGACCTCTGGGGAATCTTTGTAAAGGCTACATAGTGAGACCCTGCTAGGTCACCTTGGTAGTGATCGATGGGGAGTCATGATCTCTAGGCAGAATGGGAATCTCGACTTGTGGGTAAAGTGTGTCGCCTCTGTAGAGTGTTAGAAACTGGTATATCAGTCGTGCTCACGGTTAAGAGCATCCTTAGGATCCTCTTTGATTAGAAGAGCTTTGGATACTTTTATGATAATGATTAATACTAATGGTTATAATTCTGGTCTCTATCATTTCCTCTTGGAGGGAGTACTTTTGGGTAATAACTGGGTTTATTACTAAAATTTGGCTCTACTATTAGAAATAAATACTTGACCAACTAAAAGCAAGTGCTAAACATTAACTCCACATAAAGCTAGTCCACTTTAGCCAAACGGGACATTTGCTGAGTACGTTGATGTGTACTCACCCTTGCTTTAAAAACCACCCCACCCTAGGTTGTCCCCACTGTATTCAGTGCTTATGAGGAGATGCAGGCAACATGAATGACTTTGAGTGGTTCCAAGACTACGACGAGTTCTAGTTATGTTAGTGGCAAACCCCCACTCAGCTGCCTGTGAAGGCCTTATCTGCTACGTTTCGTATTCCGCACTTTGATAATGTTAATGATTATGTTAAGTATTGACTCTGTGCATGTCTTGGACATCTTGATGCAATAAAGTACCTTTCTGCTATTTACATTGAGCAATGTGTGATGATGTCCAATTAGGTAATCGCTATGTACGTGAGTTTTTTATCCTACCACGTACATGGTTCGCATTCGGTTTGCCTTTTCAAAACCGGGTGTGACACCTAGTATCTAAACCCTAATATTTAATGCATGATGTTAAACCCTAGTATTTTTACGGACGTATTAATAGCTAGTCGTTTAAACATAAGTGAATGTATAGTATTATTACATGCCATCTATTGGGGCTGATCTTGGCAGCGCCAACCACTAGGGGTGTACCGCCTATTCGTGCCCTCTGTGGCGGCGTGGATGGTCTGTGGCTCTAGGCCACATAGTCCACGATGTGGGCACAGGAGCGGTGCCTTCTCTACGTCGCACCAGACGGTCTGCGATCGGGGCCAGATGGTCCGCGATGGCATAGGGTTGTCTTTCTTATCGTAGGAACCTAGATCTCGCTGCCTGGGGAGAGATATTAGGGTGCTCCGGGTCAGCAGGTCACCCGCGACGTACCCAGATGACATAGAGTCGCCTAAAAATTAAGATATCAACTCGAGGAAGAGATATCTTGGATTAACAACCAGATCTTGCCCTTGGGAGAGGTAAGATCCTTGGGTCGCCTTGGGGTCAGTAGGCCACCCAAGACGGATCTAGACGACGTAGAGTCGAATAGGGGTAGAGGTGGATATGTGGAACGCTATAACTAGAACTACTCTACATCTACTCCTAGGGCATCAATGATAAAGAAAGTAATTGGTTCGATTGGAATGTGTTCGGGGGTTCTCAATCGGTCGTACCCATTCATATATGAATATATAGGGGAGGTCTGGATGTGTTACTAGGCGATAGCTAACAAATCCCACGTGATTAGATGGATAACCACACACAAGATAAGGATAATCGCCCGAGTTAATCTGATCGTGGGGGCATGGACCGTCTGGTCCCTAGGGCCGGACCGTCCACCACCTTTGGTGTTGTCACACCCGGGCTTTAAGGAACAAAGCCGGGTGCATCTTATATATGCGCCAAAGAAGACAACACATATAATAACAGAGTGCATAGAGATAAATCTCATAAATATCATAAATGTACTTATTACATAGCAGAAGTCTTACAAAATAAATGATAAAATAAAGCAAACTAAATATTATTCCCTGGTGCCACAAAGCTGACTGGGAGACGCCACCTAGATCAAGTCGAACGCCTCAGTGTTAGGCGGCTCCTCTTCGACCACCTGTTCTTCTCCTGTGCGGGGTGTGAGACAGCAAGAGTGAGCTCACACATGTTGATCGCTCAACAAGTTGTGGGGAATAATGTGCATGAACTCACCAAAGGTGAGAGTTCATGTGAAGTGTAAGGCTAATCAACAAAGTAAAGGTTGAAGCTGAGCATTGCTGTTATAAGTTGGTCAAAATTTTATTAGCAGTTACTAAGTGTAAGTAAATACCGAATCATAGTAATAATATGTAAAAGTAATAATAAAATATCCCAATGCAATGAAATGACAAATTGAATTTAAGCTCCATAAATTAATCATGTGAGTGTCTGAGCCGCTCATGACCCTGAGCACGGCTAGTATACCAGTTTTACACTCTGCAGAGGTTGCGCATCTTTACCCACAAGTCGTGTCGCCCATTTGCCATGGAGTTGATCAGACCCCATACACCTCTACCAAGGAAGTGAGGTAGGGTACCACTACGAGGCCTTTACAAAGTTCCACTAGCTTCAGAAAACTGGCTATAGTTTATAGGAAGCTCTAGTGCAGGAATCTCTCGCCTGACCGCCATCGCAGCAAAATCAACCCAAGGACCTCCCTACACTGACCACTCCCCTACTGCCCTTGCCCCTTTTGGGTAAGGTACTCATCCACTAGCTTTCCTAGTTAATCAGCCAAGGGCGTCCCATTAAACCCTTGTGGTAGCACTGTTTTCCCGGGTGGTTCTCCATGTTCCCATTAACATAATGATCTTATCATGAACAGTAAATAATAAATAGATAATAAAAAGTGTAAACATGAGTAATGAATATCTCTGTACCCAGAACCACAATAAGCAATAGCATGTACTACCCAAAATTTAGTAGTAAAACCAGTGGTGAAACAAGGTATAAAGATAGTCAAAATCTAGGGTGACCTATTGGGTCCCATCAAAATTAACCTATGCAGATCATTATGATAAATAAGAACATGAGTGGGTAAAAGAAGTGATCAAGGGAACAACTTGCCTTCAACGAGCTCCTGTACAGCAGTCTCTACCAGCTGAACCTCAGGATCCTCTGTGACTTGCTCGTCTACTCGCATCAACACAATACATATTGTCAGTGCCCTGAAACTAGGAGGCGAGCCGGGAGCAGAAGTGTATGCGGACAGGTCCGCACCAGACTAGGTCCGGACACGTGTTGGTACCGGACCCCCGCCTAGGTCCTGTCCAAGGCCTCGCCGCCGCTGCGGGTTAGCGCTGCCGATCTCGCCCTTCTTCCTGCTATTGTTGGAGGAGTTCGGGCTCCAGCTTCAGCACCTTATGCCCCACTCCATCTTCCAAGCGGCCATCTTCGTCCACCTCTGCGAGATGTTCGTGGGGGTGGCCCCTGCACTTCCCTCTTCCACCATTTCTTCGTGCTGGTGAAGTCTAGGAAGGCCAAGGACCATCTCGGTGCCTACTACTTCCAGACAAGGCTAGATTCGGTTGTGGCCTACATCTCCACCCTCGGCGGCGCGAGGTGGGAAAACTGGCGCAACGACTGGGTGATCGTTAGCCCTGAGGCCAACGTCTGCCTCGCGCTGCCGAGCGACGGGCCAACACTCGAGCGGAAGCAATGGAGGGCCAAGCCGTCCCTTGCGCCAGAGCTCCTGCTCGTGTTGGACAGGATCAAGGGCTTAGCAGCCGGTGGTCTGACCTCGATGCACGTGGTCGGCGATTTCCTGAAGCGCAGAGTCATGCCGCTGCAGAGGAGGCCGCACCTGTGCTGCTGGTTTACCGGCCTGAATGACATCGGCAGGATCCAGCATGGGCCAGGCACTGATATATCCTGGGAGGAGCTGGAACCCTTGGTGAAGGGGATTACTGGTGAGTCCTTTGTCCCCGAATCTTTGATACTCCCCTAGGACATCCTGGCGCTGTGTGATGATCTAGGGCTGCGAACGGTGGTCCTGGCCACGCTGCCAAATGTCAGAGAGGAAAATTCTTTGGCTGGGTGGCAGAACGCACCCGCCCTAAATCCTAAGATGAGGAGGGGGCCTAATTGTTTTGCCTGCTAAGTGGATTCGTGGATGAACACATGAGGACACGAAGGTTTAGAGTGGTTCAGGCCGCCAGAAGCAGTGGAGGGCCAAGCCGTCCCTTGCGCCAGAGTTCCTGCCCGTGTTGGACAGGATCAAGGCCTTGGCATCTGGTGGCCTGACCTCGATGCACATGGTCGGTGATTTCCTGAAGCGCCGGATCATGCCACTGCAGAGGAGGCCGCGTCTGTGCTGCTGGTTCACCGGCTCAAATGACATTGGCAAGATCCAGCGCGGGCTGGGGACCAACTTGTCTTGGGAGGAGGTGGAACTCCTGGTGAAGGGGATTACTGGTGAGTCCTTTATCCCTGAATCCTTGATACTCCCCCAGGACATCTCGGCGCTCTGTGATGATCCAGGGCTGTGAACGGCGATGCTGGCCACGCTGCCAACCCTCGATGAGAGCGGCGTGGCGGTTCGCCAGACCGGCGGTCGGGACCCCCTCCATGGGATCCAGATCCCCAGTGTACCAGCTGGGGGTCCCTAGTCCGCCGGTGCGGCCCCTAGCGCCCCCACCACGGCCCCCAGCCCCTTGGACAAGGGCAAAGGTCCTGCAAGCAGCTCCTCCACCCTAGGTGGCACCGGGGGTCGGAGGAAGAGAGGCGACGCCGGCTGCATCGCACCAATGGGTCGTTTCTCTTGGACCCCCCAAAAGCATCAGAGGACTGCTGGTGGGGCCGAGGAGACCGGCTCCTAGGCCTAGGGCACGCAGAGGCGCGTCAGTCATCCGCCACCACCACCATTGGGCCCGCTGCCACCACCACCACCACCGTCGGTCCCGCCACCACCACCACCACCTGGGGGTGATCTCCCCTAGGGGCACCAGCAGCAGCAACAACCACAGCAGTAGCAACAGCAACAACAGCAGCGGATGTCCCGCTTCTAGGGTCACTGGAAGGTCCAGGGCCCCAAGTAAGTGTAGCCCCTTTTTCCACAAGTGTAGTTATCACGCCGATGGGTCTTAACCCATCCTTTGCTTGCCAGGGCTTCCTCCCCCTTTGCTCCCAAGGTCACGCCTCCTCCGCTGGATACCATGCCCGCCGGTGGGTCTGGCTCTCAACAGCAGGCATCTTGTTGGGAGTGGTGCCGGCGAACTGCCGACGGCTAACGCAGCCTCAACGACGGCGATGTTGTCGAGTACACCATTGGTAGTGGCAGAGGAGGTCCCAGTTGCGCCCACCCCCGCCATGGGGGGTGACGCGGGGGGCGCGTCTAGCTCCATCCTGCCGCCCACTCCGGAGGAGACGGAGGTGGTTTTTGGGCGGCGGCTCCGGTTCGGCGTCGAGCCAGAAGCGACGCCAGTTCCCCTCCCCCAGGTGTTGTCTCGTGCCCATCAGGCTCTTCATGAGACTAAGGCAGAGATCATGCGGAAGTGGGAGGCACTTGAGGCTGAGCACCAGCGCCTCAGCGACTGGCGCATCCAACTGGAGGAGCACACCAAAGTGGTGTCACGCCAGTTCGCCTCCGAGCGGTTCGAGCTCGAGCGGGACCGCAAGGATTACAAAAGGGACCTCCAGAAGGTGTACGCCCGGGAGCTGGAGGTGAGCCGGAAGGAGAAGGGGTTGGACAAGAGGGAGGAGACCTTGAGCTAGAGGGAGGCTCTTACGACAGAGCTCTGGGCCAAGCTAAAGGCCCTGGACCAGACCCTGGAGGCCTAGCGAACCCAGTAGGTGGAGGCCATAGAGAAGATCAGAAAATGGGAGCAGGAGCTGGAGGACAAGGACAGCGATCGCCCTCGCCAAGGAGAACCTCAAGGAGAATGATGCGTCCCTGGACAGGCGGGCAGCGGATCTTGCCAGACGAGAGGCAGACCTCGCCTTCCAGGAGGAGATGCTCGAAAGGCGAGGCAAGTTGCTGGTCGAGCATGAGCTCGAGGCAGAGGAGAAGGAGCAGAAGCTAGAGGAGCGGATCCAGCAGTTCCAGGCGGCGCAGGCGGCACCGGGCACCCAGGTGGTGGAGGCCACCATGAAGGCTCTTGAGGACCTTCAGGCAAAGCATCGTGCCAGGGTCCAACGCATCGCCGCATGGGCCGGCGAGGCGAGCATGGCACTGGTGCTGCTAGGGATGAGTCCCATCCCGATGTCGGAGCTGCCGACGTCCATCTCCGACGCGCTCTCGGTGCTAGACTCCGCCGCCGACCACCTCTGACGCCTGGACTAGATTCTTGGCGTCTAGCTCTGCTTTGCGTCTGTAGCTCATCCCAATTTACAAGTTGGCTTTTCCAGGAGTATTGTGAGGGCATCGGCACCCAGCTCTGCTTTGCGTCTATGGCTCATCCCAAGAGCAACGGCCAGGCGGAGAGGGCAAACGTAGAGATCCTCAGGGGACCCAAGACACGCACCTACGACTGCTTGAAAAAGCATGGTGCAAATTGGGTCAACGAGCTTCCGTCTGTGCTATGGGGGAACCGGACCACACCCAGCCGAGCTACCTGGGAGACCCCGTTCTTCTTGGTCTACGGGGCTAAAGTCTATCTTCCCCCGGAAATCATTATGGGCTCCCCACGGGTACAGGCTTTTGATGAGTCTATGCAGGAACAGCTACGACGTGACAGCGTGGACTTCATCGACGAGCGCAGATGGTAAGCAGCGATCCGAAATGCACAATACAACCAGGCGCTCTGGTGCTACCACCAACGGTTCGTGCGTAGTAGGGAGCTCAGGGTCGGGGACCTGGTCCTAAGGCGAGTACTGAACCGAGAAGGGCTCCACAAACTCTCCCCCAGCTGGGAAGGACCCGTCAAGGTGACAGAAATATGCCGACCCAGGTGTGTCAGCCTTGCTACAACTGAAGGAGAGCCTTTTACCAATCCCTGGAACATAGAGCATCTCTGTAAGTTTTACCCATAAAAACAAACCTGGGGATTCAGTTTTCTTCCTTTATAACTAGGTTCCACATATATGTACGTCAACTCGGTGAGGTCCGCCCTCATAAACCCGGTCTGTTGGCCTACACTCATGTATATCAAGTTATAAAGAGAAGATTCACCCCTAGATTTGTTTTGTGATGGTTTTATTCTACTTCAATTTACAGCTATTATTTTTTATCTAACCCACCCATACAGTTTCCCACCCTTGCTGGTATGATGATATTCGAATTGAGTAAGCCAGGCTTGCAGTTTAGGACCCCTCTAAAGGGGGGTCCGGTAGCCTGGGGGCCAGTTCTAGAGAATGGGTACTTATCTCCTGGGGTGGTCCGGAGCTGTGTAACCGCTTAGCTTGGTTTCGTACCCTAAGCCTGCACGCTCCACCACTCTGTGACAGGTATCCTAGTATTTGGAACTATAGTCCCATGGGTCCGGTAACCTAGGGTCTAGTTCTAGAGAATGGACACTCGTCTCCTAGGGTGGTCTGGGGCTGTGTATCCGCTTAGCCTAGTCCCGTACCCTAAGCCTACACGGTCCACCACTCTGCGACGGGTGTCCTAGTATTTGGAGCTGTGATCCAGGGGGTCCGGACATACGAATTGGCTTCCCAGGCTAAATCCAGCAGGTCTTATTGCATGAATCAAAGGATAAAAGATACCAGTTGGTGGGATCCTATGGGTGCGCTACTAAAACCTCCTAGCCAAGCTGTGTACAGGTCTAGGTCGCAGTCGATACTATCTCCTGGGGGCCGGGTCACTAATGCTTTCTTACGTGTACTGGCATCCAGCCTCAACACATCGAGCCTACATCCTAGGGGGCCAAGTACCAGGGAGAATTTGGTAACGATGCACACAACGAGGACAAATAGCATACAGATAAGTGTTGTTTGATTAATACTTCTCTAAAGTATCTTACAAAACCAAAAGTTATTACAAGCCGCACCCTAGCGGAACCCTTGTGTTGTCTTTGCAGAATGTACTCATCATCAGCAGGATCCCGCTAGAAGCGCTCGGCCACCAGCTCCACAGCGTCTTGTATGCCCTCCCGGGCGGCGTCTTCAGTGTTGACCACTGGACTAGCGATCACCGGCTCCAAGGATATGGCCGGGTCGTGGCTCCGGAAGCATGTCAAGATGTACTTGATCACCGCCGGGCAGAGCCTGCCGCCTTCGGCCTCTAGGCGGGCGCCAAGAATCTGGTCCAAGCGTCAGAGGCGGTCGATGGCGGAGTCCAGCACCGAGAGCGCGTCGGATATGGACGTTGGCAGCTCTGACACCATAATGGGACTCATCCCTAGCAGCACCAGTGCCGTGCTCGCCTCGCCGGCCCATGCGGTGATGCTTTGGACCCCGGTGTGATGCTCCGCCTGAAGGTCTTCAAGAGCCTTCCTGGTGGCCTCCACCGCCTGGGGACCCGGTGCCGCCTACGCCGCCTGGAACTACCGGATCCGCTCCTCCAGCTTCCACTCCTTCTCCTCTGCCTCCAGCTCATGCTCGGCCAGCAACTTGCCCCGCCTTTCGAGCATTTTCTTTTGGAAGGCGAGGTCTGTCTCCCGCCTGGCGAGGTCCGCCGTCCGCCTGTCCAGGGATGCATCCTTCTCCTTAAGGTTCTCCTCGGCGAGGGCAATGTTGCTGGCCTTGTCCTCCAGTTCTTATTCCCATTTTCTGATTTTTTCTACGGCCTCCACTTGCTAGGCCCGCTAGGCCTCCAGGGTCTGGTCTAGGGCCTTCAGCTTGGCCCGGAGCTCTGTGGTGAGAGCCTCCCTCTGGCTTAGGGCTTCCTCCCTCTTACCCAGCCTCTTCTCCCATCGCGATGCCTCCAGCTCCCTGGAGTACACCTTCTGGAGGTCCTTTTTGTAGTCTTTGCGGTCCCGCGCGAGTTCGAACCGCTCAAAGGCGAACTGGTGGGACGCCGCCTTGGTGCGCTCCTCTAGGTGGGTGCGCCAATCGCTGAGGTGCTTGTGCTTAGATTCCAGCGCCTCCCATTCCTGCCAGATCGCCACCTCGGTCTCATGAAGAGCCTGATGGGCATGAGACAGCACCCGGGGCAGGGGAACTGGAGCTGCTTCTAGCTCGGCGCCGGATCGGAGCCGCCGCCCAAAAACCACCTCTATCTCCTCCGGAGTGGGTGGCGAGATGGAGCTGGACGCGCCACCCCGTGTCACCCTCGACGGCAGGAGTGGGCGCAGTAGGGACCTCCTCCGCCACTACTGACGGTGTACTCGATGGCATCGCCGTCGTTGAGGCTGTGGTAGCTGTCTCGCAGTTGGGACCTCCCCCGCCGCTGCGGCGCCGCTGCTGCCGGACCCCCAGCTGGAGTACGAGAGCCCGGTGGCACTATCTCGGTGGCAGCAACCGGGGGCAGACCGTCGGCACCACTCCCAGTAGATGCCTGTTGCTGAGAGCTAGACTCGTTGGCAGTCATGGTATCTGGCAGAGGAGGCGCGGCCTTGGGAGCAGAGGGGGAGGAAGCCCTGGCAAACAGACGATGGGTTAAGACCTGTCGACATGATAATTAGACTCGTGGAAGAAAGGGCTACACTTACTTGGGGCCCTGGACCTTCCAGTGACCCTGGAAGCAGAACGTTCGCTGCTATTGTTGTTGCTGCTGCTACGACTGATGTTGCTGCTACCGCCGCTGTTGTGGTTGTTGCTGCTGCTGGTGCCCCTGGGGGAGATCACCCCTAGGTGGTGGTGGTGGGACTGATGGTGGTGGTGGTGGTTGTGGCGGCAGGCTCGATGGTGGTGGTGGCGCAGGACTGATGCGCCTCTGCGTGCCCTGGGCCTAGGAGCCGGCTTCCTCGGCCCCACCAGCAGTCCTTTGACGCTTCTGGGGGGGTCCGAAACAATCGACCCATCGGCGCGACGCAACCGGCGTCGCCTCTCTTCCTCCAACTCCTCGGTGCCACCTGGGGCGGAGGAGCTGCTTGCAGGTCCCTTGCCCCTGTCCATGGAGCTGGGGGCCACGACGGGACCAACGCTGGGGCCACGACGGGACCAACGCTGGGGGCCACACCGGCAGGCCGGAGACCCCCAGCCGGTGCATCGGGGATCTGGATCCCCCAAAGGGGGTCCCGACCGCTGGTCTGACGAACTGCCACGTTGCTCTAGTCGAGGGTCGGCAGCGTGGCCAGGACCGTCGTTCACAGCCCTGGATCATCACACAACGCTGGAATGTCCTGGGTGAGTATCAAAGATTCGGGGACAAAGGACTCACCAGTAATCCTTTTCACCAAGAGTTCCAACTCCTCCCAGGACAGATCAGTGTCCGGCCCGCGCTGGATCTTGCCAATGTCATTCGAGCCGGTAAACCAACAGCACAGGTGTGGCCTCCTCTGTAGCGGCATGACCCTGCGCTTCAGGAAATCGCTGACCACGTGCATCGAGGTTAGACCACCGGCTGCCAAGCCCTTGATCCTGTCCAACACGGCACACGGGCAAGAGCTTTGGCGCAAGGGACGGCTTGGCCCTCCATTGCTTCCAGTCGAGTGTTGGCCCGTCGCTCGGCAGTGCGAGGCGGTCGTTGGCCTCGGCGCTGACGATCACCCAGTCGTTGCGCCAGTTTTCCCACCTCGCGCCACCGAGGGTGGAGATGTAGGCCACGACCAAATCTGGCCTCGTCTAGAAGTAGTAGGCACCAAGATGGTCCTTGGCCTTCCAAGACTTCACCAGCACGAAGAAATGCCGGAAGCGGGAAGTGCAGGGGCCACCCCCACGAACATCTCGCAGAGGTGGACGAAGATGGATGCTTGGAGGATGGAGTGGGGCGTAAGGTGCTGAAGCTGGAGCCCGAACTCCTCCAACAGCAATAGGAAGAAGGGCGAAATCGGCAGCGCCAACCCGCAGGAGATGTAGGAGACGAACAAGACGAACTCCCCGGCGGCGAGGCCGCTGAGGGGGACGGCACCGGCGTGGATTCTTCCGGCAAGCCCCAGCGTGGTCCACCTAAGCAGTCCGCGCGCCAGATTGAGTGCCACCTCAGACTGGAAGCGGTCGGGATGGCCAAGCGAAGTCCTGGTGTCGGCGGCGGCGCAAGTGTAGAGCAGGAGAGCGCGAATGCAAAGGGGTGTAGAGAGCTCGAAGGCGAAAGGGCACAGCGATTGGGAGAGAATGTGAAAGCGTAACTACTGCACGCGGGGTGAATCCCTTTTCAGGGAAGACTCTCCCGCTCGCGCCCCGGGGCGCTACAGGGAATCCCGTCCGACGCGCACCTAGCGCCCAGGCGGCCCAGTCTCTGACTCGGGAGATCGGGTCCACAAGTCATACAGCTGGTGTGCCGGTCTCCGAGTGCGGAAGAAGCGAACCATCACGCGGGGAGCGAACCACCACGCACGATCGCGCACCGCTTTGGGGCCACTGTAGAGAGGTATTTTTTAACCAAGGCGGCGACAACGAGGCGCCCCGCGTGTGGCCCGATGGAACCACCAAACGTGGAGCCGTGGGTCAGTCAGCCACGGAGACAGATATGGCAGTTGACGTGACTGAAGCGGATTGACAGCGCGTGCGTCGACAGATGCGCTGAGTTAATGCGGCGCATCAGCTGGCGTGCTAAGATGGCACCCCAATCACCAGTTGTGCCATGTTGAGGCGAAGTACAAGCTTTGGCCCCACCTGCAGGCTCGCATCCTCCCCTAAGGTGGGCCTAGGGGCCACTGTCGGTACCCTGAAACTAGGGTACCCCTTACTACTGTATAAAGATGCAGTGCCAACACGGTTATCACTTAGTCGTGTGGTATAGGTGCTGTGTGTGGGACCAGGCCATGGCACATCCCAGTCACGGGCGACTACTTTGGGCCCACAGCGGTGCCCAACACCACACGGGCGGGTCCGGAGACGCCACGTGTCCAGAGAAGGTGATATACTTCAAGGCATCAACAGTAAGTCCGGACCCACATGGGAGAGCGCCGAACCCCTGGATATGCATTCCGAACCTCCAAGGTTGGTCCAGGACCGCCATGTGTGCAAGCCAGACCCCTGGAATGGGATCCAGACCCTCCCGTATGGGGTCCGGGTAAAGATGAAAATGGGACGGATACATCCGGATACAGGGTCATCTCGTATCCTACCCTAATGTATTTCTCTCGGATACGGGACCGGATACGGGTAGTTAAGATTCGGGACGGATACAGGACGGGACCGGGTAATAATCCGGGCGGGTAAGAAACGGATAACAGATACTACTCGGGTAGGTACCGGATAATTGTCGGGTAGTTTGTCCCGATGATATTAATTGTCCAACCACCCAACAAATACATAAATTAAGCAATATATAATCATGTATATGATAGATCAAATGTAGGAAAGGAAACCGATAAAATTGACATCATGCAGTTCAAAGTTACTAATTACAAGGACATGTAGAACCAACACCACAATATTAAAAATTCATAAAATATTCTAGTTTCACTAAAAAATTGGAAATAAGTTACAAAAACAAATAAACATTTTATATGAAGATAACTCAAGACCTCATGAAAATGATAAAGTAAAGTACTGATTATGTTGAAACTTGGATACTTATAGTGATTTTACATGTAACTCATACAAATAAGTGAACATGAAGTGGAAGAAACGCGGGCATCTTATAGTTCTTATGATCCAAACATTTTTTATGGTTATATAGGAATATATGTTGTGCCTCCGTAAAGTTTCATGATTTTTTGAGACTATTTATATATTATTAATTTCTTGTCGTAGAAAATCATCAAAATACAATTAAATCCATCAAATAACGTAGCATCGACCAAAAATTGCAAATAAGTTACCAATACTAATAAATAGTCTATACAAAGATAACCTTAAGTTCCCACGTGGAGATAACCTTAAGCCCTCCACATAAAAATGATAAAGTATATTAATTTGATATAAATTTGGACATAATTTTAATAATTTTGGCATAAATATATGTTTAAACAAAAAATTGATGTACTACAAAGTTATAGATCTCTTCGAGCTCTACAATTTTTATATAAACTTTATCTTCATCCGATTTCATATGTAAAAGTTATGATTTTATAACTATATTATTATGCAGAAAAAGAAAAAACGGGTACCCGAATTCCGGGTACCCGTATCCGACCTGAATATCAGGGTATTTACCGGGTAGTCCTCGTTCCGTATCCGACCCGTATCCGAAGCTACAGTATCCGGGTACTACCCGTATCCGTCCCGAATATAAAAATACCCGAATCCATATCCAAAAAAACGGGTATTTACACTATCCGTATCCGGTACCTGACGGGTATACCCGACCCGTTTTCACCCCTAGGTCCGGGCCACCCACAATGGGGTCCCAAGGTCACAGGACAAAGCATACACGGGCCTTGAACAGGACCCAGGCGGAGGTCTGGTACCGACGCATGTCCAGACCTAGTCTGGTGCGGACCTGTCCGCATACACTTCTACTCCTCGCCCAGGTGGAGACCTGAAGCTGCCACGTGGCCTACTGCACGTGACGTAAGCTAACGGGCGGAGCCTGACGTAAGGCCTCTGGGTTACGTGGCCTCTGCATTTATTGAGGTAAGGCGCGCCGCCTATCCATTCCACTGGCAGGCGGTGTGCCGCCTCCGCATTTAATGAGACCTGTCCATTCTGCTAGCAGGCGGCGACCTGTCCATTCTGCTGGCAGGCGGCGACCTGTCCATTCCGCAGGCGGCGTGCCTGTCCATTCATCTGGCAGGCGGCAGGCCCATACTGCCGCATGCACTACGCTCATCATTACTCATATGGTACCAAGGAAGCTGTCGTCGCATGTCAATACTGCGCGGACTGCGGACATCTTGGTGCCAGGGAGATTTCTCAAGCGTGACTTACATTAGTTACTCCTATAATGTATTCCTTCCGTTATGCTCTTGGGCCCACATGTCGGGGCTCAGCGTCCTTGTATGTGCCCCTCTTGAGCTATAAAAGGGAAGACACACAACGTTACAAGGTGAACTCTTAGACGAAACTTAGACACTCAGACCCAACTCAAGCTCTCAAGCTCTCAGTCATTCTCAATACTACATACACACAGTAGAGTAGGGTTTTAGGCTCCGGCGGCCTGAACCACTCTAAACCTTCGTGTCCTCGTGTGTTCTTCCCGAATCCACGTAGCAGGCAAACCGCTAAGGCCCCTCCTCATCTTAGGATTTAGGGCGGGTGTGTTCTGCCACCCGGCCGGAGAATTTTCTCTCTGACACATACATAGTATAGCAAAAATTAACATCACACCAAACATGTAAATAAAATACACAATAATAATCTAGACATTAAAATAAGATCATAGGAACTAGAATCATTAAATTTGGAGTTATAGATTTTAAGTTATGAATTTTCCAAGGTTTTATGTGCTTAATACAAGATTAGAGGAGAAATAAGTTTACTACTGTTTTCATGTCAAAACAGAGACACTAATGGATAAACAATAATGTTACAAAAATTTAGGAACTGGAATAGATCAATTTGGAGTTCATATGAATTTTCTACAAATTACACAAGTTTCTGCAATTAATTTAATACTAAAAATCTATTTCTAAATTCATTTCCCTGATTTTTCTAATTCTCTGGACTGGGCGCAATATTACATAAAACAACAAGGACCTCGAGGTAAGAAACCCGAGACACAGAGCGCTGTACAGGGTGGACTGCGGGTTCATTAGTGGTTCCCCTGGGACTCTTATGCAAAAGAGACACAGTCGACAGTCTGGTTTAATCTAAACCGTCCGATCCACGTTGGACATCTAGGATTAAGTCAAAACTCTCCGAACCGGTATGCTACGGTATACGTCGAATCCCGATCCGATGCCTAGGGTTCATCACACGAGTTGGCATCCTAAGATCTAATCTGAGCCGGACAGCACGAATCCAATGGACCGCACATCATCTTCCTCCTCGGACGCCCATGCACAGATGCCGCCTGATCCCCAGTGCTCTCTCTCTCTCGTTGCTCCACCGGCGTACACCCAGCCCAGCCCAGCACACGACACCGCCATTCTCCGGTGGCGCACCCATCACGGTCTGTACCTAACTCCGCTCAGGCTACTGCTCCTCCACGGACCGTACAGAAACCATAGAATGGAGAAAAGGAGGTGAGTCCGAGGTGGCTACTCACCCAGGGTCCCAGCGCCACAGTCAGATCGATGGTGAAGCTCCAGTCTGGTGGAGATTCATCCATGCTCGCACGGCACTCACTTTCAGGGTGGGTCGGTGAATCCCGCCTCGCTTCCCTCCCTGTCGAGTTGCAGGCGCGGCAGCAACCCCGTGATCGGCTTTCATCCATGGTGCGTTGGGGATACGAGGTAAGCACGGCGGCTGCAAAAGGGGGGTTTTCCCTGCATGATAACCAGGTTTATAAAGTGGGCGAGGGGGCGAAGCCGGTTAACTCTCCGCAGAGCTCGGCGGTGAGTCCGTGGGATTCGGCAGTAGTTGGCGCGGCCGGTGAGCATGTAGCGGCGGAAGGCGCGGTCTCGGCTCAACAAAACAAGAGGACGACCGACCTGATCCGTGGGGCCCAGGCGGCGGTGATAGAGCGCGTAGCACCCAGGAAACTTGGGCTGACAACCGCGCCCCACTGGCAGAACCCATGCACACCCAAAGTGACTGGTACTCGGGCTGACTGGTACTCGGGTCAAAGTCCCAAGTAGCTTCATCTTCTCCATGGTGACTCCATTGCACTTTGCACATCTTTATCACCTTATTTCTTGTAACTCGAGTCAAAGTGTCAAGAATCTTGATAGGGTATTCCGTATAAGTCAGATCATCTTGAACACTCAGATCCTTCATTGGTAGTTGCTCCTCAGGTACCCTGAGGCACTTCTTCAGTTGTGACACGTGGAAGACATCATGTATATATGCAAGATGATCGGGTAGTTCTAGCTGATATGCAACCTCTCCCACTCGCTTTATGATCAAGAAAGGTCCAATGAAGCGAGGGGACAACTTTCCTTTAACTGTAAATCTCCTCATACCCCGGATCGGTGACACCTTCAAATACACGTGATCACCCTCCTTAAACTCCAATAGTCCTCTCCGGGTATCAGCATAGCTCTTCTGTCTTGATTGTGCAATTCTCAAATTCTCTCTTATCATTTGCACTTGTTCTTCTGCCTCTTGAATAAGTTCAGGCCCAAAGAACTGTCTTTCACCAGTTTGATCCCAATATAGAGGAGTCCTGCACTTCCTGCCATATAAAGCCTCAAATGGTGACATCTTCAAACTGGCCTGGTAGCTATTATTATATGAGAACTCCGCATATGGTAAGCTCTTATCCCAACTTCCACCATGTTTAAGAGCACAAGCTCTTAACATATCCTCCAGTACTTGGTTAGTCCTCTCTGTCTGCCCATCAGTTTGGGGATGGTAGGCCGAACTAAAATTCAACTGTGTATCCAAGCTCTCATGCAACTTCTTCCAAAACCGAGAAGTAAACTACGATCCTCGGTCTGACACGATCTTCTTAGGCACTCCATGTAGACAAACTATCTGAGTCATATACAATTCTGCTAGCTTGGCTCCCGTTTAATTAGTCCTCACAGGTATGAAGTGAGCCACTTTTGTCAATCTGTCCACAATTACCCAAATAGAGTCATATCTTGCCAGAGTGCGGGGTAGTCCAACAATGAAATCCATACCAATTTGTTCCCATTTCCACTCGGGTATCTTCAATGGGTGCAATAGTCCAGTCGGTCTTTGGTGTTCGGCCTTGACTCTTTGACACACATCACACTTAGCCACATGTGCAGCAACATCTCTCTTTAATCCATACCACCAATATTTCTGCTTCAAATCCTGATACATCTTAGTACTACCAGGGTGGATAGAGTAATCAGAATCATGAGCTTCTTTCAATATAGTCTCACGAAGGCTATCAATCTCCGGAACACATATCCGATCCTTGAACCATACAGTGCCTTGCTCATCCTCCGTGAATTCTGGACCTCTACCTTTAGTAATCAGATCCTTAATCTCTTGAATTTTTGCATCACCCACTTGACCTTTACGAATTTCTTGCTCCAATGTAGGTTCCAATTCGATGGTGACTCCTTCAGTATGTGCAACTATTTCTAGGTTGAGTCTCCTGAATCTTCAACAATCTCATTAGGTAGCTGGGTAACAATATCAGAATGAACGTGCTCTTTTTGACTCATGGCATCCGCAACCAAATTCGCCTTGCCTGGATGATAATGAATCTCCAAATCATAATCCTTTATGAGCTCCAACCAACGGTGTTGCCTAAGGTTGAGATCCTTCTGAGTGAATATATACTTCAAACTCTTATGGTCCGTGTACACTTGACACTTGGTTCCCATAATGTAGTGTCTCCAAATCTTAAGCGCATGCACTACGACTGCCAGTTCTAAGTCATGAGTGGGGTAGTTCAACTCATGTTTCCGTAACTGACGAGATGCGTAGGCAATCACGTGTCCTTCTTGCATAAGCACACATCCCAAGCCTTGGCCACATGCATCACAATAAATGTCAAATCCCTTCTGTAGATCTGGCATAACCAACACTGGTGGTGACATCAATCTCATCTTTAATTGATCAAATTTATCTTGGCACTTCTCGTCCCACTTAAACTCTTTTCCTTTCTCCAGAAGCGAGGTCATAGGCTTAGCAATCTTAGAAAATCCTTCAATAAATCTCCAATAATATCCTGCAAGTCCCAAGAAACTCCAGACCTCGGTACTGTAGTGGGTATGCTCCACGCTATTATCTCCTTGACTTTAGCAGGGTCCATTGCTATTCCTCCATTAGAAATGATATGTCCAAGGAATGGCACCTTATCAATCCAGAATTCGCATTTACTGAACTTGGCGTATAGTTGATTATCTCGTAGCTTCTGTAGCACCAATCTCAGATGTTCCTCATGATCACTATCACTCTTAGAATAAATAAGAATATCATCGATGAACACTACGATGAATCTGTCCAAATACTCCATAAACACCTTATTCATCAAATTCATAAAATAAGCTGGTGCATTAGTTAATCCAAATGACATAACAGCGAACTCATATAATCCATATCGGGTTGAGAAAGCTGTCTTGGGGATATCCGATGGCCTAATCTTCATTTGATGGTAACCCAATCGGAGGTCAATCTTAGAGAACACCCTGGCACCTCTCATCTGATCAAATAAATCCTCAATGCGGGGTAACAGATACTTGTTCTTCACTGTAACATCATTAAGTGATCTATAGTCCACACACATCCATTGCGAACCATCCTTCTTCTGTACAAACAGAACTGGAGCTCCCCAGGGTGAGGAACTCGGATGAATGTACCCAACCTCTTGTAACTATGTTAACTGCTTCTTAAGTTCCTTTAACTCTTCTACGGACATCCTGTATGGCCGTTTAGAAATAGGAGCAGTACCAGGTAACAGATCAATGACAAACTCAACTTCCCTATCTGGTGGCATCTGTGACGGAACCTCCCAAGTAATTAGGCCCACCTACAGTTGTCCTTGTCTAGCAGACATCAGACACCCTGTAGATGTTCCTAAGTCACTTGACAAGCTCGGTATCCTTCCTGACCTCACCAGGAACGTTTCACCCGTCTTGCAGACATTACAGAACATCGGAGATAAAGAAATGCGGAAGCGAATTACATAAACTTACATTTATTTCAAAAGCAAGCTCGAGTACTTTTATTACAGACCAGACTAAGAGTGAGTGCAGAGTAGTAATATTATACAAACCAAGGGAGGCACAAACTTCTCCCGATAGGCTATAAACAAAAGATCCTATGTGGAGGACCGAGTCCTCCCGCACTTCCGTCTTGTTTTTCTTCTTTGGGAACCACCTTGGCACAGAAGCAGCAAAAGTCTGCTACTTCCTCACCTAAAAACAACGAAGGGATAAACCCTGAGTATGGAATTACTCAGCAAGTCTTACCCGACTAAAGAAAAGACTCTCAAGGGTATGCTGGCTTTTAGGGAGTCAAGGTAAGGCTTCTCAATAATCAAAGACTCTGTTTTGCAGAAATGCTTACTAAAGTGGATCCTTAAAAATCAAATTTTATTTGTCAAGTTAAGTTCAATTACCTGCAACTAGAGTTCTTTCTACCCTAGTTCAATCACTGGCCCTGCACTAGCCAATTTCTTAACAAATACCCATCATCTTTAGTGGAATGCTACGTGTAGGTCAGTGACCAAGTCTTCATAACCGCGAAGGTACGGCGATCCGAATCGATTATACTCAGCTGAGGATCTCCAATCACACGACATATGTAGCACTTAACCCTTGCATATGTCAACCCGCCACCGGGGTTCTTAAGACCGGATCAGGTTCACGCAAACCGAGAGCACAGATACACCACCGTCCAGCCTCTTGCCACGGAGGGTACACGCTACTCTCGCCACCGCTCCACGCCCATTTCGTGTTATCTTATTCCGGCCTTAGTCTGCCCGAGGCAAGGCTTACCCATGACGAGGCATGTGACCAGTTAAAGGGTCCTCGATCATCAAGCCTACATCGAGACGGTCCTTAATCGACTCAGACGGAGACACTACACCGAGACTCTCTTCTCGTGCAAGTCACCCGCCCGGTCTCAGCTTAATCTTTTTAACCCAAAAACTTGGTACCTGACAGAGGTACATCTTTTCCGATGTTGAATCCATCATGGCCATGATGGATTCACCATCAAGTTTTATTTTCGAAAATATCCCTCCCACTTTGCCAAACATCTTTTGTAAAACAAATCCTTTTGTTTTTCTAAAGCAATACTAAGCATAGTAAAACCTTTTTGTAAAAACAGGGTTTCAAGGAGGGTAATCAAGATCAAGGAAGGTAATGCAGGAATTGTTTAATCAATCAACTCCTATCACCTAATGCAGCAAGCAAGTGAGAAAGATTTTAAAAACATCAAGGGAGGGTGGCAAATGAACCGGGGCTTGCCTTTGTTGTCAGGTGAGTCCTGCTCGGATCCACAAATATCGAAATAAAAGCAGCTGCCTGCTTGAGGATCTGAGGTTGGTGGAGTTCCCTCTTCAGTGACTTCTTCTTCTTCTTCGTGTTCTAACATAACCATATATATGCATAAGAATGGATGCCATGGGGTGCTCATGAGGATGCAAAGATAATATAAACTTATTATCTAAGTCTTGAGTACAACTTTCCTTCACGGTACTCCGAGAACCTAGGGTTTCCGGAGTCAGTAAAGGAGTTCATAGGGCAGGGGGGTTGGTTTTGGGTTTAGTGATTAAACAAGGTCCAAATCAATTCAAACTCTACCCAAGGCTCCTAAATATTGGTTTAAGTGCCCATAAAAAGTTTGGACATTTTTGGACTTACCATTTATTTTCTAAAAATCCATAACTAATATTTTTAATTACTTTAAATACCTTAAAATTTCTTATTTCCATTAAAAATCACAAAACTATTTTTACTAAATACTAGAGAAAATAACAAGCCTAGGAAAATTAGTTTCACAATTTTAGCATTTTTCTACATTTTCCTATAATTATTTTGGCTCTGCTGGAAAAAGAAAAAGCAAAAGGATGAAATAGGACTGGGCCGATTCTGGCCCAAATAGCCCAGGTCCACGGCAAAAACGCGCCCGCGCGCGCCCGCGTCCTGGCGGTTTTGCAGAACGACCCTCGCGCTTCTGGCTAACTAAGAACAGGTCATTACACTGTTTAACCAAGTCACTGACCATTACAAAAAGGCCCCTGTGTTTCTATCTATTCACAACTAGAAGTCCACGACGCCGTTCACGCACGGCCGCGCTCCGGCGAGCCAGCAGACTGGCCGAACGGGGCCATGACCGGCGCTCCCGAGCGGTGGACACCAAATCGGAGCTAGCCTAAGCATTTCCCCTAACCTAATTGCACGAACGACTAACTATTGCGCTCCGGCCATGGTGACCGAGAGCATTACGGCGAAACAGCCGTGTTCCCGGCGATGGGTGTCGGTCTAGTCCAATTAAAGAGGTCGGGGAGTTTCACAGAGGCATGAGAATGCTCAAACAAGGGAGCAAAGGGCGGGAACT
This sequence comes from Zea luxurians, assembly GCA_029449295.1. Lineage (NCBI taxonomy): Eukaryota > Viridiplantae > Streptophyta > Magnoliopsida > Poales > Poaceae > Zea > Zea luxurians. The sequence goes on along the minus strand of JAOPSE010000001.1, from coordinate 144,229,103 downwards.
GACCGGAGTTGGGCTGGCGACGGTGAGCTCGGTTTCACGGTGGCGGAAATCGGATTTGGGGGAAACTCCGAATTCGAGCACACGAGAGGATGATTGTGGCCGATTAGCGGTGGTTAGCTAACTGACTACCTCACGGAGCTGGACACGGGCTCAATTTATAGGGAGGATGGGCGGTGGCCGCGAATTCGGACGAGACACGCGGTGGTCGGAGGTGAAGAAGAAGCACTGGCCGCGTGAGTTCGTGGCCAACGACGTGGCATTAACTCCGGTGAGCCACGGAGAGGTCAGAGGAGGTCATGGCGACACGGTGAAAGAGTGGAGCCACGCGGCACACGGCCGAGAGGCGGCGGTCGACGGTGAGCACTTTACCGCGGCAGTGAGCCAGGGGAGATGTGCCGCGGTCGATCGAGGTGACTTCCAGCTCGACGGCGACGAGATCTTTTTACCCCGCAGCGATATCCGGTTACCAGCGAGCGCAAATCCTAACGGCGGCGGCACGAATCCTAGCGCGGGTAGGTCGCCGGCGGTGAGCAAGTTGTGCTAGCGGTCGATCTGATCCGGTTAGGGCACTGTACCATCAAGAATTTCAGTCAGACGAACCTGACAGCGCATATTGAAGCTTTATTTTCTCTAAATTTTCCTTAGCAACCCATCCAAAGCTCTACACCAAAGTTGTAGTGCTACATACCAGCTACAATTCGACTATAGGACTTGATCACATTTAAGTACCAAATCAAGGTTGAATTCGGACTCAAAGTTGGTTCCATTACACTGAAACTCTGAAATTCAGACTGAATCAGCCTGACCACCTATCTTTAGGCTTGATTATTTCCAATTTCTCCTTAACAACAATGCTACCACTCTTAAGCAAAGTTGTTCTCCTATAATTGGTCTTCAACTTTGATGTGGTGACCTAGGGCAAAAACCCTGTACTTTGTAAGTTACAAAGCCCCAAAGTTGAGCCCATTCTCTGATTTTCAGACTTAGAATAAAACTCAAATGAGGTCCATTTTGCATTTAAGTCCAAAACTTAGGGTTTGGCTTTCAAATCCACATATTTGTGAACCAACTGACTTAAAATACTTACTTGGCTTGGTTTTTGCACTTTAGCCCAAAAGTGGGCTAATTTTGCACATAAGCCCCTAGGGTTTGGTTTCAGGGTTTTCCAGGGTTCCCATTAGGGTTTCTGGTATTCCAGGGGTATAAAAGGAATTCAAGTTTGTTTTTAGAGTCATTTTATGACTTTTACCCTAAAGTCTTTAGGTTTTCTTAACTTGGGTTAAGTTTTACCCATTTAACCACTATTTAGAGTTAAGTCCTTTAACCAGGGTTCTATTTGCAAAAACATTAAAACAATACAACTTGTTTGAAATTTTTGCCTAGTGAATGCACTCTAGGTGTGTCAAACATATGCAATGCCAATGCTTATGATGCCATGCTCAAGTTTTAGTTATAGTAACACCAGGAGTGTTACATCCTTCCCCCCATAAAAGAATCTCGTCCCGAGATTTAAAGTCCTAGAGTGAGTAATGGAAAAGGAAATGTGTCACATTTTTATTTCCTTATTTCTGGTACAAGGCAGGGTGGTGTGGGGTTCATTCCTTTATTGCCACAACTATATACACTTTACAAGTTACATGAGGCTAGAAAGCCTGGGAAATTCTTATTCAAGAAGTCTTGAGTTTCCCACGTAGCCTCTTCTTCAGAATGCTGGTTCCATTGTATCTTGTAGAACTTGAGAGTCTTTCTTCGGGTAACCCTGTACTTTTGATCCAGAACTCGAATAGGATGTTCCGAGTACGTTAAGTCTGGTTCCAGGACAACAGTTGTCACTTCAATGGTTCGATCGGGAACCCGTACACACTTCTTCAATTGCGATACATGGAACACATTATGTACAGCAGACAATGTTTCGGGAAGTTGAAGTTGATACGCCACTGGCCCATATCTTTGAAGAATAGGAAATGGACCAATGTACCTGGGTGCAAGTTTTCCCTTTACCCCGAAACGTGATACTCCCTTCATTGGTGAAACCTTTAGGTAGACATAGTCTCCTTCTAAGAAGTATAAGGGCATTCGCCGTTTGTCTGCATAACTCTTCTGACGAGCTTGTGCTTTCTTTAGATTATGAATAACTTTCTAAACCTTATCCTCGGTTTCTTTTACCATATCAGGCCTAAAGAAATACCTTTCACCGGGTTCAGACCAATTTAGCGGAGTTCGACACCGTCGTCCATATAAAGCTTCAAAAGGTGCCATCTTGATACTTTCTTGATAACTGTTATTATATGAAAACTCCGCCAAAGGTAAACATTCATCCCATTTCTGTGAGAAATCCAGGACACATGCCCGCAACATATCTTCAAGTATTTGGTTCACTCTCTCAGTTTGTCCACTGGTTTGAGGATGATAGGCCGAACTGTGGAGTAACTTAGTATCCAGGGATTTATGAAGTTCTTCCCAAAATTTAGATACAAATTGTGGCCCACGATCCGACACTATAGTCTTTGGAACACCATGCAAACTGAGAATACGAGCAATATATAATTCCGCATAGGTAAGTACCGGGTAATATGTCTTGACCGGCAGAAAATGAGCAACCTTTGTAAGTCGATCAACAATCACCCAGATAGAGTCATACCCTTTTGCGGTCCTGGGCAATCCCACAATGAAGTCCATGCTTATGTCTTCCCATTTCCATGTTGGTATTGATAATGACTGCAATGGACCGGCAGTTTTCATGTGTATGGCTTTGACACGTCTGCAAGTGTCACACTTAGCCACATAGCGTGCAATTTCAATTTTCATCTTCGTCCACCAGTAGTGCTGTTTTAGATCATGATACATCTTAGTGCTTCCCGGATGAATAGAATAGCGACTAAGATGCGCTTCATCTAAAATTTGCTGGCGGAGTTCTTCATTCTTTGGCACTACTATGCGGTTGTTAAACCATAACACACCTTGATCGTCTTCCTTGAAACATTTGGCTGTTCCAGCCCTTATCTTCTCTCGTATGTGCTTCATACCCAGATTATCCTTTTGAGCATCAATTATCTTCTGCAGAATGATTGACTCAAGCCTTAGCTGATTTAGAGTCCCATGCTGGATTATCCCCAGGTTTAGCTTCTCCATTTCTTGACATAAAGTGTTCTCGGAGGCCTTCGCCATAAGACAGTGGCAGGAAGTCTTACGACTCAGTGCATCTGCCACCACATTGGCCTTGCCTGGGTGATAATGGATCTCCAGATCATAGTCTTTAATGAGCTCAAGCCATCGTCTTTGCCTCATATTTAACTCTGACTGGGTGAAGATGTACTTCAAACTTTTATGATCTGTATATATGTGACAGATATTTCCCAGCAGATAGTGACGCCATATTTTCAGGGCATGAACCACAGCAGCTAACTCCAGATCATGAGTTGGATAATGTTCCTCATGTCGGCGTAACTGCCTTGAAGCGTACGCAATTACTCGGCCTTCTTGCATCAGTACACAGCCGAGCCCACTGCCAGATGCATCACAATATACATCAAAAGGCTTAGTGATGTCTGGTTGAGCCAATACCGGAGCAGTGGTTAATAATGTCTTCAATTGCTCAAAGGCTTCATTACACTTAGAAGACCAATTGAACTTAATGTCATTCTTCAACAAACTTGTGATTGGCTTCACAAGCTTAGAAAAATCGGGTATGAATCTGCGATAATACCCAGCTAGTCCAAGAAAACTCCGGACTTGGTGAATAGTGGTTGGGGGTTTCCACTCCAGAATATCTTTGACCTTGCTAGGATCTACCGCAATTCCTTTAGCTGATAACACGTGCCCCAAAAATTAAATTTCCTCCAGCCAGAACGCGCACTTGCTGAACTTGGCATACAGCTGATGTTCCCTCAGGCGCGTCAATACAATCCGTAGATGTTGAGCATGCTCCTCTTCATTTTTAGAGTATATCAAAATATCGTCGATGAAGACCACCACGAACTTGTCCAACTCGGGCATGAATACTGAGTTCATCAAATAGGTGAAGTGGGCAGGAGCATTTGTGAGCCCGAAAGACATTACCAGGTATTCGAACAATCCATACCGCATAGTAAATGCGGTCTTCGGTATATCCTCGGGCCGAATACGGATTTGATGATAGCCCGACCTGAGATCAATTTTAGAAAATACCCTCGCCCCAGTCAGTTGATCAAATAAGATATCGATCCTTGGAAGAGGGTACTTATTCTTAATAGTGACCTCATTCAGGGGCCGATAATCCACGCACATGCACAAGGTTTGATCCTTCTTCTTAACAAAAATGGCGGGACAACCCCATGGGGACGAGCTTGGCCGGATGAATCCCTTATTCAGTAGATCTTGTAATTGAATCTTCAATTCCGCCAACTCATTAGGGGGCATACGGTACGATCTTCGGGAGATGGGAGCCGTACCGGGCTTTAGCTCAATTACGAATTCTACATCTCTTTCAGGGGGTAGTCCAGGCAAATCTTCCGGAAATACATCTGGAAACTCACATACTACCGGAATGTTCTTGATCTCCGGTACAATGGCTTCAAATATTCTACCAGAAGCTTTGGCTGGATTGGTTTTGGGGAGAGACAAAAGAATTTCTTCTTGATTATAGCTCAACCTGACGGTTCTGAGTTCAGTGTTGAGAATTGCCTTGTGTTGAGTTAACCAATTCATACCCAAAATTACATCTATATCCTGGCCTTTCAGAACAATCATGTTAGCAGGAAAGTTCCGTCCAGCCATTGTTACTGGCACTTCATAGGCCACTTCTCTAGTAAAAATGTGTCCCCCAGGTGAATGAATTTTAAATCCCTCTTTTGATTCATGACATGCAATGTGATGTTGCTCCACAAATTTCTTGCTAATGAAGGTATGCGAAGCACCAGAATCAAAAAGAATAATTGCAGGGTAACTGGCCACGGGAAACGTACCCATCATCACCGGTTCTCCCTCCGGTGTAGTGGCCACTTGGGTGTAATATACACGCCCCGTCTTCTTGGTATTCCTCCCCACAGCATTTCCCTTGGGCTGAGTGGACTTCCCAGTTCCTTGCTGAGCATTGGATTGATTTTGCTTGGGGTACGGGCAGTCTTTGATAAAATGTCCCGACTTGCCGCAGTTGAAACACCCAGTTCAAGAGCTGGGCAAGGCAGGGAATCGAGTGCCTGGGGCACCCGGCTGATTTGGGGAAGTGGAGGTATTGTTGGGGCGGATAATAATGGGTTGTTTGAAAGGGAATGCTGGTGGACGAGAAAAAGTATGGTTTTGGCTAGAAGGCCGGATGACGAACCGTTGCCTCTTCGCCTGACCCTGATTAGGCCTCTCACCACTGAATCCCTTTATTCTTCCCAGAACCTGCGTATTTTGCTTCCACAGATAAGGCTGTACTGACAGCCTTCCCATATGTGAGATCAATACATGTGGCCATTTTTCGCTGCAGTCGGTCATTTAGACCTCTCATAAAACAGTACTTTTTCTTCAAATTAGTATTCACCTGATCAATGGCATACTGCGACAGGTGATTAAACTTGTTAAGATACTGATTGATGGTGTCTCCTCCTTGTTTCAGCTTCATAAATTCCTCTTGTTTCATATGCAGCACTCCTTCAGGTATGTAGTGCTCGCGGAAAGCTGCTTTAAATTCGTCCCATGTGATTTGATGGTTGTCAGGTTGGATAGCCACAAAGTTCCCCCACCAAGTACTGGCAGGGCCACGTAGTTGTTGTGCCGCGAACAATGGCTTCTGTGTTTCCGAACAACGAAGAAGGCCAAACTTTTGTTCAATAACTCGTATCCACTCGTCGGCTTCTAGCGGGTCTTCTGCTTTGGTGAATAGAGGTGGACGAGTTTCGGAGAAGTCCAGATAAGTAGTTTCACGGGGACCTTGCTGAAAACCTCTTCCTGCCTGCTGCTGGAACTGCTGCTGACCCGCTATTTCCCTAAGGAAGCGGGTATTGTCGGCGGTGGCATTCACCAAGGCGGCAATCGCCTCGGCAAGCGTGGGTGGAATCGGAGGTGGATTTGGGGTGACATCCCGACCCCCAGAAGTTCCGGCTGCATCCTGTCCGCGAGTCCTGGTCGGCATCTGAGGCAAAAACATTTGAATAAACATAATGTGCCAAAGAAAACCTTCCATTTTACATTACTATAAAGAGTAATGATACAGACTCGACACTACATAACAGGATACATTACCCATTTTACAAAAGTTCAACCTAGTATACAACAGTACACCCTACAATACACTACTCTACTTTTATTACACCATTAGTCCTGCTTTCCGTTACTTTTGGCGGCCTCATTGTCAGGTGTGGGAGTCCAGACGTCAACCAACCTCAAAGAAGGAGGGGGTTCAAAAAGGTCTAACTCCCCACCCAGCGCGCGTCCCGCAACGTGAGAGGGTCCGGCTTCCGCCTCAGCAGAGTGTGCAGGCTCACTAGGGTGTAATTGTGAGTATAGTACATGGACTTCCTCATGCAACGTATTGCAGTAGACCTGCAGGTTGTCGACAGCTGAGCTAAGTTCTTTAATTCGGGCCTGAGCCCTCGCTTCCTTAGCACATGCCAACATATGAGACTGTACTGCCCAGTCAAGTGCTAAGTCCCGATCAGCCAGCTGATCCTGCAGGTGACGGATATCCCTTCTTAGTTCATTGATTCTATCTCCGTTTGCGATCCAAACATTGGTCCTGTGTTGCAGCGTTGCTTGAAGTCGACTCACTTCGGCTTCCAGGTCTCCTATAGGGTCATTACTTCCGCTGCTACTGCTTTCGTGTCGAGGAGCTAGTTGATGCCGGGGTACTCCAATTGGTCCCGTTGACTTACGTGCCGTTAGCCTTGTGCGTGGCGGCATCTTTCTAAGGGGGAAAAAAGCATAATTCTTAGCATGATGCATGAATAAGTACAGAATCAACCTTAGTTGATTCAACCTTCTATACATTGCACTCTTCCTATCTGGTCTTTAAGATAAACTCTTCAGAGTACTTAGGTAAGAAGAGAAAAGAATTTTTAGGTAAGACTTTCGGAAATCCTTTTGAAAATGTCACATAATATCTGCAAAGAAGGGCTACGCTCCGATACCAGCTGTGACGGAACCTCCCAAGTAATTAGGCCCACCTACAGTTGTCCTTGTCTAGCAGACATCAGACACCCTGTAGATGTTCCTAAGTCACTTGACAAGCTCGGTATCCTTCCCGACCTCACCAGGAACGTTTCACCCGTCTTGCAGACATTACAGAACATCGGAGATAAAGAAATGCGGAAGCGAATTACATAAACTTACATTTATTTCAAAAGCAAGCTCGAGTACTTTTATTACAGACCAGACTAAGAGTGAGTGCAGAGTAGTAATATTATACAAACCAAGGGAGGCACAAACTTCTCCCGATAGGCTATAAACAAAAGATCCTATGTGGAGGACCGAGTCCTCCCGCACTTCCGTCTTGTTTTTCTTCTTTGGGAACCACCTTGGCACAGAAGCAGCAAAAGTCTGCTACTTCCTCACCTAAAAACAACGAAGGGATAAACCCTGAGTATGGAATTACTCAGAAAATCTTACCCGACTAAAGAAAAGGCTCTCAAGGGTATGCTGGCTTTTAGGGAGTCAAGGTAAGGCTTCTCAATAATCAAAGACTCTGTTTTGCAGAAATGCTTACTAAAGTGGATCCTTAAAAATCAAATTTTATTTGTCAAGTTAAGTTCAATTACCTGCAACTAGAGTTCTTTCTACCCTAGTTCAATCACTGGCCCTGCACTAGCCAATTTCTTAACAAATACCCATCATCTTTAGTGGAATGCTACGTGTAGGTCAGTGACCAAGTCTTCATAACCGCGAAGGTACGGCGATCCGAATCGATTATACTCAGCTGAGGATCTCCAATCACACGACATATGTAGCACTTAACCCTTGCATATGTCAACCCGCCACCGGGGTTCTTAAGACCGGATCAGGTTCACGCAAACCGAGAGCACAGATACACCACCGTCCAGCCTCTTGCCACGGAGGGTACACGCTACTCTCGCCACCGCTCCACGCCCATTTCGTGTTATCTTATTCCGGCCTTAGTCTGCCCGAGGCAAGGCTTACCCATGACGAGGCATGTGACCAGTTAAAGGGTCCTCGATCATCAAGCCTACATCGAGACGGTCCTTAATCGACTCAGACGGAGACACTACACCGAGACTCTCTTCTCGTGCAAGTCACCCACCCGGTCTCAGCTTAATCTTTTTAACCCAAAAACTTGGTACCTGACAGAGGTACATCTTTTCCGATGTTGAATCCATCATGGCCATGATGGATTCACCATCAAGTTTTATTTTCGAAAATATCCCTCCCACTTTGCCAAACATCTTTTGTAAAACAAATCCTTTTGTTTTTCTAAAGCAATACTAAGCATAGTAAAACCTTTTTGTAAAAACAGGGTTTCAAGGAGGGTAATCAAGATCAAGGAAGGTAATGCAGGAATTGTTTAATCAATCAACTCCTATCACCTAATGCAGCAAGCAAGTGAGAAAGATTTTAAAAACATCAAGGGAGGGTGGCAAATGAACCGGGGCTTGCCTTTGTTGTCAGGTGAGTCCTGCTCGGATCCACAAATATCGAAATAAAAGCAGCTGCCTGCTTGAGGATCTGAGGTTGGTGGAGTTCCCTCTTCAGTGACTTCTTCTTCTTCTTCGTGTTCTAACATAACCATATATATGCATAAGAATGGATGCCATGGGGTGCTCATGAGGATGCAAAGATAATATAAACTTATTATCTAAGTCTTGAGTACAACTTTCCTTCACGGTACTCCGAGAACCTAGGGTTTCCGGAGTCAGTAAAGGAGTTCATAGGGCAGGGGGGGTTGGTTTTGGGTTTAGTGATTAAACAAGGTCCAAATCAATTCAAACTCTACCCAAGGCTCCTAAATATTGGTTTAAGTGCCCATAAAAAGTTTGGACATTTTTGGACTTACCATTTATTTTCTAAAAATCCATAACTAATATTTTTAATTACTTTAAATACCTTAAAATTTCTTATTTCCATTAAAAATCACAAAACTATTTTTACTAAATACTAGAGAAAATAACAAGCCTAGGAAAATTAGTTTCACAATTTTAGCATTTTTCTACATTTTCCTATAATTATTTTGGCTCTGCTGGAAAAAGAAAAAGCAAAAGGATGAAATAGGACTGGGCCGATTCTGGCCCAAATAGCCCAGGTCCAGGGCAAAAACGCGCCCGCGCGCGCCCGCGTCCTGGCGGTTTTGCAGAACGACCCTCGCGCTTCTGGCTAACTAAGAACAGGTCATTACACTGTTTAACCAAGTCACTGACCATTACAAAAAGGCCCATGCGTTTCTATCTATTCACAACTAGAAGTCCACGACGCCGTTCACGCACGGCCGCGCTCCGGTGAGCCAGCAGACCGGCCGAACGGGGCCATGACCGGCGCTCCCGAGCGGTGGACACCAAATTGGAGCTAGCCTGAGCATTTCCCCTAACCTAATTGCACGAACAACTAACTATTGAGCTCCGGCCACGGTGACCGAGAGCATTACGGCGAAACAGCCGTGTTCCCGGCGATGGGTGTCGGTCTAGTCCAATTAAAGAGGTCGGGGAGTTTCACAGAGGCATGAGAATGCTCAAACAAGGGAGCAAAGGGCGGGAACTGACCGGAGTTGGGCTGGCGACGGTGAGCTCGGTTTCACGGTGGCGGAAATCGGATTTGGGGGAAACTCCGAATTCGAGCACACGAGAGGATGATTGTGGCCGATTAGCGGTGGTTAGCTAACTGACTACCTCACGGAGCTGGACACGGGCTCAATTTATAGGGAGGATGGGCGGTGGCCGCGAATTCGGACGAGACACGCGGTGGTCGGAGGTGAAGAAGAAGCACTGGCCGCGTGAGTTCGTGGCCAACGACGTGGCATTAACTCCGGTGAGCCACGGAGAGGTCAGAGGAGGTCATGGCGAAACGGTGAAAGAGTGGAGCCACGCGGCACACGGCCGAGAGGCGGCGGTCGACGGTGAGCACTTTACCGCGGCAGTGAGCCAGGGGAGATGTGCCGCGGTCGATCGAGGTGACTTCCAGCTCGACGGCGACGAGATCTTTTTACCCCGCAGCGATATCCGGTTACCAGCGAGCGCAAATCCTAACGGCGGCGGCACGAATCCTAGCGCGGGTAGGTCGCCGGCGGTGAGCAAGCTGTGCTAGCGGTCGATCTGATCCGGTTAGGGCACTGTACCATCAAGAATTTCAGTCAGACGAACCTGACAGCGCATATTGAAGCTTTATTTTCTCTAAATTTTCCTTAGCAACCCATCCAAAGCTCTACACCAAAGTTGTAGTGCTACATACCAGCTACAATTCGACTATAGGACTTGATCACATTTAAGTACCAAATCAAGGTTGAATTCGGACTCAAAGTTGGTTCCATTACACTGAAACTCTGAAATTCAGACTGAATCAGCCTGACCACCTATCTTTAGGCTTGATTATTTCCAATTTCTCCTTAACAACAATGCTACCACTCTTAAGCAAAGTTGTTCTCCTATAATTGGTCTTCAACTTTGATGTGGTGACCTAGGGCAAAAACCCTGTACTTTGTAAGTTACAAAGCCCCAAAGTTGAGCCCATTCTCTGATTTTCAGACTTAGAATAAAACTCAAATGAGGTCCATTTTGCATTTAAGTCCAAAACTTAGGGTTTGGCTTTCAAATCCACATATTTGTGAACCAACTGACTTAAAATACTTACTTGGCTTGGTTTTTGCACTTTAGCCCAAAAGTGGGCTAATTTTGCACATAAGCCCCTAGGGTTTGGTTTCAGGGTTTTCCAGGGTTCCCATTAGGGTTTCTGGTATTCCAGGGGTATAAAAGGAATTCAAGTTTGTTTTTAGAGTCATTTTATGACTTTTACCCTAAAGTCTTTAGGTTTTCTTAACTTGGGTTAAGTTTTACCCATTTAACCACTATTTAGAGTTAAGTCCTTTAACCAGGGTTCTATTTGCAAAAACATTAAAACAATACAACTTGTTTGAAATTTTTGCCTAGTGAATGCACTCTAGGTGTGTCAAACATATGCAATGCCAATGCTTATGATGCCATGCTCAAGTTTTAGTTATAGTAACACCAGGAGTGTTACAGCATCCCTGGTAACTCCTCTAGAAAGACATCCGAAAAATCCCTAACACACGGATGTTGTCACCAATAAACTCCTCAACTATAAAGAACATCACCCGTTTGGAAGAGGTGGTTACTGCAATTTGAACTTGAAATCTTTCTCCTTTAGGGCTGGTGAGTTCTACAGTACCCCTACCACATGCTATAATGGCCTTTGCCTTTCTTAACCATGACATACCAAGGATTAGATCTATACTGCTTGCCTCTAATATTATAGCAGTAGCTCCAAATTCTCTTCCCATAATTGTTAATGTCAATCTATGTGTCATATGATTTGCCTCAACAGGCCCTTTAGGTGTGATTACTATCATTGGTTTTCTCATATTTAGCAGTGGTATCTCATTTGTGTTGGCATATCGAGCAGACATGAATGAATGTGTAGCACCAGAATCAAATAGCACTGTTGCAGGAATTGCATTAATGTAAAACATACCAAGTACGATGTCAGCACCATCAGGAGTAGCATCAACGCTAACTTGATTAACCCTAGCAATAGAGTATCCCTTGCCAGGAGTCTGTTGCTTGTTCTTAACTGGTGTACCAGAATTCCCCACCAGACAAGCATTAGCATAGTGCCCAATCTGACTGCACTTGAAGCATGTAGGGCTAGTCTTCTGTCCTGTAGGCCTTGTCAGGGTGCTAGTGGGGGTAGACTGACGAGTGGGAGGTGTCCATGGAGACCCCTGTGGAGCGTACTAAGCTGGGCGTGGTCCTCCTCCTGGACGAGTAGGTGTACCCTGTGGCAGAACATAGTGAGGACGAACACTGCTGCTACCATACCCCTGTGAGATAGCCTTCCTCTTCAAGTCTCGTAGTTGAACACGCTTGTGTTCAATGGCAAGAGTCTTATCCAGCAACCTCTGAAATGATGGAAATGTGTGTGCAACCAGTGCATACTGTAGGGGTCCATTAAGTCCTTCAATAAAATGCTCCTGCTTTCTCTCATCCTCAGCAACTTCATCCGGAGCATATCTAGAGAGCTGAATGAACTTATCTCGGTACTCGCTGATAGACATGTTGCCTTGCTTCAATGACAGAAATTCTTTCTTCTTAATCTTCATTAGTCCAGCAGGAATGTGGTAGTTTCTGAACTATGTACTGAATTCTGCCCAAGTAATAGTGTCAGCAGCAACATAAGAATCCCACCAGTTAGTAGCAGGACCTATCAGACGACCAGAAGCATAAAGAACCTTCTCTCGGTCAGAGCATTGGGCGATGTTGAGCATCTTCTCAATAGATTTCAGCCAATCATCAGCATCTAGTGGATCTGGCGAGATGGTGAAGGTGGGTGGCTTGTGACTCATAAATTCCCAGTGCTTGTCCCAGGGTGGAACTGGAGGTGGTGGTGGAGGCAGTGGTGCTTGCTGCTGCTACTACTGTTGCACCCTTCTCTCCTGGCGTATCTCTTCTCGTTCTTGGCGCAGCTCCCTACATATCTCCTCTCTCTCTCCTAGCGCATCTCCTGGCGTTCCTGCTGCATCTGAGCATGCATATCTGCCATAGTGTCCACCATTTGTTGCATCATCCTCATCTGAGCTATAACCATTGGGTCAGCTCCAACTGGTGGAGGCAGTGGTGGAGGATCCATCTCTACTGGTTGTGGCTGGGGTTGTCTAAATATCCTCCGAGTGTGTCGATTGGGAGGTAGATCAATTCCACCACCCTTCCTGGTATTGACCATCTGAGTTAGAAACATATGGTAAGAGAGAATAGTAGACAAGGCAGGTGATTACAAATCAAGTTACTTTGGGGATTTATGAGCTAAGCAGATTGGTGTTTTACCTACTAAAGCTAATCCATTACCTTATGGTGGTACATGTTAGGATGCCCAACTATAATATTTCAATCAATCAAAGAAGCAAATCAGACATTTATCATCAGAACAATCAACCAACATTTTAAAATAGAGAAAATAATTTTAATTTTGTCTTAGGTTCCCTATCTCTTAAAAAGATCATAAGTGTAGGATTCCAAGGTGTGAAATCCATCTTGTCTTAGAGTAGAAAAGGTAAGAATGATAAGAGTAGAATAGTAGAAGGTGAGACAGGATCAAGATAAGTATAGAAAGAATCAGAGTAAGGTAAGTAGGTAAGAGTTTTCCCCTTTTCTATCTAGGTTTCATCCTACAATCAACATTTCCTCTGATACCACTTCTATCACACCTGGGCTTTAAGGAACAAAGCTGGGTGCATCTCATATATGCGCCAAAGAAGACAACACATATAATAACAGAGTGCATAGAGATAAATGTCATAAATATCATAAATATACTTATTACATAGCGGAAGTCTTACAAAAATAAATGATAAAATAAAGCGAACTAAATATTATTCCCTGGCGCCACAAAGCTGACTGGGAGACGCCACCTAGATCAAGTCGAACGCCTCAGTGTTAGGCGGCTCCTATTTGACCACATGTTCTTCTCCTGTGGGGGGGTGTGAGACAGCAAGAGTGAGCTCACACATGTTCATCGCTCAACAAGTTGTGGGGAATAATGTGCATGAACTCACCAAAGGTGGGAGTTCATGTGAAGTGTAAGGCTAATCAACAAAGTAAAGGTTGAAGCTGAGCATTGCTTTTATAAGTTGGTCAAAATTTTATTAGCAGTTACTAAGTGTAAGTAAATACCGAACCATAATAATAATAAGTAAAAGTAATAATAAAATATCCCAATGCAATGAAATGACAAATTGAATTTAAGTTCCATAAATTAATCATGTGAGTGTCCGAGCCGCTCATGACAGTGAGCACAACTAGTATACCAGTTTTACACTCTGCAGAGGTTGCGTATCTTTACACACAAGTCGTGTCACCCATTTGCCACGGAGTTGATCAGACCCCGTACACCTCTACCAAGGAAGCGAGGTAGGGTACGACTACGAGGCCTTTACAAAGTTCCACTAGCTTCAGAAAACCCGCTACAGTTTATAGGAAGCTCCAGTGCAGGAATCCCTCACCTGACCGCCATCGCAGCAAAATCAACCCAAGGACCTCCCTACACTGACCACTCCCCTACTGCCCCTGCCCCTTTCGGGTAAGGTAGTCATCCACTAGCTTTCCTAGTTAATCAGCCAAGGGCGTCCCATTAAACCCTTGTGGTAGCACTGTTTTCTAGGGTGGTTCTCCATGTTCCCATTAACATAATGATCTTGTCATGAACAGTAAATAATAAACAAATAATAAAAAGTGTAAACATGAGTAATGAATATCTCTGTACCCAGAACCACAATAAGCAATAGCATGTACTATCCAAAATTTAGTAGTAAAACCAGTAGTGAAACAAGGTATAAAGATAGTAAAAATATAGGGTAACCTATTGGGTCCCATCAAAATTAACCTATGCAGATCATTATGATAAATAAGAACATGACTGGGTAAAAGAAGTGATCAAGGGCACAATTTGCCTTCAACGAGCTCCTGCTCAGCAATCTCTACCAGCTGAACCTCAGGATCCTCTATGGCTTGCTCGTCTACTCGCATCAACACAATACATACATAGTATAGCAAAAATTAACATCACACCAAACATGTAAATAAAATACACAATAATAATCTAGACATTAAAATAAGATCATAGGAACTAGAATCATTAAATTTGGAGTTATAGATTTTAAGTTATGAATTTTCCAAGGTTTTATGTGCTTAATACAAGATTAGAGGAGAAATAAGTTTACTACTATTTTCATGTCAAAATAGAGACACTAATGGATAAACAATAATGTTACAAAAATTTAGGAACTGGAATAGATCAATTTGGAGTTCATATGAATTTTCTACAAATTACACAAGTTTCTGCAATTAATTTAATACTAAAAATCTATTTCTAAATTCATTTCCCTGATTTTTCTAATTCTTTGGACTGGGCGCAATATTACATAAAACAACAGGGACGTTGGGGTAAGAAACCCGAGACACAGAGCGCTGTACAGGGTGGGCTATGGGTTCATTAGTGGTTTCCCCAGGGACTCTTATGCAAAAGAGACACAGCCGACAGTCTGGTTTAATCTAAACCGTTCGATCCATGTTGGACATCCAGGATTAAGTCAAAACTCTCCGAACGGTATGCTATGGTATACGTCGGATCCCGATCCGACGCCTAGGGTTCATCGCACGAGATGGCATCCGAAGATCTATCCGAGCCGGACAGCAAGAATCCAACAGACCACGCCTCATCTTCCTCCTCGGATGCCCATGCACAGACGCCGCCCGATCCCCAGTGCTCTCTCTCTCCCGTTGCTCCATCGACGTACACCCAGCCCGGCCCAGCACACGACACTGCCGTTCTCCGGTGGCGCACCCATCACGGTCTATACCTAACTCCACTCAGGCTACTGCTCCTCCACGGACCGCACAGAAACCATAGAATGGAGAAAAGGAGGTGAGTTTGAGGTGGCTACTCACCCGGGGTCCCGGCGCCGCAGTCAGATCGGTGGCAAAGCTCCAGTCTAGTGGAGATTCCGCCACGCTCGCACGGCACTCACTTTCAGGGTGGGTCGGTGAATCCCGCCTCGCTTCCCTCCCTGTCGAGTTGTAGGCGCGGCAGCAACCCCACGATCGGCTTTCGTCCATGGTGCGTCGGGGATACGAGGTAAGCATGGCGGCTGCAAAAGGGGGGTTTTCCCTGCACGATAACCAGGTTTATAAAATGGGCGAGGGGGCGAAGCCGGTTGACTCTCCACAGATCTCGGCGGCGAGTCCGTGGGATTCGGCAACAGTTGGCGCGACCGGTGAGCATGCAGCGACGGAAGGGGCGGTCTCGGCTCAACAAAACAAGAGAACGACCGACCCAATCCGTGGGGCCCAGGCGGCGGTGATAGAGCATGCGGTGCCCAGGAAGCTTGGGCTGACAACCGTGCCCCACTGGCAGAACCCGTGCACACCTAAAGTGACTGGTACTCGGGCCCGAAGTGACAGTGAGAGGGTGATCCAGCAGCAGGCCACGCGGACGGTTATATGGGCCGAAATGGGGTAGTTCGGCCTAGGTGAAGTTTTTATTTTTTTTCTTTTTATTTCTTCTCCCTTTTTCTAATTTTTTATTTCAAATTTGAATTCAACTTTGATTGTGGATTTCACATTTAGACTAATTGTACAAACTTAAGTCCCAACATGAATATTATTTATTTACATATTTTATTTATTTATTTTTATATCCTTCCTCTCTTTCTTTCTCTTATTTTAAATTCTTTAATTTCCCTTTAAATCTTATATTCAATTTTAAACTTTGATATATTTCTTTTTACCTGATTTTTTTATAGTGTCACACAAAAAATAATGCACACAAAATGGAAAACCAGCATGATGCATGATTTAGTGGTGTCCTTTGTTAGTCATTTATTTGTTTAAGTGAGGGGTCCACATAAAATGATAAATAGAGATGACACACATGTATATAAAGAAATATAATTTCTCCTTTTAGATTTTCTTACAAAGTGGGTATTACAGGTGTTCAACACATGCCTCCTGCCTTTTGGTGGAGCTTGGCGAACCAAAAGCACCAGCGAACTTCGGAAACAATTGATCTCATGAGTTATTTTGTTCCTGAAGTAAGGACTCATCGACTCTTGTGATCCGATAATATAAATATTTGATAGAACTTTGATGCACAGAGATTGTTTTGAATTGCATCACCTTCGGCCATGTCTGCCTGATCAACATGTCATTAGGCAAAAACTTGTGGTGCCCCCAGCCCGAATAAGCAAACAAATTGAGCCAGCAATACGATTCATCATCGTACCACCCCACATTTGAGTAGGACAACACATCGGCGATGGATAGATCGGGAAGCACCATGCCATCCCTGGAGGAGGATGACCAGTCGATCTTGGCTACGCTACCTTTTGGGCTGGTTTAGTTGGCCTTTGCTTTGCATAGATCGCCTTTTTGACTTTGTTTATTTTATTGGTTAGTTGTGTGGAATGGCCTTCTTCTTCATATATTTAGCAAGTAGCTGATCAAAAGTAGGACCGACTCTGCTGAGTCGACCAGACGTCTTGAAAGTGTTTTGCTTCCTAGTACATATTTTGGAACGTTATGGTCTGACGGTCTAAGGTTGTTGCTGCTTTTGGTCGTCTGCGGATCGTCCCGCCTTCATAGCCAGACTGTTCGCGCCTGTCCCAAACTGTCCGGCATTAGTACCCAGACCGTCCGCGCGTACGCGGGATAGGTGACCGTGATCGGGTGTCCAATCGTGCTTGCCCCCAGGTGCCTTCGGTCTTTCTTTTGTCTGGAGCCTTCTGAGTAACCACTATGTGTGATATTTGGCATGCGAGGATTACCAATAATGATATTTTTATCTTTGCTTTTATCGGTTGCACATGGCCAAACTAAGACTTTTTTGCTCATCGACTCTAATGTGGTGACAGGGACAGGTGGCATGTCAATCTTCACCTCTTTTTGAAATCTCAACCAACCTTTGTTTATAGCCGATTATATTTGTCGACAGAAGATAACACAATAATTGGTGTTATGAAGAAAGGAGCCATGCCATTTACAATATACATACCCTTTTAATTCTTTAAATGGAGAAATTGTATGTGACAATTTAATATTACCAAGCTTAAATAACTCATCAAATATTTTATCACACTTAGCAATATCAAATTTGAACTTAACTTTCCCCTTTTGTGCCGAATGCGGGTGAGAGCGAGTAGAAGATTTGGCCTTAGCAGGCCAAACAAACTCAGCGACGTGTAACCTATTTGGCTCCTGGGGATTAGGTGGCTGGCTGTCTTTATGTTCAGCTTATTTACTAGGCCGGTCACAGGTGGATTCCGGTGCTCCGGACGGTCCAACTTGCGTAGTCGGATGGTCTACGAGTGGGGCGGACGGTCCAGTACTATTCTTGGACTGTCCGGTCACGCCAGGCAATGCTGTGCGACCCTTGTCATGGGCTCCGTGTGACTCCAGACTATCCGGCGTAGGGTGTCGGATGGTCTGACAGAGGGCCGAACGGTCTGAGATCTTGTGTGGACGGTTTGGTCATGCCTAGAGTCGACCTATCATTTAGTGATGGTGGTGAGAGTCGTCCTGGATATGAGTCCATCGGCATACCAGAATCTAGCTGGGAATACGCATTTGTTGCCGATGTGTTTGGCGCAATTGTTTCTATGCCCAATTTATGTGAAAAAATGAGCATGTGAGTTTTTCCTAATGCACGTGCCATCTTCTCTATATCCTTTGTGATACTTTTAATTCGATTATCAAAATAAATTTTAATATAATGAATATCATCGGCTGATTTGCTGCAGCAAGACTGACATATAATCGGTGTTTATTTCTCTCTTGAAAGTCGTCTAGAGGGGGTGAATAGGCGAAACCTGAAAAGTATAAATTTCGAACACAAACTTCACCCGAGGTTAGGATTAGAAATAAGTAATAACGAAATCGGTGTGCGGAAGAGAGTTCTTCTTGCTATGAGTTGCTCAATCAATGCGGATGACTTTGAGAGCTAACTCAAAAAAAAGGATTGTAAGCAAGAGAACTTAGAGAGAGAGGAGAGGAAGAATCAAATCGTAAGGTAATGGTCAACACAAATGAACACAACGATTTGTTTCCCGAGGTTTGGTTCCAAAGAACCTACTTCCCATTGAGGAGGCCACGTAGGTCGGGTCTCTTTCAACCCTTTCCCTCTCTCAATCGATCACTTAGACTAGTTGAGTGTTTCTCCTTAATCTTGAGGGTCACTTAGACCCCGCAAGGATCACCACACACTTAGGTGTCTCTTGCTAACCCCGCAAGGATCACCACACACTTAGGTGTCTCTTGCTAGCTTTACAAGTCACTTGAGAATTTAGAAGGAGATGAATAAAGCACGATTTAAAAGCCAAGCAACAAGAGCAACAAGAAAGACACAAGATCACACTATCTCAAGTCACTAATCACTAATGAACACTAGTCACAATTATGGCACTTGGAGAGATTTGGAAGCTTTGAATGTGTCTTGGGATGAAGTGCTTGCTTTTGTATTGGATGTGATGAATGGAGGTGGTTGGGGTTGTATTTATAGCCACCAACCACTTCCTAGTTGTTGCCTCCTTTCTGCCAATCGCAGATGGTCTGCGCCCCTAGTCTGGACAGTCCGCCCCTGCACATCAATGGCTGAAATCACAACGGACAGTAGTAACGGCTATATCAACGGCTATAGAGCATTAAATGCGTCGTCAAATGTCAGATAAAGCAGTCGTGGACGGTCCGGCCGTGCACCCCGGATGGTACGCGAGGATGCTAAAATGCATTTTACTGAACCCGACACCCTCAGGTTTTTCTGGTTTTTCAACGAGCGGATGGTCCACGCCTAAGGCCGGACAGTCCGCGCTTGGTCCCGGACAGTGCTCTCTTCTCCTTCGGACAGTCCATAGTGTAAATGCGAGTTTTGCATAGTTTCTGTCTGAGGCACACCTTGGTGTCGCGGACGATCCACCGGAAGGGCCCGGATGGTCCGCGCACAGGTGAATTTTCCAAAACACTTCTCCTGACTAGAATAATCTACAGTATTCCGGACAATCAACTTAGAATTGATATAAATGAACTTATGCAACTGAGAAATAACCAACTAGGCAAACTAGTTAGTCCATAAGATTTGTGATGGTCATCAAGCACCAAAATTGATTATAGAAAATTGTTAAGGACATTTCCCTTTCACCTCTCTCGAACGAACTTCTGGTGGCAATCTACCCTAAAGTGCGAGAGGTACAACTTCTTCGCAACCTTGAGTACATGATCTTATTGTCGTTGGATCTCCTCGTCCATCTTCTTCATGTCATCTTTTAATTTCTTATAATTAGTGGCCGATAAATTAGTCAGCCTTGCGTCACTGTTTGGGGAAACACCATTGAGATCTTTAGAATCGGCCATATAAGCCTAATTATGTAGATCTGCAACCTTCATCCCCAGCAAAGTCGCCAAAAACTGTGTTGGTGCCAATCTGGGCAGCGCTAATCACTAGGGGTGTACTGCCTAGCGGTGCCCTCTGCGGCGACGCGGATGATCCGTGGCTCTAGGCCGGACGGTCCGCGCTCGGTGCCGGACAGTCCGCAATGGCGCAGGGCCGTCTTCATTCTCGCAGGAACTTAGATCTCGCCGCATTGAGAAGAGATCTTAGGGTGCTCCGGGTCGACAGGTCACCCGGGACGTTCCTAGATGACGTAGAGTTGCCTAGGAATTAATATATCAACTCGAGGGAAGAGATCTTATAGATTGACAACCAGATCTTGCTTCTGGGAGAGGTAAGATCCTTGGGTCATCTTGGGGTCAATAGGTCACTCAAGACAGATCAAGACGACGTAGAGTCGAATAGAGGTGGAGTTTGATATGTGGAAAGTTGTAGCTAGAACTATGCTACATCTACTCCTAGGATATGAATGATAAAGAAAGTAATTGGTTCGATTGAATGTGTTCGGGGGTTCTTAATCGACCGTACTTATATATATGGAAGGTCTAGACCTGTTACTAGACGATAGCTAACAAATCTCACGTAATTAGATATGTAACAACGCACGAGATAAAGATAATCGTCCTAATTAAAATCATCGCGAGAGCAGGGACCGTTTATTAGCGATTACTTTCTAAAAATATGGGTGCCGACTGCCGCTCGGCGTTGCACCAACCGCCCGGTCCATTTTTTGTTTTTTCAATTCCATTCTTCCCCCTCCACCACCTGACATAGAACTTCATTCATTTAGCTTGGTGACTGTACTCCTACCTTATTAAGCTCTCTTTCAACAGCTTCATAGGGCCCTAGCTAGCTTGGTTCGTCTCAGCACTGCACATGGATCGATCCATGAATTCATTGGTGCAGAAAAAAAGACATGCCACTGTACATCGATTGGTGCGGGGAAAAAGCTAGACACTATACGTACGGGCATCGAGACAGCAGCCCAGAAAACCATCAGCTGGCCCTGGCCGTGCCCGTGCTCGTGCCCGGCCGGCAAGAGGCCACTGTCCGCACAGAGAACGAGACGAGACGAGCTGTAATATCACTACTAGTACAAATATCTGCCTCGAAATATCAAAATCACCGACCCATTCATTCACCCATTCATTGATGCAGAGAAATGCATGCATGCACTACGTACGTACGGAGTACTGGCCGGTGCACAGACTCTTCACAGCTGCGGTACGGCCTCCTATTCATGCATGCATGCATGTGGACCATACGTGAACACGGCCGGCGCGACAACGATCCGCCCGCTGATTGGTGCAGAGGAAGCCATGCATGCGCCGGCGCGCAGTCGTGCATATGCTAGCTTTATTTTTCGAGTTTTTTCTTTCTCTTTGTACGTCCTTTCTCCTCGAAAGGAGCAATCTCTCATGTCTTCTCTAGTCAACATACTCCTACTATGCAATGCTTAGCTAGATTTTTATAGTATATACTGACAAAGTATTAAAATTACTCCTATAAAACCAAACAAATATACTATTAAAAATATATCATGACTAGAGATGGTAATGGATCATGGTCTAAAAGTTTTTATCTTGTTATACAATTTTAATCAAACCTAAGATGATTTGACTATTAAAAAATTAGAATAAGTTGTAGTAAGTTGGAACCATCCGTGTGAAGTACAATTTGTAAGCATTTTCAGTCTGCTCGCACACAGACAGTGCAGTGCAGACGACGTAGCGACCACCGGGGCATGGGCGGCAGGGACTGCATCATGCGAGTCTACATGTGCGACGATAGCCGGACCACGCTCGTCGGGCGGTGCGCGAGAGCGCGTCCTGCGGCGTGCCGGCGTGTAGTGCCACTGCCACACCCGCACGCATGGGCATACGGGCGGCCGGCGTACGGGACCGGTGGTGGTGCAGAAAACGACCGCAGCTAGAGCTAGAGCTAGGTACGTTAATGCGTCGTTGGGGATCGGAGCTGCCGACGCTGAAGAAGGACGGACGGACGGACGTAGTAAATGCATGCATGCCACAACAGCTGCTGACGGCCGCCGCGCCATCCGTGTGAAGTACAGCATGCAGCTATAGCTACGACGACAGCGTGCTCGCCTGCAGGATGCATGCCACTATATATGCGTCTCGATCTATGGCTGGCAGCGTGGCACATGCAGTAATCCCCACACAACAGCAGCAAAAGTGGAGTGCTGAAGTTGTTTGCAGATCACCAGCAATAATTTATTACCTGCGCCTTTTCTCGATATATACGCACTGTAGTTCGTTCGGTCCCCGGCCGCCGGCCGCGAGGCTCAGATTAATTAATATAAGGCTGGCCAAAGGCGTCTCGGCGGGATGCCCCACGCCACCAAACACTTGACGGCCGCCCGCCTGCCCGCCAGCAGGCTGCGCTCCGTCTGGGCGTGCATGCATATGCCACTACCGGAATCCGAGTCTTGCCACTACCGGAATCCGAGTCTTTACTGAATTTTCGGTGCTTTGTCGAGTGTTTTTTATCGCGCACTCGGCAAAAAAGTCTTTACCGAGTGCCATACTCGGCAAAGTTCTGCTCTCGGTAACAACGGTGTTTGCCGAGAGTAGGACTCTCGGTAGATGAATACACTCGGCAAAGATTTGTTTGTCGAGTGCCTAACACTCTGCGAAGGGCGGCTCTCGGTAAAGGGCCGTCAATCGTCGCCGTATAAAGCTGACGGTCTTTACCTTTGCCGAGAGCCGAGTTTTGGCACACTCGGCAAAGAATCGAGTGCCCTAGTTGGACACTCGGAAAAGTATATTTTTATTTTTTTTATTTTGCCAACCAAACTTTTTGTGATATGTTCCTACACTATGTAGACCAACATGTACCATTTTGAGACAATTGTAAAAGTGTTTTCTATAACTATTAGATTTAGTTCGTTTATTTGAATTTTCTTCGAAAAATTCACATTTGAACTGCAAGTCACTCGAAACTTAGAAAACCGTGCATGCAAAAATGATGTCCATGCTATTTAGCATAAGTTACGACCGATTTCAGGAGCGGACCGAAAACTTCGAGCACCATGCTCACTAAACATGGTTGTGAACTTGCCATCCAGCTGTTTAAAAATTGTATAAAACACAAACAAAGTCAGAAAATCATGAAACTTGTCCACATGTCATGATATCATATATAGAGGCTGTGATAAAAATTTGAGAATGTTTCAAGAAAGTTGTGAGGCAGTATGTGTAGAAACCTAAAGGAAGTACATTAAAACTCTATGATTTCATGTGTAGATTATGAAGCCTCACATTCGTTGCACATTCTTCAAATATTGTATGGATACATCGTTTTTGTATGCAGGATTTCTTCAGATGCGAGGCTGGATACGAGGCTAGGACAGATGTGGTGGCCACCACAAGCTGTAAGAAGCTCGTCGTGGACATGTACTATGAGGCACGAATTCAGGCCATCGTACCACGGCTCCGTCCTTAGGGAGAAGGTGACCAAGCAGCAAGCCTGAACCATGTCGTTGACCAGGGACCAGTGCCTGCAGGTAAATACAACACTTCAATATACACCACTTTCATTTTTCCTTAATTTTATCTTCTGATATGCAGTGTACGTGTTTACTTTCTAGATGATTCCACATTGGTGCGACGCACATCCTCTGTGCTGGGAGCAGATGGTGGATAGGTGGTGCTCGCCTGAGTGGGACGAAGCGCACAACGCTAGTCGGGAACGACGTCTAATCATGCAAGGTCCCTCCCACCACCAAGGCAGCCGCAGCCTAGGCCAATATGCAGAAGCATGGGTACGCCCTCTTTTTTATTTAGGTATATAACACTGGATTAGATATTATTTCTAACTATCTTGTTGGTTTTCTTGTAGTCGGTGTCACATGGTGGCCAGCCTTGCTCCATCTTCTCGGTCTATGCTATGGCCCATAAGGGCAAGGCGACGTCCGACGTCACCTACAACTCGAATGACGGGCCCAAGGCATACATGTAACACCCCAGGATCCACAAACACCTCGAGATGCTACTAGACTTCACTACCAACAGCCGAACACTAAGCAAAACAAAATTTGGCAGCGCCTCCTTTGTAATTATAAGCATCGCAGAAGCAAAAGAGATATAGCAATACAAAATGAATCATACTAATATGATATAATTCTCATCAAAGACGATTAACCACGAATGAACCAGCTTATGCCTACATCATATTTCAAAATATGAACCTCAAAAGTCAATAACCAAAGCTAATTATTTGGTTCTTTAAACAGTGTGTGCAATGTGCCGCTACTTCCCACTCCCCTTGATGAGCATCAAGCACCTGCATTGAGTAATGCAAGAGTGAGATGAAATATCTCAGCAAGCAAATTATTTTGACGAGATATTTAAACCACAAATTGAATTAATCAACATTTTAAAGGAATCACAATTAAGATCAGAAATACGTGTAGATATAGAACTCAATAGTCCCAATATAACCAATACCATCTTATTTCCTCGAACAACCACAATAGGTTGTATAACACTTCCCTGCGTCAACAATACCTGCAAATATCACTTCAATGTATACATAGGAATGCAATGTGTAGGTCCTCTGCCTTCATACCTATGAAAGTATAAAACCACGTCCTCTGCAAATATCACTTCAATGAATGCATATGAATGCAATGCATATGTCCTCTGCCTTCATACCTCTAAGGATATGAAGCCGCATCGTACCCCTCCTCGGGCAACGTACGATGCTAAGTTGTACCGGTACGGTCGGACCATAGGTCACGATAAAACTTCAGATGCAAGTGAATCATGCAATGTATATGGCATGCTGCATTTATCAATATACTTCACTTCCTTCACATACAATACAAACCTCAAATAATACTTCGTTTACCTTCAGGGGTGTGAATTAATCTCCTGGGTCATACTCGAATCATAATCATCGTCAATATATGGTTGAGCATCAGTATAATACAAGCAAGTAAAGCATCACCATAGAGTTCAATTATGAAAGAATTCCATAATTCTGAATATTAGAGTGTAGGCGATAAAAAACAACAAGTCAAAACGGTAGCAACCACTGCTACATTCACTTGCCTTCGTCGAAGAATAAAAGTGTACTAGGAATGATCCGGAGTGTAGCCACCTGCTAGCAGACATAAAACTTAGACATAAAACTTAGTACAAATATTAGACAAACATTTGCCAACAATCAACAAATCGCTCCTATACTTGAAACCAAGACCCGGTGGAAAGACTCCCACCCTCAACCACATGCCAAACAACAGCAGCGCTGTTTTTAATTTTGTATCTTTAAAATTATAACAGTGGTGATATCAAACAAATACTCTAGGAGTATCTACACAAAGTACTCTACAACTTCGGTATTCAATGGATAACTAAATTATGCCATCTATAAGTTCTAAAACATCTGACAAGATAACTGACTCAATCTGTTTCACACAGCTGCATAGTTAACTTCAAAATTCGATATCTCCTGAACTACTCAACCAAAACTTATGACATTCTGCTGGTAGTAAGAACTTTTATCCCTCTACAAAAGTCTCCATAGTTGGAAGAGCCAATTCGGCCATTTACTAGATGAAACCCACCATTGAATAGACCCGCTCATTTTTGTCAGGCAAACAAGAACAACCACAGTAAAACAAACATAACTGGAGTTTCATAATTCATATGAATACACTCTTTAACAATATGGAAAGCTTATGAAATTATATACAACTTCTTTTACCAAACTAAAGTTTAATTCTGTTGATAAAATTACCTAAAATTTAAGAGAACAGATTCTGCACAGAATTGTGAGACTGAAAACCCGCTATAATCAAACTGCAATAACTTTCTGATCTGATGTCCGATTGAGGTGTTCTTCGTGGCCACGTAAAGATCTACAAATTGTCCACAACTCATAGAAAGACTTTTTATTTTTTTGAGGCCACTAAGACCGTGGAAAAGTGCCATGAACAGAAATTGTCAAATCTGCCATTCTGCAGAAACTAAATTCGAGATCAAAACCTAACCCCACATCTAATCCAACCTCTAATCCTTTAATCCCCATGATCCACAACCTCCAAAAGCACATAATTATAGGGAGGAACAAGGATCCCATCCTTACCTAGGGTTTCTCCAAGAAAATCTGCAAGAAGAGATGGGGTACAACATCTCCTTAATCCTCTCTTCCTCTTCAATTCAACGTGCTCCTCCTCTTCTCGATCCTTGCTGCGTGGGGGAGATATAGAGGGAGGAGGAAGCCATGGAGAGGGTAGGGGCGGCTGCCAATGGGGAAGAGAGGAAGAGAGGGAGGGGGCGGCAGCCAAAGGGGTGGAAAGGGTGGGGGCGGCTGCAACCATTGGGGAGAAGGAGAGGGGGTCGGCTAGGGTTGGGGAGGAGAGGGGGGCTCCCATCCATCGGATCAAGATCAATGGCCCAAACTCGCTCTCCCATTTGAGCTCCCGACCCCAGCGGAAAAAAATGCCAAAAGATCTACTGTTTCCTAAGGAATGCCTCCTGAAACTCCAAACCCCAATGCCACAGAACATGAAAGAAAAGAGAAAAAGAAATTTAACTTTTTTAGAAAATTGGGGTATCACTGTATAGGAACCCCATCGTCTAAGCCGCCTTCATGACTACACCGCCATGGCGCAGGAGGTCCATAGCCCAGAATATGATCTGAGGACCGAGCAGATCGACCCCGATGTCCTCATAAGGGTCGGAGGAGGCAAGAGACATGGGCGGTACTGGATTACCGACGGGGCAATCGACTTGTCGTCCACTCTCACTCTGTCTCAGGTGCGAGCAAGGAGCACGGGCTCGAGTCCAGCCATACAACCTCGGCACGACAGCTCACAGCATTGCATACAGCAACTCGAGGTTAGTGCTTCTGTAACTCATCATTCCTTGAGTTATATACCTTCTCTTTGAATTACTATAACATTGGCTTGGAATATTACAGACTTAGCTAGAAGAAGAGAGGAGGGAACACCAAGAGATGGAGGCGAGGATGATGGCGAAGCGGGAGGCCTGCCTGGCAGATCAGCAGAGGATGGCGAAGATGTTCCAATACATGCAGAGCCTTGACGCCGCATAGGGTTTCGCTCCGCCACCTCCATTGTTCCCTACAATTGACCCTGCTCTGTTCCATACTCCTATGAGTATCAAAATTGTAGTTAGATGTTGGTAATGCATCTGGTATAACACATGCAATCTCTTCTCTGTGCAGGGACAATCTGTGGCGGCATCCAACAAGCCTCATGGATCGCCCGGCCCATCGCCGCACCAGTCCAGCCGCCCACCTCGATGAGACTTATGTTCTTAGTGTTGAGACTTTAGAACTTGTTGGTAATGCTGTATTGGATACTTATGTTTGTGTTGGATACTTATGTTTGTGTTGGATACTTATGTGAGAGCTTGAGACTTATGTTCTTGATACTTATGTTTGTTTTGAGAACTTGGATACTTATGTTTGTGTTGGATACTTATGTCTATGATGATATCTGTGATGTATATGTGATATCTGTGATGTATATGTGGTATCTTTTGTTTGTTTGGATGGAATAGAAAAAACAAATAAAAAGGTGTATACAGGTCATTTTGCCGAGTGTTACACTCGGCAAAGAGGTGCTTTGCCGAGTGTCACAGTCATAGCACTCGGTAGAGAACCAATACCTGGGCACTGGTAAAGCTTCTTTGCCGAGTGTTGTGGCCCTGGCACTCGGCAAAGAGGCAAGCTTTGTCGAGTGCCTCCTAGAGCACTCGGCAAAGAACCTGACAAAGGGACCCGCTGGTGGATCCTTTGCCGAGTGTATTAGGAGACACTCGGCAAAGGTTACTTCTTTGTCGAGTGTCACCTAGAACACTCGGCAAAGGCGTCGTTTCCATCATTGGCTCCATGACGGACGCTTTTCTTTGCCGAGTACCGACTGGTGCCCGATAAACAGTGACATGCATAAGGACACAAGTTTTTATGAGGGAGAACTGAATCGCTCCACCTACAAAGATGTATCATTTACTTGCCTTTGTGTTGTCCTTTGTAAAGCCAAAGGTTTAAACATAATGTGTTGTGCATGTAATCACCAAAACAATATAGAAATGTCCCAAGGGCACATTTCCCTTTCACGTTTCCCCAAGCAACAGCATAAAGCCAGCTCTTGAGAATTTACCAGTTAAAATGCAACAACGATTTCAAGATTACATGAACAAGGTGCTAGAAGAGGCGACAACAAAGTACATAGCACACTTCATATGATGGATCAACACTAAAAGATCATCAAGCAAGGGGAGATCAAAATGTCATCTCTCATATCATCGTCGCAAAACTCCATTTACGTAAACCAGATGACATCTAGACATTACATGATGAGTAGCGAGATCAATTAAAGCAATACATGGGGCATGGAAGAAGATTTTAGGAAAATGAAACACACGTTTGAAAAATCTATCACTCACAATTTTCCGTCACATGATGTTGATGCTACAGCTACCACACAACTCATCGGCTACACATGGATATTCACAAACTCGGCCATCTTATCGTATGCCGATGAACACGTACACCAGTCAACCACAACATTCCGCACTAATTTGGGACAAACTCATTGTGTTGTGCACAACCGGACAGTCCGGGCTTGATCACGGACCGTCTGGTCCACCGATAGTTGGTTTTGATCTTTATGGCAAACCACCTAGAGTCGTGCCATGGCCATCATACACATCACAAAGGTTAGCACACATGCTCAAACCATCCGACTATACGTGTAGACCAACCAAGTATCCCAGATTGTTCGCGTTTTATACCGGACCATCTGATGACGAGTACGCAGAACAAGATATAGGTTATCATACACAATACCTCCACATGCCACTGCAAAAACTTCTCCCTACCGCCTATGGCCCCTCAAGGCCATGGCATAACTTCGCATGCACATAGAAATGAGCACTTTTCGGTCCCTAAAAGACCAAAAAGATTTAATGCACAATATGAGGCGCCTAGAGCTGACATCAATGCACCACAAAATCCCAACCCATGGGCTAGAGGCCGGCATAACGAGGCATGACCGCCTGGCCCTTTAGACCCAAGTGCCAGTGGATTACCACCAGTTGTCATTGATATAGTAAGAGAAGAAATTGTTGGGGCATTTAGAGATAAACTGAGAGTCAACATGACCCACGGGGGACGGTCGCATCAAAAACCCTATGAAAACCTATTTTACTACGACCCATACCCACTGGGGACTAGAATACCAGATTTTCCAAAATTTTCAAGTGACTAGGGAAAGAGCACACATGAGCACATAGGCTGGTACCTAGCGTAATTAGGATAATTGGCCGATAGGGAACCTTTCTGTGTTCATTTATTTTTGTGATCCCTAACTGGTACTGTGTTTGCATGGTATGCCACCTAACTCCATCTACTCGTAGGGAGATTTAGAGCAAAAACTACATGAACATTTTTACTCTAGGAATATGAGTTAGATCTGGTCGATTTAGCAACTCTACGACAGGGGTGGGATGAATCGATTAATGATTATATCTAGATGTTTCGAGACACTAGGAACCGATGTTTTCAAATTCACGTAGTAGACAGGCAACTGGCAGGGCTAGCCTTTAATGGGATATGTTCATACTTGAAAGTCGCCTAGAGGGGGGTGGATAGGCGGAATCTGAAATTTACAAACTTAAGCATACACTACAAGCCAGGGTTAGCGTTAGAATTAAATCCGAGTCCCAAAGACAGGGAAAACAAATCAACCAAGAAAGAAAGCGGATGAACACAGTGATTTGTTTTACCGAGGTTCGGTTCCAAAGAACCTAGTCCCCGTTGAGGTGGTCACAAAGACTGGGTCTCTTTCAACCCTTTCCCTCTCTCAAACGGTCACTTAGACCGAGTGAGCTTTCTCCTTAATCAAATGGGTCACCTAGACCCCACAAGGACCACCACACACTTGGTGTCTCTAGCTTTGATTACAAGTCACTTGAAAATAAGAATGGGAAAAGAAGAAAGCACGATTGCAAAAGCCAAACGACAAGAGCGACAAATAACACACAGATCACTCACTCTCTCAAGTCACTAATCACTAATGATCACTTGTCTCAATTGTGGAACTTGGAGAGATTGGAAGCTTTGATTGTGTCTTTGAATGGATTGCTAGCTCTTGTATTGAATGTGAAGGATTGGAGTGCTTGGATGAAGTGAATGGAGGTGGTTGGGGTTGTATTTATAGCCCCCAACCACTTCCTAGCCGTTGCTCCTTTCTTGCCAACCGCGGACGGTCCGCGCCCCTGGTCCGGACGGTCCGGGCCTGCACATCAACGGCTGAAATCGCAACAATCAGCAGTAACGGCTATATCAACGGCTATATATCATTTAATGCCTCGTCAGATGTCAGATAAAGCAGTCACGGACGGTCTGGTCGTGCACCCCGGACGGTCCGCGAGGACGCTAAAAAATACATTTCACCGAACTCGTCACCTTCGGGTTTTTCTGGGTTTTCCGGACGGTCCGTGCCTGAGGTCGGATGGTCCGCGCTTGGTCTCGGACGGTGCTCGCTTCTCCATCGGACAGTCTGTAGTGTTGTCTTGCGTTTATGCAGTGTTCCTGTCCGAGGGTCATCTTGGTGCCGCGGACGGTCCGCCGCAAGGGCCCGGACGGTCCGCGCTTAGGTGTTTCTCCAAAAAGCTTCTCCTGTCCGGAATAATCTACGGTATTCCGGATAGTCGAGTTAGAATGGTTGTAGATGAACTTATGCACCTGTGAAATAATCAACTGGGCAAACTGGTTAGTCCACAAGGTTTGTGATGGTCGTCAAACACCAAAATCGATTATAGGAAATATTGAGACTATTTCCCTTTCAATCTCCCCCTTTTTGGTGATTGATGCCAACACAAACCAAAGCAAATATAAAGTGTAGAAATGTAACTAGCTTGCATTTTGACAGGTGTGCATAAGTTATTTTGAAATGAAAGCATTTCTAAGTATATAAGTTTGATTTGATATTTAACATTTTGGAGCACATTTGCACCACTTGTTTTGTTTTTGCAAATTCTTTTGGAAAAATCTTTTCAAAGTCTTTTGCAAATAGTCAAAGGTATATGAATAAGATTACAAGAAGCATTTTCAAGATTTGAAATTTCTCCCCCTGTTTCAAATGCTTTTCCTTTGACTTTGAACAAAAGTCCCCTGAATTGAAATTCTCCTCTTAGTTTTCAAGAGGGTTTTAGTAGATACCAATTGGAAATATTTTGAAAAACTATCTTTAAATATACCAATTGAAAATAATCAAACTATTTAAAATTAGGTGGTGGTGCGGCCCTTATGCTTTGGGCTTAATATTTCTCCCCCTTTGGCATTAATCGCCAAAAACGGAGACTTTTGTGAGCCCTTTTAAACTTTCTCCCCATTGGTATAAGTAAATAAGAGTGAAGGGTTTATACCAATTTGGAGTGCTGAGTAACGACGAAGGATGATAATACCGGTAGGGTGAAGTGGAAGCCTTGTCTTCGTCGAGTACTCCATTTCCCTTTCAATCTACGACTTAGCATAGAAATACACTTGATAGCACATTAGTCGTAGACATAAAAGAGAGATGATCAAAAGTATAGAAATGAGCTATGTGTGCAATGTTTCAATCAAAATTCCGAGAATCAAGAATGTTTAGGTCATTCCTAAGTTTGGTAAAGGTTTTCTCATCTAGTGGTTTGGTAAAGATATCGGCTAATTGTTCTTTGTTGCTAACATAAGCGATCTCGATATTCCCCCTTTGTTGGTGATCCCTTAAAAAGTGATACCGAATGTCTATGTGCTTAGTGTGGCTGTGTTCAACAGGATTATCTGCCATGCGGATTGCACTCTCATTATCACATAGGAGAGGGACTTTGCTCAATTTGTAGCCATAGTCCCTGAGGGTTTGCCTCATCCAAAGTAATTGCGCACAGCAATGGCCTGCGACAATGTACTCGGCTTCGGCAGTGGAAAGAGCTATTGAGTTTTGTTTCTTTGAAGCCCAAGACACCAGGGATCTCCCCAGAAACTGACAAGTCCCTGATGTGCTCTTCCTATCAATTTTACACCCTGCCCAATCGGCATCGGAATATCCTATTAAATCAAAAGTGGATCCCTTAGGGTACCAAAGACCAAACTTAGCTGTATAAACTAAATATCTCATGATTCTTTTCACGGCCCTAAGGTGAACTTCCTTAGGATCGGCTTGGAACCTTGCACACATGCATACGGAAAGCATAATATCCAGTCAAGATGCACATAAATAGAGTAAAGATCCTATCATCGACCGGTATACCTTTTGATCTACGGATTTACCTCCCGTGTCGGTCGAGATGCCCATTTGTTCCCATGGGTGTCTTGATGGGCTTGACATCCTTCATTCCAAACTTGGTAAGTATGTCTTGAATGTACTTGGTTTGGCTGATAAAGGTGCCTTCTTGGAGTTGCTTGACTTGAAATCCTAGAAAATACTTCAACCCCCCATCATTGACATCTCGAATTTTTGAATAATGATCCTACTAAACTCACATGTAGATTTGTTAGTAGACCCAAATATGATATCATCAACATAAATTTGGCATACAAACAAATCTTTTGCTATAGTTTTAGTAAAGAGAGTAGGATCCGCTTTACCGACTTTGAAGCCATTAGTGATAAGAAAATCTCTTAGGCACTCATACAATGTTCTTGGGGCTTGCTTGAGCCCATAAAGCGCCTTTGAGAGTTTATAAACATGGTTAGGGTACTCACTATCTTCAAAGCCGGGAGGTTGCTCAACATAGACCTCTTACTTGATTGGTCCATTAAGGAAGGCACTTTTCATGTCCATTTGATAAAGCTTAAAGCCATGGTGAGTAGCATAGGCAAGTAACATACGAATTGACTCAAGCCTAGCTACGGGTGCATAAGTTTCACTGACATCCAAACCTTCGACTTGTGAATATCCTTTGGCAACAAGTCGGGCTTTGTTCCTTGTCACAACACCATGCTCATCTTGCTTGTTGTGGAATACCCACTTGGTTCCTACAACATTTTGGTTAGGACGTGGAACTAAATGTCATACCTCATTCCTCGTGAAGTTGTTGAGCTCCTCTTGCATTTCCAGCACCCAATTCGAATATTTTAGTGCATCCTCCACCCTGTATGGCTCAATAGAGGACACAAAAGAGTAATGTTCACAAAAATGAGCGACTCGAGATCAAGTTGTTACCCCCTTATGAATGTCACCGAGAATTGAGTTCACGGGGTGATCTCTTTGAATCGCTTGGTGGACTCTTGGGTGTGGCGGTCTTTGACCCTGATCATCTTCCTTGTCTTTATTAGCTTCATCTCCCCCTTGATCATTGTCCTCCTCTTGAGGTGGCTCATCCTCTTGATCTTCATTTTCATCATCTTGAGCTTGATCCTCATCTTGAGTTGGTGGAGATGCTTGCATGGAAGATGATGGTTGATCTTGTGCTTGTAGAGGCTCTTCGGATTCCTTAGGACACACATCCCCAATGGACATGTTCCTTAGCGCGACGCATGGAGCCTCTTCATCATCTAGCTCATCAAGATCAACTTGCTCCACTTGGGAGCCATTAGTTTCATCAAACACAATGTCAAAAGAAACCTCAACTAATCCCGTGGATTTGTTGAAGACTCTATATGCCCTTGTGTTTGAATCATATCCTAGTAAAAAGCCTTCTGCAGCCTTAGGAGCAAATTTAGATTTTCTACCTCTTTTAACAAGAATAAAGCATTTGCTACAAAAGACTCTAAAATATGAAACATTGGGCATTTTACCGGTGAGGAGTTCGTATGATGTCTTCTTGAGGATTCGGTGAAGGTAGAGCCGGTTGATGGAGTAGCAGGCGGTGTTAATCGCCTCAGCCCAAAACCGGTCCAGAGTCTTGTAGTCATCAAGCATGGTCCTCGCCATGTCCAGTAAAGTTCTATTCTTCCTCTCCACTACACCATTTTGTTGAGGTGTGTAGGGAGAAGAGAACTCATGCTTGATGCCCTCATCCTCAAGAAAGCCTTCAATTTGAGAGTTCTTGAACTCCATCCCGTTATCGCTTCTTATTTTCTTAATCCTTAATCTGAACTCATTTTGAGCTCGTCTCAAGAATCCCTTTACAGTCTATTGGGTTTGTGATTTTTCCTACAAAAAGAATACCCAAGTGAAGCGATAATAATCATCCACGATTACAAGACAATACTTACTTCCGTTGATGCTTATGTAAGCGATCGGGCCGAATAAATCCATGTGGAGTAGCTCAAGCGGCCTGTCCGTTGTCATGATGTTTTTGTGTGGATGATGAGAGCCAACTTGCTTTCCTGCTTGACATGCACTACAAACCCTGTCTTTCTCAAAATGAACATTGGTTAGTCTCAAAATGTGTTCTTCCTGTAGAAGCTTGTGAAGATTCTTCATCCCAACATGGACTAGTCGGCGATGCCAGAGCCAACCCAAATTAGTCTTAGCAATTAAGCAAGTATCGAGTTCAGCTCTATTAAAATCAACTAAGTATAGCTGACCCTCTAATACTCCCTTAAATGCTACTGAATCATCACTTCTTCTAAAGACAGTAACACCTATATCCGTAAAAAGACAGTTGTAACCCATTTTGCATAATTGTGATACAGAAAGCAAATTGTAATCTAAAGAATCTACAAGAAAAACATTGGAAATGGAATGGTCAGGTGATATAGCAATTTTACGAAGTCCTTTAACCAAACCTTGATTTTCATCCCCGAATGTGATAGCTCTTTGGGGATCCTCATTTTTCTCGTAGGAGGAGAACATCCTTTTCTCCCCTGTCATGTGGTTTATGCATCCGCTATCAATAATCCAACTTGAGCCCCCGGATGCATAATCCTGCAAAACAGTTTTAGGCCTTATTCTTAGGTACCCAAACAGTCTTGGGTCCTTTGATGTTAGAAACAAGCACCTTGGGTACCCAAACACAAGTCTTGGAGCCCTTGTGTTTGCCCCCAACATATTTGGCAACTACTTTGCCTGATTTGTTAGTAAGCACATAAGATGCATCAAAAGTCTAAAATGAAACATTAGGTTCATTTGATGCAGTAGGAGTTTTCTTTTTAGGCAATTTAACATGGTTGATTGCCTAGAGCTAGATGCCTCGTTCTTATACATAAAAGCATGATGGGAAACAAAATGAGATTTTCTAGCATGAATTCTCCTAATCTTGTGCTCAGGATAACCAACAGGATATAAAATGTAACCCTCGTTATCCTGAGCCATGGGAGCCTTGCCCTTTACAAAGTTAGACAATCTTTTGGGGGCATTAAGTTTGACATTGCTTCCCTGTTGGAAACCAATACCATCCTTAATGCCAGGGCGTCTCCCACTATAGAGCATGCTTCTAGTAAATTTAAATTTTTCGTTTTCAATTTCATGCTCATTAATTTTACTAGTTAGTTGTGCTATATGATCATTTTGTTGTTTAATTAAAGCAAGGTGATCATGGATAGCATCAACATTAATATCTCTACATCTAGTACAAATAGTGACATGATCAACAGTAGATGTAGAGGGTTTTCAAGCATTTAATTCATCAATCTTAGCATGTAAAATAGCATTCTCATTTCTAAGATTGGAAATAGAAACATTGCAAACATTCAAGTCTTTAGCCTTTGAAATTAAACTAGCATTTTCAATTTTAAGGCTAGAAATTGATTCATTTAATTTATCAATCTTAGCAATTAAACTAGCATTACCATTTTTAAGATTGGTAATTGAATCATCACAAGCAATTAAGTTTTCAACCTTAGCAAATAAATTAGTGTTCTCAGTTCTAAGGTTGGAAATAGTGTCATGGCAAATGCTAAGCTCCTTAGTCAAATTATCATTTTTCTCTACTTCCTAAGCATAAGCATTCTTTACCTTAACATGATTTTTATTTTCCTTAATAAGGAATTCCTCTGGGCTATCCAAGAGTTCATCCTTCTCATGAATAGCACCTATTAATTCATTTAATTTTTCTTTTTGTTGCATGTTAAGGTTGGCAAAAAGACTAAGCAAGTTATCTTCATCATCACTAAAACTACCCTCATCACTAGATGTAGTATACTTGGGGGTGGTTCTAGCTTGTACCTTCTTTTTCTTGCCATCCTTTGCCATGAAGCATTTGTGGCCGATGTTGGGGAAGAGAAGTCCCTTGGTGATGGCGATGGTTGCGGCATCCTCGTCGGAGGAGGAGTCGGTGGAGCTCATGTCGGAGTCCCATTCCCGACAGACGTGGGCATCGCCGCCCTTCTTGTTGTAGTATTTCTTCTTTTCCTTCTTCCTCCCTTTCTTGTCGTTATCCCTATCACTATCACTAGACATAGGGCATTTAGCGATAAAATGACCGGGCTTACCACACTTGTAGCACACCCTCTTGGAGCGGGGTTTGTAGTCTTTCCCCCTCCTTTGCTTGAGGATTTGGCGGAAGCTCCTAATGATGAGTGTTATTTCCTCGTTGTCGATGGGGAGCCTACTTGATTGTAACACCCCACTAATCCCACACAATGGATGTTACCAAAAAAACCTTTCTACAAAACTTATGCAACACATATAGAAAGAAAGTATTGCAAAATCCGACAGCACCTCCCTTGAAAGTAGCATAACAAGGGAAGCATAGAGTTTATACAGGATATAAAAGAAAGATAATTGACATAGTATAATCGAATTGCAATGGTAGAAATGAACATTCATGACCATACAAAAGATAGACAACTCAGCCCACCAAACTAAACAGTTCAACTACCATAAAAGATTAGAATGTAATAATCCCCTAAACTTGACCCTCCCTGTTTAACATCATTATTAAGCAGTGGTTCCTTTATTTAAAAGTGTGGTGGCCGTACTGCTACATCCCTTATTTCCCAAAGCAAAGATTAGGTGCCTGCATCAGACAATGCAAGAGTGAGATGACACATCTCAGCAAGTAAAAAACAAACAACAGTTGGACAATGCAAGCCAACCGTGTATAAGCAACCACATGGTTCCCAACTTCTTTCTAAAATATTAATTTGCAGCAAGTAAGCAAGTAATCAATTACTCAATGCCAAGATGAATTACAAAGTAAAGATCCACATTATCCACATCACCATAATAGGTTCCACACTTCCCCCATGAATGCACATGGCTACAGATGCAGTATGACTTCTGCCTTCATACCTCTAAGGATATAAAGCTGCATCATATCCCTTCTCGGGCAACATATGATGCTCATTGTACCGGTACGGCCGGACCATAAGATCGCGACGAAACTTCAATGCAATGGATGATGAATGCATTATGCATGTTAACAACATGAGTTCTTCCCAAATAAAATGTGCTAGACATATACTTCCACCCATTTCACATAATAAACCACATGGGTAACATGATCAAACCACACCCTCCACATGTATAATCAATAAAACATGAATAATTTCAAACGACGGTACCTAATTAGGAATATGAATACGAACACAAATAGCACAAACATAATCAAGTATAAGACTCTTCAATCAACAGACGGAATAACCATCACTGTTTTACTTGCCTTCACCGGAAGTTTGAGCAAATCCCTAAGTACGATCCAGAAGTCTACCACCTGTTTTTGACACACAACTTAGTGCACCAATTTCACACAATCAGGCTCATAAACGATGCCGCACCTACGCACAATTTCAAACCCCACGGCGGGTAACATCTCTCCCCACACCCACCAAACTGCAGTGGCGCTGCTTAATAATTTCATAACTTTAAAATTATGACAGAAGTTGTAACAAACAAAAACTCCAAAGGCATCTACATAAAATTCCCCACAAGTTTTATATACAATTTTTAATTAAATTCTAACATCTAATTAGCCCAAAACAGTCCACAAGATAAACCCTGTAATCTGTTTTTTTTGGACAGCGACAAACCCTGATTCAAACAGCGATATCTTTTACAATATAATTCCAAATCAAGCGCGTAAGTACTCATTGGAAAGATAAGACAAAGCCCTACATGATTATCATACTGGTTATCACTAATTACCCACAAAAAATTCCCAGAAACTGCTAATACTACTGTTGTTAACCCACCTGAAAAATCTATTTTTTGGACAGCAACATACCCGGATTCAAACAGCGATATCTTTTACAATATAATTCCAAATCAAGCGCATAAGTACTCATTGGAAAGGTATGACAAAGCTCTACATGATTCTCCCACTGATTCCCACTAATTAACGCACGAAAATTCCCAGAAATCCCTAGAACTACTGTTGTCCACCCACTCAGAAAATTCCTAGACAGCACCTCTACCGATTCGCAAAGATAAACGCATAATCCAATTGATTGCAGCACAAAAACAACAAAAGTTAAACATGAATTCACCTTGGGTTCTTCCCTTCCTCCTTCCTTCTTCCTTCCTCCAAACTCCAATTGAGATCGCAGCCACACGACGGAGAACCACGCGGGAGGGCTGCACCTTGGAGGGGGAAGAGAAATGGGGGGGTGGCTAGGGTTTTGGGTGATGAGGGCTGCAAAGTTTGAGGAAGAAGAAGATGGGAGAGGGGGGAGGGGTGGCGTCCAAGAGAAAGGGGAGGGGAAGGGGGCGGCTGCAAAAATCCTAAGGGGAAAGGAGGGGCGGCTAGGGTTAGGGGAGACTAATGGGCCGGATCAAGGTTCAAGGCCCAACTCGCCCATGCGATAGCTCCCGACCCCGTCGTAAACAACTAACCAAAGAAATTCTACTGTCTTACAGGTGAATGTTTTTCCACAAATTCCAAATTCCCAAAGCGCATCACCCGAATGAGGAAAAAAAACAAAAAGAATAACCTCCACTTCTCCTCTTTGCAAACCGGGTATCACACTCTACCCTCCTTAAAAAGAATTCGACCTCGAATTCTGACGCTTCTATCGGAACGACAAAAGGAAAAAATTAATGAATCAACAACACTTACCCATAACAAAAAGTTCCGGATAATTCTGTCGCATCAGCTCCTCAAGTTCCCACGTAGCCTCGCACTCAGACTGATTAGTCCATAAGACCTTGACATACTTAATTGATCTCTTCCTCAAAACATGCTCCGAGGATTTCAAGATACGCACCGGACGACACTCCAAAGTCAGATCCTGCTGCACCGCAATTGGTTCCATCTCAATCTGATGGTCCGGATCTTGCAAGAACTTCCTCAGCATAGAGACATGAAAAACTGGGTATACCCCTGCCATGGAATCCGGCAGTTGCAAGCGATAAGCCAAGCTGCCCACCTGGGCCAAGATAGTGAACCGTCCAATATATCTCGGGCTAAGCTTTCCGGAGACACTAAACCGAACAACTCCTTTAGTGGGTGATACCCTGAGAAGGACTTGGTCACCCACTGCAAATTCCAAATCCCGCCTCCTCACATCAGCATAACTCTTCTGATGGCTCTATGTGGCCAAAATATTCTGACGAATTTCCCGAACCTTCTCTAAAGTCTGCTGAACCCAATCAAGACCAACCAGGGATCTCTCTCCCAAGGTCTCCCAGCACAGAGGGGAGATACACCGCCTGCCATATAAAGCCTCAAATGGTGCCATCTTGATGCTAGCCTGGTAGCTATTGTTATAAGCAAACTCTGCCAATGCAAGATGATCTTCCCAGCTACCCTTCCAAGATAGTACACAAGCACGCAACATATCTTCTAGGGTTTGGATCGTTCGCTCTGACTAACCATCAGTCTGAAGATGAAAAGCTACACTAAGGGAAAGCTTGGTACCCAATGCACTGTAAAGACTCTCCCAGAATTTGGATACAAATTTGGAGTCTCGATCAGAAACAATGGACTTAGGTACCTCGTGAAGCCTGATTACTTCCTTCATATACAAGGGGACCAATTCTGAAGCTGAATTGGTGGTCTTCATGGGAATAAAGTGCGCAGACTTAGTCAAGCGATCCACTACCACCCAAATAGCATCCCTGCCCCGAGGAGAACGAGGTAAGCCCACCACAAAATCCATGGTGATATGCTCCCACTTCCACTCCGGAATTTCCAGTGGCCTCAGCAAACCTGCAGGCCTCTTATGCTCGGCCTTCACGCGCTGACATACTTCACAGGCGACCACGTACTTAGAAACGTCAACCTTCATCCGCTTCCACCAGAAGTTTTGCTTCAGATCTCGGTACATCTTGGTTTCGCCAGGGTGAATGGTGTAAGGCATTTTATGAGCTTCTCTCAATATATCCATCTTCACCTCTAATTTCTGAGGCACACAAAGGCGACCCCTAAAATGAACCAAATCATTCTCATCGATGGAGAACTCTCGGGGTTTACCATCGCCAACCCTCTTTCGAGCTTCCTGCAATAAACGATCCTGCTGCTGAGCCGCACGCACTCTCTCCATGAGGGAAGATTGAATAAGCATACGAGTCTCCTCACTAGCGGTGCCGACATAGCACAAAGCGATCCCCAAATGGTCCTGATCAGCAATTAACTGCAAGGCCACTTTTGGAACCCCGGACCTGCTAAGGGCATCAGCCACCACATTTGCCTTCCCCGGGTGATAATGAATAGACAAATCATAATCTTTATTCAATTCGAGCCACCGACGCTGCCTCAAATTCAGTTCCTTCTGAGTGAAAATATACTTGAGACTTTTATGATCGGTGTAAATGTCACAAGCCTCGCCATAAAGATAATGCCTCCACGACTTTAGAGCAAAAACCACCGCGGCCAATTCAAGGTCATGAGTTGGATAATTCCCCTCATGCTTCCTCAATTGCCTTGAGCCATAAGCAATCACTCTGCCTTCCTGCATCAACACATAGCCAAGACCAATTCGCGAAGCATCCGTATAAACTGTGAAACGCTTACCGCTCTCAGGCAAAGCTAGGATAGGGGCGTCCACCAACTTGCTCTTCAATGTCTGATAACTAACCTTGCAATCACCGGACCAGACGAAGAGAACACCCTTCTCCAAGAGTCTAGTCAAAGGCTTAGCAATGCTGGAAAAATTTGGTATGAAGCGCCGATAATATCCAGCGAGCCCCAAGAAACTTCGGATTTTAGAGACACTAGAGGGTCTCTTCCACTACACCACAGCTGCAACATTCTTGGGATCAACCGCAATGTCCTGGTGATTAATCACATGCCCTAGGAAAGCCACTTCAGACAGCCAAAAGGCACACTTCTTCAACTTGCCATAAAACTGATTCTTCCTTAGGGCACCCAGAATGAGACGAAGATGATGCTCATGCTCAGCCTCGGTCTTTGAATAAATCAGAATATCATCCAGGAACACGACCACAAAGTCGTCCAAGAACTCATGCAACATCCTATTCATTGCTTCCATAAAAGCAGCAGGGGCATTAGTTAAGCCAAAAGACATGACTATGAACTCATAATGCCCATACCTGGTGCAAAAAGCGGTCTTCTCAATATCCTCCTCATGAATCCTCAATTGATGATAACCAGAGTTCAAATCAATTTTGAAGAACACCTGGGCACCCCTCAACTGTTCAAAGAGAACCTCAATATGGAGAAGTGGATATTTATTCTTGATTGTCACTTGATTCAAAGCGTGATAATCCACACATAGCCGCTTGCTTTTATCCTTCTTCTCAACAAACAATACTGGAGAAGCCCATGGAGACCTGCTAGGCATAATGAAACCTTTAG
Source organism: Zea luxurians (assembly GCA_029449295.1). Taxonomy (NCBI): domain Eukaryota; kingdom Viridiplantae; phylum Streptophyta; class Magnoliopsida; order Poales; family Poaceae; genus Zea; species Zea luxurians. Next base: position 144,187,416 of record JAOPSE010000001.1, on the reverse strand, counting down.
CCAGCAGATCATCCAATTGTCGCTTCAATTCAACCTGCTCCTTTAGGGCCATCCGATACGGGGCCTTATGAATAGGCTGCGTACCTGGAATCAGCTTGATCTCAAAAGCTGCATCGCGCTCCGGAGGAATGCCTGGAAGCTCTGCCAGAAACATGTCAGCAAAGTCGCACACCACACGGATGTCCTGCACCCGCAAGGCAGCCTCACCCTCCACCACCATGGAGAAAAAGATTCCTGACTTCCTTGACCGGCGATCCGGAAGCAATTGCGCCAACAAGGATAACGTGAACTTAGGGGGAACTTCCCAAGAATACCACCTCCCTACCCGACGGTGCCTGCAATAACACTGTCTTCCAAAAACAGGACATAATTGCGCGATACTGAGATAACCAATCCATACCCAAGATAACATTGAATGCCCCCAAGGAAATCACAACAAGATTGGCCAAAAAGACCTCATCAACAAGAATAACGGAACACCCCTGACAAACTGAACAGCTACTAATGGGGCCATTAGCAGAACTAACCAAAATTGGGTGACCCAACCTCTGCACCGAAAGACTAGCCCGCGACACAAAATCCTCCGAAACAAACGAATAGCTAGCGCCAGAGTCAAAAAGAGCATGGGCCACAAACGAATCAACTAAAATCGTACCTGTCACCACGTCTCCTTGCTCTCTGCCATCCGCAGCGGGTAGCACATAAGCTCCGGAAATACTCGCAGAAGAGGAAGCTCCCGGAGTGAAATTAACAGAAGAACCCCACTGAGCCGCCAGGTGAGGCAGACGCGGAGCTCCAAACTGAGATGGCATAGGAGTAGTAAGTGCAGGAGTAGGTGCAGCCAGATACTAAGGAAAACCCTGCACCAGCACGAACTGAGAAGTCCCAGGCACATAAAACTGCTGCGGATGAAGTGGAACTGAAAATTGCTGCTCAGCGCTTGACATCATGTTGATAGTGCCCGGAGAAGAGGAGGAAGTTACTGGCTCCCATCTGAGCTTCCCATTGGGATTCCTCCTACACACCACATCCTTGTGGTCTTGACTGCAGATTGAACACCTGCCGTTCCACTGGCACTCTGCACGGCGATGCGCATCACCACAACGGAAACACACCAGCCCCAGCCCGGGCTTAGGAACACCCGAAACCTCTGAGTACTTCCTCCTGAAGTACTCGAGTCAGAGGATTTGCCACGATAGGGTTGGTGGCGCTGATGCTGAGACTTGCCCCTCTTGTGGGCTGGACCTCCAGTGTTGTCCCTCCTCGCATCCTGGCCACGGGGCTGATCAACACCCGAAGACTTCTGCGACTCCATGGTATACTGGTGTTGCATCTCCACACCAGTGCCTGCTCCACTGTAGTACGGAAGTCCACCAATAGAAAGGCTCCCAGGGCATGCCTGATGGAAGGTTTCAGGCCCTGACGGAACTGGCTCGCCTTCTCCATCTCATTATAAGCCACATGAGGGACAAAGCAGACCATCTTGTTGAAGCCCACTTCATACTCTGTGATAGACTTATTCTCCTGCTTGTAGGACTGCAAATCAATCTTCATTTTCTCCAGGAAGGTGACCGGGTAGAATCTTCTTTCAAACTGCCTGATGAAGACATCCCAAGACAGGACTCCTGGTGAGGAGGAGTGCGCTGCCTGCACGCCTCTGCACCAATTTTGAGCCTCTCCCTTCAGCAGCTGTGTGCCAAAGCGAACTCGATCTCCATACAAAATCTCGAAGACATTCATCTTATCCTCCATGTAAGTTAGCCAATCTGCCGCCTCGACCGGAGTACCACTGCCATCAAAAGAATCTAACTTCATGCCCATCCACTGCATCAGAGAAAGACCACTGACTAGAAGAGGCACCTCGGCCCCGCCACCTGGAGCAGCACCCACAGGAACAGTGCCCCTGGGCACTCCTCCACAACCAGCACCCTGAGCAGCACCCGCAGAGGCAACAGGAATAGCTTGCCTCAGCATGGCCAACTCCTGCTGCATGGCCTGCATCGCGGCTAACATTGCCGTCGGACTCATCGAGTCCCCACTAGGAACTTCAGACTACCCCGAGCCCTACGAGGTGGCATAGCTGCAGCCACAGGGATGAGAATAATAAGTAAATAAGATTGACATAGCATCTCTTCAGATAATGTCAAACTAGCTCAGACAATAACTTAACATATCAATAGTAAACCAGAAAACCCAGCCTACATGTGCAGTGTGTCAATTTATTATTACTCCACTTGCTAGGACCTACAGCCTATTCCTTTGATACAAACTGTAACACCCCACTAATCCCACACAATGGATGTTACCAAAAAAACCTTTCTACAAAACTTATGCAACACATAGAGAAAGAAAGTATTGCAAAATCCGGCAGCACCTCCCTTGAAAGTAGCATAACAAGGGAAGCATAGAGTTTATACAGGATATACAAGAAAGATAATTGACATAGTATAATCGAATTGCAACGGTAGAAATGAACATTCATGACCAGACAAAAGATAGACAACTCAGCCCACCAAACTAAACAGTTCAACTACCATGAAAGATTAGAATGTAATATTCCCCTAAACTTGACCCTCTCTGTTTAACATCATTATTAAGCAGTGGTTCCTTTATTTAAAAGTATGGTGGCCGTGCTGCTACATCCCTTCTTTCCCAAAGCAAAGATCAGGTGCCTGCATCAGAAATGCAAGAGTGAGATGACACATCTCAGCAAGTAAAAAAACAAACAACGGTTGGACAATGTAAGCCAATCGTGCATAAGCAACCACATGGTTCCCAACTTCTTTCTTAAATATTAATTTGCAGCAAGTAAGCAAGTAATCAATTACTCAATGCCAAGATGAATTACAAAGTAAAGATCCACATTATCCACATCACCATAATAGGTTCCACACTTCCCCCATGAATGCACATGGCTACAGATGCAGTATGACTTCTGCCTTCATACCTCTAAGGATATGAAGCTGCATCATAACCCTTCTCGGGCAACATATGATGCTCATTGTACCGGTACGGTCGGACCATAAGATCATGACGAAACTTCAATGCAATGAATGATGAATGCATTATGCATGTCAACAACATGAGTTCTTCCCAAATAAAATGTGCTAGACATATACTTCCACCGATTTCACACAATAAACCACATGGGTAACATGATAAAACCACACCCTCCACATGTATAATCAATAAAACATGAATAATTTCAAACGACGGTACCCAATTAGGAATATGAATACGAACACAAATAGCACAAACATAATCAAGTATAAGACTCTTCAATCAACAGACGGAATAACCATCACTGTTTTACTTGCCTTCACCAGAAGTTTGGGCAAATCCCTAAGTACGATCCGGAAGTCCACCACTTGTTTTTGACACACAACTCAGTGCACCAATTTCACACAATCAGGCTCATAAACGACGCTGTACCTACGCACAATCTCAAACCCCACCGCGGGTAACATCTCTCCCCACACCCACCAAACTGCAGCGGCGCTGCTTAATAATTTCATAGCTTTAAAATTATGACAGCAGTGGTAACAAACAAAAACTCCAGAGGCATCAAAATAAAATTCCCCACAAGTTCTGTATACAATTTATAATTAAATTCCAACATCTAATTAGCCCAAAATAGTCCACAAGATAAACCCTGTAATCTGTTTTTTTTTTCTTTTGGACAGCGACATACCCGGATTCAAACAGCGATATCTTTTACAATATAATTCCAAATCAAGCGCATAAGTACTCATTGGAAAGATAAGACAAAGCCCTACATGATTATCATACTGGTTATCACTAATTACCCACGAAAAATTCCCAGAAACAGCTAATACTACTGCTGTTCACCCACCTGAAAAATCAGTTTTTTGGACAGCAACATACCCGGATTCAAACAGCGATATCTTTTACAATATAATTCCAAATCAAGCACATAAGTACTCATTGGAAAGGTATGACAAAGCTCTACATGATTATCCCACTGATTCCCACTTAACCCACAAAAATTCCCAGAAATCCCTAGAACTACTGCTGTCCACCCACTCACAAAATTCCTGGACAGCACCTCTACCGATTCGCAAAGATAAACGCATAATCCAATTGATTGCAGCACAAAAACAACAAAAGTTAAACATGAATTCACCTTGGGTTCTTCCCTTTCTCCTTCCTTCTTCCTCCCTCCAAACTTCAATTGAGATCGCAGCCACACGACGGAGAACCACGCGGGAGGGCTGCACCTTGGAGGGGGGGAAGTGAAATGGGGGGGGTGGCTAGGGTTTTGGGTGGTGAGGGCTGCAAAGGTTTGAGGAGGAAGAAGATGGGAGAGGGGGGAGGGGTGGCATCCAAGATAAAGGGGAGGGGAAGGGGGCGGCTGCAAAGATCCCAAGGGGAAAGGAGGGGCGGCTAGGGTTAGGGGAGACTAATGGGCCGGATCAAGGTTCAAAGCCCAACTCGCCCATGCGACAGCTCCCGACCCCGTCGCAAACAACTAACCAAAGAAATTCTACTGTCTTACAGGTGAATGTTTTTCCACAAATTCCAAATTCCCAAAGTGCATCACCCGAATGAGGAAAAAGAACAAAAAGAATAACCTCCACTTCTCCTCTTTGCAAACCGGGTATCACATTGATGTAGACTCTTCTTTCTTTTCCTCCGTCGCTTTGAATGCGATGCAACGGGTTGCACCTCGGGTGTGATGCCTTGCTCCAAGTTGACAATTTGTTTGGAGCCTTTGATCATCAATTCAAAGCTCACAAACTTTCCTATAACTTCATCGGGAGACATTAGCTTATATCTAGGATCACCACGTATTAATTAAACTTGCGTAGGATTGCGAAAGACGAGTGATCTTAGAATAACCTTGACCATTTCATGGTCATCCCATTTGGTGCTCCCGAGGTTGTGCACTTGATTCACCAAGGTCTTGAGCCGGTTGTACATGGCTTGTGGCTCCTCTCCTTGGTTGAGAACGAATCGACCAAGCCCCCCCTCAATCGTCTCCCGTTTGGTGATCTTGGTCACCTCACCCCTTTCGTGTGTGATCTTGAGGACGTCCCAAATTTCTTTGGCCGTCTTTAACCCTTGCACCTAATTATACTCCTCTCGACACAAGGAGGCGAGGAGTATAGTTGTGGCTTGGGAGTTAAAGTGCTGAATTTGGTCGATCTCATCCGAATCGTAGTCCTTGTCCCCTACCTTAGGTACCTGCACTCCATACTCAACAATATCCCAAAGACTTTTGTGGAGATGTTAAATGGAGCATCATTTTATTACTCCACATAGAATAATCCTCACCGTCAAAGGATGGTGGTTTGCCTAAGGGAACGGAAAGTAATGGAGTGTGTTTAGAAATGTGAGGATAGCGGAGGGGCATCTTACTATACTCTTGCGCTCATGGCGCTTAGAAGTTACGGATGATGATTCGGAGCCGGAGGTGGAGGGTGACAAAGAGTCGGCCTCACAGTAGACCACTTTCTTCATCTTCTTCTTGTCACCTCTCCGTTGTGACTTGATGGAGGAAGCGGACTCCTCCTTATGCTTGTGGTCGGGCTCCCTTGAATGAGTTCTCCCCGAGCTTGCGGACTTGTCGCCGCCAGTCACGAACTCCCTCTTGGTGTGATCTCCCGACATCACTTCGAGTGGTTAGACTCTAATGAAGCACCGGCCTCTGATACCAATTGAAAGTCGCCTAGAGGGGGGTGGATAGGCGGAATCTGAAATTTACAAACTTAAGCACACACTACAAGCCAGGGTTAGCGTTAGAATTAAATCCGAGTCCGAAAGAGAGGGAAAACAAATCAACCAAGAAATAAAGCAGATGAACACGGTGATTTGTTTTACTGAGGTTCGATTCCAAAGAACCTAGTCCCCGTTGAGGTGGTCACAAAGACCGGGTCTCTTTCAACCCTTTCCCTCTCTCAAACGGTCACTTAGACCGAGTGAGCTTTCTCCTTAATCAAACGGGTCACTTAGACCCCGCAAGGACGACCACACACTTGGTGTCTCTTGCTTTGATTACAAGTCACTTGAGAATAAGAATGGGAAAAGAATAAAGCACGATTGCAAAAGCCAAGTGACAAGAGCGACAAATAACACATAGATCACTCTCTCTCTCAAGTCACTAATCACTAATGATCACTTGTCTCAATTGTGGAACTTAGAGAGATTGGAAGCTTTGATTGTGTCTTTGAACGGATTGCTAGCTCTTGTATTGAATGTGAAGGATTGGAGTGCTTGGGTGAAGTGAATGGAGGTGGTTGGGGTTGTATTTATAGCCCCCAACCACTTCCTAGCCATTGCTCCTTTCCTGTCAACCGCGGACAGTCCTCGCCCCTCGTCCGGACGATCCGGCCCTAGACATCAACGACGGAAATCGCAACGGTCAACAGTAACGGCTATATCAACGGTTATATAGCATTTAATGTGTCGTCAGATGTCAGATAAAGTGGTCGCGGACAGTCCGGTCGTGCACCCCGGACGGTCCATGAGGATGCTAAAAATACATTTTACTGAACCCGTCACCTTCGGGTTTTTCTGGTTGTCACCGACCGGACGGTCCGCGCCTGAGGCCGGACGGTCCGCGCTTGGTCTCGGACGGTGCTCGCTTCTCCATCGAACAGTCCGTAGTGTTGTCTTGCGTTTATGCAGTGTTCCTGTCCGAGGGTCACCTTGGTGCCACGGACGGTCCACCGCAAGGGCCCGGACGGTCCGCGCTTAGGTGTTTTTCCAAAAAGCTTCTCCTGTCCGAAATAATCTATGGTATTCTGGACAGTCGAGTTAGAATGGTTGTAGATGAACTTATGCACCTGTGAAATGATCAACTTGGCAAACTGGTTAGTCCACAAGGTTTGTGATGGTCGTCAAACACCAAAATCGATTATAGGAAATATTTAGACTATTTCCCTTTCAATACTTAAAGGAAAAAATAGAAGACATCTATTTTTTTACATTAGCTCAATTACACCTGTCGGGGACCATAATTAGGGGTACCCCCAAGACTCCTAAACTCGGCTGGTAACCACCATCAGCACAAAGCTGCAAAGGCTTGATGGGCGCAATTCAGGTCAAGGCTCCGTCCACTCAAGGGACACGATCTCGCCTCGCCCGAGCCTAGCCTCGGGCAGGAACAATAGACCAAGGCAGATTCATGCCTCGCCCGAGGGCATCCTCAAGTAACTGGCGCACCTTCGACTCGCTCGAGGCCCAACTCGGGCAGGCTTCGCAGTGAAGCAATCTTGGCCAGATCGTCGCGCCAACCGACCGCATCGCAGGAGCATTCAATGCAAGGATCGCCTGACACCTTATCCTGACGTGCGCTCCTCAGTCGACAAGGCTGAAATGACCGCAGTCACTTCGCCCCCCCCCCCCCCACTGACTGACCTGACAGGAAAACAGTGCCGCCTGCACTGCTCCAACTGCTGTGCCACCCGCCAGGGTGAGGCTGACAGCAGCCAAGTCTAGCCTCGGGCGCCATAGGAAGCTCTGCCTCGCCCGACCCCAGGGCTCAGACCCCGCCTCGCCCGACCCCAGGGCTCGGACTCAACCTCAACCCCAGGGCTCGGACTCTGCCTCGCCCGACCCCAGGGCTCAGACTCAACCTCGACCTCGGACGACGGTCTCTGCCTCGCCCAACCCTAGGGCTCGGACTCAACCTCGACCTCGGACGACGATATCCGCCTCGCCCGACCCCAGGGCTCGGACTCAACCTCGACCTCGGACGATGGTCTCTGCCTCGCCCGACCCCAGGGCTCGGACTCCGCCTCGACCCCGGAGGAGCCTCCGCCTCGCTCGACCTTGGGCTCAGACCGACCACGTCGCAGGGGGGTACATCATTACCCTACCCCTAGCTAGCTCAGGCTACGGGGAACAAGACCGGCGTCCCATCTGGCTCGCCCCGGTAAAACAAGTAATGATGACACCCCGCGTGCTCCATGACGACGGCGGTTCTCAGCCCCCTACGGAAGCAAGGAGACGTCAGCAAGGTCCCGACAGCCCCGACAGCTGTGCTTCTACAGGGTTTAAGCACTCCTCCGACGACCACGACATCACATGAACAGGGCACCAACACCTCTCCGACAGCCACGTCGGCATGTACATAGGACTCTGGCTCCTCTCTGCCAAACACGTTAGCACACTGCTACACCCCCCATTGTACACCTGGGCCCTCTCCTTACATCTATAAAAGGAAGGTCCAGGGCCCTCGTACAAAAGAGGGTGGCCGCGCAGGAGGACGGGCTGACGAGCAGGCTCTCTCTCCCTCGCGAACGCTTGTAACCCCCTGCTGCAAGCGCATCCGCCCTGGGCGCAGGACAACACGAGCCACGGTTCCCCTTATTGTTTCCCCCTTGTGTTCCGTCTTGCGCGACCCATCTGGGCTAGGACACGCAGCGACAATTTACTCGTCGGACCAGGGACCCCCCGGGGTCGAAACACCGACAGTTGGCGCGCCAGGTAGGGGCCTGCTGCGTGTTGACGAACATCTTCCCGTCAAGCTCCAGATGGGTAGTCTCCAGCAACCTCTCCAGCCCGGAACGCTGCTTCATTTCGGGAGTCTCAAGTTCATGTCCCTCGACGGCAGCTACGACATGGTACTCCTTCCTCTGCCGCACGACAACGACAATGGCGGCCGTCAGCCCGCCCACCAGCGGCGGAATCGATGACATCTTCCCCACGTGGCGAAAGAGCACCATCCGGGTCTGTCCCGTCACCTTCCCCGCCGACGGAGGAAGAGGCGGGGCAACCATAGCCAAGCAGGAGGCGGCACCTCGTCGGCTGTCGAGCGAGTCGACGATGTCGGCACCCCAGCGGGGGACACGTCGAGCGTCGACCTCGCGCCTAAGACGAAGACGGGCGTCGTTTCCCCGCAACACGCCAACCCCAAGCGGACGGATGATGCTAGCATGCTCATGAAGGACCTATTGGGCGTTAGCCTTGTACCTGAGATAACGGTGCAGTCCGCCCCCGACGCGACTCTGTCACCATCCATCAATCAAGAGGTACCATCCGTTTTCCACCCTTTGCCTTTTAGATTCAGCTTCGACCCACCAAGCGACCCCGCTTCGGTGGACGCCTTCATAAAGGCATATCCAAACCTTCTAGGGTATCATATGTGGTCAACCTGGGACCGATTGATGGCCGTCTCGACCTACGGGCCCCCGGGTTCCGAGGAAGATGACGAGCCTGACTATGGTTGGGATTTCTCCGGGCTCGGGAACCCCAGTGCTATGTGGGACTTCATGACCGCGTGTGACTACTGCCTCTCCGATTGCTCCGATGATAGCCACAGCCTCGGCGACGAGGACTGTGGCCCAAGTCGCGAATGTTTCCACGTCGATCTAGGGGGTCTCGACGAAGGCAACCACCTTGGTATGCCGGAGGACGGCGATCCCCCTAGGCCTACGCCTCGCGTTGACATCCTTCGGGAGCTAGCTGTGGTCCCAGTCCCTACGGGGGTCAGGACGCACAGCTCGAGCAAATCCGCGAGATGCAGGCCAAGCTCGACGAGGAAGCAGGACAACTTGTGCAACTCCGGCAGAACATCGGGAAGGAGTGGGCAGGCCAAGCACCAGCCGGAGAAGCGCATCATCTACCCCAGGACGTCCAACACCGCATCGCTGACGATGCCGGGGCAAGGCTGCCCCCGGCTTCCAGTGGGGTCGGCCAGAACCTGGCTGCAGTAGCAATACTACTCCGAGCGATGCCGGAACCATCCACCACCGAGGGGCGGCGTATCCAGGGAGAACTCAAGAATCTCCTGGAGGATGCCGCGGTCCGACGGGCCGAAAGCTCTACCTCCCGAAGGCAGGGGTACCCCCCGGAACATCGCGTCGTGACTTCCCGATTCATGCGGGAAGCCTCGGTCCACACCGGGCGCACACAGAACACAGTGCCTGCGGCCCCGGGTTGCCTCGGCAACGAGCACCATCGCCGCGACCATCGAGCCCACCTCGACGAGAAGGTGCGCCGAGGCTACCACCCCAGGCGTGGGGGACGCTACGACAGCGGGGAGAATCGGAGCCCCTCGCCCGAACCACCCGGTCCGCAAGCTTTCAGCCGGGCCATACGACGGGCGCCGTTCCCGACCCAATTCCGGACCCCGACTACCATCGCCAAGTACTCGGGGGAAACAAGGCCGAAACTATGGCTCACGGACTACCGGCTGGCCTGCCAGCTGGGTGGAATGGACGATGACAACCTCATCATCCGCAACCTCCCCCTGTTCCTCTCCGACGCCGCCCGAGCCTGGCTCGAGCATCTGCCTCCTGCGTAGATCTCCAACTAGGATGACCTGGTCAAAGCCTTCGCTGGAAACTTCCAGGGCACATACATGCGCCCTAGGAGCTCCTAGGATCTCCGAAGCTGCCGCCAGCAGCCGGGAGAATCCCTGTGTGACTACATCCGGTGATTTTTGAAGCAGCGCACCGAGATGCCCAACATCACCGACTCAGATGTCATCGGCGCGTTCCTCGCCGGCACCACTTGCCGCGACCTGGTGAGCAAGCTGGGTCGCAAGACTCCCACCAGGGCGAGCGAGCTAATGGACATCGCCACCATGTTCGCCTCTGGCCAGGAGGCGGTCGAGGCCATCTTCCAAAAGGACAAGCAGCCTCAGGGACACCAGCAGGAAGACGTCCCCGAGGCGTTCGCTCAGCGCAGCACGAAGAAGAAGGGCAAAAAGAAGTCGCAAACGAAACGCGACGCCGCCGACGTAGATCTTGTCACCGCTGCCGAACACACGAACCCCCGGAAGCCTCCCGGAGGGGCCAACCTGTTCGACAAGATGCTCAAGGAGTCGTGCCCCTATCATCAGGGTCCCGTCAAGCACACCCTTGAGGAGTGCGTCATGCTTCGGCGCTACTTCCACAAGGCCGGGCCACAGGCGGAAGGTGGCAAAGCCCACGACAACGACAAGAAGGAAGGCCACAAGGCAGAGGAGTTCCCCGAGGTCCATGACTGCTTCATGATCTACGGTGGGCAGGTGGCGAACGCCTCGCCTCGGCACCGCAAGCAGGAGCGCCGGGAGGTCTGCTCGGTGAAGGTGGCGGCGCCAGTCTACCTAGACTGGTCCGACAAGCCCATCACCTTCGACCAAGGCGACCACCCCGACCGCGTGCCGAGCCCGGGGAAGTACCCGCTCATTGTCGATCCCGTCATTGGCAACATCAGGCTTACCAAGGTCCTCATGGACGGAGGCAGCAGCCTCAACATCATCTACGCCAAGACCCTCGGGCTCTTGCAGATTGATTTGTCCATGATCCGGGCCGGTGCGGCGCCCTTTCACGGGATCATCCCCGGGAAGCGCGTCCAACCCCTTGGGCAACTCGATCTGCCCGTCTGCTTCGGGACTCCCTCCAACTTCTGAAAGGAAACCCTCACGTTCGAGGTGGTCGGGTTCCGAGGAACCTACCACGCAGTGCTGGGGAGACCATGCTACGCCAAGTTCATGGTCGTCCCCAACTACACCTAACTCAAGCTCAAGATGTCGGGCCCCAATGGGGTCATCACCGTCAGATCCACATACCGACACGCGTAAGAATGCGACGTGGAGTGTGTGGAGTACGCTGAGGCCCTTGCCGAGTCTGAGGCCCTCATCGCCGACCTGAAGAGCCTCTCCAAGGAGGTGCCAGATGCAAAACACTATGCCGGCAACTTCGAGCCAGCAGAGGCGGTTAAGTCCGTCCCCCTCGACCTCAGCAACGACGCCTCCAAGCAAGTCCGGATCGGCTCCGAGCTCGACCCCAAATAGGAAGCAGTGCTCGTCGACTTTCTCCGCGCAAACGCCGAGGTTTTTGCGTGGAGTCCCTCGGACATGCCTGGCATACCGAGGGATGTCGCCGAGCACTCGCTGGATATCCGAGCTGGAGCCCAACCTGTGAAGCAGCCTCTATGCCGATTCGACGAAGAAAAGCGCAGAGCCATAGGCGAGGAGATCCACAAGCTGATGGTTGCAGGGCTCATCAAAGAGGTATTCCATCCTGAATGGCTAGCCAACCCTGTGCTTGTGAAAAAGAAAGGTGGGAAATGGCGGATGTGTGTAGACTACACTGGTCTAAACAAAGCATGTCCGGAGGTTCCCTACCCTCTGCCTCGCATCGATCAAATCGTGGATTCCACTGCTGGGTGCGAAACCCTGTCATTCCTTGATGCCTACTCAGGGTATCACCAAATCAGGATGAAAGAGTCCAACCAGCTCGCGACTTCTTTCATCACACCCTTTGGCATGTACTGCTATATTACTATGTCATTCGGTTTAAGGAATGCAGGCGCGACATACCAAAGGTGCATGAACCACGTGTTCGGACAGCACATTGGCCGAACGGTCGAGGCTTACGTCGATGACATCGTAGTCAAGACGAGGAAAGCCTCTGACCTCCTCTCCGACCTTGAAACGACATTCAAGTGTCTCAAAGCGAAAGGCGTAAAACTCAATCCCGAGAAGTGTGTCTTCGGAGTCCCCCAAGGCATGCTCCTGGGGTTCATCGTCTCTGAGCGGGGCATCGAGGCCAACCCGGAGAAAATCGTGGCCATCACCAACATGGGGCCTATCAAAGACTTGAAAGGAGTACAGAGGGTCATGGGATGCCCTGCGGCTCTGAGCCGCTTCATCTCGCGCCTCGGCGAAAGAGGCCTGCCCCTGTACCGCCTCTTAAGGAAGACCGAGCGCTTCACTTGGACCCCCGAGGCCGAGGAAGCCCTCGGGAACTTAAAGGCACTCCTTACAAGCGCGCCCATCCTGGTGCCCCCCGCTGCCGGAGAAGCTCTCCTGATCTACGTAGCCGCACCACTCAGGTGGTCAGCGCCGCGATCGTAGTCGAGAGACGAGAAGAAGGGCATGCATTGCTTGTCCAGAGGCCAGTCTACTTCATCAGTGAGGTATTGTCCGAGACCAAAATCCGCTACCCGCAAATTCAGAAGCTACTGTACGCGGTAATTCTAACGCGGCGAAAGTTGCGACACTACTTCGAGTCTCATCTGGTGACTATGGTGTCATCCTTCCCCCTGGGGGAGATCATCCAGTGCCGAGAGGCCTCGAGTAGGATTGCAAAGTGGGCGGTGGAGATCATGGGCGAGACAATCTCGTTCGCCCCTCGGAAGGCCATCAAGTCCCAAGTCTTGGCGGATTTCGTGGCAGAATGGGTCGACACCCAGCTTCCAGCAGCTCCGATCCAACTAGAACTTTGGACCATGTTTTTCGACGGGTAACTGATGAAAACAGGAGCGGGCACGGGCCTGCTCTTCATCTCACCCCTCGGGAAGCACCTCCGCTACGTGTTGCACCTCCATTTCCCGGCGTCCAACAACGTGGCCGAGTATGAGGCTCTGGTTAACGGGTTGCGCATCGCCATCAAGCTAGGGGTTCGGCGCCTCGACGCTCGTGGCGACTCGCAGCTTGTCATCGACCAAGTCATGAAGAACTCCCACTGCCGCGACGCGAAGATGGAAGCCTACTGCGATGAGGTTCGGTGCCTGGAAGACAAGTTCTACGGGCTCGAGCTCAACCACGTCGCCCGACGGTACAACGAGACTGTGGACGAGCTGGCTAAAATAGCCTCGGGGCGGACAACGGTCCCCCGGACGTCTTCTCCCGAGACCTACATCAACCCTCCGTCAAGACCGACGACATGCCCGAGCCCGAGAAGGCCTCGGCCCTGCACGAGGCACCCTCGGCTTAGCCCGAGGCACCCTCGGCTCAACCAGAGGCATCCTCAGCCGCCGAGGGTGAGGCACTACGCGTCGAGGGGGAGCGGAATGGGGTCCCGCCTAATCGAAACTGGCAGACCCCGTACCTACTGAAAGTCGCCTAGAGGGGGGGTGAATAGGGCGAAACTGAAATTTACAAAATTAATCACAACTACGAGTCGGGTTAGCGTTAGAAATAATAATGAGTCCGAGAGAGAGGGCGTAAAACAAATCATAAGCAAATGAAGAGTGTGACACGCGGATTTGTTTTACCGAGGTTAGGTTCTCACAAACCTACTCCCCGTTGAGGAGGCCACAAAGGCCGGGTCTCTTTCAACCCTTACCCTCTCTCAAAGGGTCCCTCGGACCGAGTGAGCTTCTCTTCTCAAATCAAAACCGGGAACAAAACTTCCCCGCAAGGACCACCACACAATTGGTGTCTCTTGCCTTGGTTACAATGGAGTTTTGATCACAAGAACAAGTGAGAAAGAAAGAAGCAATCCAAGCGCAAGAGCTCAAAAGAACACGGCAAATCTCTCTCGCTAATCACTAAAGCCTTGTGTGGAATTGGAGAGGATTTGATCACTTTGGTGTGTCTAGAATTGAATGCCTAGCTCTTGTAAGTGGTTGAGAAGTGGAAAACTTGGATGACTTGAATGTGGGGTGGTTGGGGGTATTTATAGCCCCAACCACCAAACTAGCCGTTTGGGTGGAGGCTGTCTGTCGCATGGTGCACCGGACAGTCCGGTGCACACCGGACATGTCCGGTGCGCCAGCCACGTCACCCGAACGTTAGGGTTCCGACCGTTGGAGCTCTGACGTTGGGCCCGCCTGGATGACCGGTGGCGCACCGGACATGCACTGTAGAGTGTCCGGTGCGCCAGCATGGGCGTGCCTGACTTCTGCGTGCTCTGGCGCGCATTCAATGCGCCTGCAGGTAGCCGTTGGCGCCGAAGTAGCCGTTGCCCCGCAGTTACACCGGACAGTCCGGTGTACACCGGACATGTCCGGTGAATTATAGCGGAGCAGCCGTTGCGAATTCCCGAAGCTGGCGAGTTCAGAGTCGCTTCATCCCTGGAGCACCGGACACTGTCCGGTGTACACCGGACAGTCCGGTGAATTATAGCGGAGCGACTCTGCGTTTTCCCGAAGGCGAGGAGGTCAGCGTGTGGAGAATCCTGGTGCACCGGACATGTCCGGTGGCACACCGGACAGTCCGGTGCGCCAGACCAGGGCAGCCTTCGGTTGTCCCTTTGCTCCTTTGTTTGAACCCTTATCTTTTGATCTTTTCATTGGCTTATTGTGAACCTTTGGCACCTGTAGAACTTATAAACAAGGGCAAACTAGTTAGTCCAATTATTTGTGTTGGGCAATTCAACCACCAAAATTAGTTTAGGAAATAGGTGTAAGCCTAATTCCCTTTCAATCTCCCGCTTTTTGGTGATTGATGCCAACACAAACCAAAGCAAGTATAAAAGTGCATAATTGAACTAGTTTGCAAAATGTACGTGCAAAGGTTACTTAGAATTTGAGCCAATTAATATCACTTACTAGATATGCATGGATTGTTTCTTTATTTTTAACATTTTGGACCACGCTTGCACCACAAGTTTTGTTTTTGCAAATTCTTTTGTAAATTCTTTTCAAAGTCCTTTTGCAAATAGTCAAAGGTAAATGAATAAGATTTTGCGAAGCATTTTCAAGTTTGAAATTTTCTCCCCTTGTTTCAAATGCTTTTCCTTTGACTAAACAAAACTCCCCCTCAAATATATTCTCCTCTTAGTGTTCAAGAGGGTTTTAAGATATCAATTTTGAAAATACTACTTTCTCCCCCTTTAGAACACAAAGAGATACCAATTTGAAATTGACCAATTGAAAATCATCAATTTTTTAAAATTAGGGTGGTGGTGCGGTCCTTTTGCTTTGGGCTCATACTTTTCTCCCCCTTTGGCATGAATCGCCAAAAACGGATACTTTGAGTGAGATATGAGCCCTTGGCTAACTACTTTCTCCCCTTTGGCAAATAAAACATATGAGTGAAGATTATACCAAAGACGGAGAATGATGCGGAGCGACGACGAAGGATGAGTAGTAGAGTGGAGTGGAAGCCTTGTCTTCGCCGAAGACTCCAATTCCCTTTCAATATACCTATGACTTGGTTTGAAAAACACTTGAAAAACACACTAGTCATAGCATATATAAAAGAGACATGATCAAAGGTATACTTAAGAGCTATATGTGCAAATTAGCAAAAGAAATTCCGAGAATCAAGAATATTGAGCTCATGTCTAAGTTTGGTAAAAGTTTGTTCATCGAGTGGCTTGGTAAAGATATCGGCTAATTGATCTTTAGTATTAATGTATGCAATCTCGATATCCCCCTTTTGTTGGTGATCCCTAAGAAAATGATACCGAATGGCTATGTGTTTAGTGCGGCTATGCTCAACGGGATTATCCGCCATGCGGATTGCACTCTCATTATCACATAGAAGAGGAACTTTGGTTAATTTGTAACCATAGTCCCGCAGGGTTTGCCTCATCCAAAGCAATTGCACGCAACAATGGCCTGCGACAATGTACTCGGCTTCGGCGGTAGAGAGAGCGACTGAATTTTGCTTCTTTGAAGCCCAAGACACCAAGGATCTTCCCAAGAACTGGCAAGTCCCCGATGTGCTCTTTCTATTAATCTTACACCCTGCCCAATCGGCATCTGAATAACCAATCAAATCAAATGTGGATCCCCGAGGGTACCAAAGCCCAAACTTAGGAGTATAAGCCAAATATCTCAAGATTCGTTTTACGGCGGTAAGGTGTGATTCCTTAGGGTCGGCTTGGAATCTGGCACACATGCATACGGAAAGCATAATGTCCGGTCGAGATGCACATAAATAGAGTAATGAACCTATCATCGACCGGTATACCTTTTGATCCACGGACTTACCTCCCGTGTCGAGGTCGAGATGCCCATTTGTTCCCATGGGAGTCTTGATGGGCTTGGCATCCTTCATTCCAAACTTGGTTAGAATGTCTTGAGTATACTTCGTTTGGCTAATGAAGGTGCCCTCTTGGAGTTGTTTCACTTGAAAGCCTAAGAAATACTTCAACTCCCCCATCATAGACATCTCGAATTTCTGTGTCATGATCCTACTAAATTCTTCACATGTAGATTCGTTAGTAGACCCAAATATAATATCATCAACATAAATTTGGCATACAAACAAATCATTGTCAAGAGTTTTAGTAAATAAAGTAGGATCGGCCTTGCCGACTTTGAAGCCATTTGCAGTAAGGAAATCTCTTAGGCATTCATACCATGCTCTTGGGGCTTGCTTGAGCCCATAAAGCGCCTTAGAGAGCCTATAGACATGGTTAGGGTACTCACTGTCTTCAAAGCCGGGAGGTTGCTCAACATAGACCTCCTCCTTGATTGGTCCATTGAGGAAGGCACTCTTCACGTCCATTTGGTAAAGCTTGAAGCCATGGTAAGTAGCATAGGCTAATAATATACGAATGGACTCAAGCCTAGCTACGGGTGCATAGGTTTCACCGAAATCCAAACCTTTGACTTGGGAGTATCCCTTGGCCATAAGTCGGGCTTTGTTCCTTGTCACCACACCATGCTCATCTTGCTTGTTGCGGAAAACCCACTTGGTTCCTACAACATTTTGGTTAGGACGTGGAACTAAATGCCATACCTCGTTCCTAGTGAAGTTGTTGAGCTCCTCTTGCATCGCCATCACCCAATCCAAATCTTGGAGTGCTTCCTCTACCCTGTGTGGCTCAATAGATGAAACAAAAGAGTAATGCTCACAAAAATGTGCAACACGAGATCGAGTGGTTACCCCCTTATGAATGTCGCCGAGGATGGTGTCGACGGGGTGATCTCTTTAGATTGCTTGGTGGACTCTTGGGTGTGGCGGCCTTGGTTCTTCATCCTCCTTGTCTCCATCATTTGCATCTCCCCCTTGATCATTGCTGTCATCTTGAGGTGGCTCATCATTTTGTTCTTCCTCTTTGTCAACTTGAGCCACGTCCTCATTTTGGGTTGGTGGAGATGCTTGTGTGGAGGAGGATGGTTGATCTTGTGCATTTGGAGGCTCTTCGGATTCCTTAGGACACACATCCCCAATGGACATGTTCCTTAGCGTGATGCATGGAGCCTCTTCTTCACCTATCTCATCAAGATCAACTTGCTCTACTTGAGAGCCGTTAGTCTCATCAAACACAACGTCACAAGAAACTTCAACAAGTCCTGAGGACTTGTTAAAGACTCTATATGCCCTTGTGTTTGAGTCATATCCTAGTAAAAAGCCTTCTACAGTTTTAGGAGCAAATTTAGATTTTCTACCTCTTTTAACAAGAATAAAACATTTGCTACCAAAAACTCTAAAATATGAAATATTGGGCTTTTTACCGGTTAGGAGTTCATAGGATGTCTTCCTGAGGATTCGGTGTAGATATAACCGGTTGATGGCGTAGCAAGCGGTGTTAACCGCTTCGGCCCAAAACCGATCCGGCGTCTTGTACTCATCAAGCATGGTTCTTGCCATGTCCAATAGAGTTCAATTCTTCCTCTCCACTACACCATTTTGTTGTGGGGTGTAGGGAGAAGAGAACTCATGCTTGATGCCCTCCTCCTCAAGGAAGCCTTCAATTTGAGAGTTCTTGAACTTCGTCCCGTTGTCGCTTCTAATTTTCTTGATCCTTAAGCCGAACTCATTTTGAGCCCGTCTCAAGAATCCCTTTAAGGTCTCTTGGGTATGGGATTTTTCCTGCAAAAAGAACACCCAAGTGGAGCGAGAATAATCATCCATAATAACTAGACAGTACTTACTCCCGCCGATGCTTATGTAAGCGATCGGGCTGAATAAATCCATGTGTAGGAGCTCCAGTGGTCTGTCACTTGTCATGATGTTCTTGTGTGGATGATGAGTGCCAACTTGCTTCCCGGCTTGGCATGCGCTACAAATCCTATCTTTCTCAAAATGAACATTTGTTAGTCCTAAAATGTGTTCTCCCTTTAGAAGCTTATGAAGATTCTTCATTCCAACATGAGCTAGTCGGCGGTGCCAGAGCCAACCCATGTTAGTCTTAGCAATTAAGCAAGTGTCGAGTTCAGCTCTATCAAAATCTACCAAGTATAGCTGACCCTCTAACACTCCCTTAAAGGCTATTGAATCATCACTTCTTCTAAAGACAGTGACACCTACATCAGTGAATAGACAGTTGTAGCCCATTTGACATAATTGAGATACGGAAAGCAAATTGTAATCTAAAGAATCTACAAGAAAAACATTGGAAATGGAATGGTCAGGAGATATAGCAATTTTACCCAAACCTTTGACCAAACCTTGATTTCCATCCCCGAATGTGATAGCTCGTTGGGGATCTTGGTTTTTCTCGTAGGAGGAGAACATCTTCTTCTCCCCTGTCATGTGGTTTGTGCACCCGCTGTCGATGATCCAACTTGAGCCCCCGGATGCATAAACCTACAAAACAAGTTTAGTTCTTGACTTTAGGTACCCAAACGGTTTTGGGTCCTTTGGCATTAGATACAAGAACTTTGGGTACCCAAACACAAGCTTTGGAGCCCTTGTGTTTGCCCCCAACAAACTTGGCAACTACCTTGCCGGATTTGTTAGTTAAAACATATGATGCATCAAAAGTTTTAAATGAAATGTCATGGTCATTTGATGCACTAGGAGTTTTCTTTCTAGGCAACTTAGCATGGGTTGGTTGCCTAGAGCTAGATGTCTCACCCTTATACATAAAAGCATAATTGGGGCCAGAGTGAGACTTCCTAGAATGAATTCTCCTAATTTTGCTCTCGGGATAACCGGCAGGGTACAAAATGTAACCCTCGTTATCCTGAGGCATGGGAGTCTTGCCCTTAACAAAGTTAGACAAATTTTTAGGAGGGGCACTAAGTTTGACATTGTCTCCCCTTTGGCAGCCAATGTCATCTTTGATGCCAGGGCGTCTCCCATTATAGAGCATACTTCTAGCAAATTTAAACTTTTCATTCTCTAAGTTATGCTCGGCAATTTTAGCATCTAATATTGCTATATGATCATTTTGTTGTTTAATTAAAGCCATATGATCATGAATAGCATCAATATCAACATCTCTACATCTAGTGCAAATAGAAACATGCTCAACAGTAGATGTAGAGGGTTTGCAAGATTTTAATTCTACAACCTTAGCATGTAATATATCATTCTCACTTCTAAGGTTAGAAATAGTAACATTGCAAACATCAAAATCTTTAGCCTTAGCAATTAATTTTTCATTTTCAATCCTAAGGCTAGTAAGAGAATCATTCAATTCCTTAATCTTAGCAAGTAAATCATCATTATCATTTCTAAGATTGGGAATTGAAACATCACAAACATGAGAATCAACCTTAGCAATTAATCTAGCATTTTCATTTCTAAGGTTGTTAATAGTCTCATGGCAAGTGCTTAGCTCACTAGACAATTTTTCACATTTTTCAACTTCTAGAGCGTAAGCATTTTTAACCTTAACATGCTTCTTATTTTCTTTAATAAGGAAGTCTTCTTGAGAGTCCAAGAGATCATCCTTCTCATGAATAGAGCTAATTAATTCATTTAATTTTTCTTTTTGTTGCATGTTTAGGTTGGCAAAAAGAATGTGTAAGTTATCCTCCTCATTGCTAGCATCGTCCTCATCGCTAGATGTTTCATATTTGGTGGAGGATCTTGATTTTACCTTCTTCCTTTTGCCATCCTTGGCCATGAGGCATTTGTGGCCGACGTTGGGGAAGAGGAGGCCCTTGGTGACGGCGATGTTGGCGGCGTCCTCGTCGGAGGAGGAGTCGGTGGAGCTCTCGTCCGAGTCCCACTCCCGGCAAACATGGGCATCGCCGCCCTTCTTCTTATGGTACCTCTTCTTTTCTCTTCTCTTGCCCTTCTTGTCGTCGCCCGTGTCACTGTCGCTAGATAGTGAACATTTTGCTATAAAATGACCGGGCTTACCACACTTGTAGCAAACTCTCTTGGAGCGGGGCTTGTAGTCTTTCCCCCTCCTTTGCTTGAGGATTTGACGGAAGCTCTTGATGATGAGCGCCATTTCCTCGTTGTCGAGCTTGGAGGCGTCGATGGGTGTTCGACTTGGAGTAGATTCCTCCTTCTTTTCTTCCGTCGCCTTGAATGCGACCGGTTGTGCTTCGGACGTGGAGGGGCCGTCAAGCTCGTTGATCTTCTTTGATCCTTTGATCATCAACTCAAAGCTTACAAAATTACCTATAACTTCCTCGGGGGTCATTTGTGTATATCTAGGATTGCCACGAATTAATTGAACTTGAGTAGGGTTAAGGAAAACAAGTGATCTTAGAATAACCTTAACCACTTCGTGATCATCCCACTTTTTGCTCCCGAGGTTGCGCACTTGGTTCACCAAGGTTTTGAGCCGGTTGTACATGTCTTGTGGCTCCTCCCCTTAGCGAAGACGGAAGCGACCGAGCTCCCCCTCGATCGTTTCCCGTTTGGTGATCTTGGTCACCTCATCTCCTTCGTGCGCGGTCTTTAGCACGTCCCAAATCTCTTTGGCGCTCTTCAACCCTTGCACCTTGTTATACTCCTCTCGACTTAGAGAGGTGAGGAGTATAGTGGTGGCTTGGGAGTTGAAGTGCTCGATTTGGGCTACTTCGTCCGCATCATAATCTTCATCCCCTACGGATGGTACCTGTACACCAAACTCAACAATATCCCATATACTTTTGTGGAGTGAGGTTAGGTGATATCGCATCATATCACTCCACCTAGCATAATCTTCACCATCAAAAGTTGGTGGTTTGCCTAATGCGACGGAAAGTAAAGGTGTATGTTTAGGAATGCGAGGGTAGTGTAGGGGGATCTTACTATACTTCTTGCGCTCTTGGCGCTTAGAAGTAACGGACGATGCGTCGGAGTCGGAGGTCGATGTTGATGAAGTGTCGGTCTCGTAGTAGACCACTTTCTTCATGCTCTTGTGCTTGTCTCCTCTCCGATGCGACTTGTGGGAAGAAGATTTCTTCTCCTTCCCCTTCCCTTTGGAGGAGTCCTTCTTTTTCTCCTTCCTTTTGGTGCGGGACTCTTCCGATGAAGTGCTCCCGTGACTCGTAGTGGGCTTGTCGCCGGTCTCCATCTCCCTCTTGGTGTGATCTCCCGACATCACTTCGAGCGGTTAGGCTCTAATGAAGCATCGGGCTTTGATACCAATTGAAAGTCGCCTAGAGGGGGGGTGAATAGGGCGAAACTGAAATTTACAAAATTAATCACAACTACGAGTCGGGTTAGCGTTAGAAATAATAATGAGTCCGAGAGAGAGGGCGCAAAACAAATCGTAAGCAAATGAAGAGTGTGACACGCGGATTTGTTTTACCGAGGTTCGGTTCTCGCAAACCTACTCCCCGTTGAGGAGGCCACAAAGGCCGGGTCTCTTTCAACCCTTACCCTCTCTCAAACGGTCCCTCGGATCGAGTGAGCTTCTCTTCTCAAATCAAAACCGGGAACAAAACTTCCCCGCAAGGACCACCACACAATTGGTGTCTCTTGCCTTGGTTACAATGGAGTTTTGATCACAAGAACAAGTGAGAAAGAAAGAAGCAATCCAAGCGCAAGCGCTCAAAAGAACACAGCAAATCTCTCTCGCTAATCACTAAAGCCTTGTGTGGAATTGGAGAGGATTTGATCACTTTGGTGTGTCTAGAATTGAATGCCTAGCTCTTGTAAGTGGTTGAGAAGTGGAAAACTTGGATGACTTGAATGTGGGGTGGTTGGGGGGTATTTATAGCCCCAACCACCAAACTAGTCGTTTGGGTGGAGGTTGTCTGTCGCATGGTGCACCGGACAGTCCGGTGCACACCGGACATGTCCGGTGCGCCAGCCACGTCACCCGAACGTTAGGGTTCCGACCGTTGGAGCTCTGACGCTGGGCCCGCCTGGATGACCGGTGGCGCACCGGACATGCACTGTAGAGTGTCCGGTGTGCCAGCATGGGCGTGCCTGACTTCTGTGCGCTCTGGCGCGCATTCAATGCGCCTGCAGGTAGCCGTTGGCGCCGAAGTAGCCGTTGCCCCGCAGTTACACCGGACAGTCCGGTGTACACCGGACAGTTCGGTGTACACCGGACATGTCCGGTGAATTATAGCGGAGCAGCCATAGCTAATTCCCGAAGCTGGCGAGTTCAGAGTCGCTTCATCCCTGGAGCACCGGACACTGTCCGGTGTACACCGGACAGTCCGGTGAATTATAGCGGAGCGACTCTGCGTTTTCCCGAAGGCGAGGAGGTCAGCGTGTGGAGAATCCTGGTGCACCGGACATGTCCGGTGGCACACCGGACAGTCCGGTGCGCCAGACCAGGGCAGCCTTCGGTTGTCCCTTTGCTCCTTTGTTTGAACCCTTTTCTTTTGATCTTTTCATTGGCTTATTGTGAACCTTTGGCACCTGTAGAACTTATAAACTAGGGCAAACTAGTTAGTCCAATTATTTGTGTTGGGCAATTCAACCACCAAAATTAGTTTAGGAAATAGGTGTAAGCCTAATTCCCTTTCACCTGCAATATCTCCACCGAGGAGAGCTACCCCTCGACGGAACCGAGGCTCGGCGATTGGCGCGGCGCGCCAAGTCGTTCGTCTTGCTGGGTGACGAAAAGGAGCTCTTCCACCACAGCCCCTCAGGCATCCTCCAGCGATGCATATCCATCGCTGAAGGTCAGGAGTTATTGCAAGAAATACACTCGGGGGCTTGCGGTCACCACGCAGCGCCTCGAGCCCTTGTTGGAAACGCCTTCCGACAAGGTTTCTACTGGCCAACCGCGGTGGCCGACGCCACTAGGATTGTAGGCACCTGCCAAGGGTGTCAATTCTACGCAAGGCAGACCCACCTGCCCGCTCAGGCTCTGCAAACAATACCTATCACCTGGCCGTTTGCTGTGTGGGGTCTGGACCTCGTCGGTCCCTTGCAGAAGGCACCCGGGGGCTTCACGCACCTGCTGGTCGCTATCGACAAATTCTCCAAGTGGATTGAGGTCTGACCCCTAAACAGCATCAGGTCCGAACAGGTGGTGGCGTTCTTCACCAACATCATCCATCGCTTTGGAGTCCCGAACTCCATCATCACCGACAACGGCACCCAGTTCACCGGCAGGAAGTTCCTGGACTTCTGCGAGGACCACCAAATCCGGGTGGACTGGGCCGTCGTAACTCACCCCATGACGAATGGGCAGGTAGAGCGTGCCAACGGCATGATTCTACAGGGACTCAAGCCGAGGATCTACAACGACCTCAACATGTTCGGCAGGCGATGGATGAAGGAACTCCCCTCGGTTGTCTAGAGTCTGAGGACGACGCCAAGCTGGGCCACGGGCTTCACGCTGTTTTTTCTAGTCTATGGGGCCGAGGCTATCTTGCCCACAGACTTAAAATACGGCTCCCCGAGGACGAGGGCATACGACGCTCGAAGCAACCAGACCAACCAAAAAGACTCACTGGACTAGCTGGAAGAGGCTCGGGACATGGCCTTACTACACTCGGCGTGGTATCAGCAGTCCCTACGACGCTACCACGCCCGAGGGGTTCGGTCCCGAGACCTCCAGGTGGGCGACTTGGTGCTTCGGCTATGACAAGACGCCCGAGGGCGCCACAAGCTCACACCTCCCTGGGAAGGGCCATTCATCATCGCCAAGATTTTGAAGCCCAGAACATACAAGCTGGCCAACAGTCAAGGCGAGGTCTACAACAACGCTTGGAACATCCGACAGCTACGTCGCTTGTACCCTTAAGATGTTTTCAAGTCGTTCATATACCTCGTTTACATACACAAATAAAGTCTAACCATCAAGGAAGGGTCAGCCTTGCCTCGGCAAAGCCCGACCCTCCCTCGGGGGCTAGAAGGGGGGAACCCCCTCTACGTCAAAATTTTCCTCGGAAAAAGTCTTTCGGCCAGAACATCTTTCGCGCTTTTTGACTACGTCGATAGTGGGATCCTGAAAACGACGGAGTACACGTAAGCGGCAAGGCTGACCGAGCTGAGGGACTCCTACGCCTCCGGGATACGGATACCTCACTCATCACCTTCTGTGATAAGTAACTCACGATCGGATAAGCGATTCTGCTAACCGAACAAGTCTTAACGCTTTAAAACTTCTCTGTCGAAACGATTTTTCGTGCCTTCTCGACTATATCGATAACAGAATCCCGCGGACGAGCAAGAGTACACGTAAGCGGCGAAGGTCGACCGAGCCGAGGACTCCTATGCCTCCGGGATACGGATACCTCACTCATCACCTTCCGCGATAAGTAACTCTCGCTCGGATAAGCGATTCTGCTACCGACAAGCAAGTCCTGATACTCGAAATAAGAGGAGAAGAAACGCGGCTTTATAACACGATAATGACATGTTTGGGCCTCGGCGGCCGCAAAAAAAGCATGCGCATGCTATAGACAAACTATTCCTGCAGGTTCTGGCATCGGCAGGGGGAGCAGCAGCACCCTCGGCATCGTCTCCACCTTTGGTGGAATCTGACCCGGCCTCGGACGGCAACACGGGCGAAGGATCTCCACCTCGAAGGAAGATGTCAGCACTGCGCCTGGGCCATCGCCGCCAGGGTATCCTCCAGGAACTCGGCCCAAGCAGATGGCTTGTCCGGCCGCTCCGTGGCCTCAGCCAGCTGTCCCCCGAGGACACCAGCCCGGCTCATGGCCTCGGCAGCCTGACTCTGGGGTTGGTCCCACCAGTGGATGACCCGGCCAGGCTCCGGCCACCGCTGCTACGCCTCCTCGGCCTGGGCCGACGAAGCCCCCTTTTCGAGCCAACTCCGCCTCTGTCCATGCTGACACCGCTGCCTCCGGCTCCGGCTCATCGCAGAGCGGCCGAGGGTTTCTTTAACTAGGCAAGAGAAGCCTTGAGTGGCAAGGCCGACCGAGCCGAGGGACTCCTACGCCTCCGGGATACAGATACCTCACTCGTCACCTTCCGCGCAGGGCAACTCGCACTTGGTTAAGCGCTTCAGCTAGCCGACAGGCGAGACCTGGTGCTCGAAATGGGGAAGAAACATGGCTTTATGCCCAAATACACAGATGTTCAGGCCCCGACAGCCGCAATGAACATACACCGGCACTCAAGATGCCATTACAAACGGAACTCCGGTTCCACTCCCGTGGGTATGAACAACCTCCACATTGGAGGGCCTGTGGGACGACAACTTCCAGGTGGCTCGCTGCCGCCCACTCCTGCAGCAGCGACAATGACCTCCGCTCCGGGCGGCCAAACAGCAGCAGCGATGACCTCAGGGCAGACGCTGCTGCGACAAGGCCCTCGCCCACGTCCCCACTCGGTGCGCTCCTCCGCCTCAGCCCGGATGACAAAAATCCTTGAAGCTGAGGGCGGGGCGGAGGCCGTAGCCCGGCTCACTTCTCCCCACCAAACTGCCCATTGGTGAGGGAATGCAGCCGGGCTGCACGACGAAAATCCTTGAAGCCGAACGATGGCTGAAAGGTACCGATCTCCACGAGGTCACGCTCCTCCAACGACAGGAAGAGCAAGGCGGCGCTGGGGCACCCCATCTGGGGGCTCGGAAGGTGGAAGGGCGCAATGCATGAAGAGAGTGCGAAGGCGTGACTGCCACCCAGGGAGCCATTCCCTTTTTAAAGGCAACTCACCCCACTCGCGTCCTCAGGCGTTGCGGGCTAAGTCTTCACCAATGCGCTCAAAGGTCCTCCCCCTACGACACGGGGGCTGGGTCCCACACGACATGCAAGCTAGCCCAGGACAGAAGAAGCCAAACCGCCGCGCGCGGAGCGTGTAACCGCCCAGCGGTTACAAGCACTCCTCCGTCTTCGCCTAAACCAGCGGGTGAAAGGGCGGACCGCCATGCAGGCAGCATGCAACCGCGCCACGGGGATGCACCCTTTTGACTTTGACGCATCCAGCATGGAGTCCCAGGCCCACATGTCATGTAACCGGCGCGCCGGTTACTACGTGTGAAAAACTGCACCGCCACTTGCGCTAGTGTCGCGCCTTCTCGACTGCGGAACCGGTGCCGCGATTCGAGGCAACCCTACGCATGGACCAACAGTGCCAGCCAAACACGTCGGTCACGGGTCAGTCAGCCGTGGGAGAAGGCACGACGGTTGATATGGCCACAAGTGGGCCGATAGTAATGGCGGCAGCAGGCGAGCGGAAGCGGCGGTCAAATCGTCTGCAGGCTCACGTCCCCTCCTGGAGCAGCAGGAGAGCCCTCTCCCACGGCGTGAAGACGACGCGCCCGTGTTCCGTTCCTCGAATGGCTCACGCATGCACAACGGCTGCCCCGCAAACCACTCGTCCCGTCGCATTAACTCCGCGGCATGGCAGGCGACACCTTTGGCAGGCGAAGCGGGCGATGCTTCACCTCCGCCATAATGACCGCGTCAAAAAAAGGTGCGCCACATCGTTCAATTTCGTATCCTTTTCCTCTTCCCCTTTCTCTCTCTTGCTACAGGGACCAGGAAAGGGGACACTCCGAAAGGGATCCTTCTCTGCGAAGGAAGCGGGCCCCGAGCCCTCCTATTGATCAGAGGTTCGAAGGCTGGCCCCTCGGAAGGGTTCGACAGCCGCCTCAGAGCACTCGGGCTCCACGCCCACTACTGGTCAGAGGTTCGAAGGCTGGCCCCTCGGAAGGGTTCGACAGCCACCTCAGGCCACTCGGGCTCCGCGCCCACTACTGATCAGGGGTTCATAGGCTGCCCCCCCGAAGGGTTCGACAGCCGCCTCAGAACACGCAGAGCGAGGGATGACTCTGGGTACGTCCGATATATGGCCGAGGCTCGGGCTACACTCCCGAGGTACCCTAGGACATTTCCGAGACCAGCAGGAGCGATTCTGTAACGGAATCCCATCAGAGGGAGGCATCAAGCCCTCGGACCCTATCAAATAGGACCGGGTCTGGCAAATCACCTGTAGGTACTTTTGGAGCGCGCCTCTGGGCCACTAGCCGACCCTTATCGAACGGGGCACGGGCGTCCACTCGGATCACCCTTTAGCAACTCACTGGAGACACCATGTTCGGCGCCCTCCGAGGGCAGCATGGCACTTCCCCCCCCCCCCCCTCCTCCTTGCGGAAAGGCGACGAAGGGGCGTATGAAAAAAGCCGAGTCAGTCCCTGAACGTCCTCTCGCCCTGTGCAGAGGCTCGGGGGCTGCTCTCGCGAACCCGGCTCCGGCCAAACCGTTGACAGCGTCAACATACCAGCCCGAGAACTCGGAACCTGACCATGCACCCGGACTATGATCAGATCGCATGAGGGAACAACCAGACCGGCCGAGGCATCACGAAAGGCACTAAGACCTCGGAGGAGTCAAACCACTCCTCCGAGGCCTCGGGGGCTACACCCGGCGGGAGCGCTCGTGCGCACCCACCGGAACAAAATGTCACCGAGAAAGGCCGGTCCCCTTGCAAAAAAGTGCGACAAAGCCTCCAAGCGAGTACCAACACTCCCTTTGAGGCTCGGGGGCTACTGTTGGGGACCATAATTAGGGGTACCCCCAAGACTCCTAAACTCGGCTGGTAACCACCATCAGCACAAAGCTGCAAAGGCCTGATGGGCGCAATTCAGGTCAAGGCTCCGTCCACTCAAGGGACATGATCTCGCCTCGCCTGAGCCCAGCCTCGGGCAGGAACAATAGACCAAGGCAGATTCACGCCTCGCCCGAGGGCATCCTCAAGTAACGGGCGCACCTTCGACTCGCCCGAGGCCCAGCTCGGGCAGGCTTCGCAGTGAAGCAACCTTGGCCAGATCGCCGCGCCAACCGACCGCATTGCAGGAGCATTCAATGCAAGGATCGCCTGACACCTTATCCTGATGCGCGCTCCTCAGTGGACAAGGCCGAAGTGACCGCAGTCACTTCGCCCCCCCCCCCACTGACTGACCTGACAGGAAAACAGCGCCGCCTGCACTGCTCCAACTGCTGTGCCACCCGCTAGGGTGAGGCTGACAGCAGCCAAGTCCAGCCTCGGGCGCCATAGGAAGCTCCGCCTCGCCCGACCCCAGGGCTCGGACTCAACCTCGACCCCGGAGGACGGTCTCCGCCTCGCCCGACCCCAGGGCTCGGACTCAACCTCAACCCCAGGGCTCGGACTCCGCCTCGCCTGACCCCAGGGCTCGGACTCAACCTCGACCTCGGACGACGGTCTCCGCCTCGCCCGACCCTAGGGCTCGGACTCCGCCTCGCCCAACCCCAGGGCTCGGACTCAACCTTGACCTCGGACGACGGTCTCCGCCTTGCCCGACCCTAGGGCTCGGACTCAACCTCGACCTCGGACGACGGTCTCTGCCTCGCCCGACCCCAGGGCTCGGACTCAACCTTGACCTCGGACGACGGTCTCCGCCTCGCCCGACCCCAGGGCTCGGACTCAACCTCGACCTTGGACGACGGTCTCCGCCTCGCCCGACCCCAAGGCTCGGACTCCGCCTCGACCCCGGAGGAGCCTCCGCCTCACCCGACCTTGGGCTCGGACCGACCACGTCGCAGGGGGGGTACATCATTACCCTACCCCTAGCTAGCTCAGGCTACGGGGAACAAGACCGGCGTCCCATCTGGCTCGCCCCGGTAAAACAAGTAATGATGACACCCCGCGTGCTCCATGACGACGGCGGTTCTCAGCCCCCTACGGAAGCAAGGAGACGTCAGCAAGGTCCCGACAGCCCCGACAGCTATGCTTCTACATGGTTTAAGCGCTCCTCCGACGACCACGACATCACATGAACAGGGCACCAACACCTCTCCGACAGCCACGTCGACATGTACATAGGACTCTGGCTCCTCTCTACCAAACACGTTAGCACACTGCTACACCCCCCATTGTACACCTGGGCCCTCTCCTTACGTCTATAAAAGGAAGGTCCAGGGCCCTCGTACAAAAGAGGGTGGCCGCGCGGGAGGACAGGCTGACGAGCAGGCTCTCTCTCTCTCTCCCTCGCGAACGCTTGTAACCCCCTACTGCAAGCGCATCCGCCCTGGGCACAGGACAACACGAGCCGCGGTTCCCCTTATTGTTTCCCCCTTGTGTTCCGTCTCGCGCCGACCCATCTGGGCTGGGACACGCAGCGACAATTTACTCGTCGGTCCAGGGACCCCCCGGGGTCGAAACGCCGACAACACCAGCAAGCTTTGGCTTGCGAAAGCCAAAACAAAGATACGACTAAGACAACTTGTCATAATGTTCACATAGTTGACTGTGATGAAAATATCTCAGATGGCAAGTCTCTAGAAGTGTACGCTGTTAAATTAATTTGGGCATCAAAGGCCAAACCACCAGTGTGCTCCTCTTTACCGGCAAGAAGAGGTCAAGTTTACTTTTAATGTTGTCAAATATGATAAAATATTTGATGAATTGCTCAAAAGTGGTAATGTTAAAATAAACCACATTATCCTTCCTGTTGATGAACTAAAGAGGTGTGCTAATTATAAGTGGCATAACTCATTTTCTCATGCTACTAATGATTATAATGTGTTCCATCAGCAGATACAATCGATCATTAACGAGGGCCGGTTGAATTTTCAAAAAATGCAGATTGGCACACAACCTTTTACTGTCAACACCATATATCTTCCTAATAAAAATTCTTCGTTCGGCCGAAGGTGGTCGATAAAGACAAAGGAAAAGGCATAATCATCGGTGACTCTCAGGTCCTCGATGAGAACAGGAAAATCCTCTCCAGGGAGGTTGTTGCTAAGAAGACCCCAGATGGAGGAGAGACATTGAAGATCACCATCAAATTCGCCAATGCTGGGGGCAAGTGCTGGCAGGTGGCCGAGCCAAGCTCCCTGTTCTGCGCATCACGGGCGGTTTGGCTCAGTAGAGCAGATGGTCCGGATCTTTGTTGGACGGTTCAGGCATCTTGGGCGACGGTCTGGTGGTATCCAGAGACACCAGTGACTACATGCCTTTAAACCACGACGATCCAAAATAGGTACGTGGAAGCAAAATACAGTAAAGGCACCTGGCCGGCTGATTAAGGTCGGTCCCACTTTTGATCAACTATTATCCAAGTACGTCAACAGGAAGTCGGTCCTCGTGACCGGCCAGCGAAGTGACATCATTCACCTACCATGAGGAGACAGGCAAAAGAGAATACATCATATCAGAAAGGTAAGGCCGAATAAATCAGTCTGAAACATTGTTTAGCTAATCACAACACACCAGCATGGACACCTCACCTCCATATTCACCTATGAATCTAGCAGCATATCCACCTACCTATGCATATCCACCGTCTGGTGCGATACAGAGAGGATCCGCTCCTCCAGCGAGGTCGCATATCGTCCGGTCCTGAGCCGCGGACTGTCCGCGCTCCCGGACCGCCAGGTGGTCTACTCCAGTGTTTGGCGCTAAATCAGAGCCAACAACACGACATCTCTCTCATAGGATTTGCATTCTTATTCAGATGGAGAGAGTACCTTTCAAGAAGTACTCATATATAGAACCGTAGCAAGGTCCATCTTTTGATATATGCAGGCCCAAACACAAACTAATGATGAAATCAAACATAGGAAAATTGGAGAGAGAAAAACATCAGAAACGGTCTCTTTGGATAACCGTGGGCACTTACTACGAATTCACGACAGATGTATATGTGTATGGATCGACTGCATAAGACTTGGTATGTAAAAATTCAGGACAAGTATAGCATATGCTGTCGTGAATTCATGGCAGGTATCTATGGTGGCTGTCCCGTGATGATTGTCCCTAGTACATTTTTTGTTCAGAAAAAAAAAATCTGCTGGAGGATTGCACGACTGCTCTTCATGTGCCCCAAGCGCTTGGTATCCCGGTTGGCCCACGTACAGGGTCAGACCGCTTGAAGCTACCAGTACCAGCATGCGCATGTGCCACAGAACAAAACCATGATCGCTGGTCGTGCTTTCTACGATGCAGAGAGATCATGACCGATGGATGATGATCACTGCGCGCTGCTGCCGCGCGCTGCGAGAAAGTCGTGCACATCACGTACTGTTCATCAGAGCGCAGAGCTCCGGCTCGCCATACGATCGATCCATTCATGCAGCATATCATATGTATGTATGCACCATGCGAATCCTTTCGATCGAGAGGACGGCCGCACGCACCGATCTCCCCGCCCCCCGATTGGTGCAGACAGAGCGAGCTAGCCGCCATGCATGCGTATGTGCATGATAGCCGCAAATCAGCTCTGGCTGCTGGCTGCCATTGCCAAGGATCATCAGGCCGCTGGCCCGACCGAGAGTACGAGCCAATCGCCTGCGGGGAGCTCATGTGCCATTGTATGGGTCGTCAGCGCAGAGCTACCACGGACGGCGAGGCGAGAGAGACGATGCATGCAGGCCAGGCACAGGCATTGCTGCGCGTCGTGCTCGTGCCTGATGACTTGAGCGCGCTCGCTCAGCAAATGAAGGCGGATTAAGCACAAGGGCTTGGGTTGTTAACTAGGGCAAGATCGAAGCCTATCATGTAATAAAGAGAAGACGTGTGCCATGAAATTGAAGAACAAACGAACCAGCAACACCCATATTATCATTGGAGATGCATACTTCACCGATGGAACCCTCAACCCACGATAAAAGCAGATATTATTCTATGCTTTAAAGTTCGCGATCTTGTTTCGTGAACATGGTGTTCAAAAATTCAGGTTTGTTCTTGAAATATGGCCTAACTTGTGTGAAATAACATGAATATGATTTTTTTGTATTTACTGTTTTTCATTTTTCGAGTGACTTGCAGTTCAAATATCTGAATTATCCAAAAAAAAACGATTAAACGAACTAAATCTAACGGGTATAGCAAACACTTTGATAATTGTGTCAAAATTGAACATGTAGGTCTATATAGTGTAGGAACATAGTAGAAAACGTTTGGTGAAAAAAGCATATACTTTGTCGAGTGTTACATAAACACACTCGGCGAATAATTAATTTGCCGAGTGTCTGCCAGAGGACACTCGGCAAATGAAGTTATTTTTTCGAGAGTGTGAACTCCTGACACTCGGCATAGTTAACGGTCGTCAACTACAAACGGCTACTAACGACCCTTTGCAGAGGGTCACGTTTCGCCAAGAGCTTGACGCTCGGCGAAGACTCCTTTGTCCAGCGTCGTCGGTGTATACCGAGTGTTTGACGTTCAGCAAAGGGGTATGTGCCGAGTATTATTGTTCGTCGAGAGTGGCACCAGACAAAGCGTATATATTGTCGAGTGTCCAATAAATTGAACTTAGCAAAGAGCTTGACACCCGACAAACAGAGTTGGATTCTGATAGTGCAGCAATCAGTCACCGAGTACGAGTAAAGGTGACGATAGGCTTTAAATTTTACCTTATAAGATTTAAGGATCAGAACGGATTAGGATCGAACCTTTTTTTATTTATTTTTAAACTAAAATTTATTTAATATCCTGTTATTTTGTGAAGAAACATTGAGATCGCCGTCCATTATCAACCATAAGTACGTACTAGCGCCACCAGTCACTCACTGCGCGCCGACGCAGCTGCGCATTCCCGGTAGTGACACCAACTAACACGGATGATGCAAATCAAAGCTGAACGCCTGCCGCTGCCGAGCACGGGTCGGGTGGGCGTGTCCGCCGAGCCAAGCGTGGGACTAGCCGCTAGCGCGCGGCACTGCACTGCACTGCAGCCGTACGCGCGCGCGCGCGCACACACACAACACGGGACCGGGACCGGGACCGGGAGCGACGGGGCTGCAAGAGCTGTTGGGAGCCGGCCGCAAGGACAGAGCCCACTTGGGAAAGCCGTATTTGCCACTTGCGAGACACCCGTTTTATTTATTTGTGCTCTGGACCATAGAGGATGAATACGCTCGCCACTGCAGCCAGCCAGTAGCCACCGTGCTAGGCACTGTGAACGTACTCCTTCCTAGTACGCGGTTGTAGTACCATGCCTGCCTGCTACAGCAATAGCATGCATACAGTGGATATATGGGGCCCAGACACTATGGACCAGGGGGCACAAACCACCTAGGCCTACCGCCCACCCTAGCTACCCACCCAGAGATCTCTCGAGCATACATACACTATGGCTGGCCACACCCTGGCCTGTGGCTGAGGTAACAGCAGGGGCCGAGAGCTCTACAGACATCCAGTGGAAACCTACCGTCTCCCAAATGGGTACCTGCACATGCACCTCACAGGAGGCAGAGAAAAGCTAGCTATGGCCCTCTACGGCATGCGGTTGTCCAAGCGCCCCTCACCCCACCCCACCCATCGGAGAGCTCGGGCCGTTCAACGACAGTCGACACCTATCCGTTGTCCTGTCTATAAGGAAGGTCACATGAGATAAAGCAGCTGTGCACGACAGCAGGAGGATCCCATTCCCAGCCGCAAAAACTGCACTACTGCACTGATCAGTGAACATGTTAGCAGAGACCAAATGATTAATTTATCTCCAACCTCTGTCGGTCCCCGGCCTCGAGGACTGGATCGGAAGGGCAGATATAAAGGCAATCAATCAATCCCCTTCGCAGCCTGGCGAGAGCGAGACCGTGAGGGCAGGGATGCCACATGTGATGCCACCAGAGACCGGTCAGGACTCAGGACCATATCCCTGCGCGTGCGGTGGCGCCTCAACCCAAGGCTCCGCTCCACTGTCACTTTTGCTCTGTGCATCAGAAAACATCATACACAGCCACCGGAGCAGGTCATGATCAGCCTAGCGGCTTACTTCAACAAAAAAAAACATTTCGCCCCCTCCTTGTCCAACTGGAGGACCATTACATTACTGTTTGCGCGGCATCACGATGCGGGCTTGCTATAAGAAAAGAAAAAAAAAACTCTGACATACAGATATGACAACTCGAACATACTCACACCAGCTAACCAACTAAACTACAATTACTATAAGCTGAGTAAAGGACACCAAACTAGCTGCTGAATCAGCCGTGATTGTAGGTGTCGACATCTTGTTTTGGTTTGGTTGCCCAGGAGACGCCTGGGACGAGGACATCTGATTCCGACGAGTAGTCGCCGGTGAAACTCCACAGTATGGCGAGGGAGAAAATACCCAAGGGTCTTGAGCTGCCTTCGTACATGTTACCGCTCTTCACCACCACCATCTCGGATTTCTCCCTTAGGAGTAGGTCAATGACGTGTTCCACGGTGGTTGAAGTAGGCACAAGAAGAGGTGCATCCAGCTGAAGAAGGAATGAAGTTCAGAATCACAAGAAACTCAAATACTGCCATTATGTTTTACAGTGGTGGAAAGCACTTCGAGCCAGTGTGCATTTCTACCCTTTTATTGCAGAGGAAAAAATGTAAATATCACCCTAATTAACCGTAGCTACATGAAGCATCATGTTTTCAGTTAAAGGACACTTGATAAAAGGATTCAGTCTTGTTTTTTTCTTTGTAGATGTCCAAAATCATTAAGAAAACGACGTGTCAAAAAAGGAATCTATCTGCTGAAATCAGTGACAACCGTTTCATTAGCTTTGCGTCCAAGGATCGACCATGTGTTTCTGACGCGGATTGAAGGAGACAGCGCAGCATACCTTGGTACAATCAAGGTACAATCATCACGGTGAACAATACCAACACAACCTCCCCAATCATCGACAACAGGAACTGAGTCGTCATCTTTCAAGAATCATATCACAGCCTTCCCTAAGATTAAGTCAGCAGGTAATGGTTCAGATTCTTGAAATGGAACCATATACTTCTCAACTGGATCATTCAAGAATATTTATAATTTCAATGGACAGAACTTCAGATTTGAACAGAGTAAAGCAGAGAAAGGGATACAAGATAAGAATGTACCACCTGTGGAAATATGCGGGGCCTTAGAAGAGAGTTGGTGTATCCATATAAGCTTTCAACTTTAGCTGCGACCTTTAACAACAGCAAAGAAACTAACTTAAAACATAATTCCTTTCATTTTTATAAATTTAAATTTGTAAAAAGTGGTCAAGCCAATACATATGCTCCTATTCTGGCATTGGTCTACTGACTAAAGTTTCCAAGTTATCGCATTCAGATACACAATTACCTGCAACAATATAGTTTTAATCATGCATTCAGATACAAGACTGTAGACCACAAGAGGATCAAGTATGGTGGTAAGTGTCACTGGTGCAAATGTACATTGATGTTGTATCTTCTAGTGGTACTGGTAA
The DNA here is from genome assembly GCA_029449295.1 of Zea luxurians. Classification (NCBI taxonomy): domain Eukaryota; kingdom Viridiplantae; phylum Streptophyta; class Magnoliopsida; order Poales; family Poaceae; genus Zea; species Zea luxurians. The sequence goes on along the minus strand of JAOPSE010000001.1, from coordinate 144,151,599 downwards.
TTTGCTTAGGCATCAACATGATTGTAAAGTTAAGGCTAAGCAGGGCAAGCAGTCAATCCTTAAGTTTAACCCTGATGATTCTATGCGGTTCTATGCATAACTGGGATTACTGTCCTGATCGTGCTAGAACTCAGATGTGTAGATTGATTGCTAGGCTTGATCTTCCTCTTAATTTTGCTGAGTCACCTGCTTTTGAAGATTATATTAGGCTGTCTCATAATCCTGTTTTTAAAAAAGTATCTAGACAAACCACCTCTAGAGACTTTGTTAAGTTCTTTACTGATCGGCGTAAGATAGTTGTTGAATGCTAGCAATTTGTTACTTCTATTGCAATTTGGAGTGCTAATGCTAAGGAAGACTATCTTAGTGTGGTTGCTCATTATGTTTCTAAGGACTGGCTATTAGAAAAGAGAGTAATTGGGCTTAGACTAATTGAAACATCTCACACTGGTGAGAACATTGCTGAGAGGGTTATGACTGTGCTTGAGGATTATGGAGTAGTTAATAAAGTTTTTTCTATCACCTTGGACAATGCCTCTTCCAATTCTAAGCAATGGAGAAGCTTAGTCCATTATTGTATGGTTATGTTGGTACTTTATTCTTGCATCAACATTGTGCTTCTCATATTATAAACCTGATTGTGAAGTGTGGCTTGAAAAGGCTACAACCTTACCTTGATTCATTTAGAACTGCAATAGTTTCCTTGAATGCTTCTAATCAACATATGTTGCATTTAAGGGCTACTGTGTTGCTATGAATGTGCGCCCTTGTAAGTTTAGCATTGACATGGTTGTGAGATGGACATACCTTATGCTTAAGCATTTAGTTCCTTTCAAGGAAACCTATGGTGTATTCATGGACACTAACTATCCCAGAAAACCAGGTGAGCCTACTCCGTTGACAAATTCACATTGGTATGTGGCTGAAAAGTTGCTTGAGTTTCTTGAACTGTTTTATGATGCTACTATGACCCTTTCTGGAGTTTACTATCATACATCTCCACTTATAATGCATAACATTTTTGACATTGTCCAGCATTTAAGTCAGTATGAGAATGATGCATTGCTTAGACATGTTGCTCCTATGAAGTCTAAGTTTCTTAAGTACTGGAGGGATATTCCTATACTCTATGCATTTGCTTTTATATTAGATCCTAGAGCCAAACTAAGGGGTTTCAGCAATATCTTGATATTATTATCTGGGCTATCTGGTACTGACTACTCGCTTTACTATAGTTGTGTGAAAAGTGAATTGTCTACAATGTTTAACAAATATGATATGAAGTTTGGTGCAGTCAGGCAGCAAGTGCCTCCTCCATCTGTCACACGTATAAGAAAACAAAACTGGGGATTGATATATGGATCTGATTCTACCTCTGAGTTCCCATATCCTTGTTCTAGTACTCCTAACCTTGGTAGTGGAACATCTACTTTGCTTCAACAAGCACATTCTAGTGCTGGCCTTAGTTCACTTGACACAGAACTGTCCTCCTACCTGGACAGTGACACTTTGTAGAAGTTGTGATGAGGACTTCAATATCCTAAACTGGTGGCATGAACATAAGTTGTCCTATCTTGTTCTCTCTATCTCAGCTAGGGATGTTATTTCTGTTCCTGTCTCAACTACCTCCTCAGAATCTGCATTTAGTCTCTGTGGCAGGATAATCGAGTAACGACGACGGCGCCTAGCACCAGAAATGGTAGAGATGCTTCTTTGCATGAAAGACTGGGAACTTGGTGAAGCTAGAGGGCAGCATTTTGCACAGGACCAAGAACTTGAAGATGCATTTGAAGGACTTTATCTTGATGACCCTTAGGGCAGCCATTGCAAGTTGGTCTGGACATCTGGTTCTACTCTATTCTAGTCCTACTCTAATCCTCCTCCAATTCTTCCTAGTTTCTACTCTATTCTGTTGATCTGGACATCTGGTGATGTAAGTTGTAACTGAACAACCTTATAAGACATGAACTACTAAATTAGAGTTGGGTTGTACGCTTTTTCCTTTCTAGTGTTTCTCACGAGGAGTGAGTTTTTACCTAGAAAGGTTTTTAATGAGGCAACCATTGCAAGAACAACTCTAATTCTTTATTTAGGATCTACTCTTTATCTCAAATGCGTGAATGTGAAGTGTGAATCTGTGTATACTTCTGATCTGTGTATACTGGATTACTAATAGTTGTGATCTCATATACTTCTGATCTGTGTATACATTTTACATATAGTTGTGCATTGTGATATGTGTAAAGTCTCCATATAGTTGTGTTGTGCAAGTGTGTGTAAAGTCTCCATATATATGTGTAAACTGTGTGTTGTGAATCTGTGATCTAAGGTGAATGGATAATGTTTCTGGTATTTGTCATGCTCGGGCTAGCACGAGCTCCTTCATGGGCCGTGCTTTCAGGAAAGCACGACATAGTCGTGCTGGTACAGTGCCATGCTCGTTTTGAAATAGCAGCCCGTCGAGCGGCACGGCCCGGCACGGTTAAAGGTTTGGGCTTAACCGTGACAGGCTCAAATGGGCCAGGCCGAAACGTGCTCAGGCTAGGCCAGGCCAGAATGTGCTCGGGTTGGGCCAGGTCGTGCCGCCCGTTTGGACATCTATATACATGTCTGTCGTGTATTTCAGAAGCCATGCTGGCATAGCATAAGAAAACAAAAGTAACCAGACAAGTATAGTTCACAGGTTTGACATAATAGTTTCATTTAAACGGCTATAAGATGGAAAATTCAGTCTTGCTCACATAATAAGCTAGGACATGATGTTCCACACCACATAAGGGCTTGTTTGATAGGAAAATTAGTTCATTTCCCACCTCAATCCCTCCCAGCCCATATGGATTGGAGGGATTGGAGTGTAGCCAAACAAGCCCTAAATATGAAGTAATGAGACGGAAAAACTTTAAGGCAGAAGGAATGGCCAACTTAGAACCCATAATTGATGTATCACTATGGCTGCTGCTTGATATTCATGACCAGTAGAGGTACTAAGCTATCTTGGAGTTATAAAGTTCACCTGAGAGATGCTATGAATCTTCAATGAATAAGAAGATGCTAGGAAAGTGCTAGCCAATCAACTTAGCAAAATAAGCTATTTAGAAATTTGAAGTGGGAAGCAAGCCAATACTAAAGCAGGGATAACTGCCTCTTACTTCAGTTAATATGGTCAAATAATTAGCAAATAGAACAGCTAGAGACATAAAGATAGAAGCTCAAATAGCTTTCACATGTTTGTTTATAAAACATCTTCCAGAAACAATGTGCATGCCAATAGCATATAAGTTTTTTTTTTGAAGAAACAGGAAGGTTTGTGCCCCTACTGGTTAATACTAATAGCAGAAGACAACTTAAGTACAAAAGTTGAAGGAAGAAGAAACATCAAAAGAGACCATCTAGTCATTCACTAATTATGGGAAGTAACTCTTGCAAGTTGCAACAAAGCAAAGCCATGCTTGAATTTGAACCGAACCATAGCCAAGGTTAGAATGACATTAATCGCATATAAGTTCACAAATCTAGCATTGCATATAGTACAACAGCAACAAGGAAATGCTTCGTAGCTATTTCATTCATGGCCAAGGTGGCAAAACATGTGAGAGAATATACACTGTTAACAAAATGACAAATGAAAGAGGCTCTAGTTCTGCCCTATGAATGAAACATGTGAGAGAATCGACGGCATGAATCAAGCCATGTCATGTTAAAGAGGAAGGCACTGCTGAAGATGCGAGTCAAATCAATGTTCTAGAAGGTGGCAATGGTGGCAGATGATGGTACTGGTATGGGTGAGCAAGCGACCTGGTGCTGGCGGACTTCACAACCGCGATGTTATCATGCAGGAAATGTGTTCACGAACCAGATGTGCCCGATAATTGTCGATTTTTTTAGTCAGGGCTCAGGAGACAATTTTTTAATTTTCCATATGTAAAGGTCCAATCTGAATGATTTAGTAGTCTAACCCACCATCCAAACATGCTTCTACAGATTACATCATATTATTTCCCAGACTCGTGATTTACAACGGTCTTTGGTCCAAAACCACCCTTCCAAGCAGCCCCCTAAGGGCTTGTTTGGGAGTAAGGGTAATGGAGGGGATTGAAGAGGCTAGAATCCTCCACTATTCAATTTTAAATAGTGAGGGATTCTAGCCCCCTCAATTCCCTTCATTCCACTTGCTCCCAAACAAGCCTTAAGCAGAATCTAACCCACACTAATGGTCATCACTATGGATGTGTATTGTGTAGAATTAGACCCAAGGATTAGAGTTTTCCCATGAACAAGGCAAAATAATTTTAAACTCTGGACTGATGTTCTGATGCTAGGTTGGGTTTGGTGAATCAGCAGTTTAATGAAGAATAAAACTGTTCAGGATAGAGGTGAATGTCCTTGGCAGAAAGAACGTAAACCAACTCTAGTACTGTGGAATATTAAATGATCAATCTTGTACTCACCTGCTTCAATAAGGGCATTTAGAAAACCACAAATGAGATGAGGAGAGCCTAGGGCTCCCAATGGAAGAATCTTTCCCAATCCATTCCAGTATTTTGAATGCTGCATCAATCCTTCTTGCTATACCCAGGCCCTTCAACGAAAAGCAGTGTAATACATAAATATTTCAAACATAATGATACCCTAAACTCCTAAATTGGAGCAATTAGCAGAATGTGCTTAGGATAAGAAAAAAGTAGTTGGTCATATATATCCTGCAAACAAACAGATTAGAAATATGCCCTTAAACATCAGTCCATTCATCAAAGAAAACAACATATTCTAAAGGACAATCCTGAACGGAACAATAAGAAGGCGGTTGGTGATTAACATGGTGAGCATTCAAACAATCTGAGGTGTACATTTGATAAAAGTTGTATAGGGCACAAAAGAGTAGACAACTCTGCACGAGTTGGAAAATCACCACCTTACTTAAGAAAAAATGAAGTATAATAACATTGTTGTTTTTCAGACAAATAGGCCATTTAAGACTTGAGTTGATAGAATATTGGTAAATTCAAAATTCTCATCACAAGCTCAAAAACTGTCTAGAATCTAAGTCTAAGAAACAGATGTACTGTAACTGCTCCTAGAAGATCTAGTTGTGACTAACCTTAGATTAGGCGAGATAATCACCCCCACGGGTACTGTAGCATATATATAGGCATATAGGCAGACAATATGGGCCTTATGGGCCTTAACACCCCCTGTCAAACTCAAGGCGGAAGTGGAGGATTTGAAGCATTGAGTGTGATTAGATGAAACTGATGTTGTGCCCTAGTTTGTGCTTTTGTGAAGAAATCCGCAAGCTGTAATTCTGAGGGCACATATTGAAGATCAATGGTCTTCTGATGACAATGAGATCTAGTGAATGAGACATCAACACCAATGTGTTTTGTGAGTTCACGCTTCACTGGATCATGACAAATTTGTATAGCTCCAGTGTTGTCACAGCGAAGAAGTGTAGGCGAGTCACAAGAAACGCCTAGATCAGCCAAGAGCCAACGAATCCAGATAATCTCAGCAGTAGTAGTAGCTAGGGCTCGAAGTTCTGCTTCAGTACTAGATCTAGATACAGCAGCTTGCTTCTTGGATTTCCAAGCAATAGGGGATGATCCAAGAAGAATACAGTAACCAGTGATGGAGCGACGATCTGTAGGATCACTGGCCCAGGTAGCATCAGAGTAAGCGTGAAGCTGAAGTGGGGAATGTGAGTCATAAAATAAACATTGTGTTTTTGTCCCCCGTAAATATCTAAGCACACGAAGTAAGTGCCCATAATGAACTGATGTAGGAGCAGAGACAAACTGACTCAAGATCTGAACCGCATGAGCAATATCTGGCCTGGTGACAGTAAGATAAACTAAGCTGCCAACAAGATGTCTATATCGAGATGGATCCTCCAAAGGTGTCCCATCAGTCGGACGAAGAGATAAGTGTAGATCCATAGGCGTGGCAACAGTGCGAGTATCACTAAGACCAGAACGATCAAGAAGATCTTGTATGTACTTGGCCTGAGAAAGATAAATACCATTTTGAGTCTGCAAAACCTCAATGCCCAAGAAATAACTGAGTGCCCCCAAGTCAGACATTTGAAATTCCTTACTCAGAGACGCCTTCACATGAGCAATATGGTCTGGATCATCGCCTGTAATCAACATGTCATCAACATATAGTAATAACAACGTGCGTCCTCGTGAAGAAACATGAATGAACAATGCAGGATCATGATCACTAGAATAGAAACCACAAGCCTTGATGACAGAAACAAATCTCTCAAACCAAGCACGAGGAGCTTGTTTGAGACCATACAAGGCTCGACGGAGACGACATACATGCCCTGATGGAACCTCTATCCCAGGAGGTGGATGCATATAGACTTCCTCATGTAAATCACCATGAAGAAAAGCATTTTTGACATCCATCTGAGAGATAGTCCAAGAAGATGAGGCTGCAACAGCAAGTAAAGCTCGGACAGTAGTCAGATGGGCCACAGGTGCAAAAGTCTCATCATAGTCAATACCCTGTGTCTGTTGAAAACCTCTGGCCACAAGACGAGCTTTATATCGCTCAATAGACCCATCAGATTTGGTTTTAACCTTGAATACCCATTTGCACGTGATAGGTACAACACCAGCAGGTAACGGAACAACATCCCATGTACATGTGCGATGAAGGGCATTTAATTCATCAGTCATAGCAAGCTGCCACTCAGGTATACCAGACGCCTCTTTATAAGATGATGGTTCAGCAATGACTGCACCAGCACGGGAAAACCCATAACGTTCTGGAGCTGCAATAGTGCCACGGTCACGAAGATGATACCCCTGATTAAAAACAACATGAGAGTCATCATTGTTAGTACAAGTATCAGCAACAGGATCGTCATCAGGACTGGCCGTGGGAGTAGAGCGAGGACGACGAATGTAAGTCTGAGTGACAGGTGGTTTGGAAGAGTAAGACGGAGATGTTGTGGAAGTGGAAGGTGGTGTGATGGGAATAAGGACATCTGGGGTAGAAACAGTAGGTGGTGATACTGATGAAGTTTCAGAAATGGGAGGAAGGCTCATGAAGGAGGTAGACTCTGTGGAATAAAAAGAAGAATGAGTGGAAGAGTTGTAAAAGAAGGGACGATTTTCATTGAAGCTCACATCTCGAGAAATACGCATGCGACGAGAAGATGAATCATAACATCGATAGCCTTTATGTTCAGGGCTATATCCAAGAAAAACACACTCAACAGATTGAGCAGTCAATTTAGTACGTTCACGAGGTGATAATAGTACATAACACGTACATCCAAAAACTCGAAGGTGGTCATATCGTGGAGAAGTTCCGAAAAGAACTTCACCAGGTGTTTTGCCAGAGAGTTTGGATGACGGTTGTCTATTGATGAGGTAAACCGCAGTAGAAACTGCTTCACCCCAAAAATGTGATGGGACAAAAGAAGATATCAACAAAGTGCGAGCAGTTTCTATAATGTGACGATGTTTGCGTTCAGCCACACCGTTCTGTGCATGAGCACCAGGGCAAGAAAGCTGAGCAAGAGTACCCTCTGAAGTCAAAAACTGGCGGAAATTATCAGATAAATATTCACCACCAGAATCAGAACGAAAGGTTTTAATGTGAGTGGAAAATTGAGTGTGAATCATACGAGCAAAGGTTTTATAAATAGAAATCAGCTCAGAGCGGCGTTTCATGAAATAAATCCAAGTGTAGCGAGAATGATCATCAATAAAAATAACATAGTATTTATATCCAACTTTTGACACAAAAGGTGCAGGACCCCAAATATCAGAGTGAACCAAATCAAAGGGTTGAACAGAATGAGAATGACTAGTAAAATATGGAAGTTGTATTTGTTTTCCAAGATGACAACCCTTACAATGAAAATCAGACTCAACCGAAGTATGACCTAAGCAACCTGACTTTATTAGAGTAGACAATCTAGATCCACACAAATGACCTAGACGATGATGCCACTGGGCAAAAGACGCAACAGAAGCAAGGGTAGCTGAAAGCACATGCGCTGGAGATGTAGCCAAGGAAGGAAGCCGCAAAGAGTCCAAGATGTAGAGGCGAGGAGCAGCTCTACGGCGACGGCCAGTCCCAATCACTTCCCCTGTACGAAGGTCCTGTACAAAACAAGATGAGTCATCAAATCCGACGAAGCAATTATGATCCGTAATTTGGCCTACTGAAAGAAGGTCCATAGATAGCTCAGGAACAAAGAAAATATTAGGTACTGTAAAGTGTGGATCTGAAAGATAACCCTTATGAGTAATGTGGCATACAGTACCATCAGCTGTCTGCACTGAAGCACCATCTGTGACAGGTGTAGTAGAAGCCAACTTTGACTGATCAGATGTGACATGAAAGGAAGCTCCTGAATCAAGTACCCAGGCCGACTCTGAAGTACAAGCGGACGAAGTGGCAGCGACAGCAACTGAGCCTCTATTAGATGGTCCTGGACCACGACCACGAGCGGCACGTCGTGCACAGAAATCAGTCAACTTCTCAGGAAACTTGACAAAGCAAAGCTCAGATCGATGATTGGTCTTGCCACAATGATCACAAGGCTTAAAAATATTCTTAGGTTTCTAGGCAGCAGCCAACACACTGTGAGGATTACCACCATTAGAGGAAAGAGAGTTAAGACGAGTCTCTTCAGCAAGTAAATCAGACAGCGCCTTAGCCATTGTGAGAGTGTCTGAACCCTGAAGTAAACGAGCACGAAGAGAATCAAACTCGGCCCGAACACCCATAACAAATCTGTAAGTGAAGAACTTCTCAATAAACTTATGAGCCGGACATGGATCAGCAGTACAAGCAGGCACCATTGATGTCAGAGCACTCATCAGGCGATCAAAGGCTGAGTAGTACTCATCAATACTCATATCATTTTGCTCAATAACATGTGTCTGCTGCATAAGGGTGTGTAATAGAGCGCCACTATCCTGAACAAAACGCTCCTTCAAATGAGACCAGATGGATTTAGCAGTTTTGAATTTAGACAAACTCATAATCATAGACGGTTTGACGCTGTTCACCATAGCAGCCATCACTTTACCATCATTAAGCTGCCATGTTTTGATATCAGCAGCATTGCGACGATCATCAGCAAGAACAGGTGCTGCATCAGTCAAATGGAAGAGTAATCCATGTCCCCGGAGTGCAGTCTCAACACAGAAAGCCCACTCCGGATAATTTTGACCATCGAGAGTGATATTAACCACAATAGCATTTGTCGTCATATTGAATTCAATGGAAATAAGTGAAACCAAACAAACCAGAGGAGCCGCAACTGACAGCAGCCCGACTTGGATGACTGGACGAAGATCCTGGGCAGCGGAAACCGAGATGGACAGCAGCTGTCACCCTGCTGCAGATAATCAAGGCCACCTCAACTCTGCCCGCAATGGCAGCCACCTGCGCAGAGACAGCAACGGCGCATATCTGCAGCCCTGCCCGCAAGACGAGGTGACTGCGATGGTGACGAGGGACAGCGGGACGGCAGACACAGCAGGATCTGACAGCAGGCGGATCTGCGCACTCCCTGGACGTCGGATCTGCGCAGAGCAGGCCGTGCGCAGGGACGGCGGGCGGATCTGCGCAAATCTGCGATTGGCGCAGGGACAGCAGGTGGACCGGGCGCGGCAGACAGACGGCGGATCCGGCGGACGGTCAGCTGACAGCAGGTCGACGGGGAGCGGCGGAGGGCGGATCCGGCGGACGGCGGGATGGCAGAGGGCGGATCCGGCGGACGGCGGAATGCGCAGGTCGACGGCGCGGAGAGAGCGGATCCGGCGGGATGCGCAGGTCGACGGCGCGGACGGCGCGGATGTGCGCGAATCAGGACGGCGGATGCGCAGGGACGGTGAATCCTCGACGAAGCGGCGGCCAGGAAAAGGGGCCCGCGGCCGCAACGGCGGGCGGGAGTGGAAGGACTGCGACAGCAGCCGGAGAAGAGGAAGGAGCTGGCCGTGAGGACAGCACAGCGACGGCGCGACGGCGACGAAAAATTGGATCAGGGTGGGCTTAGACGTAAACCCTAACCCTAACCTCCTCTGATACCATGTGACTAACCTTAGATTAGGCGAGATAATCACCCCCACGGGTACTGTAGCATATATATAGGCATATAGGCAGACAATATGGGCCTTATGGGCCTTAACACTAGTAAGCCTTGTAGTGTAAATGCCTTGATGTTATCATGAATGACTGCTTCTGGTTAGAAAGATGCAATGGACCTCTTTTGTGATTTATCATAGGGAACTGAGAAAGCCCATAGGAAGGCTCCTGATTCCTTTTTTCTTTTCTCGAACGTGTAGGAGAAATGTGCATCATTATATTAAGAAGGAATAAAGATCCAAAGAGGGACCAATACAAAGAAGGTCACCTTACGGCGGCCAGAAACAAGAATACAAAAAAGGATCTATAAAAAACATCTACTTTAGAAACCTCCTATGGAAGCCCTAGTATAGGGGCTGTCAACATCTGAAGATCTTTGGCCCCAGACAGCTCCCATAATTCTTTTTCTTCATCGGCTTATTAGTGAGTTAGGGGAATTTTTATCTTTATTCCTGTGATTCCATAGGGTCCAAAAACCCAGGGTTATTAGTGAGTTGAGCCCTTTCTTGGCGATTCCTTGTAACTGAGCACTGCTCTTCTGCCACCACTGCATGGCATTATCATCACCCATTTGGGGCTCAGCCCTGGAAGATTAACCCTACTCAGCACCCTAAACCAGAAATTTCTAGCAAAAACACAGCTTACTAGCAAATGATCTATTGTTTCAGGCTCCTAATCACAAAGTGGGACATCTATCCGGATGGCCCATACCCCTTTTGGGCAGTCTATCTGCTGTCCAACACCTTCTCAAGGCAGCTAACCGCATGAAGAATTTGCATTTGGGAGGAGACCAAGATTTCCATATTCTTTCCCAATGTTCTGAATGAATTGATCCAATGAACAAGCCCTCATAAGCAGCTTTAGTCAAATATTTTCCATCCGAGGCCAGTTTGAAAATGTGTTTGTCCTTTTTTTTCTCGAACACGCAGGAGAGCTGTGTATCATTATATTAAAAGTAGAAAGAAACAAGGTCCAAAATAGACCGGGGTACAACTGACGCCTTACGGCGGTCTAAACGAAACTAACATAGACTGACTCATCTATAAAGCTCTAGTCCACAATTGAGAGGGAGGCAACAAGGAAGGACAGCCCCTTGGCCCCAGCAGTCTCCCAAAGACGGCGCTTATCCCCAGTTTGAATTAGGAAATTAGCAATATTAGGGGAAAGGCCATCAAAGATGCATCTGTTCCGGTGATTCCATAAAACCCAAGCACCCAGCGTAATGAGGGAGTTTAGGCCATCTCTGAAGGACCCCTGAATAGCTTCATTTGCTTGATGTCACCGCTCCATAAAATTAATATTCGATGGTTGCGGAGCCAAACCCTGAAGCCAGAATTGCCTAAGAAGGAGGAACCAACATTCTCTAGAGAAGACGCAATTCACAAGCAGATGGTCAATTGTCTCCCTCTCCTGATCACACAATGGACATCTTCCCGGATGATCCAGACCTCGCTTTTCAAGTCTATCTGTCGTCCAACATTTCTTATGAGCCACCAACCACAAGAAGAATCGACATTTGGGCGGAACCCAAGTTTTCCAAATCCTCTTGAAAGGTTCGAACTCCACTGAACCAAGGAAGAGCCCCTCATAAGCAGCTTTAGCCGAATATTTGCCATTAGCAGCCAACCAAAAAATATGCTTGTCCTCCTTATCAGGGTGAAGATCAACTTGGGCCACCAAATCCCAAAGGCACAGAAAGTCTGCAAGTGCTCCAACAGATAAACTCCCAGGAATATCATTAATCCATAAATTATCTCTGATCGCCTCCTGAACTGTCCTTTTGTTAATCAGCTTCTTAGGAATGGTCTCTAAAAGTCGAGAAGTGATACTATCCGCTGCCCAACCCAACCATCGATCACTCCAGAAGAGGGTAGAGGCTCCACTTCCAATCTCAGAATACATGGCCATTTGTAAAAACTCTCGAATTTTCCTCGGGATATGAAGGGGCAGGGATGACCAGGGCCAACCTGGCTTAGTTTTTTGCAGCCAAGCCCATCGCATTTTAAGAGCCCAACTCAGTTCAGTGATGCTGAAAATACCCAGCCCACCAAGCTCGCGAGGTCTGCACACTCGGTCCTAGGCCACTGCACAATGTCCAGCCATAGCATTTTTACGACCACGCCAAAGGAACCCTCTTCTAATTTTATCAATGTCCTTCATTGTAGCAGAAGGCAGGTCCACAGCCATAGCACTGTAAATCAGCATCCCTGTCAAAACAGATTGCACCAACACACTTCTTCCTGCTTTAGTCAACAAATCAGCTTTCCACCCAGGCAGTTGATTAGCTATTTTATCCACAATGGGCTGCACCTGCTCCCTTTTTAATTTATGTAAAGGGGCAGACCTAGGTATTTGCAAGGAAAGCTAGAGATCTCACAAGGACAAAACTGCTGAATCACCTCTAAATTGTCCTCATGACATCTGATGGGATAGACACTAGATTTCTGATTATTATTATATAAACCAGAAGCCTCACCAAAAAGGTGAAGGATGTCCGAAACCATAATCATGTCCTCCGCCACAGGATTGATGAAGAGAACCACATCATCAGCATAAAGAGAAACCCAGTGTTGCAGCTGCCTCCCTGTTCAGATCTAAACCGATTGCTAGCAAGGAGCCTGATAGGTCAAGAAAATCTACCAAAACCCCTACGGTTAGCGCCCCTTTAATATCAGACATCCATCTTCTGTTAATGATCCCATCCTTAACAGTCCTGCTGTTTCTACCTCCCTGTTCAGATCTAAACCGATTGCTAGCAAGGAGCCTGATAGGTCAAGAAAATCTACCAAAACCCCTACGGTTAGCGCCCCTTTAATATCAGACATCCATCTTCTGTTAATGATCCCATCCTTAACAGTCCTGCTGTTTCTAATTCTTTTTGGGACAGCTGCAACTAATCTTGGGGCAATGTCATATATTCTCCTTCCATGTAGCCACCTGTCCTGCCAAAATAGAGTTTAAGGTTTTAAAGTCGGTTAGTCGACTCTAGTCGTCTGAGCACTAATAAGGTGACTAATCACGATTAGTCATCGATTTGCTCGATTAGTCGAGCCTAGTCGACTCCTAGTCGTCCTATAGTCGCAGTACTGCAATACAGCACTACACTATAGCTGTAGCAGGACAACAATATATTATAGCTGTAGCAGAACAACTGACTCTGAAAGTCTAACCTGTGAACTCAGAAGTCTGAACTCTAAAGTTCTCTGGACTCCGAAGTCTGAACTCTGAATTTCTGATTTCTGAAGTTCAGAACAGACTCTAAACTAATTCACTCTGAAGAAGTCTGATGGAGGAGGTGGAGTGGATCAGTGGAGGATGGTCTTGCCCTGGAGGGTGGACTCCGGTGGAGGCCTGGAGCAGAGGCGTGCGCCACACACTAGAGGGGATTGGCTTGAGCAGAGGCCCCTGCAGCAGCCACGCAGCCGGAGCAGAGGGGGCACAGTCGCGCGCTGGAGAAGGGCTGCAGAGGGTGCGCAGCCGTGTGCTAGAGAAGGGACAACATCTACTATGCTGCTACTGTGGTACAAGTAAGGCAACACAGGTTTTCTACTTTCTGCAGAGATGGTGGGCCGCCCGCCGGCCCATAGAACAAAGGACGAATTACTGGCCCAAAACAGGCACTAGCTAGTCAGACATAACCCCTAATCGGGCGACTAATCGTGGTTAGTCAATGACTAGGACGACTAATCGCTTCCTAGTCGCCCTAGTCGAGTCGAAGCCCCTAATCGTGCTTACTCCGGCGATAAGGCCGACTAATCGCGACTAATCGTGATTAGTCGGACGACTTTAAAATCTTGATAGAGTTGAAGATCCATTCCCAATTTCATGACCTTGAACGCTTTGGCTGGGCACTGTGTATTAGATAGATGTGGTTACAAAAGACAGACAACTCACGACCTTGGGTGGGGTTGCCCATCCACGTACCTAAGAAGGCTCGTGCTCTCTTCGATGCAGCGGTAAGACCAGTTGGATAGTGAAACCCTAACCCTAACAGGGTCTAGGGTGTTGTATTAATAGACTGGGCCAGACCCATTACAGAGGGGTAAGATAGTGATTACACGAGGAAAACCCCAAACCCTAAACGGGTATTCTAACACCCCCCGCAGTCACAATTCTATCCTGTACAGATGTTGAGACTGGAGCGAAAGTCTAAAAATACACTCGACGGTAACCCCTTGGTGAAGATGTCGACGAACTGCAGCGTGGTGGGGATGCTGAGAACCCAAACGTCACCGGAGGCGACACGCTCGCGGACGAAGTGCAGGTCGATCTCCACGTGCTTCGTGTGTTGATGCTGCACGGGATTGGTGGAGAGGTAAACTGCGCTGACATTGTCGCAGTAGACGAGGGTGGCGCGCTTGAGGGGACTGTGGAGTTCGTGGAGGAGCTGTCGCAGCCAGAAGGCCTCTGCCACGCCGTTGGCCACGGCGCGGTACTCGGCCTCAGCACTGGAGCGAGAGACGACGGGCTGCCGCTTGGCGGCCCAAGAGACGAGGTTGGCGCCCAGGAACACGGCGTAACCGGAGGTGGATCGACGCGTGTCTGGACAGCCAGCCCAGTCGGCGTCGGTGTAGACCACGAGTTCCGACGTCGGGGATGGTCGGAGTAGGAGGCCGTAGTCGAGGGAGCCGCGGAGGTAGCGCAGGATCCGCTTGAGAGTGGTGAGATGAGACTCCCGCGGGGTGTGCATACGCAGGCACACCTGCTGGACGGCGTAGGCGATGTCAGACCTGGAGAAGGTGAGGTACTGGAGCGCGCCGGTCAGGCTCCGGTAGGACGTCGCATTGGCGACCGAGGACCCGTCGCCTCTGAGAGCTTCGCCTGAGTGTCGACAGGTGTGGAGCAGGGCTTGCAGTCGGACATGCCAGCCCGCTCCAGTATGTCGATGGCGTACTGGCGCTGATGGAGGAAGAGACCCTAGGGCCGACGCTCGGCGGTGATGCCGAGGAAGTGGTGGAGGGGCCCCAGGTCCTTCATCGCGAACTCCCGCTGCAGGGCGACGATCGTGCGCTGAAGGTCGGCGGTGGATGCCGTGAGCACAATGTCGTCGACGTAGAGCAGAAGGAAGACGGTGTCATCGTCGCGTCGGTAGATGAAGAGGGACGTGTCCGACTTGGCCTCGACGAAGCCGATGGAGGCCAAGTAGGAAGCGAAGCGACTGTACCAGGCCCTCGGCGCCTGCTTGAGGCCGTAGAGGGAGCGGTTCAGCCGACAGACCAGATCTGGACAAGCTTCATCGACGAAGCCGGTAGGCTAGCTGCAGTAGACAGTCTCCGTCGGAGTGCCGTGGAGGAAGGCATTCTTGACGTCGAGCTGATGGATCGCCCAGTCCCGGAAGAGGGCGAGGGAGAGGACGGTGCGAACAGTAGCGAACTTGACGACGGGGCTGAAGGTCTCGTCGTAGTCCACTCTGGGGCGTTGGGTGAAGCCCCGAAGGACCCAACGGGCCTTGTAGGGGTCGAGGGAGCCGTCCGAGGTAAGCTTGTGGTGAAATAGCCACTTGCCGGTGACCACGTTGGTGCCTAGCGAACACGGCACCAGGTCCCAAGTGTGGTTGGCCAGGAGGGCCGCGTACTCCTCCTTCATAGCGCGTCGCCAGTGTGGGTCGGCGAGAGCGGTGCGAACGGAGGAGGGGATCGGGGAGGCGTCCGGTGGAGTGGTAGTCGTATCAGCTGCCAAGATCAGCCGGTCCACAGGTCGAAGAACGCCGGCGGCGCGCCGGGTCACCATCGGGTAGACGTGCCCGGGGTCGCGGTGGATGGCGACCGGGTGGTACACCGATGGTTCGGGGCGGTCTGCCGGGATGTCGGGGGCCGCGGGCGTGGCCGACTCGCGACGGTGATAGACGACGGTGGGGTCGGCAAAGCGCACCGGGCTCGTCGATGGGCCCGAGTCAGCAGGTGCCGAGGTAGTGACGTGGCAGTGGCGGTGGTAGACGAGCGCGGGGTCGGCGAAGCGAGCCGTGGGCGTCGACGAGGCCGCGCATGGTGCGAGAGGGGTCGGCGGGGCCGCGCGAGGCGCAGGCATGGTCGACGGGGCCGCACGTGGCGCAGGCACGGTCGACGGGGCCGCGCGTGGCGCAGGCGTGGTCGACGGGGCCGCGCGTGGCGCAGGCGTGGTCGACAGGGCCGCGCGTGGCGCAGGCGTGATCGACGGGGCCGCGCGTGGCGCGGGAATAGGCGTGAGCCGCGGCGTCGAGGTCGCATGGGGTGCGGGTAACGGCGCAAGGCGGGGCGCCTGGGAGGAGGGAGAGACCGGATCGGACTCGAGGAGGGAGTCGAGATCGGTGGGTGGAGAGGGGCCAGCAAGGGGAACACATCCTCGTCGAAGACGACGTGACGAGAGATGATGCGGTGGGAGGCGAGGTCCAGACACCGATACCCCTTGTGGTCAGAGGAGTAGCCAAGGAAGAGGCAGCGTTTGGAGCGAGGAGAAAGCTTATGAGGGGCAGAAGCGGAAGTGTTAGGGTAGCAGGCACAGCCGAACACGCGACGGTGGTCGTAGGTGGGGGCTGTGCCGTATAGGGCGAAGTAGGGAGTAGGGTGGCTCATCGCCTTGGAGGGAAGACGGTTGAGGAGGTGGGTGGCGGTGTGCAGGGCCTCTGCCCAGTAGGTGGCAGGGAGAGAAGCCTGGAAGAGAAGGCAGCGGATCATGTTGGTGGTGGTACGAACCATGCGCTCGGCCCGGCCGTTCTGGGCGGAGGTGTAGGGGCACGAGAGACGCAACTGAATGCCACTGGTGAGGAAGAATGACCGAGAGGCGTGGTTGTCAAACTCGCGGCCGTTGTCGCACTGCAAAGCATGGACCGGACGCTAGAACTGGGTGGATACCTAGGCGAAGAAGTGAGTGAGGATGGTAAACGTGTCGGATTTCAGCCGAAGGGGGAAAGTCCAAAGAAAATGGGAGTAGTCGTCTAGAATGACCAGGTAGTATTTGTAGCCGGAGAGGCTAAGGACAGGAGACGTCCAGAGATCACAGTGGACAAGATCAAAGGCCTGAACAGCCCTGGACGTGGAAGTGGAAAAAGGAAGACGGGAGTGACGGCCGAGCTGACAAGCATGACAGAGGCGCTCAGAAGAGCCCCGAGTATAGGATATGTCTGAGTGGCTGGAAAGCTGGGACATGATGTCAGGTCCAAGGTGCCCGAGGCGACGGTGCCAAATGGCGGAGGAGGTGGTGGTAGTAGCAAGAGCATGTGATGTGGTGGTAATAGTAAGTGTAGGAGATGAGGCTACTCTGGTGGGGGGAGTGGACGACAAGTGAAGAGAATAGAGGGGACCGGAGCTGTTACAGCGAGCGAGCACAACATGTGTGGGAAGGTGGCGTATGGTGAGACCCTGGGGTCGAACTCCATAGAGCAGTGGTTGTCACTAGTGAAGCGACGAACCGAGAGGAGGGGATGAGTCAGACCGGAAGCAACAAGGACGTCGTTAAGGCAGAATGGTCCAGGAAGAACTGATGCACCTACTAAGGTGACCGGGAGAGTGGAACCGTTGCCTACGACGATGGAGGAAGGATGTGAGGGGTGTGGTGGATGGGAGTGGAATAACGAACTAGTTGTGAGAGTGGTGTGGAAGGAGGCCCCGGAGTCGACCACCCAATCGGTGGGAGAGGGAGACAGTGGGGAGGCCGTAGGGTGCGTGGAGAGAGCCAGAGGAGGAGCTCTAACGTGGTTACTAGGAGGGGAGGGAGGGAACGAGGGCTCAATGGCCAGGGAGGCGATCACTGCACGGGGGAAGACAAGGGGTCCAGGCACGTGACGGCCGGCCTAGGGTTGGAGTTTGACGCAGTCACAAAGGACAGGACTCATGGTGGGATCGAAGTTCACGAAGGTGCCCCGGACAAGCTGGCCATCATTGAGAAGGACGCGCACAGCCATCCCGACGGAAACGGGCGGAGACAGGGAGGAAGTGGCGCCGACGGCCAGGGCAAAAGCACAGTCGTGGTAGTCAGGAGCCACGGGAGCAGCGAGCGAGGCAAAGCTCATGTGTGGCGGGGGTGACGCCATGGAACTGGGACGGAGCTCAACCGGCGCAGCGAAGCCGAGGGCGAGGATGTCCACTATGTCACAGAAGCAGGGCGCATAGGGGGTGAGCGGGCTGCACAGCCATCCATGACTGCTGCTCCGGCCAGGCCAACCCACTGCGGCACGACAGGAGGGCACGCAGGGGGAGCAGGCTGCTCCGGCGAGGCCGACCCACTTGCGGCACGGCTTGGGGAGAGCGGGCACGGCGCCGGGGCCCAGCATAGCGGGAGAGGGGCCAGACAGCGACCGGCGGTGGACGACGAAGGTCCGGCGACCGCGGCAGGGACCGGCGGCAGGACGGGGCGGGCGGCGCGCCAACGAGGAGGGTAGGCCATGCGCCGACTGCGCCGGCGGGGCGCGTGCAGGGCCACCTGGGGCGGGGCTGCACGGGGTTGGCCGCGCGTCGGCGGCGAGGTGGCCGTGCGCCAGTGGCGCGGTGACTGCGCGCTGTGTACAGGGCGCTGCGGGAATGGTGCGCCAACCTTTGGACAGCGCGTCGGTGGGCGTGATGTAGAAGACGAGCTGGTCCTGGAACGTGGCGAGCACGGTGACTACGAACCCGGTTGTGCAGGCGAAGGCGAGTCCGTAGGACCAGAGGCGGTGGGTCTGCAACTGCCACGCGCGGGCGCCGATGTCCGCGGTGCAGGGACGGGAGGAGGGCCCCGCCCTCCGTGTGGCGGAGGCGAAGTTGTGGAGGAAGGGGGCCGAGCGAGGTGGGGGTGGGGGTGGCGGCCGCCGCCGCCGTGCGCAGGGTGGGGATGGGTCCCGGTGTGTGGAGGCTGGAGAGGAGGCGGCTTGTGGTAAGGGAAGCCGGTGGCTGGGGATGGGAGGAAGGAGAAGAGAAGAAAGAGAAAGATTGGCTCTGGTACCAAGTTGGATAGTGAAACCCTAACCCTAACAGGGTCTAGGGTGTTGTATTAATAGACTGGGCCAGACCCATTACAGAGGGGTAAGATAGTGATTACACGGGAAAAACCCCAAACCCTAAACAGGTATTCTAACAAGACCGACTCCAGCAAGAGTCGGTAAACCGATCTGTCCCCTAAATATAGCGTACAAACGACTTCTTTACACCTCCAACAGCAGTCGGTATCACGTCCTCTAAAATTTAGATGTCGTCCTTGCTCCTCTACATATAGCGGATGAGAAGGCTCCTCTATAGACTGTTCACTCCAAAGTTTCCTTAGTAGTGTGGGATATCTACCTAGATTTCAGAAAACTTCTTATTTCTTGGTTAGCAAAACTGTTTCTTCAGATAGGAAAGGAATAGCAGTACAACACCCTGTAGAAAGAAGAGAATGTGTATAATGTGTGGGATAATTTGCATTGAGCCTTTAGGGTGAATATATAGAAGTGCATGACTTGGAGGGCAAGTAGCCTATCCTAGAGATAAGAAAGGTCATCCCGGGATTACAATCAATCATAGACTAATCATATCTGGAGTTGCATAATATAAGTTATCACAGTATTACAATCAATCATAGACTAACCATATCCGGAGTTGCCTAATATACTCTTAACACACCCAATCAAGGCTACAACATACATCTATATATCTGATTCAAGAGCAAGCCACTAAGCATCATTAACACATGTTTCTCCATAACCATGTTTTCCCCTTGGAAATACATAGAACTGGGTGTCACTGCATTAAGAACTGGGTGTCACATTTTCCCCTTGGAAGCCACTAAGCATCATTAACACATGTTTCTCCATAACCATGTTTTCCTCTTGGAAATACATAGAACTGGAAATACATAGAACCCCGTTTGATCTTTGGTAATAAAATTTGACCAACTCTAAAAGCAATACTCAGCTTTAACTATCTCCTTTGGTAAGCCTTACACTTCACATGAGCTCCCACCTTTGTTGAGTTCATGCACATTATTCTCCACAACTTGTTGAGCGATGAACGTATGTGAGCTCACCCTTGTTGTACTCACATCCCTTAGTGACGGTTGCTCGAGGCAGCCTTAGTGACGGTTGACCTCGGCACACAGGGGGCGCGACCTCGCCCTGTCGAACGGCCATCAGCAGCGACGTCGGGCCGCTGTCTCCAAGTGCGAGCATGGTGTGTGTCCTGCGGGCGATGAACTTCAACTCTATGGCAGCAGCAGTAGGAAAGGTGCTCCCTTTGTCATCGGCAAGGGCGCACTGCTTAGCGCCACTACATTCCGCTATCGGCCGCCACAAGGACGCCTCCACTGGTCATTGTTGCGACCTACTCCAGGTGGCTATCCATATGCTCCCCTTTTGTCCAGATGGCATCCATGGGATCCATGTGGCTGCACACATGCAAGTCCAATACGCGGAGGGTGTCCGCTTTATCTTATGGGGCCAAAAAATCAGATTCGGAAAAAATAAGCCGATATGTAAAAGGCTTGTCTTCTAAGTGTTTAGTTTTGGGTCAAGTAGAGTCGGTCTTTGGGCACCCGTCATTGCTGCAGCTCGAGGACGAGCTGCTTGTCTAGGAGGACAGGACCTGCCAGGGCCCAAGGGGGCTGCAGCAAGAAATAGCAGCAAGGAGCGCATGTCAAAGGATAAGAAGATTAGTTGAGATTATCTATAAGATTAGTTGAGATTATCTAGGAAGGTTATCAGTTAGTAGTTTGTTGAGAGTTTTTAGAAGAGTTTTAAGGAGATAAGGATCTCTAGCTAGATAGGGACGGTCAACCGGCATATTTATGTAATCAATGGATGGGAAATAAAGTAGTCAAGAATTAGAAGGGAGAAACCCTCATCTTGCTCAGCCCCAGGCAGAGGCCTCCGGCCAGCGTTTCTACCCATCGATCCCTCTCTTCAATCCCCTCTACACATCTAATGTTCATTGGTGGGTACTGTTCATGTTCATTGGCAGGTACGCCTCCACCAGCAGCTCCAATCCCTCACCGATCTAGCAACCATAATAATATAACAACATATTTGCAAATTATAACAAAAATAATAGAGACTATAATGTATCCTAATGTAGCCCAGGCCCAGTCACAGCGTATGCCCAGCCTATAGATTGCACTGCCACAGGCCCTTTAAAATCCAAACCAACACCCCTTAAGGGTGTGTTTGGAGGCCGGGTAACAGTCAAAAACCATTGTAAATTACAAATCCGGATATTGTTCCACCCAAAAATGTAATTTGCTGCTTGGATGACCGGTGAGACCACTAATATTACAACTGGTTTTGGCAAAAACAGACAGAGAATTAAGTCACGGTGTGTACAACTTACATGAAATGTTTAGTAACAATTTGTGGGAAATCTAGCAAACTGGTGCCACAACAACCTCAGCAAACAATTAGTAAACAAAGACGAGTATAAGAATTAAGTGTGCATGTCATTTCTCTTCCATCAATGCCAAACAGGACTTACTGGATATGCATCCTTATCATGCATGTTCAGGATAGATCTGTTGTTGGACTCAGTGTTTCTTCAGTTCATCTCCACAATTCCATCGTTACTCAAACAGTTAGAACAAACAATTGACCAAATGAGTTTTGGCAATTGCAAGTGACAAGGTTGCGCTTGCGTGCATGAACAGATACCACAATCGCATACCTTGAGCAGGATGCCGTAGGACACCGTCGACACCACACCCCCTGGGCCCACGGATTTCCTCGAAGAGCCGGAGCGCGCGGTCGACGTCGCCGCAGCGCACGCAGGCCTCTAGAACCACGTTCATGCCGATGGTGTTGCGAAACCTGCCCCCGCGCAGTTGCTTCCACGTCCTCCAATCCTCCATGATCTGCGCCGCACAACCAGGGTCAGCACTCGGCACTAGCAAAAAAAATAGAACAATCCGACCGCTGGAGTGGATGGGGAAGGAGAGAGCACGCGAGGCAAACCTGGGCGAGCCCGGCGGGTGAGGTCGACGATGCGGGCAGTGAGGCGGCGGAGGTCGGTGGACGGCATCGAGAGTCCGACGGAGGCGGGGCTCGTGCGGCCCTGGCGTGGGCGAGGGGAGAGAAACAGCGGCGGCCAGCGGCATCTCTTCTCTCGCCGCTAAGGCTAACCGCTGGGCACTGCCACTGCCGTAGTGCCGTGTGCCGTCGAACGCATAGCAAATCACGATAAATCGACGTAAACTAATAGAAACCGGTAGAATTTAAATCCAAAATAAATTTTAAATTGGCTCGATTTTTAACCAATTTATCTACTTATACAACAGATTAATTGATCGATCTATCGAACAGAGAGTTCCCTGTTTTTTTGCGATAAAGCCCGATGCAAATTTCAACAAAAAAAAATTACTCCTTTCATTCCAAAATATAATTCGTTTTAGACTATATTCATTAAATAATATATAAATATAGTTTGCATATACATCTGTATTCATTATCATTTGAATGAATATATACGAAAAAATAGGTTAGAAAGAACTATATTTTAAGATAAAGAGAATATTTAAATCTTATTACAAGTTTAATAACAATATTTATCAGTTCAAATATATATTACGTGTCACCGTTTTATACTTCACAAATAACATCAAAGATGTGATACACCCTTCGGTGAAGATCATTCTCATTCGTATGTGCTACATTGATCGTGTGTCGTATTGTACTCCTTCAATGAGAGAAAAATAATATATTGATCATGTATCAACTACGTCTTACACTTCGATCAAATCTATCTGGTCCACGTAAAAGTCACTCTATGACTCGTGAGGTTTCTCTTTAGCCTGATGGTGGTGCTTGTGTCGATAACACTTATCGGATAGACGGTGATATATGATCTTGAGCTTGCTCTTTAGCTACTCGCTCCTGAGGTTGTTCTTCAATTAGTCGCTCTTAAGGTTGCTCTTCTGTCTCAGCTGTAGTTGGACATGGGGAAGGAGATGGTGTAGCAACACTAGCAAGAGCCTTCTTTATTGCATGGAAGTGATATCTTCTGTCCTCGTCATAATTTATCTCATTAACTATATAGGAATAACAACTTATTAAGGATAATCTACTCTTGTCAAAAAAATTGTGATTGTGTATGAACTAAAGCTATTGAACTAATTTATATTCAATAAAAAATATTGGCTAACAAAATATGAAGAACAATCAATGAACCCATGGTAAATAATCTAGCATCTAAGGGAAATATAAAAAACAATTTAAGTATGTTCATGTAGACGGCAAAGTACAACAAAATAAATAAAACAATTATATCGTGTTTATACCTTACCTCCCAAGACTGCACACTGCAAAGTAAGAGGTTTTACATCTACCCAGCAAGCAACAGCGAATGGGGAACAAGGTTGCCTACAGCGTCAAGCACGAGCAAAAACTAGAGGTGATTAGCACCAGCACGTTCTCCAATGGTGCACTTTTTAAATCTCAATCTACAAGAACAAGATAATTGATAAAATAATAGTTCTATTGATGTGATCACACTCACCGTCAAGGCGTCAAACGGCAGTTGTGCTGTGCTCTTGGGTCTTGGCCGCCTGTGCGACTGAAGGAAACAGGTGACGTCTAAGAGGGGGATGAATTAGAACTTCTAAAACTTTTACTAAACTAAGCCACAAATAAATCCCTAGAGTGAAACTATGCAATTAATCAAACTAAAATGTGCAAACTAGGTTTTGTCTAAGTGTTGTTATATCTACTGCAATGGCTAAGTTTCAATCTGAAACAATATAAGTAAAAAGACAAGATTGAAACTTAAATGTTTAATATAAATGCGGAAGCTAAAGAGCAAGGTAGAGATGTAAACTCTTGTGGACGACGCCGGTATTTTTACCGAAGTATCCAGAACCACGCAAGGTCCCGACTAATCCTCATTGGTGTCCCTACGCAAAGGGAAGCCCACGCAAGGACCAAACACCACGGTCGAGTAACTCCGTAGAGAGCCGCAAGCCTTCTCCACGTGCAAGTGGTGCTTCGCTTCCAGCTCCTCTCGGACGCTCCCCGCCGTCTCCATTATCGAGCTTCGGACTAAAAATGTTGTGCGCCTCGTTTCCTCCGGTACACGGTGGCGGCCGTGACACAAACGCGGTTGTCACGGTCTCGCAAGACTCTCGCCCCACTCGGTACAATTACAACGCCTCGCGCAAGAGCCAAGGGGTTGTGTGTTTTTTCTAAACTCACTCAACTAACTAGGATTCACCTAGAGCAAGCGCTAAAGCGGTCTAACTAACCTAAGCACTTCGCAAAGCACCTATGCTAATCACCGAGTGATTCTATTAAGCACTTGGGTGTATGAGCTCTTGGAAATGTCTACTATATGCCTTGGTATATTGATTGGGCTCCCACACCTTCAAATGGTCGGTTGGGTGGAGTATATATAGGTCTCAACCTAATTTTAGCCGTTAGAGAAAAGTTGCTGCTCTCTGCGGCATACCGGACAGTCCGGTGCGCCTAGCCGTTGGATCTGACACTGCAGGTGACCGTTGGCACTGCAGGCTTTTACACCGGACAGTCCGGACGTCACACCGGACAGTCCGGTGGCTTCTCTCCACCAGTGCCACCTGGAACTAGCCATTGGGCTACTATTCTCTGGTGCACCGGACAGTCCGGTGTCCTCGGCTGGACAATCCATCGTGGCAACACTATTCTTCGTTTCTTGGACTTTGCTTGATACTTGTTGACCTTTATTTGTGATCTTCATAATGTCTTCATTTGAGGTGTTACTTTCCTCAATGCCTTAGTCCAAGTAACTTTAGCATCATGTGAACTACAAACATAAACACTAGCAAACACATTAGTCCACAGGCTGTGTTGATCATCAAACACCAAAACCTATTGAGCCAAATGACCCGGGGTCCATTTTTCTTACAGTGACATTTTGGAAGTAGCCTATTGAGCCGATTGGAATTTGGAAGTAGTGAAAGTCGCCTAGAGAGGGGTGAATAGGCGAAACCTGAAATTTATCAACTTTAAACACACACTAAGGTCGGGTTTGAAAGGGAAATGTGCCCTTGGGCCATTTCTAAGTATTTTGGTGACTGAGTGCCAACACATGTGCTTAATTGTGAATTTATGTCAATGGATGAACAAGGTGCAAATCATGAAGTAAAGGTATGTTTCTAAGCCTTAGTACATTGGTTTTGTATACTAATATACTTGTCAAAGTGTTAGAAACAGAAAAGAAGAAAGGTGCAAATGACTTGGCTGTGTACAGCCAAGGCTCTGCTCGGTCTGGCACACCGGACTGTCCGGTGTGCACCGGACAGTGTCCGGTGCGCCAGGCTGACTCGGCGCGAACAGGCCGCTCTCGGGAATTCGCCGACGGCGTACGGCTAAAATTCACCGGACTGTCCGGTGTGCACCGGACTGTCCGGTGAGCCAACGGTCGGCCGGGCCAACGGTCGGCCGCGCAATCTGCGCGGGACACGTGGCCGAGCCAACGGCTAGAAGAAGGCACCGGACTGTCCGGTGTGCACCGGACATGTCCGGTGCGCCAACGGCTCCAGATCTGCCAACGGTCTGCAACGGTCGGCTTCGCTGTTTAAGGAAACAAATCGGGCACCGGACAGTGTCCGGTGTGCACCGGACTGTCCGGTGCCCCCGACGACAGAAGGCAAGGATTGTCTTCCAGATTTGCTCTCAACGGCTCCTAGCTGCCTTGGGGCTATAAAAGGGGCCCCTAGGCGCATGGAGGAGACACACAAGCAACCTTTGAGCATTCTTGATCATCCACACTCAGTCTTTGCGCATTCGTTTGTCATTCTAAGTGATTCGAGCTCTGTTCTAGTGAGAACTTTGAGATAGTCTTGTGAGCTCGATTCTTGGCCGTGTGTGTGCGCGTTTCGCTGTGGATTTGTGTGTGTTGCTTCCCTCCCTTACTCTGTGCTTCTTTGTGATCATATACTTGTAAGGGCAAGAGACTCCAATTTGTGGAGATTCCTTGCAAACGGGATAGTGAAAGGCAAAACAAAACACCGTGGTATTCAAGTGGGTCTTTGGACCGCTTGAGAGGGGTTGATTGCAACCCTCGTCCGTTGGGACGCCACAACGTGGAGTAGGCAAGCGTTGGTCTTGGCCGAACCACGGGATCAACCACTGTGTCACCTCTGTGCTTGATCTCTTGTGGTATTGTGTTTTGTTGAGACTTCTCTTTAGCCACTTGGCAATCATTGTGCTAACACTTAACAAGTTTTTGTGGCTTAAGTTTTAAGTCTATTCAGGATCACCTATTCACCCCCCCTCTAGGTGCTCTCAATTGGTATCGGAGCCGTTCTCTTCACAAAAGGGACTAACCGCCCGAAGAGATGGATCCTAAGGGGAAGGGAGTTGTGATCAACGACAAAGAGAAGGAATCCTTCGTCAACGAGCCGAAGGACGACAAGCCTACCGACTCTGGCTCGGGCCATAGACGGAAGGAAGGGAAGAAGAAGAAGACAAGGCGCATCAAGGAGATCATCTACTACGACGACAGCGATGAGTCTACTTCTTCCCAAAAGGACGACGACAACGACTACAAAAAGACGGTCAATTCAAACTTTTCATTTGATTATTCTCGTATTCAACATAGTTCGAATTCGCATTTGCTTTCTATTCCTCTTGGCAAACCTCCACACTTCGATGGGGAGGACTACGGATTTTGGAGTCACAAAATGCGTAGTCACTTATTCTCTCTCCATCCAAGCATATGGGAGATTGTAGAGAATGGAATGAAATTTGATAGCTCGGATAGCCCTCTGCTTATAAATGAACAAATTCATAGAAATGCACAGGCTACTACTGTTCTCTTAGCATCTTTGTGCAGGGAAGAGTACAATAAGGTGAGCGGCTTGGACAATGCCAAGCAAATATGGGACACCCTCAAGATCTCTCACGAGGGGAACGACATCACCATGCTCACCAAGATGGAGTTGGTGGAGGGCGAGCTTGGACGATTCGCCATGATAAGGTGAGAAGAGCCAACTCAAACGTACAACCGGCTCAAGACCCTTATCAACAAGATAAGGAGCTACGGAAGCACGCGATGGACGGACCACGACGTTGTCCGCCTAATGCTAAGGTCCTTTACCGTTCTTGATCCTCATCTCGTGAACAATATTCGTGAGAATCCCAGGTACACGATGATGATGCCCGAGGAAGTACTTGGAAAATTTGTAAGCGGGCGGATGATGATCAAGGAGGCAAGATACGTCGACGAAGCGTTGAACGGTCCAATCCACGAGCATCAACCCATTGC
Organism: Zea luxurians; assembly: GCA_029449295.1. Lineage (NCBI taxonomy): Eukaryota > Viridiplantae > Streptophyta > Magnoliopsida > Poales > Poaceae > Zea > Zea luxurians. Next base: position 144,124,336 of record JAOPSE010000001.1, on the reverse strand, counting down.
TCTCAAGGCAACAAGGAGCAAGGAGTCGCTACCTAGCAAGGTGGCGCAAGTTGAGGCGGCCGGGCTCAATGATGAAGAGATGGCTCTCATCATCAAGAGATTCAAGACGGCGCTAAATGGTCGCAAGGGGCAGACAAGCAAGACCAAGACAAAGGGGAAGCGCTCATGCTTCAAATGTGGTAAGGTTGGTCATTTTATTGCTAACTGTCCCGAAAATGATAGTGACCAAGAGCAAGGGAAAAACGGGAAGAGAGAAAACAAGAAAGTTTACAAGAAGGCCAAAGGTGAAGCACACCTTGGAAAGGAGTGGGACTCGGATTGCTCTTCGTCCGACTCCGACGACGAAGGACTCGCCGCCACTGCCTTCAACAAATCGGCTCTCTTCCCCCACGAGCATCACACTTGCCTCATGGCAAGGGAGAAGAAGGTAATCACTAGTAATGCTAATACTTATGATTCTTCTAGTGATGATGAGTCTAGTGAGGATGAAATAGATTATTCTAGTTTATTCAAGGGATTGGATAGAACTAAGATAGCTAAGATTAATGAATTGATTGATGCCTTGAATGAAAAGGATAGAATCTTAGAAAAACAAGAAGATCTTTTATATGAAGAGCATGATAAATTTGTTAGTGCACAAAATTCACTAGCTCTAGAAATTAAAAGAAATGGAATTCTTTCTTGTGAACTTTCTACTTGTAATGAAACCATTTCTTCTTTAAAAGGTGAAATTAATGTTTTAACCGCTAAACTAGAAGTAGCAAGTAACTCTTGTGTTGAAAATGTTACAATTTGCACTAGGTGTAAGGATTTTGATGTTAATGCTTGTAGTGAACACCTAGTTTCAATTTCAAAACTTAATGATGAATTGGCTAGTCTTAATGCTCAACTTAAGACTAGCAAGAGTGAAGTTGATAAAATAAAATTTGCAAGGGATGCCTACACGGTTGGTAGACACCCCTCAATTAAGGATGGTCTTGGCTTCAAGAGAGAGGCCAAGAACTTAACAAGCCATAAGGCTCCCATCTTCGTCAAGGAGAAAGGGAAGGCCCCTATGGCTAGTAGTGCTAAAAAGAACCATGCTTTCTTATACCATGATAGGAGACATGCTAGAAATGCTTATAATGATTTTGATTCACATGTTTATGATTCTCATGCCATGTTTGCTTCTAGTTCTTCCTATAAGCATGATAGAGATATGTGTAGGAGAAATGTTGTGCATATGCCTAGGAGAAATTTTGCTCATGTTCCTAGAAAAGTTGTGAACAAACCTACTACCATTTATTATGCTTGCAATGCTCCCTTTGCTATTTGTAGAAAGGGTAAGAAGGTAATTGCTAGGAAGTTAGGGGCAAGATGCAAGGGAGATAAAACTTGCATTTGGGTCCCTAAGGATATTTGTGCTAACCTTGCAGGACCCAACATGAGTTGGGTACCTAAGACCCAAGCCTAAATTTGCCTTGCAGGTTTATGCATCCGGGGGTTCAAGCTGGATTATCGACAGCGGATGCACAAACCATATGACGGGGGAGAAGAAGATGTTCACCTCCTACGTCAAAAATAAGGATTCCCAAGATTCAATTATATTCGGTGATGGGAACCAAGGCAAGGTAAAAGGGTTAGGTAAAATTGCAATTTCTAATGAGCACTCAATCTCAAATGTGTTTTTAGTTGAGTCTCTTGGTTACAATTTGCTATCTGTTAGTCAACTATGCAATATGGGATATAATTGTTTATTTACAAATGTAGATGTGTCTGTCTTTAGAAGATGTGATGGTTCACTAGCTTTTAAGGGTGTACTAGACGGCAAGCTTTACCTAGTTGATTTTGCAAAAGAAGAGACCGGTCTAGATGCATGCTTAATGGCTAAGACTTGCATGGGCTGGCTGTGGCATCGCCGCTTAGCACATGTGGGGATGAAGAACCTCCACAAGCTTCTAAAAGGAGAACATGTGATAGGTCTAACAAATGTTTATTTCGAAAAAGATAGACCTTGTGCAGCTTGTCAGGCAGGTAAACAAGTGGGAGGAGCACATCACAGCAAGAATGTGATGACCACGTCAAGACCTCTGGAGCTGCTGCATATGGACCTCTTCGGACCCGTCGCCTATCTAAGCATAGGAGGAAGTAAGTATGGTCTAGTTATTGTTGATGACTTTTCCCGCTTCACTTGGGTGTTCTTTTTGCAGGATAAGTCTGAAACCCAAGGGACCCTCAAGCGCTTCCTCAGGAGAGCTCAAAATGAGTTTGAGCTCAAGGTGAAGAAGATTAGGAGCGACAACGGGTCCGAGTTCAAGAACCTTCAAGTGGAGGAGTTTCTTGAGGAGGAAGGGATCAAGCACGAGTTCTCCGCTCCCTACACACCACAGCAAAATGGTGTGGTAGAGAGGAAGAACAGGACGCTAATCGATATGGCGAGGACGATGCTTGGAGAGTTCAAGACCCCCGAGTGCTTTTGGTCGGAAGCTGTGAACACGGCTTGCCACGCCATCAACAGGGTCTATCTTCATCGACTCCTCAAGAAGACTTCGTATGAGCTACTAACCGATAACAAACCCAATGTATCGTACTTTCGTGTATTTGGGAGCAAGTGCTACATTCTAGTGAAGAAGGGTAGAAATTCTAAGTTTGCTCCCAAAGCTGTAGAAGGGTTTTTATTAGGTTATGATTCAAATACAAAGGCGTATAGAGTCTTCAACAAATCATCGGGTTTGGTTGAAGTCTCTAGCGACGTTGTATTTGATGAGACTAATGGCTCTCCAAGAGAGCAAGTTGTTGATTGTGATGATGTAGATGAAGAAGATGTTCCAACGGCCGCTATACGAACCATGGCGATTGGAGACGTTCGGCCACAGGAACAAGATGAACGAGGTCAACCTTCTTCCTCAACAACGGTGCATCCCCCAACTCAAGACGATGAACAGGTTCATCAAAAGGAGGCGTGTGATCAAGGGGGAGCACAAGATGATCATGTGATGGAGGAAGAAGCGCAACCGGCACCTCCAACCCAAGTTCGAGCGATGATTCAAAGGGATCATCCCGTCGACCAAATTCTGGGTGACATTAGCAAGGGAGTAACTACTCGGTCTCGACTAGTTAATTTTTGTGAACATTACTCTTTTGTCTCCTCTATTGAGCCTTTCAGGGTAGAGGAGGCCTTGCTAGATCCGGATTGGGTGTTGGCCATGCAGGAGGAACTTAACAACTTCAAGCGCAATGAAGTTTGGACGCTGGTGCCTCGTCCCAAGCAAAATGTTGTGGGAACCAAGTGGGTTTTCTGCAACAAACAGGACGAGCACGGGGTGGTGACGAGGAACAAGGCTCGACTTGTGGCAAAAGGTTATGCCCAAGTCGCAGGTTTGGACTTTGAGGAGACTTTTGCTCCTGTGGCTAGGCTAGAATCAATTCGTATCTTGCTAGCATATGCCGCTCACCATTCTTTCAGGTTGTACCAAATGGATGTGAAGAGCGCTTTCCTCAACGGACCAATAAAGGAGGAGGTGTACGTAGAGCAACCCCCTGGCTTCGAGGATGAGCGGTACCCCGACCACGTGTGTAAGCTCTCTAAGGCGCTCTATGGACTTAAACAAGCCCCAAGAGCATGGTATGAATGCCTTAGAGATTTCTTAATTGCTAATGCTTTCAAGGTTGGGAAAGCCGATCCAACTCTTTTCACTAAGACTTGTGATGGTGATTTGTTTGTGTGCCAAATTTATGTCGATGACATAATATTTGGTTCTACTAACCAAAAGTCTTGTGAAGAGTTTAGCAGGGTGATGACGCAGAAATTCGAGATGTCGATGATGGGCGAGTTGAACTACTTCCTTGGGTTCCAAGTGAAGCAACTCAAGGACGGCACCTTCATCTCCCAAACGAAGTACACGCAAGATCTGCTAAAGAGGTTTGGGATGAAGGACGCCAAGCCCGCAAAGACGCCGATGGGAACCGACGGACACACCGACCTCAACAAAGGAGGTAAGTCCGTTGATCAAAAAGCATACCGGTCCATGATAGGTTCTTTGCTTTACTTATGTGCTAGTAGACCGGATATTATGCTTAGCGTATGCATGTGTGCTAGATTTCAATCCGATCCTAAGGAGTGTCACTTGGTGGCGGTGAAGCGAATTCTTAGATATTTAGTCGCTACGCCTTGCTTCGGGATCTGGTATCCAAAGGGGTCTAACTTTGACTTGATTGGGTACTCAGATTCCGACTATGCTGGATGTAAGGTCGATAGGAAGAGTACATCGGGGACGTGCCAATTCTTAGGAAGGTCCCTGGTGTCATGGAACTCTAAGAAACAAACCTCCGTTGCCCTATCCACCGCTGAGGCCGAGTATGTTGCCGCAGGACAGTGTTGCGCGCAACTACTTTGGATGAGGCAAACCCTCCGGGACTTTGGCTACAATCTGAGCAAAGTCCCACTCCTATGTGACAATGAGAGTGCTATCCGAATAGCGGAAAATCCTGTTGAGCACAGCCGCACAAAGCACATAGACATCCGGCATCACTTTTTGAGAGACCACCAGCAAAAGGGAGATATCGAAGTGTTTTATGTTAGCACCGAGAACCAGCTAGCCGATATCTTTACCAAGCCTTTAGATGAGAAGACCTTTTGCAGGTTGCGTAGTGAGCTCAATATCTTAGATTCGCGGAACTTGGATTGAAATGTAGCATACATGTGTTTATGCCCTTGATCATGTTCATTCTGCATTTTGTTGCTTATTATGGTGCTCAAGTTGTACGAACACTCCCTGGACCTCACAAGTCCGTTGCAAAGTGATGCACATGTTTAGGGGGAGATGTGTTACAACTTGACCCTTTGAGACTAACCATATGCTTGAGTTTGCTTGATTTAGTCTCGAAGGAAAATTGAAAGGGAAAGGGTGGACTTGGACCATGAAAGACTTCCACTGCACTCCGATGAGAGGGTAACTTATTCCAAGTCCATCTCATGAACTCTTATTGCCATTTGCTCTTAATTGAAGATTTTGGTGAGGCAATGGGGTTAAAGGGCCAAGATTGATCATGTTTTGGTGCTTGATGCCAAAGGGGGAGAAAATAAAGGCCAAAGCGATAAATGGATCAGCTACCACTTGAGAAATTTGAAAATAGTAGAGTAGAGTTTTTGGTTTGTCAAAACTCTTTTATTGTCTCTTTTGGCTTCTTGTGGGGAGAAATAGTAATTATGGAAAAAGGGGAGTTTTTCAAAACTTTGATCAATCTCTTTTGGAATGGCTCTCTTTATGCTTCAACATGTGTATTTGACTTAGAGATTGAGATTTGAGTTTGATTTCAAAAACAAACCAAGTGGTGGCAAAAGATGATCCATATATGCCAAAATTGAATCAAAATAAATTTAAGTTCTATTTGAAGTGAGTTTGCACTTGTTCTAGTTGCTTTATGTTGTGTTGGCATAAATCACCAAAAAGGGGGAGATTGAAAGGGAAATGTGCCCTTGGGCCATTTCTAAGTATTTTGGTGACTGAGTGCCAACACATGTGCTTAATTGTGAATTTATGTCAATGGATGAACAAGGTGCAAATCATGAAGTAAAGGTATGTTTCTAAGCCTTAGTACATTGGTTTTGTATACTAATATACTTGTCAAAGTGTTAGAAACAGAAAAGAAGAAAGGTGCAAATGACTTGGCTGTGTACAGCCAAGGCTCTGCTCGGTCTGGCACACCGGACTGTCCGGTGTGCACCGGACGGTGTCCGGTGCGCCAGGCTGACTCGGCGTGAACAGGCCGCTCTCGGGAATTCACCGACGGCGTACGGCTAAAATTCACCGGACTGTCCGGTGTGCACCGGACTGTCCGGTGAGCCAACGGTCGGCCGGGCCAACGGTCGGCCGCGCAATCTGCGCGGGACACGTGGCCGAGCCAACGGCTAGAAGAAGGCACCGGACTGTCCGGTGTGCACCGGACATGTCCGGTGCGCCAACGGCTCCAGATCTGCCAACGGTCTGCAACGGTCGGCTTCGCTGTTTAAGGAAACAAATCGGGCACCGGACAGTGTCCGGTGTGCACCGGACTGTCCGGTGCCCCCGACGACAGAAGGCAAGGATTGTCTTCCAGATTTGCTCTCAACGGCTCCTAGCTGCCTTGGGGCTATAAAAGGGGCCCCTAGGCGCATGGAGGAGACACACAAGCAACCTTTGAGCATTCTTGATCATCCACACTCAGTCTTTGCGCATTCGTTTGTCATTCTAAGTGATTCGAGCTCTGTTCTAGTGAGAACTTTGAGATAGTCTTGTGAGCTCGATTCTTGGCCGTGTGTGTGCGCGTTTCGCTGTGGATTTGTGTGTGTTGCTTCCCTCCCTTACTCTGTGCTTCTTTGTGATCATATACTTGTAAGGGCAAGAGACTCCAATTTGTGGAGATTCCTTGCAAACGGGATAGTGAAAGGCAAAACAAAACACCGTGGTATTCAAGTGGGTCTTTGGACCGCTTGAGAGGGGTTGATTGCAACCCTCGTCCGTTGGGACGCCACAACGTGGAGTAGGCAAGCGTTGGTCTTGGCCGAACCACGGGATAAACCACTGTGTCACCTCTGTGCTTGATCTCTTGTGGTATTGTGTTTTGTTGAGACTTCTCTTTAGCCACTTGGCAATCATTGTGCTAACACTTAACAAGTTTTTGTGGCTTAAGTTTTAAGTCTATTCAGGATCACCTATTCACCCCCCCCTCTAGGTGCTCTCAGGGTTAGCGTTAGAATTAAATTCAAGTCAAAAGAATGTTTCTCTTGCTAAGAGTTGCTCAAAGAATGCGGATGACGTATGGGAGCCAACTCAAATCAATATTAGCAAGGAAACGTTAGAGAGGGAAAACAAATCAAATGAGAATCAAAGCGAATGAACATGATGATTTGTTTTACCGAGGTTCGATTCCAAAGAACCTAGTCCCCGTTGAGGAGATCACAAAGACCGGGTCTATTTCAACCCTTTCCCTCTCTCAAACGGTCACTTAGACCAAGTGAGCCTTTTCCTTAATCTCACGGGTCACTTAGACTCCGAAAGGACCACCACACACTTAGGTGTCTCTTGCTTTGATTACAAGTCTCTTGAGAATAAGAAGGGAAAAAGAAAAAGGCTAAACCAAGCGACAAGAGCAACAAAAGAACACAAGTGATCCTCTCACACGCCATAATGCACTAGAGTTGATTTTGGGGCTTTGAGTGGATTGATTGCTTTGATTGTGTCTTGGAGTGTTGTGCTTTTGCTTTTGCAATGAATGAAGATTTCAATAGGCTTGTATATGGAGTGAATGAGGTGGTTGGGGGGTATTTATAGCCTGCCAACCACTTATAGTCGTTGGCTGATTTCTGCTGGCGATGGGCGCACCGGACAGTCCGATGCCACCACCGGACAATCACTGTGCACTGTCCAGTGTGCGCCACGTCAGCGCAACCGTTAGGGTTCGAAGCAGTTGACCGTTGGGGCGCCTTGTTGTCTTGCTACACCGGACAGTCCGGTGACCTCTAACTTTGCTGCTCTAATTTCTGCGTGGCACTATTCATTATTGTTCACTCTGCACAGTCGACCGTTTGCGCGCAGGGAGCTGTTGCTCCACTAGCTCACCGGACAGTCCGGTGAATTATAGCGGAGCGCGCCTCCAATTTCCCGAGAGTGGCTGGTTCAAGTCTGTACGGCCCTGGTGCATCGGACACTGCACCGGACACTGTTCGGTGCGCCAAAAACCAGCACACTAAGGTCCTTTTGCTCCAATTAAATTGTATCCCCTAACTGAATTCTTTCTTGATTTGTGTTGAACCTTATGCACCTGTAATAGATGATATCTAGACAAACTAGTTAGTCCATCTGTTTGTGTTAGTCGTCAACCACCAAAATTAATTATAGGAAATGGTTAACCCTATTTCCCTTTTAATCTCCCCCTTTTTGGTGATTGATGCCAACACAAACCAAAGCAAATGAAGTGTGTAAAAATGTAACTAGTTTGCAATTGAGATGATTGTGCATAGGTTACTTAGAATTAAACCAATGAAATATTTTAAACATATGAATAAGAGTGAATGGATTGCCTTTCTTTTATTTAATATTTTGGACCACATTTGCGCCACAAGTTTTGTTTTTGCAAATCTTTTGGAAAAATCTTTTCAAAATCTTTTGCAAATAGTCAAAGGTATAAGAATGTGATTTCAAGAAGCATTTTTAAGATTTAAAATTCCTCCCCCTGTTTCAAATGCTTTTCCTTTGACTAAATAAAAACTCACCCTAAATGAAATTCTCCTCTTAGCTTTCAATAGGGTTTTGAAATATATACCAAATTAAAATTTTACTTACACGTATTAATTGAAAATTAGATACCAATTTTGAAAAATACACTAATTGAAAATTTCATTTTGAATTTTTTTTTTTAAAATGGTGATGCGGTCCTTTTGCTTTGGGCTTAATAGTTTCTCCCCCTTTGGCATTAATCGTCAAAAACGGAGAACTTAAGAGCCTTTGACAATTTTCCTAATACTTTCTCCCTATTGGTACAAGGAAATATGAGTGAAGGGTCATACCAATTGAGAGTTTGGAGGAGTAACGACAAAGGGTAAGTGATACCGTCAGAGTTGGAGTGGAAGCCTTGTCTTTGCCGAATACTCCATTTCCCTTTCAATCTAAGACTAAGTACAGAAATACACTTGAAAGCACATTAGTCTTAGCCTTGGCACAAGTAAAAATAATAATAAATATGCATTGTACCAAATGAAAGAGATATGATCAAAGGTATATACTTGAGCTATGTGTGCAATGTTTCAATTAAAATTCCGAGAATCAAGTATATTTAGCTCATTCCTGAGTTTGCTAAAGGTTTTCTCATCTAGTGGCTTGGTAAAGATATCGGCTAATTAGTTGTGGGTGCTCACATAAGCTATTTCGATATCCCCCTTTTGTTGGTGATCTCTTAGAAAGTGGTACTAGATGTCTATGTGCTTAGTGCGGCTGTGTTCAATGGGATTATCCGCCATGCGGATTGCACTCTCATTATCACATAGGAGAGGGACTTTGCTCAACTTGTAGCCATAGTCCCTAAGGGTTTACCCCATTCAAAGTAATTGCGCACAACAATGTCCTTCGGCAATGTACTTGGCTTCGGCGGTGGAAAGAGCTACAGAGTTTTGTTTCTTTGAAGCCCATGACACCAGGGATCTTCCTAGAAACTGACAAGTCCATGATGTGCTCTTTCTATCAATTTTACATCCGGCATAATCGGCATCTGAATACCCAATTAGATCAAAGGTAGATCCCTTGGGTACCAAACCCAAACTTAGGAGTGTAAACTAAATATCGCATGATTCTTTTCACGACCCTAAGGTGAACTTCCTTAGGATTAGCTTGGAACCTTGCACACATGCATACAGAAAACATAATATCTGGTCGAGATGCACATAAGTAGAGTAAAGATCCTATCATTGACCGATATGCCTTTTGATCTACGGATTTACCTTCCATGTCAAGGTCGAGATGCCCATTAGTTCCCATGGGTGTCTTGTTGGGTTTGCCATTCTTCATCCCAAATTTCTTAAGTATGTCTTGGATGTACTTGGTTTGGCTAATGAAGGTGCTATCTTGGAGTTGCTTGATTTGAAATCCTAGGAAACACTTCAACTCCCCCATCATAGACATCTCGAATTTATGTATCATGATCCTACTAAACTCTTCACAAGTTGACTTGTTAGTAGACCCAAATATAATATCATCAACATAAATTTGGCATATAAACAAGTCTTTTGCAGCAGTTTTAGTGAAGAGAGTAGGATCAGCCTTTCCGACTTTGAAGCCATTAGTGATAAGAAAAACTCGCAGGCATTCATACCATGCTCTTGGGGCTTGCTTGAGCCCATAAAGCACCTTTGAGAGCTTATACACATGGTTAGGGTACTCACTGTCTTCAAAGCTGGGAGGTTGCTCAACATAGACCTCTTCCTTGATAGGTCCATTGAGGAAGGCACTCTTCACGTCCATTTGATAAAGCTTGAATCCATGGTAAGTAGCATAGGCAAGTAATATACGAATTGACTCAAGCCTAGCTACGGGTGCATAGGTTTCATCGAAATCCAAACCTTCGACTTGTGAATAACCTTTGGCCACAAGTCGGGCTTTGTGAAAGGGAAATAAGGTCAAACCTTTTCCTATATGAATTTTGGTGGTTGAATTGCCCAACACAAATTATTGGACTAACTAGTTTGCTCTAGAATATATGTTCTACAGGTGCCAAAGGTTCACAACAAACCAATACAAAGTCCAAGAAAGGGTTCAAATAAAAGGAGCAAAGTTAAACCGAAGGCACCCCTGGTCTGGCGCACCGGACTGTCCGGTGTGCCACCGGACAATGTCCGGTGCACCAGGGAGATCGACGCTGAACTTGCCAGCTTCGGGAATTTGGGAGGCCGCTCCGCTATAATTCACCGGACTGTCCGGTGTGCCAGCGGAGCAATAGCTACTTCGCGCCAACGGTCGTCTGCAGAACACATTAAATGCGCTACAGTGCGCGCCTGCGCGCGCAGAAGTCAGAGCAGGCGCCAGAAGGCACACCGGACAGTCTACAGGACCTGTCCGGTGCACCATCGGACTGTCCGGTGGCCCCACAAGTCAGAGCTCCAACGGTCGAACCCTAACGGTTGGGTGACGTGGCTGGCGCACCGAACAGTGTCCGGTGGCGCACCGGACTGTCCGGTGCGCCCGTCGACAGAAGCCATCCCCAATGGCCATTTTGGTGGTTGGGGCTATAAATACCCCAACCACCCCACATTCATGGCATCCAAGTTCTCAGCCTTCAAACCTCATACAAGAGCTATAGCATTCAATACAAGACACAAACAAAGAGATCAAATCCTCTTCCAAGTCCGGAATCACTCCAAACAAATTAGTGACTAGAGAGAGAGAGACTTTTGTGTTCTTTTGAGCTCTTGCGCTTGGATTGCTTTTCTTCTTCCTCATTCTTGTTTCCATAACACTTGTAATCAAAACAAGAGACACCAATTGTGTGGTGGTCCTTGTAGTGGACCTAGTGTCCCGTTTGATTGAGAAGAGAAGCTCACTCGGTCTAAGTGACCTTTTGAGAGAGGGAAAGGGTTGAAAGAGACCTGATCTTTGTGACCAACTCAACGGGGAGTAGGTTCGCAAGAACCGAACCTCGGTAAAACAAATCACCGTGCCATCCATTCTTATTTGCTTGTGATTTGTTTTCGCCCTCTCTTTCGGACTCGTTTATATTTCTAACGCTAACCCCGGCTTGTAGTTGTGCTTAAGTTTGTAATTTTTAGATTCCGCCTATTCACCCCCCTCTAGGTGACTTTCAATTAGTATTGGAGCCCGGTGCTTCATTAGAGCCTAACCGCTCGATGTGATGTCGGGAGATCACACCAAGAAGGAGATGATGACCGGCGAGAAGCCCGCTACAAGCCTCGGGAAGGCTCCGTCAAGGGAGTCCGACTCCAAAGGAAAGGGAGAATCACACTCCCACAACAAGTTGCATCGGAGTGGCGACAAAAAGAAGAAGATGAAGAAAGTGGTCTACTACGAGACCGATTCTTCGTCGCCATCCACCTCCGGCTCCGACGCGCCATCCGTAACTTCTAAGCGCCATGAGCGCAAGAAGTTTAGTAAGATTCCCCTACGCTACCCTCGTATTTCTAAACGTACTCCATTGCTTTCCGTTCCATTAGGCAAACCACCGATTTTTGACGGTGAAGATAATAACATGTGGAGTGATAAAATGAGACATCACCTAACCTCACTCCACTCTAGTATTTGGGACGTTGTTGAGTTTGGTGTACAGGTACTATCCGTAGGGGATGAGGACTATGATTCGGACGAAGTTGCCCAAATCCGGCACTTCAACTCACAAGCCACCACAATACTCCTCGCCTCTTTAAGTCGAGAGGAGTATAACAAGGTGCAAGGATTAAAGAGCGGCAAGGAGATTTGGGACGTACTCAAAACGGCACACGAAGGAGACGAAGTAACGAAGATCACCAAGAGGGAAACGATCGAGGGGGAGCTCGGTCGCTTCATGCTAAACCAAGGAGAAGACCCGCAAGCTATGTACAACCGGCTAAAAACCTTGGTGAATCAAGTGTGCAACCTCGGGAGCACCAAGTGAGATGACCATGAAATGGTCAAGGTTATTCTTAGATCACTCGTATTTCTTAACCCCACTCAAGTTCAATTAATTCGTGGTGATCCAAGGTATAAACTAATGTCTCCCGAGGAAGTGATGGGCAAATTTGTGAGCTTTGAATTAATGATCAAAGGCTCCAAGAAGATCATCGAGTAAGGCGCTTCCTCCTCCGTACCCGAAGCACAACCCGTTGCATTCAAGGCAACGGAGGAGAAGAAAGAAGACTCTACACCGAGTAGGGTCCCCATTGACGCCTCTAAGCTCGACAATGAGGAGATGGCGCTCATCATCAAGAGCTTTCGCCAAATCCTCAAGCAAAGGAAGGGGAAAGATTACAAGTCCCGTTCCAAGAAGGTTTGCTACAAGTGTGGTAAGCCCGGTCATTTCATTGCTAAATGTCCATTATCTAGTGATAGTGACAGGGGCAACGACAAGAAGGGAAAGAGGAGAGAAAAGAAGAGGTACTACAAGAAGAAGGGCGGTGATGCCCATGTTTGCCGGGAGTGGGACTCTGACGAGAGCTCCACCGACTCCTCCTCCGACGAGGACGCCGCCAACATCGCCATCAACAAAGGGCTCCTCTTCTCCAACGTCGGCCACAAGTGTCTTATGGCAAAGGACGGCAAGAGGAAGAAGGTAAAATCAAGATCCTCCACTAAATATGCAACCTCTAGTGATGAGGATAATTCTAGTGATGAGGAGGATAGCTTTCTTACTCTTTTTGCCAATCTTAACATGCAACAAAAAGAGAAATTAAATGAATTGATTAGTGCCATTCATGAGAAGGATGAACTCTTGGATAGCCAAGAGGACTTCCTTATCAAAGAAAACAAAAAGCATGTTAAGACTAAAAATGCTTATGCTCAGGAGGTAGAGAAAAATGAAAAATTAACTAGTGAGCTAAGCACTTGCCATGACATTGTTTTCAACCTTAGAAATGAGAATACTAAATTAATTGCTAAGGCTGAGAATTTAAATGTTTGTGATGATTCTCTTGTTAATCTTAGAAATGATAATGCCAATTTGATTGCTAAGATTGATAAGTTGAATACCTCTCTTACTAGCCTTAGAAATGAGAATGAAAAATTGATTGCTAAGGCTAAGGAACTAGATGTTTGCAATATTTCTATTTCCAATCTTAGAGATGAGAATGACATTTTACATGCTAAGATTGTTGAATTAAATGATTGCAAACCCTCTACATCTACCGTTGAACATGTTTCTATTTGCACTAGATGTAGAGATGTTAATGTAGATGTTATTCATGATCACCTTGCTTTAATTAAACAACAAAATGATCACATAGCTACATTAACTGCTAAAATCAATGAGCATGACTTGGAAAATGAGAAATTTAAATTTGCTAGAAGTATGCTCTATAGTGGGAGACGCCCTGGCATTAAGGATGACATTGGCTTCCAACAGGGAGACAATGTCAAGCTTAATGCCCCTCCTAAAAGATTGTCAAACTTTGTTAAGGGCAAAGCTCCCGTGGTTCAGGATAACGAGGGTTACATTTTATACCCTGTCGGTTATCCCGAACACAAAATTAGGAGAATTCATTCTAGGAAGTCTCACTCTGGATCTCATCATGCTTTTATGTATAAGAGTGAGACATCTAGTTCTAGGCAATCCACTCATGCTAAATTGCCTAAGAAGAAAACTCCTAAAGTATCAAATGATCATAATGTTTCATTCAAGACTTTTGATGCTTCTTATGTGCTAACTAACAAATCAGGCAAGGTAGTTGCCAAGTATGTTGGGGGCAAACACAAGGGATCAAAGACTTATGTTTGGGTACCCAAAGTTCTTGTATCTAATGTCAAAGGACCCAAAACTATTTGGGTACCTAAAATCAAGAACTAAATTTATTTTGTAGGTTTATGCATCCGGGGGCTCAAGTTGGATCATCAACAGCGGGTGCACAAACCATATGACTGGGGAGAAAAAGACGTTCTCCTCCTACGAGAAAAACCAAGATCCCCAACGAGCTATTGAGAGCACCTAGAGGGGGGGGGGTGAATAGGTGATCCTGTGAAACTTGAAAACTTAATGCCACAAAACTTGGTTAGGCGTTAGTACAATAACGCCAAGTGGCTAGAGAGGAGTCTCAACAAAACACAATAACCACAAGAGATCAATCACAGAGATGGCACAGTGGTTTATCCCGTGGTTCGGCCAAGACCAACGCTTGCCTACTCCACGTTGTGGCGTCCCAACGGACGAGGGTTGCAATCAACCCCTCTTAAGCGGTCCAAAGACCCACTTGAATACCACGGTGTTTTCCTTTGCTTTTCTTTATCCCGTTCGTGAGGAATCTCCACAACTTGGAGTCTCTCGCCCTTACACTTTGATGATCACAAAGAAGCACGGAGTAAGGGAGGGATGAGCAACGCACACAAGACACAAAATCAGAATGTCAACACGCACACAAGTCGCAACACAACCCAACGAGTTCACAACTCAACTAGAGCTCTAGATGCTATCACGAAGAAACAAATGCGTGGAATCAAAGTCTTGGTGCTTAGGAATGCTTTGAGTATGCTTGGTGTTCTCCTCCATGCGCCTAGGGGTCCCTTTTATAGCCCCAAGGCAGCTAGGAGCCGTTGAGAGCATTCCAGGAAGGCAGATCTTGCCTTCTGTCGCCTGGCGCACCGGGCAGTCCGGTGCACCACCGGACACTGTCCGGTGCGGATTTCTTTCCTTCTATGGCGCAGTCGACCGTTGAAGATCCAGAGCCGTTGGCGCACCGGACACTGTCCGGTGCACACCGAACAGTCCGGTGCCCCAATGTGACCGTTGGCTCGGCCACGCGTCACGCGCGGAATCCTCGGCCGACCGTTGCCCTGGCTGACCGTTGGCTCACCGGACAGTCCGGTGAATTATAGCCGTACGCCGTTGATGGCTTCCCGAGAGCGACGAGTTTGCCTGTGAACGGCTCACCGGACAGTCCGGTGCACCACCGGACAGTCCGGTGAATTATAGCCGTACACCACCGTCGAACTCCCGAGAGCAGCTAGTTCGCCAGAGCCAGTCTGGCGCACCGGACACTGTCCGGTGCACCACTGGACAGTCCGGTGCACCCAGACTGAGCAGACTTTGGCTGAGCAAAGCCATCTCTTCTCTAACTTGATTTTCCTGTTTCCAGTACTTAGACACAATACATTAGTCCATAAAACAATGTACTAAGTCTAGAAACATACCTTTTGACATGATTTGCACTTTGTCCACCACTTTGCATAGATTAACACAAAAGCACTTGTGTTGGCACTCAATCACCAAAATACTTAGAAATGGCCCAAGGGCACATTTCCCTTTCAATCTCCCCCTTTTGGTGATTTATGCCAACACAACATAAAGCAACTAGAACAAGTGCAATATCAATGCAAATGAAAACTCAAAATTGATTTGATTCAAATTTGGTATATATGGATCATACTTTGCCACCACTTGGTTTGTTTTTGCAAATCAAACTCAATTTCCTATCACTAAGTCAAATTCACCTGAAGAGACATAAAGAGAGGTGTTCCAAGAGAAATTGATCAAGGATTTCAAAAACTCCCCCTTTTTCCCATAATCAACACTTCTCCCCACAAGAAGCCAACTTTTGACAAGAGAGACAATAAAGGAGTTTTGACAAACCAAAAGTTGACAAACCAAAAGCTCTATTCTACTATTTTCAAAATCTCTCAAGTGGTAGCTGATCCATTTATTGCTTTGGCCTTATTTTCTCCCCCTTTGGCATCAAGCACCAAAACGGGATCAATCTTGGCCCTTTAACCCCATTGCCTCACCAAAATCTTCAAATAAGAATACAAAGGCAATAGGAGTACATGAGATGAACTTGGAATAAGTTACCCTCTCATCGGAGTGCAGTGGAAGTCTTTCACGGTCCAAGTCCACCTTTTCCCTTTCAAACCTCCTTTGAGACTAAATCAAGCAAACTCAAGCACACGGTTAGTCTCAAAGGGTCAAGTTGTAACACAACTCCCCCTAAATATGTGCATCACTTGTAAAAGGACTTATGAGGTTCCGGGAGTGATTGTACAACTTGAGCACCACAAGTAAGCAACAAAATGCATAAGGAACATGATCAAGGCATAAACACATGTATGCTATAAATCAATCCAAGTTCCGCGAATCTAAGACATTTAGCTCACTACGCAGCCTGCAAAAGGTCTTCTCATCTAAAGGCTTGGTAAAGATATCGGCTAGCTGGTTCTCGGTGCTAACATAAAACACTTCGATATCTCCCTTTTGCTGGTGGTCTCTCAAAAAGTGATGCCGGATGTCAATGTGCTTTGTGCGGCTGTGCTCAACAGGATTTTCCGCTATTCGGATAGCACTCTCATTATCACATAGGAGTGGGACTTTGCTCAGATTGTAGCCAAAGTCACGGAGGGTTTGCCTCATCCAAAGTAGTTGCGCGCAACACTGTCCTGCGGCAACGTACTCGGCCTCAGCGGTGGATAGGGCAACGGAAGTTTGTTTCTTAGAGTTCCACGACACCAGGGACCTTCCTAAGAATTGGCACGTCCCCGATGTACTTTTCCTATCGACCTTACATCCAGCATAGTCGGAATCTGAATATCCAATCAAGTCAAAGGTAGACCCCTTTGGATACCAGATCCCGAAGCAAGGCGTAGCGACTAAATATCTAAGAATTCGCTTCACAGCCACAAGGTGACACTCCCTTGGATCAGATTGAAATCTAGCACACATGCATATGCTAAGCATAATATCCGGTCTACTAGCACATAAATAAAGTAAAGAACCTATCATGGACCAGTATGCTTTTTGATCAACGGACTTACCTCCTTTGTTGAGGTCGGTGTGTCCGTCAGTTCCCATCGGAGTCTTTGCGGGCTTGGCGTCCTTCATCCCAAACCGCTTTAGCAAGTCTTGCGTGTACTTCATTTGAGAGATGAAGGTGCCGTCCTTGAGTTGCTTCACTTGGAACCCAAGGAAGTAGTTCAACTCGCCCATCATCGACATCTCGAATTTCTGCGTCATCACCCTGCTAAACTCTTCACAAGACTTTTGATTAGTAGAACCAAATATTATGTCATCGACATAAATTTGGCACACAAAAAGATCACCATCGCAAGTCTTAGTGAAAAGAGTTGGATCGGCTTTTCCAACCTTGAAAGCATTAGCAATTAAAAAGTCTCTAAGGCATTCATACCATGCTCTTGGGGCTTGCTTAAGTCCATAGAGCGCCTTAGAGAGCTTACACACGTGGTCGGGGTACCGTTCATCCTCGAAGCCAGGGGGTTGCTCTACGTACACCTCCTCCTTGATCGGCCCATTGAGGAAAGCGCTCTTTACATCCATTTGGAACAACCTGAAAGAGTGGTGAGCGGCATATGCTAGCAAGATACGAATGGACTCTAGCCTAGCCACAGGAGCAAAAGTCTCCTCAAAGTCCAAACCTGCGA
Source organism: Zea luxurians (assembly GCA_029449295.1). Classification (NCBI taxonomy): domain Eukaryota; kingdom Viridiplantae; phylum Streptophyta; class Magnoliopsida; order Poales; family Poaceae; genus Zea; species Zea luxurians. The sequence continues at coordinate 144,106,766 of JAOPSE010000001.1, read as the reverse complement.
CTTGGGCATAACCTTTTGCCACAAGTCGAGCCTTGTTCCTTGTCACCACCCCGTGCTCGTCCTGTTTGTTGCGGAACACCCACTTGGTTCCCACAACGTTTTGCTTGGGACGAGGCACCAGTGTCCAAACTTCATTCCTCTTGAAATTGTTGAGCTCTTCCTGCATGGCCAACACCCAGTCCGGATCTACAAGGCCTCTTCTACCCTGAAAGGCTCAATAGAAGAGACAAAAGAGTAATGCTCATAGAAATTAACTAATCTTGAATGAGTAGTTACTCCCTTGCTAATATCACCCAAAATTTGGTCGACGGGATGATTCCTTTGAATCGTCGCTCGAACTTGGGTTGGAGGTGCCGGTTGTGCTTCTTCCTCCACCACATGATCATCTTGTGCCCCCCTTGATCACACGCCTCTTCTTGATGAACCTGTTCATCGTCTTGAGTTGGGGGGTGCACCATCGTTGAGGAAGAAGGTTGATCTTGCTCCAATTGTTCTTGTGGTCGCACATCGCCGATCGCCATGGTGCGCATTGCGGCCGTTGGAACGTCTTCTTCATCTACATCATCAAGATCAACAACTTGCTCTCTTGGAGAGCCATTAGTCTCATCAAATACAACGTCGCTAGAGACTTCAACCAAACCCGATGATTTGTTGAAGACCCTATACGCCTTTGTATTTGAGTTAGAACCCAATAAAAACCCTTCTACAGCTTTGGGAGCAAATTTAGAAGTTCTACCTTTCTTCACAAGAATATAGCACTTGCTCCCAAATACACGAAAGTAAGACACATTGGGTTTGTTACCGGTTAGCAGCTCATACGAAGTCTTCTTGAGGAGGCGGTGAAGGTAGACCCGGTTGATGGCATGGCAAGCCGTGTTCACGGCTTCCGACCAAAATCGCTCAGGGGTCTTGAACTCTCCAAGCATCGTCCTCACCATATCGATGAGGGTCCTATTCTTCCTCTCTACCACACCATTTTGTTGTGGTGTGTAGGGAGCGGAGAACTCGTGCTTGATTCCTTCCTCCTCAAGATACTCCTCCACTTGAAGGTTCTTGAATTCGGACCCGTTGTCGCTCCTTATCTTCTTCACCTTGAGCTCAAACTCATTTTGAGCTCTCCTGAGGAAGCGCTTGAGGGTCCCTTGGGTTTCAGATTTATCTTGCAAAAAGAATACCCAAGTGAAGCGGGAAAAATCATCAACTATAACAAGACCATACTTACTTCCTCCTATGCTTAGATAGGCGATGGGTCCGAAGAGGTCCATATGAAGCATCTCCAAGGGTCTTGATGTGGTCATCACATTTTTGGTGTTGTTGGTGACTTGTCCTCAAATGCTTCGTGATTAAGAACAAGGCAACATAAAAAGTGTTAAATGATAAGGTCCTTCGTCCTTTGAAACATTATTTCCCTTTGGGATATAATGTGCTCCGGACGAAGGTCACAAACAATAAATCTTCGTAAGCTCAATAAGCTATGACGAAGGACTTACACGCAACATGAAAAGTAATATAAACATTTAAATTTCATCACAACGTCATTTCTATTTTATTATTATATAACAATAGAAATGACTTCAAATTACAAGTGTACCTTCGGATTGCAGGAAGACCAAAGTACAAGGATGAAGCAAAAGCAAATGCCAGGTTAGCGTGAACAGTACGGGAGTACTGTTCATCTATTTATAGGCGTGGGACGCAGCCCATGTAAAATTACATTCATGTCCATTACATTTGCTAATGACCTATGGGAATCTGTCAAGGCCTAAGTAGTCTTTTCATCTTTAGGTCGGTTCCCCGTTCTGCTATCGCGACGAAGCTTTCCTGCGCATAGCTTCGGCTGCGCACCATCCTTCGTACAGCATGGTAACCAGCCCGTCCTTCATCTCAACCCCCTTTCGCCTGGCTTAAGCTTCGTCCTGTACGTACTCCATGTCCATAATCTGAGTCCGAAAATACCTGTTCATATAATTCACTTGGAAAACATTGTCAAGTCTTGTTTTTGAGGACCTTCGGAGGACGAAGGCCCCCAACAGTAGCCCCTCGCAATATTAATTTGTTAATGATAAATTCAGATTGCGATATAGACGAAGGCCTTGAGCCAAAGGTCCGAAAAAACACCTTCCCTTTGCTAGAATAGCAACATTCACTGACAAGCGGGGTCTTTCAATTTCCAACGCACTGGGCGTATAAATAAGATCATACCGCAAACTCATTTGGTACGCTCACTTGCCATCTGCTTCCGCTCACTAAATTTTTAGCTCTTGCGCACTAAGATTTGCTGATCTTTTGGTTTTGAAGCTTCGGCTTTGAAAACAGTTTTTTAGTGTTTCCGAAGATGTCTGAAGATAAGAAGGTCGCTGCTGAGATGAAGCTGAGCCTCGACGAAGAGAAGAACTTGGGGTTCCTTATAGCGATGGCGAAGACCAATACGGAAAAAATCACCAAGGAGATTCTGGAAGGTTTGTCTGAAGATACTGGTGACAGCGACAGTTATGATGTAGAAAGCGGTGGGGGAGAGTCCGAAGATCGACCATGGCGGCCAAGTCACTCAGTTTTCGGGAAAAGCACTATTAAGCAGAGTCATATTGACAATATGAGAGGGAGATATTTTCGAGATATATCTATTGTGAGGGCTGATGCTGGAGAAAAAACTTCTCCCACCCCCGAAGAAGATGAGGTCGTGATCTTCCGAAGCTTTCTCAAGGCTGGGCTTCGATTCCCCCTAAGCAGCTTTGTTGTCGAAGTCCTGAAGACATTTCAAGTCTACCTTCATCAAATTACTCCCGAAGCTATCATAAGAATGGGGATCTTTGTCTGGGCTGTGCGAAGCCAAGGCTTAGAACCAAATGCTAAAAGCTTTTGCAAAATTCATGAGTTGTTATATGAGACGAAGCCCTGGGGGAAAGAACAATATCACAACAACTTTGGTTGCTACAGCTTCGGTGCCCGCTCCGGGTCAAGCTGCCCCGTGCCAACCTTTCGGAAGAGGTGGCCCGGTGTCTGGATGACAGAATGGTTCTATGTAAAGAATGACTTGACAGCGCAGGAAGATGTTAAAAGTATCATTATGCGTCCTATCTGGCAGTGCTTCGGACTCCGAAAACCGAAGGTTGAAATGGATGAAGCGGCCGAAGAATGCCAAAGAGCCTTCAGCGTAGTCTGCTCTTTTATCGGGACAAGGGACTTGGTCCAAGAGCATATTGCCTTCAGGGTGTGGCCACTTGCAGAAAAGTGGGAAATGCCGAAGGAGACCATCAAAGAGTCTGACGAAGGCGGACTGGTCAGACTGAAATACACATTCAAATACGGGGATAAGTTTGTTGAACCTAATGACGACTGGTTAAAAAGCATTGAAACGTTAAGTGACGAACTGCTTGGGGCATATTCGAAGGCCGAGAACACTGCATTATCGGCAGCCTTCGGAGGCCGAAAGAAGAAAAGGCTCAACCGGGTATTTGATGCAGTCGGGTTTGTCTACCCTGACTACCATTATCCGGTGCCGGGCCGCAAAAGAAAAAATACTTCTCCTGCAACAGAAGTTGCCACAAGTGCTTCTAGTGAGCCAGCGCCGCAAAGAAAAAAGATGAAGGTGCTCACCCACCGGGCACGTTTTATTGAGCCGGCCACAGTGCCTGAATTTATCGGTAAAATCTCCTTGGCCACTGAAAATACAGAGCCAGCTCCAGTGCGGAAGATCGAAGAAAAAACTGAAGCGCCTTCAGCAGAGAAAGCAGAAAAACCGAAAATTGAAGGACCAAAAATATTAGAAATCTTGAGTCCTTCAGCAAGTGTTGAAACAATAAAAAATCAAAAGGGGCCATCGGTAACCCCGAAAAGAAAAAGAATGGTGAACGTGTTAGATGTTTTGGAGACAATTAAGTCTTCAAGCACAACTCCAAAGAAGACTGTTGAACTTTCTGAAGTGTCTACTGAAGCTTTAATTACTGAAGCTTCGAAGCAACAACTTGAAGTTGAAGCTGGGACTTCAGAGCCCACCAAGGAACAACCTTTGGAAACCGAAGAAAAAATAAAAATGCCAGAGCCAATTTTGGTTGAAGAAATCGACACTGCTGCCCCCGAAGCTTCTTCCACCATATGCGATTACATTGTGCGACATGCTTCGGGGAAAAAATTATCTGAAGAAGAGATTTATGAAGCCAACCACTATGCCAAAGAATTAAAATATCCGAAGGGGGCACTAGTGTTCAATGGGACAAACGAAGATGACTTCCTATACTATCTCCCTGACAACAAAGAATTATCTGTCTGCCGGGAGATGGCTAGGAGTATGGGGTTTCCGAAGCTTGAAGCTGGACTATGCGCTATGACGAAGGAGGATCTCGCGGATAGTCTTGCGTATAATAGCCTAAAGGTATGGGAATTGTGCGCTTGGAAATTTTATAATTCGTAACTCATTCTTTTATTCTTATACCAACTTTTTTTTACATGTAGGGCTTAATCCTAAGCAACGCATTGAGAGCACAAAAGAATGCCGAAGATGAGAGCTATGAAATTGCGTTCAACAACCTACGGTCAGAAGTTATTAAACTGAGAAATGAAGCTCTGGAAAAGGATAAGATTCTGCTTACATTGGTAGACAAGGTAAAAAAGGACGAAGCTGCCTCAAAGGTCCAGGCCGAAGCCCAAAAACGTGAGATTAAAGATCTTCAGAAACAGCTAGCTAGAGCTAAAGAGGAACGTATGCTTGAAGAAACAAAACGAGAGCTTAGCGATCAACTGGCCAATCATTTAGAGATAAGTGTTAAGGAGCTTCGTGCATCCCAGAGAAAATGCTACGTTAAATCTATAGAATGCGTCAAAAAGATAAAATCCAGCTTCGCCGGCGTTGGCGCATTCTCTAGTGAAGAGAACTTCTCAAGAGGCAATCCCGAAGGTCCACTGGAATGGATCAGTCACAAAGCAGAGGCCTTCGAGGAAATCCTGAGTAGCCGCGGTGACATCTGCGCTTTTTCGGGCGCCAGAGGAGTTGCTACTGTTTTGGAGAGGAAAGGTTGCGATCATATTAAGCTTCTTGCGCAATCCGAAGCCACTTTATCCGCTGAAGATATTAAAGACCCCTCGACCGAAGCTAGCCAGGTTGGTGGAAAATTTTTCACTGACGTTTGGGACAATGGTGGCCGAGAAATGGCCCAGGAAATTATTCGAAGAAGCGAGCAAGGTATCCATGATGCTAGGGAAGTAGCCACGGCCGCTGAAAAAAGCGCAGAGCCCAAAAGCCAAATAGGTACCAACTAGTGGTTTTTAGGTCTGTTGTAATTTTTGATTTTCGAACTTGCTTATGGTTTGTAATAGTAACATAGACATATATTCTCTTCCCTCAGAACCTGCTGGATCGTCTGCTGACCCTCACACGAAAGGGGATGACGAAATTAAACAAATGGCCGAAGGTATCATGGATAAAGTTGTTGAACAACTTCTAAATGAGGCTGCCGAAGTAGTACTAAGAGAAGACTAGATGTTATTAGAAAAAACATTTGGAGTGTGATCTATGTAATATTTTGTACACTTGAATGTAATATACAAGTCTCTTTTCATTATTCAATTCTTTACGATGCATGAAATTCTACATACATACCATTTTTGAGCCTTCGGCGAAAAAACACCTTCCCTTCTTTTCATGCTTCGTGAAGAAGACATTCTCCTTTAATACTATTCTGATGAAGCACATCCACGCTTCGTGAAAATATTCTCCGAAGCTGTATTCCGAAGATCAACATTGCATTCCCTCGTGACTTTGCACGATTTTCACTTTCTCAAAGCGTCCTTTCGAAGGTTGATACTGTGTCCCCTTCTTTTGCCATATGCAACATGATGTATGATGCTTATGCTATGCAAAAATGATGTGATGATGCTATGTTATGTAGATGACATTTGTTCCGAAGATACACACATATCCTCATAAAACACAAAATATCTTTATATCAGCGCTAACTTTTCGCTGTAAGCTCTGCATTCCCTTAGGAACGTCTTTGGAGCTTCTTCGCCTTTTACTTAGGCGGTATCAGCGTTGACTTTTCGCTGTAAGCTCTGCGTTCCCTTAGGAACGTCTTTGGAGCTTCTTCGCCTTTTACTTAGGCGGTATCAGCGTTGACTTTTCGCTGTAAGCTCTGCATTCCCTTAGGAACGACTTTGGAGCAGAAAACTTACACTGCGCTCCCTTTGGAACGGCTTTTTGTGACTTCAGCAACTTACTCTGCGTTCCTTAGAACGACTTTTTGTGGCTTCGAAGGATTTTTAATAATTCGAAGGTCCTTCTTGTTATCGCAAATTTTTAAGCTTCAGCAACTTAAGCATGTGGAGAAAATAGGCTTTCCTCGTGACCAACAACGAAACTATTACATGAAAACTGAAATGTTCTTTATTACACAGAAAATAGAACTAAATGGAAAAGACTGCTATCAAGGTAGGATATTTGTCAATAAATGTGCTTCGACTCTGGCACAGTGCTATTGACTGTGCGAGCTTCAGATTGTTCTCTGAGATCCCTTTGGTGTGGAACATATTGGCTCCCTTCCAGCTGTTGGCCTTGTTGCAGCGGTGGTGGAGGCGGGGGCTGCTGCCATGAAGCTTGAGGTTGACTCGCCGAAGCTACAGAAACTGCAGGGTGGTTGCCCACGTATTCTGGGATGTAAGGCTGATGGTACGAAGCAGTATGCATGACCTGCTTCGGCTGAACTTGTTGCGCTGCAGCTTCGGCTATCTCCTTTTGCTTTTGGATGGTAACATGGCACATCCTGGTGGTATGGCCCTTGTTTTCACCACATAATAAGCAAAATACTCTCCTTGGTTGATCTCCAAATCTTCCGCCGAAGCCCCTGGCGCCTCTGCCTCTTGGAGCTGGTGGCCGGAAGAAAGTTTGCTGTTGCCCCGAAGCCTGTGAGGAGCACTGCGGCCTGTTCTGCTGACTCCCCTTATCATCATTTTGAGTAGAGTTGTGGATGGACCTGACATGCCTCGGATAGAATCTTCCTCCGAAGCCCCTGGTCATTTCAGAAAATCTGAAAGCCTCCTCCCTTCTTTGGCAAAAATCATTGTCGGCACGAATGTACTCGTCCATCTTCTGGAGCAGCTTCTCCAAAGTCTGAGGAGGCTTCCTAGCAAAGTATTGAGCTGAAGGTCCAGGACGAAGCCCCTTGATCATGGCTTCGATGACAATTTCATTGGGCACCGTTGGTGCCTGTGCCCTCAAACGCAAGAACCTTCTGACATACGCCTGAAGGTATTCTTCATGATCCTGAGTGCACTGGAACAAGGCTTGAGCAGTGACCGGCTTCGTCTGAAACCCTTGAAAGCTGGTTAACAACATGTCCTTCAGCTTTTGCCATGAAGTGATCGTTCCTGGTCGAAGGGAGGAATACCAGGTCTGAGCAACATTCCTGACAGCCATAACAAAAGACTTTGCCATGACTGCAGCATTGCCACCATACGAAGATACTGTTGCTTCGTAGCTCATCAAAAACTGCTTCGGGTCTGAATGGCCATCGAACATGGGAAGCTGGGGCGGCTTGTAGGACGGAGGCCAAGGTGTAGCCTGCAGCTCAGCGGACAGGGGAGAAGCATCATCGAAAACAAAATTTCCATGATGGAAATTGTCATACCAGTCATCTTCGTTGAAGAAGCCTTCCTGATGAAGGTCTTTTTGTTGAGGCCTTCTGTTCTGCTCATCGTGAGTAAGATGGCGAACTTCTTCAGAAGCTTCGTCTATCTGCCTTTGCAGCTCAGCTAGCCTGGCCATCTTTTCCTTCTTCCTCTGCACCTGTTGATGAAGCATCTCCATATCTCTGATCTCTTGGTCTAGCTCATCCTCCTGAAGCGTCGGGCTGACGGCCTTCCTCTTCTGGCTTCGGGCCTCCCGAAGAGAGACAGTCTCCTGGTTGGGGTCCAGCGGTTGCAGAGCTGCAGCCCCAGTCGCTGAAGCTTTCTTCGGCGCCATAGCGAGGGTCTATGGCTTCCGAAGGTGTTCAAAAAACTCAAAGTGGAAGTGAGTTCACCGGAGGTGGGCGCCAATGTTGGTGACTTGTCCTCAAATGCTTCGTGATTAAGAACAAGGCAACATAAAAAGTGTTAAATGATAAGGTCCTTCGTCCTTTGAAACATTATTTCCCTTTGGGATATAATGTGCTCCGGACGAAGGTCACAAACAATAAATCTTCGTAAGCTCAATAAGCTATGACGAAGGACTTACACGCAACATGAAAAGTAATATAAACATTTAAATTTCATCACAACGTCATTTCTATTTTATTATTATATAACAATAGAAATGACTTCAAATTACAAGTGTACCTTCGGATTGCAGGAAGACCAAAGTACAAGAATGACGCAAAAGCAAATGCCAGGTTAGCGTGAACAGTACGGGAGTACTGTTCATCTATTTATAGGCGTGGGACGCAGCCCATGTAAAATTACATTCATGTCCATTACATTTGCTAATGACCTATGGGAATCTGTCAAGGCCTAAGTAGTCTTTTCATCTTTAGGTCGGTTCCCCGTTCTGCTATCGCGACGAAGCTTTCCTGCGCATAGCTTCGGCTGCGCACCATCCTTCGTACAACATGGTAACCAGCCCGTCCTTCATCTCAACCCCCTTTCGCCTGGCTTAAGCTTCGTCCTGTCCGTACTCCATGTCCATAATCTGAGTCCGAAAATACCTGTTCATATAATTCACTTGGAAAACATTGTCAAGTCTTGTTTTTGAGGACCTTCGGAGGACGAAGGCCCCCAACAGGTGTGATGAGAGCTTCCTACCTGTTTCCCTGCTTGACAAGCTGCACAAGGTCTATCTTTTTCGAAATGCACATTAGTTAGACCTATCACGTGTTCTCCCTTTAGAAGCTTGTGGAGGTTTTTCATCCCTACATGTGCTAAGCGGCGATGCCACAGCCAACCCATGCAAGTCTTAGCAATTAAGCATGCATCTAGACCGGCCTCTTCTTTTGCAAAATCAACCAAATAAAGCTTGCTGTCTAGTACACCCTTAAAAGCTAGTGAACCATCACACCTTCTAAAGACAGACACATCTACATTTGTGAATAGACAATTATATCCCATATTGCATAATTGACTAACAGATAACAAATTATATCCAAGAGACTCAACTAAAAACACATTAGATATAGAGTGCTCGGATGAAATAGCAATTTTACCTAACCCTTTTACCTTGCCTTGGTTCCCATCACCGAATATTATTGAATCTTGGGAATCCTTGTTTTTGACGTAGGAGGTGAACATCTTCTTCTCCCCCATCATATGGTTTGTGCATCCGCTGTCGATAATCCAGCTTGAACCCCCGGATGCATAAACCTGCAAGGCAAATTTAGGCTTGGGTCTTAGGTACCCAACTCTTGTTGGGTCCTACAAGGTTAGTGACAATGGTCTTAGGGACCCAAATGCAAGTTTTGTCTCCCTTACATTTGGCCCCTAACTTCCTAGCAATTACCTTCTTATCCTTTCTACAAATAGCAAAGGAAGCATTGCAAGCATAATAAATTGTAGAAGGTTCATTCATTACTTTCCTAGGAACATGAACAATATTCTTTCTAGGCACATGATGAATAACATTTCTCCTAGACATATCTCTACCATGCATATGAGAATCAAAAGCATCATAAGTATTACAACTCCTATAAGCATTTCTAGACTGTCTCCTATCATGGTACATAAAAGCATGGTTCTTTTTAGCACTACTAGTCATAGGGGCCTTCCCTTTCTCCTTGGCGGAGATGGGAGCCTTATGGCTTGTCAAGTTCTTGGCTTCCCTCTTGAAGCCAAGTCCATCCTTAATTGAGGGGTGTCTACCAATCGTGTAGGCATCCCTTGCAAATTTTAGCTTATCGAATTCACTTTTGCTAGTCTTAAGTTGGGCATTAAGACTAGCCAATTCATCATTTAATTTGGAAATTGAAACTAGGTGTTCACTACAAGCATCAATGTCAAAATCTTTACACCTATTGCAAATCATAACATGTTCTACACATGAGTTAGATTTACTTGCTACTTCTAGTTTAGCATTTAAATTATCATTAACACCTTTTAAAGTAGAAATGGTTTCATGACAAGTAGATAGTTCACAAGAAAGCATTTCATTCCTTTTAACTTCTAAAGCAAGGGATTTTTGAGCCTCTACAAACTTATCATGTTCTTCGTACAAAAGATCCTCTTGCTTTTCTAATAATTTATTCTTATCATTTAAAGCATCAATCAGTTCATTGATTTTATCAATTTTATTTCTATCTAAACCTTTAAATAAACTAGAATAGTCTATTTCATTGTCATCACTAGACTCCTCATCACTTGAAGAAGTATAAGTGATATTCCAAGTGCATACCTTCTTCTCTTTCACCATGAGGCACGTGTGATGCTCGTTTGGGAAGAGGGATGACTTGTTGAAGGCGGTGGCGGCGAGTCCTTCATTGTCGGAGTCCGAGGAGGAGCAATCCGAATCCCACTCCTTTCCAAGATGTGCCTCGCCCTTGGCCTTCTTGTAATTCTTCTTCTTTTCCCTTTTGTTCCCTTTTTCCTGGTCACTATCATTATCGGGACAGTTAGCAATAAAATGACCAATCTTACCACATTTGAAGCATGAGCGCTTCCCCTTTGTCTTGGTCTTGCTTGGCTGTCCCTTGCGACCCTTTAGCGCCGTCTTGAAGCGCTTGATGATGAGGGCCATCTCTTCATCATTGAGCCCTGCCGCCTCAACTTGCGCCACCTTGCTAGGTAGTGCCTCCTTGCTCCTCATTGCCTTGAGAGCAACGAGTTGAGGCTCATTGATTGGACCATTCAACGCGTCATCCACGTATCTCGCCTCCTTGATCATCATTCGCCCGCTTACGAACTTCCCAAGAACTTCTTCGGGCGACATCTTGGTGTACCTAGGATTTTCACAAATATTGTTCACCAGATGTGGATCAAGTACAGTAAAGGACCTTAGCATTAGACGAACGACGTCGTGGTCCGTCCATCGCGTGCTTCCGTAGCTCCTTATTTTATTGATGAGGGTCTTGAGCCGGTTGTATGTTTGGGTTGGCTCATCGCCCCTTATCATCGCGAATCTTCCAAGCTCGCCCTCCACCAACTCCATTTTGGTGAGCAAGGTGACGTCGTTCCCCTCATGAGAGATCTTGAGGGTGTCCCAGATCTGCTTGGCATTGTCCAAGCCGCTCACCTTATGGTACTCGTCCCTGCACAAAGAGGCTAACAACACAGTAGTAGCTTGTGCATTTTTATGAATCTGTTCATTAATAAATATAGGACTATCCGAGCTATCAAATTTCATTCCATTCTCAACAATCTCCCATATGCTTGGATGGAGAGAGAACAAGTGACTACGCATTTTGTGACTCCAAAATCCGTAGTCCTCCCCATCAAAGTGTGGAGGTTTGCCAAGAGGGATGGAAAGCAAATGAGCATTTGAACTCTGAGGAATACGAGAGTAATCGAAAGAAAAATTCGAATTAACTGTCTTTCTTTTCTCGTAGTCGTTGTCGTCGTCCTTGTGGGAAGAAGTGGACTCGTCGCTGTCGTTGTAGTAGACGATCTCCTTGATGCGTCTCTTCGGGCGATTAGTCACTTCGTGAAGAGAACGGCTCCGATACCAATTGAGAGCACCTAGAGGGGGGGTGAATAGGTGATCCTGTGAAACTTGAAAACTTAATGCCACAAAACTTGGTTAGGCGTTAGTACAATAATGCCAAGTGGCTAGAGAGGAGTCTCAACAAAACACAATAACCACAAGAGATCAATCACAGAGATGGCACAATGGTTTATCCTGTGGTTCGGCCAAGACCAACGCTTGCCTACTCCACGTTGTGGCGTCCCAACGGATGAGGGTTGCAATCAACCCCTCTCAAGCGGTCCAAAGACCCACTTGAATACCACAGTGTTTTGCTTTGCTTTTCTTTATCCCGTTCGCGAGGAATCTCCACAACTTGGAGTCTCTCGCCCTTACACTTTGATGATCACAAAGAAGCACGGAGTAAGGGAGGGATGAGCAACGCACACAAGACACAAAATCAGAATGTCAACACGCACACAAGTCGCAACAAGAGCTCGCAACACAACCCAACGAGTTCACAACTCAACTAGAGCTCTAGATGCTATCACGAAGAAACAAATGCGTGGAATCGAAGTCTTGGTGCTTAGGAATGCTTTGAGTATGCTTGGTGTTCTCCTTCATGCGCCTAGGGGTCCCTTTTATAGCCCCAAGGCAGCTAGGAGCCATTGAGAGCATTCCAGGAAGGCAGATCTTGCCTTCTGTCGCCTGGCGCACCGGACAGTCCGGTGCACCACCGGACACTGTCCGGTGCGGATTTCTTTCCTTCTATGGCGCAGTCGACCGTTGAAGATCCAGAGCCGTTGGCGCACCGGACACTGTCCGGTGCACACCGGACAATCCGGTGCCCCAATGTGACCGTTGGCTCGGCCACACGTCACGCGCGGAATCCTCGGCCGACTGTTGCCCCGGCTGACCGTTGGCTCACCGGACAGTCCGGTGAATTATAGCCGTACGCCGTTGATGGCTTCCCGAGAGCGACGAGTTCGCCTGTGAACGGCTCACCGGACAGTCCGGTGAATTATAGCCGTACACCGCCGTCGAACTCCCGAGAGCAGCAAGTTCGCCAGAGCCAGTCTGGCGCACCGGACACTGTCCGGTGCACCACCGGACAGTCCGGTGCACCCAGACTGAGCAGACTTTGGCTGAGCAAAGCCATCTCTTCTCTAACTTGATTTTCCTGTTTCCAGCACTTAGACACAATACATTAGTCCATAAAACAATGTACTAAGTCTAGAAACATACCTTTTGACATGATTTGCACTTTGTCCACCACTTTGCATAGATTAACACAAAAGCACTTGTGTTGGCACTCAATCACCAAAATACTTAGAAATGGCCCAAGGGCACATTTCCCTTTCAGCTATCACATTCGGGGATGGAAATCAAGGTTTGGTCAAAGGATTGGGTAAAATTGCTATATCACCTGACCATTCTATTTCCAATGTTTTTCTTGTAGATTCTTTAGATTACAACTTGCTTTCTGTTTCTCAATTATGCAAAATGGGTTACAACTGTCTTTTTACGGATATAGGTGTTACTGTCTTTAGAAGAAGTGATGATTCAGTAGCTTTTAAGGGAGTATTAGAGGGTCAGCTATACTTAGCTGATTTCAATAGAGCTGAACTCGATACTTGCTTAATCGCTAAGACTAACATGGGTTGGCTCTGGCACCGCCGACTAGCCCATGTTGGGATGAAGAATCTTCACAAGCTTCTAAAGGGAGAGCACATTTTGGGACTAACAAATGTTCACTTTGAGAAAGACAGGATTTGTAGTGCATGCCAAGCAGGGAAGCAAGTTGGTGTTCATCATCCACACAAGAACATCATGACAACTGACAGGCCACTCGAGCTCCTCCACATGGACCTATTCGGCCCGATAGCTTACATAAGCATCGGCGGGAGTAAGTACTGTCTAGTTATTGTGGATGATTATTCGTGCTTCACTTGGGTATTCTTTTTACAGGAAAAATCTCAAACCCAAGAGACTTTGAAGGGATTCTTGAAACAGGCTCAAAATGAGTTCGGCTTGAAGATTAAGAAGATAAGAAGCGACAACGGAACGGAGTTCAAAAACTCACAAATAGAAGGCTTTCTTGAGGAGGAGGGCATCAAGCATGAGTTCTCTTCTCCCTACTCGCCACAACAAAATGGTGTAGTGGAGAGGAAGAATAGAACTCTATTGGACATGGCAAGAACCATGCTTGATGAGTACAAGACTTCGGATCAGTTTTGGGCCGAGGCGGTCAACACCGCTTGCTATGCCATCAACCGGTTATATCTACACCGAATCCTCAAGAAAACATCCTATGAACTCCTCACCGGTAAAAAGCCAAATGTTTCATATTTTAGAGTCTTTGGTAGCAAATGCTTTATTCTTGTTAAAAGAGGTAGAAAATCTAAATTTGCTCCTAAGGCTGTAGAAGGCTTTTTACTAGGATATGATTCAAACACAAGGGCATATAGAGTCTTTAACAAGTCCACTGGACTAGTTGAAGTTTCTTGTGACATTGTGTTTGATGAGACTAACGGCTCTCAAGTAGAGCAAGTTGATCTTGATGAATTAGATGATGAAGAGGCTCCATGCATCGCGCTAAGGAACATGTCCATTGGGGATGTGTGTCCTAAGGAATTTGAAGAGCCTCCACAAGCACAAGATCAACCATCTTCCTCCATGCAAGCATCCCCACCAACTCAAGATGAGGATGAGGCTCAAGATGATGAAGGAGAAGATCAAGAAGATGAGCCACCTCAAGAGGAGGACAATGATCAAGGGGGGATGCTAATGATCAAGACAAGGAGGATGAGCAAGATCCAAGGTCGCCACACCCAAGAGTCCACCAAGCAATCCAACGGGATCACCCCGTGAACACCATCCTTGGCGATATTCATAAGGGGTAACCACTCGATCTCGTGTTGCTCATTTTTGTGAACATTACTCTTTTGTTTCCTCTATTGAGCCACACAGCGTAGAGGAAGCACTTCAAGATTCGGATTGGGTGTTGGCGATGCAAGAGGAGCTCAACAATTTCAAGAGGAATGAGGTATGACATTTAGTTCCACGTCCTAACCAAAATGTTTTAGGAACCAAGTGGGTCTTCCGCAACATGCAAGATGAGCATGGTGTGGTGACAAGGAACAAGGCACGACTTGTGGCCAAAGGGTATTCACAAGTCGAAGGTTTGGATTTTGGAGAAACCTATGCACCCATAGCTAGGCTTGAGTCAATTCGAATATTACTTGCCTATGCTACTCACCATGGCTTTAAGCTTTATCAAATGGACGTGAAGAGTGCCTTCCTCAACGGACCTATCAAGGAAGAGGTCTATGTTGAGCAACCTCCCGGCTTTGAGGATAGTGAGTATCCTAACCATGTTTACAAACTCTCTAAGACGCTTTATGGGCTCAAGCAAGCCCCAAGAGCATGGTATGAATGCCTAAGAGATTTTCTTATCACTAATGGATTCAAAGTCGGTAAAGCCGATCCTACTTTATTCACTAAAACTATTGAGAATGATTTGTTTGTATGCCAAATTTATGTTGATGATATCATATTTGGGTCTACTAACAAATCTATTTGTGAAGAGTTTAGTAGGATCATGATTCAAAAATTCGAGATCTCTATGATGGGGGAGTTGAAGTATTTTCTAGGATTTCAAGTGAAGCAACTCCAAGAGGGCACCTTCATTAGCCAAACGAAGTACATTCAAGATATTCTTACCAAGTTTGGAATGAAGGATGCAAAGCCCATCAAGACACACATGGGAACCAATGGGCATCTCAACCTCGACACGGGAGGTAAATCCGTAGACCAAAAGGTATACCGGTCAATGATAGGTTCCTTACTCTATTTATGTGCATCTCGACCGGACATTATGCTTTCTGTATGCATGTGTGCAAGGTTCCAAGCCAACCCTAAGGAAGTTCACCTTAGGGCCGTAAAGAGAATCTTGAGATATTTAGTTCAAACACCTAAGTTTGGTCTTTGGTACCCTAAGGGATCCTCATTTGATTTATTAGGATATTCCGATGCTGATTGGGCAGGGTGTAAGATTGATAGGAAGAGCACATCAGGGACTTGTCAGTTTCTGGGGAGATCCCTGGTGTCTTGAGCTTCAAAGAAACAAAACTCAATAGCTCTTTCTACCGCCGAAGCCGAGTACATTGCCGCAGGCCATTGTTGCGCGCAATTGCTTTGGATGAGGCAAACCCTTAGGGACTATGGCTACAAGTTTAGCAAAATCCCTCTCCTATGTGACAATGAGAGTGCCATCCGCATGGTAGATAGTCCCGTTGAACACAGCCGCACTAAACACATAGCCATTCGGTATCACTTTCTGAGAGATCACCAACAAAAGGGGGATATCGAGATAGCCTATATAAACACCAAAGATCAATTGGCCGATATCTTTACCAAGCCACTAGATGAGAAAACCTTTACCAAACTTAGGAATGAGCTAAATATTCTTGATTCTAGGAATTTTGATTGATTCTTTGCATACATAGCTCATTTATATACCGTTGATCATATCTCTTTTATTTCTATGACTAATGTGTTTTCAAGTATAATATTGTGCTTAGTCATAGATATTGAAAGGGAAATGGAGTATTCAGCAAAGAAGGCGCTTCCACTCAACTCCAATTGTATTTGCCGGTACTCCGCATCGTTCTCCACTTTGGTATAATCTTCACTCATATTTTTGTGTGTGCCAAAGGGGGAGAAAGTTTGAGAAAGGGCTTATATTTCACTCACAAGTATACATTTTTGGCGCTTCATGCCAAAGAGGGAGAAAGTATGAGCCCAAAGCAAAAGGATCGCACCACCACCGAATTTTAAAAATGAAGTTTTTAAAATTGATATCTTATTGTGTTCAAAAGGGGGAGAAAGTAGTATCTTCAAAACTTGCAAAACCCTCTTGAACACTAAGAGGAGAATTTTATTTAGGGGGAGTTTTGTTTAAGTCAAAGGAAAAGCATTTGAAACAGGGGAGAAAACTTCAAATCTTGAAAATGCTTCTTTCAATCTTATTCATGTACCTTTGACTATTTGCAAAAGGTTTTTGAAAAGAATTTTACAAAGAATTTGCAAAACTAAACCCGTGGTGCAAATGAGGTCCAAAATTTTAAATAAGAAGAAAACCATCCATGCACATCTATTGAAATGAGTATATTGGTTTTAATTCCAAGCAACCTTTGCACTTACCTTATGCAAACTAGTTCAATTTAGCACTTCTATATTTGCTTTGGTTTGTGTTGGCATCAATCACCAAAAAGGGGGAGATTGAAAGGGAAATAAGGTCAAACCTTTTCCTATATGAATTTTGGTGGTTGAATTGCCCAACACAAATTATTGGACTAACTAGTTTGCTCTAGAATATATGTTCTACAGGTGCCAAAGGTTCACAACAAACCAATACAAAGTCCAAGAAAAGGTTCAAATAAAAGGAGCAAAGTTAAACCGAAGGCACCCTTGGTCTGGCGCACCGGACTGTCCAGTGTGCCACCGGACAGTGTCCGGTGCACCAGGGAGATCGACGCAGAACTTGCCAGCTTCGGGAATTTGGGAGGCCGCTCTGCTATAATTCACTGGACTATCTGGTGTAGCACCGGACTATCCGGTGTGCCAGCGGAGCAACGGCTACTTCGCGCCAACGGTCGTCTGCAGAACACATTAAATGCGCTACAGTGCGCGCCTGCGCGCAGAAGTCAGAGCAGGCGCCAGAAGGCGCACCAGACAGTCTACAGGACCTGTCCGGTGCACCATCGGACTGTCCGGTGGCCCCACAAGTCAGAGCTCCAACGATCGAACCCTAACGGTTGGGTGACGTGGCTGGCGCACCGGACTGTCCGGTGCGCCCGTCGACAGAAGCCATCCCCAACGGCATTTTGGTGGTTGGGGCTATAAATACCCCAACCACCCCACATTCATGGCATCCAAGTTCTCAGCCTTCAAACCTCATACAAGAGCTATAGCATTCAATACAAGACACAAACAAAGAGATCAAATTCTCTCCCAAGTCCGGAATCACTCCAAACAAATTAGTGACTAGAGAGAGAGACTTTTGTGTTCTTTTGAGCTCTTGCGCTTGGATTGCTTTTCTTCTTCCTCATTCTTGTTTCCATAACACTTGTAATCAAAACAAGAGACACCAATTGTGTGGTGGTCTTTGTAGTGGACCTAGTGTCCCGTTTGATTGAGAAGCTCACTCGGTCTAAGTGACCTTTTGAGAGAGGGAAAGGGTTGAAAGAGGCCCGGTCTTTGTGACCACCTAAATGGGGAGTAGGTTCGCAAGAACCGAACCTCGGTAAAACAAATCACCGTGCCATCCATTCTTATTTGCTTGTGATTGGTTTTCGCCCTCTCTTTCGGACTCGTTTATATTTCTAACGCTAACCCCGGCTTGTAGTTGTGCTTAAGTTTGTAATTTTCAGATTCCGCCTATTCACCCCCCTCTAGGCGACTTTCGCTTTGTTCCTTGTCACCACACTATGCTCATCTTGCTTGTTGTGGAATACCCACTGTAGGAAATGGGTGACGCCTAAGAGGGGGGGTGAATTAGGACTTCTAAAACTTTTACTAGACTAGGCCACAAATAAATCCCTAGAGCAAAACCTATGCAAATAATCAAATTAGAATGTGCAAACTAGGTTTTGTCTAAGTGTTGCTATCTCTACCACAATGGCTAAGTTTCAATCTACACTATATGGGCATAAAGACAAGATTGAAACTTAAATGCTTAATGTAAATGTGAAAGTTAAAGAGCGAGGTAGAGATGCAAACTCTCGTGGATGACGCCGGTATTTTTACCGAGGTATCCAAAACCGTGCAAGGTTCCGACTAATCCTCGTTGGTGCCCCTATGCAAAGGGAAGCCCACGTGAGGGCCAAGCACCTTGATCGAGTAACTCCGTAGAGAGCCGCAGGCCTTCTCCACGCGCAAGTGGTGCTCCACTTCCGTCTCCTCTCGGACGCTCCCTATCGTCTCCACTATCGAGCTTTCGGTTGAAATGCTGCGGGCCTCGTTCCCTCTGGTACACGGTGGCGGCCGTGACACAAATGCGGTTGTCACGGTCTCGCAAGACTCTCGCCCCACTCGGTACAACTACAATGGCTCGTGCAAGAGCCGAGGGGTTGTGTGGTTTGTCTAAACTCACTCAACTAACTAGGATTCACCTGGAGCAAGCACTAATGCGGTCTAACTAACCTAAGCACTTTGCAAAGCACATACGCTAATCACCGAGTGATTCTATTAAGCACTTGGGTGTTTGAGCTCTTGGAAATGTCTACAATATGCCTTGGTATGTTGCTTGGGCTCCCACACTTGGAAATGGTCGGTTGGAGGTGTATTTATAGCCCCCAACATAAATGTAGCCATTGGAGAAAAGCTGCTGCTCTCTGCGGCACACCGGACAGTCCGTGGTGCACCGGACAGCGCACTGTTCATTGTCCGGTGCGCCTAGCCATTGCCCTGCCACAGCAGGTGACCATTGGCACTGCATGCTTTTCACACCGGATAGTCCGGACTCCACACCGGACAGTCCGGTGGTCTTCTCTGCATAGTGCCACCTAGAACTAGCCGTTGGGCTGCGATTCCCTAGTGCACCGGACAGTCCGGCGTGTGGCACCGGGCAGTCTGGTGTGCCACCGGAAAGTTCGATGCTCCACGCATAGACAGTCCGCAGGCAACACATCTTCTTTTCTTAGACTTTTCTTTGATCTTCTTAATGTCTACTTTTGAGGTGTTGCTTTCCTCAATTCCTTGGTCCAAGATACTTTAGCATCCTGTGAACTACAAACACATACACTAGGAAACTCATTAGTTCATGGATTGTGTTAATCATCAAACACCAAAACTCATTAAGCCAAATGGCCCGAGATCCATTTTCCTTACAATCTCCCCCTTTTTGGTGATTGATGACAACACAACCAAAGCAAGCAAATAATACAAGCATTTGAATAAAAATATGCAATATACTTGCTAGGATGCATGTTTGTCCCCTCAATGTGATATTATGGACTTAAGCCTCCCCGTAACTCCATAATTCACTTACTTCCTATTTTGGACCAAAGAACCAAAACCACTTGAAAAGCTACTTGAAGAAATAAAATTTTAAATTGGTGGTGTTTGGTGTTTGATACATTTTTCATTGCTTTGGTCCCAAAACTTCTCCCCCTTTAGCATCAACCACCAAAAAGGAAGACATTAAAAGCATGTAGGAAGTAGATAAGGCTTGCCCTCATAAGAGATTTTGTCAAATGATACCAATTGTAGGATACTAAATTAAACCACATGTAGGGTACTAGTTGAACCATCAAATAGTTACTCCCCCTAAATGAGTGTTCTCTTTAGAAAGAAATTTCTCCCCTTTTAGAGGCGAAGAAATACTCCCCCTGACAGAGATCTTCTACTTAGGAAAAAGCATGTGAAAATTAGAGGTGCAAGACATGATTTGAATAGACTAACTTCCCTTATGCATAGGTAACAGAATATGAGTTAACCACTTATGCATTTTTAGCAACATGGAAGTATATGGTATGAAATATAGTTTAATCAAATATTGGAGAAGACATATAAATGATACTAAATGTAGTCTCAGAGATACCGATTGAAAGTCAATGGCGGACCAATGAAAACCAATGGCAGGCTTGTGAGACATGAGAGTTCTTGGAGATTTTGCAGTAGAAGATTGTTGTCTCTCTTCGGGGACTTCATTTTCCTTACAATGAGACTATCACATAAAATAATCTTGAAAAGGTGTTAGTCTCAAAGTCTTAGATTATAGAGTAACCTCCCCCTGAAAGTGTGCATACAAGTTTTGAATACTTATAGGAGACATGCACTTTGATTTCATATCAAGAGGGGCAAATTATCCATAATCCGAACTTTGGCACTGTCGGTACCCTGAAACTAGGGTACCCCTTGTTACTGTATAACACGTAGTACCCACGCGGCTATCTTTAGTCGCGTGGTAAAAGAGCTGTATGTGGGACCAGGCCATGACTTGCCCCCAGCCTCGGGCGACTACTCTAGGCCAGCAATAGCGCCTGTAACACCCGGTTTTAAAGGACAAAGCCGGGTGCATCTCATACATGCGCCAAAGAAGACAACATATATAATAATAGAGTGTATAGAGATAAATGTCACAAAACATCAGGGTATTTATTACATAGCGGAAGACTTATTACAAAATAAAAGAATAAATGTAAAACGAACTAAGGATCGTCGGCGCCAATGTCGACTGAGAAACGCCATCTAGATCAGATCGAATGCCTCGGTGTTAGGCGGCTCCTCTTCGACCACCTGTTCTTCTCCTGTGGGGGGGGGGTGTGAGACAGCAAGAGTGAGCTCACATACGTTCATAGCTCAACAAGTCGTGGGGAATAATGTGGCATGAACTCACCAAAGGTGGGAGTTCATGAAGTGTAAGGCTGGTCAATGAAATAAAGGCTGAGGCTGAGCATTGCTTTTATAAGTTGGTCAAAATTTTATTAGCATTTACTAAGTGTAAGTAAATACCAAACCTTAATAATAATAAAGAAAAGTAATAGTAAAATAATCCCAAATGCGATGCAAATGTCAAATTAAATTTAAGTTCCATATTTAATCATGTGAGGGTCCGAGCCGCTCATGACCGTGAGCACGGCTAGTATACTAGTTTTACACTCTGCAGAGGTTGCGCATCTTTACCCACAAGTCATGTTACCCATCTGCCAAGAGACGGCCAATCCCATACACCTCTACCGAGGAGGCGAGGCAGGGTAACACTACGAGGCCTTTACAAAGTTCCACTAGCTTCAGAAATCCCGCTACAGTTTATAGGAAGCTCCAGTGCAGGGTTCTTGCCTGATCGCCATCGCAGCAAAATCAACCAAGGACCTCCCTACACTGACCACTCCCCTACTACCCTTGCCCCTTTCGGGTAAGGAAGACCTCCACTAGCTTTCCTAGTTAATCAGCCAAGGGCGTCCCATTAAACCCTTGTGGTAGCACTGTTTTCCTGGGTGGTCGCTCCATGTTCCCATTAATTTAATGATCTTAACATGAACAGTAATAATAACAAGATAATAACAGAATAATCAAGAGTAGTGTATCTCCATACCCAATCCACATAAAGCAATAGCAAGTACTACCCAAAAATATTTCAGTGGTGAACAAGGTATAAAGATAACCAAAACTGGGGTAACTTAAAGGATCCCATCAAAATTAACCTATGCAGATCATTAAAATTAATAAGAACATGGCTGGGAAAAAGTAAGTGATCAAGGGCACAACTTGCCTTCAATGAGCTCCTACTCAGCTACCTCTACTTGTTGAACCTCAGATTCCACAGTGGCTTGTTCGTCTACTCGCATCAACACAATACATACACAGTATAGCATAAATTAACATCACATCAAACATGCAAATAAAATACACAGTAAAAATCTACACATTAAAATGAGATCATAGGAACTGGAATCACTAAATTTGGAGTTATAGAATTCAAGCTATGAATTTCCTAAGATTTAATGTGCTTGAAATAGGATTAAATGATAAATTAATTTTCTAATTGTTTTCATGTCCAAACAGAGACACTAAATGGTAGAGAATATTATTACAAAATTTTAGAAATTGGAATGGCTCAATTTGGACTAAAAATGGATTTTCTATGATTTATACAAGTTCTAGGGTTTATTTTCATATTAAAAATCCAATTTCTAATTCATTTAATCGATTTAAAACAGTTCTGGATCGGGCCTCGATTTCCAGAAAGGTCAGGGGCTCTAGCGCTAAATATGCCGAGACACAGACCACTGTGCTACGGACTGCGGGTTGATTCCTGTAAATCCTAGGGGTTCTTTAGCAAGATTGACTCGGCTGAAGGGCTACGAGCGATTCTCGGCCGTTGGATCACCAGCCGAGGGCTCAGATTAGATCGCTACATCAACCGAAGCGGTATGCATCGTCAGCCGCTGGATCCTATATCTACGGCTCGGATTTTATTACCCTAGATCCAATCCTGTCCGTTGAAACTAGATCAATGGACCAGATTGAATCAACGCGAAAGGGTACACGGGGACTAATCCCAGCCGTCCACCAACAAATCAACGGCCGATGGCCTTCTTCCCCACCCGAACACCCAGCCGCGATGGCAGGCCCTCCCCGCGGTGGAGCTCACCCGCGAGCTGAAATTCCACCATCACCGGGCACTAAACCAAAATTAAACTGGTGCTACGCGATTAGGGGTGAATGCAGAACATCCAGGAAGGCGAATTACCTTCGAGGGTGAGGCAGGGACCTAGGCCCACGGCGCACCACAGCTCCGCCGTGGATCTTGGACCCGACGAGAAATTGGACGCCGACGCTCCCTGGAATTCCTCTCGAAGGCTCACTGGTCGCAAGCGCTTGCCCCGGCGGACCTCGCAGACCCCACAACCGAGCAACGAGGGCGCACACTGTGAATTTGGATTGCGGCGGCTGTCCACGGCTGCAAACTTCTCGCCCACTCGCTGAACTCCACTACTCTGTCTATGCTAGGGCTATACGATGGCGGCGCCGAGGGGGTCGATTGAGGGACGAGGCATCGTTGGGTTATATACCCAGCCGAATTCGGTCAGCGGCGGTACCGCGGAGTTCGGCATGACCGCCCAAGCCGCGTCGTTCGGAGGTTGTTGATGACCCTGCGCGCTCGCTGGCTGACATCTTGGACCCACGCGACAGGGAACGGGAGAAAGGACGAGCGCGAGACTGCGACTGATGCGTGGGCCCATAAAGACAGTGGCAGTGAGGGCGAGCGCGACCTGGAGTGGGTTGGCTGACGCGGAGGGCCCGCGTGTCAGTGGATCGCCCAGCGCGTGGGGGGGGGCTGAAATGGCTAGTTGGGCCAGAATGGTGTTGTTTGGCCCAATAGCACAGTTTTGTTTTATCCTTTTCTTTTCCATTTCTTTTTCTCCATTTTCAAATTCAATTTGAATTCAAGTTTCAAATCAAACTTAGGCCAAATTTATTTCCAAATCATATTGTGAAATTAAAATACAAGTTTTTAGAGATATACTTATATTATTTATATTTTTTTATATCATTTCTCTTCTTCTCATTTTCAAAAACCCTAGGTTTAATTTAGGGCTTAATTCAACTTCTAGCAATTATTATCTTATTACCATTAACATTATTATTTTATTTAATGCATAAACATATAAACTCCAACATGATGCATTTTTTTTGTCATTTGTTTGAATTAAACTCTAAATTTTGTGTATGCTCTTTTTATGATGCAAATGAGGCACATCAAATAAGGAAAACACTATATATTCCTTGTACACAATTTTGAGTATTACAAATCCTACCCCCCTTAAAAATAATCTCGTCCTCGAGATTTAAGAAGATCTAGGGAAAAAGTGGGGAAAATCTATACGAAGCTCTTCTTCTCTTTCCCACGTTGCTTCATCTTCGCCGTGGTGGCTCCATTGCACTTTGCACATCTTTATAACCTTATTCCTTGTAACTCGAGTCAATGTATCAAGAATCCTGATGGGGTACTCAGCATAAGTCAAATCCTCTTGAACACTAAGGTCCTCCATTGGTAATTGTTCTTCAGGCACCCTGAGACATTTCTTCAGCTGAGATACATGAAAGACATTATGAACATCCGCGAGATGATCCGGTAACTCCAATTGATATGCCACCTCTCCCACTCGCTTTAAGATTAAGAAAGGTCCAATAAAGCGAGGGGACAACTTTCCTTTGACTTTGAATCTTCTCATACCCCGGAGCGGTGACACCTTCAAATAGACATAATCTCCCTCCTTAAACTCAAGCAGTCTTCTCCGGGTATCAGCATAACTCTTCTGTCTGGACTGTGCAGTTCTCAGATTCTCCCTTATTTGTTGAACTTGTTCCTCTGCTTCTTGTATAATCTCAGGCCCAAACAATTGCCTTTCACTAGTTTGATCCCAATACAGTGGAGTCCTGCACTTTCTGCCATACAAAGCTTCAAACGGTGACATCTTCAAACTGGCCTGATAGCTATTATTATATGAGAACTCAGCATAAGGCAAACTCTTATCCCAACTTCCACCATGTTTAAGGGCACAAGCTCTTAACATATCTTCCAGTACTTGGTTAGTCCTTTCTGTCTGCCCATCAGTCTAGGGATGGTAAGCCGAACTAAAATTCAATCTCGTATCCAATGACTCGTGTAACTTCTTCCAATACCGAGAGGTAAAGTGTGATCCTCGATCTGACACAATCTTCTTTGGCACACCATGTAGGCATACAATCCGTGCCATGTACAACTCTGCCAACTTGGCTCCTGAATATGTGGTCTTCACTGGAATAAAGTGGGCTACCTTAGTTAGCCTGTCCACAATTACCCATATAGAATCATACCCAGCAGGCGTGCGAGGTAATCCAACAATGAAGTCCATGCCAATCTCTTCCCATTTCCACTCCGGTATCTTCAGTGGATGTAGTAGTCCGGCTGGCCTCTGGTGTTCAGCTTTAACTCTTTGGCACACATCGCACATAGCCACATGTGCAGCCACATCTCTCTTCAATCCATACCACCAATATTTTTGCTTCAAATCCTGATACATCTTAGTACTCCCAGGATGGATAGAATAAACTGAATCATGTGCCTCCTTCAATATGGTTTCCCGAAGACTATCAATATCGGGAACACAGATCCGATTCTTGAACCATATCGTGCCTTGCTCATCCTCTGTGAATTCTGGGCCTCTACCCTCTGTTATCAGATCCTTGATCTCCTGGATCTTAGCATCACCAACCCGACCTTTACGAATTTCTTGCTCCAAGGTAGGTTCCAATTCAATAGTCACTCCTTCGGTATGTGTAACAATTCCCAGGTTGAGCCTCTCAAAATCTTTTGCTAACTCATCGGGTAGCTGGACAACGAAAGCGGAATGAACATGCTCCTTCCGACTCAAGGCATCTGCAACCAAATTTGCCTTGCCTGGGTGGTAATGAATCTCCAAGTCATAATCCTTAATGAGCTCCAACCAACGGCGTTGCCTAAGGTTGAGATCCTTCTGAGTGAATATGTACTTCAAACTCTTATGATCCGTGTATACTTGGCACTTAGTTCCCATAATGTAGTGTCTCCATATCTTAAGTGCATGCACAACGGCAGCCAATTCCAAGTCATGAGTGGGGTAGTTCAATTCATGCTTCCACAACTGACGAGATGCATAGGCAATCACATGTCCTTCCTGCATAAGCACACATCCAAGTCCTTGGCCACATGCATCACAGTAAATGTCAAATCCCTTCTGTAGATCTGGCATAATCAATACTGGTGGCGACATTAGTCTCTCCTTCAATTGATCAAAGCTTTCTTGGCACTTCTCATCCCACTTGAATTTTCTTCCTTTTTCCAAAAGCGATGTCATAGGCTTAGCAATTTTAGAGAACCCTTCAATAAATCTCCGATAATATCCTGCGAGTCCCAAGAAACTCCGAATCTCTGTAACTGTAGTGGGCACTCTCCACTCCATTATCTCCTTCACTTTAGCAGGATCCACTGCTATTCCTCCATTAGAAATAATATGGCCAAGGAATGGCACCTTGTCAATCCAAAACTCGCACTTGCTGAACTTAGCGTAGAGTTGATTATCTCGTAACTTCTGTAGCACCAACCTTAGATGTTGTTCATGATCACTTTCATTCCTAGAATAGATCAGAATATCGTCGATAAACACCACGACGAATCTGTCCAAATACTCCATAAACACTTTGTTCATCAAATTCATGAAATAAGCCGGTGCATTGGTTAATCCAAATGACATAACAGTAAACTCATATAATCCATATCGGGTTGAGAAAGCCGTCTTAGGAATATCTGATGGTCTAATCTTCATCTGATGGTATCCCGATCGGAGATCAATCTTCGAGAATACCCTGGCTCCTCTCATCTGGTCAAACAAATCCTCAATACTGGGCAACGGATACTTGTTCTTCATAGTAACATCATTAAGTGATCTATAGTCCACGCACATTCGTTGCGATCCATCCTTCTTCTGTACGAATAACACCGGCGCTCCCCAAGGTGAGGAACTCGGACGAATATACCCTGCCTCCTGTAACTCAGTTAACTGCTTCTTACGTTCCTTCAACTCCTCTACGGACATCCTATATGGCCGTTTAGAAATAGGAGCGGTCCCAGGTAAGAGATCAATAACAAACTCAACTTCTCTATTAGGTGGCATCCCTGGTAACTCCTCTGGAAAGACATCCGGAAAATCTCTAACCACTCGGATGTTGTCACCAACAAACTCCTCAGGCATAAAGAACATTGCACGCATGGATGAGGAGGTTACTGCAATATTAACTTGAAATCTTTCTCCTTTAGTGGTAGTGAGCTCTAGGGTACCTCTACCACATGCTATAACGGCCTTTGCCTTTCTTAGCCATGACATACCAAGGATCAGATCTATACTGCTTGACTCTAATATTATAGCAGTAGCTCCAAATTCTCTACCCATAATGGTCAATGTCAATCTACGTGTCATTTGATTCGCCTCAACAGGCCCTTTAGGTGTGATTACTATCATTGGTTTTCTCATATTTAGCAGGGGTATCTCATTATCGAGCAGACATGAATGAATGTGTGGCACCAGAATCAAATAATATTGTTGCAGGAATTGCATTAACATAAAACATACCAAGTACGATGTCACCACCATCAGGAGTATCATCAACGCTGACTTGATTCACCCTGGCTATAGAATATCCCTTGCCAGGGGTTTGTTGCTTGTTCTGAACTGGAGTAGTAGCAATCCTCTATGGGCAGACATTTGCATAATGACCAGTCTTCCCACACTTGAAACAAGTAGTGCCTGAACTCTGTCCTGAAAACTTCGTCGGGGTGCCAGTGGGGGTAGTCTGTCGAGTAGGTGTCCGTGGAGTCCTCAGTGGTGATTGCTGAACTGGGCGCGGTCCTCCTGGTCGAGTCGGTGTACCCTGTGGTGAACTGTAGCGAGAACGAACACTGCTGCTACCCTGTCCTTGTGAGATAGCCTTCCTCTTCAAATCACCCAGTTGAACACACTTGTGTTCAATAGCAAGAGCCTTATCCAGTAGCCTCTGAAATGATGGAAAGGTGTGTGCAACCAGTGCATACTGCAAGGGTCCATTAAGTCCTTCAATAAAGTGCTCCTGCTTTCTTTCATCCTCCGCAACTTCCTCTGGAGCATATCTCGACAGCTGAATAAATTTGTCTCTGTACTCGCTGACTGACATGTTACCTTGCTTCAATGACAGAAACTCCTTCTTCTTGATCTTTATCATACCAGCTGGAATATGGTAGTTTCTGAATTGTGTACTGAACTCTGCCCAAGTAATAGTATCAGCAGCATCGTGGGCAGCAGTATAAGAATCCCACCAGTCAGCAGCAGGACCTGTCAGACGTCCAGAAGCATATAAAACCTTCTCCCGGTCAGTGCATTGTGCAATATTCAGCATCTTCTCAACGGACTTCAGCCAATCATCCGCGTCCAGTGGATCAGGTGAGCTAGCGAATGTAGGTGGCTTATGACTCATGAACTCCCTATGCTTATCACGGGGTGGAACTGGTGGTGGTGGAGGTGGAGGCAGTGGTACTTGTTGTTGTTGTTGTTGCATTTGCTGCTGCAGCTGCTGTTGTTGCGCCCTCCTTTCCTGGCGTATCTCCTCTCGCTCTTGGCGCAATTCCTGGCGTATATCTTCTCTTTCCTGACGCATCTCCTGGCGTTCTTGCTGCATCTGGGCACGCATATCAGCCATAGTGTCCGCCATTTGCTGCATCACCGCCATCTGAGCAGCAACCAGTGGGTCAACTCCGCCTGGTGGAGGATTAGGAGGATTCATCTCTGCAGGTTGTGGCTCGGGTTGTCTATGTATCCACCGAGTGTGTCGATTAGGAGGCAAATCAATTCCACGACCCCGCCTGGTATTGACCATCTGAGTTAGATACATATGGTAAGAGAATAGCAGACAAGGCAGGTATTTACAAATCAGGTTACTTTGGGGAATTTTATTAGCTAAGCAGATTAATATTTTACCTAGCATAGCTAATTTATTACCTTATGGTGGTACATACTAAGATGTCCCTCTATAATAATTCAATCAATCAAAGAAGCAAATCAGGCATTTAGCATCATCACAATCAAACAACATTTTTTTAAGAAAATAGTTTTAAATTTGTCTTAGGTTCCCTATCTCTTAAAAAGATCATAGTGGTAGGATTCCAAGGTGTGAAATCCATCTTGTCTTAGAGTAGAAGAGATAAGATTAGTCAGAGTAGAATAGCAAAAGGTGAGAGAGGATCAAGATAAGGTAAGTATAGAAAGAATCAGATTAAGGTAAGTAGGTAAGGGATGTCCATTTCTATCTAGGTTTCGTCCTACAGTCAACATTTCCTCTGATACCACTTCTGTAACACTCGGTTTTAAAGGACAAAGCCGGGTGCATCTCATACATGCGCCAAAGAAGACAACATATATAATAACAGAGTGTATAGAGATAAATGTCACAAAACATCAGAGTATTTATTACATAGCGGAAGACTTATTACAAAATAAAAGAATAAATGTAAAACGAACTAAGGATCGTCGGCGCCAATGTCGACTGAGAAACGCCATCTAGATCAGATCGAATGCCTCGGTGTTAGGCGGCTCCTCTTCGACCACCTGTTCTTCTCCTGTGGGGGGGGGTGTGAGACAGCAAGAGTGAGCTCACATACGTTCATAGCTGAACAAGTCGTGGGGAATAATGTGGCATGAACTCACCAAAGGTGGGAGTTCATGAAGTGTAAGGCTGGTCAATGAAATAAAGGCTGAGGCTGAGCATTGCTTTTATAAGTTGGTCAAAATTTTATTAGCATTTACTAAGTGTAAGTAAATACCAAACCTTAATAATAATAAAGAAAAGTAATAGTAAAATAATCCCAAATGCGATGCAAATGTCAAATTAAATTTAAGTTCCATATTTAATCATGTGAGGGTCCGAGCCGCTCATGACCGTGAGCACGGCTAGTATACTAGTTTTACACTCTGCAGAGGTTGCGCATCTTTACCCACAAGTCATGTTACCCATCTGCCAAGAGACGGTCAATCCCATACACCTCTACCGAGGAGGCGAGGCAGGGTAACACTACGAGGCCTTTACAAAGTTCCACTAGCTTCAGAAATCCCGCTACAGTTTATAGGAAGCTCCAGTGCAGGGTTCTTGCCTGACCGCCATCGCAGCAAAATCAACCAAGGACCTCCCTACACTGACCACTCCCCTACTGCCCTTGCCCCTTTCGGGTAAGGAAGACCTCCACTAGCTTTCCTAGTTAATCAGCCAAGGGCGTCCCATTAAACCCTTGTGGTAGCACTATTTTCCCGGGTGGTCGCTCCATGTTCCCATTAATTTAATGATCTTAACATGAACAGTAATAATAACAAGATAATAACAGAATAATCATGAGTAGTGTATCTCCATACCCAATCCACATAAAGCAATAGCAAGTACTACCCAAAAATATTTCAGTGGTGAACAAGGTATAAAGATAACCAAAACTGGGGTAACTTAAAGGATCCCATCAAAATTAACCTATGCAGATCATTAAAATTAATAAGAACATGGCTGGGAAAAAGTAAGTGATCAAGGGCATAACTTGCCTTCAATGAGCTCCTGCTCAGCTACCTCTACTTGTTGAACCTCAGATTCCACAGTGGCTTGTTCGTCTACTCGCATCAACACAATACATACACAGTATAGCATAAATTAACATCACATCAAACATGCAAATAAAATACACAGTAAAAATCTACACATTAAAATGAGATCATAGGAACTGGAATCACTAAATTTGGAGTTATAGAATTCAAGCTATGAATTTCCTAAGATTTAATGTGCTTGAAATAGGATTAAATGATAAATTAATTTTCTAATTGTTTTCATGTCCAAACAGAGACACTAAATGGTAGAGAATATTATTACAAAATTTTAGAAATTGGAATGGCTCAATTTGGACTAAAAATGGATTTTCTATGATTTATACAAGTTCTAGGGTTTATTTTCATATTAAAAATCCAATTTCTAATTCATTTAATCGATTTAAAACAGTTCTGGATCGGGCCTTGATTTCCAGAAAGGTCAGGGGTTCTAGCGCTAAATATGCCGAGACACAGACCACTGTGCTACGGACTGCGGGTTGATTCCTGTAAATCCTAGGGGTTCTTTAGCAAGATTGACTCGGCTGAAGGGCTACGGGCGATTCTCGGCCGTTGGATCACCAGCCGAGGGCTCAGATTAGATCGCTACATCAACCGAAGCGGTATGCATCGTCAGCCGCTGGATCCTATATCTACGGCTCGGATTTTATTACCCTAGATCCAATCCTGTCCGTTGAAACTAGATCAATGGACCAGATTGAATCAACGCGAAAGGGTACACGGGGACTAATCCCAGCCGTCCACCAACAAATCAACGGCCGATGGCCCTTCTTCCCCACCCGAACACCCAGCCGCGATGGCAGGCCCTCCCCGCGGTGGAGCTCACCCGCGAGCTGAAATTCCACCATCACTGGGCACCAAACCAAAATTAAACTGGTGCTACGCGATTAGGGGTGAATGCAGAACATCCAGGAAGGCGAATTACCTTCGGGGGTGAGGCAGGGACCCAGGCCCACGGCGCACCACAGCTCCGCCGTGGATCTTGGACCCAGCGAGAAATTGGACGCCGGCGCTCCCTGGAATTCCTCTCGAAGGCTCACTGGTCGCAAGCGCTTGCCCCGGCGGACCTCGCAGACCCCACAACCGAGCAACGAGGGCGCACACTGTGAATTTGGATTGCGGCGGCTGTCCACGGCTGCAAACTTCTCGCCCACTCGCTGAACTCCACTACTCTGTCTATGCTAGGGCTATACGATGGCGGCGCCGAGGGGGTCGATTGAGGGACGAGGCATCGTCGGGTTATATACCCAGCCGAATTCGGTCAGCGGCGGTACCGCGGAGTTCGGCATGACTGCCCAAGCCGCGTCGTTCGGAGGTTGTTGATGACCCTGCGCGCTCGCTGGCTGACATCTTGGACCCACGCGACAGGGAACGGGAGAAAGGACGAGCGCGAGACTGCGACTGATGCGTGGGCCCATAAAGACAGTGGCAGTGAGGGCGAGCGCGACCTGGAGTGGGTTGGCTGACGCGGAGGGCCCGCGTGTCAGTGGATCGCCCAGCGCGTGGGGGGGGGGCTGAAATGGCTAGTTGGGCCAGAATAGTGTTGTTTGGCCCAATAGCACAGTTTTGTTTTATCCTTTTCTTTTCCATTTCTTTTTCTCCATTTTCAAATTCAATTTGAATTCAAGTTTCAAATCAAACTTAGGCCAAATTTATTTCCAAATCATATTGTGAAATTAAAATACAAGTTTTTAGAGATATACTTATATTATTTATATTTTTTATATCATTTCTCTTCTTCTCATTTTCAAAAACCCTAGGTTTAATTTAGGGCTTAATTCAACTTCTAGCAATTATTATCTTATTACCATTAACATTATTATTTTATTTAATGCACAAACATATAAACTCCAACATGATGCATTTTTTTGTCATTTGTTTGAATTAAACTAAATTTTGTGTATGCTCTTTTTATGATGCAAATGAGGCACATCAAATAAGGAAAACACTATATATTCCTTGTACACAATTTTGAGTATTACAGCGCCTGACCCCACCACATGGGTGGGTCCAGGACCGCCATGTGTCCAGAGAAAGTGATATACTCCAAGGCATGTACACTGAGTCCGGACCCCATGGGAAAGTGCCGGACCCCTGGATATACAGTCCGGACCTCCAAGATTGGTCCAGGACCCCCACATGTACGGACCGGACCCCTAGAATGGGATCCGGACCCCCCCGTATGTGGTCCGAGCCGCCCACAGTAGGGTCCCAAGGTTCCAGGACAGAACACACCTGGGCCTTAATCAGGGCCCAAGCGGGGGTCCGGTGTTGACACGTGTCTAGATCTAGTCTGGTGGGATCCGGACCTATCCGTATACACTCCTGCTCCCCGCTCAGGCGGAGACCCGATGCTGCCACGTGGCATACTGCACGCGGCATAAGCCAACGGGCGGAACCTAGCATGACGCCTCTGAGCTACGCGCGCCTTCGCATTTATTACAGATAGGACGTGCGCCTGTCCATTCCACTGACAGGCGGCGTGCTCAGTCCACGATACGTGGGTCATGCGGTTACTCACCATTACTCGCATGTTTCGATTATCAATGCTGCATGGACTGCGGTCATCATGACTCCCGCTGATTACTCATGCGTTACTAAGGCGGAGGATCTTTGTAGGCTATCAACATTTACTATTGACATAATGTATTCCTACCATTATGCTCCTGGGCCCGCATGTCGGGGCTCAACATCCTTGTATGTACCTCCCTTAAACTATAAAAGGGATGGGACACAGCGTTACAAGGGACAAGTTCATAGACTCAAGTTCATAGGCTCACACACTCAGACACACGCATACACACACACTCAATACAACGTACATACAGTGGAGGTAGGGTATTACGCTCCAACGGCCTGAACCACTATAAACCCTCGCGTGTTCTTGTGTTCATCCCGAATCCACCTAACAGGCAAAACGCTTAGGCCCCCTCCTCACCTTAGGATTAGGGCGGGTGCATTCCACACCCAGCCGAGCTACCAGGGAGACTCCGTTCTTCCTGGTCTACGAGGCCGAAGCCTGTCTTCCCTCGGAAATCATTGGGCTCCCCACAGGTCCAATCTTTCGATGAGTCTATGCAGGAACAGCTATAGCGTGAGGATGTGGACTTCATCGACGAACGCAGATGGTAAGCGGCGATCCGAAATGCACGGTACAACCAAGCGCTCAGGCGCTACAACCAATGGTTTGTGCATAGTAGGGAGCTCAGGGTCGGGGACCTAGTCCTAAGGCGAGTACTAAACCAAGAAGGGCTCCACAAACTCTCCCCCAGTTGGGAAGGACCCTTCAAGGTGACAGAAATATGCCGACCTGGCTATGTCCGCCTTGCTACAACAGAAGAAGTACCTCTTCCCAATCCCTAGAATATAGAGCATCTCCGTAAGTTCTATCCATAGAAGCAAAACTGGGGGGTTGAGTTTTCTTCCTTTGTAACTGGGTTGCGCATATGTGTACGTCAATCCAGTGAGGTCCGCCCTCGTAAGCCCGGCCTGTTGGTCTACACCCATGTATATCAAGTTATAAGAAGAGATTTACCCCTCCAGATGTGCTTTTGTGATGGTTTTATTCTGCTACAGTTTTCAACCATTATTTTTTATCTAACCCACCCATACAGTTTCCCACCCTTGCTGGTATGATGACATCCGAATTGAGTAGCCAGGCTTGTAGTTTCGGACCCCTCTACTGCTATAGGGGGTCTGGCAACCTACTGGTCCAGTTCTAGAGAATGAGTGCTCGTCTCCTGGAGTGGTCCAGTTCTAGAGAATGGGTCCAGTTCTAGAGAATGGGTGCTCGTCTCCTAGAGCCTGGTTCCGTATCCTAAGCCTGCACGCTCCACCACTCTGCAACGGGTACCCTAGTATTTGGAGTTGTGATCCTGTGGGTCCGGGCATACGGCTTGGCTTCCCAGGCTAAATCTTGCAGGTCATGTAGCATGAATGAAAGGATGACAGATACCAGACGATGGGTCCTGTTGGGGACTTGTTCTCAAATGCTAAGAATTAAGAACAAGGCAACATAAAAAGTGTTAAATGTTAAACTCCTTCGTCCTTAAAAACATTATGTCCCTTCGGATATAATGAATCTTGGACGAAGGTTACAAAGAAAAAGACCTTCGTAAGATTGATAGATGGTAAAAGAGAGCACACATACATAAAACATGAGTAATGATGCGAGTATTATCATCAACTTATTTTTATTACCAAATTCATAAAAACAAATTACAAATGTACCTTCAGATTGATGGAAAGTAAAGGTACAATCGTGATGCGAGAAAGCGTATGCCAGGTCAGCGTGAACAGTATGGGAGTACTGTTCATCTATTTATAGGCACGGGACGCAGCCCGTGTAAAATTACATTGATGCCCTTTACATTTGATAATAACTTTATAGCAATCCTTCGAGGTTTAACTTGACTTTTCATCCTTAAGTCGGTTCCTCTTTTCTACCGTCATGCCGAAGCTTTTCTGCACGTAGCTTCGTGATCGTCTTATCCATCGTCGTGATCGCTTTCCACCCCAGTCAAGCTTCGTCTTAACCATGCTCTTGTACACCCGCAACCTGACTCCGAAGCTACCAGTTCACATGTTTCACTCGGAAAATATTGTCAAATCATGTTTTTGAGGACCTTCGGAAGCCGAAGGCCCCCAACAGTAGCCCCTCGCAATATTAATTTACTGCAATGATAAATTCATATTGCGACATGGATGAAGGCTTTGAGCCGAAGGTCCGAAAAAACACCTTCCTTCTGCTAGAATAGCAGCAGTCATTGACAAACGGGGCCCTCCAGTTTCCGACACACTGGGTGTATAAATAAGAGCTCACCGCAAGTTTATTTGGCACGCTCTTTTGCCATCTGCTTTTACTCACCCAATTTTTTTAGCCTGCACGCAACAGCACTTGCTTGGTTTTAAATTTGTAAGCTTCGGTTTTGAGTGTGTTTTGTCAGCATTTGCGAAGATGCCTGAGGATAAGAAAGCCGTTGGTGGTTCGAAGCTAAGCCTTTCTGAGGAGATGCACCTGGGCTTTCTTGAATCAATGTCAAAGACTAATACGGAGAAGATTACCAGGGAGATTTTGGAGGGTTTATCTGAAGATACTGGCGACAGTGAAAGTTACGATGTGGATAGTGGTGGTGAAGATTCCGAAGATCGACCCTGGCGACCAAGCCATGCAGTTTTTGGTAAGTCCAATATTAAGGAAAATCATCTTGTCAATATGAGAGGAAGATACTTTCGGGACTTGTCTATTGTGAGGGCTGACGAAGGAGAGAAGACTTGTCCGACTCCCGAAGAAAATGAGGTCGTGATATTCCGAAGCTTCTTAAAAACTAGATTACGATTTCCCTTGAGTAGTTTTGTTGTGGAAGTGCTGAAGACATTTGAAATCTACCTTCACTAGCTTATCCCTGAAGCAATCATAAGGATGAACATCTTTGTGTGGGCCGTGAGAAGCCAAGGTTTGGAACCTAACGCAAAAAGCTTCTGTAACATACACGAGCTATTGTATGAGACAAAACCCTGGGGCAAAGAGCAGTACCACAACAACTTCGGCTGCTACAGCTTCGGCGCTCGGTCCGGGTCAAGCTACCCTGTGCCAACTTTTCGAAAGAGGTGGCCCGGTGACTGGATGACAGAATGGTTTTACGTGAAAAATGACTTGAAATCACGTGAAGATATCAAAGGTATCA
Source organism: Zea luxurians (assembly GCA_029449295.1). Classification (NCBI taxonomy): domain Eukaryota; kingdom Viridiplantae; phylum Streptophyta; class Magnoliopsida; order Poales; family Poaceae; genus Zea; species Zea luxurians. The sequence continues at coordinate 144,070,809 of JAOPSE010000001.1, read as the reverse complement.
TTATGCGCCCTATCTGGCAACGTTTTGGCCTCCGGAAGCCGAATGTGGAAATGGATGAAGCAGCCGAAGAATGCCAGAGAGCCTTCGGCATGGTTTGCTCTTTTATTGGGACAAGGGATTTGGTCCAAGAGCATATTGCCTTCAGAATATGGCCACTTGTAGAAAAGTGGGAAATGCCGAAGGAGACTGTCAGGGAACCTGACGAAGGTGGACTAGTTAGGCTAAAATACACATTCAAATACGGAGATAAGTTTGTTGAACCAGATGATGACTGGTTGAAAAGTATTGAGGCCATAAGTGACGAATTGCTTGGGGTATATTCGAAAGCTGAAGATACTGCATTATCAGCGGCCTTCGGAGGCCGAAAGAAGAAGAGACTTAACCGAGTATTCGATGCAATTGGGTTTGTCTACCCCGACTACCATTACCCAGTGCGAGGCCAAAAAAGGAAAAATACTTCTCCTGCAAAGGAAAATGCTTCAGCTGCTCCTAGCGAGCCATCCCCGAAGAGGAAAAAGGTAAAGGTGCTCACACACCGGCCACATTATATTGAACCGGCCACAGTGCCTGAGTTTATTGGTGAGGCCTCTTCGGCCACCGAAGCTAGAGAACCAACTCCAATGCCAAAATCGAAGAAATGGCCGAAGTACCAACAACAGAGAAAACAGAAGAACCGAGGACTGGAGAAACAAAAACATTAGAAATTTTAAGTCCTTCAACAAAAATTGAGGCCACAAAAAGCCAAAAGGGTCCAGCAGCGACCCCGAAAAGAAAAAGGATGGTTAATGTGCTGGATGTTTTGGAAACAATTAAATCTTCAAGCATAACTCCGAAGAAAACTGTTGAAGCTTCTGAAATGTCTACTGAAGCCTTTGTTGCTGAAGCTTTGAAGCAACAATTTGAAACTGAAGGTTGGCCTTCAGAGCCCACCAAGGTAAAACCTTTGAAAGCTGAAGAAACAAAATTGACAGAGGCAGCTTTGGAAACCGAAAAAATAAAAATGACAGAGCCGATTTTGATTGAAGAAATTGACACTGCCGCCCACGAAGCATCTTCCAAAATGCGTGATTATATTGTGCGACATGCTTCGGGGAAGAAACTATCTGAAGAAGAGATTTTTGAAGCTAATCACTGTGCCCGAGAACTGAAGTATCCGAAGGGGGCCGTAGTGTTCAATGGAACAGACGAAGATGACTTCCTATACTGTCTCCCAGACAATAAAGAATTATCCGTCTGCCGAGAGATGGCTAGAAGCATGGGGTTCCCGAAGCTTGAAGCTGGCCTTTGCGCCATGACGAAGGACGATCTTGCGGATAGCCTTGCATATAATAGTCTGAAGGTACAAAAATTGTAAATTTTGAAATTTATGAATTTTGAATTAGTTTTTTGTCCTTATGTTAATCCATTCATTCTTTTGAATAGGGCTTAATACTCAGCAATGCCTTAAGGGCACAAAAGAATGCTGAAGACGAGAGCTGCACTATTGCTCTTAACAACCTTCGAACAGAGGTTATCAGGCTAAGAAACGAAGCCTTGGAAAAGGACAAAATTCTGCTTACATTGGTGGATAAAATGAAGGAAGACGAAGCTAGTTCTAAAACTCAAGCCGAAGCTCAGAAGCGCGAAATCGAAGATCTTCGGAAACAATTAGCCCGAGCTAAAGAAGAACGCATTCTTGAAGAAACAAAACGAGAACTAAGTGATCAATGGGAAAATCATTTGGAAATAAATGTTGAAGAGCTTCGTGCTTCCAAGAAAAGGTGCTATGATAAATCCATGGAGTGTGTTAAGAAGATAAAATCCAGCTTCGCCAGCGTTGGCACATTTTCTAGTGAAGAAAATTTCACAAGGGGGAATCCAGAAGGACCGATTGAATGGATCAGTCACGAAGCTGAGGCCTTCGAGGAAATCTTGAATAGTCGCGGGGACATTTGTGCTTTTTTGGGCGCCAGAGGAATTGTTACTATTTTGGAGAAGAAAGGGTGCGAGCATGTGAAATCTTTAGCACAATCTGAAGCTGCTTTATCCTCTGAAGATATTAAAGACCCTTCAGCCGAAGCAAGCCAGGTCAGTGGAAAATTTTTCAGCGACATTTGGGACAATGGTGGCAGAGAAATGGCGCAAGAAATCATTCAGAGAAGCGAAAAAGGCATCCATGACGCTAGGAAGGTAGCGGAGGCTGCTGAAAAAAGCACAGGGCCCGAAGGGCAAATAGGTATTAACTAGTGGTTTTTACTCTGTTGTGATTTTAAATTTTGGACTTTGTTCGCGGTTTGTAATAGTAATATAGCTGTATCCTCTCCTCCCTCAGAACCTGCTGAGGCATCTCCCCCCCAAAGGGGGACGACGAAATTAGAAAAATGGCCGAAGCCATCATGGACAAAGTTGTCGATCAGCTACTGAACGAAGCTGCAGAAGTAGTTCTTAGGGAAGATTAAGTGCTATTGTAAAAATATTTGGAACGTGACAAGTGTAAAACTTTGTAACTTTGAATGTAATATATAATCTATTTATGGTTCAATTCTTTATGATGCATGAAATTTTGCATACATACCGTTTTGAGCCTTCGGCGAAAAAACACCTTCCCTTCTTTTCATGCTTCGTGAAGAAAATTTTTTTATGTGTCACAAGAATTTCCATACTTCTCTGATGAAGAATATCCAAGCATCGTGAAAACATTCTTCGAAGCTATAAAAAAGTTTTATGTTGCGTCTCTAATGAAGCTACACTTCTTCTCAATTTATCTTGTGCCTTAGCACAATTTTCTCTTTTTTCAAAACATTCTTCGAAGATCAATACTGTGTCCCCTTCTTGTTCCACATGCAATATGATGTATGATGCTTATGTTATGCAAAATGATGTGATGATGTTATGCAAAATGACATTTATGCCGAAGATACACACATCCCTGCAATAGAACACAGAATCTTTTTATCTCAGCGCTGACTTTTCGCTGTAAGCCTCCCTTAGGAGCTTCTTCTGTGGGGGACAGATATCCCCCGGGTCCACTAAAAGAGGAAAAGACCTCACGAAAGGCCCAAGGGCCTGACAAATCGTAAGGCCACTCTTTCGTGGGCCTGGGAGGAGCAATCAACAAAGCAGGTCGACGCAAGGACGAATTGGTACAAACTTGGATGGCCCACAACGTCGAGCGAGCGACCGCTACAGAGATCCGACTTTTCCGCGCTGGAGCTCCCATGCAACGGAACCACGCGAGGATAGGTCGGCAGAATCATAGGGAGATAGACTCGAGCAGTTCACTATCTTTTAGACGCACATTGTTATCATATCCACGTGTATTGCCCCACGGTCGAATATATAAGGCCTAGGGGGCACCCCTTCAGATCGATCGACCCTATTACTAAGCCACCCACTTCAACTCTCTGCATTCTCGATTCAGAGAGCTCTCTTGTAACCTCATTCACCAAGCATACTCACCAGGACGTAGGGTGTTACGCATCTCCAAGCAGCCCGAACCTGTAAACATCGTCCACTGTCCCTCGTGCAATTGGCACGAACCATTCTGCTACAGCCGTTGATACCGCCCTACTCCTAAAAACACCTTGAGGGGCAACCCCCGGGTGTGAGGTCGGACCCAAAACGCCGACAGCTAGCGCGCCAGGTAGGGGGGGTGTCAACGATCTAAGCTAGCTCAATGGCCGTCACCATCCACAGCAGGATCACCTTCCGTCCCGGATCCATGTTCTGCTTTGGAACAGTCTTATCCATAGCCGACGAAAAGGGAATTCTACACCGCATTGCAGATCCACCGGGAAGGAAGTCTCCTCCGACGAACTCCAAAAATACCAAGGAAGCATTACCCTCCGCTTTCCGAAAAAAGATCGCCACGACAGCTACGCCATTCTACCCCGACGTTCTCTTCATCGGAAGAGCAGAGTCACCTCCCGTCTCTAACGATGAACCGACCGCGCCTGGGGAGGAACCACCTCAGCGGGAATCCCGGCGACGAAGAAATCGGCGCCGAAACATCCGGAGACATCACCAAGCCGGAGAACGGGATCCGGAGCAGCCCATCTCGCGAGACGAAGTCTCGGAGATGGGAGAAACTCCGGAAGAACGCGTCTTTAGGGAACGAAAGAACTCCCGACGACATGATCGTCGACGAGCTCAGGAACAAGCCAAGCAAGATGCGAGGCAACACCGAGAAAATCCACTACTCGGCCGTAACCTGAACCCCGACTTCGCCCGAGCCATGAACACGCCGAGTGAAGTCGGAGGAGTGCTAGCTCGGATAGCTGACGGACTCCCTCGGACTCCAGACGCCGAGGGCTATCGACGCCTGCTCACCCAGGCAGCCAACCATCTTCTACCTCTCGCTCACCCGCCGAACGACTTGCGGCACGCCATCAACAGTCGCCGGGATGCGTGGAGCTCTATCAACGCTTCGCGCGAACGACGGCATGAGAATGAGATACGCCGCCGGGAGGAATACGATAGGGATCATGGCATCCCCACTCGGAGTCAAGCTACCAGAACCGAATCAACGACGGCCTCAACTGGTGGAACTGCCCGGGGACGGTCGAGGAACCACAACAACTACTCCCCTCCCCGGGACAGACATCATCCCCGACGACAGGAGGACACATGTGGAGTGTCAGCCCTCACTCCACGCCTTAGGGCCATTCAATGGCCCCCAAACTTCAAGGTATCCAATGTCGATAAATATGAACCTAAGCAGGACCCAGGAGGTTGGTTGGCCGTCTACACTACCGCCGCTCGAGCCGCCGGAGCATCCGAAGACGTGATGACCGCGTACTTACCCATTGTCCTTGGGCAAGACGCGCTGCAATGGCTGCGACATCTACCCCGACACTACATCGACGACTGGAGCGACTTCAGGCGGCGCTTCACTGCCAATTTTCAGTCCCTCTCCGACAAACCGGCGCAACCATGGGACCTCAAATCCATCAAGCGCCGAGGGGATGAAACTCTCCGATCGTACCTCAAAAGGTTCCAGACCATGAGAAATCGTATCCCTGAAGTCACGGAGGCGGCCGTGATCGAGGACTTCTACAGAGGATCCAATGACTCGGCCTTCGTCCGAGCCATACTACAGAAGGCACCAACTACCTCCGAGGAGCTGTTCCGGGAAGCCGACCTCTACATCACCACCGACGAGCGAGCCCAGGACCTCATCGGAGGAGCAAAGCCCGCACCGGTAGCACCACGACGCGACACGAACCAGCAACCTGACAAACACTGGGAGAAGAGACCGCGCGAAGAGGTGCACGCCGCAGACCACCTGCCTCTCGCGCCCGGGGAGGACCTCGCGGAGGTGAGCGCACGTTGGACGACATCCTCGACGCCCAGTGCCCGTACCACAAGGACATGCGCCACACTCTTCGGAACTGCCGGGACTTCAAGCATTCCGTTGGGCATGGCCGACCCTTCCAACCTCTACCCCCTCCGCCGCCGCGAGGAGGACCAGAAGAACCACGACAACCCCAGCAGCAGGAGGAGGGAGGAGGAGGAGCCTTCCCGCGCGCTGACAGGGAGGTCGACGTCATCTTCGGTGGACATGGATCGCAGGAGAACAAAAGACAGCAAAAGCTCAACGATCGCCAGATACTGGTGGCGACCACCGGCCCTCCCGCCCCGTACCGGTGGTCGGAGCACCCGATCACCTTCACTCGGGCGGATCAATGGCTCAACTTCGACCATCCGGGCAAATACCCGCTCCTCGTCGATCCGGTGATTCGAGATAGCCAGGTGAAGAAGGTGTTAGTGGACGGGGGGAGCAGCATCAACGTCACCTTCCCCGGACACTCCGAGGCTTGGGAGTTCACCTCAAAGAACTCCATGAGTTAGACACTCCCTTCTTTGGCATCGTGCCAACTGAGGGAGAATACCCGTTGGGCCACATCTACATGCCTGTCACCTTCGGGACTCCGGAAAACTACAGAACCGAGTTCCTGAGGTTCGAAGTGGCGAACTTCGACTGCGGGTACAACGCAATCATCGGGAGGCCGGGACTGGCAAAATTCATGGCCATTCCGCATTACACGTACATGATATTGAAGATGCCGGGACCGCAAGGAATCATAACTGTGCGTGCTGACCTCCAAGGCGCCGCAGAATGTTTCCGAGTGGCCATCGAGGCGGCCCTCATTGCCAAACCGTCGGCGACTTCTTCGACCCAGGCAAACTCTAAGCCTGAGGAAGACCACACAGCACCGGCGAAGGAAGCTCAAGCCGCGACCTCTATGCGGCCGACTGAAGAAACTAAAAGGATCAATCTGGGGTTTGCTGATGAACGTAAAACTGCTATCATCAACTCTAGCCTGGATGATAAATAGGAAAGCGCGCTCGTCCAGTTTCTGCAAGACAACCGAGATGTATTCGCATGGCAACCTGCGGATATGCCGGGAGTCCCGAGAGAGCTGGCCGAGCACAAACTGAAGGTCTATCCACAAGCAAGGCCGATCCGGCAGAAACTACATCGTTTCACGCCCAACAAGAGAGAGGCCATTCGTGCTGAGCTGGCCCGCTTGGTCGCGGCTGGGTTCATTAGAGAAGTGTTACATCCCGAGTGGTTAGCCAACCCTGTTCTTGTACTCAAAAAGAATAAAGTGGATTGGTGCATGTGTGTTGATTATACTAATCTCAACAAACACTGTCCGAAGGATCCCTTCGGGCTCCCAAGGATAGATCAGGTGGTGGACTCCACCGCTGGATGTTCTGTGCTGTCTTTCCTAGATTGCTATTCCGGATACCACCAGATTAGTTTGGCAAAGGAAGATGAAGAAAAAACAGCATTCATTACTCCGTTTGGTGCTTTCTATTATACCTCCATGCCGTTTGGCCTCAAAAACGCTGGAGCAACCTACCAGAGAGCCATTCAAACATGCTTAGCCGATCACTGGGGCAAGCGTGTGGAGGCCTACGTGGATGATGTGGTAATCAAAACAGAGAACTCAGAAAACTTCATCGAAGACTTACAACTGGTTTTCAACAGTCTGAGGCGGTATAGATGGAAGCTTAATCCCGAGAAATGTGTTTTCGGGGTACCGGCAGGAAAGTTACTCGGGTTTATTGTCAGCAACCGGGGGATTGAGGCTAATCCAGATAAGATTGAAGCTATCATGAAGATGGAAGCACCTCGATCACAAAAGAAGGTTCAGCGACTTACTGGATGTATGGCAGCTCTGAGCAGATTTATATCCAGGCTGGGGGAGAAAGGTTTACCATTTTACAAGCTACTCAAAAAGGTGGATAAGTTTCAGTGGACTTCAGAGGCACAGGAAGCTCTAGATGCACTGAAGAAATTCTTGACAACACCACCAGTACTGAAACCACCACGACGAGCCACGTCAACCCAACCGGCTGAAAATCTGTTGCTATATATCTCTTGCACGACTCACGTGGTAAGCACCACGTTGGTAGTCGAGCGAGCGGAAGAAGGACATGCCTACCCCGTGCAACATCCTGTTTATTTCATCAGCGAAGTTCTGGGTCCCTCGAAGAAAAAATATCCTCAAGTGCAGAAGCTATTATATGCAGTACTTCTGACTGCCCGCAAGCTGCGTCACTACTTTGACGACCACAAAGTCATAGTAGTCACCGGCTTTCCGATAGGGGATATTCTCCACAACAAGGAAGCAATTGGCCGAATAGCCAAGTGGGCCTGTGAACTGGGGTCTCATGACATCGAATTTCGACCTCGTACTGCCATAAAGTCTCAAGCATTGGTTGACTTCGTTTCAGAATGGACTGAACAACAAATACCAGAGAACCCGAAAACTGCAGAAGAATGGAAGATGTATTTTGATGGCTCGCTGAAGCTGTAGGGAGCAGGAGCAGGAATTCTCTTCACCGCACCTGGAGGCGAGCACCTCAAATATGCCCTCCAGTTGCTGTTTCCAGCCTCCAACAATGCAGCCGAGTATGAAGCTCTGATCCATGGATTGAACATTGCCATATCATTGGGCATCAAGAGATTAATGGTATACGAAGATTCTCTGGTGGTCATAAGTCAAATAAACAAAGAATGGGACTGTTCGAGTGATTTGATGGGAAAATACTGCGCCACCGTCCGGAAACTAGAAGATAAGTTTGAGGGTCTAGAATTTCATCATGTAGAGAGAGATCGAAACACGGCAGCTGATGTATTGTCCAAGTTAGGATCCAGCCGAACTCAGGTTCCGCCTGGAGTTTTCGTGTAAGAAATACCACGACCGAGCATCTCAACAGATCAAGCAGAAGAATGTAACATCGTAGGTCAACCCGAGTCAGACTCTGATGACTAGAGGAGGCCGATTATCAGATATATAAAGAATGAAGAGGAATCAGATGACAAAAATGCGGCTGAACGCATCGCCAGACAGTCAGCCCACTATACACTCATTGGAGAAACGTTATATAGAAGGGGTGCATCGGGCGCCTTCATGAAGTGCATTCTCTCATCCACTAGGAAGCAACTTCTAGAGGAGGTTCATGCTGGGCAATGTGGAATACATGCAGCATCCAGAACACTAGTCGGGAAGGTCTTCAGATCAGGATTCTATTGGCCAACAGCGAAGAGTGATGTAGCCGAGTTAGTTCGGAGGTGCGAAGCTTGCTAGTACTTGTCGAAACAACAACATCTACCAGCACAGCAACTGCAGACCATACCAGTAACTTGGCCTTTCGCATGCTGGGGGCTGGATATGATTGGACCTTTCAAGAAGGCTCAAGGAGGATACACTCATGTATTGGTAGCAATCGACAAGTTCACTAAATGGATAGAGTTCAAGCCCATTGCCTCTTTAACCTCAGCCAAGGCCGTGGAATTCATACAAGACATAATATTCAGATTCGGAATACCAAACAACATTATAACTGACCTGGGGTCCAATTTCACAAGTTTGGAATTCTTCGATTTCTGCGAGCAAAAAGGCATTCAGATCAAGTACGCTTCGGTAGCGCATCCGAGGGCCAACGGGCAGGTTGAGCGAGCCAACGGAATGATACTAGAGGCACTCAGGAAAAGGGTCTTCGAAAAAAATGAGAAGTTCGCAGGGAAATGGATAAGGGAATTACCCTACGTCGTTTGGAGCCTAAGAACTTAGCCAAGCCGGGCTCTACATGGAAATACTCCTTTCTTCATGGTCTATGGGTCAGAGGCAGTATTACCCGCTGATCTCAAGTTCGGGGCCCCTAGGTTGGTCTTCGAGAGCATAGCAGAAGCTGAAGCTACTAGGATGGAGGACATCGATGTACTCGAAGAAAAACGGCTGAATGCGGTAATTCAATCGGCGCGGTATCAGCAGACTTTGAGATGCTATCATGACCAGGCCGTGCGACAACGATCCTTCTTAGTAGGAGATCTCGTCCTCCGCCGAATTCTAACGGGGGAAGGACGACACAAGTTGTCACCCTTATGGGAAGGACCATTCATAGTAGCAGAAACCACTCGGCCGGGATCATATCGTCTCACTCAGATGGATGGCACAGAAGTAAGGAACTCCTGGAACATAGAACACCTCAGGAAGTTTTATCCCTAGCTGTATTTCAAAAGCTATCGGGACGACGATGTATTCTGTAAAATGGAAATATGTCATCAATAAAGAAAGGCTTCAAAGATACTCAGTTTGTTCACGGTTGACTTGCATTCTTATTTAACTCGGGGTGACCACTATGCCCCGCTAACGGAGCAATCGGCTTAAGTCGGCAATGACTTAAGGCGGTGCAACATGCTCATGCTTACTTGACTCGGGGTGACCACTATGCCCCGCTAACGGAGCAATCGGCTTAAGTCGGCAATGACTTAAGGCGGTGCAACATGCTCACGCTTACTTGACTCGGGGTGACCACTATGCCCCGCTAACGGAGCAATCGGCTTAAGTCGGCAATGACTTAAGGCGGTGCAACATGCTCACGCTTACTTGACTCGGGGTGACCACTATGCCCTGCTAACGGAGCAATCGGCTTAAGTCGGCAATGACTTAAGCCGGTGCAACATGCTCACGCTAACTTAACCCGGGGTGACCACTATACCCTGCCAAAGAGCAATCGGCTTAAGTCGGCAGCAACTTAAGCCGGTGCAACATGCTCGCGCCTACGCAACTCAGGGTGACCACTACGCCCTATTAACAGAAGCAATCGATTTAAGTCAGCAGCGACTTAAGGTGATTTGGCGTGATCATAACTACTCATATAAAGATGGCTTCTACAACTCGCAAGCAAATTTCAAAACCATCGTACATCATTTTACTACTACAAATTTACGAACTGATGAATTCTGAAACAATGTGAAAACAACAATATTGTCCAAATACTGAAGTGACGTCCTCTAGCAAATGTCTGACCATGCTAACCGCGCGTTCGAAGCACGCAAAGTGTCTCTCTATTTCGTGATGTTTTTCTTAGGAGCAATCGAGGAGGAAGGACGACTCGAGGAATCAGGGGCGGCATTCACATCAGCCCTTATATCTTCGGGAACAACCACGCCGGGTCTCCTCATCAAGATTCGCCCCGCCCGAATAGCCTTGTCCATGGCTCTATCACGCTGGGCTCTGAGAGTAACAGAAGTTTCTTCGGCAACCTTGGCAGCTAGCTGAGCAGTTTCTAACTCTTGGGCGATAGATTTCTTGGAAACTCGGAGCTCTTTGATAGTAGCGTCCTTTGCTGATATCAACTGCTTGAGCCGGGTTACTTCATCCATGGATTCCTGCAGCTTACAACGTTGGTGGTCTAACTCTTCCATGGTGAAGCGATGACTTCTCTCCAAGATAGTCAGCGAGTAGCTAGAATCACGATACAACCTTTCAAGATTGCCTCGAGAAGCAGCAAGGATACGTTTTTCTTCCTGCAAACAAAAGTCAACTCCCTCAAACACCAAGCAAGTAATGGCAGCACAACAAGGCAAAGCGCAGTTTCATAAATCACCTTTTCAGAGTCGAGCTGAGCATGAAGAGAAGAACTCAGTGCATTGGCGTCATCTAAGGCAGTGGAGACCTGACCCAGCTCAATCTGACTTTGAGAGTACTTTTCCTCAAAGTCAGTGCATCGCTGGGCCAATTCAGCCAGATCTCGGGAATGTTTTTCTTCAAGAGTGGAAATCTGCTGAGTCATACCTAGCAGGAGACAATCAAACAAAATAAGGGTCAAAATGTAAAGCAGTCTACAGTGAAGGCAAAGAGAAGCAAAAGGGCACTAACCAGCGTTGGTTGCCTCCAATTCAGAGACACGATGTTGAAGTGACACTGGATTCCAACATGCAAGTGACGAAACTACTTCTAGGATAGAAGCACCCTGTAGCCTCAACTGGCCAGCCATCCCATCCACCAAAGCCTGATGAGGAGAGCAGATGAATGTAATGACAGCAGTTCGTGTAATGTAAAAAGCCAAGCTAAAATACATCACAGTACCTGGAGGTTGGAAAAGAATGAAGGGATCCCCAAATCAGGAGAGATCAATTGATAACCAGGCATAAGGCCACCACCCGAAGCAGCTTGCAACGAACCAGCAGGAATCAATTCGGTGCCATCAACATAACCCAACACTCGGTCAGTGGGGACTCTATCCTCTAAAGCGACTCCCTGGTCCAAGGTTTGGGCTACCACCATACAGCCGGAGTGTGGGGACGACCCCGCATGAACGTCCATGGAAGTACCAGAGAAAGACCCCGCTCGGACATCCTCGGGGGCTGGGTCATAGTTTGCACTGCCCACTTGAGCCGGATCACTCCCGGCAGCACCCTCGGGGGCTGGGCAGTGGCTTGCACTTCCCACCCGGATCAAGTCATCCCCGACAACATTCTCGGGGGCTGGGCACGTGTCAACACCATCCTTGGGGTCCAAGCTCTCCGCGGTAGCCACCTCTAAGGCTGATGGGCCCTCAATTACTTCCATGAGACCAGGACGACCCAAGTCAGTCTCCCGATCCTCAAGATCGCGCTCTAAGGTCGACGAGGCACGGGATGACCTCAACCCAGCATCAAGCACATCAGCGCAAACCTCCATCACACCATCATCTGCAGGCTCCGATAACAAATCCTCCGGAACCATATCCTCGAGAGTCCGATCAAAATTGGCCAGGGACAGTTCTTGCAGACCAATGAGAGCAGACAAAGCAGGAGTGGGAACTCCACTACTTTCACCGCTAGCGATGAATTGCCGACTGTTTTTCCGAGTCAAAGGAACTTCATCTTCTCCCTCCTCATCATCCACATTAGCAACACAGGCAGCACCCCCATTGGGATCAGCAACTGATTCGGTACACCCATCGGGATCAGCAACAGACTGGGTACACCCATTGGGATCAGTGTCAGTAAATTCAGTCGCAGGCACTTCTTCAGTATTAGGAACCGAGGTACCAACGTCCCGACCCAAACTGGGTACTTGCCGGAGGCATCTCCTTTTCTTTTTCTGTTCATCAGTAGAAGGATCGAATGGATTGGCTCAGCAAGGGCGCCTCGGGCGAGTACCAGCAGGTTTCTGAGTATCTAAGGTCGTACCAGCCTCTGGGAGGGGCGCCACCACCAATGCCCCAGCAGGAGCAGCGTCAGAAGAGTCCTCAACCAGCAAATCAAGCATGGCATTTATCTCCGCATCACTAGGGTTCAGGGGCACCTCAAAATAGACCTGCCGTTCATCATCAGGAATTCCCCCGAGTGTGGCAACCAAGGCACTAACTTCTTCAGCAGAGGGCCGCACTCTAAGGCCCAAACTGCCGTCAGTAGCAGGAGGATTCGACACAAAAAAAAGTGAAGGCTTTGGGAGGAGGCAAGTTCCAAGCTGAGAATGCCACGGGGGCACCAACATTTGACACTTTGCCTCTAAGGATCATCTCAAGTCGGCTCACCAGGTCCGTAGAGGGAATTCTTCTGTTAGTGACCCGAGTTGAGTCGGCTAGGCCTCGATACAGATAAGCTGGGTATGCCCTGTCTTTTAACGGCTGAATATTCTTGAAGACAAAATCAGCAACCACGGCTTCAGCGGTCAGACCCCTCTCTTTCAGCAATCCAACTTCAGCAAGCAAAGCACCTGCCTCAGTTACCTCCTGATCTGTGGGAGACTCGGTCCAGCTTGGGGTGCGAACATCCGGCTGTCTTCCCGACCGGGGGGGAGAGAGTTTCCACAATTCTCAACTATGAACCACTCCAAGCGCCACCCTTTGATACTGTCTTTGAGAGGGATTTCGAGATACTCCGTCTTCCTCCCGCGACGCATCTCCAAGCTGGCACCTCCAACCAATTGATGTTGTCCCCCGGCCATCCCGGGGCGACAGTGATACAAATACTTCCACAACCCGAAATGAGGTAGCACGCCAAGAAAGGCTTCACATAAATGAACGAAAATGGAGATTTGCAGGATAGAATTGGGATTCAAATGGGTCAAGTTAACATGGTAGAAATCAAGGAGGCCGCGGAAAAAGGGAGAAATGGGAAGGCCAAGGCCGCGGAGAAGGAAAGGGGCATAAATGACGGACTCATGGGTATCCTCAGTTGGGACAGTAACCCCATGGCAAATCCGCCAAGAGCAGAGTTCCCTCGGAGGAAGAACCCCGATGGACACAAGGTGGAGAAGTTCAGACTTAGAAATGACGGACATGTGGTTACCTACGAAAGGCAACTGGCTGTTGGGATCGATTGGAGGAATCACCATGGCAGACGAACTCGAGGTTTTCCTCTTGGGCGCCATCTCGATTCTACCGGCGAGCAGAGTAGGAGGTGGAATGCGGAGAGGATTTGGAAGCGAGAAGGCAAGAACTAGGGCACGGAAAGCAGAGGCGGCTAAAAGCGCAGCACTTATGGGATATTCCCGAGCCAGATACCGTTTCAAAAAGCGCCCAGTCAGCACGCGGCAGTTAGTTCCAAAGCATCGGCGCGCCACATCATCACTCGGCTATTAACCTCAAAGTGGCCCACGAAGCCCGCTATCGCTCGACAGTTAACTCTAAAACTCCGACATCGCGTTCAGTCGCTCGACAGTTAACTCTAAAACTCCGAAATCGTGTTCGGTCGCTCGGCAGTTAACTCTAAAACTCCGACGTCGTATTCAGTCGCTCGGCGTTACCTCTAAAACTCCGACATCGCCTTCGAGTTACTCGGCATTACCTCTAAAACGCCGACGTCGCCCTGAAGTTACTCGGCAGTTATTTCTAAAACGCCGACATCGCCTTCAAGTTACTCGGCAGTTAACTCTAAAACTCCGACGTCGTATTCAGTCGCTCGGCGTTACCTCTAAAACTCCGACATCGCCTTCGAGTTACTCGGCGTTACCTCTAAAACGCCGACGACGCCCTCAAGTTACTCGGCAGTTATTTCTAAAACTCCGACATCGCCTTCAAGTTACTCGGCGGTTAACTCTAAAACTCCGACATTACGTTCAGTCACTCAGCAGTTATCTCTAAAACTCTGACATCATCTACAAGTCGCTCGGCGGCTACTTCTGAAAGCGTCGATATGATGTCCGAGTTATTCACCTACTATTCCAAAGGAGTCAACTTCATGAAAAAGGCGGGAAGACGAATGATTCAAGAACTTTGAGTCATGAACATCAACAAAGGGAAGCCAACATCATTTTCTTCATTAAAAGGGAAGATATCATACTAACAAATCAACTCATTATGAGTTGATGCTTCCCTATTACTACTACTGCTACATTACATTATACTATTACTACTACTACTACATTGCACTATACTACTCTACACTACTAAATACTACTACATTATTCTAACTATACTATACTAACATCTAAAGAACCAGTGGCATCTAGCCACTGGCCCTGTTGTTGCTGCCGCCCCTGCCGCTGCCGTCGCCGCCCCTGCTGCCGCCGCCGTCGCCGTCCTTGCTGCCGCCGCTGCCGTCCCTGCCGCTGCCGTCACCGTCACCACCGCCACCGCCTTCGTCGTCGTCGTCGTCGCCGTCCTCGTCTTCGCCGCCACCGTTCGAGTCCTCCTCATCCGAGGAGTACTCCGACTCATCCGAGCCCTCGAGCCCGGAGCGCTCGACGGCCCGGATGTATGTCCAGACCTCCGCCGCGAGCCCCTGGGAGTCGTCTGAGTCGTCAGACGACTCACGCAGGGGGATGGGAGCCGGAGACCCCTCGGATTCAGTGGAGAACTCCTCCTCTGAATACTCCGAGTCACGGAAATCCTCAGATGGAGGAGTTGGTTCGCGCTTGCGTTTCTTGCCCATGGTGGAAATGCAGATAGAAGAAAGAAAGCAGGCAATGGAGAACAGCGAGAGACGTGAAAAAAATCAGGCAGGCAAGGGCACTATTTATAGGAAAAGAAGGCAACCGCTCACCTCCAACAGTGGCCACTGAACAGTCGCAAAGCATTCAATAAGCACTCCAACCCGTCTGAAGACACGTCAGGCGGCGGACGCCGTTTCACGCAACACAACACCCATTGGGACTCCAGTCAACAGCGCGAAGGATATGATTACACTCGCCGTCGCATCACATTACTACTCAGAAGCAATCGGCTAAAACACTCAGCGTACCAAGCCGTCCCTTGCCCACACCCATTGGGGGGGACGCCCAGGAATTATCAGTATATTTTTCAAAACGGTCACATCCGTGCAGGGCATGCAGTGAATACCTCAAGACAAAAATGAGATATCGGTGAGGATCAGAGGAAAGCCAAATATAGCTGGTGGAATACAAAATATGACCAACAGAAAAGACGTGAAGACTAGACAGAGAACGTCCATCAAATGTCCAATCAGTCGCAGAGCAAATAAATTACCCTACCTAGCAAGATATGGATGGATTGCGAACTCGGCTGCAAAAGACAAAATACATGCTAACCTCCGAAGCATAATGCGGATGACATCATGCCGATTTTTTACAAGCAGAAATTTTTGATAATTCGAAGGTTCTCCGTGCCACCAAAAATTCTTGTGCTTCGGCAGCTCAAGCCTATGGAGAAGGTACATTTTCATTATGATAATAAGCTAAACTGTTACAAGAATTTTAAAAAATGATAAAAGACACTTAAACTTCCCATAATTGTTCTTTACTACAAAGAAAGCAAAAACTAAATGCGAAAATACAAAAAGCTGCTGTCGAGGTAGGATATTTTGTCAGTAAATGTGCTTCGACTCTGGCACAGTGCTATTGACTGTGCGAGCTTCGGACTCCTCTCTGAAGTCCCTCTGCGGAGCTCGTTGTATTGGTGGTGGCGGTGGGAGCTGTTGCCAGGAAGCTTGGGGTTGGCTTGCCGAAGCAACAGAGGCTGCAGGGTGATTGCCTACATATTCTGGAATGTAAGCGAATGGTACGAAGCAGTATGCATAACCTGCTTCGGCTGGCTCTATTGCGCTGCAGCTTCTGCTAGCTCCTTTTGCTTCTGGATGGTAACATGGCACATCCTGGTGGTATGGCCCTTGCCTTCACCACAGAATAGGCAATAAATTTTTCTTGGTTGATCTCCAAATCTTCCGCTGAAGCCCCTGGCGCCTCTGCCCCTTGGCGCTGGCGGCCGAAAAGAGCTTTGATGTTGCCCCGAAGCTTGCGAGGAGCACTGTGGCCTTTGCTGTTGACTCCCTTTGTCATCATTTTGGGTAGAATTGTGAATTGACCTGACGTGCCTCGGATAAAATCTTCCTCCGAAGCCCCTGGTCATTTCAGAGAACCTGAAAGCTTCCTCCCTTCTTTGGCGAAAATCATTGTCGGCTCGAATATACTCGTCCATCTTCTGGAGCAGCTTCTCCAAAGTTTGAGGAGGCTTCCTGGCAAAGTACTGAGCTGAAGGTCCTGGCCGAAGCCCCTTGATCATGGCCTCAATGACAATTTCATTGGGCACTGTTGGTGCCTGTGCCCTCAGACGTAGGAACCTTCGGACATATGCCTGAAGGTATTCTTCGTGATCCTGGGTGCACTGGAATAAAGCTTGAGCAGTGACCGGCTTCGTCTGAAACCCTTGGAAGCTGGTTATCAACATATCCTTCAGCTTTTGCCATGAAGTGATTGTCCCTGGCCTAAGGGAGGAGTACCAGGTTTGTACAACGCTCCTGACAGCCATGACGAAGGACTTTGCCATGACCGCCGTGTTGCCACCATACGAAGATATAGTTGCCTCATAGCTCATCAAGAATTGTTTCGGGTCTGAATGACCATCGTACATGGGGAGCTAGGGTGGCTTGTAAGACTGTGGCCAAGGAATAGCCTGCAGTTCTGTTGACAGGGGAGAAGTATCATCAAAAGCAAAATTTCCGTGATGGAAATCTTCATACCAGTCGCCCTCGTTGTAAAAGCCCTCTTGATGAAGCTCTCTGCGTGGGGGCCTTTGGTTCTGGTCATCTTGAGCAAGATGTCGAAGCTCTTCAGAGGCCTCGTCTATCTGCCTTTGAAGATCAGCTAGACGAGCCATCTTCTCCTTCTTCCGTTGGACCTGTTGATTGATCATCTCCAAATTTTGGATTTCTTGATCCAAGTCGTCCTCCGGAGGCGTTGGACTGGTGACCTTCCTCTTCTGGCTTCAGGCCTCCCTAAGAGAAACGACATCTTGGTTGAGGTCCAACGGCTGCAGAGTGGCAGCCCCTGTCGTTGAAGCTTTTTTCGGCGGCATGACGAAGGTGACGCTTGCCGAAGGTGTTCAAAACTCAAAAAATGGACGTGAGTTCACCGGAGGTGGGCGCCAATGTTGGGGACTTGTTCTCAAATGCTAAGAATTAAGAACAAGGCAACATAAAAAGTGTTAAATGTTAAACTCCTTCGTCCTTAAAAACATTATGTCCCTTCGGATATAATGAATCTTGGACGAAGGTTACAAAGAAAAAGACCTTCGTAAGATTGATAGATGGTAAAAGAGAGCACACATACATAAAACATGAGTAATGATGCGAGTATTATCATCAACTTATTTTTATTACCAAATTCATAAAAACAAATTACAAATGTACCTTCAGATTGATGGAAAGTAAAGGTACAATCGTGATGCGAGAAAGCGTATGCCAGGTCAGCATGAACAGTACGGGAGTACTGTTCATCTATTTATAGGCACGGGACGCAGCCCGTGTAAAATTACATTGATGCCCTTTACATTTGATAATAACTTTATAGCAATCCTTCGAGGTTTAACTTGACTTTTCATCCTTAAGTCGGTTCCTCTTTTCTGCCGTCATGCCGAAGCTTTTCTGCACGTAGCTTCGTGATCGTCTTATCCTTCGTCGTGATCGCTTTCCACCCCAGTCAAGCTTCATCTTAACCATGCTCTTGTACACCCGCAACCTGACTCCAAAGCTACCTGTTCACATGTTTCACTCGGAAAATATTGTCAAATCATGTTTTTGAGGACCTTCGGAAGCCGAAGGCCCCCAACAGGTCCTATGGGTGCGCTCCTAACACTTCAAAGCCGAAGCTATGTGCAGGTCCAGGTCCCAGTCCAGAGATAGGTAGTCTCAAACCGTAGAGACTACCTCCTAGGGACCGGGCAACCATTTTTCTCTTTGGTATACTGGCATCTAGCCTCGACACGTTGAGCCTACCTCCCGGGGGGCCAAGTACAAGTACCAGGGAGAAGTTGATAACGCTACACACAGCGAGGACAAATAACGTACAAGATAAGTTCCAGTTTTACTTGACTAAACGGTTCTTAGAATATGTTACAAGACCAAAAATTATTACATCCGTTTCCTAGCAGAACCCTCGCCTTGTCTCTACAGATTTGGCTACTCATCGTCAGCAGGATCATGCTGGAAGCGCTCGGCCACCAGCTCCACGGCGTCTTGTACGCTCTCCCGGGCGGCGTCTTCTGTGGCGGCTACCGGACCAGCGATCACCAGCGCCAAGGATATGGTGGGGTCGTGACTCCAGAAGCACGTCAGGACATATTCAACCATCGCCCAGCAGAGCTTGCTGCCCTCTGCCTCCAGGTGGGCACCGAGGATCTGATCCAGGCGTCGGGAGGCGATCGGCGGCGGAGTCCAGCACCGGGAGTGCATCGAAGATTGACGTTGGCAGCTTTGACACTAGGATGGGGCTCATCCCTAGCGGCACTAGTGTCGTACTTGCCTCGCCGGCCCACGTGGCAATGCACTGGACCCCGACGCGGTGCTCCGCCTGGAGATCTTCAAGGGCCTTCCTGGTGGCCTCCACTGCCTAGGGACCCGGCGCCGCCTGTGCCGCGTTGAACTGGCAGATCTGCTCCTCCAGGTTCCTCTCTTTCTCCTCCGCCTCGAGCTCGTGCTCGGCCAGCAACTCACCTTGCTGGGTGAGGATTTCTTCCCTGAAGGCGAGATCCGTCTCTCGCCTGGCGAGGTCCGTCTCCCGCCTATCCAAGGACTGTTCCTTTGCCTTCAGATTTTCCTCGGTGAGGGCGGCGTCGCTGGCCTTGCCCTCGAGCTCCTGCTGCCATTTCTGCAGCCTCTCCACAGCCTTGACCTGCTGGGCCCGCTGGGCATCTAGAGTCTGGTCCAGGGCGCTCAGCTTGGCCTGGTATTCTATTGTGAGGGCCTCCCTCTGGGTCACGGCCTCCTCCCTCCTGGCCACCTTTTTCTCCCTTTGGGATGCCTCCAGCTCCCTGTCGCACACCTTCTGGAGGTCCCTCTTGTACTCCTTGTGGTCCCGCTCGAGTTGGGACCGCTCGGAGATGAACTGACGGGACGCCGTCTTGGTGCGCTCCTCCAGTTGGGTGCGCCAGTCACTAAGGCGCTGGTGCTCGGCCTCAAGCGCCTCCCACTCCTGCAAGATTGCTGCCCCAGTGTCACTAAGGACCTGGTGGGCGCGAGACAACATGCGAGGGAGGGGGACTGGCATAGCTTCTTCCTCGGCACCCGACCGGAGCTGTCGCCCGAACACCACCTCCATCTCCTCCGGTGCAGGCGGGGGGTTGGAGCTGAACGCACCTCTAGTGTCACCCCGGTGTCGGGAGTGGGCGCAGATCCCCCAGCTGGGACCTCTGTCACTACGACGCTGCCTGATGCTGGCGCCGTTGCCGCCTGCGACGAAACCTCTCAAGTCATTAGGCCCACCTACAGTTGTCCTTGTCCAACGGACCTCAGACAACCCTGCAGGTGTTCCTGAATCACTTGACAAGTTTGGTATCTGCTTTTCTTACCTTTCCCAAGAGCGTTTCACCCGTCACGCAGACATTATAGATAATCGGAGATACGTAAATGCGGAAGCGATTACATAAACTTACATTTATTTAAAAGTAAGACAAAGTTATATATTACAGACCAGGATAACTTATGAGTGCAGAGTAATATTATTACACACCAGGGGAGGAAAAAACCCTCCCATTCAGCTTTTAAACAAAAGTTTTTATGGAGGAACCCTTCCTCCTGCAGCTCTATTCTTGGTTTTCTTCTTTCGGGACCACCTTGGAACAAAAACAACAAAAGTTTGTTGCTTCTTCACCTAAAAACAATAGGGAATAAAACCTTGAGTATGGAATTACTCAGCAAGACTTACCCGACTAAAGAAAAGACTCTCAAGGGCATGCTGGTCATCAGGGAGTCAAGGTAAGGTTTCTCAATAGTCAAAAGACTCTGTTTGCAGAAATGCTTACTAAAGTGGATCCTTAAAAATCCAAATTTTATTGGTCAGGTTAGGTAAGATTACCTGTCTCTAGAGTTCTTTCTATCCTAGTTCAATCACTTGACCTACACTAGCCAATTTCTTAGCACCCTTAATCTTTACTGGAGTTCTACGTGTAAGTCAGTGACCAAGTCTTCATAACCGCGAAGGTACGGCGATCCGAATCGATTATACTCAGCTGAGGATCTCCGATCACACGACATATGTAGCACTTAACCCTTGCATATGTCAACCCGCCACCGGGGTTCTTAAGACCAGATCAGGTTCACGCCAACCGAGAGCACAGATACACCACCGTCCAGCCTCTTGCCACGGAGGGTACACGCTACTCTCGCCATCTCTCCACTCCCATTGCGTGGTATCTTATTCTGGCCTTAGTCTGCCCGAGGCAAAGCTTACCCATGATGAGGCATGTGACCAGTTAAAGGGTCCTCGGTCAGCAAACCTACATCGAGACGGTCCTTAATCGACTCAGATGGAGACACTACACCGAGACTCTCTTCTCGTGCAAGTCAACCGCCCGGTCTCAGCTTAATCATTTCAACCCAAAGTTTGGTACCTGGCAGAGGTACATCTTTTCCGATGTTGAACCCATCATGGCCATGATGGATCCACCATCAAATTTTATTTTCAAAAACATCCCTCCCACTTTGCCACATCATCTTTTGTAAAAACAAAATCTTTTCTTTGCTAAAGCAAGACTAAGCATAGTAAAAACTTTTTATAAAACAGGGATTCAAAGGAAGGTAATCAAATTCAAGGAAGGTAATGCAAGAATTATTTTATCAATCAACTCCTATCACCTAATGCATCAAGCAAGTGAGAAAGATTTTAAAAGAATTAAGGAGGTGGCAAATGCACCGGGGCTTGCCTTCGTTTATAGGTGAGTCAGGCTCGGATCCACAGATGTCAAAGTAAAAACAATTTCCTGCCTGATGTTCCGCAGGTGGTGGTGGTGAAGTCTTCTCTTCTTCTACCTCAACTTCTTCCTCGTTTTCTAAATATGACCATTTATATGTATAAGAATGAATTCCATGTAATGCTCATGAGAGTGCAAAGATAATAAGAGTTTATTATCTAAGGCCTTGAATACAATTTTCCTTCACGGTTCCCCGAGAAACTAGGGTTTCCGGAGTCAACAGTGAAGTTCAAAGAGCAAGGGGCGGGGGTTTTGGGTTCTAATTATCAAACAAGGTCCAAATCATACCAAAATCTACCCAAGGCTTCTACATGTTATTTTGAGTTCATATAAAAAGTTTGGGTATTTTTGGAATTATTATTGATTTTCTAAAAATCCAGAAGCAATACTTTAGGCTATTTTAAATGACCCAAAATTCCCTATTTGTTCTGAAAATCATAAAACTATTTTTATTAAATACTATGGAAAATAAGGAATCTAGGAAAATTGGTTTGACATTTTTAGGATTTTTCTACAATTTCTTACAGATTTCCAAAGCTTGCTAGAAAAAGAAAAATAAAAATAATGAACAGTTTCGGGCCGATTCCAGCCCGAGCCGGCCCAGCTAGGGTAGAAACGCGCCCACGCGCGCGCCCGCGATGACTTTGCGAATAAGGCCCTGCAGTTTTGAATAACCCGAAGGAGTCCAGAATACTATTTCAAACAGTCACTGACAGTTTACAATAACCCCCCCCCCCCCACGTTCTAACTCTTCACAAGTTGAGGCCCACGACGACGGCGAGCGAGGCAGAGCTCCAGCGAGCTCGTAGACCGATCGAATGGGGCAAGGACTGGCGTCCTCCGTCGGTCTAAACCAGATTCGGGGCCTAATGAATGTTTCCCCTAAGTTAATTTCATAAATGAGTAACCGAATGTCTCTGGCCACGGTGACAGTGCACATTGTGGACAGATGAATGTGTTCCCGGTGATTCATGGCGGTCCAGTTCAATTAAAGGGGTCGAGGAGCTTGGGGAGGGCCTAGGGACGCTAGAACAAGCGACGGAGAGACTTGAACTGACCTGAGTTGAGCTTGCCGCGGCGAGGTGTTCTTCGCGTTGTATTCGAATCGGTTTGGGGGAAGTGGGAAATTCGAGCTCGCTGGTGATCGGCTGGGGGCAATACTGGGTAGCTAGGTGTGTGATGACCTTGCGGAGCTCGCGGTGGCTTCAATTTATAGGGAACGACAGCGGTGGCCAGGAATTTCAGTGGTGACATGCGGCGGTCGGAGGAGGGGGAGGTCACTGGCGTGCGTGAATTCGTGTTCAACGCCGTGGCAGTCACTCCGACGATGGACAGCGGCGGTTCACGGCGATCCGGTGGAGGTGCCAGGGTACGTGGCGCCAAGCCGTGCGACGGCTGTCGTCGGCGAGCTTATCTGCTCAGGCCGCAAAGCAAGGGGTGTATGGCGGTGAGTCACCGGAGTTATCTCCAGGCGAATAGCTATTACCTGACAGACTTATCGGGTCACCGGTGGCGTAAATCGCAACGGCGGCAGCGTGAATCGCGGCGGAGGTCGTCGACGGTGAGATGCGCGGTTGTTCTGATCCAATCCTGGTAATGTACAATGGCGAAGGATCTTCAGAGCGCCTGACAGACAAAGTTTAGAGTAGATTTTCTCCTAATTCTTTGTGACAACATACCCAAGAATCTGCATCAAAGTTGTAGTCCAATATACCATCTTCATCTTTGTTATAGTATTCCAAGACAAATTCTTACTGGATTAGCCACAATTTGTCTCCAAAGATGATCCAATGCCACTGATCATTTAATCTTCAGATTGTTTCAGTCTGACGGCCCATCTTTGGGCTTACTTATCTCTAATTTCTTCTCAATAACTATGCTTACACTCTTAAGCAAAGTTGTTCTCCTTTCATAGAGCTACAAAGTTGATGTGGTGCCCTAAGGTGTATTCCTACTAATTTGAAAGTTATAAAGCTCCAAAGTTGAGCTTATAACACTGATTTCAGACTTAGCATAGAACCCAAATGGGGTCCTTTTTGCAATTAGGTCCAAAATCCAAGGTTTAGCTTACAAATTCACATATTTGTGAACCAAATGACTTAGGATACTTATTTAACCTGGTTTTTGCACTTTAGTCCAAAAGTGGACTAATTTTGCACTTAACCCCCTAGGGTTTGGTTTTAGGGTTTTCCACGGTTCCAATTAGTTTTTTTGGTATCTCAGGGGTGTAAATGCAATGTAGATCCATATTTGATAACATTTTATGATTATTTCACTTAATCTTAAGGGTTTTCTCTATTTGGGTCCTGTTTTACCCTTCAGATCCCCACTTGAGGTTAAGCAACCTACTCTAGGGTTTTATTTGCAAAATACCATAACAATACAACTTGTTTGAAAATTTTGCCTAGTGAATGCACCCTTGGTGTGTCAAACATATGCAATGCCAATGCTTATGATGTTATGCTCAAGTTTTAGTAACAGTAACACCAGGGGTGTTACACCGCCGGACCCCCGGCTGGGGCATGGGAAGCCGCTGGCGCTGTCTTGGCAGCCGCTGGAGGTGGACCGCTGGCACCACTCCCAGCAGAGTCCTGCTGCTGAGAGCCAGACCCATCGGTGGGCCTAGTACCTGGTGGAGGAGGCATGACCTTGGGAGCCACGGAGGAAGAAGCCCTAGTGAACAGATGATGGGTTAAGACTTGTCAGCATGATGATTAGACTCATGGAAAAAGGGGCTACACTTACTTGGGGCCCTGGACTTTCTAGTGACCCTGGAAGTAGGGTGACCGCTGTTGTTGCTGTTGCTGTTGTTGGTGCCCCTGGGGGCGATCACCCCCAGATGGTGGTGGTGGTGGTAGCATCGGAGGATTGACGCGCCTCTGCGTGCCGTGGGCCTAGGAGCTGGCCTCTTTGGCCCCACCAGCAGTCCTCTGGCGCTTCTGGGGGGGTCCAAAACAAGCGACCCGTCAGCGCGACGCAGCCTACGTGCCTCTCCTCCTTCGACCCCCCTAGAGCTGCCTGGGGTGGAGGCACTGCTCACAACCCCTTTGCCCTTGTCCAAGGGGCTGGGGGCCACGGCAGGATTGGCGCTAGGAGCCATACCGGTGGGCTGGGGACCTCCAGCCGGTGCATCGGAGATCTGGATCCCGCGGAGGGGGTCCCGGCCACCAGTCTGGCGAACCGCCACGCCATTGTCGTCGAGGGTCGACAGTGTGGCCAGGATCGCCGTCCTCAGCCCTGGATCATCGCAGAGCGCTGGGGTGGCCTAGGGGAGTATCAGGGACAAAGGGACAAAAGTCTCCCCGGTAATCCCTCCCACCAGGACAGCCAGCTCGTCCCAGGATAAATCAGTGCCTGGCCCACGCTGGATCCTGCCGATGTCATTTGGGCCGGTGAACCAGCAGCACAGGCGTGGCCTCCTCTGCAGCGGCATGATCTGGCGTTTTAGGAGGTGGCCGACCACGTGCATTGACGTCAGGCCGTCCATGGCCAAGACCTTGATCCTGTCCAATATGGGTAGGAACTCTGGCGACAGGGACGGCTTGGTCCTCCACTGCTTACGGTCGAGGGCCAGCCCATTGGACGGCAGGACAAGGCGGTCGTTGGCCTCGGCGCTGGCAATCACCCAGTCGCTTCGCCAGTTCTCCCACCTCGTTCCACCAAGGGTGGGGATGTAGACGACGGCCAGATCTGGCCTCGTCTAGAAGTAGTAGGCACTGATGTGGTCCCTAGTCCTGCCCGACTTGACAAGCATAAAGAAGTAGCAGAAGAGGGAAGTACAGGGGGCCACACCTACGAACATCTCGCAGAGGTGGACGAAGATGGCCGCCTTGAGGATGGAGTGGGGCGTGAGGTGTTGAAGCTAAAGCCCGAACTCCTCTAGCAGCAGCAGGAAGAAGGGCGAGATCGGCAGCACCAACCCGCAAGAGATGTAGGAGGTGAACAGCACGAACTCCCCGATAGCGAGATCGCCGAGGGGGATGACGCCGACATGGATTCTTCCGGCAAGCCCCGGCGTGCTCCACCCAAGCAGGCCACGCACCAGGTTAAGCGCTTCCTCAGACTGAAAGCGGTCGGGATGACCAAGCGAAGCCATAGCGTGTGCGGCGGTGCGGGTGTAGAGCAGAAGAGCACGAAGGCAAAGAGGCGCAGTCGATTGGAAGAGAATGCGAAAAGGTAACTTCTACACGCGGGGTGAATCCTTTTTCAAGGAAACCTGAGTCCCTGTTCAGGGAAACCCTTCCGCGCGCCCCTCAATCGCCGCATGAAATCCCGCTCGATGGGTACCTAGGACCTAGGCAGCCCAGTCTATCACACGGGGGCCCAGGTCCACAAGTCATACAGTTTGTGTGTCGGATTTCGGGTGCGGAAAGAGCGAACCGCCGCACGCGCCGGTAGTGCGCCTCCTTGGGGCCGCTGCAGAAGACAAAAGGTAATTTTTTAAACCAATGCAGCGGTAACGAGGCGCCCCGCGCGTGGCCCAACGAAACCACCAGGCATGGGGGCTGTGGGTCTGTCAGCCGCGGGGACAGATATGGCAGTTGGCGTGACCGAAGGTGATTAACAGAGGGTGCATCAGTAGACGTGCTGAAACGGCGCGCCAATCTCCAATCAGGCCATATTGAAGCAATGTACAAGCTTTGGCCCCACCTGCAGGCTCGCATCCTCCCCTGAGGCGGGCCCGAGGGCCACTATCGGTACCCTAAAACTAGGGTATCCCTTGCTACTGTATAAAGACGCAGTACCCACGCGGCTATCTTTAGTCGCGTGGTAAAAGAGTTGTATGTGGGACCAGGCCATTACTCGCCCCAGCCTCAGGCGACTACTCTGGGCCAGCAACAGCGCCTGACCCCACCACATGGGCGAGTCCGGGACCGCCACATGTCCAGAGAAAGTGACATACTCCAAGGCATCTACACTGAGTCCGGACCCCACGGGAAAGTGAAGGACCCCTGGATATACAGTCCAGACCTCCAAGATTGGTCCAGGACCCACATGTGTACGGACCGGACCCCTAGAATGGGATCCGGACCCCCCCGTATGGGGTCCGAGCCACCCACAGTAGGGTCCCAATGTTCCAGGACAGAACACACCTGGGCCTTAATCAGGGCCCAAGCGGGGGTCCGGTGTTGACACGTGTCCAGATCTAGTCTAGTGGGATCTGGACCTATCCGCATACACTCCTGCTCCCCGCTCAGGCGGAGACCCGATGCTGCCACATGGCATACTGCACACGGCATAAGCCAACGGGCGGAACCTAGCATGACGCCTCTGAGCTATGCGCGCCTTCGCATTCATTACGGATAGGACGTGCACCTGTCCATTCCACTGACAGGCGGCGTGCTCAGTCCACGATACGTGGGCCGTGCAGTTACTCACCATTACTCGCATGTTTCAACTATCAATGCTGCATGGACTGTGGTCATCATGACTCCCGCTGATTACTCATGCGTTACTAAGGCGGAGGATCTTTGTAGGCTGTCAGCATTTACTATTCACATAATGTATTGCTACCATTATGCTCCTGGGCCCGCATGTCGGGGCTCAGCATCCTTGTATGTACCTCCCTTAAACTATAAAAGGGAAGGGACACATCGTTACAAGGGACAAGTTCACAGACTCAAGTTCACAGGCTCACACACTCAGACACACGCATACACACACACTCAATATAACATACATACAGTGGAGGTAGGGTATTACGCTCCGGTGGCCTGAACCACTATAAACCCTCGATTGTTCTTGTGTTCATCCTAAATCCACCTAACAGGCAAAATGCTTAGGCCCCCTCCTCATCTTAGGATTAGGGAGGGTGCATTCCACCACCCGGCCGGAGGATTTTCTCTCTGATAGGCACATATAAGTTTAAATGATACAAATTGTAGTATATGAGCATTTTACCACTTGTAGCATTTCAAATTATCGATTGATGTATCATTTACTATGGAGTGATAAAGAAGCTATGTGCCATGCTCAAATAAACGTTTTAAACCACGTAGGTTTGCTTAAGTGTATGAATTGAAAACGAGCAGTCCTACCATGTGATTTACCTAGTATGCATGCATTTAAACAAAAATAAATACCAAATGTAATACTAGGCATGAAAGGTAAACTAGATACAAGGTAAATAGATACGCATATCTAAAAACAAGAAATACAATAAATCTAGTTACATTAATCATGGGTGGGGAAATTTGGGTCCAAAATTTTTACTACCTCACTTGGCAATAAACTTGATCCAATATGATGTATCCTATGATATACATCCCAACTTTGCCAAGTCTCCAAATTTCCCATTGACCTTTGGTCCACTTACTTCCCTTTCGGGATCCAAACCTTCTTGGTGCTTTTCATGGTTGAAATTATTTCCTTCGGCACCCAGATGCGTTTGGCCCCCTTTCCTTTGTTGGCTTGCTTGTTGGCCTTGATTGTTATCACCTTTCCATTCTTTTTCTTTTTGACCAAATATGGTGTAGCAGCCTTTTTGTCCACCTTTTTGATGTAGGTGTTGGAGATTTTGCTTGTTGGCTTTTGCTTGAGCTTTTGCCTTTGCTTATCCCCGGTCATCACCTTGCATTGGAAAGACTTATGGCCTTCCATGTGGCATAGCCTACAAATCACAATTTCTCCCTCCATAGGCTTGTTCACTCCCACAGTGGTGTTATCCTGTGGAGGTCAGATTTGTTTGGCTTTGCCTTTCTTGTCATACAAGGCCTTGCCAAGGAGAGCCACTTCTTGCTTTAATTGTTCATTTTCCTTTGCAACCTCATCCGAACATGTTTCTACAACAATATTCTCAACAAGAACTTCGTTGCAGGGGTTAGAATCAATAATTAAATCAAAGCAAGAAGTAGAAGCATCTTTCTTAATAATTTCAGGTATTTCAACTAAAGATGTTGTTGGGGTACTACCAATGTTTTCTAGCTTAGTAGTTAGCTCATTATTGTGTATGCTAAGAATTTCCATTTTCTCTAGCAAATTTTAAATAGCTTTTTGGGAGCTAGCTAACTTAGCCTTAAGTTTTTCATTCTTTTTAATAAGGCCATCATCGATAGCAGTGGATGGAGCACTAGACTCTAATAGCTCAATTTTTGTTGATAGCTCACTATTTAAGTTCACAAAAGTTTCAAAATTTTCTAGCAAACCTTTATAATCATTTTGGGAGCTAATCAACTTATTTTTCAAAGTTTTAAGTTGAGCTTTTTGCTTAGTGCAAACATGCTGGAAAAATTTGATGGCTTTCGCAAGCTCATCTACAGAGCGCTTTCTCTCACCTTCATCATCACTACTACTTTCATCACTAGAGGATGGAATGCTTATTTTACCTCTTGCCATAAGGCGTTTGTGTGATGACCTGATGAGCGTGATGAGGACCGGTGGCTGCGCGTCCTTGGTGGTTCATCTTCGCTTGAAGAATCATCCCAAGTTTTAACACTTGTTAGTGCCTTGCCTTTGCTCCTCCCATTTTTGGGTTCGGCCATAGTTGGACAGCTATCCCTGAAGTGGCCCTTCTCCCTGCATGCGAAGCATCCTCTCTTCCTTTGCTTTTTCCTATCAATGTTAAAGAGAAGATCCTATACCTGCAGAGGTACACCCATTAGATTAATCTTACGGATCATCCCCATTACCTTTCCGACGTGTCGGATTGTTTCTTCGTCCTTGGAGGATGATGTGCATTGTTGATTATCTTCATCATCATCACTTTCTTCTTATTTCTCTTCTTCACTTGAGGAACTTGGAGTGGGAGCCTTCTTTTTTCCCTTCCTCTCATCACATGCAAAAGCATATGGCCTTAAGGAAGTTGGCTCCCCTCCCCGACACATTTTTCGCGACATCTCAAAAGCCGCGATTTCCCAATCACAATGGTCGGGGTCATGGTACTCAAGTCCTCCATGTTGTGAAGGATGGTGATGATGCTCCCATATCTTTGTTGTGGTAGCAGGGAGATAATCTTCCACACAATGTCCGCATCACCTAGCTTATTTATGCCAATAGAATTGAGCTCATTGATAATTAGATTCAAATGAGAATACATGTCTCTAACAAGCTCATCATCTTTCATAGCAAAAGAATTATACTCATTTAAGACTAGGCAATGTTTTTGCTCACGAACATTGGATGTGTCGTTATGGAGCTCATGCAATTTTAGCCAAATCTCATTAGCAGTTTTCAAGGTAAATACTTAATTAAAAATATCCATGCTAAGAGATTCATACAAGCAATTTTTGGCTCTAGCATTTAAATGTATTTCTTTTTCCTCACTCGTGGTGGGTTCCTCAGGATTCTTGGGGGGTTTCATCCCATCACGAGTGACTCTCCAAACACCTAGATCAACGACCTCTATGTAACAAGCCATTCTAGCGCTATAATATGGGAAATTAGTGCCGTCGAAGTGTGATGGCCTATGGGTATCCATCCCTTCCTCTAAAAAGCATCGGTTCTTTTAGCGGTGAAGCTAAAACGTTTCAAATGAGCCAAACCAGGCTCTGATACCACTTGTAGGAAATGGGTGACGCCTAAGAGGGGGTGAATTAGGACTTCTAAAACTTTTACTAAACTAGGCCACAAATAAATCCCTAGAGCAAAACCTATGCAAATAATCAAATTAGAATGTGCAAACTAGGTTTTGTCTAAGTGTTGCTATCTATATCACAATGGCTAAGTTTCAATCTACACTATATAAGCATAAAGACAAGATTGAAACTTAAATGCATAATGTAAATGCGAAAGTTAAAGAGCGATGTAGAGATGCAAACTCTCGTGGATGACACCGGTATTTTTACCGAGGTATCCAGAACCACGCAAGGTTCCGACTAATCCTCGTTGGTGCCCCTACACAAAGGGAAGCCCACGCGAGGGCCAAGCCCACCGTCTCCACTATCGAGCTTTCGGCTGAAATGCCGTGGGCCTTGTTCCCTCCGGTACTCGGTGGCGGCCGTGACACAAACGTGGTTGTCACGGTCTCGCAAGACTCTCGCCCCACTCGATACAATTACAACGGCTTGCGCAAGAGCCGAGTGGTTGTGTGGTTTGTCTAAACTCACTCAACTAACTAGGATTCACCTAGAACAAGCGCTAATGCGGTCTAACTAACCTAAGCACTTCGCAAAGCACCTACGCTAATCACCAAGTGATTCTATTAAGCACTTGGGTGTTTGAGCTCTTGGAAATGTCTACAATATGCCTTGGTATGTTGCTTGGGCTCCCACACTTGGAAATGACTGGTTGGGAGTGTATTTATAGCCCCCAACATAAATGTAGCCGTTGGAGAAAACCTGCTGCTCTCTGTGGCACATTGAATAGTCCGGTGGTGCACCGGACAGCGCACTATTCATTGTCCGGTGCGCCTAGCCGTTGCCCTGCCACAGTAGGTGACCGTTGGCGCTGCAGGCTTTTCACATCGGACAGTCCGGACTCCACACCGGACAGTCTAGTGGTCTTGTCTGCACAGTGCCACCTGAAACTAGCCATTAGGCTGTGGTTCCCTGGTGCACCGGACAGTCCGGCGTGTGGCACCGGACAGTCCGGTGTGCCACCGGACAGTCTGGTGCTCCACGCACAGACAGTCCGCAGGCAACACATCTTCTTTTCTTGGACTTTTCTTTGATCTTCTTAATGTCTTCTTTTGAGGTGTTGCTTTCCTCAATTCCTTGGTCCAAGATACTTTAGCGTCCTGTGAACTACAAACACAAACACTAGGAAACTTATTAGTTCATGGATTGTGTTAGTCATCAAACACCAAAACTCATTAAGCCAAATGGCTCGGTGTCACACCCGGCTTTAAGGAACAAAGCCAGGTGCATCTCATACATGCGCCAAGAAGACAACATATATAATAACAGAGTGTATAGAGATAAATGTCACAATAACATCAGAGTATTATTACATAGCGGAAGACTTATTACAAAAATAAAAGGATAAATATAAAACGAACTAAGGATCGTCGGCGCCAATGTCAACTGAGAAACGCCACCTAGATCAGATCATACTCCTCGCCTTGTGGCTCCTCCTGAACCACCTGTCCTTCTCCTGGGGGGTGTGAGACAGTAAGGGTGAGCTCACACATGATCATAGCTCAACAAGTTGTGGGGAACCAGTGGACATGAACTCACAAAGGTGGGAGTTCATGTAATGTGTAAGGCTAATCAATGACAGGGTTAAAGCTGAGCGTTGCTTTTAAGTAGTTGGTCAAGCTTTTATTAGCAGTTACTAAGTGTAAGTAAATACTAAACCTTAAATAAAGTAATAGAACAAAATTAATAATAAACCCATGCAATGCAAATGACAAAATTTAATTTAAGTTCCATAATTTAATCATCAGAGAGTCCTGAGCTGCTCATGACCGCGAGCACGGCTAGTATACCAGTTTTACACTCTGCAAAGGTTGTACCCTTTACCCACAAGTCATGTTACCCATCTGCAAAGGGATCGCGACTCCCATACACCTCTACCTAGGAGGCATGGCAGGGCAATACTACGAGGCCTTTACAAAGTTCCACTAGCTTCCGAAAACTTGCTACAGTTTATGAGAAGACCACTTGCAAGAATCCCCCGTCTGACCGCCATCGCAGCAAAATCAACCCGAGAACCTCCTTGCATGCAACTCCCCGACTGCCCTTGCCCCTTTCGGGTAAGGTAGTCTTCCACTAGCTTTCCTAATTAGTCAGCCAAGGGCATCCCATTAAACCCTTGTGGTGGCACGTGTTTCTCAAGTTAAGCTCTATGTTCCAATTAACATTAATGATCTTGACATGAACATAAATAGAATAAAAAAAAGAATTGGAACATAGATGAAATAAATGATTATCCCAAAGCCATGTAAAGCAATAGCAAACTACCCAAGTAATTCAGGGGTAAACAAGGTAATGAGATAAACAATCTAGGGTGACCTATCTGGCCCCATCAAAATTAACCTATGCATGAATAAATGATATTAAAGAACATTATTGGGTATAAATGTGGTCAAGGGCATAACTTGCCTTCAATGAGCTCCTGCTCAGCTACTTCTATCTGCTGCTCACCAGGATCCTCAGTCACGGGCTCTTTTACTCGCCACAATACAAACAAGCACAATATATATAGAAAATTAACATTACACCAAACATGTACACAAAATACACAGTAATAATCTACAAATTAAAATAAAATCCTAGGAACAGAAATCATAATTTTTAGAGTTATAGATTTTAAGATATGAATTTTCGAAGGTTTTATGTGTTTAAAATGGATCAAGTGAGGAATTAATTTTCTTACTGTTTTCATGACAAAACAGAGACTCTAAGTGGTAGAGAATAAAATTACAAAATTTTAGAAAGTGGAATGGATTAATTTGGAGCAAGCATGAATTTTCTATGAATTTATTAAGTTCTAGTAGTTATTTTCATATAAAAAAATCTATTTCCTATTTCATTTATTCAAATTAAACGACCTCTGGACTGGGCGCACTATTCTTAGAGAGTGCAGGGGGCTCGGGGTAATTTATCTGAAGACTCAGAACTAACCCCGCGCAGATGGCGGGTTGATTTCATTAAAACCCGAGGGCTCATATGGAAAACCACCCACGAAGGGGTACCGTGGGCCTACAACCGTCTGATTAGAAACCGGTGGCCCAGATCCACGATGCGCCCCTGCACTAGCCCTAACGTCGCGCATTGGATCGGCAATCAACGGCTGAGGTCGCGATCGACGATCACCCCTCGGATCACATCTCAACGGTATAGATCTATTCCCTATGATTGTAATCCTATAACGCATCGGGGTCGTCCATCACAATCGGATGGCCAGGATCAGATCGCCATATCCAGAGAGCTCGGACACGGTGCTAGCCATACGATTCTGGGCTAACGGCTAGGATTAAATAACTCAAGGATCTAATCTCCACCACAGGATTTCGGATCTACGGTCGCCATTCGCCCTGGTCGAACCGGTAGCTAGGTTCTAATCTTAACCGCACATAGGCTAATCTACGGCCAGCAACTGTCGTCCCCCATCGGCTGAACCAGCACGGCGGCGCTCGCACTCTGGCCACGGCGGCGGCCATGGCCGAGCGGGCCATTCCCGCGTTAAGCGCCCAATCCCCATCAATCACGATGCTACAACTAAAGGGGATGGAAGCAAACGTGGACATGGGCTTCGTACCGGAATTTGCAGTGCAGAGGCTCAGGGTTCCGACGCTGCACGGTTTGGTGGTGACGCGGTTCAACGACGAGAAATCAGGGCGGAGCTAGCGATCAATCTCGGTTAGCGCGGCCACCAATGTCTTTCCCCGAGTATGAAGGAGGCCACTGACCACACCGACGAAGCAGACGTCGACCGGACCGGAGTTTCCCCCGCGGCGGGTCTTCTTCCACTCGGCGGCGGTGATGGCGTCGATAACTGGGTAGGTGCTGACTCAATGGGGTAGGGATAAAAGAATTGGGCAACGCTTGGCTTGTATAGCCCACGGGCTCAGTCTTCGGGCGAGATATGCGACGCGCGGCCAGAATCTCCGGAGTAGAGGTCCACGGCGCCGCCACATACGGAGGATTCTATTGCGAAGGGAGGGGGAGGTGCTGACGTGTGGGTCCGACGAAGCAGAGAGTTTACCCAGCGCGCGCAGAATCCAGTTGTCTGACCGATCGGGCCCGCACGACAGAAGCGTGGCGCGGAGGAGACTGGCGAGTGGGCCCGCTGTGACGGCGCCAGTGCTTGCTTCCCGCCCTGGGCTGCGCAGGGGAGTAAAAATGAGAGTGGGCTGAATTGAAGTTAAGGGCCCAGCAAGGTTTTATTTTTTTTTCTTTTTACTTTCTTTTCTTTTGCCTTTTCCCTTCTTTCCAAAATCAGACTTCAATTCAAATTCAAACTTTGTGGCAATTTGTACACTGGCTAACTATTTATTTTGATCACACCAACTGTGATGAAGTTATTAAATTATGTTATTAAATTATGATTTTATTTGTATTAAACAATATTCCTTTCTCTCCTCTATTTTCATGGTTTTATTTTCAAGTTAGAGTTTAAATTCTATGGATCCATTGGTATGCTATTAATGATACATTTATTTTATTAAGCACAAATGCACAATCAAATAAAAACTCAGCATGAGGCAAGTTTTGTTGGGTACCTTTTGTCATTTATTTATTTGTTTAAATGTGATTTCCACATGAAATGATGAATATAGGTAACACACATATATGTACGGAAAACTCTTTCTCCTTTTTACACTTTCTTACATTTTGAGTATTACAAATCCTACCCCCCTTAAAAATAATCTCGTCCTCGAGATTTAAGAAGATCTAGGGAAAAGATGGGGAAAATCTATACGAAGCTCTTCTTCCCTTTCCCAGGTTGCTTCATCCTCTCCATGGTGACTCCATTACACTTTACACATCTTTATCACCTTATTTCTTGTAACCCGAGTCAAAGTATCAAGAATCTTGATCGGATACTCTATGTAAGTCAAATCACCCTGAATACTAAGCTCTTCCATTGGTAACCGTTCTCAGGGACACGGAGACACTTCTTAAGTTGAGACACATGAAATACATTATGCACATCCGATAGCGTAGCAGGTAGCTCGAGTTGGTATGACATCTCCCCAACTTGCCTAAAGGTCAAGAATGGTCCAATATAGCGAGGGGACAATTTGCCCTTAACTTTGAATCTCCTCATTCCACGAAGTGGTGACACCTTGAGATACACATAATCTCCTTCTTCAAATTCCAGTGGTCTCCTTCTATTATCAGCATAGCTCTTTTATCTGGTTTGAGCTACCTTCAAATTCTCTCGAATTATACGGACTTGCTCTTCTGCTTCTTGAATCAGTTCAGGCCCAAAGAACTGTCTTTCTCTAGTCTGATCCCAATATAGAGGAGTCCTGCATTTCCTGCCTACAGAGCTTCAAAAGGTGACATCTTCAAGCTGGCCTGGTAGCTATTATTATAAGAGAACTCAACATAAGGTAGACTTTTATCCCAACTTCCTCCATGCTGAAGGGCACAAGCTCTCAACATATCTTCCAATACTTGATTAGTCCTTTCAGTCTGTCCATCAGTCTGAGGGTGATAAGCTGTACTAAAATTCAACTTTGTGTTCATATTCTCATGAAAGCTTCTCCAAAATCTTGAGGTAAACTGTGAACCTCGATCAGACACGATCTTCTTTGGTACTCCATGTAAACACACAATCCGAGCCATATACAACTCTGCCAATTGAGAACCTTTATAAGTAGTTTTTACAGGAATGAAGTGAGCCACTTTAGTCAATCTATCCACAATCACCCATATAGCATCATATCCTTTCTGGGTGCAAGGCAACCCAGTAATAAAATCCATACCAATCTCTTCCCACTTCCACTCGGGTATCTTCAGTGGGTGCAATAGTCCAGCTGGCCTCTGGTGTTCAGCCTTAACTCTTTGACACACATCAAACATAGCCACATGTGCAGCCACATCTCTTTTCAATCCATACCACCAATACTTCCGCTTCAAATCCTGATACATCTTGGTGCTACCAGGATGAATAGAATAATCCAAGTCATGGGCCTCCTTCAATATAGTCTCACGAAGGCTTTCAATATCAGGAACACACATCCTGTCCTTAAACCATACGGTGCCTTGCTCATCTTCCGTGAATTCCGGACCTCGACCTTCAGTAATAAGATCCTTAATCTCTTGTATTTTAGCATCACCAATTTGTCCTTTGCGGATTTCTTGCTCCAAAGTAGGTTCCACATCAATAGTAACTCCTTCTGTATGAGCAACTATCCCCAAGTTAAGTCTCCTAAAATCCTCAACAATCTCGTCGGGTAGCTGGGCAACAATAGCTGAATGAACATGCTCCTTTCGACTCAAGGCATCTGCAACCAAATTTGCCTTGCCCAGGTGATAGTGAATCTCCAAGTCGTAATCCTTAATAAGCTCCAACCAACGGCGTTTCCTAAGGTTGAGATCCTTCTAAGTGAATATATACTTCAAACTCTTATGATCCGTGTATACTTGACACTTGGTCCCCATGATATAATGTCTCCAAATCTTAAGCGCATGCACAACGGCTGCCAGTTCTAAGTCATGCGTGGGGTAGTTTAACTCATGTTTCCGCAACTGACGAGAAGCATAGGCAATCACAAGTCCTTCTTGCATGAGCACACATCCCAAGCCTTGGCCACATGCATCACAATAGATATCAAATCCTTTATGTAAGTCCGGCATAACCAAAACTGGTGGCGACATCAATCTATTTTCAATTGCTCAAAGCTGTCTTGGCACTTCTCGTTCCACTTAAATTCTCTTCCTTTCTCCAAAAGCGAAGTCATAGGTTTAGCAATCTTAGAAAATCCTTCAATAAATCTCCGATAATATCCTGCTAGTCCCAAGAAACTCCGAATCTCAGTAACTGTAGTGGGTACTCTCCACTCCATTATCTCCTTAACCTTAGCAGGGTCCACTGATATTCCTCCATTAGAAATAATATGACCAAGAAATGGCACCTCGCCAATCCAAAACTCACACTTGCTAAACTTAGCATATACCTGGTTATCTCGTAACTTCTGTAGCACCAATCTCAGATGTTCCTCATGATCGCTATCACTCTGAGAATAAATAAGAATATCGTCGATGAATACCACGACGAATCTGTCCAAATACTCCATAAACACCTTATTCATCAAGTTCATAAAATAAGCTGGTGCATTGGTTAATCCAAATGACATAACAGTGAACTCATATAATCCATATCGAGTCGAGAAAGCCGTCTTGGGAATATCTGAGGGTCTAATCCTCATCTGATGGTAACCCGATCGGAGATCAATCTTCGAGAATACTCTAGCACCTCTCATCTAATCAAATAAATACTCAATACGGGGTAACAGATGCTTGTTCTTCACAGTAACATCGTTGAGAGATCTATAATCCACACATATTCTTTGTGATCCATCCTTCTTCTGTACAAACAGTACCGGTGCTCCCCAAGGTGAGGAACTCGGACGAATGTACCCAGCCTCTTGTAACTCAGTTAACTGCTTCTTCAGCTCCTTTAACTCTTCTACAGACATCCTGTATGGCCGTTTAGAAATAGGGGCAGTTCCAGGTAAGAGATCAATAACAAACTCAACTTCTCTATCAGGTGGCATCCCTGGTAACTCCTCTGGAAAGACATCTGGAAAATCTCTAACCACATGGATGTTGTCACCAACAAACTCCTCAGGTATAAAGAAAATTGCACGTTTGGATGAGGTGGTTACCGCAATATTAACTTGAAATCTTTCTCCTTTAGTGGTAGTGAGTTCTACGGTACCTCTACCACATGCTATAATGGCCTTTGCCTTTCTCAACCATGACATACCAAGGATCAGATCTATACTGCTTGCCTCTAATATTATAGCAGTAGCTCCAAATTCTCTACCCATAATTGTTAATGTCAATCTACGTGTCATTTGATTCGCCTCAACAGGCCCTTTAGGTGTAATTACTATCATGGGTTTTCTCATTTTTAGCAGTGGTATTTCATTTGTGTTGGCATATCTAGCAGACATAAATGAATGTGTAGCACCAGAGTCAAATAAGATGGTTGCAGGAATTGCATTAACATAAAACATACCAAGTACGATGTCAGCACCATCCGGAGTAGCATCCACGCTGACTTGATTAACCTTGGCAATAGAATATCCCTTGCCAGATCCTAGAGTTTGCTGCCTATTCTGAACTGGAGTAGTAGCCATCCTCTGTGGGCAGACATTTGCATAGTGTCCAGTCTTCCCACACTTGAAACACGTAGTGCCTGGACTCTGTCCTGAAAACTTCGTCGGGGTGCCAGTGGGGTAGCCTGTCGAGGAGGTGGAGTCCTCAGAGGTGATTGCTGAACTGGGCGCTGGCCTCCGCCAGTGCGAAATGGTGTACCCTGGGGTGAACTATAGCGAGGATGAACACTGCTGCTTCCTTATCCTGGAGATATAGCCTTTCTCTTCAAATCTCCTAGCTGAACACGCTTGTGTTCAATAGCTAGCGCCTTATCGAGTAGCCTCTGAAACGATGGAAATGTATGTGCCACCAGAGCATACTGTAGAGGTCCATTAAGTCCTTCAATAAAATGCTCCTGCTTCCTCTCATCTTCAGCAACTTCATCAAGGGCATATCTGGATAACTGGATAAACTTATCGCGGTACTCACTAACTGACATGCTTCCTTGCTTCAGCGACAGAAATTCCTTCTTTTTAATCTTCATCAATCCAGCAGGTATATGATAATTCCAGAACTGTGTACTGAACTCTACCCAAGTGTAACACCCTAAAGTTCAATCTTGTGAAGACAAGAAAAATTCTCAAAGATTTTAAATCAAAACACCTTTCCTTAAAGATAATCATAATTTAGAAGTTTCCACTCATGAATATGTTAAAAACACACAATTAAAGATACTTAGATAATCTAAATTGCCTTTGGGTTAGGATGTATAGAAGAATTAGGATTAAACTATTTCTTAATATATATAGTCTACAATATAAATTTGATTTCCCTAGAAGTAATAAGGTAGGGATTATTCTACTATATGATTAAAAGCTTGTCTAAAAGAACTAAAATAAATAAAGAAATACATAAAATAGGTTTTGCGCATTATGCTAAAGTTCTATATGTGTATCCAAATTAAGTATTTGAACTTTAAACTTGTGTTGATTTGAAATTCAAATGGAAAGGAAAAATAGAAAATAGAAAATAAATGGGAAAGGGAGAAAAGAGAAGAGATATGAAAAATATACATAAAATGTATAACCAAATATCTTCAGGTTTAGCATTTTTAATTTCAAAAAGATGATTTTATAAATGAAGATCCACACAAAGTTTGAATTTAAACTTGAGCTCAAATTGGATTTGAAAATGGGGAAAAGAAAATAGAAAAGATAAAAGAAAAAGAATAAAACCCTATGTGGGCCAAGAACACCAAATTCGGCCCACAACTGTTTTCAGCCCGCTGCCCTGCCTGGTGACCGGCGCCGACATATGGGGCCCCCACGTCAGCCGGCGCACTTCCTTCTTCGCTTCCCCGCGCGGCTTACATGTGGGCCCTACCGGTCACTGACCCAAACTCCTTACCGCACGCGCGCTCAACGCTGACGTCGCGGGCCCGCCCGGCCAGTCACCCGCCTTCGCTCACCTCGCGCCAGACACTTACGACTGGGACCCACTGTCAGTTCTATCCCCGTCCGTGGCCAACGAACTCGCCGTAACAATCGCTCGCGATTTCCTCGCCGGTAACCTCGACGTCCAGCGGAATCCGACCGAGCAGGCTTCCCCTGGACTCGGAACCCCGTAGCTATATAAGACCGGGCCGTTCCTTTGCGTCCGTATCATCCGCCGTCACCGAGCGCAGAAAGAAGAGAGAGGAGTCTGCCGCCGCCGTCAAAGGCACGATTGGCCACCTCCTGGACCTCGGCTTGGGGTTCGGATCGAGCGCAGGGACGCTTGGAAGCTAGGGCCGCCGCGGATTTGACTAACGGTCGATCGGAGCTTCTCCAATTGTTCGCCGTTGAGATTGGACCGCCGCGGGCCGCACCTTCTCCGTGGCCAACCCTCCTGTGTGCGCCATCCTAGGTAAATATTCGCCCTCCATGTTCGCGAAGTAGTCCGCTTCATTTGGAACCGGTAGAATCGATGTTTGGGCGCACGATTCGAAGTTTGGCTGGGCGCCGGCGATGGTGCCGCCGTGGAGGTGCGGCTGTTGCCGTCGTCCGACAAGGAGCTGGGAAGAAGCACGTGGGCCGTTGGATGGTGGGTGTGCGGTTGAGATTTGATCTGGGTCAGTGAGGCTATGGACCGTTGATCTGTCGATGTGCGGCGTGGATTAGATGGGCGATAATGGTTCGATCATGGCGTGCGTGGATCGCTGGATCGTGAGCCGACGGCTATGATCGGATCCTTAGTGTTTAAAATAGGCACCGTTAGATCTTGATCCAACGCGCGCGATCTGTTACCAACTCAGGCTCTTTTGGTTGCCGTCCAGATCTAATCCTACGGCCGAAAACACTAGATACCTCTTCGGCCGACAACTTTGCTAAAGAGCCCCTCCACTTATTTGAAATAAACCCGCCGTCCTATACGACTGTGCTCTGAGTCTTAGAAGATTTACCCAGAGCCCCCTGACCTTTCTTATAATTGAGGCCCAGTCCAGAACATAATAAAATCAGAGAAAATGGTTATTAAATAGATTTTTAATATGAAAATAATTGCTAAAACTTAGATAATTCATAGAAAATTCATTTTAGCTCCAAATTGAACCATTCCAGTTTCTAAAATTTTGTAATAATATTCTTCATCTTTTTGTGCCTCTGTTTTGGCATGAAAAGCTCATTTAAATTTATCTAACACTTAATCTTGTATTAAATACATAAAAGCTACAAAAATTCATAACTTAAAATCTATAACTCCAAATTTAATGATTCCAATTCCTGTGATCTTATTTTAATGTCTAGATTATTACTGTATATTTTATTTACATGCTTGGTGTAATGTTAATTTTGCCTATACCATGTTTGTTTGAATTGCTACGACTAGCAGTGAGGTCACGAGTCATCTGAGGATCATCCTGGTACCTGGATTCTCAAGGCCCAGGCAAGTTGTGCCCTTGTTCACTTCTTTTTACCCAGCCATGTTTTGATTAATCATAATGATCTGCATAGGTTAATTTTGATGGGACCCAATAGGTTACCCTAGTTTGTCTATCTTTATACCTTGTTCACCACTGGTCTTTCTGGGTAGTACTTGCTAGTGCTATATGTGGTTTTGGGTATGGAGATACACTATTCATGATTACACTTTTTGTTATCAGTTGTTAATTAATGTTCATGTTAAGATCATTATGTTAATTGGAACATGGAGCGACCACCCGGGAAAACAGTGCTACCACAAGGGTAGTATGGGATGCCCTTGGCTGATTAATTAGGAAAGCTAGTGGAAGACTACCTTACCCGAAAGGGGCAAGGGCAGTAGGGGAGAGGTCAGTGTAGGGAGGCCCTCGGGAGGATTTTGCTGCGATGGCGGTCCTGCAAGGGATTCCTGCACTGGATCTTCCTATAAACTGTAGCGGGTTTTCGGAAGCTAGTGGAACTTTGTAAAGGCCTCGTAGTGTTACCCTGCCTCGCTTCCTTGGTAGAGGTGTATGGGATTCATGACCCCTTGGCAGATGGGTAACACGACTTGTGGGTAAAGATGCGCAACCTCTGCAGAGTGTAAAACTGGTATACTAGCCGTGCTCACGGTCATGAGCAGCTCGGACCCTCACATGATTAATTTATGGAACTAAATTCAATTTGTCATATGCATTGCATTGCAGGTGATGTTGTTGTTACTTTTGTTCTATTACTTAATTGGGTTTGGTATTTACTTATACTTAGTAACTGCTAATAAAATTTTGACCAACTTTAAAAGCAATGCTCAGCTCTAACCATCTTCTTTGGTAAGCCTTACACTTCACGTGAGCTCCCACCTTTGGCGAGTTCATGCACATTATTCCCCACAACTTGTTGAGCGATGAACGTATGTGAGCTCACTCTTGCTGTCTCACATACACCACAGGTCAAGACCAGGTACTGCAGGATGATGCTCATGGAGGATGCTGCGATGAGTTCGTGAGAGGTCTAGGTCGTCGTCTCCCAGTCAACTTTGGGGTTGCTGGACCGTTGTCTCCTTATAATGTAATTATTTATTTTGTATAGAACTCCTGTTATATATAAAGTTGTGACATTCGATCCTGTGCCACTATACATCATATGTTTGAGACTTGGTCCCAGCATACCTGGTGTTTATGTTAACCCCGGGTTTTGGACCCCTAAAATCCGGGTGTTACAGAAGTGGTATCAGAGGAATGTTGACTGTAGGACGAAACCTAGATAGAACTGGACAACCAATACTTACTTACCTTTGCTACTCTGATTCTTTTCTAAACTTATCTTAATCTATTCTCATCTATTTCCGCTTTACTCTGATTATTCTTATCTTTCCTTTCTAAAAGACAAATGTGGATTTCAC
The DNA here is from genome assembly GCA_029449295.1 of Zea luxurians. Classification (NCBI taxonomy): domain Eukaryota; kingdom Viridiplantae; phylum Streptophyta; class Magnoliopsida; order Poales; family Poaceae; genus Zea; species Zea luxurians. Next base: position 144,028,402 of record JAOPSE010000001.1, on the reverse strand, counting down.
ACTTTGAAATCCTGTGCCTAAAGTGACCTTTAGGAATAGGAGACCTAATCCTAGGAACAAAAACAAAACTATTTATATAAGTGTTTATATATTTGAATGTTTGTTCTTATGACATCTGTCTGATTTGGATCTTTGATTGAGTGTGATGGGTTGTGGAGTAATGTCCACAATTACATCTGCATATACATCTAGGTATAAAGGATAGCATTTGTAAGATAACTAGACAAACTAGATTATCCCCTCAGAAAATATATGTAGTATTCCGTATCTATCTCATCTTGACACATTCTATCTTACCTTTGGACATTCACCTCGTACAACTAATTACCCTAGTCTTAACATAAAATATTTGGTCCAGCCCTGCCAAAGAAATTCCAGTACATAACCAACTATTAGTTTATTCATTCTATCTATTAAATGATTCCCTTGTAAAGCTATCTTACCATATGTTTCTAACTTAGATGGTCAATACCAGGCGGGGTGGTGGAATTGATTTACCTGCTAATCAACAACCCCAACCACAGTCAGCAGCAATGAATCCTCCTAATCCTCCACCAGGCGGAGTTGATCCACTCGTCGCAGCTCAAATGAGAATGATGCAGCAAATGGCGGACACCATGGCAGATATGCGCACCCAAATGCAGCAAGAACGCCAAGAAATGCACCAGGAAAGAGAGGATGCACGTCGGGAAATGCGCCAAGAACGGGAAGAAATACGCCAGGAGAGGAGGGTACAACAACAACAGCTGCAGCAACAACTTCAACAACAGCAGCAACAACAACAAATGCCATTGCCTCCACCACCAGTTCCACCCCGGGACAAGCACCGGGAATTCATGAGCCACAAACCACCAACCTTCTCCAACTCCGCAGATCCACTGCAAGCAGATGACTGGTTAAAGTCCATAGAGAAGATGCTCAACATAGCCCAGTGCTCGGACCGAGAGAAAGTACTCTATGCATCGGGTCGTCTTGCTGGTCCCGCTGCGGATTGGTGGGATGCGTACTGTGCAGCTCATGCTGCTGCCGATACAATTACCTGGGAAGAATTCTCCGCACAATTCAGGAATTACCATATTCCTGCTGGACTCATGAAGATTAAGAGGAAGGAGTTTCTATCCCTCAAGCAAGGAAGTATGTCCGTGAGTGAATATAGGGATAAATTCATTCAGTTATCTCGATATGCTCCCAGAGATGTTGAAGATGATGAGCAAAAGCAGGAGCTCTTTTTGGATGGTTTGATTGGACCCTTGCAATATCAGCTGGTATCGCACACCTTCCCATCCTTCCAAAGGCTATTGGATAAAGCTATTGCTGTAGAAAACAAGAGGAGTATATTTGGAGAGAAAAGAAAGGCTGTCAACCAAGGGCAGGCTGGAAGTAATTCCCGTCCTCGCTATACTACCACTCCCAATACACCAGCTAGTGGCAGTTCTGGACAACAAACTCAACAGACACCAACTGCTCCCCCAAAGGCAAGCACTCCAGTAGGACCCGCTGCTCCCAACACAACCGCCATCAGGACATGCTTCAAGTGTGGACAACCGGGACACTACGCCAACTACTGTCCCAACAGAGCTGCCTACACTACACCGGCACCAATGAAGCAAGGACAAGCCTCAGCAGGGAAGAGTCAGCCCCTATCCATCAACCGAGGATATGCCCATCATACAGAAGTAGAAGCTGAACCCGGTGAACTTGAAATTCAAATTCAAGAAGAAGAGCCAGTCGGAGATGAAGTAGTCGGTGAAGAAGTCAACGAGCAACAAGAATAAAGAGATAAACATAGATATAGATACATATATATATATATTTTACTATTTGTAAGACCTAAATATTAGTTTAGCCAGTAGTAGTATTTTACTATTTTAGTAATAATAATAAGGTCCATTTGACCCTGTGTTTTGCTAATAAGATATGCATCATGCCGAGATTTTGTTTATGCATATGTGTTGAATTAATATGAGCATGCACCCTTTTTCCTTACAAATCTCGAGGACGAGATTATTTTTAAGGGGGGTAGGATTTGTAACACCCTAAAGTTCAATCTTGTGAAGACAAGAAAAATTCTCAAAGATTTTAAATCAAAACACCTTTCCTTAAAGATAATCATAATTTAGAAGTTTCCACTCATGAATATGTTAAAAACACACAATTAAAGATACTTAGATAATCTAAATTGCCTTTGGGTTAGGATGTATAGAAGAATTAGGATTAAACTATTTCTTAATATATATAGTCTACAATATAAATTTGATTTCCCTAGAAGTAATAAGGTAGGGATTATTCTACTATATGATTAAAAGCTTGTCTAAAAGAACTAAAATAAATAAAGAAATACATAAAATAGGTTTTGCGCATTATGCTAAAGTTCTATATGTGTATCCAAATTAAGTATTTGAACTTTAAACTTGTGTTGATTTGAAATTCAAATGGAAAGGAAAAATAGAAAATAGAAAATAAATGGGAAAGGGAGAAAAGAGAAGAGATATGAAAAATATACATAAAATGTATAACCAAATATCTTCAGGTTTAGCATTTTTAATTTCAAAAAGATGATTTTATAAATGAAGATCCACACAAAGTTTGAATTTAAACTTGAGCTCAAATTGGATTTGAAAATGGGGAAAAGAAAATAGAAAAGATAAAAGAAAAAGAATAAAACCCTATGTGGGCCAAGAACACCAAATTCGGCCCACAACTGTTTTCAGCCCGCTGCCCTGCCTGGTGACCGGCGCCGACATATGGGGCCCCCACGTCAGCCGGCGCACTTCCTTCTTCGCTTCCCCGCGCGGCTTACATGTGGGCCCTACCGGTCACTGACCCAAACTCCTTACCGCACGCGCGCTCAACGCTGACGTCGCGGGCCCGCCCGGCCAGTCACCCGCCTTCGCTCACCTCGCGCCAGACACTTACGACTGGGACCCACTGTCAGTTCTATCCCCGTCCGTGGCCAACGAACTCGCCGTAACAATCGCTCGCGATTTCCTCGCCGGTAACCTCGACGTCCAGCGGAATCCGACCGAGCAGGCTTCCCCTGGACTCGGAACCCCGTAGCTATATAAGACCGGGCCGTTCCTTTGCGTCCGTATCATCCGCCGTCACCGAGCGCAGAAAGAAGAGAGAGGAGTCTGCCGCCGCCGTCAAAGGCACGATTGGCCACCTCCTGGACCTCGGCTTGGGGTTCGGATCGAGCGCAGGGACGCTTGGAAGCTAGGGCCGCCGCGGATTTGACTAACGGTCGATCGGAGCTTCTCCAATTGTTCGCCGTTGAGATTGGACCGCCGCGGGCCGCACCTTCTCCGTGGCCAACCCTCCTGTGTGCGCCATCCTAGGTAAATATTCGCCCTCCATGTTCGCGAAGTAGTCCGCTTCATTTGGAACCGGTAGAATCGATGTTTGGGCGCACGATTCGAAGTTTGGCTGGGCGCCGGCGATGGTGCCGCCGTGGAGGTGCGGCTGTTGCCGTCGTCCGACAAGGAGCTGGGAAGAAGCACGTGGGCCGTTGGATGGTGGGTGTGCGGTTGAGATTTGATCTGGGTCAGTGAGGCTATGGACCGTTGATCTGTCGATGTGCGGCGTGGATTAGATGGGCGATAACGGTTCGATCATGGCGTGCGTGGATCGCTGGATCGTGAGCCGACGGCTATGATCGGATCCTTAGTGTTTAAAATAGGCACCGTTAGATCTTGATCCAACGCGCGCGATCTGTTACCAACTCAGGCTCTTTTGGTTGCCGTCCAGATCTAATCCTACGGCCGAAAACACTAGATACCTCTTCGGCCGACAACTTTGCTAAAGAGCCCCTCCACTTATTTGAAATAAACCCGCCGTCCTATACGACTGTGCTCTGAGTCTTAGAAGATTTACCCAGAGCCCCCTGACCTTTCTTATAATTGAGGCCCAGTCCAGAACATAATAAAATCAGAGAAAATGGTTATTAAATAGATTTTTAATATGAAAATAATTGCTAAAACTTAGATAATTCATAGAAAATTCATTTTAGCTCCAAATTGAACCATTCCAGTTTCTAAAATTTTGTAATAATATTCTTCATCTTTTTGTGCCTCTGTTTTGGCATGAAAAGCTCATTTAAATTTATCTAACACTTAATCTTGTATTAAATACATAAAAGCTACAAAAATTCATAACTTAAAATCTATAACTCCAAATTTAATGATTCCAATTCCTGTGATCTTATTTTAATGTCTAGATTATTACTGTGTATTTTATTTACATGCTTGGTGTAATGTTAATTTTGCCTATACCATGTTTGTTTGAATTGCTACGACTAGCAGTGAGGTCACGAGTCATCTGAGGATCATCCTGGTACCTGGATTCTCAAGGCCCAGGCAAGTTGTGCCCTTGTTCACTTCTTTTTACCCAGCCATGTTTTGATTAATCATAATGATCTGCATAGGTTAATTTTGATGGGACCCAATAGGTTACCCTAGTTTGTCTATCTTTATACCTTGTTCACCACTGGTCTTTCTGGGTAGTACTTGCTAGTGCTATATGTGGTTTTGGGTATGGAGATACACTATTCATGATTACACTTTTTGTTATCAGTTGTTAATTAATGTTCATGTTAAGATCATTATGTTAATTGGAACATGGAGCGACCACCCGGGAAAACAGTGCTACCACAAGGGTAGTATGGGATGCCCTTGGCTGATTAATTAGGAAAGCTAGTGGAAGACTACCTTACCCGAAAGGGGCAAGGGCAGTAGGGGAGAGGTCAGTGTAGGGAGGCCCTCGGGAGGATTTTGCTGCGATGGCGGTCCTGCAAGGGATTCCTGCACTGGATCTTCCTATAAACTGTAGCGGGTTTTCGGAAGCTAGTGGAACTTTGTAAAGGCCTCGTAGTGTTACCCTGCCTCGCTTCCTTGGTAGAGGTGTATGGGATTCATGACCCCTTGGCAGATGGGTAACACGACTTGTGGGTAAAGATGCGCAACCTCTGCAGAGTGTAAAACTGGTATACTAGCCGTGCTCACGGTCATGAGCAGCTCGGACCCTCACATGATTAATTTATGGAACTAAATTCAATTTGTCATATGCATTGCATTGCAGGTGATGTTGTTGTTACTTTTGTTCTATTACTTAATTGGGTTTGGTATTTACTTATACTTAGTAACTGCTAATAAAATTTTGACCAACTTTAAAAGCAATGCTCAGCTCTAACCATCTTCTTTGGTAAGCCTTACACTTCACGTGAGCTCCCACCTTTGGCGAGTTCATGCACATTATTCCCCACAACTTGTTGAGCGATGAACGTATGTGAGCTCACTCTTGCTGTCTCACATACACCACAGGTCAAGACCAGGTACTGCAGGATGATGCTCATGGAGGATGCTGCGATGAGTTCGTGAGAGGTCTAGGTCGTCGTCTCCCAGTCAACTTTGGGGTTGCTGGACCGTTGTCTCCTTATAATGTAATTATTTATTTTGTATAGAACTCCTGTTATATATAAAGTTGTGACATTCGATCCTGTGCCACTATACATCATATGTTTGAGACTTGGTCCCAGCATACCTGGTGTTTATGTTAACCCCGGGTTTTGGACCCCTAAAATCCGGGTGTTACACCAAGTAATAGTATCAGCAGCATCGTGGGCAGCAGTATATGAATCCCACCAGTCAGCAGCAGGACCTGTCAGACGACCTGAGGCATAAAGGACTTTCTCCCGGTCTGAGCATTGTGCAATATTCAACATCTTCTCAACGGACTTCAGCCAATCATCCACGTCCAGTGGATCAGGAGAGCTTGAAAATGTAGGTGGCTTATGACTCATGAACTCCCTATGCTTATCTCGGGGTGGAACTGGTGGTGGAGGTGGAGGCAGTGGTACTTGTTGCTGTTGTTGCTATTGCTGTTGTTGTTGCATTTACTGTTGCAGCTGTTGTTGCGCCCTCCTTTCCTGGCGTATCTCCTCTCACTCCTGGCGCAACTCCTGTCGTATCTCTTCTCTTTCCTGGCGCATCTCCTAGCATTCTTGCTGCATCTGAGCACGCATATCTGCCATAGTGTCCGCCATTTGTTGCATCATCCTCATCTGAGCAGCAATCAGCGGGTCAACTCCGCCTGGTGGAGGATTAGGAGGATTCATCTCTGCTGGCTGTGGCTGGGTTTGTCTATATATCCACTGAGTGTGTCGATTAGGAGGTAAATCAATTCCACCACCCCGCCTGGTATTGACCATCTGAGTTAGATACATATGGTAAGAGAATAGTAGACAAGACAGGTATTTACAAATCATTTTACTTTGGGGGATTTATTAGCTAAGCAGTTTAATGTTTTATCTACCATAGCTAATTCATTACCTTATAGTGGTACATGCTAAGATGTCCATCTATAATAATTCAATCAATCAAAGAAGCAAATCAGGCATTTATCATCAGCACAATCAATCAATCATTTTTAGATAAAGAAAATAGTTTTAAATTTTTGTCATAGGTTCCCTATCTCTTAAAAAGATCATAGTGGTAGGATTCCAAGGTGTGAAATCCATCTTGTCTTAGAGTAGAAAAGATAAGAGTAACCAGAGTATAATAGCAAAAGGTGAGACAAGATCAAGATGAGATAAGTATAGAATGAATCAGAATAAGGTAAGTAGGTAAGGGTTTGTCCATTTCTATCTAGGTTTCATCCTACAGTCAACATTTTCTCTGATACCACTTCTGTCACACCTGGCTTTAAGGAACAAAGCCAGGTGCATCTCATACATGCGCCAAGAAGACAACATATATAATAACAGAGTGTATAGAGATAAATGTCACAATAACATCAGAGTATTATTACATAGCGGAAGACTTATTACAAAATAAAAGGATAAATATAAAACGAACTAAGGATCGTCGGCGCCAATGTCAATTGAGAAACGCCACCTAGATCAGATCATACTCCTCGTCTTGTGGCTCCTCCTGAACCACCTGTCCTTCTCCTGGGGGGTGTGAGACAACAAGGGTGAGCTCACACATGATCATAGCTCAACAAGTTGTGGGGAACCAGTGGACATGAACTCACAAAGGTGGGAGTTCATGTAATGTGTAAGGCTAATCAATGATAGGGTTAAAGCTGAGCGTTGCTTTTAAGTAGTTGGTCAAGCTTTTATTAGCAGTTACTAAGTGTAAGTAAATACTAAACCTTAAATAAAATAATAGAACAAAATTAATAATAAACCCATGCAATGCAAATGACAAAATTTAATTTAAGTTCCATAATTTAATCATCAGAGAGTCCTGAGCTGCTCATGACCGCGAGCACGGCTAGTATACCAGTTTTACACTCTGCAGAGGTTGTACCCTTTACCCACAAGTCATGTTACCCATCTACCAAGGGATCGCGACTCCCATACACCTCTACCTAGGAGGCGAGGCAGGGCAACACTACGAGGCCTTTACAAAGTTCCACTAGCTTCCGAAAACCCGCTACAGTTTATGTGAAGAGCACTTGCAAGAATCCCCCATCTGACCGCCATCACAGCAAAATCAACCCGAGAACCTCCTTGCATGCAACTCCCCTACTGCCCTTGCCCCTTTCGGGTAAGGTAGTCTTCCACTAGCTTTCTGTTGGGGTCGTGCTTCGGTGCGCCGAAGGTCTCACACGAAGAAGCAGCTTCGGCTGAAGTCGTCTCCAAGAGATGGCCGAAGGTTCCTTTTCATGGAGCTTCGGCGTTTTAAACCGACATAGAGATAAAATGACCTTTTTATTCATATAGGTCTGAGTCAATGTTGTAAACATTTGTAAGGGGCATAATTGTAATTTGTCACAGGCTGCGACCTGTGCCTATAAATAGATGAACAGTACCTTTGCACTGTTCACGCGAACCTGTTATTGGCCTTCGCATCACACTTGTACTCTCGCTTTCCTCAGGACCGAAGGTACATTTGTAATTTGAAATCATTTATATTTATTCATGTTAAGAAATGATTCTATGTTAACATTTAAATGTTTATTTTATACATCATGATTTATGCGAATAACTCATCCTTCATTATTATGTTTACGAAGGTACGTCCTTCGTAATCTTCGTCTGAAATCCTTTATATTCCGAAAGGATATAATGTGATGAAAGACGAAGGACCTTAATATTTAATATTTTCTGTGTTGCCTTGTTCTTAACTCTTAGCATTTGAGAACAAGCCCCCAACATTGGCGCCCACCTCCGGTGAACTCACTTCCACTTTTCTGAGCTGATGGCTTCGTTCAACAATCAAGCTGGAGCTGCTTCGGCTTCGAAGCTGGTGCTCCCGATAACAGGCGGTTCTTGCTCAGAGCCGGCTAACAAGAAGCAGAAGAAGGAGGCTCAGAGAAGGGTGCAGCATGTTGGAGTGCAGGGACCTTTCATCAAGTCAAAATGGTCTCATATTCCAATTACCTTCTCTCAGGAAGACCTTCAGCTTAAGGATTATCCTCACAATGATGCTATGGTTATTTCTTGCGTGATCAAAGGATTTCTGGTCCACAATGTCCTAGTTGATACAGGCAGTGCAGCTGACATTATATTTGCTAAAGCCTTCAGACAAATGCAAGAGCCCGAAGACAAGATTCATGATGCTACGCACCCTCTTTGTGGCTTCGGAGGGCGGCAGATTGTGGCACTTGGGAAGATTACCATGCCGGTAACCTTCGGGTTTGTTAACAACACAAGGACTGAGCAAATTGTGTTTGATATTGTTGACATGGAATATCCTTACAATGCTATCATTGGTCGCGGAACTCTTAATGCTTTCGAAGCAATTCTTCACCCAGCTTATCTCTGCATGAAGATACCTTCGGACCAAGGACCTATTGCTATTCATGGAAGCCAGGAAGCTGCTAGAAGGGCCGAAGGAAGCTGGACTGACTCTAAGGCAATCCATAACATAGATGGAGCTGAAGCTTGTGAACAGTACAAATTCAGGAGGGAGAAGGCAGCCTCAGCAGACCAGCCGAAGCCCATGTTATTGTGTGAAGACATAGCAGAGCAGAAGGTGCTGTTGGGCTCGCAACTATCTGAAGACCAGGAGAAAACCTTGATAAGGTTTTTATTCAACAACAAAGATGTTTTTGCATGGTCAGCCAATGATCTTTGTGGAGTGAATCGGGATGTTATTGAACATTCGCTCAATGTTGACCCATCCTTCAGACCCCGAAAGCAGAGGCTTCGGAAAATGTCTGATGACAAGGCCGAAGGGGCTCGCAATGAAGTAAAAAGACTCCTAAGTGCAGGAGTTATCAGAGAAGTGAAGTATCCAGAGTGGTTAGCTAACACCGTTATGGTGAAGAAGGCCAATGGCAAGTGGAGAATGTGTATTGATTTCACAGATCTCAACAAGGCTTGTCCGAAGGATGAATTCCCGCTGCCAAGGATAGATTCTTTAGTTGACGCAGCAGCTTCTTCGGAGCTCATGAGTCTCCTGGACTGCTACTCAGGCTATCATCAAATCTGGATGAAGAAGGAAGATGAGCCGAAGACTAGCTTCATAACCCCAAGTGGTACATATTGCTATCTTCGGATGCCTGAGGGGCTCAAGAATGCTGGAGGGAGTTTCAGCAGAATGACTGCGAAGGTTCTCCAATCTCAGATAGGCAGAAATGTGTTGACCTATGTTGATGACATCATTGTAAAGAGCACGAAGCAAGAAAATCATATTGCTGATCTGCAGGAGACCTTCGCCAGCTTCAGACAAGCTGGTCTGAAGCTGAATCCAGAAAAATGTGTCTTCGGAGTGAAGAAGGGCAAATTTCTTGGATGCTTGGTTTCAACAAAGGGAATCGAAGCTAATCCAAATAAAATCGAAGCTATACTTCGAATGGAGCCACCAACCACAAGAAAGGGGGCCCAAAGATTGACAGGAAGGCTGGCATCCCTCAACAGATTTATATCCAGATCAGCAGAAAGAAACTTACCATTCTTCGAGGTGCTGAAGTCAGCTGAAGTCTTTCAATGGGGCCCAAGTCAGCAAAAAGCCTTCGAAGAGCTGAAGCAATATTTAATAGATCTCACAACATTAACTCCACCAACGCCAGGGGCTCCTCTGTTGTTGTATGTGGCAGCTTCGCACTCAGCAGTAAGTGCGGCACTTGTTCAGGAGAAGTTTGATGGACAAGTCAAGAAGCAGGTCCCAGTATATTTTGTGTCTGAGGTCCTCAGTGTCTCAAAGAAAAATTATACAGAGCTGGAGAAGGTGTTGTATGCCGTTTTAATGGCATCCAGGAAGCTTCGGCATTACTTTCAGGCATTCAACATTATTGTTCCTTCTTCGCAGCCGTTGAAGGACATCATGAGGAATAGAGAAGCTACTGGGCGTATTGGAAAATGGGCTGCGGAACTCAATGAATTTTACATTGATTATGTGCATAGATCCTCAATTCAGTCTCAAGCATTGGCAGATTTCATTGCCGACTGGACGCCAGGGGCTCAGGACGAAGAAGCGAATAAAGATGCCGAAGCATGGACAGTGTTTTGTGATGGCTCTTGGGGAACCTTCGGAGCAGGTGCAGCTGCTGTGTTGGTCTCTCCGTCCAAGGTTAAAACTTGCTATGCAGCAAGACTTGACTTCAGCTGCACAAATAATATCGCTGAGTACGAAGCCTTGCTCCTGGGTCTTCGGAAACTAAAGGCAATGGGGATCAGAAGGGCGATCCTTAAAACTGATTCTCAGGTTGTTTCGGGTCATATTGACAAAAGTTGCAAGGCTAAAGACCCGAAGCTTGAAAAATACCTAGACACGGTCCGAAGGATCGAAGCTTCCTTCGAAGGATTTTCTGTTAAGAATATCCCTCGAGGACAAAATGAGCATGCTGATTTGTTGGCCAAGTCTGCAGCACAGGGGCTGCCGCTACCTTCGGATGTGTTCTTCGAAACAATAAAGGCACCTTCAGTGGAGCTACTTGAAAGAGCAGTCCTTAACATTTCTCCTGTGTACAGTGAAGATTGGAGAACTGAAATAATCTCTTACCTTCAGGGTAACTTCTTATCAGATGACGAAGCTTATAATAAAAGGATAGAGGCAAGAGCTCGTCCTTATGTCATGATAGAAGGGGAGTTATACAAGCATGGAGTTTGTGCCCCGCTGCTCAAGTGCTTGTCTAGGGCCGAAGGTATAGAGTTGATGAAGGAGATACATGCAGGCCTGTGCGGATCCCACATCGGATCCAGGCCGTTACTTGGAAAAGTGTTCCGCCAAGGATTTTATTGGCCGAAGGCAGCTTCGGATGCAGCGGAGTTAGTTCAAAAGTGCGAAGGTTGTCAAAAATGTGCAAGAGATCAAAAGCAACCTTCGTCTTTGACACAGCTGATACAACCCATCTGGCCATTGCAAAGGTGGGGCCTCGATTTGCTGGGTCCATTACCACCGGCTCAAGGCAATCTGAAATATGTTATAGTGGCTGTGGAGTATTTTTCCAAGTGGATTGAGGCGAAGCCATTAGCCACAATAACTTCGGCCACTGTCCAAAAATTTTTCTGGCAGAATATTGTCTGTCGCTTCGGAGTGCCGAAGGCCATCACTGTAGATAATGGAACACAGTTCGACTCCGAAGATTTCAGAAATTTCTGTGACCAAATTGGCACGAAGATCCACTTTGCATCAGTCAGGCATCCGGAGTCGAATGGGCTTGTTGAAAGGGCCAACGGCATCATAATGACAGGAATAATGAAGCTAATTTTTAATCAACCAAGGGGAAAATGGCCAGATCAGTTGACCAAAGTGGTGTGGAGCCACAATACAACAACATCAAGGTCTACAGGCTTTACCCCATTCAAGTTATTATTCGGTGACGAAGCAATAACTCCAGAAGAAGCTAAAGCTGGATCAATAAGAGTGGTAGCTTCGGCAGAATCAGGTGCCGAAGATACTTGTCTTGTGGAAAAAGATGCCTTAGAAGGGATCAGGCTTCAGGCCGTGGAAAATATCAACAAATACCAGGCTGAAACAATCAAATGGCGAGACAGAAAAGTCCGGCTAAAAAATATTGAGCCAGGACATTTGGTGCTTCGGAGAGTGGCCAACCCGGATACAGTGGGCAAGTTGCAACTGAAATGGGAAGGGCCTTTCTTAGTAGCATCTTCGTCAAGGCCTGGTTCGTACAGACTGAAGGACATGGATGGCAATGAAATTCCAAGATCTTGGAATGCGGATGAGCTTCGGCGGTTTTATGTATAACTTGATGTAATTTTGTCTTTTCTTTTCTTTTTCATGGCACCCTTTTCCTTTCTAAAGGGGGAGAAAGGTTTTTAATGGGGCCATCATATGTAATTTTCCTTTTTAGTTTTATAAGAGCAAAATCCCCCAAAGAATGTAAATGTAAAAGCTGAGAGCGCACCATCGAGTGCCGAAACTGAAAAAGAGAAAAAAGCTCCGAAGACGTCCCTAAGGGGATGCAGAGCTTACAGCGAAAAGTCAACGCTGATTCCGCCGAAAGTAAAAGGCGAAGAAGCTCCAAAGACGTTCCCAAGGGAATGCAGAGCTTATACCGTCTAAGTAAAAGGCGAAGAAGCTCCAAAGACGTCCCTAAGGGGATGCAGAGCTTACAGCGAAAAGTCAACGCTGATACTGCCTAAGTAAAAGGCGAAGAGGCTCCAAAGTCGTTCCTAAGGGAATGCAGAGCTAATGTGTGGTTGTTTCTAAGTAATGGCTGACAATGTGGCTTCAGACATATGCTTCGGACATTCATTCGCGCATTACATTACATCATAACATTTGCATGCATAAGCATTCATTCATAGCATTTGTGTTCCCAAGTGGCTGCTTCGGCAAAAAGCTTCGGAGAAGAGATTTTATATGATTCGTTATGTAAAAGAAAAGCTTCGGAGAAGTGCGTTTTTATGATTTGTTATGCTATGTTGTGTACAAAAGAGAAAAGTTTCGTTGCTCGGCAAAAAGAAGAATTGTTTTTATGCTTCGTTGTGTACGAAAAGAAGGGAAGGTGTTTTTTTTCGCCTTCGGCTCAAAATATTGATTTCGTCCACATCAAAGCGCCTCAATCAAAGGGTAAGAATATATTACAAGGTATGTACAAAGTTCCTTGAAGAACAGTTTAATTCTATTTACAAGAGTTGTTACAAAAATATCCTGAGTTTTTCTATAGCACACTTCTACTAATCTTCATTAAGCTTCAGCTTCGGCGACAGCTTCGGCGACATATCTTAGGCATCATCTTCACCTTCGTCATTCTACATGAATCAAGGAATCGTAAGTAAAAATCAAGCCCAAAGGAAAAGGTAAGTACGAAATATCATTTCTTACTGGTTCAAGATGACTTCGGGCTTCGTCTCCAGCCTTCTCCCGCCCGCCTTTTGTCCATATCATTTTTATAAATCTATTGGAGATACTTCGGGCGAGGTCAGGCATATCATCCAGGATTGATGGAGATAAGGTGAAGTTGGGCCTGTTGACAATTTTTCCATGTTCGCAGCCGGCCTTCAGAAATGCAGCAGCGGTACCCCGAGAAGCTACCCAGGCACAGAAGTCGCCGTGCCCGGCTATAACTTCGTCAAGCTCTTCGATTTCAGCTTCAATATGATCGAAGGCCTGGGGTAAATTTTCCGCTGAAGGGTTAAATTTCCCGCTGCTGGCTCCAACAGAGTAAAATATCTTCTTTAATCGTCCAATGCAATTATTGCCAAAGTTCAAGCATTTGTCTTGAAGGCTTGTTAATGTTTTCTTCAACTCTGAGCTGATCTGGACTTCGGCTTTAAGCTTCGAATTCAGTTCTAGCTTCTCCTGATCGAATTGTTTTGATTGATTGATAAGCTTCGAATTCAACTCTGATAATTTAGCCTCAGTCTCAGCCAGTAAGCCTTCGGTCGATTGGAGCTCGAAGTCTTTCTTTTCAATGATGGCAGATTGCTCTTTTATTTTGCTTTCTAAGTTTTCAATTATAGCTTCGTGCTTTTTGTCCTCCAAGTCTTGTTGCATCTTCAGAGCTTTGCTCAGTAGCATGCTCTGTACAGAAACAACTTATGTTAGTAATATTTTCATTGTTAACAGCAATAAAAACCAGAGAAAAGGTTGTTTACCCTGAAGTTAGAATAAAATAAGCTGCCGACGATATGTTGTCGTCGGTAGCGGCTGATGTCTGTCTCTAGCTTCGGAAAACCGATACTCTTTGATAGAGTACCGATTACCTTAGCACCAGTCTGGTCTCGAATGCAGCCCAATTTTTCGTCATCAATGCCTCCAAATAGGAGAGCACCTGGCTTGTAGCCGCAAGATTTGGCATAGTCTTTAAGTTCTTCTATTTCGTCCTTCGTAAGTTTTTGCCCAATTAAATTCTGAAAGGAGTAGGCTTCGTCGTCCGAAATGTCTTCGGCTATTTCTTTTCCTTTTTCAGGCACTGTGGCCATGGTTTTTTCAGTAGCAACACCAGCTTCTTCTGCAGCCATGTCTTCCAAAATTTTGTTAACATCCTCAATGGTTGTTTCTAAATTAACATCTTCGGCTGTAGCGGCTTCGGTAGCCGCGACCTCCGAAGGTGCGACTTCGACGTTTATGGTGCTTTCGGCAGCTGCTGTTTTCTGAACTGACGCTCTTGGCGGTGTCTTATCGATAACTTCAGTTACCGCAATGATTCTTTGCCGTTTGGGTTTGCTTATCTTCGTCTGATCCGGCTCGTCCACCTTTTGAAAAAGCTTCGTCAGTTGGAGCCCTAATGGACTTAGCTTCGTGGGCATGGGTTCAGTCATTACCTTTAAAATTTCTTCCACGTCGCTGGTAGAAGGCGGTGTGGGGGTCCTCTCTTCTTCGGATATTTTCCGTTTCGGAGTTGATATTTTCCTTTTCTTCGGAATTTTCTTCTCTGCTGCTGGTTGCTCTTCATCCTTTGTCAGAATTTCGGCTACTCTTTTTCTTTTGTGGCCCTCGGCACCCTTGTTCAACTGCTCATAGTCTGGGTACTCGAAGCCCAGGGCATCGAATACTCGGTTCAGCCTTCGCTTCGGTCGGGTGCCGAAGGCCGCTGTCATTAATTGATCCTCTTTTTTGGAGTAATTCCCCAAGATTTCATTGCACATTGTCTCAACTGTGTCTAACCACTCTTTGCAGGGTTTCTTAAAGTACTTCTTAAATTTGAAGTGGTAGGGCAGCCGGACAAGCTCCCCCTTCTTCTTCTCTCCCTCCAGCTTCGGCATTTCCCACTCTTTTAGAGTAGGGAAAACTCTGAATGCCAAAAATTCCTGAACTAGATCCCTGGTGCCAATATGTTTTGAAATGATTTCAAATTCACCCAGAGCAGCCCAGGTGGGACCTTTTAGATCGCCGATGCGGCATCGTGGCCTCGTCTCTCCGAAGATTAACTCCAAAGGGCTTTGTACCAATTTTTCTCTGTCTTCGTCAACTTTTACATAAAACCACTCAGATTTCCAGCCTGCTGGCCATTTGCTTCGGTAGCTGATGACAGGACATTTTGTTGTCTTTCGGTAGGCAAAATTATAGCAACCGAAATTATCATGTAGCCCATCTTTTCTGGCCTTTGTTTGGTAGTGTAATTCGTGAACTCGGCAGAAGCTGTCAGCAAACGGTTCCACGGCCTGGCTTCGAAGGGCCCAGATATAAACATTGAGCCTAACGATGGCGTTAGGAGTCAATTGATGAAAGTAGATACCAAACCTCCTCAATATCTCTGCAATAATATTGTGCAGAGGAAATCTCAGCCCAGCCTTTAAAAAGCTTTTGAAGATAACAATCTCATCCTTCCCTGGCTTCGGGGTGGTTTCTTCTCCCCCGAAGCGGAGTAGCTTCTTCTGATCTTCATTGAAATAACCTGCTTTCACCATCTTCGAAAGATCAGCTTTTGAAACAGTTGATTTCCCAAAATCCAGGTGACTGGGCTTGCTGGGCATGGCAATGTGGTAGTCATCTTCGGAGTCAGTCCCATCAATGTTTTCTTCTTCTTCTTCGGCTGTTGTCGGGTTTGCTTCGGCAGCAGGCCTTTCTTCCGCAGTCACTAGACCGGAGCGCTGCATCGCTTCGGAGATGGGCACAGTGTCCGAACCTTCGGCTTCGTCTCCCTCACGTACAACTTTGGCAGTAGATCGCACTCGTGCCATGTGATTCTGAGTTTGGGGAAGTCAGAAACGTTTTTCTTTTTTTCTTTTCTCCGAAGCTCTCCTTTCTGACGAAGCAAGCGTCGAGACGGACCTTCGTTCGATTCTGAGAGTCAAGCTTCGGCTATGGTGGAAAATTTTGGCAGCAGAACAGTGCAAATAGCAATGAATGCTGTGGTAACTTCACACCTACCCGTTTGTTTATATAGTGCTGCAGGTAAGAAGGCGAAGCGGCAAGATTTTTACACCAGACGGGCGGTCACTTGTACTCGCTGTGCAGTGGACCGCAAAGATCAAACAGTAACTCTGCAAGGTGGGCCTGGCACGTGCTCGGAAGCCGGATCGTTTCTCCGCAACGAGCTCAGGGAAGGTGTTTTTTGGACCTTCGGCTTCCCGAAGCTGAAGAGGCTCTTTTTTCACGGGTCAAGCTCGTTACGAAAAACGATCTAGCACCGCGAAAGGGGCTACTGTTGGGGTCGTGCTTCGGTGCGCCGAAGGTCTCACACGAAGAAGCAGCTTCGGCTGAAGTCGTCTCCAAGAGATGGCCGAAGGTTCCTTTTCATGGAGCTTCGGCGTTTTAAACCGACATAGAGATAAAATGACCTTTTTATTCATATAGGTCTGAGTCAATGTTGTAAACATTTGTAAGGGGCATAATTGTAATTTGTCACAGGCTGCGACCTGTGCCTATAAATAGATGAACAGTACCTTTGCACTGTTCACGCGAACCTGTTATTGGCCTTCGCATCACACTTGTACTCTCGCTTTCCTCAGGACCGAAGGTACATTTGTAATTTGAAATCATTTATATTTATTCATGTTAAGAAATGATTCTATGTTAACATTTAAATGTTTATTTTATACATCATGATTTATGCGAATAACTCATCCTTCATTATTATGTTTACGAAGGTACGTCCTTCGTAATCTTCGTCTGAAATCCTTTATATTCCGAAAGGATATAATGTGATGAAAGACGAAGGACCTTAATATTTAATATTTTCTGTGTTGCCTTGTTCTTAACTCTTAGCATTTGAGAACAAGCCCCCAACACTTTCCTAATTAGTCAGCCAAGGGCATCCCATTAAACCCTTGTGGTGGCACGTGTTTCTCAAGTTAAGCTCTATGTTCCAATTAACATTAATGATCTTGACATGAACATAAATAGAATAACAAAAAGAATTGGAACATAGATGAAATAAATGATTATCCCAAAGCCATGTAAAGCAATAGCAAACTACCCAAGTAATTCAGGGGTAAACAAGGTAATGAGATAAACAATCTAGGGTGACCTATCGGGTCCCATAAAAATTAACCTATGCATGAATAAATGATATTAAAGAACATTATTGGGTATAAATGTGGTCAAGGGCACAACTTGCCTTCAATGAGCTCCTGCTCAGCTACTTCTATCTACTGCTCACCAGGATCCTCAGTCACGGGCTCTTCTACTCGCCACAATACAAACAAGCACAGTATATATAGAAAATTAACATCACACCAAACATGTACACAAAATATACAGTAATAATCTACATATTAAAATAAAATCCTAGGAATAGAAATCATAATTTTTGGAGTTATAGATTTTAAGATATGAATTTTCGAAGGTTTTATGTGTTTAAAATGAATCAAGTGAGGAATTAATTTTCTTACTGTTTTCATGACAAAACAGAGACTCTAAGTGGTAGAAAATAAAATTACAAAATTTTAGAAAGTGGAATGGATTAATTTGGAGCAAGCATGAATTTTCTATGAATTTATTAAGTTCTAGTAGTTATTTTCATATAAAAAAATCCATTTCCTATTTCATTTATTCAAATTAAACGACCTCTGGACTGGGCGCACTATTCTTAGAGAGTGCAGGGGTCTCGGGGTAATTTATCTGAAGACTCAGAACTAACCCCGCGCGGATGGCGGGTTGATTTCATTAAAACCCGAGGGCTCATATGGAAAACCACCCACGAAGGGGTACCGTGGGCCTACAACCGTCCGATTAGAAACCGGTGGCCCAGATCCACGATGCGCCCCTGCACTAGCCCTAACGTCGCGCATTGGATCAGCAATCAACGGCCGAGGTCGCGATTGACGATCACCCCTCGGATCACATCTCAACGGTATAGATCTATTCCCTATGATTGTAATCCTATAACGCCTCGGGGTCGTCCATCACAATCGGATGGCCAGGATCAGATCGCCGTATCCAGAGAGCTCGGACACGGTGCTAGCCATACGATTCTAGGCTAACGGCTAGGATTAAATAACTCAAGGATCTAATCTCCACCACAGGATTTCGGATCTACGGTCGGCATTCGCCCTGGTCGAACTGGTAGCTAGGTTCTAATCTCAACTGCACGCAGGCTAATCTACGACTAGCAGCTGTCGTCCCCCATCGGCTGGACCAGCACGGCGGCGCTCACACTCTGGCCACGGCGGCGACCATGGCCGAGCGGGCCATTCCCGCGTTAAGCGCCCAATCCCCATCAATCTCGATGCTATAGCTAAAGGGGATGAAAGCAAACGTGGACATGGGCTTCGTACCAGAATTTGCAGTGCAGAGGCTCAGGGTTTCGATGTTGCGCAGTTTGGTGGTGACACGGTTCAACGACGAGAAATTGGGGCGGAGCTGGCGGTCAATCTCGGTTAGCGCGGCCACCAATGTCTTTCCCCGAGTATGAAGGAGGCCACTGACCACACCGACGAAGCAGACGTCGACCGGACCGGAGTTTCCCCCGCGGCGGGTCTTCTTCCACTCGGCGGTGGTGATGGCGTCGATAACTGGGTAGGTGCTGACTCAATGGGGTAGGGATAAAAGAATTGGGCAACGCTTGGCTTGTATAGCCCACGGGCTCGGTCTCCGGGCGAGATATGCGACGCGCGGCCGGAATCTCCGGAGTAGAGGTCCACGACGCCGCCACATACAGAGGATTCTATTGCGAATGGAGGGGGAGGTGCTGACGTGTGGGTCCGGTGAAGCAAAGAGTTTACCCAGCGCGCGCAGAATCCAGTTGTCTGACCGATCGGGCCCGCACGGCAGAAGCGTGGCGCGGAGGAGACTGGCGAGTGGGCTCGCTGTGACGGCGCCAGCGCTTGCTTCTGCTGCCGGGCTGCGCGCGGGAGTAAAAATGAGAGTGGGCTGAATTGAAGTTAAGGGCCCAACAAGGTTTTATTTTTTTTCTTTTTACTTTCTTTTCTTTTGCCTTTTCCCTTCTTTCCAAAATCAGACTTCAATTCAAATTCAAACTTTGTGGCAATTTGTACACTGGCTAACTATTTATTTTGATCACACCAACTGTGATGAAGTTATTAAATTATGATTTTATTTGTATTAAACAATATTCCTTTCTCTCCTCTATTTTCATGGTTTTATTTTCAAGTTAGAGTTTAAATTCTATGGATCCATTGGTATGCTATTAATGATACATATTTTTTATTAAGCACAAATGCACAATCAAATAAAAACTCAGCATGAGGCAAGTTTTGTTGGGTACCTTTTGTCATTTATTTATTTGTTTAAATGTGATTTCCACATGAAATGATGAATATAGGTAACACACATATATGTAAAGGAAAACTCTTTCTCCTTTTTACACTTTCTTACATTTTGAGTATTACACTCGGGGTCCATTTTCCTTACACCCACTTGGTACCTACAACATTTTGGTTAGGACATGGAACTAAATGCCATACCTCATTCCTTGTGAAGTTGTTGAGCTCCTGTTACATAGCCACCACCCAATCTAGATCTCTTAGTGCATCCTCCACCCTGTATGACTCAATATAGGACACAAAAGAGTAATGTTCACAGAAATGTGCAACTCGAGAATGGAGTTGAAGGGGTGATCTCGTTGAATTGCTTGGTGGACTCTTGGGTGTGGCGGTCTTTGATCCCTTATTTCTTGATCATCTTCCTTGTATTGATCATCTTCATCTCCCCCTTGATCCATGTCCTCCTGTTGAGGTGGCTCATCCTCTTGATCTTCATCTTCATCATCTTGAGCCTGATCCTCATCTTGAGTTGGTGGAGATGCTTGCATGGAAGATGATGGTTGATCTTGTGCTTGTGGAGGCTCTTCGGATTCCTTAGGACACACATCCCCAATGGACATGTTCCTTAGTGCGACGCATGGAGCCTCTTCATCATCTAATTCATCAAGATCAACTTGCTCCACTTGGGAGCCATTAGTCTCATCAAACACAATGTCACAAGAAACTTCAACTAATCTAGTGGATTTGTTGAAGACTCTATATGCCCTTGTGTTTGAGTCATACCATAGTAAAAAGCCTTCTACAGCCTTAGGAGCAAATTTATAACTTCTACCTCTTTTAATAAGAATAAAGCATTTACTCCCAAAGACTCTAAAATATGAAACATTGGGCTTTTTACCAGTGAGGAGTTCATATGATGTTTTCTTGAGGATTCGGTGAAGGTAGAGGTGGTTGATGGAGTAGCAAGCGGTGTTGATTGCTTTTGCCCAAAACCGGTCTGGAGTCTTGTATTCATCAAGCATGGTCCTTGCAAGTCTTAAATGAAATGTTGTGTTCATTTGATGCAGTAGGAATTTTCTTTTTAGACATTTTAATAAGAGTTGTATGCCTAGAACTAGAAGCCTTATTTTTATACATGAATGCATGATGAGAAACATTGTGAGGTTTCTTAGCATGAATCTTCCTAATTTTGTGTTCGGGATAGTTTGCAGGATATAAAATGTAACCCTCACTACCCTGAACCATGGGAGCCTTACCCTTAACAAAATTATACAATCTCTTAGGGGCATTGAGCTTGACATTGGATTAGTTCCCTTGTTGGAATCCAATGCCATCTTTAATGCTACGGCGTCTCCCATTACAAAGCATACTACGAGCAAATTTAATTTTTTTCATTTTCTAGTTTATGCTCGGCAATTTTAGCAGTTAGTTTAGCTATGTGATCATTTTGTTGTTTTATCATGGCAAGATGATCATCCATAGCTTCAATATTAACATCTCTACATCTAGTGCAAATAGTAACATGATCAACAGTAGATGTAGATGGTTTGCAGGCATTCAATTCTTCTATCTTAGCATTTAATCTAATATTCTCATCTCTAAGATAGGAAAATGAATCATTGCAAACATTCAATTTTTCAATCTTAGAAACTAAACTAGCATTCTCAGTTCTAAGACCTGAAATTGAATCATGACAAATGCTAAGCTCCTTAGATAAGTTTTCACATTTTTCTACTTCCTGAGCATAATCATTTTTCAACTTAATAATTTTTTTATTTTCTTTAACGAGCAAGTCCTCTTGGCATTCCAAGAGATCCTTCTCGTTAATGGTCTCAATTATTTCATTCAATTTTTTCTTTTGTTCCATGCTAAGGTTGGCAAAGAGAGAAAGTAAATCATCTTCATTATTGCTAGAGCTACCTTCATCACTAGATGTAGTATATTTGGGGTTAGCTCTAGAGTGTACCTTCTTCTTCTTGCCGTCCTTAGCCATGAAACACTTGTGGCTGAAGTTGGGGAAGAGGAGGTCTTTGTTGATAGCGATGTTGGCGGCGTCCTCGTCGGAGGAGGAGTCGGTGGAGCTCTCGTCGGAGTCCCATTCCTAGCACATGTGCACATCGCCGCCCTTCTTCTTGTAGTATCTCTTCTTCTCCTTCTTCTTCCCTTTCTTGTCTTTGTCCCTGTCACTTTCACTAGAAATTGGACATTTAGCTATGAAATGATCGGACTTACCACACCGGTAGCACACCCTCTTGGAGCGGGGTTTGTAATCCTTCCCCCTCCTTTGCTTGAGGATTTGGCGGAAGGTCTTGATGATGAGCGCCATCTCCTCATTGTCGAGCTTGGAGGCGTCAATTGGAAGCCTACTTGGTGTAGACTCCTCCTTTTCTTCCGTCGCTTTGCTCTAAGTTGACAATGTGTTTGGAGTCTTTGATCATAAGTTCAAAGCTCACAAACTTGCTAATAACTTCCTTAGGAGACATTAGCTTGTATCTAGGATCCCCACGTATTAATTGTACTTGAGTAGGATTACGAAATACGAGGGATCTAAGAATAACCTTGACCATTTCATGGTCATCCCATTTGGTGCTCCCGAGGTTGCGCACTTAGTTCACCATGGTCTTGAGCCGGTTGTACATGGCTTGTGGCTCTTCCCGTTTGTTAAGGACGAATCGACCGAGTTCTCCCTCAATCGTCTCGCGCTTGGTGATCTTGGTCACCTCGTCCCCTTCGTGCGCGGTATTGAGGACGTCCCAAATTTCTTTGGCGCTCTTTGACCCTTGAACCTTATTATACTCCTCTCGACATAAAGAGGCAAGGAGTATAGAAGTTGCTTGGGAGTTAAAGTGTCGTATTTGGGTGGCCTCGTCCGAGTCGTAGTCCTCGTCCCCCACCTTTGGTGCCTACGCTCCAAACTCAACAATATCCCAAATACTTTCGTGGAGTGAGGTTAGATGGTGCCTCATTTTATCACTCCACATACAATAATCTTCACCATCAAAATATGGTGGTTTGCCTAGGGGTACGGAAAGTAATGGAGTGCACTTTGAAATACGGGTATAGCGTAGGGGCATCTTAATATACTTCTTGCGCTCATGGCACTTAGAAGTAGTCGACGACTCGGTGCCAGACGTGGAGGGTGACGAGGAGTCGGTCTCGTAGTAGACCACTTTCTTCATCTTCTTCTTGTCACCTCTTCGATGTGACTTGATGAAGAAAGAGGATTCCTCCTTATACTTGTTGTGTTGCCGGACTCCCTTGAGAGAGTCCTCATCGAGCCTCCGCGCTTTTCGCCAGTCACGATCTCCCTCTTGGCGTGATCTCCAGACATCACTACAAGTTGGTTAGGCTCTTAATGAAGCACTGGCTCTGATACCAATTGAAAGTCGCCTAGAGGGGGGTGAATAGGCAAAACCTGAAATTTATCAACTTTAAACACACACTAAGGCTAAGGTTAGCGTTAGAATTAAATTCAAGTCAAAAGAATGTTTCTCTTGCTAAGAGATGCTCAAACAATGCGAATGACGTATGGAAGCCAACTCAAATCAATATTAGCAAGGAAAATTTAGAGAGGGAAAACAAATCAAATGAGAATCAAAGAGAGTGAACATGATGATTTGCTTTACCGAGGTTCGGTTCCAAAGAAACTAGTCCCCGTTGAGGAGGTCACAAAGACCAGTCTATTTCAACCCTTTCCCTCTCTCAAACGGTCACTTAGACCGAGTGAGCCTTTTCCTTAATCTCACGGGTCACTTAGACCCCGCAAGGGCCACCACACACTTAGGTGTCTCTTGTTTCGATTACAAGTCTCTTGAGAATAAGAAGGGAAAAAGAAAAAGGCCAAACCAAGCGATAAGAGCAACAAAAGAACACAAGTGATCCTCTCACAAACCCTAATGCACTAGAGTTGATTTTGGGGCTTTGAGTGGATTGATTGCTTTGATTGTGTCTTGGAGTGTTGTGCTTTTGCTCTTGCAATGAATGAAGATTTCAGAAGGCTTGTATATGGAGTGAATGAGGTGGTTCGGGGTTATTTATAGCCTCCCAACCACTTCTAGTCGTTGGCTGATTTCTGGTGGCGATGGGCGCACCGGACAGTCACTATGCACTGTCTGGTGCGCGCCATGTCAGCGCAACCGTTAGGGTTTGGAGCAGTTGACCGTTGGGGCGCCTTGTCGTCTTGCTGCACCGGACAGTCTGGTGCCACACCGGACAGTCTGGTGACCTCTAACTTTGCTGCTCTAACTACTGTGCGGCATTGTTCATCACTGTTCACTCTGCACAGTTGATTGTTGGCGCGCAAGGAGCCGTTGCTCCACTAGCTCACCGGACAGTCCGGTGAATTATAGCGGAGCACGCCTCCAATTTCCCGAGAGTGGCTGGTTCAAGTCTGTACGGCCCTGGTGCACCGGACACTGTCCGGTGCGCTAAAAACCAGCACACTAAGGTCCTTTTGCTCCAATTAAATTGTGTCCCCTAACTGAATTCTTTCTTAGTTTGTGTTGAACCTTATGCATCTGTAATAGATGATATCTAGACAAATAGTTAGTCCATGTGTTTGTGTTGGTCGTCAACCACCAAAATTAATTATAGGAAATGGTTAACCCTATTTCCCTTTCAAGTAGCCGAACAACTAAACCATCGCTGGGTTTGTTAGGTCAAAAACTCCTGATATCTAGGTTTAACTAGGCCAAAACTACAGGGTATGCTGGGAATAGTTGAACCGTCGCTGGGTTTGTTGGGTTAAAAACTCTTGATATCTAGGTTTAACTGGGCCAAAACTACAGGGTATGCCGTGGCCCACCCGGCATACCCTGTAGCTCTACCCCTGTCTATGAGTCCACCAACATTTGGTAGTACTCAAGCTCCTCCCATTGGTACGCTCACCTCATAGGTTGCTAAGTCATTTCACCAAAATGGATAATTAACATAGAGACGAACGGGTGAAGACGAACTTTGTCTAACACAGTCAGAATCAAGGGTCCAATAGGCTTGTTGTAGGCATGTGATCGTGTTCATACGCTCCTCAGGTGCGTCGTGATCTTGGTTTTTGTAGCATACTCGAACTCAGAATCCCCTACAAAGTTATGAAAATATGGTTACATATCCATCACTAATTTATTGAGAAGGCTTCTCCTTTCTAGAAGGTGTTCTCCTAAACATGCCACGGACACCCGATGAAAGGAGCCACCATCCATCTCATATGTGCCACCACTCATGCGAGCATGCCTCCTAAGTTTCCCCTCCTCTCTCAAAGCACGCATTACGCCCTGCAACTCATCATCATTGTTATCATCGGAACCACGAGCGCGAACTCTTATTGCAAGTATTGTTAGCCTATATTACAAGTATCACTAAATAATAGTGGTAACTTAAAAAGGTTTAAAGTGAAAAGGGAAAACCCTAAAACCTAGCTACTAAACAGCCACCGAGTTATCAGTTACTAGGTCTGATTAATCGTCTACAAGGGTGGCTAATCAGTCCTAAGGCCTGAACTTGTTTGTTTTTTTATTTTTTGGAAACTTGTTTGATTTTTAGTTTCTCCGTTGCATGTTTTTGAATTTGGTTTCAATGAAAAGTCATCAAATAATCCATAGTATTTATAGGGAAATTGACATCAATTTTTTTTCAAAATTTATGAAATCTCCCAAATTCAATTTGGTAAACCGGCTATACGAATCATATGATGTTACCGGCCGGTGCTAATCACCGTTAAACCAGTCGAATTAGCCGATCGATACGATAAACCTTGGCAGCAATGCTATACTTGGAGGTGGTTTCATCACGTGAGAAACTAGGACCCAATAGCTTTTTCATGGGTCGAACAAAACGATGATAGTAATGCCTACTTGTATGGCATATAAAGCATTGAATCTTTTTACATTAGATTGGTATATAATAAAATTAAACTTTAATATAATAAGATAGGCTAACATTGTAATAAAAGGTTAAATAGCTTAATAGTAATATAAAATCTAATCATAAAACTAGTCAAATGCTTGTGCGTTACGAAAGGACAATCATATTTTTATATTTGATGAGTGACTCTGATAATTCATTTAGGTGAAGAATTGTTTCATTGCTACCTTGTGTGTACTTACTCATCAAATATTTCAATAAGCAATCAAATCATTAAGATCAAGATTGATTGTCACACCCGGTTTTGGAAGGCAAACCGAATGCGAACCATGTACGTGTCAGGATCAGAAACTCACGTACACAATGATTACATAATTGGACATCATCACACATTGTTCAAAGTAAATAGTGGAAAGGTACTTTATTACATCAAGATGTCCAAGACATCCATAGAGTCTATAACATAGTCATTTAACATTATCAAAGTGCGGAATACGAAACGTAGAAGATAAGGCCTTCACAGGCAGCTGACTAGAACCCGTCGTAGTCCTGAAACTCCTCAAAGTCCTCCATATTGCTAGCATCTCCTCCTAAGCAC
This sequence comes from Zea luxurians, assembly GCA_029449295.1. NCBI lineage: Eukaryota > Viridiplantae > Streptophyta > Magnoliopsida > Poales > Poaceae > Zea > Zea luxurians. Next base: position 144,002,423 of record JAOPSE010000001.1, on the reverse strand, counting down.
TGAATACAGTGGGGACAACCTAGGGTGGGGTGGTTTTTAAAGCAAGGGTGAGTACACATCAACGTACTCAACAAATGTCCTGTTTGGCTAAAGTGGACTAGCTGTATGTGGAGTTAAGGTTAAGCAGTTGCTTTTAGTTGGTCAAGTATTTATTACTAATAGTTGAGCCAAATTTTAGTAATAAACCCATTTATTACCCAAATGTACTCCCTCCAAGAGGAAATACCAGAGATCATAATTATAACCATCATCATTAAACATCATCATAAGAATATCCAAAATTCTTCTGATCAAAGAGTATCCCAAGGCCGCTCTTCACCATGAGCACGGCTGATATACCAGTTTCTAACACTCTGTAGAGGTCACACACTTTACCCACAAGTTGTGATTCTCGTTCTGCCTGAAGATCATGACTCTCCATTGATCACTTCCAAGGTGACCTAGCAGGGTCTCACTACGTAGCCTTTACAAAGATTTCCCAGAGGTCATAGCCGCCCGTTAGGTTTCACCAGTTTGATAAACACAGTACTTCTCCCCAAAGGAAGGGTGACTAACAAAACTAAATCAAAGAACCTCTGCATCCAGCCTCGGCAGAGCAAGTACTGGGCCCAGACCCCATTGACGGCCCTACGACGAAGTCAACTACACCTCAGGTTCCTCTAATTAATCAGCTAAGGGCGTCTCATTCCACCCTCATGGTTGCACTATTATCCCGGGTGGTCACTCCACGAACAGGTCCTTATGGAGAGGTACTCAGGAAACAGCCCGAGTCCCCTGAAGTATCACATGATCATCATCGGGATAACATCATCGTATCATAAGTATTCACATCATGTTCATTGATTAAGGTAAAGCAATAGCATAAAGCTAACCATGATAACCCAAAAGGTAATCAAGGATAAGGTAAATACAGACTAGTCAATCCTTAGTTTTCAATATTGTAATGCGAGATGGTGAATTATAAAGTAAGTAGGACATATTAGGTCAGAGGACACTTGCCTTCACCAGGTTGTTGCTCAGGAAGATCTTTGGTAACACGCTCAGGAACCACGAGCTGCTCGTTGTCTAAATAAAGCGATCACACATTCAATACATTTGAACAGAGACAAGGAACAATACACCAAACAAATGCAATCAAGTGAACACAAGTTTGATAAGATGTTGTAAACACAAAGGATAAACCTAGGTGCTAGGGATTAGTACATTTTGAGATTAGTGATTCCCAAATTACTATGGATTACATAATTTAGTTCCACTGATTTTAGTGAGACACAAAATTATACCAGGGCTAAATTCATACATGACATATTATTAATCTCACAAAATTAAACACTTAAGTATCATTAGGGTTTTCCTTTTTATTTCTTATTTTCATAAACACATCATTACATATACTAACCTATAGTCTTAGACATAAAATTAAAGTGCACAGACTATGGATGAACAAAATTTATTCAAATAGAGAATATTCCTATGAACATTTTGCAATTTGAATCACTAAATTTGGAGTTCATATGAAAAAGATATGAAATAAACAAGTTTTGAAGTTTGAAATACAAAATAAGGTCCAAATCTGTGAATACTAAAAAGGTCAAGGGTCTGTTTATAAGAATACTGGGGCATGAGCGATAAACTATAGGACAACCAGTTGATTCTTGAAAACCCGAGGGTCTCTTTAGCAAATTTACACACGGAGGGGTACGGGGTTGTGCTAGCCGTCCGATCTTCGATCAACGGTTCGGATTAGAACAGCGAGCGAGGGCGCGCGGCGCGTGGGCTACGAGCGCCTGACAAGTGGTCTCGCGGTGGGTTGTGGCACTGACGCGTGAGGCCCACAGGTCAGCGGTGTACTGAGGGCGCGGGGCGTGCTGGCCGCTAGATCTCAGGTCAACGGTTCTGGTTCCACGGACACGCGAAGCGTTATCCGCAAATCCGGACCATCCGATCAAGATCGAGCGGTTAGGATCGGGCGTTAGGTGCTTTGCCTTCTCTGGTCGGCCAAGAGCGACGCTGTTCACGGTTGAGGCAGCGCAGCTGCTAGAGACGAGGCAGAGTGGGGTTTCTAGGGGTGGTCTGGGTAACCAGGGAGGTTGGGGAGGACTAGGCGAGCACTATGGCAGGATCCGGATAGCAGGAAAGGGGGTGAGGCAACTGGACGATGGAGGGGGAGTCCTCGGCGGACCGGGGAACACTCCGACGAGCAATCGTGAGCGACTAAGTGCAAGACAGGGGAAAATAAGGGCAGGATTAGGATGGTTACCTTGAGGGAAGACTCAGGGGCTCAGGAATGGCGTCTGGGACACGGCGAGGATGCGGGTCGACGGTGGCGGAACTGCGGCAGTGAACCAGCGAGCACAGACCAGGCTAACTAGGGGGAAGGGGGCGAGTCGAGGGGCGTCCCGGGTTGCGGGTGATAAGGCGGAGCTTACCGAGGCAACGAACACAGCGAGGGCTCCACGGAGACCGCAGAACGAGTGCGAGACCACGTCGAGCAGCGGCGGAACTCCCTGGGTGCGCATGCAGAGTGAGAGAGAGGGCGAGAGTGCTCGGCTGAGGGCACAACTGAGTGGGGGAGGGTGAGTGAACGAGGACAGGGTCCAGAAAAGGCTTAGGCGCGTGGGGCGTGGTCTAAACTCGCACGGTCGTGGGCGCGTCCACGGCGGAGAGCGTGAGCGGTTCGGAGGGGAAGGGTTCGACAGATGGGCCCCACGGGTCAGAGAGAGAGAGCGGGCGAGCGAACGGGTTTCTGCGCTGATGAGCGGGACCCACGGATCAGCAAGAGAGGACAAGCGCGTGCGGATGGATTTGGCACCAACATGTCGACCCCACCAGTCAGCGAGAGGGAGAGAGAGAAGAGAGAGCGGGCGCGAGATGACGCTGACAGGCAGGGACCGCCTGTCAGGGGAGGGCGGGCACGCGGGCGCGAGGCTAGGCTGGCTGGGCTAGCTGGGCCGAAATGGCCATTTCTTTTTCCTGGAATTCTCTAATTGCTTTTCTATTTATTTTCTCTAGGGTTTTTCAATTCAAATTCAAACCAATATTCAAATTCAAATCAATACAAACATGTGCATCAATTCAAAGAATGTTTTAGGCTCAGCATGATGCAACATTTCATGACTCACATTATTTTGACAAAATAAATAAGTAATCTCTCTCCTAATTAACTTAATTCTAGCCAAAAGAAAGAGAGTGAGAGATTAGAGAGATAGAGAGACAAGAGGTAACACCTGAATTTGGTAGATATTTAGAAAGAAATTTTATACCCCCAATTCAGGGTGTTACATTGGTTCTGTTCAATAATGTAAAATATAACTACTCTTTTAGTGTTTATGTGTTATTTTAAGTAACTTATTCTCTACTATTAACATATCTAAGTGACCTCGTTGTCGTCAAAGGACAGTCGAGGATACTGGGAGTATACTCTCGTATAGATTTAATAGAGGATTTTGGTGTATTGTCGAACGCCTACGCTACTTTTGGGCCATGTCCGGTCAACTGGGAGGAGGAGCATGGCAAAACACTACAAGCACTATAAGGGACATAAAGTTTTATAGAGGTTCGGGTCGTCGGGAGGTGTAATACCCTACGTCCTCTTTTGGTGGATTGGTTGGTTCTTGGAAAACAGTTAAGTCCTGAGCATAAGGATGCTTGTGAACAGGAGAGTGTAAGAGTGTACATGTCTAGAAAAGGATATCCGAAAAGGGATCCCCTATATAGGGGTCCTCTCTCTCCCTTTTATATTCAAGGAAGAGGGAGTAGATGTGTTTGGTGGGGTCAGACTTGGCATTAGTCCCACCCTGCATTAATAGAAACTTCTATTGATGTCAATCCAAGGTCCTATCAGAATGTTTGAGGAGCTATAGACGCATGCTTTGCCTGTATAAGATGACTCAGGCATGAGTGGGGCATGCACACGTTGCCAGATTCCTAGGATGTGGTAGGTAGAGGACCAAACCCTCCATGCTGCTACAGGAGCCTTCAGAAGCTATGATGCATGTTGTGGATGACTGGGGTCATGTACACTGTGGTGTATGGTGTAGATGGTCCATAATGTGACAAGCCATGTCATGTATTGTTCACGCCACGCTGGGGTCATGTTAGGTCGTAGCGCATGTTGCACACACAGCCACAATGCCACGCTAGTGCAATGCCCCAGAATGTTGGGGCCTGACTGCTAGGGAGTGAACATGATGTTGCAACGGTCATGCATATTTCGTTGGATAGGTGCAACACATCTTTTGACATCACCAACTTCTCTGTCCGACCACAACGTGGGCAGTAGACACGTGGCACGCCGGGAGCCTTCCCAGTTAGGGACGTCGGGAGCCCTCTACGACCTGATTGGATGGCTGCACGTCCACGCACAGGCTAGCGCCGCCCTGGCTAGCCGGATACGACAATTTTGAGTGTATGGGTGGATGCAAGCTAATAGCATCAAAATGGTTTGTTTTGCATCCACCCATGCAGGTTGTGCCTCTCACAATAGGCAACTGAACATAATCTCAAAAAAAGTAAACACGTGCAGGGATCCGAGATGAGATGGTGCACATGACCAATCAGATGACTAATGACCAAGGTCGTCATGGGCCTAGAGGACACATGGCGTGCACAGACCCTACATTAGGCAACCCCCTAGAGCTCAGGACCGTAGGGCTCAGGGTGCCACACAGTAGTCGGTGGCACAAGAACTTGAAGGAGTCCTCTTTGGGAGGTCTGGACTCCTCCCTAGGGGTCTAGGGCCCCAACGGGAGTATGGGACATGTGGTGCTACCCGACCCCACCATAGCTCGGGGGCTGGTGTGGTCACATGGCGCGTACAGATCCCATCAGCTAGCTAGCGAGGGCTGTTGTAGAAGGAAACCTAAAGAAGGCTTATGTGGTGAGGGCCCCTTGTGATGACACATGGCAGGGGTCCCAGCCACATATTCTTCTTATCTCTTCAAAGGAGTCTTATCAACCTAACCCACCTCAAAGGTGTTGCCTGTAGTATGTACTCTCCGCTTAGGCCTAATTTATATTATATCACCTAGGGTATCCATTCCTAGAGTTGGTTGATAGTGGACCTCGAACCTACCACAGGTTTATTGGCTATGATTGGGGCCAAGTACCCAAAAGGTAACTACGTGATACACAAACCGCCAAGAGTGGAACTGTCATGCTTCTCAAACCATAAGGAACAGAGTGGCACATCTCATCCTCCATTCTTATTTTTAATACATATGTGTCTATATATATCATAATAAATTCAAAAAATAAAGTACCCAAATTTAAAGAATAATTTAGGGTAAGTATTATGTATTTAAATAAATTAGGCTTCACAAAAATAGATCAAATACAAAAATACATCTTTGCAATAAATTAACAACCAGAAGTCATGATCTGAACATGAATGCATTCACACACTTGAATTAAAACTAAAAATTTCGAAAATAACTCTCTCCTCTCTAGTGATTTTATACTAAAGCTAAATTGATTTCACCTTTTGGATTTGAGGTGTTACAACTCGGCTCGTGTCAACTCAGCTTGACTCGACTCAACTCGTTTCAATTTTGCCATGAGCTAAACTAGCACCTCAGCTTGGCTCGAGCCAATTCGAGCCAAGCTCGAGCCAACTTGTTAGCTCGAACGAGCAACCATTTATCAGAAAAACAAAGCCCACACTTATGTTGGATGAACTAATGGGTGATGAACTTTGTTAGATTGGTATTGGATTGACGTGTGTAAGGAAATGGACCTCGACCCATTTGATTAATTGATTTTGGCGTTTGATGATCAACATAACCTACGGACTAATGTTTTTGCTAGTGTTTGTTAGTTCATAGGATGCGAAGAGGATTGAACTGAGGCTCTAAGGACGCAAGCCTCAAAAGAAGACCTAAAAGATACGTAGAAGTACAAGACTAAAGACCAAAAGCAAGCCCAAAAAATAGTGAAGAAATCCAAGAAGTGAGCAGTCGGTCAGTGCTCCCCAGATAATCTGCGCACAGAGTGAAAGGGAAATGTGCCCTTGGGCCATTTCTATATTGTTTTGGTGATTAAATGCACAACACATTATGTTGAGACTAACATGACAAATGAACAAAGGTACATGAAGCAAATTGAGCTTGAAAGAGGTCATAATATAATTCTATATTGGACCAAGTGAAAAAGGTAAGCTCTGGACACTCAATCAATTGTTTTGTATACTAATCATATTTGTCTAAGTGCTAGGGACTTTATGAAGTCAAGTCAAAAGGAGCAAAAGAGAACAAGATAGAAAATGAGAAGTTGTGCTGGACTGTGGTGCACCGGACGGTCCGGTGTGCACCGGACAGTCCGGTGCACGGTCCAGCCAACTGCATGCTCTCCGGAGTTTTAACCCACAAAGGCTATAATTCACTGGACCATCCACGCGGAGCGTCGGACAGTTCGGTGTGCTAGCTGGCCAACGGCTAGTTGCCACGTCAGTTGAGGGCCAATGGTCACTTGGAGCACCGAACAGTCTGGTGGTCCAGTGCCCCCTAGAACAGGAAATTAGCCAATCACATGATTCTCTGCCTGTGCAGTGTTCGCTATCCGGTGTGCACCGGACAGTCCGGTGCACCCGCAGACAGAAGGCAACCAAAGCCTACCAAATGGAGCTCCAACGGCTCCTAGGTGTCTTGGGGCTATAAAAGGGACCCCTAGGCATGGAGCACTACACCAATCACCCATTAAACATCCTACAACGCCGATACTTCAATCACGTCATTGTTTCATTGAGATAGATTTTTTCGCGTCTTTGAGTTGTGACTCTGTGTTGTTTCGTGTGCTCTTTTCTTGACTTGTGTGCGTGTTGTTGCTACAACTTAAGTTCTTATGTGTGTTTCTACTCCCCCTTACTCTTGTGTTCATCGAAGATCAAATCGTGTAAGGCATGAGAGACTCCAAATTGTGGAGAATCCTCACAACGGGATATTCTTGAGATAAAGAGAGAACCGTGGTGTTCAAGTTGATCTTTGGATCACTTGAAAGGGGTTGAGTGTAACCCTCATCCATTGGGACGCCACAACGTGGAGTAGGCAAGTATTCTATACTTGACCAAACCACAGGATAAAAATCGTCGTGTCACCTATCTTTATCTTATTGCGACTTCTCTCTGTCTAGCCCATTTACTTTACTTACATAATTGCTCTAAGTTTAATACTCACTTAGTGAAGAGCAATTAAGTGAATAAGTCGTCTCCTCACATTCTCTTCACTCGGACTTGGCTCTTGATATCTCTAATCCATAATAGACCAAAGTTTGCTTTGTTGAGTTATTTTTACAGGATCACATATTCACCCCCCTCTAGATGCTCTCAATTGGTATCAAAGTCATTCTCTTCATCAAGGGACTAACCGCCTGAAGAGATGGATCCTAAAGGCAAGGAGATGGCGATCAACGACAAGGAGAAGGAGACTCTCTATGTTGATGAGCCAAAAGGTGACAAGTCCACCGACTCAAGCTCAAACAATAAGAGAAAGGACGGGAACAAGAAGAGACGCATTAAGAAGATCATCTACTACGATAGCGATGCCTCCTCTTCTTCACCAAGGGACGACGACGATGAAGACTCCTCGTCGAAAAAGAAAACGGTTAATCAAAACTATTCTTTTGATTACTCTCGTATTCCCTACAATTCAAATGCACATTTGTTATCTATTCCACTTGGAAAACACCCTCACTTTGATGGAGATGACTATTCTTTTTGGAGTCATAAAATGCGCGGTCATTTTTCTCTCTCTCCATCCTAGTATTTGGTAAATAGTGGAAAATGGAATGCATTTTGATTGTAGCGATAATCCCATACTTATTAATGAGAAAATTCATAAAAATGCCCAAGCTACTACTGTTCTGTTAGCATCTCTATGCAGGGATGAGTACAACAAAGTGAGCGTCTTAGACAATGCCAAGCAAATATGGGACACCCTCAAGATTTCTCATGAGGGAAATGATGCCACCATGATTACCAAAATGGAGTTGGTAGATGGCGAACTTGGGAGGTTTGCCATGAAAAGGGGAGAAGAGCCAACTAAAATCTACAACAGGCTCAAGACCCTGGTGAACAAGATCCAAAGCTACGGGCGCACAAGACGAACGAATCATGATGTCATTCGACTCATGCTAAGGCCATTTACCGTCATTGATTCTCATCTTGTAAACCTTATTCGTGAGAATCCTAGGTACACCAAGATGACGCCCGAGGAAATTCTTGGAAAATTTGTAAGCGGGCACAAGATGGTGAAGGAGGCAAGGTACGTTGATGACATTGCAACCGGACCGCTTCCTCTCTATGAGCCACAGCCTATTGCTCTCAAGGCAACAAACAGTAAGGAGGCGCTACCTAACAAGGTGGCATAAGTGGAGGCTACCGGGCTTAACGAGGACGAAATGTCGCTTGTGATCAAGCACTTCAAGACCGCATTAAAGGGACATAAGGAGTACCCCCAACAAGATCAAATCAAGGGGAAAGCATTCTTGCTTCAAATGTGGTAAGTCTGGTCATTTTATTGCATAATGTCCCGATAATGAGAATGACCAGGAACAAGAAAAGAGAGGGAAGAAGGAGAAGAAAAAGAACTATCGGAAGGCAAAGGGCGAAGCTCACATCGACAAGGAGTGGGACTCGGACTGTTCTTCATCCGACTTCGATGAGTAGGGACTTGCTGCCTCCGCCTTCGACAAGTCCTCCCTCTTCCCCAACGAGTGACATACCTACCTCATGGCTAAGGAGAAGAAGGCACGTGCACGAGATACTCCGAAGTACACTTCTTTTAGTGATGAGGATTCTGATGATGATGTAGAGTATAGTGATCTCTTTAGGGGTTTAGATAGATCAAAAGTAGACAAAATTAATGAACTAATTGATGCCCTTAATGAGAAGGATAGGTTGTTAGAAAAATAAGAAGATATTCTTTATGAAGAACATGATAAACTTGTTAATGTTGAAAAATCTCTTGCTTTAGAGGTTAAGAAAAATGAAATTCTTTCTTCGGAATTGTCTTCTTGCCATGAGTGTATTTCTAGCCTTAAGAGATCAAATATTGATTTAAATGCTAGAATAGAAAAATTAAATATTGTTAGTTCATCTGTGGAGTATGTTTCTATTTACAATAGATGTAAAGATTTTGATGTTAATGCTTGCAATAATCATGCTTCCACTATCTCTAAGTTGAATGATGAAGTTGTCAATCTTACTGCTCAACTTAAAATTTGCAAAAATAAATGTGAGAAGATACAATTTGCCAGGGATGCCTACACCATTGGTAGACATCCCTCCATTACATATGTACTTGGTTTCCAAAAGGGAACCAAGAACTTAATAAGTTAAAGGGCCTCCAATCTCATCAAGGAGAAAGGGAAGGCACCTATGGCTAGTAGGTCACATTCTTTTCATGAAAAAAGAACCATGCTTATTTGTTCGCTCATGTTAAGAATGCCTCTAATATTGCTCATCATGATGGTTGTTATGATCATACTGTTTCACCTGTACGTCATGATGTTGTCTTTGATTCTCACGCCATGTTTGCATCTTCTAGTTCTTCGTATGTTCATGTTAGGAGTAGACCTAGGTGCCATGTTCATCATGTTGTTTCTCATGCGCCTAGAAATGCATCTAATGGCCCAAATATGCTTTATCGTACTTATGATGCCGCATATGTGCTACATTGTAAAAATGATAAAGTTGTTGCTAGAAATGTGGGGTATAAATGCAAGGAAGGTAAGACTTGCATTTGGGTTCCAAAATCCTATGTGACTAACCTTGTAGGACCCAACAAGAGTTGGGTACCTAAATCCCAAGCTTAAACTACCTTGCAGGTTTATGCATCTGGGGGCACAAGTTGGATTATTGACAGCAGATGCACAAACCACATGACGGGGGAGAAGAAGATGTTCACTTCCTACGTTAAGAACAAGGATTCCCAAGATACGGTTATCTTTGGAGATGGGAATCATGGCAAGGTCAAAGGTTTGGGTAAAATAGCCATCACTACCGAGCATTCAATTTCTAATGTACTCCTAGTAGAATCGCTTGATTATAATTTGCTTTCTGTAAGTCAATTATGCCATATGGATTGTAATAACTTATTTACAAACATTGATGTATCTATCTTTAGAAGAAGTGATGGTTCATTAGATTTTAGAGGTGTATTAGACGATAAGATTTATTTGGTTGATTTTACTAAGGATAATGCCGAGCTAGATGCATGTCTAATTGCTAAGACTAACTTGGGCTGACTCTAGCATCGCCTTCTAGCACATGTTGGAATGAAGAATCTTCATAAGCTTCTAAAGGGAGAACATGTGTTAGGACTAACAGATGTCTATTTTGAGAAAGACAAACCTTGTGCAGCGTGCCAGGCAGGGAAGTAGGTGGGAACTACTCATCCAAGCAAGAACGTGATGACAACGTCAAGACCACTAGAACTTCTCCATATGGATCTCTTCGGGCCCGTTGCTTATCTTAGCATCGGGGGAAGTAAGTATGGTCTTGTAATTATTGATGGTTTGTCCCGCTTCACTTGGGTATTCTTTTTGTAGGATAAGTCAGAAACCCAAAGTGCCTTAAAGCGCTTCCTAAGGAGAGCCCAAAATGAGTTTGAACTCAAGGTGAAGAAAATCAGAAGCAACAATGGATCTGAGTTCAAGAATCTTCAAGTAGAAAAATATCTTGAGAAGGAAGGCATCAAGCATGAGTTCTCTGCTCCCTACACGCCACAACAAAATGGTGTGGTAGAGAGGAAGAACAGGATGCTCATTGACATGGCAAGGACGATGCTAGGAGAATACAAGACGCTGGAGCGGTTTTGGTCGGAAACTGTGAGTACAGCTTGCCATGCCATAAATCGTCTCTATCTTCATCGCCTCCTCAAGAAGACATCATACGAGCTCCTAACCGGTAACAAACCCAATGTTTAATACTTTCATGTATTTGGAAGCAAATCATATATCTTGGTTAAGAGAGGTAGGCAATCGAAGTTTGCTCCCAAAGTTGTAGAAGGGTTTTTACTAGGTTATGATTGAAATACAAAGGCATACAGGGTCTTCAACAAATCTTCGAGTTTAGTTGAAGTATCTAGTGACGTTGTATTTGATGAGACTAATGGCTCTTCAAGAGAGCAAGTTGATATTGATGATATAGATGAAGATGAAGTTCCAACGACCACAATGAGAACTATGGCAATAGGTGATATGCGACCATAGGAACAACAAGAGCAAGATCAACATTCTTCCTCTACATTGGTACAACCCCTGACTCAAGATGAGGAACAAGTACCTCAAGATATAGGCATGGATCAAGGGGGAGCACATGAAGAAAAGGACAAGGAGGAAGAACTACCATAGGCACCTTCAACTCAAGTCCGAGCCACCATCCAAAGGAATCATTCAGTGGATCAGATTCTAGGTGACATCAGCAAGGGAGTAACCACTCATTCATGTTTAGCTATTTTTTGTGAACATTACTCTTTTGTTTCTTCTATTGAGCCTTTTAGGGTAGAAGAAGCCTTGCATGATCCGGACTGGGTATTGGCCATGCAGGAGGAACTCAACAACTTCAAGAGAAATGAAGTGTGGAGTCTGGTGCCACGTCTGAAGCAAAATGTTGTGTGAACCAAGTGGGTGTTCCGCAACAAGCAAGATTAGCATGTGGCGGTGACAAGAAACAAGGCTCGACTTGTGGCAAAAGGTTATGCCCAAGTCGCAGGTCTGGATTTTGAGAAGACTTTGGTTCCTGTAGCTAGGCTTGAGTCAATTCACATTTTATTGGCCTATGCTGCTCACCATTCTTTTTAGTTGTTTCAAATGGACATGAAGAGCGCCTTCCTCAACGGACCAATCAAAGAGGAGGTATACATGGAGCAACCCCCTGGCTTCGAGGATGATAGGTATCTCGACCATGTTTATAAGCTCTCTAAGGCACTCTATGGGCTTAAGCAAGCTCCAAGAGCATGGTATGAATGCCTTAGAGATTTTCTCATTTCCAATGCTTTCAAGGTCGAGAAAGCGGATCCTACTCTTTTTACTAAGACATGTAATGGTGATTTATTTGTATGCCAAATATATGTCGATGACATAATATTTGGTTCTACTAATCAAAAGTCTTGTGAAGAGTTTAGGAGGGTAATGATGCAGAAATTCGAGATGTCAATGATGGGCGAGTTAAACTACTTCCTTGGATTTCAAGTGAAGCAACTCAAAGAAGGAACGTTCATATACCAAACAATGTACACTAAAGACTTGCTAAAAAGGTTTGGGATAAAGGATGCAAAGCCCGCCAAGACGCCAATGGGAACCGACGAACACTTGGACCTCGACAAGGGAGGTAAGTCCGTTGATCAAAAGGCATACCTATCTATGATAGGTTCACTACTTTACCTTTGTGCTAGTAGACCGGATATAATGCTTAGCATATGCATGTGTGCTAGATTTTAATCCGACCCCAAGGAATGTCATCGTGTGGCCGTGAAGCGGATTCTTAGATATTTAGTTCATACGCCTTACTTCGGGATCTGGTATCCAAAAGGGTCTACCTTTGACTTAGTTGGGTATTCAGATTTTGACTATGTCGGGTGCAAGGTTGATAGGAAGAGCACATTGTGACTTGTCAGTTTCTGGGAATATCCCTGATGTCTTGGAGCTCTAAGAAACAAACATTTGTTGCCCTATCCACAGCTGAGGTCGAGTATGTTGCCGCAGGCTAGTGTTGTGCGCAACTACTATAGATGAGGCAAACCCTTCGGGACTTTGGCTACAATCTGAGCAAAGTCCCACTCCTATGTGATAATGAGAGTGCAATCCGCTTGGCAGATAATCCTGTTGAACACAGCCGCACTAAGCACATAGACATCCGACATCACTTTTTGAGAGTCTGTCAACAAATGGGAGATATCGATGTTTGCCACATTAGCACTGAGAACCAGCTAGCTGATATCTTCACCAAGCCTTTAGATGAGAAAAGGTTTTGCAGATTGCGTAGTGAGCTAAATGTCTTAGATTCGTGAAACTTGGATTGATCTATAGCATACATGTGTTTTTATGCCTGTGATCATGTTCTTATAAGCATTTCTGCCTCTACGTATTTATTTTGGTGCTCAAGTTGTAAAATGTCATCCTCGGTCCTCACAAGTCCTTGTGCAACTGATGCATATGTTTAGGGGGAGGATATGCTACAACTTGACCCTTTGAGACTAATGTGTTTGCTTAAATGATTTTGATATAATCTCAAAGAAGGATTGAAAGGGAAAAGATGAACTTGCACAAAGAAGAGGCTTCCATTGCATTCCGGTATCAATGCATCTTGTTCCAAGTCACTATTTGTGTTTTATCATTGCTCTCGGTTTTACTTGCAATTTTTGTGAGGCAGTGGGGTTAAAAGGCCACTAGTTCTTCTATTTTGGTGCTTAATGCCAAAACGGGAGAAATTAAGGCAAAAGCAACTAGATCATCTACCACTTGTGATTTTTTCAAAATTCTAGTGTAAGTATACTTGGTTTCTTAGATCAAAACCCTCTTATTGCAAAAACTACTCTTGCAGGGAGAAATTTGATTATGGGAAAAAAGGGGGAGATTTCTGGCTTTTGATCAAAACTAGTCTTGAAAGATATTTTGATTTGCCAAAACAAGTGTTTTTGACATAGAGATAGGAAAATGAATTTGTTTTGCGAAAACAAACCAAGTGGTGGTAAAAATGATCCAAATATGCCAAATCCTATGAAAATTTAACTGGTTTTAAATTTGACATCAATTTGCACTTTTTAGCTCGCATTTGGAGATGTTAGTGCATTTTGAGTTGCTTTTGATGTGTTGGCATGAATCACCAAAAAGAGGGAGATTGAAAGGGAAATGTGCCCTTGGGCCATTTCTATACTGTTTTGGTGATTAAATGCACAACACATTATATTGAGACTAACATGACAAATGAGCAAAGGTACATGAAGCAAATTGAGCTTGAAAGAGGTCATAATACAAATCTATATGGGACCAAGTGAAAAAGGTAAGCTCTAGACACTTAGTCAATTGTTTTGGATACTAATCATATTTTTCTAAGTGCTAGGGACTTTATGAAGTCAAGTCAAAAAGAGCAAAAGAGAACAAGATAGAAAAGGAGAAGTTGTGTTGGACTGTGGTGCACCGGACGATCCGGTGCTACCCACCGGAAAGTCTGGTGCACGGTCCGGCCAACTGCCTACTCTCAGGAGTTTTAGCCCATGGTGGCTATAATTCAACGGACCATCCACGTGGAGCGCCGGATAGTCTGGTGTGCTAGTTGGCCAACGGTAAGCTGCCACGTCGGCTGAGGGGCAACAGTCACTTGGAGCACTGGACAGTCCTGTGCCCCCTAGAACATGAAATCAACCAATCATGCAATTCTCTGCCTATGCACTGTTCACTGTCCAATGTGCACCGGACAGTCCGGTGCACCCGTGGACAGAAGGCAACCAAAGCCTACCAAATGGAGCTCCAACGGCTCTTAGGTCTCTTGGGGCTATAAAAGGGACCCCTAGGCGGATGGAGCACTACACAAAGTACCCATTAAACATTCTACAACGCCGAGACTTCATAATAATGCCATTGTGTCATTGAGATGGAGATTTGAGCGTGTCTTTCAGCTGTGACTCCTCTGTGTTGTTTCATGTGCTCTTTTCTTGACTTGTGCGCGTGTTGTTGCTACAACTTAAGTTCTTGTGTGTGTTTCTGAAAGTTGCCTAGAGGGGGTGAATAGGCGAAACCTGAAAATTACAAACCTTAAACACGCACTATACCTGGGGTTAGGGTTAGAAATAAATTCGGAGTGCCGAAGATCGTTCCTCTTGCTATGAGTTGCTCAAACAATGCAGATAACTTTGGGAGCCAACTCAAAACAATATGAGCAAGAGAACTTTAGAGAGAGAGAGAGAGGAGAGGGGAGAATCAAATCAAGTGATGAAGATCAACACAAACGAACAAGATGATTTGTTTCCCTATCGAGGTTCGGTTCCAAAGAACCTACTCCTCGTTGAGGAGGCCACAAAGGTCGGCTCTATTCCAACCCTTTCCCTCTCTCAATCGGTCACTTAGACCGGTTGAGTGCTTCTTCTTAATCACACGGGTCAGTAAGACCCTGCAAGTATCACCATACAATTAGGTATCTCTTGCAAGCTATATAAAGCACTTAGAAACATTAGAGTGAGAAGAAGAAAGCAACCAAGCAACAAGAGCAACAAAACAAACACAAATCACCCTCTCTCAAGTCACTAAGCACTTGATTTGTTTTTTGGAGCTTGGAGAGGATTTTATGCTTTGATTGTGTCTTTGGAGTGTATTCTTTTGCTCTAGTATTGAATGGAGAAGTTGCAATGCTTGGATGGATTGAATGGTGGTGGTTGGGGGTATTTATAGCCCCAACCACTATTCCAGCCGTTGTTGTCGATGGGCACATCGGACAGTCCGGTAGTGCACTGGGCACTGCAATGTTCACTATCTGGTGCGTGCCATGTCAGCCGACCGTTGGGGTTTTGAGCTTTTACCGTTGAAGTCTTCTGTCCTCTTGCGGCACCGGACAGTCCAGTGCGTTTTGACTTTGCAGACTGACTTCTGACTTCTGTTTTGTTGACTGCGCTGCAGTCAGCGCAATCGATCGTTGGGCGAAGTTGACCATTGCTCCATTGTCACACCAGACAGTCTGATGGCACACCAGA
Source organism: Zea luxurians (assembly GCA_029449295.1). Lineage (NCBI taxonomy): Eukaryota > Viridiplantae > Streptophyta > Magnoliopsida > Poales > Poaceae > Zea > Zea luxurians. Next base: position 143,986,743 of record JAOPSE010000001.1, on the reverse strand, counting down.
CAGTCCGGTGAATTATAGCGGACACGCGCTGAGAAAACCCGAGAGCGGCCAGTTCGCGAGATGCTCCAGCCTGGGCACCGGACAGTGTCCGGTGCACCACTGGCTGTACCAATTCTTGTATGCTCCAAACTTTGTAGAATTATTTAAAGTCTTTTTCTTTGTATGTTTATGTTGAACTTTATGCACCTACGAAAAATAGCAACTAGACAAACTAGTTAGTCCATATGGTTTGTGATGGGCGTCAAACACCAAAATCGATTATAGGAAATGGTTAGGCCCATTTCCCTTTCAGTTTCTACTCCCCCTTACTCTTGTGTTCATCGGAGATCAAATCGTGTAACGTGTAAGAGACTCCAAATTGTGGAGAATCCTCACAACGGGACATTCTTGAGATAAAGAGAGAACCATGGTATTCAAGTTGATCTTTGGATCACTTGGAAGGGGTTGAGTGCAACCCTTGTCCATTGGGATGCCACAACATAGAGTAGGCAAGTATTCTATACTTGACCGAATCACGGGATAAAAATTGTCATGTCACTTGTCTTTATCTTATTGAGTTTTCTCTCTGTCTAGCCCATTTACTTCACTCACATAATTGCTCAAACTTTGATACTCACTTAGTGAAGAGCAATTAAGTGAAGAAGTCGTCTCCTCACATTCTCTTCATTTAGCCTTGGCTCTTGATATCTCTAATCCATATTAGACCAAGTTTGCTTTGTTGAGTTATTTTTACCGAATCACCTATTCACCCCTCTAGATGCTCTTAGAGAGCTCCACAAACCGGACTCTTGGGTGCTGTGGCACCGAACTGTCCGGTGTGCATTGAACAGGCTAGCCAACGATCGGCAACGGATCATCCAATGATTGACTGCTGCAGCCCTCAACGGTCGGCTAACGTGGCTAGGGCATCAGACTATCCGGTGCGCCCGACGACTGAAACGACCAGCTTTCTGTCCAACGGCTATAATTGAGAGAAGGCTATTTATATCCCTCCAACTGGCCATTTGAAGGTGTGGGATCCCAAGCAATGTACCAACACATGCTATAGACATTTCCAAGTGCTCAAACACTCAAGTGCTTAATAGAATCACTTGGTGATTAGCATAGATGCTTTGCGAAGTGGTTAGGTTAGTTAGACCGCTTATGCGCTTGCTTTAGGTGAATCCTATTTAGTTGAGTGAGTTTAGAAAAACTCACATAACCCCTCGGCTCTTGCATGAGTCATTGTAATAATATACGGAGTGGGACAAGAGTCTTGTGAAACTATGACAATCGAGTTTGTGTCACGGGCGCCACCGTGTACCGGAGGGAACGAGGCCCGCGGTGTTTTGACCGGAAGCTCGATAGTGGAGACGACAGGGAGCGATCGAGAGGAGCCGGAAGCGGAGCACCACTTGCACGTGGAGAAGGTCCGTGACTCTCTACGAAGTTACTCGACTGTGGTGCTTGGCCCACACCACCCTTTTGCGTAGGGGCATCAACAAGGATTAGTCGGGACCTTGCGTGATTCCGGATACCTCAGTATAAATACCAGCGTCGTTCATAGGAGTTTGCATCTCTACCTTTCTCTTTACCTTCCGCATTTACATTAAGTACTTAAGTTTCAATCTCTCCATTCTAGTTAGAATATTTAGGATTGGAACTTAGGTTTTGCGGTAGATATAGCAACACTTAGGCAAAACTTAGTTTGCACATTTTAGATTGCCTTTTTGCATAGGTTGTGTTCTAGGAATTTATTTGTGGCTTAGTTTAGAGATAGTTTTTAGAAGTTCTAATTCACCCCCTCTTAGGTGTCACTGTTAAATTGTAAGTATTATTACTCTTTTCTAAGGTTAAATTGGTCTAGAATTAACTAGTAATTGATTATATTGTTTTCTATATATGTATATGGTTTTTTATGGCTCGCGAGCTAAACGATCTAGCCCGAACTTGTAAACGAGCCAAGTTGAGTTGGTTGTGTGACTCGATTCCTTAACAAGCTAAGCCGAGTCGAACCGTTTCGACTCTAGGCGTGTGTTTGGTTAGCGGGTTGATGTGGGTTGGAACGGGTTCAACCCACAACCAGCGTTTGGTTCAAAAGGCTCATGGGTTAGGTTGGTTCTAGGTCGAAATACTTCTTGAAAATGCGGGTTCTAGGGATTCCTCAAAAACAAGCGAACCACTTCGACTCACTTCCTCTCCACCCTCCTGTCACTCATGCCTTATCCACTCGAGACCAGCACAGGGGTATGCCTCCACTATCGTCCTTCTGGGATGAGGGACCCTTGCTGGCCTGCCCTCCTGCGTTAATTCCTCACGTGCCTTCCGTCATCAGTCCCTCACTAGCCTACCCTCTAGCGTGCTGGCCTCCGTCAGTGCCGTCAGACTCCCCCGCTGGCCTACTGTGTCTCCCACCATCAGTCCCCCACCGGCCTGCCCTCCGATGCCGGTGTGTTCTCCAGCAAGCATAGCCCGCGAGCCTTACTAGTGCTGTCGTCGAACAGGTAAATTGGTTGCTAAGCCTGATAATGAGCTGCCAAGTCATCTATCTGACATGCTGAATCAAATGCCTAGTTTCAATTCTGCACATATATCTTTCTAAGATGCTCATCTGGTGGCCAATCCTCACATCGGCAAAGCTTTCTACAACCTGCCATTTGAGCACAAATTACATTGGATCACAATGTCCATCGCTGAGAAATTCCCTGGAATGTAACTGAGTTGATGGTGAGAAGTAGCTTTTGTTAGTTTGTAATAGTTAGTGATGGTGAAAAGTAGCTTTTGCTAGACTGAAATGCAACAATGAGTTAAACTTGATCACTGAAATGCAATTGTTAGTTGAACTTGATCACTGAAATGCATCTTGATGTTGTTGGGATGTTCCATTTATTATGACTGAAATGTAACAATGAGATCTCATCACTGAAAATTTATGACTTGGTTAATAATGGCTTCAATTCATGTATATCTTATGCTTATGGATTTCTCAAATACTAAAATAGTGTCGTTTTCATTTATTTTGAATATTGTCATCTCATTTAGAATTGAAGATATCATCCCGAGCGTGGTAATATGACCAGGAAGGTGATCATATTCAGTTCATCCCTCATTCATCCCTCATCACGAAACCAAATAAGAGATGATGCAGCTCTAACCCACTTTAACCTTGTAATCAAACAAGAAACTAAGTTTAACCTGTCAATGAAACCAAACAAGGAACGAGTCCGACCCAACCTAGAAAAATGGGTTAGCTTCAACACGATCCACGTTGTTCCGAAGCTAAACACATGCTAGGATTCTTCTTCAACCTTTACCCTGCCTCACGAGTGAGGAAAATTGGATTTTATGCTTTAAATAATTTGTTTCTCACTTTTTCTGTTTGTAATATTGACTTTATAAAAATAAGACTCATTTACATTTGGGTTTAATAATATTTTGGATATTTTTGTTCTTCTATACCCTTCTGTGTATTGCATCTGTACGTATTCATGCGAGGATAAAAATGTCTCACAACTAGTTTGGCAACCATATTTTTCGAAATTTTTTTCCATTTTCTAAAAAAAATTAGTTCATTTTCACTTGGGAAAATAGAAATCTTATAGAAAAATATAGTTCCTAAACTAGCCCTAAAATAACATTGAAAACAAGTGTGATACGTTTTGATTTTACGAAATCAATGTTATGAATGGCAAAAAAAAAAGCGAAACATATGCTTTGGAGTCCAAAAATCTATTTTTTTTCTGGGAAAAGTGCGAGCACATTGTTTGTTTGGAGAAATCCCATTTTCTCCTCACGTACGCCGCCCCCGTGCCTCGCCAACGCCTCAGGTACGCAAGGCGGCCGAACGCGAGCGCCCGCCTTCGTTCTTGCCTGCGCTGCCCCTCTCCTCGCCGTTTATTCGGGCTCCTACATCTTGTTACAACTTGCGCGGTGGGGGCAGTGAGGCAGCAAGACGTGAGGTCCAGGATGATGAGCAGCAACAGTGGCGGCGGTGCCGGAGGCCCTGGAGGGGGCATGGGTACGGGAGTGGGTGGAGGGGGGGACGGGCGGCACGACGACGAGGCTGCGCTCACCGAGTTCCTCTCATCCCTCATGGACTACACCCCCACGGTATGGTGCCGCCGCTTCCCTCTCGCCTTCTCTACTTTTCTGTCAGCGGCTTAACCCTGATGCTTGGTTCGGTGGCGCGTAAGATTCCCGACGAGCTGGTGGAGCACTACCTCGGCCGCAGCGGGTTCCACTGCCCCGACCTGCGCCTGTGAGTGCTCGTCCTCTTTCCAATCTCTCTTCCTGATGGATAGTAGTAAGCTGAGATCTGATCAGTGCCATGGATTAAAGTTAATAACACAAATTGCTTGATTTCTTGCACACATAATCTGAATTCGTGTTTTTACAGAACGAGACTGGTTGCTGTAGCCACCCAGAAGTTCCTATCAGACATTGCTAGCGATTCTCTTCAGTGAGTAAATTCATAGTCTCGTTATTGCAAAGTAAAGGATTCTCTTCTTAATTTCAATGATAGCATATTCAATAATGAAACAATATCATTCTTTTATTCCACGGGAATGCAAATCTTTTGTGCAATACTGCAATTCCATGTTTTTGTCTGGTTGAGCAAGTTTATTAGGCTTCAATCAAAATCCCTCCCTAATTGCATGTACTTGTGAAATTATTCATCGAGACATGGTTAAGTTTATTAGGCTTCAATCAAAATCCCTCCCCAATGAAATTATTCATTGAGACATGGTTTTTAAGGTGCCGCTTACGTGATATGGCTCGCTGGAAATCTAGGCGTCCCTATCGCCATGATCAAATATATATATAGAGACAGAGGGGGGGAGGGGGTCCATCTAGGTCAAGAACCCGAGCTGCTGCCATCCCTGCTGGCTCCGACACCAGTGGCTGGCACAGAACTTGCTCCGGTCAGTTGTGGCACAGTCAATCTGGAAGGTGACGGCAGCGGTCAGCGGTGGTCAATTTGAGAGCACAGATAAGTGAGGAAAGGGAAAAAAGTGGGAGGAAGGAGAAGTTTCAGGCAGTGGTGGGCGCATCTGGATAGAAAGGGAGAGGAGAGAGTATGTTCCATATGTGGGGGTGACCATGTATATGTGCACTGGAGCCATTGATACGGGAAGGGAAGGAGAGGCTAAAGAAAGGAAGAGCATGAAGAGAACCAGGCAAGGCTGCACCTGCCCTCGCCCATCTCTTTTGGCTCCGGCGTCTGTGGTCTTGCAGATCTTCACTGGTCAACTGTATAGCTCGATCTGAAGGGGGCAGCACCCGTGCACAATCTGCATATGAGTAGAGCTCTATTTCAAAAGGGGTGGCATCGGCCCTCAATCTGGGAGGTGTGCTCTTGGGGCAGCCAGGCTTGTCGTTGCTCAAAGACGGCATTGGAAAGGACTGATGGAAACAGGCAAACAGCATCAAGTGAGGAATTGGTGGATTAGGCATTGAGGGGAGTGTAGGGTGTTGCTTTATGGGCTGTTGGGTTAATTGGGTTCTAATGAGTTAGGGCTGCTAATAGTTAATGTGGCCCATCGATGCTTGTATTTACCTCTTATTCTACATTATATATCTTACTACATATTTTATATTCCATATCATTTACTTTTTCAAAAAATGAAACATATCCCTATATTGAGTAACTGTGTAACATGCAATTATCTTCAAAGTTTTTTTTTAAAAAAACATACAAGATACACTTACAAAGTGTATGCCTGATTTTGCGGAGATTCTGTAATTATATTACTTGTATAGGAGTGTATGAAAAACAGCTATCCATGTGCCTAAACCTGTATGATTTCAACTGTAGCCTACCCCAACTTACTTGAGACTAAAAGGCTTTGTTGTTGTTATTTGTAATTATATTACCAATGTAGCTCATTCTTTATGTGGTCTGACTAATCAAGTGATGAATAACTAAAGCATACTAAAATTAGGAAACAGGTCAATTAGGTTTTTTTGGTATCATCATCATCATGAGTTACGAATTAAAAACATACCTAATTAACTAAAGGATACCTAATCAATCATCATGACAGGCTCATGTATCACATCATGTGCCTTAGCAAGGTGCGATTTGCAGTTGTAGTGGCAGCAGGCTAGCGCCTACTGGAGAGGCTCCTAGTTTGACATGACCTGAAATGCACATTCTGCAGTCAGCAATCTGGCAATCACATTTAGCCTAGACAGCTATGGCAACTGAGCTGTAGGAATTGCTAAATGACTAGAAGAGGTGCCAAACTGATTATTTACCAGGGCCCAGGGGAGGGGGTCTTAATAAACCTGAAAGGCATTGTGATTTACAAAGCCCGTGGAAAAACAGATCCATTGTGCGGGGAGGATGGGATCTTTCGGATTATATTCCGTAAGTTTGCCAGGGTCTTATTTTGTTGGGTTTTTTTTTGTCAGTGTATGATGTGCTCTACTGTTCCCTATATAACAAACTATTTTAACATTTTCTTAGCGATATGTATTATACACACTGTATTTGTGTGTACTAACTTTGCTGTTACATTATTCTTTCCCTTGAACTAGGCACTGCAAGGCCAGGGTAGCAGCACCTATCAAAGACAATAAGAGCAAACAGCCGAAGGTGTATTTACTCACTAGTTGAACTTTTCGTGTTCCTAGCGTTAAATCTTTGTTTAGTATCCTTACTGCTTACTTATCACATTTTTCCTAAAAAAATGTTACTTTCAGGATAGACGTCTTGTATTAACCATGGATGATCTTTCTAAAGCTTTGCGCGAGGTAACTACGTTTCCATTTAATTCTGCAGTTTGCAACTTTTTATTTTTGTTGGCAGCAGCTTACCATTTACTACCTTCTGTATTCCAACCAGTTGGGTAGATCTGTTTTCTTAAAATTAGTCAGGAGCACATTGTTTGGTTTAGACACTACAGGGATCTGTTTTTTCAGGACTTGAAATTGAATCTCCCCACTGTTTTCTTAAACTTACACAGTTTTGTAGATCCAGTATATGTACATGAGCCGGTCGTGGAAGGGTTTAAGTATTAAATATGACATACGGTTGAATCATGTCGTAATAGGGCTGTTTTTGATGGAGTGAGCCCTTCCATTAGTTTGACTAAAAGGTTGTTCCTAGATGAATTGATCAGTTGGAATAAGGCGGGAGCGAAGCATTTAGACAGTTTGGGGATTATTGTCACTTTAAATAGGGTCTAGTAGGGCCCGTCAGGTTCCCCCTCCCTTTTTTTGGTTTCACCTTGTGGGGGTGCTGGAGAGGATGCTTGAGGGTTTGGTCTTGGTCTGTTTTTTTTCTGCCCTCTGGGTGTTGTATTTCGGTCCATTTGGACCTTTCCTCTCTTAATATAATGATGCGCAGCTCTCCTGCGCGTTCGAGAAAAAAAAACAGACTAAGATGTTTACTTGCACGCTAGGTCTGATTGCATATTAGTGATAGCCAGATCATAATGATGATTGAGTTCCTTTAGACTAGATATATGATCCATTCCAGCAACCCAATGGCAGTGCGCCAGTGCCCATATGGCCTGTATCTTTTTGCAAGAGCGAGGTACACACCATCCGATATTGTGCATGGACCTAAATATACAAAGTCATATGGATATCAGACTAGTGTGGTTTTCTTTGCCTGCACTGGTTAAACCATATAACTGTCAACCTTACTGTCGTTGTAGTAAGAAAGAAAAGTGGGATCTGGATGTTGCTAAAAGCTGAAGGCACAATTCATCTCCCATTTAAATTGAACGTGTAATAGTGGATATCACAGTCATTAAATGAATTTGAGCAGCTAATCAGATTTCAGATTGTCAATCGAACATTGCATATTCTGAGCTTCCTCCTTTATAGGTTTAATGGTTTAGCCATCGACAAGAAGATCATTATATGCATGGAAGTAAGCACTTCTGGAATCTAGAACCTAGGAATTTCACTGAAAACAGTACAATCCCTGTAGAATTTAGTACCATGCCAGTGCTATTAAGCATGATGGTGGGGTGGGGGTGGGAGAGGGGGGTGTTATTCTTTCTTACATTCCAAAATAAGTCTGTTATACCCAAACCTTGCTCAAAGGCATTGTTCCTGTACTTTATGTCAAATACAAAGTTTATAATCTCTACTATACTTAAAGCACCAGTTTCAACGGTCATCTTTTTATAAAAATGTCCCTACATTTTTTCTAAATCAACTCAGCGTAAAATGTTAAAAAGTGGTGTAGGAGTTGGGGTTTGAACCCATACCCTGATGAAAGAAGGGTGTGAGACACTAGACGAAGGTGTCTAACCAATAGAACATCATGCTCAGGTGTTTAAAATATTGAATATAAATTGTACATATGTATATATGATTTTTTGTAAAATATAAAAAATAATCGTGTCGAGCCGGGCCAGCACTACGGGCCGAGGCTATGGCCCAAGCACCGCATGGCACTCGTGCCGGGTTGGCCTAGACACTATTAAATGGGTCGTGCCTCGGACCGGCTCGCCAGACACGTTCCATTTGACCATTTATATCTCCGCACGATAATGATGGTCTTTGCCTCAGTTGCCACCACCTTGTTCGTCATTCTACTTCTTTTCTCTCTCCCCTCATGCCTCCACCTCCGTGCCACCCCATTCTCGTCAGAGGGCGTAGGAGCATGCGTCTCCTCCCCGTATTCGTCTAACACCAGCCCCGACACCGACTCGTGCAGTGGCTATTGCACGTCCACGGGGACGTTTCACATCATGCGTGCACCATCATTTTCGCCGTCATGAGACGTCCTGTTCGTCTTCTCGGTCTTCGCTCTGTTCTTCCTCCCCAACCTGCTGCCCCCGCCCACGGTCGCAGCCGCGAGCCGACCGACGCTCGTCGACGCGGGTACTGGGCGAGTCGGTCATGCTCTTGGCCTTTCTCCGTGCGTGCCGTCGAGGAGGACATGATGGCGGCTGTCACGCTTAGGTTATCTTGGCGATGAAGAGTCTAGGTCTGAGATATTGGACAACCAAGGCTCGTAGCGTGACAGTAGTCGGCATATGCTATGGAGTTGGTGGTGTTGTTGTGTCGCTTCGGCGGGTCCAGAGCTGGGAAGACACTCGCATTCTCTCGCCCTTCTCGGATTGACGCCTGATGCGGGTGCCTCTCGGTTTGGAATTGTTCCGGCTGGGCTTTTTTCTCCGTTTGCGTGCTCTCTCCCTGTATATCTAGCGTATGCTACCTATGTCGCCTCCAGATGTCCAGGTCTTTGTCATGTCCTTCTCCGGCAATGAACAGGTATGCCCACTTCTTCCCTTCCCCTCTTGCTCTATGAAACTTTGGAAGTGGGGGAGGTGAGGGATGGGGGTCTCTGATTTGCTGTCTATGGTACCCGTGCGTTCATAAAAATATTATGCGGAGTGGAGACAATCAATAAAAAATCAGCTTTTGCTCCATGTGTGATCCTTATATACCCTGATACTCACACGAGACATCTCTGTGCAGCACGGCGTGAACTTGAAACACGCGGAGTACTTCGCAGACAGCCCTTCAGCTGGAATGGCTCCTTCGACCAGAGAGGAGTAGACTGGATTAGGCCAAATTGTACGGAACTAGGGAGGGATCGCGTGGAATGGATGGGCATGTTGGCATTCTTGCCCGATCAGATCGATGGGATGTATTACTATTAAGTACTGCTACTATGACTAGTATATTTCTCAATTACCATTGTCACTGAGAGAATCCAGACACAAGTCATCTGTAACCCTGTGGAGCCCAAGGATGATTGGGCAAACATCATGAGTTTTTGTTTTGTACGTACCATTCTAAAGGAGGCAGCCCACCTCACACTGGGTGGCGAATTGTCAAATCACCCCCTGGCCCTAGGAGAACATCTCTATGGACACTTCTCTAGGTCCCTTGTTCCTCCATGTTGACAAAGTGATCAGTATGTACTTCCACATGACCACACTGATTAATTGCGTCCTTGCTTTCGTCTGTAGCACAACACCAGAAATCTGTGTTTATATGTCATCAGCCGTACCGATGTACCATGGTCCACGATTGACTTAGATTTGTTAATCTCTCAGCGTGAACCAAATTCGTCCCCACATCTTTTTTTTTTGGAAAAAAAATCATAAAAACTTACGGCACTTCATCTTTTTCTTCTTCTTCAAAGCAGCTTGGATTTCTGAAAGGGACTAGTCCCAGTATCATATTTAGGCCACCAACCCACCATCAGGCATCAGGGATTTAATTTTAAAAAAAAATCTTGCAAAGTCTGGTCACTCTCCAATTCCTGTTTGCATTGCATGGTCATCGACACAGACATTTACAATCGCAAAGTCCCTAAGGCTGTCCTCAGCGCTTGCGGCGAGCCTCCCTCTCCCTTTGTACAGTGCAGTGCACGTATAGGGTAGCTCTTGAGGTGCAGCGGTTGACGCTAAAGCCATCTCTACGCGAAACAGTTTTAGCGTCAAAAACAGCCATCCGCTAGATCCAGGGGTGGACTGTAGCACCCCCTTGACTTAAGTTTGGTGTTGGTTGATATTTAATAGTTGAAGAAAAAATGGTAATAGAAAATGAATATGGTTAGATAATGATATTTTATAGTTGTAGTGGGTATAAGAGGAGTATTTAGAGGGAACCGCTGTGGAAGATAAAAAAATAGAGAAAAACATAGGGGAAAAAAGTAATATAGGGGGAAAAATTTAGGGATAACGGTTGCGAATAGCCTAAGCCAAGGTCCATCTCAGCGTTTTCACTTGCAAGAGGGAGCGCTGACTTCATCCCGAGTTCAGTTCACAACCATTTTTTTCTGCTGACGACGGTTCACAAGGATTAACAAAGCCATGGCCGGCGCAATGATATGGTTTAACAATCCGGACGGTAACTGGTCTCTAGTATGAAAGTGAATTGACTTTACCCGTACGTATCATTGGCTAACCGTTGCCGTACCACGTAGGTCAAGTTGATTTCGCGAAACAGGACAGATAAAATGAACCTCGTCTGTCATCCCAAGTGATTTTCTTGATGAGATTTGTGAGATAAAAAAAACACTGTAGAAATAAACAAACAAGTTAGGGCAATGTTCTAGACCTCTAAAACTAATAGTTAGCGACTAAAATTGGTTTAGAACGGGCCAGCTAATAGACCAACTAATTATTAGTTATACCTCTCAAATAACTGTTAGTTGTTAATTGCTCTACCCCATCTAACAACTTATTCGGTTACTGATAATTAGCTCTGGAGGTTCGAAACGCAGCATTAGTTGTATAGATCGACGGAATAGGATATCGTATAGGTCAAGTGGGTAACTCGAAGTCCAGAAAGAAATACTACCATGTTGATGAATTATTGCCCTGTAATTAAAAGAAGTCTCAAATTGTTCACTTGGTCGCTTTCGTTTCTTCTACCATATTCTGTATTTTTAATTAATCAATGAAAAGTGGACCGGTAAAATTAAGGTCTGGTTTGGTGACAAAGGAATTGGAAAAAAAAATCATAGATGAGAAGATATATTGCTAAACCAAGCCTATAATTGATTACAGACAGGAGGCTTCTGACTTTGGTATGGATCTTCGCTAATCTTTTGACTTGCTATGGAACTTCGCTAACCTTTTAAATTCCCACCCGTCATCTTCTACCCGGGCCAGTAAGAGTCCAGCTAAAGCCTTGTTTGGTTATTCCTATGTCCTATGGATTAGAAAAAATTAGATTTTTTTTAAAAAAACTTTAACTTGCTATGGATTGAAACTCACTTAATTTCCCTCCATCTATATGGATTTTGATGAAACCGAATAGACCCTAAAAGGTCTATGGCATGACAAAATCCACGAGGCAAGGCAAAAGGTGAGCACTCTACGTGGTTCAGGCATGCAGCTAGTTATACGTATACCTTCGGTTTCAAGAGTTCACAAGGACCAGAGAGGAAGTAAAAGATTAGCAAGCTCTTTGCCGAAACGACTTCTAATATATATTTCTATATTCTATAGATTATTTATTAATGGTTCACGCCTATCCTCACACAGCGCAAGGACAGTACTACTTTATGCAGCCATTATTGACAGGATTACGCATGACACCAACGCTGACGGCCAATCACAGCTTCGAAGCGCCACGGAATTCCTGAATCCAAACGCTAGCTAGCTAGGGCAGGCCAGGACAAGGGGAAAAGGCTACTAACCACCATCCCCGGCGGCATCCCTTTAACTCCAGTGAACGTTTAAAGGCGACGGATCATTCCGGTGTCACGTTCTTTCTGGAAAAAAAAGGCGTAGCAATGCAACGATCCTGCCTTTCCTGTGTTGCCTGCCCTGTTCCTCTCTCGTTTCCAGGGTCAATGTGACCCTCTTTTCTGCCGGCTGGATGGTAATGTGGTGGTGTGGGTATCCAGGAAAGTGCCCGGAGCTGCAGGCTGTTCTCACCTGGCACTCGCGGGGATTTTAAGAGCTGGCATCCAGTCCAGCCACTTGTTGTGAATTGGGATGCATAGTTCGGCGGGGCTCCAATCATCAACTCCATCCTCTCCTCCCTAGTACTTCCCCCTCCTATGTGACACTGCCGCTCTCTCAGCCTCTCCCTCCTCGCTCCCGCCATCACCGTCAACCCCACACCTCCCTAGGATGATAGTGTTAGCACAGACTATATGATATTAATCTAAAATACCCACTTATACTATCATTCGTAGCAATATAAGGAAAATAACTCAAAAAAACATATTTACGTGTGCCATTATTGCTAACAAGTAGACATGGGGTTCATGTATATATGACGTATGAGCATGAAGAATATGCTTCTTTAAGTCTTATACTAATAATATTAGCTATGCATTATAATTACTAATACTCAATGGCAATAAATTATATGAATTGTTAATTCATATATTTATACGTGTTAACGAAAGATAATAACATATATCTTCATTACATGTTATAAGTGTAGCACTACTTTCTATAAAAGAAAGATCACACGGCTACACACATAGTTAGTGATAACTTGAGGGTCCTTTTGGAGCATCTAAGTTAATCCACATTGATGCTAATATCTATAAACCCTAGAAGCTCTCAAAGAAATAAAAAGAAGCATCCATGCACCAATTCAGTACACTCTAACTGTCATTGGCAATGATAGCGGTTAGATCTTTACAATTTACTCACCTTTGCCATTATGAAAAAAAATCGAGTAATCCCCAAATCTATATCTAAATTATCCACCCTTTGCCATTACAAAATACAATCTAGAGTAACCCATAACATTGCATCTAAATTACACATGCTTTCCATAATAAAACAAACTAAAATAACCTTTTAATTCTACATCTAAATTACCAACGTATTATGTTACTAATAAAAAATGCCAAAAGTACCACTAATATGACTCTAAAATATGCATACCACTATTAATATATAAGAACCCAACTCAAAGTAAGCATATATTGATAATTCAACTCTAAAATATGCATACCACTATTAATATATTTTTAATGACACAACTTTTGTAATGATACTAAGAATATCTTTTAAAATGTATTACGCATGTTCATCATATAGATTCACACATTTCTTTACTTAACATTATATCATATCTACATTAATAGTTCATTTGCAAGCACTCTATTTTATTTAAAAATAGTGTACTACGTACATAGGTTTTTTGATATATGAAATTCAATATCTTGAATGTTTGGGTTATAGAAATAACTGTTTATGCCACTGTAATAACTAAAAATACATTTTATGACATATAATTTATAGTTTTAATAAAATAGATTATATTAATTTGAATAAAAGTTACAATAAATATAACTTAATATGTGAATAAAAAGCTAAACAACTAACAAGATTAAACTCATAAGCCAAAATATAAATTTACGAAACCATGGTGTATGGACGCAATAAGAGAGGTGATGTAATTAAAGCTAAGGATTCAACTACGGCTTGTTTTGTTTTGGTTGTGGTTTTTGAAAAAAAAAAGCTCTGAGCTATGGACTTTTGAAAAGCAGTTGTGGGTTACAGGTTGTGCCAAAGCTAAAAAGCCATTTGGTTAGGAATATGGGCCGAGCTTTTTGGACAAGAACGAGCATGACCCTAAAACAGGAGCCCAAAGCACAGCCAACATAAAATAATATGGGTCGGCCTAGCATGGCCCGAAAGTGGGTCTGGGCCGGACCTTAAATTTCGGTACGTCGAGCCCCAACATGGCACACACGTATGGGCCGAGCTTGGACCGACACGGCCTATTGAAGTCCATATTGTTTAATTTATTTAATTTAGTAATGTTTAAACTTAACGTGGTTGTAAAATTTGGACTTTATGTGATCAAATGATGTTCACATTGTTTAATATCTTTAATTTAGTAAGCTATAAACTTTATATGGTTATAATATTTGGATTTTATGTGGTCTAAATATATGGGTCGGACTTGGGCCGGCACGACCCAATGAAGTCACGACGTGCTTTAGGGTCGGGTTGGACCACTATTTCTGCACTTTGGACTGGCACGACACGGCCCAAAAGATTTTTGTGCCTTTTTGGCCCAAGCCTATTTGACCCGAAACACGATAGACCTGGCCGGCCTGATTTCCGGCACTACCTGTGTGTTTATGTGAAGAATTATATATGTGGATGTAGAAAAAGATTAAAAAAAACAAACTATACTTTCATGACCAGTGATAAGCGAGTAATTTTATGAACCTTTTAAATTCCACGTCTAGTAAAAGGAGATGGAGTCTGTTGTAAAATTTGTACTAGTCAATAGCTGCTGTTGGCTATAACTTTGGATGAAGCTAACCCCATTGGATGGCTTTTGGCTTTTTAAAAACCATAGCAGGTTGAAAACCAACCAAAGGGAGCATAAATCTAGTATTAAAGAGACACTTAAGATCATGCAAATAAAGAAAAATGTATGGATATAAATAGGAATGACAATCCTATCTAATAGTGTAGCCCCTACATGTATTGCATTCAACGGACTGTGAGTACATGTATCCGTGGGTCTATACTTGCAGGGGCGGATCTGAGGGGGTGCTCCAGCCTCCATACATTGCTGCAACTTCATTTGGAGAAGGTGTAGAGTAGAGGAGAAGAGAGAAGAAAGAAGAGAGAAAATAAGCTTTCCACTTCATTGGAGAAAGAGGTAGAGGGTAAAGAAGGGAGGAGAAAGAGAGAAAAATGTCTCCAACCAGCTTATGTTGCCTCCATGAGGGCATGTACAATGGATGTTTTGAGTTGTGTCTTCGAGTGTGTCTAAGGGGGTGAATATAAAAAAACTCAAAACATGTATCTTGACGAAGACACAGTGCCTTAGCTCTATATTTAAGACAGTAGACTAGCTGATTGGTCACTTTAATTTATTGAATGCTCTGATTGGTACAATGAATATGGTAAGACACATGTTTTAGACATGCCCACTGTATTATGTTGTGTTTTAGTTGTGTCTTATACTTGAAGTACCGTGTAACAGTATCTAGGTTGTACATGCCCTGACTTGTCACTAGAAAACCAGCTCCTCTTAAACTCATTCCTGGATCTATCACTGTATACTTGATGGGTGTGAATACAAAATTCCTCCATGTACAATAATACATGTACAAGATTCTACAGGGTGGTACGAGCGTGGGTATGCTTCTTTACCCATTAGTGTTTAAGATATAAAGAATTTATCTATTCTAAATATAGTCTAATTTAGGGTGAATGTATCCGTGGTTTGCAGATAGCCAGGTACGAGTATAAACGGTTACTACGAGTTTTAATTAACTCTTAGACCTAGTTTGAGAACTCCATTTTTCTAAGAAATTCCTATTTTTTTTAAAAGAAAATAAACTATATTTTTTGAGGAAAATAAAAATTTCATAAAAATAAGGTTCGGGATAAATATTTACTCCACCTATTGAAGCCATCATTAAATATAAGTTTGTTACGACCCAAAAAATGAACGATGTGAGAGACCACAAAACCCGGAATTTTTTGATTAATTATGGAATTTTTAAACTCAGCTATACAGAGCATGGGTAGCTATATTAGAGCATCTTCAAGAGATTAGTTAAATTGCTTGTCAAGCTAAATTTTGGCTACTCAACAGCAAAATAACTCTTCAACAGACTATATCTAACTTGTCAAACTATTTGACTCTCTAAATTGGCTCTCAAACAGACTAGTCATCTGACTAACAAAACTAGATAAATAATCTGTTAGAGTGAAATGCTACATATAGAGTGTAATCTTTATAAAAAGGTAATAGAGAGCCAAAAATAAAGAGTCGTCCATGTTGACCTGAATTCGATTGTTACAAACTGAAAGTTAAGTTGTCGTTGGATGACAACGATTACAAATTTACAGCACTAAGGTGGCAGATTTGTCGCGTGGCACACGGATCAGCATCCTCAGCTGGTTTCGTCGTCTTGTTTGAAGAAAGTGATAGTGATCTTGTCGGCTGCATTATGCATGTAGGGCTAGTTGCCAGCTGAGTGCCTTTTGGGGGAGATTTTGTTTTCCTTTTCTTCTCGAAAAGCAGCTAGAAGCGGCATGGTCGCTGCCGGGTGGTTTCTGCTTGACCGGAAGGCGGATTCAGTAGCAGTACGTTTCACGTTGCTGGTTAGCTTTTGCACCTCTATTATTTGAAAAGCAGCGGTAGAACTTGCTCTAAATTATTAGGACTCGCAATTAATAATATATTTTCTTCGAAACAAAGTAATTCCAGCTTCTACGACCGCAGCCGCACAAGGTCAACTTCTTACCAGAGTTATAATTTCTGCTGATCGGCTGATTAAGCGAACCGAGAACACAAAAGAAAAGAGAAAACATCAGGACCCCATCTTATCCTCTATCACATCCTTTATTTTAAACTTATCTTTACAAACATTGTCAAAAAGTATCATCTACAGTTATGCGTCCTCTATTTTACACACTTTACTGGAGACAGTCTAAACAACTTAGGACTAATTTGGAAATTTAAATCTCTTCCGAGATTTCAGGGGATTGAATGAAAAATAAGTTTTTTTCTCTCAATCTCCAAGAATCCTGAAGGGATTTAAGTTTCCAAACTAGCCCTTATGTGTCTCAACTTCAAATGATAGTTAGAACTAGTTTTTCCTTAACCTTGTTATCTGTCCTTCGAAAACCGAAACGAAATCCATACCTAGGGGCGTGAGAACCATTGATTGTCTAACATGATCTTTGATACTAGTAATAGGGCTACTGAACATCAAATTTGGCTCTTGGATAGTCGGACGGTCCATGCCTTGGACGGTTTGTAGTAGTAGCCTAGATGGTTTGTAATTAGATTAGTTCAGGCTAGAGTCCTTATCTTATGTGTGGTTATCCTAACAGATTCGTGGGAATCTGTTGGATTTCGCTTAGGAATGGGTCTATACCTCCCCTTATATATATGAAGGGGTACAACCAATTGAGGACACACTCATAATCCAATCGAACCAATCTATTTACATTATTTATCTTCATGCCTTAGGAGTAGATGCAACGTAGCTCTAGTTGTAGTCTCTCAATTTTCAATCTTCATGCCTTAGGAGTAGAAGCACTCACGAACACGTGGGCCAATTCCTAGCATAATTAGAGGAATTGACTAACATAGAAGCTTTTCATGCTCGTCTGTTCTCAATATCCCTTACTGGCACTACATTCACTTGGTATGTTGCCTTTCCTCCTAACTCGATTAGTTCCTTGGGTGATCTAGAGCATAAGTTTCATGAACACTTTTTCTCTAGGGATTATGAGTTAGATTTAGTTGATCTAGCATCACTCCAGCAAGGGATAAAGAATCTATTAATGATTATCTCTAAAGGTTTAGGGATACTAGGAATCGATGTTTTCAGATCCATATCACAGAAAGGTAGCTAGCAGGGTTGGATGTTAATGGGTTGTGTCCATACTTGAAAGAGAAACTAGATGACACCTAGTTCTTTTCGCTAGCTCAGTTGCATCAGTAGGCTTTAGCTTGTGAAAGCCGAAGCAAAGAACTGTCTCATCAAAATGAGCATCATGACGGTAGTAGCTTAGATGACGAGCCAAAAGAATTATATGTCACTGAGCTTGTTTGGCATGCTAAGTCCAAACCCTCGTCTTACTCTTTCCCATAGTCGATTCAAAAGAATCGGTAAGGAGACGTTAAGTTCACATTTAATGTTGCTAAGTGTGGCAAGATATTTGAAAGCTCTCTTGTGGCTTTTGGAGGTTTGGATGACAACCCAATTAAAGGACTAACATATGTTGCTAAGTGTTGAACAAGTGCTTAGTGCAAAGCTCATAAGGTTCAACATAGGAGATCAAGTGTGGTTCAAAGGCTGAGATGACTATGAATAATGGACATCACAAGCTAAGTGAAATATGGTCATTGATTACATGAGAATCAATGTGAATGACTTGGAGTCAACTAGATTGAACCAAGGATGGAGGCACGAGATCTTCAAGGTACTAGAGCAAGGGAGATGGTCAAGGTGCTAAGGTACCTAAAGCCATGGTGAATAAGAGGCTCTACAAAAGTCAAGGTTGATCAGCTAAGGAAGGTCATGGTGCATTGAGGATCACTACATAAGGAAGTGACTTGGAACCATGAAGGTAATTCCTAAGGTATATGGTTCAAGTTATAAGGCTCAAGATCATAGCTTAAGGAGATGGACATGCTCACTAGAAAGAGGAGTATCAAAGCGAGAACCTAGAAGTGACCCAAAGAGCTAAGTAGTCTCTAACCTTTAGTTTGGGTCATTCTTGTGTTTGGAAATGTTCTATGTGACCATTGTAGGGTGTTGGAGCTCATGGACAGCCTTAAATATCAAGTCAAGTTAACTTGAGGCTTTGGAGTCCAACCTCGACCTCAAATAAACCAAAAGGTGCAAAACGATGAAAAGGTTAAGTATGCAAGGTTTGAGTGTTTAACTATATTGCATACACCTAATATTATGAATATGGCACTTTGGTTTGCTCTCTAACTCGATTTGTAGAGAAAGTGTCATTCGTGGCTCGATTTGAGGAGAAACAAAAAAGTTAAAGAAAGATTAAGAAGGTTACTTTCTGAGACTTAGTAAATTGGATTATACTTTAATCATATGTGTCTAAGTCACAGAAAAGTACCCCAAAGAGTTGAAGTCAAAAGGAGAAAGATTGGAGAAGAAAGCCCTCACTACAACATGTCTCGGCGCACCAGACCATGAACATGAGTGGTTCGGTGGCGCACCGGACCAACTAGGCAGAGGGCTCGGCTGAAGGCTTCGACAGCCTAGTGCACCAAATCAGGTCCGTGTGCACTGGACCATCCGTATGGATGAACACACCAGTCTCGAGAATTATTTTTAGAATCCACCGACTTCATTGTTTGTAGTCCGGTGGTGCACCAGACCACCCTCCAACGACTACTTCCAATGGCGCGGGCGCTGCAACGGCTAGCTGACGTGGCACCTGGTCCGGTGGCTCATCGGACTGGTCCGGTGCCTGTTAGCAGATGGAAAGTAGCAATCAGATCTCGGACTGGGGGCTAAGGGACCTAGTCTGGTGACGCATCAGACTGATCTGGTGCCCCTGAGAAAGTGCATATTTCTAGCAGCTTTGTGAATCATAGCAACAACAACGACTATGGGGCCTTTTGGTTTAATCCAAAATGCTTGCCTACATCCACATAAAAGGACCCCTAGGTGTCCTCTTTCAGTACACCTTTGCAGCAAACAAGTGTACTCTTTTTGAATCATTTCTATCTCCCTTTCACATGTATTTCTCTCTAGATTGCGTATTGGCATAGTTATAAGCCAAGAGAGAGTAGAGGAGTGCAGCCGCCGGTCGTTTGCCTTAGGGCGCCACCACTCACCCGCATGGGGGAGCCTCGCTATCGCTCGCACGCCCAAGTGACTGTCGCTAAAACCTAATCCCTAGCAGCCTAGAGGTGCTTTTATAGTCGCACGGACTTGGTGCGGCTGAACTGGATGGCACCGTTGGATCAAGGCTTCCTCTAGTTATTGGAAGCCCAAGGGTCCATCTATATATAGTTTAGGGTACAACCGATTTAAGACACACATAATCCAATCGAACCAATCTATTTACATTATTTATCTTCATGCCTTAGGAAGTTAGGCGTAAAAGTAACGTAGCTCTAGCTATAGTCTCTCAATCTCAATCTTCACCTCTCTTCGGCTGTACGTCGTATAGAGGTGTTTTGTGTGGTCTGCCAATCCTAAAGTAACCCTACGATCTCTACTCCCTGACTAGGTTCTTCCTGAGAAGCGAGATCTAGATTCTACACAAAGCCCTCATTGCCAGCACGGACGATCCACCACCCGTCCGTGTGTCCATGGAGAAGATCATAATTATCTGCTCCATGGTGACCTACACGTGGGCCCATCCGACACCTGGCAGAGAGCTCCCCAAGGTCTTGACACCTCGTGAGCGAGATTTATAGATCATTAGTGCTAGGCCCAAAAAGGTGCCCACAGTAGTCTTAGGACATGATTTACAACGATCATGACCAAGACAAAGAAGGTGAATGATATTAAGGCGCGAAAGGCAAATTGAAGATGATGCATGTGTGAAAGAATTTGATTGATGGTGTTAGAGTGATGTGTTCATGGGCCTGGCCCATTAGGATATATCCGCACTGTAGCTCAGCTAGGGTTTACCGTAGCACTGGTTTACTGTAGCACTGTAGCTCTCTCTCTCTCATGGTATCAGAGGGCTCTCTCCCATGACTCTCGTGTGGCGGCCGCCGCCCCACTGCCGCGCCCTGCCCTGCCCGCACCTCGGTCGCTACCCCATGCCCTACTCGGCCGGTGCCCATGGCTCCGCCCCACATCTAGTCTTCCTCCCGCTGAACCTGCCCTGCTCGACGCGCTTCTTCTCCCTCATCGAGTGTTGCCGACGCCGCCACCATGGTCGGCCGTCCACCCTTTCCTACCTCCTCTGCCACCACTCGCGTCGGCACCCACCTCCCTACCGGCCCTAACTCGACGGCTGCAACCCTCTACCCCGGCTTCCCCTCTAGCGCACTCTCCCTACTCGACACGGCCCTATTTCGGTCTCAGCTGTTGGCACCGAGTTTTCCCCATGTCTTGCTCGACATGCCAGTTGAGGCCCCCGTGTGTGACCGTCCACAACCGCTGACTGTCTACAGCTAGCCCTCCACCATCACATCATCCATGCGTGCTCCTTTGGATGATGCCGCTGCCTTCCTCGCTACCACCTGGGCCGCCGTTACGGTGACTCGCCAGCGGGCCTAGGACGCCGCTCGTGCTCTTGAGCAGGAGCAGGCGGTTATCGATGCCATAGAGCGCCAGTACGCCGAGACCTACCGTTGTCTCGCCGGCAAGGCCGTTTCAGATGGCTCTCCCACGTCTACCCGACACTGCGCCGACACCTTTGAGCCCGCGCTCGCCCCTGCCTCAACTCTTCGCGCCTCTCTCCATGCTTAGGCGGCGACCCTCACTAGCATCCAGGCAACCGTCATCGACGTTCTCGCGCCGGACTCCATTCAGTACCCTCGGTGGCACGACCAGGTTCTACAAACCCTACGCCGCTATGCCCTCGCCGACCACATCCTCCCTCCGATCTCTGACCCGACGAAGGATTGGCTCCTGATGGATGAGGTCGTGCTTTCTTGGATCCATGACACCCTTATCACCGAACTCTAAGACATCGTTCGTGTGCCAAACGATATGGCTCATCGGATTTGGGGTGCCCTTGAGGCTTAGTTCCTTGGCAACCGCCAGACTCGGATTCTCTATCTCGAGACCACCTTCCACCAGCTTGCTTAGGGAGATCTCTCTGTGGACGAGTACTGCCGGTAGATGAAGACCATGGCGGACACTCTCCGCACCGTCGGGGCCCCATCACCGATGAGAGCCTCGTGCTCAACATCCTACGCGGTTTGAGCCTTCGCTTCGATCGTGTGACTCCCATCCTCACCCGCATGAAGTCGTCTCCCACCTTTGCGAAGGTCAATAATGATCTGCTTCTCGAGGAGCTTCGCCTCTCTGCCACTTCGACCTCTGCTCCCGCCATGGCGCTCTACAGCGCACCTCGGGCTGCCCTTCCTGACTCCGGGGGGTCCCTCCTCACCGCGCTTCAGCCCCACCGCCCCTTGGAGCTTATCGGTATACTCCTGGATCTGGGGGTCACGGTCACAGCCGTGGTCGCGGTCACGGTGGCATGTCAGGCGGCAGGGGCAGCTCTCCGGGTGGCTCTTAGTGGGCATCCCTCTACAACCCGTGGACTAGCACCATCCTCATGTGGCCTGGGCCATCCACGGGTGCCTCGGCTCCTCGCTCCAACACTTCTCCGCCTGTCCTCTTTGCCGCTCCTCCGTTGGCCACGCCTTCGGCCCCTCCCCAGCCTCAGCCGGGGCTCCTTTCCCTCCCGGGGCCTTCGGCCCAGCCCGTGTGGGGGCCCTAGACCAATGGGTGGGACGCGCAGTCTCTCGCCAGTTCCTTCTCCACGATGACACTGGCCCCACCCACCGCAGTTTCTGACTGGGTGACTCACTTCGACGCATCCTATCACACCACCCCGGATGCAGGTATACTGTCTTCCACCTCTCCGCCCCACCCCTCCCTTCCTTCTTCCATCGTTGTGGGAAACGGCTCTGCCCTACCCGTCACCTCTGTGGGTGCCACGGTTCTTCCCGGTCCCTTTCGTTTAACCAACGTCCTTGTCGCCCCAACATCATTCAAAATCTTCTTTCTGTTTGTCAGTTCATTACTGACAACTCTTGCTCTATGGAATTTGACCCGTTTGGTCTGTCTGTGAAGGATCTTGCCACCAAGACCCTTCTCGCTTGGTGTGACAGCCTCGGGCCCCTCTACACGCTACGCCTGCCTGCTTCTCCTACATCGGCCTCTGCCCCGCCTGTTCTTGTTGCGGCCGCCTCCTCTATGACTTGGCATCGTCGTCTCAGGCACCCCAGGCATGATGTGATGTCCAAGCTCTCCAGTAGTACCTCTGTTTCTGGTTGTAGGGGATCTTTTGAGCACCTCTATCATGCTTGTCAGTTAGGTCGCCATGTTAGGCTCCCGTTCCCCACCTCCTCCTCTAGGGCAGCAGGCACTTTTGATCTGATACACTGCGATGTATGGACATCTCCTGTAATCAACATTTCTGGCTATAAGTATTATTTACTCGTTCTCAGTGACTTCTCGCACTACTTGTGGACTTTTCCCTTACGTCAGAAGTCGGATACCTTTCCCACCCTATCTCACTTCTTCGCCTGGGTCCCCACTCAGTTCGGTTACACCATCCGGAGTATCCATTGTGACAACGGGCGTGAGTTCTATAACAATGCGTCCCATGGCTTTTTTCTCTCTCGTGGTGTCCACCTCCGCATGTCGTGCCCCTACACGTCTCCTCAGAATGGTAGGGCTGAGCGCATGATTTGCACTACGAACGATGTCTTGCGCTCCCTGCTCTTTCAGGCCTCCCTTCCTGCTCACTACTGGGCTGAGGCCCTCACCACTGCCACCTACCTCCTTAACCGTCTGCCCACCAAGGTGGTTGCTCACCCCACTCCTTACTTTGCTCTCTTCGGCATCCACCCCTCCTAAGATCATCTTCGCGTTTTCGGGTGCGCTTGCTACCCTAATCTCACCTCCACCACTCCCCATAAGTTAGCGCCCCGCTCCAATCGTTGTGTCTTCCTCAGATACTCCCTCGACCATAAGGGGTACCGGTGCCTCGAACTCACCTCACATAGAGTCCTCATCTCCTGTCACGTCATCTTCGACGAGTCGGATTTCCCCTTTTCCTCTTCTTCTTCCATTGCCTCTCTCATCGAGCTCGACGTGTTCCTCGATCCTGCCCCTATGTCTCCCACTATAGCCCCCCTTTCCTGCAGGTTCGATCACTGTGCCTCCTCGCACGGCCCTGCCTGCGACGCTCTCTAAAAGGGAAATGTGCCCTTGGGCAATTTCAATAATGTTTTGGTGATTAAGTGCCCAACACGGTTAATTAAGTTCTTATGTGCCAAGTAAAGTGAGAAGTGCAAATCAAAGAAAAAGGTACGTTTCTAGACTTAGTATATTGTTTTGAGTACTAATGTGTTTTGTCTAAGTGCTAGAAATAGTGAGAAAACAATTGGAAAAAGAGTTGGTTATGTGCAGCAAACTCCAGCTCGGCTTGGCACACCGGACTATCCGGTGGTGCACCGGACAGTGTCCGGTGCGCCAGGCTGGTCTCCGGTGAAAAGGCCGCTCTCGGGAGTTGACGACGGTGTACGGCTATATTTCACCGACTGTCCGGTGGCTCACCGGACTGTCCGGTGAGCCGTTCGCGGCGTACTCGTCTCTCTCGGGAAAAGCATAGGGGCAACGTGGCTATAATTCACTGGACTGTCCGGTGGTGCACCGGACTGTCCAGTGAGCCAATGGTCTCCAGCGCCAACGGTCGGCCGCGCAATCTTCGCGCGACACGTGGACTGCTCCAACGGTCGGCTGGTGCACCGGACTATCCGGTGTGCACCGGATAGTGTCTGGTGAGCCAATCAGCCCAGAGGAGCAACGATCAGATATGCCAATTTTGGAAGGAGATTGCGCATCGGACCATCTACAGGACCTGTCCGGTGCGCCACTCAACAGAAGGCAAGGATGGCCTTCCAAGTTTGTCTTCAACGGCTCCTAGCTGCCTTGGGGCTATAAAAGGGACCCCTAGGCGCATGGAGGAGTTGCCCAAGCATTCACTAAGCATTCTAAGACTCCCGCACTCCACCTCTGCGCAATTGATTGACTGTGTTAGTGATTTGAGCTCCGTTTGAGTCGTGAACTCACTGTGCTACGTTTCGAGCTCAAGTCTTGGCTTGTGTGCATGTGTGTGCTACAGATTTGTGTCTTGTGTGTGTTGCTCTTCCCAACCTTACTCCGTGCTTTCTTTGTGATCTCTATTGTAAGGGCGAGAGACTCCAAGTTGTGGAGATTCCTTGCAAATGGGAAGAAGACTATAAGGAAGAAAGTCGTGGTATTCAAGTTGATCATTGGATCACTTGAAAGGGGTTGAGTGCAACCCTCGTCCATTGGGACGCCACAACATGGAAGTAGGCAAGTGTTACTTGGCCGAACCACGGGATAAAATCGCGTGTCTCTTGTGTTGCTTTCTCTGTGATTGTTTTGTTCATAAAAACTCGCCTTAAAGCTACTTAGTCGCACTAACTCTTTCATAACTAAGTTTTGTGGCTATTTAGTGTTTGATTTTATAGGATCACCTATTCACACCCCCCTCTAGGTGCTCTCAATTGGTATCAGAGCCGTACTCTTCACTTAAGGGACTAATCGCCCGAAGGGATGGATCCTAAGGGAAAGGGGATGGTGGTTAACGACAAGGAAAAGGAGTGAAAGGGAAATGTGCCCCTGGGCCATTTCTAAGTATTTTGGTGATTTAGTGTCCAACACAAGTAACTAAGTGTAAAAAGGTGGACAAGGTACAAATCAAGAATTAAGGTATGTTTCTCAGACTTAGTACATTGTTTTATGGACTAATGTATTGTGTCTAAGTGCTGGAAACAGGAAAAATCCAATTGGAAATGTCTTGGCTAGAGCAGCCAAGAATCTGCTGAGTCTGCAAGCACCGGACTGTCCGGTGGTGCACCGGACAATGTCCGGTGCGTCAGGCTGGCTCGAGCGAAGTGGCTGCTCTCGGGAATTCACCGGCGACGTACGGCTAAAATTCACCGGACTGTCCGGTGTGCACCGGACTGTCCGGTGAGCCAACGGTCGGCCGGGCCAACGGTCGGCCGCGCAATCTGCGCGGGACACGTGGCCGAGCCAACGGCTAGAAGACGGCACCGGACTGTCCGGTGTGCACCGGACATGTCCGGTGCGCCAACGGCTCTCAGGCTGCCAACGGTCGGCTTCGCTATTTAAGGAAGGAAATCGGGCACCGGACAGTGTCCGGTGTGCACCGGACTGTCCGGTGCCCCCGATGATAGAAGGCAAGAATGGCTTTCCAAACTTGTGCTCAACGGCTCCTAGCTGCCTTGGGGCTATAAAAGGGACCCCTAGGCGCATGGAGGAGAAAACCAAGCATCCTTTGAGCATCATTGATCACTCACACTTCATTCTCGCGCACTTGTTTGACATTCTAGTGATTTGAGCTCCGTTCTAGTGTGCTAGTCTCTTGAGCTCAAGTCTGGGTTTTGCGTGTGCGTATTCGCTGTGATCTTTGTGTCGTGTGTGAGTTGCTAATCCCTCCTTTGCTCTGTGATTCTTCGTGAACATCTTGTGTAAGGGCGAGAGGCTCCAAGCTGTGGAGATTCCTCGCAAACGGGATTAAGAGAAGCAAAGCAACACCGTGGTATTCAAGTTGGTCTTTGGACCGCTTGAGAGGGGTTGATTGCAACCCTCGTCCGTTGGGACGCCACAACGTGGAGTAGGCAAGCGTTGGTCTTGGCCGAACCACGGGATAACCACTGTGCCATCTCTGTGATTGATATCTCTTGGTTATTGTGTTGTGTTGAGATCCTTCTCTAGCCACTTGGCATATTACTGTGCTAACAAGTAACCAAGTTTTGTGGCTTAAGTTTTTGAAGTGTTACAGGATCACCTATTCACCCTCCCTCTAGGTGCTCTCAATTGGTATCAGAGCCGTTCTCTTCAAGAGAAGGACTAACCGCCTGAAGAGATGGATCCTAAAGGCAAGGGGATGGTGATCAACGACAAGGAGAAGGAGTCCTTCCTCAACGAGCCCAATGATGACAGGCCCACCGACTCAGGCTCGGGCCACAAAAGAAAAGACGGGAGGAAGAAGAAGACAAGGCGCATCAAGGAAATTGTCTACTACGACAGCGACGAATCTTCCTCCTCCCAAAAGGACGACGACGACTACGATAGACGAAAGACGGTTAACTCAAACTTTTCTTTCGATTATTCGCGCATCCCGCATAGTTCAAATGCTCAATTGCTCCCCATTCCACTTGGAAAGCCCCCTCACTTTGATGGAGAGGATTACGGATTTTGGAGCCACAAAATGCGTACTCACCTGTTTTCTCTCCATCCAAGCATTTGGGAGATTGTAGAAAGTGGAATGAAATTTGATAGCTCGGATAGCCCTGTGTTTATTAATGAACAGATTCATAAAAATGCACAAGCTACTACTGTGTTGCTAGCCTCTTTGTGCAGGGACGAGTATCACAAGGTGAGCGGCTTGGACAATGCCAAGCAGATCTGGGACACCCTCAAGATCTCTCATGAGGGAAACGACGTCACCTTGCTCACCAAGATGGAGTTGGTGGAGGGCGAGCTTGGACGGTTCGCGATGATAAGGGGCGAGGAGCCGACACAAACATACAACCGGCTCAAGACCCTTATCAACAAAATAAGGAGCTACGGGAGCACGCGATGGACGGACCACGACGTCGTCCGCCTAATGCTAAGGTCATTTACCGTTCTTGATCCTCATTTGGTGAACAATATACGTGAAAATCCTAGGTACACCAAGATGTCGCCCGTAGAAGTTCTTGGGAAGTTTGTAAGCGGGCGAATGATGATCAAGGAGGCAAGATACGTGGACGACGCGTTGAACGGTCCTAGTCATGAGCCTCAACCCATTGCTCTCAAGGCAACAAGGAGCAAGGAGGCGCTACCAAGCAAGGTGGCGCAAGTTGAGGCGGCTGGACTCAATGATGAGGAGATGGCCCTCATCATTAAGCGCTTCAAGACGGCGCTTAAAGGTCGCAAGGGGCAGCCGAGCAAGACCAAAGCCAAGGGGAAGCGCTCATGCTTAAAATGCGGTAAGCTTGGTCATTTTATTGCTAACTGTCCCGACAATGATAGTGATCAGGACCAAGGGAACAAGAAGGAGAAAAAGAAGCATTACAAGAAGGCCAAGGGCGAGGCACATATCGGAAAGGAGTGGGATTCGGATTGTTCCTCCTCCGACTCTGACAATGAAGGACTCGCCGCCACCGCCTTCAACAAGTCATCCCTCTTCCCCAACGAGCGTCACACTTGCC
Organism: Zea luxurians; assembly: GCA_029449295.1. Taxonomy (NCBI): domain Eukaryota; kingdom Viridiplantae; phylum Streptophyta; class Magnoliopsida; order Poales; family Poaceae; genus Zea; species Zea luxurians. The sequence goes on along the minus strand of JAOPSE010000001.1, from coordinate 143,958,900 downwards.
TCATGGCAAGAGAGAAGAAAGTAAGCACTCATACTAGTACTTATGCCTCTTCGAGTGAAGATGAGTCTAGTGATGATGATGAGATAGATTACTCATGCTTATTCAAGGGATTAGATAGAACCAAGGTAGACAAAATTAATGAATTAATTGATGCCTTGAATGACAAGAATATGCTTTTAGAAAAACAAAAGGATTTGTTGTATGAAGAACATGATAAATTTGTAGAAGCACAGAAATCTCTTGCTCTAGAAATTAAGAGGAATGAAATGCTCTCTAGTGAATTATCTTCTTGTCATGAAACTATTGCTAAGTTAAAAAGTTTTAATGATGATTTAAATGCTAAACTAGAAGTAGCTAGTAAATCTAATTCTTGTGTAGAAATTGTTGAAACTTGTAATAGGTGTAAAGATTTTGACATTGATGCTTGTAGTGATCATTTAGTTTCAATTTCCAAATTAAATGATGAATTAGCTAGTCTTAATGCCCAACTTAAGACTAGCAAGAATGAATTTGACAAGCTAAAATTTGCAAGGGATGCCTACACGATTGGTAGACACCCCTCAATTAAGGATGGACTTGGCTACAAGAGGGAAGCCAAGAACTTGACAAGCCATAAGGCTCCCATCTCCGCCAAGGAGAAAGGGAAGGCCCCTATGGCTAGTAGTGTGCAAAAGAACCATGCCTTTATGTACTATGATAGAAGACAACCTAGAAATGCTTATAGGAGTTGTAATGTATATAATGCCTTTGATTCTCATGCCATGGTTGCTTCTAATTCTTCTTATGTGCATAATAGAAATGTTGGTAGGAGAAATGTTATTTATAATATGCCTAGGAGAAATGTCGTTAATATTCCTGGGAAAGTTAATGAACCTTCTACAATATATCATGCTTTAAATGCTTCTTTTGCTATTTGTAGAAAGGATAGTAAGATAATTGCTAGAAAATTAGGGGCAAGATGCAAGGGAGACAAAACTTACATTTGGGTCCCTAAGGATATTTGTGCTAACCTTGCAGGACCCAACATGAGTTGGGTACCTAAGACCCAAGCCTAAATTTGCCTTGCAGGTTTATGCATCCGGGGGTTCAAGCTGGATTATTGACAGCGGATGCACAAACCATATGACGGGGGAGAAGAAGATGTTCACCTCCTACGTCAAGAATAAAGATTCCCAAGATTCAATAATATTCGGTGATGGGAATCAAGGCAAGGTAAAAGGGTTAGGTAAAATTGCGATCTCAAATGAGCACTCTATCTCTAATGTGTTTTTAGTAGAGTCTCTTGGATATAATTTGCTATCTGTTAGTCAATTATGCAATATGGGATATAACTGTTTGTTTACAAATGTAGATGTGTCTGTCTTTAGAAGATGTGATGGTTCACTAGCTTTTAAGGGTGTACTAGACGGCAAGCTTTACTTAGTTGATTTTGCAAAAGAAGAGGCCGGTCTAGATGCATGCTTAATGGCTAAGACTTGCATGGGCTGGCTGTGGCATCGCCGCTTAGCACATGTGGGGATGAAGAACCTCCACAAGCTTCTAAAGGGAGAACACGTGATAGGTCTAACCAATGTTCATTTCGAAAAAGATAGACCTTGTGCAGCTTGTC